>CM077154.1:114762619-116153353 GCA_039583875.1 Platanthera guangdongensis
GGCCCTGGGCATGGTTCGACAAATTCAGTGGTATGTGGCTACCATCGGCTTTCGAAGGAGTTCGGCCGATCACTCCTAATTCGTTCGCAAATCGGCCTCGGGACTGGTGGTTTTGGCCGTATATGTGGATGATACTCTTCTTACTGGCGATGACCGAGATGGGGTGGACTTGACGAAGAAGCACCTCTGTCAGCACTTGGTCAAGAAGGATATGGGCTCCCCGAAATACTTTTTGGGGATAGAAATCTCTCGGAAACTTGACTCGTTGGTTCTCTCCCAATGGAAGTATGCCCTTGATCTTCTACAAGAAGCAGGATTGACAGGTGCCAAACCGCCTCGGTTTCCCATGGCTATTGGAGAAGACAAAATGTGGACGGATGACTCGCCTCTTCTATCTGATGTCACAAGGTACATACGTTTGGTAGGCAAAACTCATCTATCTCACGGTGACTAGACCCGACATTGCCTATGTTGTAGGAAAGGTCAGTCAGTTTATGCAAGCTCCCAGGGACTGCCATCTTCAGTCCGCCCTGAAGATTTTAGAGTATATCAAAGCAGCACCAGGCAAAGGGTTACTCTTTCAGAAGAATGTCATCTGAGGGTTGAGGCCTACTCAGATTCAAGTTATGCGGATGACAAAGGCACTCGTAAATCCACATCAGGTTTTTGTACCTTTGTTGGAGGTAATCTCGTGAGTTGGAAGAGCAAGAAACAATCTGTTGTCTCCAAATCCAGTGCAGAAGCCGAATACCAGAGTATGGCATCAACCACGTGTGAGTTAAAGTGGTTGCGGGCTCTCATGCTTGACCTGGGCGAGGTATATGACTGTCCTCTCCCTATGTTCTGTGACAACAAGGCCGCTATATACATATCCAGAAATCCGGTCTTCCATGAGAGAACAAAGCATATAGAGGTTGACTGTCACTTCATTCGGGAAGAGATTTTGAAGAAACAGATTTGTACTCCATTTGTCACCTCTCACAAGGAATTGGTAGATATCTTCACCAAGCCGGTTTCTACTTCCTTCTTCCACATTTGTGACAAGCTGGGCGTGATTGATATCTATGCTCCAGCTTGAGGGGGAGTGTTGAAGTATTAGACCGCGCGGCCTTGCGGTCTGATCCAGCGTTTTGTTGACCGAGCGGTCTGGCGGTCTCACTCTGAAGCCTGGAGACCGGGCGGTCTATCGGTCTCCCATTGCGGCCTGTTCTATCCTGCTGGAGTTGTCGAGCGGTTAACCCATCTGTCTAACCGCGCGGCCTGTGCGGTCTCCTTTATTTCTAGCCGCTCAATACTGTAAATGTTTAGTCCCACATTGTTTGTATACTCTCTCTCATATCTCCTCCATTCTATATAAGGGAGGTCATACCGTTGTAAAATATATCTTTTTTTGGATAATAAAATTTCAATTATTCAAAAGTCTATCCGTTTGTTCTTTCTTATTCGCTACTTTCTACAGACTCATTTGATTTCAATTCTGAGGACTTTAAGTATGAATTTAAAGCATTATGTTTAGACCTATTAAAATCTGAGAAGGAAATCATTTCTCTCAGAAATCAATTATCTAAACATAGTACCTTAAAATCAGAAAACATCGAACTCTCTGAGGAGTTGGAGTGATGTAGGGAGCAGATACCTTTACTGAAAAGTGAGCTATCAGAGGCCAAAAAGCTTGAAGAATCCCTTAATGGTAGAAGCATCAAGCTAATGGACATCACAAGCACAGTGAACTCTAGATTCAATAGTACACTGGGCTTGGGTGCTTCATCCAGCCAACCTATATTTCTAACAACCCAATTAAGTTTATCTTTGATAAAGGGAAGGGAGTTGTAGAGGTAGCTAGGAAAAATTCTGACTTACATAAGAAAAACCAAGGTTCAACAGAAATCGTCGAAGGGAGCTAGACGATCGTCGAACGCAGATCAACGATCTCAGGCAAAATCGTCGAACTCAGGTCGATGATCTCTAATCCCTAAACTCTGCCACAGTCGATCGTCGAACGGAGCTCAACGATCTGACCCAAGGTCGTCGAACTCAGCTACACGATCGTCGAGCAGAGATCAGAGCTTTGAAAACCTTTTCAAGGGTAAATCAAAATCCAAACCTAGGGGTCCTTCATCCCAAAGCTTTAACCCTTTTACTGAATGGATAATACCTCCAAGGAGATATCATCCTGAAGGTTATAAAAGTCAACCAGGGATGTCATTTATTTCTGAATTTAAAGGTTATCTACCTAGGCCCAAGGTAAACTGGGTCAAAAACAATTAAATTGTTTTATGTGCAGGTGAAGACTTATCCAACATCAAACCAGCAATGGTATCTGGATAGTGGGTGCTCCAAGCACATGACAGGGAGCAAGGACAACTTCACATCCTTTAAAGCCAAGCTTGGACCCAAAGTCATATTTGGTGATTCAAACTTTGTACTAACTAAAGGATATGGTGCAGTTCAGATTGTCATAGTCACATTCAAGAAAGTAGCATATGTGGAAGGACTGAAGTACAACTTGATCAGCATCAGTCAGCTATGTGACGAAGGCTACCAGGTGACTTTCAGCAAATCCTTATGCAAGATCAAATTAGAGGACAACACAACTGTGTTGACAGGTAAAAGGAAAGGTAACATCTATTTAGTAGACTTTCTTTCAACAGAAGTAGATATTTGCATGTTTAATTCTATGTGTAGACCTAATGAGTTATGACATAAGAGACTAGGGCATATAAACCTTAGAACCATTGCTAGGCTATCCAAGTACAACCTTGTTAGAGGACTACCTTCTGGCCCCTACAAGAAGGAAGGACTCTGCAGGGCTTGTCAATTAGGCAAGCAAACCAAAAACAGTTTCAAGTCACTTAATAAGAGTGATTCACCTAGGATTTTGTATCTATTATACATGGATCTTTTTGGACCCATTACAGTACAAAGCTTAGGAGGGAATCTTATACTTTAGTGGTTGTAGATGACTTCTCTAGATTCACATGGGTGTTCTTTCTGAGGAAGATGTCTAATAACTTTAAGTGTTTGACAGAGTTTCTCAAATGCATACAGACTGAGTTCAATACTCATATTGCCTTGATCAGAAGTGATCATGGGACAGAGTTTGATTCTCTTCTAATGCAAGAGTTCTGTCAGAGTGAAGGGATCAGAGACACTTTCTCAGCTCCTATAACTCCTCAACAAAATGGGGTAGCTGAAAGGATAAATAGAACCCTTATTGAATCTGCAACTACATTGTTGTCAGATGCTCACCTTCCTCTATCCTTTTGGGCAGAGGCAGTGAAGACCTCCAACTATGTGCTGAACAAAAGTTTAATACATAAACTAAAGAGCAAAGCTCCCTATGAATTACTCAAGGGAAGCAACCTAAAGTAGATTATTTTAGAATTTTTGGTTGTATCTGTTATATTCACAATAATGACAAGAAATATTTAGCAAAATTTCAAGCTAAAGCTGATGAAGGAGTGTTTCTGGGATACACCTTGATCAGTAAGGCTTATATGGTATATAATAAATCAACTCTCAAAATTGAAGAATCAGTTCATATATCTTTTGATGAAACTAACATGTCTTTCAAGGAGAAGAATACTTCTACCATAGAACCTTTGCAGTACACTCTCTTGCAGAAGACTTGAACAGGTTACAGATCATTCAAAAAGAGGAAAGCAGTGAAGATGAAGAAGACATTCAACATCATGAAGAGAAACTTCTTGAAGAGCCAGTTGCTGTACTACCATAGGAAACAACAACATAGGTTGGTGAACAATCAATACCCCCTGTTGATTTAGTAACATAAAGAGACCATCAAATTTCCTAAGTGATTGGATACATCTCAGCTGGTGTGCAAACCAAAAATCAGGTCAACCAAAACTTGATGCACACTTGCTTTCTTTCTCAAATTGAACATCAATCCATTCAAGATGCTGAGCAAGATCCACACTGGATCATTGCAATGCAAGAAGAGTTGCATCAATTTGAAAGGAACAAAGTTTGAGAACTAGTACCAAGGCCTAAGGATCACTCCATTGTTGGAACAAAGTGGGTGTTCAGAAACAAATTGGATGATCAAGGAGTAATTGTAATGAACAAGGCAAGGCTAGTTGCTCAAGGGTACTCTCAAGAAGAAGGAATACATTATGACCAGACTTTTGCACAAGTTGCAAGGTTGGAGGCTATAATAATCTTCTTAGTATATGCAGCACACAAAGGTTTCAAAGTATACTAGATGGATGTAAAGAGTGCTTTTCTCAATGTAGATATCAAAGAGGAAGTCTATGTTAGACAACCTCCAGGTTTTATCTCTTCAACTTATCCTGATTATGTTTTCAAGTTGCATAAATCATTATATGGTCTAAAGCAAGCTCCAAGAGCATGGTATGAGACCTTAGCATGTTTTTTTCTGAAAAATGAGTTTATAAGGGGTAGAGTAGACCAAACTCTTTTTGTTAGAACCCACAAGTCCCATACCCTACTAGTATAAATCTATGTAGATGATATTATCTTTGGTTCTACTGATTCAAATTTGTGCAGAAGGTTCTCCAATCTAATGCATTCTAAATTTGAAATGAGTAGCATGGGTGAGCTATCCTTCTTTCTAGGATTGCAAATCAAGCAACATGTTGAAGACATATTTATTTCTCAAACCAAGTATGCAAAAGAATTGGTTAAGAAATTTGGTATGTCTGAAGCATCATGCATGAAAACACATATGCCTACTAATGCTGTATTGGATGCTGATGAACATGGGAGACCTGTTGATTAGACAACATATAGAGTAATGATTGGCACTTTATTGTACCTTACAGCTAGTAGACCTGACATAATGTTTGCTACATGTATATGTGCTAGATTCCAAGTGAGCCCTAGAGAGTCACACCTAACCTTAGTAAAAAGGATTCTCAGGTATGTAAAAAGTTGTCCAAATCTAGGTCTCTGGTATCCAAAAGATTCAATATTTGACTTAACTGGATTTTCTGATGCTGATTATGCTGGATGTAGAATAAATAGGAAAAGCACCAGTGGAACTTGTCAGTTTATTGGTGACAGACTTGTCTCCTGGTTTTGCAAGAAACAAACATCTGTGTCAATTTCAACTGCTGAAGCTGAATATATGGCTGCAGGTAGTTGTTGTTTACAAATTTTGTGGATTCAAAACCAACTCCTAGACTATGGCTACAACTTAGAGAAGTCAAAAATATTTTGTGATAATACTAGTGTTATTTCTATAGCCCAAAATCCAGTCCTTCATAGTAGGACAAAACACATAGAAATTAGACATCACTTTTTAAGGGATAATGTTGAGAAAAATAAAATTGAAGTTCAATATATTCGAACTGATTTGCAAAGGGGAGATATTTGTTGAAATTTGTGAAGTGGAAGTGGGTGACGGGACAGGCCGCGCGGCCTGTGCGTACAGCTTTGGCGGACTGGGCGGACTGGGCGGACTGTGGGTTGCGGCCTGGTGAAAAGTCTGGTGGAAGCCGGCTGTGTTCTGAGCGGGTTGTAGCATGGAGTCCGCGGTTTGGTGCGGCATGGTATCTGCGGATAGAGAGGCTTGCGGACTGGTGCTTTGCTCAGTGGTCGCGGGTGCAAGCTTGTGCTGTTGGCGGGTTGTTTCGAGTTCGCGGGAAGCCTTGCGGACTGGCGTGTCCGCGGTTTTGGCTGTTGCGGACTGGGCCTTGAGCTTGGCTGAGGCCTTGTCGAGCTCAGGTGTTACAGCAGGTCTTGCTGTGGAGACCGGTTGGCGGACTGGTGTTTGGAGTCCGGGAAGTAGCTGCTGTGTTGGACAAGTGCGAGGAGCTCGCGGACTGGTTGCGGTCTGTGTTAGGGTGTTTGGCGGACGGGACTTTGTGTCCGCCATGCTCGCACTGGCCCTTGATGGTTTTGGACTTGGTCACACATTGTGCCAAGTTCATGGTGTCCGCCGTATCCGCCAAGTCCGCTGTGACCGGGCGGACTGTTGCTGTTTGCCTTTGGTCGTGGACTTGTGGCGGATTGAGGTGTGAGTCTTGCGGACTGCCTCGGGTTGGTGCGGACAGCCATTGAAGAGGGTTTGCTGTCCTGAAGCAGTTGGAGCTTTGCGGGCTGGTGCCTTGTCCGCTTAGCTTGGGCGGACTGGAGAGGGTTCGTCAATGGTTGCCTTGCTCCTGGCGGTTTTCCTTGGTGACCGGCTAAGTCCTCGCGGACTGAGCGGACGGTGGTTTGTATTCGCGCGGACTGGGGTGGTGTCGCTATCTCTTGGGCGGTGACCACACTCCTCACCTGGCCTATAAATATGACCCCCCTGGCACATCTACAGTAACCCATGTAACGTGAGTGAACAGTAAATTGGGTTGGGCGAGTGCTGCGGTCTGTGTTTTTCAGTCCGCGCGGATTGTTACAGGCTGACGGTTTGCTGTGTGCAGGTCGCGCGGATAACTTCAAGGAGCCAGGAGTTTGGCTGTGACTTCGGTCAGTGCTTGGAAGTGTGCGGTCTCTGCGGACTCAGCAGGAGGTCGCTCTGTGGCTTGTCAGTTCTGTTTCAACTTTCCCAGCTTCAATAACCTGTCCGCCGGCTTCAGGCGGGTAGGGGAGTTCCTCAGTTCGGGTTCAGCAGGAGGCGAATAACGGTCTGTCCGCGCGGCATCGCGGTCTCGGCGGACTCCGTGGTATTCGGCGGATTGCAGCATAGCTTGGGCGAGCTCAGCGGTCTCGGCAGTCTCGGCGACCTCGCGGTCTCGGCGGACTGGAGTGCTGTCCGCCCGGCTTGTTTTTTGGTTTCTTCTGTTTACAGCTGTAATACTAGCGAAATCATGTCTCGCTATGTATGCCTCGGATTGTAAAGAAGTGAATGCATAATAAGACCTTCTTGTGCTTCCATTGTTTTGTTGGGTGCAACCTCTAGTCCTTGGGTTTTCCGCAGGTTCAGCGTGCGAACTGGGTAGTTTCGAAGATATTAATTTGGTGTTTGGGCTATCTTGCTGACCACGTTGAGAAAATTTAACATGGTATCAGAGCGAGGATTCTGAGGTTGCGGAGGTTCAGTTGCGTGAGCGGGGGTCAACCAGCGTTGTTACTCAGTGATTGAGTGGTGATCAACCTGTGTTGTTGCTCGGAGCTGCTGAAGGGTACCAACAGGTGGTTGCAATGGAAGGAAGCTTAGCAAGAGGTCTTGGCATTGAACTCTTAACGCCGACTAACTATAAAAAGTGGAAGTCGTGCATGAAGAGTTATCTTCTGGGCGAGGAGCTGTGGGAAGTTGTCGGTGGAGACGACAGACAGGAAGTTACTGCTGCTTTCGGTACTGCTGAGTAGGTGAGGCTCTGGAGAAGAACTAATGCTAAGGCAGAGTTCGTTCTAAAGAGAGCTGTCTCTCCGGAACTGTTTGATCACATCATTGGATGTGAGTCGGCTGCTGATATTTGGACAACCATTGATGAGTTGTTCAATAGGAAGAATGTGGCGCGGCTTCAGTTCCTGGAGAATGAGTTGGCCAGGGCAACTCAGGGAGACCTTTCCATCTCCAGGTACTTCTTAAAGATGAAGAGCTTGTGTGCTGAGCTGTCGGCACTGGATCCTGATGAGCCTATCTCTGAGGCAAAGATGAAGAGGCACATTATCCGCGGCTTGCGGAAGGAGTATGTGGCCTTTGTTACATCTGTTCAAGGGTGGGCTACTCAGCCGTCGTTGCTGGAGCTGGAGAATCTGCTTGCCTCGCAGGAGAGCTTAGCAAGGCAGATGGCTGGAGTGAATCTGAATCAGGAAGGCAGCGAGGCTCTCTTCTCAGGCAAGAAGAAGGGATGGGAAGGGAAGAAGAAGAAGAAGGTGCAGGCCGCTGGTGAAAAGGAGACTTCAACTTCGTATCCGCCGGAGAGGAGCAATGCTCCTAAGGACTGGAAGAAAAATCTGAAGTGCTACCGGTGTCATCAGCGTGGGCACTTCAAGCGGGACTGCAAGGTCAAACTGCAGCCTGGGCATGCTGCGGGAAAGGAGGAAGCTTGCTCGCGAAGTGAAGAAGCAGAATGGGGAGGAGCTTTCATGACGGGCACTTGTGTTCGGGCCTTATCTGCTGAGGACTTCAACAGCGAGTGGATCGTCGACTCCGGGTGTGGTCATCACCTCACCGGAGACAAGTCGAAGTTCACCTCCATGCAGGCTTACTCAGGTAATGAAGCTATTATCACTGCTGATAATACTGTTTATGCAGTAGAGAAGGAGGGGGTCGTGTCTTTGGGTAGTGATCAGGGGCCACTCACGTTAAGGAGTGTGTATCACGTACCGGGCATGAAGAAGAACCTCTTCTCGGTGACCAACGCGGTGGACGCTGGGTATCACGTTCTGTTTGGGCCAACAGACGTGAGGTTCCTTCGCAACGTATCAGCGGTGAAGGCTGATGTTGCTCATGTTGGGAGGAGGGTGAAGAACTTGTTTGTTCTTTCCACCAGTGCCTATGTTGATAGGATGAGGGCCAATGATAGTGCGGCTATCTGGCATGAGAGGCTGGGGCATGTTGGCATGGACAAGCTAAAGGCAATGGCGAGTAGAAGTCTGGTGAGGGGGTTGCCGATGTTGTCCTCCTTTGGTGATGGGCATGTTTGTGCGGGCTGTCAATATGGTAAGGCACATCGCCTTCCGTTTGATAAATCTCAAACAAGGAGCAAGAAACCATTGGAGTGTATTCATGGCGACCTGATGGGACCGACTGTTACTGCCAGCCTTGGTGGAAGCAAATACATGCTTGTCTTGGTTGATGACTACTCAAGGTATACTTGGATGTACTTCTTAAAGGAGAAGTCGGAAGCCTTCCATTTGTTCGTGGAGTTCAAGGAGTTGGTAGAAGGCCGGCTTGGATTGCGGATTAAGAAGCTTAGAACTGATAACGGGGGGGGGGGGAGTTTGTCTCTTCCGAGTTTTCTAACTTCTGCAGGAAGCACGGGATCCAACGGGAGCTTACTTGTTCTCACACTCCACAACAAAATGGGGTAGCGGAGCGGAAGATCCGTCATTTGACAGAAACCTGCAAATGCTGGCTGCATGCGAAAGATATCCCAAGGTCCTTTTGGGCGGAGGGAATGTCTTGTGCTGCTTATGTTATCAACCGGATGCCACTCAGCCCTATCAACATGAAGACTCCTATTGAGCTGTTGCTGAAGGAGAAGCCGAGTGTTGGACACCTTCGGGTGTTCGGTTCAACTTGCTACGTGCATGTCCCGGATGCTTCACGGACAAAGCTGGATGCGAAGGCAAGGAAACTTGTCTTTGTTGGCTATGATGAGCGGAAGAAGGGATGGAAATGCATGGACCCTGTGACAAAGAAGTTCGTGGTGTCAAGAGACGTTGTCTTTGACGAGCTGACGTCATATGGAGGTGGCTCGGTGGAGCCTACCGGAAGTAGCAAGGTTGAGGAAGCACCGGTGGAGGCTGCTGAAGGCTTGAAAGAGGAGCTTGCTGTTTCACCAGCAGCTCCTGTTGCTTCGAACTCCGAGGCTGAGCCTTCTGGCTCAGGAAGCAGGGGGAGCACTGCTCAATGCTTGCCCCAGGTAGGAGTGGAGCCTGAAGAAGCAACGGAAGCCATGAGTAAGGAGCCGTGTCTTCGGAGATCGAAGAGGGTGGTTAAGCCACCGGCTCGGTACTGTGATGGGAATGCAGTGAGCTTTGTCTCCTGCTTCTTTGCAGGTCCTCTGGATGAGCGAGAGCCTGCAAGCTTCAACGAGGCCACTGGAGTGAAGGAGTGGGAAGGTTCCATGAAGGAAGAGATTGATGCTCTGAAGAAGAATGAAACCTGGGACCTTGTGCCCAAGGTTGATGGCATTACTCCAGTTACTTGCAAGTGGGTATATAAGTTGAAGAAGAAGGCTGATGGGAGCATTGATCGGTTCAAGGCTCGCCTGGTCGCTAGAGGATTCTCACAACAGTATGGAGAAGACTATGAGGAGACATTCAGTTCAGTTGCGAAGATGACTTCTGTAAGAGTGGTGATCGCCTTGGCTGCTAGCAAGGGATGGAGGTTGTGGCAACTCGATGTGAAGAATGCCTTTCTTTACGGAGAGATTGACAAGGACATCTTCATGGATCAGCCGCTTGGTTTTGTCTCTGAGAAGCATCCGGACTATGTCTGCAAACTCAGGAAGGCTCTCTATGGGTTGAAGCAAGCTCCTCGAGCATGGTATGGGAAGATTGCAGAGTACTTGCAATTCTGTGGATACCTGGCTTCTAACTCGGACTCAAGCTTGTTCGTCAAGAAGAAGGGAGAGCTAAGAGTCTTGGTCCTACTGTATGTGGATGATATGATCATCACAGGGAACTCGGAGGAGGAAGTAGCAAGGCTCAGGGCAGAGCTTGTTATACGCTTCGAGATGAAAGACTTGGGAGAGTTGCATCACTTTCTTGGTCTGGAAGTGGACAGGAAGGAGTGCGGGGTTCTCATTAGCCAGAAAGGGTATGCTGATCGCATTGTGAAGGGGTTTGGCATGGGCGAAGGGAAGAAGTGCTCTACTCCACTGGAACCTGGGTTAAAGCTTCGACGAGATGAGGGAAGGGTGCTTAATGATCCCTTGGTGTTCAGGGCTCTTGTTGGGAGCTTGATCTATCTGACGATTACAAGGCCGGATATAGCTTATGCTGTTGGCCGAGTAAGTCGGTATATGGCTGAACCAAGGCAATCTCATCTAGTGGCGGCGAAGGGGATTCTGAAGTATGTCAAGGTGACTTCTGAGATGGGACTCCTCTATGGAAGGGATGCGGAGTTTGCGTTGCTCGGGTACACGGATGCTGACTATGGCGGTGATTCGGATGATCGAAGGTCTACTTCAGGTTATGTGTTCACTTGCGGTTCAGCTAGCATCTCGTGGTGTAGCAAGAAACAGGACTCGGTGTCGGTTTCAACCACGGAGGCGGAGTATAAGGCTTCGGCCTTGGCTGCTCGGGAAGCCGTTTGGTTGAGGAGACTCATAGAGGATGTTCATGAAGAAGTGCAAGGGCCTACTTTACTCCGGGGTGACAATGAGAGTGCTCTCAAACTGGTAAACAATCCAGTGTGTCACGCCAGGACCAAGCATATAGAGATTGATCACCACCTCATCAGGGAGAAGGTGTTGGAGGGGTCTCTGCTGGTCGGGCATGTTCGGAGTGAAGATAATCTTGCTGACATCTTCACGAAGCCGCTGTCAAAGGGGCCCTTTGAACGCTTGCGCAGCTTGCTGGGCTTGGTCACCACTTCTCACTTCAAGGGGAGTGTTGAAATTTGTGAAGTGGAAGTGGGTGACGGGACAGGCCGCGCGGCCTGTGCGGACAGCTTTGGCGGACTGGGCGGACTGGGCGGACTGTGGGTTGCGGCCTGGTGAAAAGTCTGGTGGAAGCCGGCTGTGTTCTGAGCGGGTTGTAGCATGGAGTCCGCGGTTTGGTGCGGCCTGGTATCTGCGGATAGAGAGGCTTGCGGACTGGTGCTTTGCTCAGTGGTCGCGGGTGCAAGCTTGTGCTGTTGGCGGGTTGTTTCGAGTTCGCGGGAAGCCTTGCGGACTAGCGTGTCCGCGGTTTTGTCTGTTGCGGACTGGGCCTTGAGCTTGGCTGAGGCCTTGTCGAGCTCAGGTGTTACAGCAGGTCTTGCTGTGGAGACCGGTTGGCGGACTGGTGTTTGGAGTCCGGGAAGTAGCTGCTGTGTTGGACAAGTGCGAGGAGCTCGCGGACTGGTTGCGGTCTGTGTTAGGGTGTTTGGCGGACGGGACTTTGTGTCCGCCATGCTCGCACTGGCCCTTGATGGTTTTGGACTTGGTCACACATTGTGCCAAGTTCATGGTGTCCGCCGTATCCGCCAAGTCCGCTGTGACCGGGCGGACTGTTGCTGTTTGCCTTTGGTCGTGGACTTGTGGCGGATTGAGGTGTGAGTCTTGCGGACTGCCTCGGGTTGGTGCGGACAGCCATTGAAGAGGGTTTGCTGTCCTGAAGCAGTTGGAGCTTTGCGGGCTGGTGCCTTGTCCGCTTAGCTTGGGCGGACTGGAGAGGGTTCATCAATGGTTGCCTTACTCCTGGCGGTTTTCCTTGGTGACCGGCTAAGTCCTCGCGGACTGAGCAGACGGTGGTTTGTATTCGCGCGGACTGGGGTGGTGTCGCTATCTCTTGGGCGGTGACCACACTCCTCACCTGGCCTATAAATAGGACCCCCCTGGCACATCTACAGTAACCCATGTAACGTGAGTGAACAGTAAATTGGGTTGGGCGAGTGCTGCGGTCTGTGTTTTTCAGTCCGCGCGGATTGTTACAGGATGACGGTTTGCTGTGTGCAGGTCGCGCGGATAACTTCAAGGAGCCAGGAGTTTGGCTGTGACTTCGGTCAGTGCTTGGAAGTGTGCGGTCTCTGCGGACTCAGCAGGAGGTCGCTCTGCGGCTTGTCAGTTCTGTTTCAACTTTCCCAGCTTCAATAACCTGTCCGCCGGCTTCAGGCGGGTAGGGGAGTTCCTCAGTTCGGGTTCAGCAGGAGGCGAATAACGGTCTGTCCGCGCGGCCTCGCGGTCTCGGCGGACTCCGTGGTATTCGGCGGATTGCAGCATAGCTTGGGCGAGCTCAGCGGTCTCGGCGGTCTCGGCGACCTCGCGGTCTCGGCGGACTGGAGTGCTGTCCGCCCCGCTTGTTTTTTGGTTTCTTCTGTTTACAGCTGTAATACTAGCGAAATCATGTCTCGCTATGTATGCCTCGGATTGTAAAGAAGTGAATGCATAATAAGACCTTCTTGTGCTTCCATTGTTTTGTTGGGTGCAACCTCTAGTCCTTGGGTTTTCCGCAGGTTCAGCGTGCGAACTGGGTAGTTCCGAAGATATTAATTTGGTGTTTGGGCTATCTTGCTGACCACGTTGAGAAAATTTAACAATATTTTCACCAAACCCTTGGATGAATAGAAACACACCTTCTTCCTGAATCAGTTAGGAATGCTAGATGGAGGAAGTATAAAATAAGATCCAAGATTTTAAAACTCTAAAAATTGACCAAGACTAGGCAAACTTCTTGATTTTTCTAGTGTATAACAGTATTTCTGATATTTGAACTGCGCTCGACGATTTTCCCCCCGATCGTCGAACGGAGATCGACGCTTTCCGAAATCGTCGACCAGAGTTCAGCGCTTCTCAGATAGTGTTCAACTATTTTTTTCAGGTCAGCGATCATCGTGCTGAGTTCGACGACTTTGTTTTCTGAACTATCGTCGAACGGAGCTCGACGCTTTCCAATATCGTCGAACAAAGATCGACGCTATTGATGACCTTTCAGTTTCCTTTAGAAGCCCAGATCATCAAACAGAGTTCAACGATCTTTCCTTTTTTGCGTTGAACCCTAATATAAAACTCTTTTTTCGGTCGTCGTTCTCCCTTGCGCTTTCATACTTAAATCAAAACTTCTCTTTCCCTCCAAACTTCTCTACACTTGGTCGTTTGTTTGTTAGTTTTTACAGGAATCAATGGCCGTCTCAGTTGCAATCCTGGCTGCGATGAAATTTGATGCAGGTTTTGACATCGACATGGACTCCTTCAGTAACAACGATCAAATTTTCAAAGATATTATAGAACTCTTCAAGGAACAACAGCTAGTTACAATAATGACTACCAGGATAAAATTAGCTGCAGATGAGATCAAATAATGGGTGTATACTGCCCATAACTTGGATCAAAATACAGTGATTGGAACAATTTCAGGAACATAGGTATCCTTAACACCGGCTGCTTTGAAAGAGATTTTTCAATTAAAATATGGAGAAGAGTCTGTTGAACTTTCTGGGGAGGAATTTTCTGCTATGCTTGAAAGGATGGGTCATTCTGATGCAAACCCTAGCAAGCTGCTCAAGAAAAATTTGGCTGTTGAGTACAGATTCTTAGCTGATGTGGTTGGAAAGGTATTATTGGCCAATCACTCAGACCATGATACCATCTCCAGGTATCAGCTCTGCTTGATGAGTGCTCTTGTGGATAAGAAATAATTGAACTGGGGAGAAGTCTTCTTCGTTTTGATTAAGAAGAAAATCAACAAAAATTTTGTTAATTTTGGAAGAATATTAGGGTTGTTTCTTCAGAACAGATGCCCTGCTCTGCTAGTCTCAAATGGGATGCACATCAATGCCTCTAAGAGGCTCACATGTGCCCTGTTTGGCAAATGGGACAGGCAAATAGTGAAGCCCAGCAGGCCCTCTGTATCTACTACTTCAGGCACAAGGACTTCTGCAGTCACTTCCCCTCAAGACTTTGCCCCTGCAGAAGACTTGCCTTTTTCTTCTTCTCCTCCACCACCTCCTATTTCATCTCCACCAGTCACATACACAATCACCATTTCCACCCCATCTCCAACTTCAATCCATTCTCCAACTCCACAATTCTCAGAAGAAATCTTCCATCCCCTACATCAATACCCCCACCTAGAAATTGACTCATCATCCCACATTCCATCATTGAATCTTATAGATGATTCCTTTATGGATGATTCTCCCTCATCCCCTGCTGAGCCACCATATTCATCCACATCTTATCAACAACTACCGCAAGATATCATTGCACAACCATCTTTCACACCATCCATTTCCATTCCATTATCTTCTATTTTCACAATCCCCATATCTCAACCTTCATTTCCACCATCCACCAGTTCTCCTACAACATCTCCTGCTGCCTCACCTTCAATTCCTACCTCTACTCAAGTTCATCTTGAGCAAGTAGATATTCCAGCTCTAGCAGACAGACTCTATGAGCTGATAGCTCCCAGGCTATCACTCTTGTGGGAGACCTCCTTGGATCCACTTCTACAGTCAGTTGCAGAACTATCTGTCAGGCTCTCCTCTCTCATTCCTCCTCAAGCAATCCCTTCATCTTGGTGCCTTGATCCAGTCCTGACTGAATCTAGGCAGGGGAGATGCCTCATGAAGTGGATAGATTGCCTCCTGCTGCTGCTGCTGTATCTTCAGCCCAAGCTCAAGCCTCAACACCTCCAGTTGTAGTTATCACAGTGGACCTCAGGTCACTGTTGTCAGATTTTGACTCTATATATTTTAGCTATCTTCCAGAGCATACTGCAGTCCAGCCATCTGAAGATCTATCTAAGGCCATTGTGCCCATCTGCAGCTGTGATACCAGTTTAATAAGCTCCTATATAAATTCCCTAAATACTGCTGAGCCGTCTGTTTATGTTGATCCTACTGCTGCTGCTCCTACTGCAAGTGTTGCTATTTTTGTTAGTTCTGATGTTGCTGATGTTTTAGTTTCTGAGGATATGCAGACATAGGAATTTGATTTTCAGCATGCTGTTATTGCTGATGTTATTTCTGTTGCTGAAACTATTGTATCTGAATCTGTTGTGGTATCTGAATCTGCTGCTGCTTCTATTCCTCTTTCTGCTGTTGCTGTTACTACTAGTGCTGTCACTGCTGTTACATCTACTCAATCACAACAACAGATAGACTATCTTAAAAAGATTGATGCAGTATATGATAACCCTCCAAGCTTAGATAGTGATCAGTATAGGACTGACTCAGATGACTCCTCCGCTACAATGGCAAGGAAAAGAAAAGCCAGAAGCAAAGCAATGAGGAGAGTCCCCCCAGCAAAAGTGAAAGACACTAATGATATTCCTTACTACATACTGCATGACTGTCCCATCACAGAACATTGGATGCAATACTCCAAAAATCAACTGAAGGCTATGAAGAAAAAGATAAAGTATGATAAAGGACCATCCCAGTTCCATCATCCTCCTCCTCCTCCTCCTTCACCAGGTGCAGGTGCAAGTGGAAGCTCTGCATCTCAACCTTCTGCCAGAAGACAATCCACCTATCAACCTCAAGGAAGATCCCAATACAGAGGAAGCCAATCTAGAGGCTATCAGTCAAGGAGAGGAAACTATAGAGGAAACCAAAGAGAATTTCAAGTCTTTTCAAAAGGCTATTCCAGGCAACATCCTTATTCAAGGCAAGGACAAGGTCCATCTGATATAACTTCAGGTCCATTCCCTTACAAGCTGAAAGACTTAATCTCCTCCAGAGCTCCTGCAGACAATACTTCAAACAGATATGAGCCTCCAGTTCCCTTTGAGGATCCTGAAAATAATCCAACCTCATGGACAGCCAGGATGAAGGAATTGGCTGCTTTGGATTAGATTAAGAAAGCCAGAGAACAAGGAAGGGATACTTCAAACATAACTACATTATCAGATCAAAGGAAAAAGGAACTTGAAAGATATTCATCCAGCAAGTTTTTTGATTCAGAAAGCTACATGAAGCTGCACCCTAAAGCTGTAGTGCCCAAGCCAAAGCAACAAACTTTTTTAGGTGCAGCTGATGACAGGAGATCTAAGAAGGAAGCTCTCAATCCAAACAGAGAAATAATCCTTATTAAGAGCAAAGAAAAAGAGTAATTCTGTAAGATGACAGTTATTTTGATTTCTGAACTATCTGTGACAATGTCTGTGATTCTGCAATATTTTGTTTATTGCCTTTATGCTTTATATGTTTTTATTTCCTCAATTATCTGTAAATAGTAATCCTAACACAAATCGGGGCAGATTGTTGGAACACCCTATTACTGATTTGGGCAAGGATCACTATGTCTCTTAGGAAACCTGTTTTGACCTCATTGTATAGATCTAAAGGTTAATTAGAATTGAGTCTAAGGGTTAGTACTTAGGTCTGAAAGCTGCCCTCTAGACCAGAGATTTTAGTTTTGAAGACCAAGTCATTTCGTCGAGTTCAGTACGACGAATCGTCAAACTCCATTCGACGATCGTTGAGCTCACTTCGACGAATCATCAAACTCCATTCGACGATCTCTAAGCTCAACTTCAACAAGGCGTCGAAATCCATTCGACGATCTTCGAGCTCAGATCGACGATCTTGACTCCAGTTTAATTCTCTATCTCTGAGCTCAGTTTGACGATAGTTGAGCTCAGATCGACGATCCCTGTTTCTTTCTAAGTCCAATCTCTGAACTCAGTTCAATGATAGTAGAGTTCAGTTCGACATTTTTCTGGAGAATTAGATGTTTTTCAAGATTCAAATTCAGACAGTTGTGGAATTATTGTCAGCATTGAATTCAGAGATCTTGTAGCTGCTTTTCAATCAATCTGGAGCAAGTTTTAAGGAATTTTCAAGGAATGTTTTATTGGACTTTCCTCCATAAGACAAATACAGTTAAGGAAGTAATTAATGACAGGCTAACAGCTATCTTGGACAGAGGATCATTTCTATTCAGACCAAGAGAATAAAAGTTCAGTTCTTCATTCTTCTCAGAGTCAGTAAGACAAAATAAGAGATTTTTCATTCTCTACAACAACAAGACTTACAGCTCTTACAACAACAATTACACAAGAGAAAGAGAAAGAGTTGCAGACATTCTCAGTCTAAAAATTCATATAAGAACACACATCACAAAAGGAGATCAACCAACTGAAAGTTTCAGATCTCTCTTGATTCAAGTGTTCAAAGACCATCATCATTCAAGACTCCAGACATCACACATTTCAGTTGCTGCTGAAATCATCTTTTGCTGGAGATTAAATCATCTGAAGGCCTATCACCCTACTGCAAAGCTTCACTTCTTGAACAACTCAAGATCTCAGGGGGAGCTTTGACAACATCCACTATCTTCTCTCTAACTGTTGACAGAGAAGATCATCTCATCCTTCTCTCTCTCTCTCTACTATAAAGGGTTTTTCAAACTCCCTTCAAAAGTTTGTGCTTGGTTTCTGAGACCTTATCAAAACTCAGTGGTGGCAAGACACCTGATCAAAAAATATGGTTTTGTTTTTGAGCACCATATCAAAAGCTCATTGGTGCCCAGGACAACTGGTCAACTCATCCTGCATTGGATTCCTACCTAGGGTGGTAGATGAGTGGATGTACCCAGGTTGATTGGGGAACCACTATAGCTCCTTGTGTCATCTGGTTGCTTATCTTTCTTTTGTTTCTAATTGTGGTTTGTGATTAGATTGCTCTGTGATTATTTTGTGTTTAGATTTACTGTTTATTATTAGCTTCCCTGTTCACTTAGGAATACAACAACAGTTGTAAAAAGTTTTTAGCAAGCACCAACCTCTATTCACCCCCCCTCTAGAGTATATCAGATCTAACTTGCACCTTCAGACTGGATGACTTGACAGCTGCCATTTCTACCGGTCAACTGCAACTGTCAGAGATGTCAGAAGTTCGTTAGAAACCGGATCAGCCGGTTACCTTGGAGGAAGACTATATAAAGGCCTTTCTCCTTCAACAGAAAGGTATCTACTAAAGATCGATCAACAGATTATTCATTGAAGATCAATAACAGATTGAAGATCTACACAGAGATCTAACACACAAAAGAAGAAGACCTTCGACAAAAGATCTAAGAAGTTGGAGAGAGAGAGCTCCTTCTAAGAAGAGCAGCTGCTGAACCAGGCTACTAAGTAAGATTCAGATTGAGATCTGAATCTCAAGACAGAAGTTGATTAAAGTTCATCTTCACAGGAGATTCAATCCTACTGAGTTCTAATTCAAGAAGCTTTGAAGAAAGCTAAGGGAGGTTGATCTCTGCCAAGTTCTTCCAAGAACTCATCAAGAAGCCAGTTAACTCATCTCTCTCTGTCAGAGTTGTGGTTATTTACTTTGTAAATTTTATTTTCTATATGATACTAAGAGATCTGAGTTGTAAGACTAAATCTATAAAGGCTGAGGTAGGGCTTTTGAGCCTGAGTGTATGAGAATCAAATCTCTGAGTATAGGCCTTGTTGAAGGCAGAGGTAGGGCTGTTTAGCCTGACTGTAGGTCTTGTTGAAGACTGAGTGGTAGGGCTTTGTGCCTGAGTGGTAGGAGTGGGGACACTCTGAGTTGTAGGAACCTCTTTGGGGTTCTGAGCTGTAGGATCTAAGGATCTGAGGAGTAGTTGAGAAGTTAGGCTGAATCTAGTACACTACTAGATAGGCGTAGGGGGAAAGTGGATGTACCCAGACCTTGGGGAACCACTATAAAAATCTGTGTGCACTCTGTGTTTGTTTATTTCTATGATTGCTGAGCTAGCTGTGCTGAATTGCTATTAATTGTTCAGTGTTTCTGCCTTAAATTAAAAAGTTAAAGTTCACCTATTCACCCCCCCCTCTAGGTGGTTAGGCACTATTTCTTTCAGCCCCTACCATCACCTTCGCCCCCAGCAAACTTGTGGTGGACGAAACCTTGCTAGGCAAGGATTTGTTTTGTGGTAGGATCAGTGTGGACCAGGCCTCCTCCTCATCCTATTTCCTATTTCCTCTGCCTGCAAGGAGCAGGTATGATTATTTAGGCAAAGGGGTAACTATTTTATCACCGTATCGCTACCCGTTACCCCTCAACGAATAATGGAACAGTTACCAGTGCATTTTTCTTTTCATAGGCCCATTAGCTAAAACTGTATAGAATTTAATACGATATGCTGGGATGACAATAACCCCAGTACTTGTCTTTCATTTCCTGTCTTTTTATTTTTCATGTCTAGCTTAGTTTTTGTATTTCTTTGTATTTAGTATATTTTTCTTTTGTTTTTGCGGAGCTCACCCCTGCAGGTATTCATGGTAAATCGCTTTCGCGCGGTTGTGATTCTTCGTATGGCGGGCCTGCTTCAGGTTTTTCACGCGTCTTCTGGTATGCTCACCAGCTGAGCATTAGGTAACCTCTTCCCTTGTCTCTATTTGATTTAAATTTTTATATCATTTGTTGTGTTCCCTAGTTTAAGTCGGGGGGAGAGTCAGCATTTGTTACCTATTGCACGCGCATATTTCTTGTGCATACTAGAAGCTTTTATAGATTTATTATGATTAGTTCATTGCATCACACACCACTACACCCATATGAGCGTGTGCTTAGCTTTTTGCATGTTGCGAGTTAAACTCGTTTCTTTTGTATGATTTGGGAAAATTATGGTGCTGACATAGGATTGTGAGATGCAGTAAAATGTTGACCCTGTTATGCTCCTAGTCGAGTGCTCTCGTCTCGTGTAGAGATTAGAGTAGATTTAATTTTTTTTGTATGCTTATAGTTTTATATTTTTCTAATTGCGTAAATACTTTTTATTCTACTCAAAAATTGGTGAATCTGGTGTGAATCCAACGGTAGCTTAAGGATGTGTGTAGATGGTCGTTAGGTTCATATTGCTCAAGTCAAGAGGATGGATAGTCTTTCTCGTTGGCTAAGAACTTGCCCGAAGCTATTCTTGAAGCATGGATATAGGTTAGTTCACTCACATGAGCGTGATGTACGCCATCATTTTGGCCCAGTTGAGCTTTGAACCATTCCTAACATCTTATCCTCGCTAGCCCCATTGTGCCTACCCCTCCTTTTGATTTAGCTCCTCTATGATTTCACCAAAGCCTCATAGCCAATCCTAGTCGCACACCCAAGTTGAGATTTAGAGTTTTTCATTTTCATTTTAGGATGTGATGTGGTAATATTACATGTGAATATGTGATTGTACTCCAATGTTTTATTTGCTGAAATTGTTAAAATAAAATAGGAGTCAAAAATGTATATATATAAAAAAAATTAATTGTGAAAAAGAAAATTGAAAAGAAGAAAAAAAGGTTTGAGTGAAAATTCTTTTTGAGACAAGATTGTATTTGGAGTAGGCGGTGCACACACCCATATGTTAAAAGTTAAGTCTGGAGGTATGGTTTACCTGCATATATTGTGGTTAGCGTTTGGATTCTTTTTAGGCTAGCTCATTTGGGTTAGGTGAATAGCCTTTCTTTTTATCATTGTTTACCTCACCGTAACCCAAGCCCCATCTCTTCATCTAAAGTCCTACTGATTTGTGTGTGAATCAAACCAGTGTCGTGGAGAGAATGCGGAAGGGCAAGCATATGGTCACCGATATTGGTGGATTCCTTTGGAGGTTATCCCGAGCCCCGACCTTTGGCAATGCTCTCCTAGCAATTAGTCTACTTTCTCCCTATGCGTGACCGAATGATTCTCCGTGATTCCATTTTTGAGTAATAATAAAATGTTGATACGCATTGTGAAAAGTATAAACTATTTTGTATACTTAGAAATTTCTTCTATTATATTTTTACGCGTGCGAGCATGCGACTTTACATGGTACTCCGTATCATAATTTCCTTATTAGCTAAATCATTTTCCCTATCTGCATAGATTTTTCTTTCTCGGGACACGCAAACAGTTAAGTCTGGGGGTGTGATGAGTCCGATTTATATGGTGTTTCTCAGACTCATCTAGGCTAGTTTTCACGCATTTGCACTTCACTTTTAGTTCTTTATCGTTCATATTTCTTCTTATCTATATTTCCATAGGAAGTGCACACTTTGGCCCGTGTTGTGTATTTTTGTACTTTTATTGTTTGTACTCCTTATTGTGATTGCCTGAAATGTCTGCACATATCAGTGATTTGTTTTTCCTATTGGTACAGGGGTCGCGTACGTGTTCTGGGAGTGTTTGGAAACTGGAATAGTGCGCACGATCATCGGATCTACTACGCACGACCACTGGTCGTGCGTCAATGATCGTGCGCACTTGCCTTCCTTTTTCAAGTTCTGCATGGGCATATGCACGACCACTGGACACAGTGCGCACGACCACCGGTCGTGTGCCACTGATCGTGTGCATTGATTCCTCTTTTCCTGGAGTTCTGTCTGGGGTTATCGCACGACCATTGGACATAGTGGGCACGACCACCGGTCGTGTGCCATTGCTCGTGTGTAGTACCCCAGTTCTTCTTCCAAATCTGCCATGCCTGTGCGCACGATCACTGGACATAGTGCCCACAACCACTGGTCGTGCCCCCGTGATCGTGCGCATTATTCAATTCTGCTTTTTATAAATATGCAGCTGTCGCTCTAATTTTGGAGATCGCTCATTTTTCCTCCGCCGTTTTCGTCTCTGAGGAGGGATTCCATCGTCCTCCTTCCACCCTAGGGAGGTGCTCCGGGCAAGCTTTCACTGCCAAATCCAAGTCAGAGCTTCCTCTCGGCCTCCTCCATCATCTCTTTGGCTCATTTCAAGCTTCAACGCCATAGCCATCAAGCAAAGGGAAGCTTACAACTATTGTCCGCTATCGTGACATGAAGAAGACGGACCATTGGAAGGTGGTGACAGCCCTTCTCTACCCTAGACGCAGTTGAGGATCGAGCTTGGATGCGGATTGACCACCCGACGATTCCAATCGTGAATCCTCAGAAAACTTCATATTCGGTCGATCTCTTGCCTTGTTCTTCCTTTATTGTTGTTTATGTGTTGTTGTAAACTTTATTTATAGATGATGTGCGCTTAGTTGTAAAATGCTTATATTAAACCATGTCTTTGTGATTTGTATTTTCGTTATATTTTCTTGAGGTGCTCCATCTTCCATCCACCACCATCCACCCTTGTCGCACTAGCAATTGCTAGTGGCATGCGTAGCAAAGAGGTGCTCACGACCCTCATTCTGCCATTCTAACCACCTCATCTGTAAGCCTACTCGTCTATCCGCCCTGCCATTCGGTGCATAGTGGCCTGACTACTCTTCCATCCCGCCTGGTGAAGCATCGCATAGCGGCGTTCCATAGGAGTAGTTGTTACCCTTTTATTTTCTTTTTCCGCAAATATCAAAACCGCCCTTAGTTAACTCCAACCTAAGGACTTCAATCTCAAGTCCTCCTCGAAATTAACTCCACCTTACAGTGTTCCTTGAGAGATCGATACTTGGGAAAACTCGCCAATTTTATATTACTTGTGTGACCGGTTCACTGCCGTGATCTTTAGTATCAGGGAGAGCAATGAAGAAGAAGGAGCCTATATCCGTTCACCGGCGGAGCCTCGGAGCTCTAAATCGCCAGCCGACTTCAGATCTAAGGAGGCAAGGAGATTGCCGTGCTTTTCATCTGCGTAGATTTCCATGGCATGAAGGAAAAATGCTAGGTAACGATTCTCTACTTGAGCATGTGAAGCTCTCATTCTTTTGCATAGGGAAGCCCACTCTCGTGATTTTGCGGTGAGTTTGAGGCGTTCCTTCGGGTAGACATGAATAGTCCCCGTTGTATACATGTAGAGTCCGTAATCGAGAATGGACATAGGCATGATGTGTGAAGCCTACCCAGACAAGATGGTCTGGATCGGTGATGTTGCATTGCATAAATGGCCGGAGAAGACTCCGTGCTAATGTGTGTTTTTCGGGTTTTCTACGAGGTAGATTGCAACAGGGAGCCTCGGGGATTAACTCCAAGGTGCACTCAGAAAACTGGGCAGACGCATGATTCTGCCAACATGGTGGCCTGAGAGCCAACTTGAACATAACTAGGTTATGTGTTGTGGGTAAACGATTTGGGACTCGGGGAGGTAACCCGCGCATATAGCTTGAATTGACGTTGTGGTGTGAGCAACGGGTTAAGCGGAATCGTGGCCGGTCTATGTCATTCGGTACAAGCGACCTAAAGATACGTGGGACTTGTCGTTGGCATAGATGGTAGGTCTCGGGTTGTCTATGGCCTTAATTGATATGACATCGGCCAGAATGACCTAAATGCTCATAAGATTGTCCGTCAAAGTGGCGGTGGTGAGACTGAAATGTCTATGACTTAAATTGACGTGATATTGATCGGTTCACCGAGAATGTGCCCTGAGTGCACGGGGTGTGTGGCCATGCGTGCCTATGCGTGTGATGTAGTGATAATACAATATACTGCTTGGTTATGCTAACAAAGTGCAGGGAAGGAGCATCGCTACCCCGAGTTTGGTGGCGGCATCATTATAATTTGGTCAGCATTACTGACCGTTGCTTTTGTTTGCCACCGTGCGGTGGATTGTTTCTTGCAGGTGCTACGGAGCCGAGTGGTAAATACCGGGCTAAAGCCCAAGTTGCTGAGCCGGCCCTCGAAGGCCTAATTATTGAGTGTTTACTTGCTTTATTCATGTATGACCGACCTGCGTGCCGAGGTTTGAAAAACATTTAATTCGAGTAAGCAATTGTAAGGCCATAAGGTCGTTGTACTTCTGTATATGACATCGGGCCCCAGCCAGACCTGTTGTTATATGCTATGTGACAGATAGGGGGTGTTACACGATCATTCTCCGAATGTGTTTATGTTTTGTGCGTGAAACGATCACGTATTAAGGGCGATAGATGCTTGTGTAGGATCGGAGGATCTAGAGTGCGTTGTTGGCGAACTAGGGCCTTCTCTCGTGTAGATTTCCATTAGCAACATACGCTACACCAATTTGATATCAGAGGGAGGTTGTTTCAACTTCTATGTTGCAAACGTCCTCTCTCTCTCTTTCATTCCCATGAATTAGTCAAAAAAAGCAAAAAAAAAATCTTTTTTCTGGTCTGCAAATAGCGGTCTAAAATCTTTATTTTTCTTCGAAAATATAAAAAAAATTTTAACGTTCGTCATTCCTGTCACTTTAGGAAAACAAAAAAAAACTTGTTTTAACTTAGGACCAGCCTAAAAAAAAATCGTCTTTCAAAATTTTGGGTAACCCTATATGCACACTAGACTAGGAACAGATTACACAACACCGTCTTCGTCTAAAATTGCCGTGAATGAGCAATGAGATGAGAATACTAAGGTTATTGAGGGACTAAGAACTGAGATGACGGAACTTAGTACCATGCTAGCCCAAATCCTACAGAACCAAGAACGACCACCTCCACCCATTAATGTGAGGTCGCCCAACCGACACCAACCTGTAGTCGATTCTGACCATGATGGGACAAGCTCGACTTCGAAGACCCGTTCTGTAACACCTTAGTGATCCGGATGGCCGTAAAGAATTTCGCGGTGTCCAGTATTCTGGTGGATAACAGAAGCTCCATGAACATGATTTTAAGAAGGCCTTCGATTAGTTGAAGGTGGACGCCCATGGAGTTTTGTCCTCAGATGGACTGTTGTTCGGGTTCTCAGGGGAGAGGAAGGAAGTTGATGGGGGAGTGGGACTGCATGTGATGTTGGGAGGAGTTTCGAGGAACTATCGGTTCATCATCGTTGACGCTCCGAGCAAATATAATGCCTTTTTTGGGCACCCCCTCATCAGTGCTTTTCGTTGCGTACCCACCACTTTTCATCAATTCCTCAAGTTTTGCAGTAAAGGAGTCCATGTCAGGGTCAGGGGGGATCTCAAGATGGCGAGACAATGCTATGTGACTGCCGTCAACACCATATCCTGCATGGCAGAGGCGGAGAAGTTGTAGAAGGAGATGGTGATGCTTTAGGAAGTTCCAGTGGAGGGGGAAGCGAGCCTAGGTGAGGCTGGAGAGAAGGCTGCGGAGGAGCAGGGGGAAGGAGAAGCTGGGGTGGAGTACAAGGGAGGTGGATAAGTGGATCCACAGGAGAGCCCGCTGGAGACGATGGATGTTGAATAAGTTAGAGGGGAGGAAAAGTTCGGGCAGGAGGAGGACCCGAGGAGTGACAGAGAGCAGTCCATGTTGGAGTCAATGGAGGAGGTCATGGAGATGGAGGTCTTCACCAGGGCAGGGAAGTCGGAGAGGGTGCGTAATAGTGGTTGCTTGAGCCCTTAAGATTAGGAGAGGATGCGGGAGTGCATCCAAAGGAATGTCAACATCGTTTCTTAGAGCAAGGTGGAGATACTGGACATCGATGCGGACATGGCCTGTCACTGCCTGAATTTGGACCCCAAGATGCATCCAATCTGCCAGAAGATAAGGACCATCACCACCAATCTAGAGGAGCCCAACCATAGAGAGGACAAGACGCTTCTTGACACAGGTTTCATCTCAGAGATACAGTATCCAAACTGGGTATCAAATGTGGTAATGGTAAAGAAAGGGGAAGGGAAGTGGTGTATGTGTGTAGACTTTTCTCTATTAAATAAATCATTTCCTAAGGATTGCTACCCACGACCTTGGATCGACGCGCTTGATGATTAATCCATCAGTTTTTTATTATGAGTTTTTTGGATGTTTTTCAGGTTACCATCAGATTTGCATGCATCCCTCCGACGTCAATGATGTATCCTTCATTATGAGGGAGGGGTGCTTTAGTTATAAGATGATGTCCTTCGGGCTAAAGAATGCGGGGCTACGTACCAACGTATGATGGTCCGGGTAGGGGCAGAGGCCGTAAGCTCTGTCCTGCTTAGGGAAGAGGGGAATAAGCAATTACCTGTCTACTACGTCAGCAGAATCTTGAAGAGGTCAGAGCTCTGTTACACCATCCTTGGGAAGCTGAATTTCTCCTTAGTCATCTCTGCTAGGGAGCTCAGGCCATAATTTCAGGCCCATTCAATCAAGGTAGTGACGGACCATCCCCTACGCAAAGATTTTCGAAGGGGTGGAGCACTCAGGGAAGTTGGCCAATCGGTCCATCAAGCTGAACAAATTTGATATCAGTTTTGTGCCACGAATCTCCATTAAGGCACAAGTAGAGGTCTATTTCATAGCCGACTACGTTGTCGAGGTAGAGGTTGAGAATCCGCCACCACGGGAGGCTTGGAATATGCTTGTCAATGGAGCCTCGAGGAAGCATTCTCTAGGGGGAGGGGTAGTATTGATAAGCCCTCAGGGAGTCATCATAGAGCAAGCTATGGTCTTGCGCTTCCCCATCACCAACAATCAGGCGGAGTACGAGGCCATCATAGTAGGACTATGACTGGCCAAGGAAGTCGGGGTACATGATGTGGAAGTGTTCACAGACTTGTTAATTGTAAATTCACAGATCAGGGATGAGTATGAGGCTAGGGAGCCTACCCTCATGAAGTACTTTTCCAAGGTAAGAGTGATTGTTGGAGGGTTCCAGACATTCTCCATCCAGCATGTTCCCTGGGAGGAGAGCGCAGCAGCTGATTGGTTCGCAAAATTTGGTCCCTGTGGTGGAGAAACTTTGACCGAGTTGTTCACCCGGTGATCGAGAAAGGAAAGTTGTTGGAAGTGGATCAGCGGCCCTCAAGGGTGGATCCCTTCATAGCTTTCTTAACTTCCGACAAAATTCCCGAACGGATCATTGATGTGAAGGACTTTAAGAACAAAGCGGCACATTACCTAGTGCATAAAGGGGGGTTGCATCGGAAGATGTTGTCAGGTCTTTTGGCTCAATGCATGGCGGAGGTGGAAATCTCGCAGATTCTGGAAGAAGTGCACTTAGGTGAATGCGGCAGTCATTCAGGAGTCAGGACTTTGGAGGCAAGGGTGGTCAGGTAGCGGTACTTTTGTCCATACCTCGGGAAGGATGCAGCAGAGTTTGCAAGGAAGTGCCAAAAATGTCAGCTCTACACCCCCTACAACTCTTGCCCTCCCAAAGGCTTCGAAGCATCACGGTGTCATGGCCTTTCGCCATCTGGGGGATGGATTTGGTTGGGACTTTTTCCCCAGCAAGCGGGTAGAGAAGGTTTCTTCTAGTGATGATTGATTATTTCTCAAAATGGAGAGAGGTCAACGCGTTGGCTAAGGTAACCTCCCAGGTCATCATGAATTTCGTATGGTGGAGATCATCTGCTGACATGGGCTTCCTCAAGCCATAGTCACCGACAATGAATGTAATGTGACCAATTTTTTCGATGTTATTATTCGATTTGGTGTCGTCATATTTATGACGTCGGGGAGTTACCTCCCTTCTTACGTTTTGTTGACGGCGCTGCACCGTTTGTGCGTTTTTGCATCTGTTGGGTCTGGCTGACCAAACTTTGTGCTTTTGTTTAGGTTGAGGGTTTTCCTTTGTTTAAAGGATGAGGTTTTAAGGCTTTGGATTTGTCTAGTTTTATTGCGATCCGAGCATGTTGCAGTCTCGGCGTGTGTTTGGTCCCTCGTGGTGATTTTTTTGTGTAAGCATTTGATGTATTGTCTCAAGAATAGTATGTCGGATTCTAGGGATTTGTCCTCGCTCTAAACTCGTAGAGTCACATTTTATCCCAGATGTTAGTCAAATTAGAATTTCTGAAAGTTTTTACCTGCTTAGTACTCGAGATGGACATCCTTATCCTCGAAAGAGATCGTTGTGTACTCGGGAGCTTTGGTCCTTCGTTTCTTGAGAGGTTGGGGCTTGTTCCTGATTAGTGTGTTGATTCCCGAGAATGCCTTTCCTTGTACTCGAGAAAAATTCTTCTAGCTCTCGAGTAACACTTCTAGTTCTCGAGAGGTCTACTTTTGAACCTGTGTGATGTTTGAGTTGTTCCCGAGAAATACTAGTCTGTTCTCGAGAAGTGCCCTATTGTTCTCGAGATATACAGTTTTGCTCTCGAGAAGGTTATTTTGTACTCGAGTAATATTCTTCTGTACTCGAGATTTGTTCTTGTTCTCGAGAAGGCTGTCTTGTTCTCGAGAACTGCCCTATTTGTTCTCGAGAATATCCGCTTGTACTCGAGAACTGCCCTTGTTCTTAAGAAGTTTTGGCTCTGTACTCAAGAATTGGGTTTTGCTATTCCCGAGTGATACTTCCTCCTATTCTCGTGTAATTCCTTTGTACTCGAGAAATAATTTCTTCCTTACTCGAGAAACCCCTTTCTTCTACTCGAGAAAAACTTTCTTTTGTTCTCGAGTAATGCTTTAGTACTCGAGTAATATTCTTTTGTTCTCGAGATCTGCCCTTTGTACTCGAGAATTGCCTCCGGGTACTCAAGAAATCTCTCCTTCATTTCTCGATTTACCTCCTTCACTCGAGAAATTTCCCTCTTTACTCGAGAAATTTAACTTGTACTCGAGAACTGTCCACCTGGTTCGCGAGAAGTCCATTTCAGTACTCGAGATGTCTTATTGTTCTCGAGAGGTGTTTCTTGAGAAGGCATGTTGTTCTCGAGAAAACTTCTTCCTATTCTCGAGAAAGCTTCTTCCTATTCTCGAGA
This sequence comes from Platanthera guangdongensis, assembly GCA_039583875.1. Lineage (NCBI taxonomy): Eukaryota > Viridiplantae > Streptophyta > Magnoliopsida > Asparagales > Orchidaceae > Platanthera > Platanthera guangdongensis. Next base: position 114,791,343 of record CM077154.1, read on the forward strand.
AAGTCCTCATCTTGTTGCCTAGTAATCCAACCTTGCTCTCGATAAATCTAGTCCTCGAGAAATTTAGCTAATCTCGAGAAATTTTTGCTTTGTCCTGAGAATTCTGGATCAGCCGACCCTTGACTATCTCTTTAAGTGTAATGATCCAATATACTATTGGATCCCTAGTTTGATTTGGGCTAGGTTCACAAGCTAGGATTATTGACCCAACATGTATAGCCAGGGTCATGTCTGTGTCGTAGATTTTAGGCCATATCCTTAGAGTCAACATTTCATGGACCAGCCAACAAAAACTGCAGAAGACTCCAGAATTAGAGAAAAATCAAGTTCAGGAAAGTGAGTTCGACGTTCTTCGAACTCAGCTCGACGAAAGTCGTGCTCAGCCCGACTAACTCAGAGATAATTCTCTGAGTTGAGCTCGATGATATTCGAGCTCAGGTCGATGATTTTTGGAAGATCAACTTCAACATTCTAAGTCCAGAATCCTTTCTCTGAACTCTAATCGACGAAGTTATGTTATCAGCTCGACGATCTTAGAGCACAATATTGGCATGTTTTATCAGAAAGAAGTTAGCAGTACTCAGGTCGACGATCTTAGATCTCAGGTCGACAAATAACAATTATCTGTTCGACGAACTTGATTTGTCAGCTCGACGAACTCTGGACCCAAGTCGACGAAATCTGTTCTTTGCTCGACGAATTCTGTGCAGATCCAGTCTTAGATTTTTCCCTGCTTTTGTCCTTATTCTATTGCAGTAATTCCTGAATAATCAATGTTTAACATTCTCTGAATATAACTGTTAGAAGTAGCATTGATTATGGTATTCATCAGGATTATTACTTATCATTTTTCAATAGGACGGTTGGGGAAATCCAATTAATGCAGATATTCTATCCAGCCGTATTACATTCTTCAGGCTATCAACAATTAATGAAAAGGAATTCAAAAATTCAAAGAAGATTGTTGAGTGATCATATAAAAAAGAGTTTCTGTCTTTTCGACGAGAAGCAAGTCCAGACCAGAAAGAGAATACAGGCTTACAGAGAAGATCAACAGCAATCTGATTCTAATCCTTCTCTGTACAAAAAACAAACTTGTTTTCTCCTTGACATTGGTGAAGAAGAAGAAGAAGAACATTTATCCCAAATCAAGAGTCTTATTCAACCTCCACTCCAGGATTTTTCAAGGATAACAAAATCTCTATCAGTCAAGAAGTTCTTGGATCTCTCATTGTCAAGGAAGATAGAAGACCTACTCTCCCTGAAGCAAAGGTCAAGTATTCCTGAGTTCAATATCTCAGGAGGTGCTTTGACAATATCAAAGATCCACTAGTCTTCTCAGTTGATTTGAGAAAGAGAAGACACCATAACTCTCTCACCCCCTCACTGTACAAGGGGTTCTTTAACTCCGTTCCAAATTTATTCCTTGGTTGCAAGTCTCCTGATCAAAAGACTTGAGTTGGTTTTTGAGCACCTGATCAAAAGCTCATTAGTGGCAGTCACCTGATCAAAACCTGTTAGTGGATTCATACTAGGGTTGTAGAAGAGTGGATGTACCCAAATTGGGGAACCACTATAAAATTTCTTGTGTTGTCTGGTTGCCCTCTTTCCTTTCTATTCTTGTTGTGCTTATGTTAGTTTAGTCTTATTATGCCTGTGATAGTTAGTTTTATTGTGGCTGTGTTAGATTAGTTTATCTTAGGTTGCTCTCTTGCTTACAGTAAATATTAGTTGTTTTGCTCTGAAGATTTTATAAACAGAAAAAGTTTTCAAGATACTCTATTCACCCACCCCCATCCCTCTACAAATAATCAATGAGCTAAAGACCTTAGACAAGGACATTATCCTTACTGAAGTGAATGATAAAATCCTCATGTGCTTCCCAAGCTCATGGGATTCCAGGATCTGGCCAATTAAGGAGGCCAGGAGTTTCAATGAGTTTTCTACAGAATCTCTATTGGGAAATCTCAAGTCTTATGAGCAGCTGATAAGGTCTAGAGAAGCTGCAGAACAAAGGACTCCTCCACTAACAAGAAAGCAGCACCACATAGCATTCAAGGCTGCTGAAGAGACTGAAGCTTCAATAGTTAATGAGGAACTAATGAGTCTCTTTGCCAAGATATTTTACAAAATGTCAAGAAAGGACTTCAGGAGAAAAACATCCAGGTAGGATGATAAGCCCAAGTATGATAAAACTCCTACTAAAGAAGTAGTATGTTTTGGGTGCAAGAAACCTGGACACTTTATCTCAGAGTGTCCAGATAATCAGAAGAAAGAAAGAAGAAGAGAGAAGGACTCCAAAAGATAACAATATAGCAGGACTTCCTCCAGAAAACAGAAAAGGAAGGAGAATGGCTTTATTGTTGGTACCTGGAGTGACACAGAAGTTGAATCCACATCTTCCAGTTCCATTGAAGAGAAAGAAGAGTCAAAGGCCAAGGAAGTCTGCCTCATGGCCATCAATGCCTCTAGCAGTCCATCAGATGATGAAGAAGAATCTGATAATGAAGGAGCTTCAAAATCAGAAACTGATCAGGTACAATCATCTTTTGATTATAGTTCTAATAGTTTCACGATTGAATTTAAAACCATGTATATTGACTTAATTAACTCTGAAAAAGAAATCAAAACACTTAGGGAAAGACTGACTAATCAAGAAAATTTAATTTCTGAAAATACTAAGTTAAAAGATGAACTAACCCTAGCAAGTGAACAAATTATAGCTTTAAAATCTGAACTGACTGAGGTAAGGAAACTTGAATAATCACTGAATGGGAGAATCATCAAGTTGATGGACATCACTAGCACAGTGAATGCCAGACTTAATGGCAAGCTGGGCTTAGGTGCTTCATCAAGCCTACCCCCACTCATTTGGAAAAACATATTTACCACCCCAATAAAATATGTTTCTGAAAAGGGTAAGGAAAAAGTAGAAAATAACAATCTTAATCAAACTAAAATTATACACAAGAATAAGAAAAGAATAAAGAATAAGAAAAATAATAACCACAACAATGTTCAGCAGTTTTCGTCGAACTCCGATCGACGAAACATGTACAGTTCGTCGAACTCAAGTCGACGAACTCCGAACATAGATCTATATTATAACAATTCGTTGATCTACGATCGACGAAACCAGTATGGTTCGTCGACCAGAGATCGATGATTTTGGGGCTCAGAAAATGACTTATATCATTCTCTGAATGGAGTTTGATGAACTCATCCCAATTCGTCGAACCCAGGTCGACGAACGTACCAGAATTCATCGAACACAGATCAATTTAAAAGAAACTTAAATTTTTCTAAAACTTATAATAAACCTATGGAGAATATCAACCCATTCACGAAATGGATAATTCCTCCTAGTTGATTTCACCCCTTAGGGTATAAGAGCCAACCTGAATGTTCATATATTTCCAGTTTTTCTTATGAAAAGAAACAAGGACCCAAGGTGACCTGGGTCAAGAACATTTAACTTATTTACTTGCAGGTGAAGAACTATCCTATCACTCAAAATAAGTGGTATCTGGATAGTGGTTGCTCAAAGCACATGACTGGATGTAAGGACAGCGTAATCAACTTCAAGGCAAAGTTGGGTCCAAGGGTGATCTTTGGAGATTCCAGCTTTGGACAGACTGAAGGCTATGAAGACTTCAACAGTGGAGTTGTCACTTTCAAAAAAGTGGCATATGTAAATCGTCTCAAACATAACCTAATATCCATAAGTCAATTATGTGATGTAGGTTATCAGGTTTGCTTTACTAATTCCAAATGAATTATTTCCTCAAATAACCAAACTATTTTAACAGGGTGTAGACAAGAGAATATATACCTAGTAAACTTTAATTCTGCTAATTCAAAACTATGCTTATCCAATCAAGTTAGCAATAACAACATTCTTTGGCATAAAAGACAAGGTCATGTTAGCCTTAAGAACATCTCTAAGCTATCTAGGGATAACCTTGTCAGAGGATTGCCTGCTGGCCCCTACAAGAAGGAAAGCCTATGCAAGGCTTGTCAAGTAGGCAAGCAAACTAAAAACAACTTTAAGTAAATTAATAAGAGTGATTCACCTAAGATTCTGTACTTGCTACATATGGATCTTTTTGGACCCATTGCTATACAAAGATTAGGAGTGAAGTCTTACACCTTGGTTATTGTAGATGACTTCTATAGATTCTCTTGGGTGTTCTTCTTGAGAAATAAGTCAAATAACTTTAAAGTCTTTACAGATTTTCTTAAGGGCATAAGGATTGAGTATTCTACTCCAATTGCATTGATCAGAAGTGATCATGGTACTGGGTTTGAATCTCTTCCCATGCAAAGATTCTGTGGGGAGGAAGGTATCAGACATTGTTTCTTTGCTCCTAGAACTCCTCAACAAAATGGGGTAGTAGAAAGGAAAAAACAGAACCCTCATTGAATATGCAGGTACATTGCTTGCAGATGCACACATTCCTCTATCTTTTTGGGTAGAGGCTGTGAGCACAGCAAACTATGTGCTGAATAGAATTTGATACACAAACTTAACGGCATGACCCCCTATGAATTACTTAAAGGGAAGCAACCTAAAATTTATTGCTTTAAAATTTTGGGTGTAGGTGTTTCATTCATAACAATAACAAAAACACATTAGAAAATTTGAAGCTAAAGATACAGAGGGAACGTTTCTTGGATATTCCCAAATTAGGAAGGCTTATAGGGTTTTTAATAAATCATCCCTAAAAATAGAAGAATCTGTACATATTTCTTTTGATGAAGCTAACATGTACTATAAGGAGAATGACTCTTCTACCTCAGATATTTTGCAGGTACCTCACTTGTGTGAGAAGTTGGGTGAGTTAAACCTTTGACAAGAGGTTAGATCACTTCCTCCTCCACAAGCTGATGAAGACAGTGAAGAAGAACTTTTAGAAGTGGTTGAACTTCCTTCAACAGCAGACATTATTCCATAAGAGGAATTAACTCCAAATACTGTTGCTGAACCAACTCTACCCACTAATCTTGCAACATTAAGGGATCACCCTAGATTTCAAGTGGTTGGGGACATGTTAGTAGGTTTATAGACAAGGCATCAACTCAACCAAGATGTTATCCATGCCTGTTTCCTCTCTCAAGTTGAGCCTCAAACCATAAATGATGCTGATCAAGATCCCCACTGGATCATTACAATGCAAGAGGAACTCAATCAATTTGAGAGATGCAGAGTTTGGGATTTAGTTCCAAGACCCAAAAACTACCCAGTCCTTGGAACTAAATGGGTATATAGAAACAAGCTAGATGTCCAAGGTGTTATAGTCAGAAATAAAGCAAGGCTGGTTGCTCAAGGTTATAGGTAAGAGGAAGGAATTGACTATGACCAAACTTTTGCACCAGTTGCAAGGATGGAAGCAATCAGGATTTTCCTTGCTTATGCTGCCTACAAGAAGTTCAAAGTCTATCAGATGGATGTCAAGAGTGCCTTTTTGAATAGAGTACTTAAAGAAGAGGTTTATGTTAAATAACCTCCGGGTTTTATCTCTCCAACTTATCCTTCCTATATCTTTAGATTGCATAAAGCTCTTTATGGTTTAAAGCAAGCTCCAAGAGCTTGGTATGAGACCTTAGCTAGCTTCCTAATAGAGCATAAATTTACTAGAAGCATAATAGATAGAACATTATTCACTAGGCACCATAAGGATCAAATTTTGTTGGTACAAATTTATGTAGATGACAATATATTTGGGTCTACAGATTCCAAACTATGCTAGAGGTTTTCTGACCTCATGCATTCTAAGTTTGAAATGAGTAGTATGGGTTAGCTCTGTTGAAATTTGTGAAGTGGAAGTGGTTGACGGGACAGGCCGGGCGACCTGGGCGGATAGCGTTGGCGGACTAGGCGGACTGGGCGGACTGCTGAGTGCGGCCTGGTTTAAAGTCTAGTGGAAGCCAACTGTTCTTCTGAGCGGGTTGCACGGGTGAAGTCCGTGGGCTATGCGGCCTAAGAGGATAGTGGCTTGCGGACTGGTGCATTGCTCAGTGGCCGAGGTGCAAGCTTGTGCTGTTTGGCGGTTTGGCTCATGTCCGCGGGAAGCTTGCGGACTAGTGTGTTCGTGGTATGGGCTGTTGCGGACTGGGCTTAGAGCTTGGCTATAGCCTTGTCGAGCTCTGGTGGTACAGCAGTTGCTTTGCTGTGAAGGTTGTTGGAGAACTGGTGTGTGGAGTCTGGGAGATGGCTGCTGCGTTGGGCAGGTGTGCGAGTAGCTTGCGGACTGCTGGCGGTCTGTGTGCTAGGTGTTTGGCGGACGGGATTTTATGTCCGCCATGCTCGCATTGTCCTTTGATGGTTTTGGACTTGGTCACACTCTATGCCAAGACCATGGTGTCCGCCCTATCCGCCAAGTATGCTGTTGATCGGGCGGACTGTGCTTGCTCAACCTTTGGTCGTAGACTTGTGGAGGATAGAGGCTTGAGTCTTGCGAACTGCCTCTGGTGTGTGCGGACAGCCATTGAAGGGGGTTGCTGTACTGCAGTGGTTGTAGGCTATGCGGGCTGATGCCTTGTCTGCATAGCTTAGGCGAACTGAAGAGGGTTCGCCACTGTTGCCTTGCTCCTGGCGGTTTTCCTTGGTATCCGGCTAAGTCCTTGCGGACTCGGCGGACGGTGTTTTGCTATTGCGCGGGCTGGGGCGGTGTCTCTATCTCTAGGGCGGTGACCACACTCCTCACCTCGCCTATAAATAGGACCCCCCCTGGCAGGTCTACAGTAACTGAGTGAACAGTATGTTGGGTTCGGCGAGGTGCTGCGGTCTCAGTTTTTCTGTACGTGCGGATTGATTCAGAGTTAACTGTCTGATGTGTGCAGGTCGTGCGGGTAGCTTCAAGGAGCCAGGAGTTTGGCTGTGACTTCGGTCAAGTATTTGGAAGTTGTGCGGTCTCTCTGGATTCAGCAGGAGGCTGCTCTGCGGCTTGTGAGCTCTGTTTCAACTTTGCCAGCTACAATAACCTGTCCGCCGGCTTCAGGCGGGTAGGCGGTGTGTTCCTTAGTTCCTTAGGAGGAGACGAATAACAGATTATCCGCACGGCCTCACGGCTTCGGCGGACTCCGTGGCTATTCGGCGGAATTTAGTTTAAGCTCTGGCGATCTCAGCGGACTCGGCGACCTCGGAGGTCGCGGCAGACTCCGGTGCTGTCCGCCCGGCTTGTTTTTGGGTGCTTCTTGTTTACATCTTTTTATACTAGCGAAATCATGTCTCGCTATGTATACCTCGTTTTGTAAAGATGTTAAATGAATATAAGATCTGCTTGTTCTTCCATGTGCTTGGTGTGTTGAGCCTGCTCCCTGGGTTTCCGCTGGTTCAAGGTTTGAGCTGGGTAGTTCCGAAGATATTAATTTGGCGTTTGGGCTATCTTGCTGACTACCTTGATAAAATTTAACATGGTATCAGAGCCAGGTTCAGTTGCTTGAGCCGTCTTCAACCATTGTTGTGCTCTGTGTTTGAGTGGTGATCAACATGTGTTGGTGCTCTGTGTTTTTGAAGGCTTATCCAAGCAGGTGTTGCAATGGAAGGGAGCTTTGCAAGGGGTCTTGGGATTGAACTCTTAATGCTGACTAACTTTAAAAATTGGAAGTCGTGCATGAAGAGTTATCTTCTTGGCGAGGAGCTGTGGGAAGTTGTCGGTGGTGACGACAGACAGGAAGTGACTGCTGCGTTCGGTACTACTGAGCAGGTGAGGCTCTGGAGAAGAACAAATGCTAAGGCGGAGTTCATTCTGAAGAGGGCCGTGTCCCCGGAACTGTTTAATCACATCATTGGATGTGAGTCGGCTGCTGATATTTGGACAACCATTGATGAGTTGTTCAATAGGAAGAATGTGGCGCGGCTTCAGTTTCTGGAGAATGAGTTGGCTAGAACAACTCAAGGAGACCTTTCCATCTCGAAGTACTTCTTAAAGATGAAGAGTTTGTGTGCTAAGCTGTCGGTACTGGATCCTGATGAGCCTATCTCTGAGGCTAAGATGAAAAGGAACATTATCCGCGGCTTGCGGAAGGAGTATGTGGCCTTTGTGACATTTGTTCAAGGGTGGACTACTCAGCCGTCTTTGCTGGAGCTGGAGAATCTGCTTGCATCGCAGGAGAGCTTGGCAAGGCAGATGGCTGGAGTTAATCTTAATCAGGAAGGCAGCGAAGCTCTGTTCTCAGGCAAGAAGAAAGGATGGGAAGGGAAGAAGAAGAAGAAGGTGCAGGTCGCTGGTGAGAAGGAGTCTTCAACATCATATCAGCCAGAGAGGAGCAATGCTCCTAAGGACTGGAAGAAGAATTTGAAGTGCTACTGGTGTCATCAGCGAGGGCACTTCAAGCGGGACTGCAAGGTCAAACTGCAGCATGGGCATGCTGCGGGAAAGGAGGAAACTTGCTCGAGAAGTGAAGAAGCAGAATGGGGTGGAGCTTTTATGACGGGAACTTGTGTCCGGGCCTTTTCTGCTGAGGACTTCAACGGCGAGTGGATCGTGGACTCCTGGTGTGGTCATCACCTCACCGGAGACAAGTCGAAGTTCACCTCCATGCAAGCCTACTTAGGTAATGAAGCTATTATCACTGCTGATAATACTGTTTATGTAGTAGAGAAAGAGGGGGATGTGTCTTTGGGTAGTGATCAGGGGCCACTCACGTTAAGGAGTGTGTATCACGTGCCGGGCATGAAGAAAAGCCTCTTCTCGGTGACCAACGCGGTGGACGCTGGATATCACGTTCTGTTTGGGCCAACAGACGTGCGGTTCCTTCGCAACGTATCAGCGGTTAAGGCTGATGTTGCTCATGTTGGAAGGAGGGTGAAGAACTTGTTTGTTCTTGAAACCAATTCTTATGTTGATCATATGAGGGCCAATGATAGTGCTGATATCTGGCATGAGAGGCTGGGGCATGTTGGCATGGAAAAGCTGAAGGCGATGGCTAGTAGAAGTTTGGTGAGGGGGTTGCCTAAGTTGTCCTCCTTTGGTGACGGGCATGTTTGCGCAGGCTATCAATACGGTAAGGCACATCGCCTTCCATTTGATAAATCACAAATAAGGAGCAAGAAACCATTAGAGTGTATTCATGGCGACTTGATGGGACCAACGGTCACTACCAGCCTTGGTGGAAGCAGATACATGCTTGTCTTGGTTGATGACTACTCAAGGTATACTTGGGTGTACTTCTTAAAGGAGAAGTCAGAAGCCTTTCGTTTGTTTGTGGAGTTCAAGGAGTTGGTAGAAGGCCGGCTTGGCTTGCGTATTAAGAAGCTTAGAACTGATAACGTGGGTGAGTTTGTTTCCTCCGAGTTTTCTAACTTCTACAGGAAGCACGGGATCTAATGAGAGCTCACTTGTGCTCACACTCCACGACAAAATGGGGTAGCGGAGCGGAAGATCTGTCATTTGACGGAGACCTGCAAATGCTGGCTTCATGCGAAAGACATTCCAAGGTCCTTTTGGGCGGAGGGGATGTCTTGTGCTGCTTATGTCATCAACCGGATGCCGCTCAACCCTATCAACATGAAGACTCCTGTTGAGCTATTGCTGAAGGAGAAGCCGAGTGTTGGACACCTTAGGGTGTTCAGTTCAACTTGCTATGTGCATGTCCCGGATGCTTCACGGACTAAGCTGGATGCGAAGGCAAGGAAGCTTGTCTTTGTTGCCTACGATTAGCGGAAGAAGGGATGGAAATGCATGGACCCTGTGACAAAGAAGTTCGTGGTATCAAGAGACGTTGTCTTTGACGAGCTGACGTCATATGGAGGTGGCTCGGTTGAGCTAACCGGAAGTAGCAAATTTGATGAAGCACCGGTGGTGGCTGCTGAAGGCCTGGAAGAGGAGCCTGCTATTTCACCAGCAGCTCCTGTTGCTTCTAACTCCGAGGTTGAGCCTTATGGCTCAGGAAGCAGGGGGAGCACTGTTCAATGCTTGCCCCAAGTAGGTGTTGAGCCCGAAGAAGCAACGGAAGCAGTGAGCATGGAGCCGACCCTTCGGAGATAGAAGAGGGTTGTTAAGCCACCGGCTCGATACTGTGATGGGAATGCAGTGAGCTTTGTCTCCTGTTTCTTTGCAGGTCCTCTGGATGAGCGAGAGCATGTAAACTTCAACGAGGCCACTGGAGTGAAGGAGTGGGAAGGTGCCATGAAAGAAGAGATTGATGCTTTGAAGAAAAATGAAACCTGGGACCTTATGCCCAAGGTTGATGGCATTACTCTGGTTACTTGGAAGTGGGTGTATAAGTTGAAGAAGAAGGTTGATGGGAGCATTGATAGGTTCAAAGCTCACCTAGTCGCTAGAGGATTCTCACAACAGTATGGAGAAGACTATGAGGAGACATTTAGTCCAGTTGCGAAGATGACTTCAGTTAGGGTGGTGATCGCCTTGGCTGCTAGCAAGGGATGGAGGCTGTGGCAACTCGATTTGAAGAATGCCTTTCTTTACAGAGAGATTGACAAGGACATCTTCATGGATCAACCACTTGGGTTTATTTCTGAAGAGCATCTGGACTACGTCTGCAAACTCAGGAAGGCTCTATATGGGTTGAAGCAAGCTACTAGAGCTTGGTATGGGAAGATTGCAGAGTACTTGCAATTCTGTGGATACCTTGCTTCAAACTCGGATTCAAGCTTGTTCGTCAAGAAGAAGGGGGAGCTACAAGTCTTGGTCCTGCTGTATGTGGATGACATGATCATCACAGGGAATTCGGAGGCAGAAGTAGCTAGGCTTAGGGCCGAGCTTGCTATATGCTTCGAGATGAAAGACTTGGGAGAGCTACATCACTTTCTCGGTCTTGAAGTGGAGAGGAAGGAGTGCAGGATTCTCATTTGCCAAAAGGGGTATGCAGATCGCATTGTGAAGCGGTTCGGCATGGGCGAAGGGAAGAAGTGCTCTACTCCACTGGAACCTGGGCAGAAGCTTCGACGATATGTGGGAAGGGTTCTTAATGATCCATTGGTGTTCATGGATCTTGTTGGGAGCTTGATTTACCTGATGATTACAAGGCCGGACATTGCTTATGTTGTTGGCCGAGTAAGTCGGTTCATGGCTGAACCAAGGAAATCTGATCTAGTGGCAGCGACGGGTATTCTGAAGTATGTCAAGGTGACTTCTGACATGGGACTCCTCTATGGAAGGGACTCGGAGTTTGCGTTGCTTGGGTACACGGATGCTGACTATGTCGGTGATTCGGATGATCGAAGGTCTACTTCAGGTTATGTGTTCACTTGCGGTTCAGCTAGCATCTCGTGGTGTAGCAAGAAGCAGGACTCGGTGTCCGTCTCAACTACGGAGGCAGAGTATAAGGCTTCGGCCTTGGCTGCTCGGGAAGCCATCTGGTTGAGGAGGCTTATAGAGGATGTTCATGAAGAAGTGCAAGGGCCATCTTTACTCCGGGGGGACAATGAGAGTGCTCTCAAACTGGTTAACAATCCAGTGTGTCACGCCAGGACCAAGTATATAGAGATTGATCACCATTTCATCAGGGAGATGGTGTTGGAAGGATCTCTGCTGGTCGGGCATGTTCGGAGTGAAGATAATCTTGCTGACATCTTCATGAAGCCACTGTCAAAGGGGCCCTTTGAGTGCTTGCGCGGCTTGTTAGGCTTGGTCACCACTTCCCACTTCAAGGGGGAGTGTTGAAATTTGTGAAGTGGAAGTTGTTGACGGGACAGGCCGGGCGGCCTGGTCGGACAGCTTTGGCGGACAACGTTGGCGGACTAGGCGGACTGGGTGGACTGCTGAGTACGACCTGGTGGAAAGTCTAGTGGAAGCCGGTTGTTCTTCTGTGCGGGTTGCACGGGTGAAGTCTGCGGGCTATGCGGCCTGAGCGTATAGTGGCTTGCGGACTGGTGCATTGCTCAGTGGCCGTGGTGCAAGCTTGTGCTATTTGGTGGTTTGGCTCATGTCCGCGAGAAGCTTGCGGACTAGTGTGTTCGCGGTATGGGCTGTTGCGTACTGAACTTAGAGCTTGGCTGTGGCCTTGTCGAGCTCTGGTGGTACAGCAGGTGCTTTTCTGTGAAGGTCATTGGCGGACTGGTGTGTGGAGTCCAAGAGATGGCTGCTGCGTTGGGCAGGTGTGCGAGTAGCTTGCGTACTGCTGGCGGTCTGTGTGTTAGGTGTTTGGTGGACAAGAGTTTATGTCCACCATGCTCGCATTGGCCTTTGATGTCTTTGGACTTGGTCACACTCTGTGCCAAGACCATGGTGTCCGCCGTATCCGCCAAGTCCGCTTTTGACCGGGCGGACTGTGCTTGCTCTGTCTTTGGTCATGGACTTGTGGTGGAAAGATGCTTGAGTCTTGCGGACTGCCTCTGGTGTGCGCTAGGGCGGTGTCTCTATCTCTAGGGCGGTGACCACACTCCTCACCTCGCCTATAAATAGGACCCCCCTTGCAGGTGTACAGTAACTGAGTGAACAGTAAGTTGGGTTCGGCGAGGTACTGCGTTCTCAGTTTTTCTGTCCGCGCGGATTGATTCAGAGTTAACTGTGTGCTGTGTGTAGGTCGTGCGGGTAGGTTCAAGGAATCAAGAGTTTGGCTGTGACTTCGGTCAAGTACTTGGAAGTTGTGCGGTCTCTGCGGATTCAGCAGGAGGTTGCTCTGTGGCTTGTTAGCTCTGTTTCAACTTTGCCAGCTTCAATAACATGTCCGCCGGCTTCAGGCGGGTAGGCGGTGTGTTCCTCAGTTCCTCAGCAGGAGACGAATAACGGTGTGTCCGCGCGGCCTCGCGGCTTCGGCGGACTCCGTGGCTATTCGGCTGATTGCAGTTTAAGCTCGGGCGATCTCAGCGGACTCGGCGACCTCGGCGACCTCGGTGGTCGCGGCGGACTCCGGTGCTGTCTGTCCAGCTTGTTTTTGGGTGTTTCTTGTTTATAGCTTTTTATACTAGCGAAATCATGTCTCGCTATGTATACCTCATTTTGTAAAGAAGTTAAATGAATATAAGATCTGCTTGTTCTTCCATGTGCTTGGTGTGTTGAGCCTGCTCCCTGGGTTTCTGCTGGTTCAATGTGTGAACTGGGTAGTTCCGAAGATATTAATTTGCCGTTTGGGCTATCTTGATGACCACCTTGAGAAAATTTAACAAGCTCTCCTACTTCCTTGGTCTCCAAGTGAAGCAGCTATCTGAAGGAATCTTCATATCGCAGGCTAAGTATGTTGAAGAGCTTATCAAAAAGTTTGGGATGGTTGATGCCTCGGCAAAGAAAACACCTATGACCACTAATGTTGTAATAGATTCTGATGAACATGGAAAACTTGTTGATCAGAACTTATATAGGGGCATTGTTGGGTCCCTACTATACCTTACAGAAAGCAGACCTGACATAATGTTTGTTATATGTCTTTGTGCTAGGTTCGAAGTGAACCCTAAAGAATCTCATCTAGTTTTCTTAAAAAGAATTTTGAGATATATAAAGAGTTGTCATAGTCTAGGACTCTGGTATTCTACTGAGTCAGAGTTTGAGTTAACTGGATACTCAGATGCTAACTTTGTTGGATGCAGAGTAGATAGGAAAAGTACCTCAGGGACATGTCAGTTCCTTGGTATGAGATTAGTGTCTTGGTTTTGTAAGAAACAGTCATCTGTGTCTACATCAACTGCTGAAGCAGAATATATAGCAGCTGGTAGATGTTGTTCTCAGATACTGTGGATTCAAAACTAACTCCTGGACTATGGGTTCACCTTAAATAATTCAACTCTATTATGTGACAACACAAGTGCTATATCCATAGCACAAAATCCAGTCCATCGCAGTAGGACCAAACATATAGACATTAGACATCATTTCATTAGAGAGTGTGTAGACAAAAATAAAATTAAACTTGTTTATATATACACTGATTTACAAAGAGCAGATATCTTCACCAAGCCTTTGGATGAAAGAAACCATCTATTCTTCATAAATCAGCTTGGTATGATAAATGGAGAAGCTTTATTTAATTTCTGTCCATGCTCGACAAATTTTTCCAAGTTCATCGAACGGAGATCGACGAACTGGGAAAAGTTCTAGAGAAATTCGTCAAACGGAGATCGACGAACTCTCTGTGAATGAAGTTATTTTCATCGAACAGAGATTGACGAATCTGCTCCAGAAAATTTTCGCCGAACGGAGCTCGACGAAATATTTTCAAATCTTCTGACTAAGGTCGATGAATTTTTTAACTACAAATTATTTCGTCGACCTTATGTCAAAGAATTTTTTATTTTTTTGTCGAACGGAGTTTGTCGATTCATATTCTAAAAAACCTTATATCTAGGTTTTTCTTCGGCCTCTGTCCCGCGATTTCAATTCTCTTGTAATTGATCTCTTTTGTGTTTGTTGCAGGCGAACTCATGGCGATTCCAGCAGGAAGTCTTGGAGCAATGATGTTCGATACAGGCTTTGACATCGACTTCGAGTCGTTCCAACACTTTGATCCCATCTTCTTTGTAAATTCTGCAACTTCTTGAAGATCAACATTTGAAAAATTTTATGACCACAAGAATATAGATAGGCGGTGCAGAGATAAGAGAATGGGTTTACACCTCCTCCTCCCCAGATGAGAATACCATGAGAGGAACCATATCAGGTAAAGCAATATCTCTTACCCCCACCATCCTAACAGATATCTTTGGATTGGTTAATGGTGAAGAAGAACTAGAGATCGATAGTGATGAATTTGATGAAATGTTGAATAAAATGGGTTATTCTAGATAAACACCCAACAAACTACTAAAGAAACATTTATCTGCTGAATACAAGTTTCTAGCAGATGTTGTTGGCAAATTACTGCTGGGCAAACACACATCCCATGACTACATCACTAGACATCAATTCCTGGTGATGTGTGCTGTTGTGAATAAGAAGCTTGTAAACTGGGCAAGGATTCTGTTTGAGATGATCCGGAAGAAAAACACCAAGAAAGTGGTGTGTTTTGGAAGGATTCTGGGAATCTTCCTTCAGGCAAAGGCTGTTGAATCCCTGGTCACACCGACCATATTCATTAATGCCTCTAAGACGATTACTTGTGCCCACTTTGGCAGGTGGGAGAGGAACATCGCCATGCCATCCAAGGCTTCCTCCTCTTCCTCCTGGCCTTCTGAGAGTACAAAGGCTGCTCTAGCCACTCCCCACCATACTAAAGTTGTTTCATCTTCTCTTCCACAACCTCCAGCTTCCCAAATTCAACTCCCATCACAAGTTCATACCACAGTCCATACTCCAACACCTCCATCATCTCTAGTACATCATCTATCACAAACTCATATTCACTCTCATATACCACCTTCACAAACTCATATTCACTCCCATATACCAACTCCATCACAAACTCATATTCACTCTCATACACCAACACCATCACCACCCTTATCTCCTCTACCACAACATCTGGATAACATTCCCCTTTCCAATCTGTCCCTCCTTCAGTTATGGGCCTGGCTCCATTACCCACTGAAACCAGGCAGGGGGAGATAGTCTATGAAGAAGTAGCAGCAGTAGTAGCAGAAGCACAAGCAGCAGCATACATAGTCATTCCTGATGATTTCATTGATTTTATTGAATCTGATTTAGATATGGATGAGACAATCATAGATGAAGTAACACTGTTGGTGATTACATTATAAATCCCACAGTAAACATTTTGAATTTGTTAAACATTTTTGATACAGTTCATTTGAACTCTCTTCCAGAATATAGCATAAATCCATCCATATGTATAATTCCCTACACCTCTCCAACAAGCCCCTATGTTGCCATATAACTCAAGGCTAGTTTTGCTAATATTGAGGCTCTTGTTATTCCATCTCCACCAAGAGTTGATTCTTTCATTGCTTCATCCCCTCCAAGAGCCATATCTCCTCCAACATTCATTATGAATGATAGTCCCATGCTTGATCTAGATGAGTTGATCATGGCAGATATTGAAGAAGAAAGTAAATCAGTTGCTGAAAGCACTGATATATATAGTTCTCCAGCTCCAGCTCTTCCTCCAGCTCCACCTCAGGCTAAAAAATTGTTGGTATCTACAGAAGCCTTAAAAGAAATTAATGCCTTATATAATACACCTCAGGGATCTTCTGATGATGAAGATGAGGAAGAGGATTTTGATGATGAGCCAAAGTCCAAAAAGAAAATCTCTAAGAAAAGGAAAGCCCCTCCAGCTGCTGCTCTAAAACCAAACAAAACTCATGATATCCCTTATTATAATCTTCAGAATATCACTCCTTATAAGGGCATGCCATCTTGGATGTGGCTATCCAAGAATCAACAGAAGGACAGGAAGAAAAGCAGAAAGTATTCTCCTCCTCCATAGAGATATAGGAAAGATCCTCCTCCTACTCCACCTGCTGCTGGTGCTTCTGGCACTTCCTCTCCGAGATCTACCCAATATCAAACTTATCAGAGATAACATGGTAGATCCTCTTCTTCTAGAAGCAGCCAACACAGGTACTCCTCAGGCAGGCAACATCAACAATAGCAACATCAACATAAACAACAACATCTACAACAAACACCTGAATCTCAGAAAGCTGATAGTCCAAAAAGACCTGAATCTCCTCCTGTTCCTTTTGGGGATCTTGAAATAGCTGCTATAGCTAGAATGGCCAGGTTTCAAGAACTGGTTGGACTATCTATGATAAACAAGGCAGAAGCTAAAGGAAAGGATGCCTCACAATACTCAACAATGTCCAAGTACATGAAAGAGGAACTAAACAGGATTGAAAAGCTAATAAATTTTTTAATGTAGATGATTATATGAAGTTACATCTAGAGGTTGTGGTGCCAAGGGTTACATCTCTCAACCTTATTGGAGCAGCTGATATGACTATGCCAAAGTGTCAATCAACTAATCTAAACAGAGATATCAAATTTACTCAGCCTGGTGATAAAGCAAAGGAGGATAAGCAAAAGGAGTCAAAG
The DNA here is from genome assembly GCA_039583875.1 of Platanthera guangdongensis. NCBI lineage: Eukaryota > Viridiplantae > Streptophyta > Magnoliopsida > Asparagales > Orchidaceae > Platanthera > Platanthera guangdongensis. The sequence goes on from CM077154.1 coordinate 114,808,235, forward strand.
AAAAAGAAATGAGTAGAAACTATTCAATTTTTATGTATGTCTTAAAAATTGTTTATATCCTATCACAAAGCTACTCTGTATAAATATCTGCTGCATGTTTTCAATTTTCCTGCCAGATATATTTCCCTGCTTTGTCATTATTTTTATTTTTTATTGTATTTGTGACCTCACCCAAATAGGGGGAGATTGTTGCATCCCTAGTTTGATTTGGGCTAGGTTCACTAACTAGGATTATTAACCCAACATATATAGACAGGGTCATGTCTGTGTCATAGAGTTTAGGCTATATCCTTAGAGTCAGCATTGCATGGACCAGCCAACAAAACACTGCAGAAGACTCCAGACTTAGATAAAAATCAAGTTTAGGAAAGTATGTTGGACGTTCGTCGAACTTAGCTCGACGAAAGTCGTGCTTAGCTCGACGAACTCAGAGAAAATTCTCTGAGTTGAGCTCGATGATATTCGAGCTATGGTCGACAATTTTTGGAAGATCAACTTCAACATTCCAAGTCCAGAATCCTTTCTCTGAAATCTAGTCGACAAAGTTATATTATCAGCTCGACGATCATAGAGCGCAGAGTTGGCAAGTTTTATTAGAAAGCAGTTAGCAGTTCTCAGGTCGACAATCTTGGCTCTCAGGTCAATGAATAACAATTATCTAGTCGACGAACATGATTTATCAGCTCGACGAACTCTGGACCCAGGTCAACGAAATCTGTTCTTTGCTCGATGAATTCCGTGCAGATCCATTCTTAGATTTTTCCCTTTTTTTGTCCTTATTCTATTGCAGTAATTCCTGAATAATCAATTCTTAACATTCTCTGAATATAACCGTTAGAAGCAACATTGATTATGGTATTCATCAGGATTATTACTTGTATTTTTTCAATAGGACATTTGGGGAAATCCAATTAATGCAGATATTCTATCCAGCCGTATTACATTCTCCAGGCCATCAGCAATTAATGAAAAGGAATTCAAAAATTCAAAGGAGATTGTTGACTGATCATATAAAAGAGATTTTCTCTCTTTTCGATGACAAGAAAGTCCAGACCAGAAAGAGAATACAGGCTTACAGAGAAGATCAATAGCAATCTGATTCTAATCCTTCTATGTACAGAAAACAAACTTTTTTTCTCCTTGACATTGGTGAAGAAGAAGAAGAGCATTTATCCCAAATCAAGAGTCTTCTTCAACCTTCACTCCAGGATTCTTCAAGGACAACAAAATCCCTATCAGTCAAGATGTTCCTAGATCTCTCCTAGTCAAGTAAGATAGAATACCTACTCACCCTAAAGCAAAGCTCAAGTATTCCTGAGTTCAATATCTTAGGGGGAGCTTTGACAATATCAAAGATCCACTAGTCTTCTCAGTTGATTTGAGAAAGAGAAGACGCCATAACTCTCTCACCGCCTCATTGTATAAAGGGTTCTTTAACTCCCTTCAAAGGTTATTCCTTGGTTGCAAGTCTCCTGATCAAAAGACTTGGGTTGATTTTTGAGCACCTGATCAAAAGCTCATTGTTGGCAGTCACCTGATCAAAACCTGTTAGTGGATTCCTACCAGGGTGGTAGAAGAGTGGATGTACCCAGGCTGGGGAACCACTATAAAAATTCTTGTGTTGTCCGTTTGCCCTCTTTCCCTTCTATTCTTGTTGTACTTGTGTTAGTTTAGTCTTGTTGTGCCTGTGATAGTTAGATTTCTTGTGGCTGTAATAGATTAGTTTATCTTAGGTTGCTCTCTTTCATATAGTAAATATTAGTTGCTTTGCTCTGAAGATTTTATAAACAGCAAAAGTTTTCAAGATACTCTATTCAACCCTCCTAGAGTATATCAGGTCTAACCCTCTCTTTCATATACTATTCATTCGATATTATATATATATATAAATAAATATATATAAGTAGGATAAACTTCTTCTTCTCCTCCTTAGGCCGATTTTTTTCTCCTTCTTCCCGAACCAGAGATGTGTGTGCGAGAGACAGAGAATGTTCCTTTGTGAATCTTCCGGTCTCCGCCAACGGTGCTCCAGTTCTCAAAATCTTCAACCGAACAAAGCTCTCAATGAGTGCTACGCCATCATGGTAAAATCTTCCCCATTCCTTTAGTTTTTCTTTCTAGGGTTTTCGACCCTAACTCCTATATTTAGCCATTTCTATTAGATCTCATTTTTCCTCGTCTTTCTTGGTCCTGATCTACGCCGTGGTGTGATTTGGAGGTCTTCTCCTCTAAAACTAAGGCAAGTGATGGTTTCCTCCATCTCTTCCCTTCTTTAACCCGAATTGCAGATGTTTCTAATTTCTTATATTCATTATTTGCAACTTGCTTAATATAGTGTTGTTTAGATCTCTTGTTTAATTCTACTTATAGTTTTCATATTCTCGATTTTGCTATCTTGCCCTGGGAAGTTCTATACACTTTGATGATATGGTTAAATCTCACCCTTATAACCATTACTCCACGTTTATGTGGGATGTGTTAGAGTTTATTTAGGATTGTAAATTCTTCTGAAAATTTGATCAACTATGTCAAATCTAGAATTATTTAATAGAATCTGATGTGCCACTGTTGTCTTGAGATTTATATCATGGTTTCTTTTGTGGAGATGCCATGGGGTGAGACAAGCTGCAAAGCCCCGATTGGGTTGTGGTGTTCCCCTGAGCTCTATACCAGGATCGTTATGGGGTGTGACTTCATGATTTTCTTCGTTGTGAGCATTATTTGTGGGCCAATCCACCGCCGCAATGTTTGTTTCCTCTGTTAGTACTTTGTGGACTCTACTGCGTGTTTGGGATTTTGCGGTGTATGATGGACTATCCAATCTCCCCCACATTTATGACGGATAAATTTGTCCTTAAGGGTGTGTCCCGATGAGTTGACCACCCCGTCCATTTGGTTTTTTTGGTGGAGTTGACCACAGGTGGCTAATAAAGTCTTGCCTTCTTTGTTGAAGCTAAATATGACCTCAACTAGAGTTCGAAGAAAAAGGAGTGCAGCCAAAACCTACTTCTCTCAAGTCTCAACCCTCGACTGGATTCAAAGGACCTAAGACTGACCCAATATCCTCAGCAGGGAGGTCCCACCTCACACCCGAAAGATCTCTGAGAGCTTCCCCTCCAAAGCCAAAGCTGGGATGGGAGCTCCTCAAAAAGCACTAGAATTTGGGAGATAATGATCGCTTGCCTTCTAAGGAGCCCTTATGGGTCTATTTATAGCATCTTGCTATCCTGAAATTACTGAAAAGCCCCTAATTGGTCTGCCAATAGACGAATCCCGCTGTTTTTCTGAGGGCACCTGGGGTAAATTAACCTGAGGGAAATCTGGTCATTTAACCTTAGGCCTTGGGCCCCACTCGGCGAGAGCTGTGCCGAGGCCTCCTGTCCAGAGCCTGGCGCGAACGCTCTCGCCTGCTTACAGGCGAGATCCCTATGAGATTGGAGCCTGGCGCAAGTGCAAGCATTCCCGCGCCGGCCGCGCTCGACGATCTTGGCCCGTTGTTCTTTGTTCGACGATCCGGTTGCGCTCGCCGATCTTGGATCGACGATCTGGCGCGATCATTCCCGCCTACTTTGGGCGAGATCTTCCTTAGGGCGGGAACTCCTTCGGCTAGCCCAACTGTGACCATTGTGCCTCCTGGTCTGGCTCAGCGAATATGGGGTTGTACACTATCCCCGCTCTTTTTGAGCTAGCTCCGCGTTCGAAAAGACATGTCTAACCCAAAAATATTCGCTGAGCACGTGTCAACATCAGGGAATCTTTCGGTGGGCCATACGGTGTCTATAAATATGTGTGCCGATAGACTGCCATAATACTTCCCTCGAGTCGTCATTCTCCCCTGAGCTCTCGCCTCCTCTCGCGATGCCTTCCAAGCGTGCCGACAAACCGCTTCCGCAGGATCTGCAGGACCGCATCAACGCAGCACAGGCGCGAGCCAGGGCTAACAGCGCCCTGGTTGCCCCATGGCTAGCGAGACAATCGTCGGTCGCTGAGCCTTCTCTGCCCAAGAAGAAGAAGAAGAGGGCGAAGGTGGTTCAGCGGGATCTGCCCCACGAGAACAGGAGCCCGCCTACCCCAACCCCTAGTCACACGGACGGCCCCTCGCCGCGGAAGGTATGCTTGATTTGTTGATTATTGAAAACACCAGCTACTCAGTAGTTGACTCGATATCTCTCGCAGGAGACGGTTCCCGATGCTGCCGCATCCCCACGAGAACCCTTGGATCCATCCTCTAGCCATCACGAGGACCAACCGTGGGTTCCAGAGGTGGCCCCTCCACCTGACCCGAACACCGCTTGTAACGGTTCCCCTCTCGCCCTTGACTTAGATTTTTAAATGCTGAACTGATTTCTTGCAGCGCCAGTTTCCGCACCGCCAGATCTCGCCGCCCGGGAGAGCGGGGCGAGAGCTGTGAATCAGCTTGCCCACGCGGTCGATTCCTCCCTACCGGCGGGAGGAAATACTGCCGGGTCCTTCGTGCCTTTGTTAGACGCCAGCCCTCCTACGGGAGAGGAGACCCGCTCCCCCGCTCTCGACCAAGCCGGGATCACCATTTGCAAGGTTTAACCCCCCCCCCCCCCCCCCCCGGAAAAGGAAAGACAAGCCACCTCCTCTTTGGAGCTGAGGGGGGGGGGGGGGGGGGGGGGCTGGGCCTTCTCGCCTGCCGTCAACCGGGGGGCCTCGTCATGCTGAAGGTATATGGAAACTTTATCACAGCTATCCTTTAGCTCTCGCTAAAATAGGGACTTTTTTGACAGGGGACATGGGCTCGCGACTCGGAGCTGAGGTAGAGGAAGAAGAAGAAGAAGAAGAAGAAAGAGAGGGAGAAGATGGCGAGAGCTCTCTCTTCCCATCGTCTGACGAGATGGAGGAGAACCTGACCGATGCCGGGAGCGCGAAAAGATGGGGGAAGAAGGTCGCCGCCATCCTGTCGAAGCTCATCCGGCGAGAACGGGTCCGCGACCTTGCGGCAAAAGAGTTCCGCCAGTCAGTGGAGAAGAGGCTAGAGACCCTGGAGCGGGATTACCTTATCGGCGAGATGGACCGGCCGGGGGGAGCTACCGCCGGATCCTCACCCGAGAGGTGCATCGAGCGAATCCGGGATCTGTCCCGCCGGGTTGACCTGGGATGCAGCGTTCTGTCGTCCTACTTCAACCCGCAGGCGCCACCCCGGATCAAGCTGCGGGACCGAGGAAAATGGCGGTGGGAGCAAGGGAAATGGCGTTGGGAGCCTTACTGAAGCGCGAGACCTCCGCTCCTCTTCCCCAGGCCTTCCGATCTCAGATGTACCTTTATTTACTTGCTTAGAACTGTAACTAATAACTATGCGCTTATCATTTATTTTTTTATCCAGTTTTCGCTCAGCGAGAGTAATAACTCGGTATTTATCACTTTCTATTATTGTCTGCGTATGTATGTTATTTTCTCGGGCTCTGGGTTGGCGGGCGCTACCTTGCTTCCGCCGATCTTGCCTTTCGCATGTCACCTCGCCACGTTTTTGCTAGTCACTTAGTCAATCGGTCACTGTCAAACTCGGGCGGGAAAAACGAAGCGTCGCTGATCTAGGACGCGCCGGCTGTACCCCCGCCGACTTTCTGAAAACAACCATCAATATCACTGTTTTCTATAAATAGGGAAGCTCACCTACCACATTCATTTCTCTGATTCTAGTCTCTCTCCTCTTCTGTTGCTTTCGCAGTTCCTCCAAAGCTCTCTCCTGACTCCGCATCCTCCTTCCTCTCCCGTGCCATTCTCGCTCTCGCCTTCTTCTTGAAGCTTTCTCCTTCAAACCCTTCATCGTGATGTCGGGCGGAGGTGAGGGACGATCCAACTGCGCGGAAGCTTTTCAGAAGCATCTTTTCCCTTCCTGCACCCTCACCGTGGATGAGTTCAACTTAATCAAAACTCAACACGTTCCCGCCAGCTTTACCGCGCGGAACCCGGGCAATCACGACAAGGTAAACACCGCAGGGGAGGGGGAGCTTGTCATCCGCATCGAGCACTTCGAGGTGGGCTTCCGCCTCCCGCTGTGGCCCGAGATGCGGCAGGCCCTCTGGTATTACGCGGTGGTCCCCACGCAGCTAAACCCAAATTCAGTTGCGATTCTCGTAGCATTCATATGTTATATGCGGTCCGAGAGGATCGAGTTTAGCTTGCCGATCTTCAGCAAATTGTTTACTTTCCGCGCGAAAGGAGGTGTGGTGTTTTTCTCAGTGCAACTGCTCAATACAATCGGTCTCGCCAACAAGCACCATCACTGGGGCGAGAAGTTCCTTTACGTTTCCGGCGACTTCGGGAACGTACCTCTCGCCCCCATCCAATACGAGGATGCCGCCTACAAGCCCCCCTCTTTGGGCTCGCGCGAGAGCGCCCTCCTTGAGTTCTTTGGAACCAAGGACTTCGACGTCCTCTACCTTCGGCGAGACGTCGATTCTCTCCCCCCTGTGCTTCCGGGAGAAGGTAGAGTCTCGCCTTTATCTTTCTTTTCCTTGTATTTTCCAAGGTTGGAACTTAGTATTATTGTTTTCGCAGGAGAGCACGAGATCCCCTTACTCCAGCCTTTTGAAGAGGCTCGCGCCGGAGGGAGTCAACCTGCTAAATACCCGCTGGCTCTTGCGAAAGCCGCTGCGCATGCCTGCCGGAAAGAGTCGGCCCCTCCCCTTTCAAGCGGTGCTGTGAAGCGGAAGCTCGGTGCCCCCGCGCCTCAACCAATCAAGAGACCCAAGACAACCGATACCGAGAAGGGCAAGGCTGTTGTGGTGCCGCTCGCCCAACCTCTCCCTGCAGGCCGCTCCTTTGAGGAGGTTTTGCAGGTCGTAAGCCAGATTGCGGCCACCAGGGGCGGCCCTGAGACCCCTGCCGAGATCCCTCAGGCCCCTGGTGCCGCAGAGAGCGAGGGTGCCGCCGCCGGGACCTCCGGCCACCCCCCATCTGAAGAGGTGCCGCGGGGCCATCACAATTTTGGTCTCGGCATGAGGTGTCTGGACGCGGAAAACAAGCCGCTGCAGTAGTGGGATCCTGACGCCAACAAGGTCTCGATCTCGTCCCTCTTGCCAAGCTGGGCCGAGCGAGACGAGGTCACCAGCGAGGCTTTCGCCCTAGGCTACTGCCTCTACAGCCGGGAGGATGCTAGTGTCTACGACAGGATGTCGACCCGGCTGCTGGCCTATGACTCCACTCGCGCCCTGATGCGTGGGCTGGAGCTTGCGCACATGTGTGCTCTCCGGATCATCACAATAGACCGCAATTTTCAGGATATGTTCAAGGCTAGGGATGATGCGGTGGCTCAGGCGGCCACTCTGGCCAAAGAGCTGGCCGAGGCCCAGCAACTGCTATCCTCGCGCCAGGCAGAAGGGGTAAGCAAGATCTTTTATAGTGCTTGCGCTTGCTACTTTACCTCTTCTTTTTTATGCTAACCTTTCGCTGTTCAGGACTCCGCCCAAGCCACGCTTCACGAGGAGCTATCCCAAGCTCGGTACGACAACATTCTCCTGCGGGAGCAGATTGCGCGTCTCGAGGCAAGTGCCCCCCCCCCCCCCCCCCCCGCTGGACGAGAGACTGAAGAGCCGGTATTTCTCGGTTTATGATATTGACAAGCTGCTCCAGGGGAACACGCAAGCTACAGTAAGGTTGACGCTGGAGACGCTGCGAGACGTCAACTGCTGGGATGGGAGAGGCAAAGACATCACTGCTCAGCAGCTTGTTCTATGGCTTTTCGAGCCCATTCCAAAGCCCCCGGGCATCCCTGATACCCCACCCCCGGATGTCCCGAAATCCCCTGCTGGGGGTGGCGAGACCTCTGGGGAGAGCTCTGGCGAAAGCTCTAGCGGGAGATCAGGCGGGAGCTCTGAGGGGTACAACCTGTCTCCATGAGAGGCCCCTTTTTGCTTTTCTTTTCGCCTCAATGTAAAGCGCGAGATGCTATCAGTTTTTACTTATATATAATATTTTTAATGCAAATGTTTTCTTTGTAAATATCCCGTCCTGTCATTGTGAATGTGCCCAATGCAATTTTCGTGGTCGAATGTTTCCTGCATGTGCTTCCGCCGAGGCCCTTGGCCTTCCAAGGATAGCCTTCCCTAGCGATGGATCAGCGGGAACCTGCATGAATCCTTAGGCGGGAACCTGTTGCAAACTGCCATACGGAAGCGTGGCTCACGAACCCTTGGGACGGAACCGTGTTCTTTAGCCTGCGCGAATCCCTTCAGGCCCGTCACCTAATGATCCCGCCCGTTTGTTCGAGAATATTAAGAGGAGCCTTCTTGGCGAAAGCCCCCCCCCCCCACTGCGAGATCCCATTGACGGGGACTTCCCTGCCGAGATCTATCCATGCCGAGACCTTTCCTATCTTTTTCATTTTGCATTGCCAATGCGCCTCCTGCCTTGTCCAAACCAAGCCAACCAAACCAAACCTATCCCCCACAGGCGAGCCTTCGGACCTGCCATCTAGATGAGAGTCTGTGTAGCGGGTCTTCTTAGGGCCGAGCCGAGCTCGGGGTGCCGATGACGTTCTCAATCCAATAAAACCTATCCCCCACAGGCGAGCCTTCGGACCTGCCAGCTAGATGGGAGCCTGCGCAGCGGGTCTATGTTAGAAAGTAGCGAAAAAGAGAGAACCAGCGAATAAACTTTTGAATAATTGAAATTTTATTATCCAAAAAAAGATATCTATTACAAAGGTATGCCCTCCCTTATATAGAATGGAGGAGAGATGAGAGAATACAAATAAGAGATGTGGGACTAAAAATTACAGGACTAAGCGGACTATACAAGACAAACCGCACAAACCGCGCGGTTAGACAGCAGGGCTAACCGCACGGCTACCGCCAGAGAGGAAGCGAGACTGTCAGGGTAGACCGCCAGACCGCCCGGTCTCCAAGCTGGCTGAGACAGACCGCCAGACCGCGCGGTCTTCAACCCGCCAATACAAACCGGCAGGCCGCCCGGTCACCAACTTCAACACTCCCCCTCAAGCTGGAGCATATATATCGATCATTCCCAGCTTGTCGCAGATGTGGAAAAAGGAAGCGGACACCGGCTTGGTGAAGACATCTGCCAACTCGTTGTCGGACGTGACAAATGGAGTGCAAATCTGTTTCTTCAATATTTCTTCCCGAATAAAATGACAGTCGACTTCTATGTGTTTTGTTCTCTCATGAAAGACCGGATTTTTGGAAATGTGTATTACGGCCTTATTGTCACAGAACATACGAAGAGGATAGTTGTAAACCTCTCCTAAGTCAAGCATGAGAGCCCTCAACCACTTCAACTCACATGTAGTCGATGCCATGCTACAATATTCCGCCTCTGTACTAGACCTGGAAACGACAGACTGTTTCTTGCTCTTCCAACTCACAAGATTGCCTCCAACAAATGTGCAGAAACCTGAAGTCGATTTGCGGTCCCCTTTGTCATCCGCATAGCTTGAATCAGAGTAAGTTTCAACCCTTAGGTGACCATTCTTCTGAAATAGGAGTCCTTTCCCTGGAGCAGCTTTAATATACTCTAATATCCTCAGAGCAGATTGTAGATGACACTCCCTCGGAGCTTGCATGAACTGGCTCACCTTGCCAACAGCATAAGAGATGTCGGGTCTGGTTACCGTGAGATATATGAGCTTGCTCACCAGACGCCGGTATCTCGTAAGATCAGAGAGAAGAGGTGAGTCATCTGTCCAAGTTTTGTCTTCTCCAGCAGCCATAGGACAACGTGCAGGTTTAACACCAGTGAGTCCTGCCTCCTTTAAAAGATCAAGAGCATACTTCCGTTGTGAAAGGACCATGGAGTTTGGCTTTCTAGAGATTTCAATCCCCAGAAAGTATTTCGGGGAGCCCATATCCTTTGTAACCAGATGTTGACGAAGGTGTTTCTTGGTCATCAATACCCCATCCTGGTCATCGCCAGTAAGAAGAATATCATCAACATAAACCGCAAGAACAACAAGACCAGAGGCGGTTTTCCGAACAAACAAGGAGTGATCTGCTGAGCTTCGTGTAAAACCAATGGCCGCAACAATGCCACTGAACTTGTCAAACCAGGCACGAGGACTCTGCTTGAGGCCATAGATAGCCTTCCTTAGCCGGCATACCCGTGTCTCCCCCTGAGCAACATACCCAGGAGGTTGCTCCATGTAAACATCTTCCTGCAGATCACCATAGAGGAAGGCATTCTTAACATCTAGCTGCGAGATGGGCCAATCCCTGTTGACAGCCACAGAGAGAAGAACCCGAATAGTGCTGAGGCGAGCCACGGGAGAGAAAGTGTCAAAGTAATCAATCCCATAAGTTTGGGTAAAACCCTTGGCAACCAGGCGAGCCTTATAACGATCCACACTGCCATCCGGGAGAAACTTCACCACGAAGACCCAGCGACAACCAACAACATCTGTGCCGAAAGGAGGCGGAACAAGGGTCCAGGTACCCCGTTCAGTGAGAGTAGCAATCTCCTCATCCATGGCAACTTTCTAGTGAGGAATAGTAAGGGCCTCCTGGTAGGAACGGGGGGTGGCAGTGGCCGAGATAGCCAGTGCAAAAGCTCGGCGATCAGGTGTAAGACGATCGTAGGAAACAACTGTAGAAAGCGGATGGTGGGTACAGGCCCGAACCCCTTTGCGAAGAGCAATCGGGAGATCCAGGTCAGCAGGTGCCTCAGTATCCGGAGTATCCGTGGTGGAGAGAGCTGGCCCGGGAGTAGAGAGAGATGGCAGCGGAGTGGAGGGAGAAAGCGGAGTAGAGGGTGGAGATGAGGAGGATGGGGAAGACGGTGGAGTGGGTGGAGAGGGTGGAACATCAGTGGGAGCAGAGGGAATGGATGGGTTGGTAGGAGAAGTAGGAGCAGGAGGAGTAGAAGAGGAAGCGGGAGAGAAGTAAGATGCATTGGCAAAGAAGGTGACATCCGCAGAGACAAATTGCTTGCGGGTAACAGGGTCAAAGCAACAATATCCTTTCTGAGTGGGAGAGTAGCCCAGAAAGACACAATTTGGTGGCACGTGGTGAGAGTTTATCACGGGTGGCAGCGGGAGAGTGCACAAAAGCGGTGCACCCAAAGATGTGCAGAGGAAGAGGAAAGGGATCCTTGTCCGGATAAAGAATGGAGAAGGGGGTAGCACCCTGGAGAATGGTGGAGGGAAGGCGATTGATGAGATAGCAGGAGAGGAGGACAGCATAGCCCCAATAGGAGCGAGGAATATGCATTTGAGTCACCATAGTGCGAGCGACATCAAGGAGGTGACGGTTTTTGCGTTCCGCCACCCCATTTTGTTGTGAGGTGTAGACACAGCTGGTTTGACGAATAACACCATGGTGAGTACAAAAAGAGAAGTCGTGGCTAAGATACTCCTTAGCATTGTCAGAACGAAGGAGTTTAATAGACGTAGCAAACTGAGTTTTAACCATAGAATAAAAGGAGGTCCAAACAGAGAATAACTCGGAGCGATCTTTGAGAAGATATACCCACATACATCGAGAGAAATCATCAATGAAGGTGACAAAATAGGAACTACCCCGACCGATGGTGAGGTTATGAGCGGGACCCCATATGTCAGAGTGAACGAGGTCGAACGGATGGGAAGAGCCCCGACTTTGTGTTGGTGGGAAGGAGGAGCAGTGATGTTTGCCAAGTTGACATGCATCACAGTTTAGAGGAGGATGATGAGGAGGGAGGTGCGGCAGGAGCTGTTGTAGAATTCGGGGAGGAGCATGTCTAAGGCGAAGATGCCATTGGAGAAGATCTGTAGAGGAGGAGGAGAAGGCGGATAGAGCAGAAACGTTGTCGAGGAAGTAGAGGCCACAACTCTAAGTCCCGGTAGCAATCGTCCGTTGGGAGTCCGGATCCTGAAAAGCACAAGAGGTAGGGGTGAATATGACAGAACACCGTAGTTGCTTGCATAAAGAAGTAACCGATAATAAATTGCACGGAAACTTGGGCACATAGAGGGTATCAGCCAAGCAGAGAGATGGAGTGACTTGAACCATGCCTGTCCCATGGACCGGGGAGGGAGATCCATCAGCAACAATGACTGGGGGCAACTGAGCCTGTGTGTCAAGAAGAGAGAAACATTGAGGGTTGCCTGTCATATGCTTTGTTGCACCAGAGTCGATGATCCATCGTCCGCGAGTCACAACATGAGCACTACCAGAAGAGGTGACCACGGAGGCGGACAGGCTGGAGGAGAGGAAAGCCATGGAAGCAAGAGAGGAGCAAACCGCGATGAGAAGAACAAGCCGCGAGAAGAGAAAAGAGCACCAAGCCGGGCGACCAGAAAACAGGTCGGGCGGCTAGGAAGGCCGCTTCCAAGAAGCCGAGCAAAGCAGAGGGAAAGAAGTCGCACGGCCTGAAAACGTCGGGCGAACAGAGGAGAACAAGTCGCACGGCCAAAGATGAGGCCGGGGAGACTAGCAAGCAGGAGCGGGTAGAAGGCAACAAGAAGTAGAGCACGGCGAATAGAGGAGATCGCGAAAATGGTCGCGAAAAAGAAGGGGTAAGCCGCGCGGACAGGTCGCGCGGGCAGACGGAGAATCAAGCGGCTAAAAGGCAGGCAAAGGCCCAGCGGGGAAGAGGTCGCGCGGACTGAGAAGGCCGAGCGAACAGAAGAGAAGAGAAGAGCAGGTGACCGCGACCAAGATGCGGGTGAAAAAGGAACAACCCGCACGGTCAGGCAGATCACAGCAGCAAACCGCGAGAATAGAGACAAGCGGTAATGGGGAAAGCAGAGGCGGACAGGGAGAAGAAGTCCGCAGCGGGTAGAGACAAGACACGCGGACAGAGACAGGCCGCAACGACTAGGAAGTCGGAGAGGCAAGAAAGAACAAGGAGCACGGCGACAAGGAAACAGGTCGCTGCGACGAAGAGCAGAGGAGAAGAGAATCAAGAAGAAGAAGTAAGCCGCGCGAACAGGGCAGCGGACAGAAACAAGCCGCGCGGATAGAAACAAGCCGCGCGGACAGAAGAGAAGGCAAGCCGCGAGACAAGTCGCAGGATGCGGAAAACAAGCCGCGAACAATAGAGAGCGCACAGAATCAGGAGGAAATGACCGTGTGCTCTGATATCATGTTAGAAAGTAGCGAAAAAGAGAGAACCAGCGAATAAACTTTTGAATAATTGAAATTTTATTATCCAAAAAAAGATATATATTACAAAGGTATGCCCTCCCTTATATAGAATGGAGGAGAGATGAGAGAATACAAATAAGAGATGTGGGACTAAAAATTACAGGACTAAGCGGACTATACAAGACAAACCGCACAAACCGCGCGGTTAGACAGCAGGGCTAACCGCACGGCTACCGCCAGAGAGGAAGCGAGACTGTCAGGGTAGACCGCCAGACCGCCCGGTCTCCAAGCCGGCTGAGACAGACCGCCAGACCGCGCGGTCTTCAACCCGCCAATACAAACCGCCAGGCCGCCCGGTCACCAACTTCAACAGTCTACCTGGGGCCGAGCCGAGCTCGGGGTGCCGATGAAGATCTCAAACCAACCAAACCTATCCCCCACAGGCGAGCCTTCGGACCTTCCAGCTAGATGAGAGCCTGCGCAGCGGGTCTACCTGGGGCCGAGCCGAGCTTGGGGTGCCGATGAAGATCTCAAACCAACCAAACCTATCCCCCACAGGAGAGCCTTCTGACCTGCCAGCTAGATGAGAGCCTGCGCAGCGGGTCTACCTGGGGCCGAGCCGAGCTCGGGGTGCCGATGAAGATCTCAAACCAACCAAACCTATCACCCACAGGCGAGCCTTCGGACCTGCCAGCTAGATGAGAGCCTGCGCAGCGGGTCTACCTGGTGCCGAGCCGGGCTCGGGGTGCCGATGAAGATCTCAAACCAACCAAACCTATCCCCCACAGGCGAGCCTTCGGACCTGCCAGCTAGATGAGAGCCTGCGCAACGGGTCTACCTGGGGTCGAGCTGGGCTCGGGGTGCTGATGAAGATCTCAAATCAACCAAACCTATCCCCCACAGGCGAGCCTTCGGACCTGCCAGCTAGATGAGAGCCTGAGCAGCGGGTCTACCTGGGGCCGAGCCGAGCTCGGGGTGCCGATAAAGATCTCAAACCAATCAAACCTATCCCCCACAGGCGAGCCTTCGGACCTGTCAGCTAGATGAGAGACTGCGCAGCGGGTCTACCTAGGGCCGAGCAGGGCTCGGGGTGCCGATGAAGATCTCAAACCAACCAAACCTATCCCCCACAGGCGAGCCTTCGGACCTGCCAGCTAGATGAGAGCCTGCGCAGCGGGTCTACCTGGGGCCGAGCCGGGCTCGGGGTGCCAATGAAGATCTCAAACCAACCAAACCTATCCCCCATAGGCGAGCCTTCAGACCTGCCAGCTAGATGAGAGCCTGCGCAGCGGGTTTACTTGGGGCCGAGCCGAGCTCGGGGTGCCGATGAAGATCTCAAACCAACCAAACCTATCCCCCACAGGCGAGCCTTCGGACCTGCCAGCTAGATGAGAGCCTGCGCAGTGGGTCTACCTGGGGCTGAGCCGAGCTCGGAGTGCCGATGAAGATCTCAAACCAACCAAACCTATCCCCCACGGGCGAGCCTTCGGACCTGCCAGCTAGATGAGAGCCTGCGCAGCGGGTCTACCTGGGGCCGAGCCGGGCTCGGGGTGCCGATGAAGATCTCAAACCAACCAAACCTATCCCCCACAGGCGAGCCTTCGGACCTGCCAGCTAAATGAGAGCCTGCGCAGCTTGTCTACCTGGGGCCGAGCCGGGCTCGGGGGTGCCGATGAAGATCTCAAAACAACCAAACCTATCCCCCACAGGCGAGCCTTTAGACCTGCCAGCTAGATGAGAGCCTGCGCAGCGGGTCTACCTCGGGCCGAGCTGAGCTGGGGGTGTTACTAAACAAATGATTACGTTATATTATGAAAAAGTTTGGCAACAGTTAAGAAAAAGTCACTCGATGTAGTATAATAAATCTATTTTTGAAATACACGGTTACATCCTTCCCCCCTCAGGGGTAGAAGCGTTTTAGGTCATCACCACTCCAAGTGTGGCTTAGGGCCCTCCCCTCCACGTCCTGGAGGTAGTATCCCCCTGTTCCGAGGACTTCCTTCACAATGTATGGGCCTTCCCAGTTCGGGTGGAGCTTACCCACTGGAGCCGACCTTCCTGCCGCGTCAACCTTTCTCAGCACCAGATCCCCCTTAGTAAACTGCTTGACCCTGACATGCTTATCAAAATGCTTGGCCATCCGTCTCTTGATCTCTCCTTGTCTGATAGACGCCACATCTTGCAGTTCCTCCACCATATCTAACGAGAGGCGTTGCCCCTCGTCATTCTCCACCCTCCAAGCCTCGTCTCCTTTGCCCGCGGCTGTGACTCGCGGGGTCCGGATCTCGAATTCTACTGGTAGGACGGCCTCACACCCATGAGAGAGCTTGAAGGGGGTCTCTCCGGTGGTCGTGTTTGGGGTCGTTCGCAAGGCCCACAGGACAGAGGGGAGCTGCTCCACCCAATTCCCCTTTAAGTTCTCCACCTTTTTCTTTAGTAGGTTTACAATGATTTTGTTTGCTGCTTCCACCTGGCCGTTACTCTGAGGGTGATGGACGGAGTCAAACTGGAGATCTATCCCTAGTTCGGCACAGAAGCTGATGAACTCCTCGCTGGCGAACTGGGGGCCGTTATCGGTCACTATTGCTTGGGGCAACCCATGTCTACAAATGATTTCCCCCCAGACGAAGTTCCTTATGACCTGCGAGGTGACCTTGGCCAAGGCTTTAATCTCTAGCCACTTCGAGAAATAATCGACCATGACCAAGAGGAATCTCCTCTGCCCACTAGCCGGAGGAAAGGGCCCAACTAAGTCCATTCCCCAGATAATGAATGGCCACCGTGTTGTGATACTTCGGAGCCTCTGAGCCGCCAAGAGCTGAAGGGGGGCGTAGAGTTGACATTTTTGACACCTCCTTGCAAACTCCATGGCATCCTTCCTTAGGGTGGGCCAGAAGTACCCCTGCCTGACCACCCTTGCCTCCAGCGTCCTTCCTCCAGAGTGACTATCGCACTCGCCCGAGTGCACCTCCCTCAAAATCTTCGAGATCTCTTCTTCGGTCGCACATCTAGCTAGGAGCCCTGACAACATCTTACGATGCAGCCCCCCCTCCATCACAAGGTAGTGAGCTGCTTTGCGCTTGAAGTTTCTCCCGACCTTGGTCCCCTCAGTAAGTTCACCGGTGGTTAGGAAGGTCACAAATGGATCCACCCACGAGGGTTGGCGATCTACCACCATCAACTCTCCTTCCTCGATAGCCGGTCGAAATAGCTCTGTCAAGGCCCCGCCTCCCCGAGGTCTGAACTTGGCTAATCGATCGGCAGCTGTGCTTTCTTCCCTTGGGACGTGTTGAATTGAGAATGACCGGAATCCTCCGATGACCGCCCTTACCTTGAAGAGGTATCTGATGAGGGTAGGCTCCCGAGCTTCAAACTCTCCCCGGATCTGTGATGCCACTACCTTTGAATCAGTGAAAACTTCCACATCCCGAATCTCCAGCTCCTTTGCCAAGCGGAGGCCGGCGATCACGGCCTCATATTCCGCTTGATTGTTGGTCACGGGGAAATGTAGAACGACCGCTTGCACTATGGTTATCCCTTGAGGACTTGTCAATACCACCCCTGCCCCGAGGGAGTGCCTTTCCGAGGCCCCATCAACCATCAACTTCCATGCTTCCCGAGGTTGCTGCTCTCCCCCCTCGACTTCAACAATGTAGTCTGCTAGGAAGTTTGCCACTGCCTGTGCCTTGATGGAGAGCCTTGGGTCAAAGGAGATGTCGAACTCGCTTAGCTCAATGGACCACTTAGCCAGTCTCCCCGAGTACTCCACTCATTCGAAGAACTTGCGAAGAGGGTGGTCGGTCACCACCCTAATCGAATGCGCTTGAAAGTACGGCCGAAGTTTTCTTGCTGAGATGACCAAGGCGTAAGCGAGCTTTTCCAGGATGGGGTAGCGAAGCTCTGCTTTCCTCAATACCCGGCTGACGTAGTTGATGGGCAGCTGCTTCTTTCCTTCTTCCCTTACTAGGACGGAGCTTATCTCCTCCGCTCCCACCCCGAGGTATAAGGTCAGGTCCTCTCCTTCCTTTGGGCTCTGAAGGAGAGAAGCCTGAGAGAGTTTTCTTTTCAGCCCTTAGAAGGCCTCTTCGCACTCGGTTTTCCATTCGAACCTTTGATTCCCTCGCAGCACCTTAAAGAATGAAGAACATTTGTCTCCTGCCATGGAGAGGAACCTGCTTAGCCCAGCTAGCTTGCCTGTCAAGCTCTGGACCTCCTTGGCATCGCGAGGTGACTCCAAATCCAGGATGGCCTTTACCTTGTCCGGGTTGGGCTCCACCCCCGCCGGAGTCAGAAGATGCCCGAGGAACTTCCCGCGGCTGTCCCCGAAGACACACTTCAAGGGGTTCAGCCTCATCTTGAATCTTCTTAAGGTTGCGAATGTTTCCTCCAGATCTTGCAGGTGTGAAACCATGCACTTGCTTTTGATCATTAGGTCGTCGACGTAGACCTCCAAGTTCCTCCCCCTCTGATCCCGGAAGACTCGATCCATCATGCGATGATAGGTGGCCCCTGCATTCTTTAACCCAAAGGGAATCATTTTGTAACTGAAGCATCTCTCCCTCGTGATGAAGGAAACATCCTTAGTATCAGGAGGGTGCATCCGGATCTGGTGATAACCTGAAAAAGCATCTAAAAAGCTCATGACAGAAAAATCGACGGCTGAATCAACCAGCACGTCGATTCGAGGCAGGGGGTAGCAATCCTTAGGACATGATTTATTTAACAAAGAAAAGTCAATACACATTCTCCATTTTCCTCCTCCCTTCTTTACCATTACCACATTGGAGATCCAGCCTGGATACTGGATCTCTGAGATGAAGCCCGCCTCCAGGAGCTTCTTGACCTCCTCGCGTATTGGCTCCTCCAGATTTGTTGCGATGATCCTCATTTTCTGGCATATGGGGCGGGTGCGGGGGTCCAAGTTCAGGCGATGGCAGGCCACATCAGCGTCGATGCCCGGCATGTCCGCCGCGCTCTAGGAGAAGATGTCGACGTTGCCCTGAATGCAAGCCCGCACTTGTTCCCGGGTCTCGGGACTCAAGCCCTCGATGACCCGTACCCTTTGTACTTTCCCTGCGCTGGTGATGACCTCCATCTCCACCACTTCTTCGGCCAGCTCCAGCCGCGACGGCTCCCAACCGGCCCTCGCCTCTTCCTCCAGCTCCAGCTCTCCTCTTTCTCCCTCCTCCTCGATCTCCATCACTTCTTCCAGCCCCTCCTGCTGCTGCTCGACTCCTACGCCCCTCGGGGCCTCTCCCTCAACTCCTCCTGCCGCTTGCTCTCCTACTTCCATCGCCCCTTTCGGGCTCTCCTGCCCCTCGTCTCTCCGGACCACATGCACATCCCCTTGCAGCTTCTCAGTCTTCTCTTCTCCGGCTTCCTCCCCAGCTACCTCTCTTGCCTCCTCTAGGACCGTATCCTTTTCCTCAACAACCTCTCTAGAGCCGCCATCTCTATCTCCAACTCTTCTGCCTCTGCCATCCACGAAATGGAGTTGACTGCTGTAACGTAGCATTGTCTTGCAACCTTCGGGTCCCCTCTTACCCTGACCTGCACCCCCCCCCCCCATTGTTGAACTTGAGGCATTGATGGAACAAGGAGGGGACGTAGCGAAAGGCGCTGATGAGGGGGCGCCCAAAGATGGCATTATAGCTGCTCGGGGTGTCCACTATCACGAACCTACAGTTCTGGAATTACTGAGAAGCCCCTAATTGGTTTGCCAATAGACGAATCCCGCTATTTTTTGAGGGCACCTGGGGTAAATTTACCTGAGGGCAATCTGGTCATTTAACCCTAGGCCTTGGGCCCCACTCGGCGAGAGCTGTGCTGAGGCCCTCCTGTCCAGATCCTGGCGCGAACGCTCTCGCCTGCTTACAGGCGAGAGCCCTATGAGATTGGAGCCTGGCGCAAGCGCAAGCATTCTCGCGCCATCCGCGCTCGACGATCTTGGCCCGTTGTTCTCTGTTCGACGATCCGGTTGCGCTCGCCAGTCTTGGATCAACGATCTGGCGCGATCGTTCACGCCTACTTTGGGCGAGATCTTCCTTAGGGCGGGAACTCCTTCGGCTAGCCCAACTGTGACCATTGAGCCTCCTGGTCTGGCTCAGCGAATATGGGGTTGTACATTCTTCCTGTTGTTTCAATCATGACCTTTTCCCCTTATGGCCTTGTGCATTTGGGGTACTTTTGTTGTACGTCACGCTTCACCTAAGTGTTCCCTTTTTGACTTGGTACCTTACTACTGTACTTTATTTATGTATCTTCCTTTGGGTCTTGGGTTGGTACCCTTTGACTTTATTTACTTTTGGCTTACTTTCTGCCATCACTTGTACATTCTTGCTGAGATGTTTTGTCTTTGTAATGCCTCAGGTTTAGATCTATTGCTGATAGCGGTGCTGGGTTAGAGTTTTGAGCAGTAGTGTTGGCTGTTGTTTTTGCCTCATCGTAGAGAGGTAGATTATTGTTTAGTTTTCCTTATTATCTCAAACATACTTTGTTTTTATGTGGGTTCGTGTCTGTTTGTTGATGCCCACAGGATTGTTGATTTTGGATGTTTTCTAGCTGCTTGGTTTTCTTTCTGTGTATTTGGATTACTTGCTCTTTAGGATGTTTTATGCTAATACTGCATGGTATATATTTTCAAGTATTAATACTACTATTATTACCTCATGCATTGCACATTTTTAAAATGTTAAATGACTACTTTTAATGACAGTAAAAATCTACTTTTATTGTTATTATAAACTTAGAACTTGCATATCTTGAGGTGTCCTCTGGGAACCTCTAAACTCATGTAGGATGTCTAACCTTGTAAAAGAAGTATTTTCCGCAGCGTTTAATTACTTTTTTGCATGGACTAGATGAGCCACTAAGCTGAGGGATATGGATAACTACTACACATAAACTGATTTTGCCTTTAAATAACTTAAAGACCTATCTTCTTTGTCAAGTAGGTGTTTTGCCTTAGCGTCCGCAGTTATTCCCTACTGACGTGACATCATGACGTGCATTTTTACCTTACTCTGATATTACTTTAATGGCGGTGAAAAATGTGGGTTGTGACAGTTGGTATCAGAGGGAGGTTGGTTTGACAAGTTGGTCGAACCAGCCAATCTCATTTAGTTTTGTCTTTCTTCATTCATTTTCATACACACGCCGATGTGTCGTCAGTATATCATAACTAAAGCACAGTCACTATGCTCATAGCAGGATAAGAAGTATACATGACATATTATATAGTATGAGATGCATAATATGTGTTTGTATATAGATCCACCATAGGAGGCAACACGTGGCGGTTATGTAGTATGGGATGCATAACCATCATCACATGGGTGCCCACTAGCACGTTTTCTTTTCTCATTGCATGTGATGTTATGTAGTATGGGATGCTTAACATTTCATGTCTACGTTGCTCATACATGCAGTAAGCCCTTTTTAGAATGCATAACACTGCATACATATCATATGATCGCATAAGCACGCGTGCTAAGTTAAGGTTTACATGATAACACATGTACACTCATGATTTTAAATAAGAATAAAGAATTCATGCATTCATATCATAGGCACATGAGCAAATAGGATGAGAGGATATCATACTAAGTAGGACATAACATCATAATCCCATAGCAAGTTTGGAGCAAAAGCAAGTGTCTTTAAAGTATGGTCTGAACTAGTTGTGTGGCCTAGTTATAATCTAGGATTTTTGATGAGTCGTTCATCACTTTTCTATAAATGCAGGGTAGATTTCCTGCGATGAGGTCGACTCCCCAGTTGTAGGGTGAGTCATCTGGTGCACAAAGTGATGCGGTGATCGAGAGTTTGCGTCAGAGTAACGAGGCTCTGTCGAGATAGTTAGTTGCGATGCAGTCATAGATTCAATCCTTGTTGTCTGTCGCTCCCGTGCAATAACCCTTAGCGTACGATTCTACCGCGGGTCAAGTTGTACCTTCTAATCATGATCCTCTGGTACCCCCAGTGACGTTACCATGAGAGATGAACCTTATATCACATTTTTAGCGATTGAGACCTCCCACTTATGACGGGAGTATCGACTTCATGGTCTTGGATGATTGGATCATCGCTATCGATGAGATGTTCACGTATTTGGGGATTTTTGAAGCCTAGAAGGTAATGATAGTGGCCTACCAGCTAAAAGGCCTGACAAAGACTTGGTGGATTCGAGAAAAGGAGAGTTTGAAGGAAGGATGCTCTTGGGAGTCCTTCAAGAAGATGCTGCTTAAGAAGTTTTTACCTTCGGTCAAGCAGGACCGTCTGATGAATAATTTACTACATTTGAGGCAAAGACAGCTCACGGTGAGTGAATATGAAATTGAGTTCAGTAAGTTGAGCAGATTTTATCCTGATAGCTAAGCTGAGGCAGTGGAAGCCGCTCTGAAGGTTGAGGCGATCGAGAATGCTAAGAATCAAGGTGCCGCGACAAGAAAAGAGAAGTGGAAGGGTGTTAAGGATGGAAGCTCTAGGGCATCTGGCTCTTCTTCGAAGATGAAAAGTAAAGAAGTATGTAGCTTCTGTGGTTGATCTGGTCAACCTTATGAAAGGTGCTTCAAAAGGACTGCCACCCTAAAGTAGCAACAGTTGCTCTCCATCCAAGGTGCACCCAAAGGAAATCTGGTGTGCACATACTGTATATGGAACAGACATGACGTGAGTTGGATCTGGCTGAATGATAAAACTTGCTTCCAGTGAGGGCAGAAGATGAACCTGAAGAGTTCATGACCACAGGCTCAGACTCCACTGCAGCTTGACCTTCTTCGGGCTCTGCCGCCACCACCAAACTTGGATAGAGGAAAAGCAAAGTTGAATGTGGTGACCAGGGAGGAAACTCAGACCTCCACGTAAGTGATAACAGGTTAGACCCTAGTTTACTTTTACTCTATATTATTCCTATAGTTTTTGTTCGTTTAGTTATGTATGCTATGGTTTTAGGGGAGTTTATGGTGCGGAATATGTGGGTACACATTCTTTTAGGTTCGGGTGCCATCCATTCCTTTGTGGCGCGGAGGTTCGGAGATAAACATCGTTTGAATGTGGATCAGTTAGGAGACTCCTTCAACGTCCAGCTTCCCTCCAGTGATTCGGTGATATTTAATCTAGGAGTTCTGAGATGCAATATTTATCTAGGCGATTTCCTAGCCTTTGCGGATCTGATGGTTTTGGATCTGACGGACTTTGATGTGATTTTGGGCATGTACTGGATGTCCAAGTATGATGCGTTCATCCGGTGCGAAGCAAAGGGTCTGGACTTTAAAATGGATAATGGCCAACGTATGAGCGTCTATGGTTTCAAGAAAGGGTTTCTTCTATTATTTTCGCAGTACGTGCTTGTCGTGCTATATGGTCTGGTTGTGAGGCGTATTTGGTTTCTATTTCGTCTTTGGAAACAACTTTTGTTACACAACGTATTTAGGATATCTCGGTGGTGCGAGAGTTTCCAGATGTCTTTCCTGATTGTCTTTCAGGACTTCCTCCTGTGAGGGAGATAGAGTTTGTGAATGACGTCGAGTCAGGTACTCCTGTGTTGGCTGCGGTTTTTGCCACATCGTAGCGAGGTAGATTATTGTTTAGTTATCCTTACTAGCTCAGACATACTTTGTTTTTATGTTGGTTTGTGTCAGTTTGTTGATGCCCACAGGATTGTTGATTTTGGATGCTTACTAACTGCTTAGTCTTCTTTCTATGTATTTGGATTACTTGCTCTCTGGGCTGTTTTATGCTAGGACTGCATGGTACGTATTTTCAAGTATTAAAACTACAATTATTAGCTCATCAATTTCACGTTTTTAAAATGTTAAATCACTACTTTTAACGACAGTAAAAATCTACTTTAACTGCTATTATAAACTTAGAACTTGCATACCTTGAGGTGTCCAATGGGAACCTCTAAACTCATGTAGGATGTCTAACCTTGTAAAAGAAGTATTTTTCGCAGCATTTAATTACCTTTTTGCGTGGACTAGATGAGTCACTAAGCCTAGGGATACGGCTAACTACTACATATAAACTAATTTTGCCACTAAATAACTTAAAGACCTATCTTCTTAGTCAATTAGGAGTTTTGTCTGAGCGTCCGCAGTTATCCCCTGCTGACATGGCATCATGACGCGCATTTTTCCCTTACTCTAATATTACTTTGATGATGATGAAAAATGCAGGTTGTGATAATGAACCCCAGTTTGCTAGCGAAGAATTCATCAGCATCTGCACCCAATGGGGGATTGACCTCAGGTCTGCCTCCGGTCACCATCCCAGGAGAAATGACCAGGTGGAGGTGGCCAACAAATTCATTGTCAACCTTCTTAAGAAGAACGTGGAGAACTTGAGGGGGAGTTGGGTGGAGCAACTCCCCTCAGTGTTGTGGGCTCTGCGGACAACCCCAACACGACCACCCGAGAGACCCCCTTCAAGCTTTCACACAGGTATGAGGCAGTCATGTCCGTGGAATTTGAGGTTCGGTTGTCACAAGTCGCAGACGCCAGTGGCATAGATGAGGAATGGAGGGAAGAAAATGAACTGGAGCTATGGATCTCACTGGATATGGTGGAAGAGCTTCGAGATATAGATGACATCAGGTAGGAGGATATCAAGCGGTAGATGGTCAAGTATTTTGACAAACATGTCAGGATCAAGCAATTCAAAGAGGGAGATCTAGTACCAAAGAAAGTCGACGCCACAGGAAGGTTAGCAGTAGTTGGGAAGCTCAATCCTAATTGGGAGGGTCCCTATATAGTTGAAAAGACTCTGGGATCGGGAGGCTACCACCTTCAGAATATGGAGGGTATGACCATAAGGCATACTTGGAATGGCGATGATCTGAAGTATTTCTACCCTTAGTTGGGGGTAAGAATATAAATCTTATTGTAATGAATTCGTTGAATTGACTCATGTTTGTTTCTTTTGAAGATTGCATAGAAATTTTGGTTTGAAAGACTGCGAGAGGATCCCGCTGTCGAGGCTTCCATTAGCTGGCAGAGCTTTAAGGAGCACTCAGCCCCGAGTAAACCCGCTTTCAGGCTCTCACTAGCTAGCAAGGTCATAGGATCGTTTGGCGGGTAAGGTAAGACCCTGAGAGGATCCCGCTTTCTAGGATTCCATTAGCTGGCAGGACTGGAAGGCGCACTCAGCTCCGAGTAGACCCGCTGTCAGGCTCTTACAGGTTGGCATGGTCGTACACTCGCTTAGGGAAATGAAGGAAAAAGGTTGATGATTTTGAAAGACCCCGACAGAATCCCGCTATCCTGGCTTAGATTAGCTGGCAGGGATGGAAGGCGCACTCGGCCCCTAGTAGACCAGCTGTCAAGCTCTCACTACCTGGCAGGTTCGCAGGCTTGCTTGGGGGGTAAGGGAAGACCTCGAGAGTATCCTGCTATTCAGGCTTCCATTATCTAGCAGGGCTGGAAGGCGTACTCCTACCCAAGTAGACCCGTTGTCAGGCTCTCACAAGCTAATAGGGTCGTAGGCTCGCTTGGGGGTAAGGGAAGACCCCGAGAGGATCCTGCTGTCCAGGCTTCCATTAGCTGGTAGGGCTAGAAGGCGCACTAGGCCCCGAGTAGACCCACTATCCAGGCTTTCACTAACTGGTAGGGCCATAGGCTCGCTTGGGTGGAAAGGAAAAAGGTTGATGATTTTGAAAGACCGCGAGAGGATCCCGCTGTCCAGACTTCCAATAGCTTGCAGGGCTGGAAGGCGCACTCGGCCCCGAGTAGACCCGCTGTCTAGGTTCTCACTAGCTAACAATGTCGTAGGCTTGCTTGCGGGGAAAGAAAAAAGTTTTCAGATTCGAAGGCCCGCTCTATGGCAAAATGCAAAATGTCTGGAATAATCAGTTCTGGAGCCGCTCCTATTGTCAGGATCAAATCTAGATCACGAGGGAGTTACGCCCATGACGAGCATTACATAGCACTTCTTTAACAGGTTCTCAAATAGTTGGCACTTATAATAAGTAGATATAAGGAAAGGTGGACCCATCTCGACATGACCCACTCGGCGGGGCTCTCGGCTTGTCCTTCTCGATAGGGCCCTCGACATGTCTCTCTCGGCAGAATTTACTTAGTCTATTCTTCGAACAGGTGTTGGTCATCACCTAAGAGCTAAAGGCTTACGCAAATCTGTGGATTCGCGTGCAAATAATAAAATGCAAAATACAAAAAAAAGCATGATAAGCAATGGCCATTTCAGCAAAAAGACATATCTTTTCATTTCATATCAAGGTCGCACACTGACTTGGGGCATCTCGCCCCTTATAGAAATTTGCAAAAGAAAAAAAGAGTATTACAAGCAGAAAACAAAAATGCAGAAGCCTTCAGGAAGAACCGTCAGACTCTCCCTGGATGTGGATTCGCTCTTGCTGGAGGAGGAGCTTGATCTGCTTCCGCTGGATGAGTCTTCCTCTCCCTCAGGCTTTGGGATGAGCTTGTACAGACAGGGAAGGATCTCGCGTGTTGTAAGCATCTCACTGGCCTCATTTAGGAACCCCAACTCCCGCAGCACCTGGATCACGGTCCTGGAGGCCTCCTTGGTGTTTTCCTGCATCATCACCTCTATTTCATAGTTAGAGTATTGATGGCGCAGCAACCTCTCGGCGGGCGGAGGCGAAACCGACACATTGGTTTCCTGCGCTTTTTTGAGTTCAGCCTTCAGCAGAGTGATCTCGCACCGAAAATAAGGCTCCCGTGCACGCGATAGCTAGGCCTGGGATGAATCCTACAAGAAATTTGGGGCTAAAACTAACATGAAATTGCATCAAAGCAATAGGCTTTTGAAGATTTATATACCTTAATCGATAGGCGGATGGCGAGAAGTTCTCGCAAGGCCTCCAGGTAGGCCTTCACGGTGATGCCCACAACAACAACGAGATCTCTTGATTTGATTTCCTCGATAAGGTTGCGCTTGATGCTGATTCTACGATGTGCAGTCATGTATGCAAGCTCGAGCGCGGTCATCTGGGCTCAAACAGAGTCGTAGGCGAGTGACCGGGTAGTCTCCTGGTCAAACATACTGACATCCACTCGGCTGAAAAGCCCGAAGCCTAATGTGAAGACTTCACCGTTAATCGTGTCTCGCTCCATCCAGGAGATTAGGATGGATGAGATCGAGAAACGGTTGGATTTTGGGTCCTACCGGAGGAGGGGCTTGTCCTCTTCATCTACGAACTTCTCGCCGAGGCGAAAGTTCTGATGCCCTCTCGGTATCGGCTGGGTGGGGTCTTAGAGACGAGCCCAGCGACAACCGTTGTGCCCGCGACAAGTGGAGTTTCCGAGGCGGTCTCGGCAGTGGTCTCGGAACCGGAATTTCCCTTGTCCGCCTGGGATGGTTTAGATTTCTTGGAAGGGGCCGGAGAAGCGTCAGACTTCCATTTTTGGGCACCGACCTCGGAGGAGGAGCCCGGCTCTTTGCCACAGGCGAGGGCAGAATACTTGGGGAGAGCCAGGGTGGCGGAGAAACGCCTAGCAACATCAAATTGTTGGTTGAGGGGGATCTCCCGCTTACCTACGAAAGCCATAAAAGGTTAGTCTTTGAAATTTGAAGTAAAGATTAAATGGGTAAGGTAGAATGGTGCCATCACAGGCAGGAACTGGTGGGAGTGAGTCGGCATCCCTCCGTAATACCTTCACGTCGAAGTTCTTGGTCCCGAAGAAGTCGAGAAGGGCGATCTCGCTCTCCGCCACTATCAGAGGCCTGTAGGTGGCATCATCGTACTGAACCGGTGAGAGGGGTATGTTGCCAAAGTTCCCCGATGTTGGAACCCTACTTGTGATTTGGGCTAGGTTCACTATTAGGATTTATTTGTGTGTTATGATAGTTTTCTTTTCATATATATTTATTTATCACCTACTTTAATTACGCTGTAAAAACAAATTAAAATTTTAATATACACTATTCACCCCCTCTAGTGTAAAGGAGATATATCCCTCACTTTCAATTGGTATCAGAGGGAGGTTACTTAGTTGTACAGGCTAACACATGAACCATAAGATTTGATAGATTTTCTCTTTACCTAATAGTTTATCATGGCAAAAAATAGAAAGTATTCAAGCATCAGACCTCTAGTGTGCAATCTGAATAAGTTTGCACTTTGAAAGGCAAGGATAAGACTTTACATGAATTCTATTAATGAGAACATCTATAATTCTATTTTGACAGGACCACCACTACATGTGGCAACTACAAGTACAAGTGTCATACCACCACCTGATTGGACTGAAGCTCAGAAGAAGGCAAAGATTGCTGATGCCAAAGCAATGAACATTCTGGTCCATACTATGTCAGATGACATACTCCAGAAAGTTACTGAATGCTCTTCAGCAAGGGAAATCTGGGATTCTCTCAATACTATGGTAACAGGATCTGCAGATGAAAGAAAATATAGGAGATCACATATGATCTCTCATTATGAGAACTTCAAGAAGGAAGACGCAGAATTAGTTTCTGATATGTACAATAGACCCGGCCTCATAATCAATGGGCTGAAATCATTGGATAAGAGCAGCTCATTTATAGAGATAAATGACAAGATCCTTATGTGCTTCCCTAGCACATGTGACTCTAGGGTCTGGCAAATCAACGAAGCTAGAAGCCTAAATGAAATCTCTACTGAAACTTTGTTGGGCAAGCTCAAGTCTTATGAGCAGCTCATCAAGACCAGAGAAGCTGAGGAAAGGACTTCATAATCAGGAAGGAAAGAGCAAAGCATTGCTTTTAAAGCATCTGAGGAAGCCGAAGTTCTTCCTGATAATGAAGAGTTAATGAGTCTCTTGGATAAGAGATTATATAAGATGGCTAGGAAGGATTTCAGGAGAAGATATTACAGAAAAGAAGATAAGCCAAGGTATGACAAGACTCCAACTAAAGAAATTGTTTGCTATGGATGCAGGAAACCAGGACACATATTACCAGAGTGTCCAAAAAATTAGAAGAAAGATAAAAGAAAGGAGAAAGACTCCAAAAGACATTCCAGGAAGCCCTCCTCTAGCAAATACAAAATGAAGGAGAAAGGATTTGTTGGTGAAACCAGGAGTGACTCAGAGGAACAGTATTCATCCAGCTCTAGTGAGGATGAAGAAGAGGCCAAGGCAAGAGAGGGCTGCTTGATTGCAATCAATGCATCTTACAGCAACTCTGAAGATGCTAATTCAGAAGATGACAACTCAGAAGATGACTCTGTATCAGAAGAAGATCATGTAATTTCTTCTTTTGATTTTACTTCAGATCAATTTAAAATTGAATTTAAATTGTTATGCAATGATTTAATTAAATCTGAGAATAAAATCAAACTCCTCAAAGAAAAGCTAATTGAATTTGATAACCCATTTTCTGAAAATATTAAACTCAAAGATGATCTAGATAATACTTTAGAACAGATAATATCTTTGAAAACTAAATTATCTGAGGCTAACGAATTTGAAGAATCACTTAATTGGAGAAGTATCAAATTGATGAACATCACAAGTACAATCAATGACAGGCTTAATGACAAACTGGGCTTGTGGGCTTCATCTAGTCAGCCTACTCTATTATAGAAAAACATACTATCTACTCCTGTTAAATTCATTTCTAAAAAAGGAAAATAAAAAAATAGAAGACACTAATAAAGAAACAAAAGTTTTATATAATACTAAACAAAAGAAAAAGAAATTTTTTAATAAAAATTATGTTGAACATATTCCGTCGAACCAAGCTCGACGAAATGAATATGGTTCGTCGAACTCAGATCGACAAACAATGAACTCAGATCTTTTGTATAACTATTCTACTAACTGTGCTCGACGATCTCAATATGGTTCGTCGAACTGCGATTGATGAATGTTGGGCACAGAGAATGAATACTTTCATTTTGTGAACGGAGTTCGACGAACTCATCCCTATTCGTTGAACACAGATCGACGAACTTATTACAATTCGTCGAACCCAGTTTCTTATAATAGAAACTTTAATTCTTTTCAAAACTTTAATCAAACTAAAACCTTTATTAATCATTTTAGTCAGTGGAGTATTCCTCCTAGAAGATATCATCCACTAGGTTATAAGACCAACCTGAATTGTTTTATATTTCTAGTTATAAATTTTAAAGAAATCAAGGACCCAAGGTTGCCTGGGTCAAGAACACATAACCTATTTTTATGCAGGTGAAGAACTATCCTACAACACAGGAACATTGGTATCTGGATAGTGGCTGTTCAAAACACATGATAGGAAGTAAAGACAACCTCACATATTTCAAACCAAAGCTTGGACTAAAGTGATATTTGGAGACTCCAACTATGGACAGACAGAAGGATATGGAAATGTCAAAGTTGGAGTAGTTACCTTCAGGAAAGTAGCCAATTTAAGTGGTCTCAAGCATAACCTAATTCCTATAAGCCAATTATGTGATGAAGGTTATCATGTATCATTCAACCAGTCTTCTTGTATTACTACTTCTGATAAAATCAAAACTGTTTTAACTGGAATTGGACAAGGAAACATATATGTAGTTAATTTCAAATCTACTAATTCAGAAATTTGTTTATTTAACAAAATGAGTAACTCTAATGATTTATGACATTAGAGACTAGGTCATGTAAACCTTAGGAACATTGCTAAATTGTCTAGGGACAACATTATTAGAGGACTGTCTTCTGGTTCTTACAACAAGGAAGGAATCTGCAGGGCTTGTCAATTAACCAAGCAAACTAAAAATAATTTCAAATCCATTAGTAAAATTGATTCACCCAGGATTTTGTACTTGCAACATAGGTATCTCTTTGGCCATATAGTTGTACAAAGTTTGGGAGGAAAGTCATACACTCAAGTTATTCTTGATGACTTCTCTATATTCACTTCGGTTTTCTTTCTGAGAAACAAGTCATATAACTTTAAAGTTCTTACAGACTTTCTTAAGAGCATCAAGATTTAGTTCTCTACTTAGGTTGCATTGATCAGAAGTTATCATGACACTGTGTTTGAATCTCTTCTGAAGCAAGAATTCTGTGAGAAGGAAGGTATCAGACACTATTTTTCTTCTCCTAGAACTCCTCAATAAAATGGGGTAGCTAAAAGGGAAAAATATAACCCTGATTGAATCTGCTAGGACATTACTTGTAGATGCTCACTTGCCCCTATCCTTTTGGACATAGGTAGTAAGCACATCAAATTATGTTCTAAATAGAAGTCTAATTGATAAGCTAAAGGGTAAGACCCCCTATGAATTACTTAAAGGGAAGAAACCTAAAGTAGATTATTTTAAAGTATTTGGCTGTAAATGCTATATTAATAATACTAATAAGAAACACTTAAGAAAATTTGAAGCCAAGGCTGCAGAGGGAATTTTCCTTGGATATTCCCAAATCAGCACGGTTTATAGGGTTTTTAGAAAATCAACACTAAAAATGGGAGAATCTATTCATGTATCTTTTGATGAGACTAACATATTTTACAAGGAGAAGGATTCTTCTACCATTGACTCATTGCAGGTACCCTATCTATGTGAGAAGTTGGATGACTTAAAACTTAAATAAGTCGTTACTTTGCATCCCTCTCCACAGATTGATGAAGAAAGTGATGAAGATAATGTTGAAATTATTGAACCAACAATAGCAAATGTAATTCCACAAGTGGAATTAACTCCACTAGCTGTTGATATATTTCTTTTCTTGATAATCATTACCCTTGTAGTCCGTTTTGGTGCCATGGAAAAACTACGCAGACAGAACTATTCGCAATGACCTTCCCTCCACAGATCCGCTCTCAGACTTCAAAACGGTGCTCCGGTGCTCCGCCGGCGGCCGAAAACCTCCTTCTTCTTCCTCTTCTCTCTCACCTTGGAAGGAGAAAGCTTTGGAGAGAAAATGAGGGATTAACCCCCCTATTCCCAGCCTTAACAGAGCAGGATCTCATCTGGGCCGTCGGATCTTAATTAAAGAAAACGAATGGCTCAGATCTGCACAAAATTCTCGAGACTTGGGCCGAACACGGCTTGGCACACGGCCGTGTCCCAGGCCGTGTGCCTCGATCCAGGCACGATCATCGAACTGAGAAACGACACACGGGCCAAGACATGCCCGTGTCTCACCTGACACGCCCGTGTCGGGTTCCTCGACACGCCCGTGTTCGGGGGAGTGTGACGCATAACCGCCACGACAACGGACATGACCCAACTGCACACGGGTATTGACACGGGTTGGCACACGCCTGTGTCAGATGACACGCCCGTGTCATCCGGCCGTGTTCCTGGTCGTGTCCTTCTAGGGAAGAAAACGACCAAAAAATGCCAGGTAGACACGGCCTTGGACACGCCCGTGTCCTAGGACGTGTACACCTATACAGGCACCAAAAACACTTTTTTCACGACCGAATCGCACACAATATTCGGGGCGTTACAAATCTCTCCCACTTCAGGAATTTCGTCCCGAAATTAAACAAAGGTACAGAAAATCTAAATGATACCTGAGTGGAATAACTCGGGGTATTCCTCCAACATAGCTTGATCTCGCTCCCAAGAAAGCTCCTCACGTCCGCAATTATCCCAACAGACTTTAACCATTCGGACCTCCTTGTTGCGGAGTCATTTTACTGCAACATCTTTAATTCGTACTGGCTTGACCCTTGTTGTTAACTCATAATCAACTGGTACCTGATTGTCCGCAACGATCAGCGAAGGCTCTTGCACTTCCTTATGCAACACCGATACGTGGAACACATCATGCAGCCCAGTCAACTCCGTCGACAGCTTCAACCTATACATCGACTCGCCAACATGCTCCAGGATTTTAAATGGTCCAAGGTATCTCGGACTCAGCTTCTTCAAGCATCGAACCCGCGATACACCCTTGAACGGCTTGATTTCTAGGTACACCATGTCGCCAACATTGAATTCCACATTCCTATGCTTGGCATTTTAGTACTTTGACTGTCTATCCTGTGCGATCTTCAACCTTTCCTGAATTGTCAGTATCATTGAAGTGGCGTCTTCCACCGCTTGACGTTTATACAACTTCGATTCGCCTGCCTCCAACCAAGACAACGGCGTATGACACTTCCTCCCGTACAAGGCTTCGAAAGGCGCCATTCCAATACTTGTCTGAAAGTTGTTGTTGTACGCAAACTCCACCATGTACAAGTGATCCTCCAAATTCTTCCCGAAATCTACGAGGCACATGCAAAGCATGTCCTCCATAGTCCTGTTGACTCTCTCGGTTTGGCCATCTGTCTACGGGTGAAAGGCTGTGCTGAACTTTAGCTTAGTACCCAACAGACCATGCACCAACCTCCAGTCATTCGACGTGAAGCGTCCATCACGATCACTAACAATACTGCGAGGCACACCATGCAATCGTACAATATTATCCACGTAGAGTTTGGCTAACTTTTCCACCGAATCTTCCTTCTTGACTGGGGTAAAGTGCGACACCTTTGTCAACCTATCTACGACCACCCAAATGGCGTCGTTTCCCTTCTGCGACTTCGGCAAACCGTGCACAAAATCCATAGATATGTCGTCAAACTTCCATTCTGGGATAGGAAGGGATTTCAAGAAACCTCCGGGCTTCTGGCATTCCGCTTTCACCAATGAACAAGTACGACACCTGGCCACATAAAGTACCACATCCTTCTTCAAACCCGGCCACCAGAATAATTTCTTCAAGTCCCTATACATTTTCGTGCTTCCCGGGTGGATTGAGTACTTGGTATGATGAGCCTCATACATCAATTCCTCCAGAAGATTATCCGCACTAAGAACGCATAGACGACCGTCCTTCCTTAGCAACCCATCTTCAACCACAAACTGGGAATTTGACCCATCCAAAGATTCATCCAAGATCTGCTTCATGCTGCTATCCTGAACCAAAGCCTGTCGAACTCTATCTGCTAGGTCACACTACACCTCTGTCCAAAATAGTTTCACCTCGGCACTATACTGCTTATCGACAAAAGATATCTCCAATGCCTCCAACTCTTGGACCAATCTCTCATCATGTACCGATAACCAGTTGGCTTATGCGGGAATCTTACGACTCAACGCATCTGCCACTGCATTTCCCTTCCCAGAAACATAATGTATCTTGAAGGTGTAGTCCCCTAAGAACTCCATCCACCTCCGATGCCTCATGTTCAGATCCTTTTGGTCCAACAGGTACTTCAAACTCTTATGATCGGTGTAAATATCGACCTTCACACCGTACAGATAGTGCCACCAAAGCTTTAGAGCAAATATCACGGCCGCTAACTCTAAGTCATGGACCAGATAATTACTCTCGCGAACCTTCAGTTGTCGTGAACCATAAGCTATTACTCTCCCATGCTGTACCATAACACAGCCCAAACCACTGCCCGAAGCATCACTGTAGATCTCGAACCCTTCGGTTCCACTTGGCGAACATAAAATGGGCGTCGTGGTCAACCGCCTCTTCAACTCTTCAAAAGCCTATTCGCACTCCAGAGACAACACAAACTTCTGATCCTTCTTGTCAACGTCGTGAGTGGTAGTGTTATCCGCAAGAAGTTCTCTACGAAGCGCCTGTAGTAGCCAGCAAGCCCCAGAAAACTCCGGACCTCTGCCACTGTAGTCAAAGTAGGCCACTCCCGTATCGCCACTATCTTCGCCGGATCCACAGCTATTCCTTCTGCACTGACAACATGACCAAGGAACGCTATCGAGGATAACCAGAATTCACACTTGGAGAAATTTGCATACAAATGACTTTTCCTCAATGTCTCCAACACCATGTGTAAATACTTGTAGTGATCCTCCTCGCACCGCAAATACACCAGGATATCATCGATAAATACTATCATGAAATGATAAAGGTATTCTCTGAACGTCCTATTCATCAGATCCATAAACACGGATGGAGAATTCGTCAACCCAAACGGCATGACCGTGAACTCGTAATGCCCAAACCGCGTACTGAATCCTGTCTTTGGGATGTCGCTCTCCCTTATCCTCAACTGATAGTAACCGGACTTCAAATCTAACTTCGAATATACTGTTGATCCAACCAAGTGATCAAACAGATCATCAATCCTCGGGATTGGATATTTGTTCTTCTCTGTAAGTTTGTTCAATTCCCGATAATCTATACAAAGCCGCAAACTCCCATCTTTCTTCTTGACAAAGAGAACTGGTGCGCTCCAAGGCGACGAACTTGGACGCACAAAACCTTGCTCTAGCAACTCTTGCAGTTGCACCTTCAACTCTGTCATTTCTCTTGGAGCTATCCGATAGGGGGTGCGTGACACCGGTTTGGCATCTGGTACCAACTCTATAGTAAAGTCTATCTCCCGCTGAGGAGGGGCTCCTGGGAGATCATCTGGAAACGCATTAGGATACTTAGACACAACTGGGATGTTGTCCAAACTAGGCTTAGGCGTCGAAGTCTGCACTAGAGTGACATACAGTTCTACCCCAGACCGAACTGCCTTGAACATCTAAAGGGCTGACATCAGAACTTTCCCTGACACCTTCATGCCCGCAAAAATAGTCTCCCGATCAGTGTCTAGACCCAACTTGACTTCTTTACGGTTGCAATCAATGCATGCAATCTGCTCCGAGATCCAATCCATACCAAAGATTACGTCGAACTCCACTAATGGTAGAATTAACGCCCGCAAATCAAACTCCCAGTCTCCAATCTGAATCTTCACAACACAAATCCTATCCGCACGCATGGAGAACCCATTAGGCAACAACACATCCAACTTGTTTTCTGCCATCGAGGACGGAACTCCGATGCGCGATACGAATTTTTCGGACAAGAAGGAATGTGATGCTCCCGTATCAAAAAGGGCTCTTGCCGGAAAGCCAAAGATTAACACAAAGCCTAGCAATAATAAACGTAAGCTAACAAATACAAAGGTAACAACTATAAAAGTTAAACCACCGTAATTTAACTCATACCTGTCACCACGTCTGCTTGCTTTATGGCCTCCTACAGACCAAGGTTGTAGACTCTAGGCTGGGCTGGAGCATGATGGGATGCGGTTGACTCCACCACCTTCCCTTTCTCCTCATAAGTCGCTCCAGGTTTCCTCACGGACTTTGAACGTCCGCTCCAACACTCCCAGGCAAAATGCCCCGTCTTCCCGCAGTTGTAGCAAGCTCCGGGGACTCGACTTGTAGTTGCCCAGACGCATCAGCCGAAGGGGCTGAATTCGAAGTCCTTCGCTTCTTGTTCCACCTGCGGAAACTTGACTTGCTATTTGGCACCTTGAACTCGGTCTTCCTTTCTCCTGGGTCCTTCTTCTCTTGAACTTTCTTCGCAACCTTTTCCAACAATCGGGCCGAATTGACCAATGCTAGGAAGCCCTACGCCTTAGGCCCAACAAGGAGTAACTGTAAATCGCCACGAAGACCCACATACAATCGGTTGGTCTTCCTCTCTTCTTCTGTAAACATAGCACCAGCATAACGTCCCAACCGTGTGAACTCATGCAGATATTCGTCCATGCTTCTGGATCCCTGAATCAACCCAAGAAATTGACTCTCCATCTCCAACTTCGGAGCAGAGGGTACAAATCTGGCTAGGAACAATCTTGAAAATTCCTCCATCGGCACATCCGCAAGATGTCTTCCCACTAGAAGATGAAACTCCATCTCGTCCCACCACAGCCTCGCTTCACCTTCCAAAAGAAAAGCCGCTATGGTGATCTTCTGCCACTCCTCAATTATTGTGGTCGTCAAGACCCTCTTTATGGAAGAGAGCCAGTCCTCATCTTGAGTTGGTGTTCCAACCCCATTAAACCTCGGAGGATTAAAGCCCATCACATGCTTTAGCTGCCTCTCCGTAGTTCTTCTCGGCTCTACTAAATCCACTGCTGCGCGTTCCACTACTCTCGGCTCTGCCGCCCTAACCGGTTCTTGCTCATTCACAGGAGGTACGCGATGAATTTGCCCTGCAGGTTGGGCATTTATCATTGCGAACACGGCCTCAGCCACCATCCTGATGGTTTCCGCTGAAGGAGGTGTAGCAGGCACGTCCCTCGGTGCGCTACTTTCCGCTGATTGCGGACACTCTAACCGACCAGCACCGCTCCTAGCTGCTTATAGTAGCAAAGACACACGATTAGACGACAAAGAAATTGCTAAAAGCAATCATTGGAACACTCAGGTTCCACCAAACATGTGTATTTTCATTCCTAAGTGGACATTCATGGGTTCTTTTTGATGTTATAACGATGACGCACACATGTGCTCACCACCCCTTAAAAGAATTCACCCACGAATTCATTTAAGCCTGATCGTAACCAGAATTCTAATACCAAATTGTAACACCCACATCCGTCGCATGGCATATAACAGAAGGTGCAGCTGGAACCCGACGCCATATACCACAGACAGTTGGAAGGGTTACCAAATGAATATTCAGAACCATCGAATTAAGACTACTCGTCCTACACAGAGCATTCTAGCAGAAGTTTTTAAAGTTGAAAGAACCCAAACTTAAAACCAACAAATATGAATGTCTACAACTACAACTACAGGAATGAAACCCCAAATACACTGAAACGGGTACATGGCCTTATGGCCTTACAAATGTTCACTTAATATAACGTGTCTTACATACATCGGCTCACAGGCCGGCCACACATGATAAATGTAAAAACAACTATTCTACGACCTTCTAGGGCCAGCACAGCAACATGGGCTCCAGCCCGCTATTTGGCGCTCGGCTTCACAGCACCTGCAAGCACATACCACCGCACGGTGGCAAACAAGGCAATGGTCAGCTAAAAGCCGACCAAATTATAACGACCCCGCCCCTTACTCGGGACGGCGGTGCTCTTTCCCTGCAAAGCATTAGTCCAATAAAATAATATAGCGCAATTATATTTCGCCACAGGTGTAGGTTCGCACGGCTAAACACCCCATGAACTCAGGGCACATTCATGGTGAACCCTGACCAATCAGTGCTTTCACCACCACCCCCAGGATGGCAATAACATGTGAGCATTTAGCCTATCTGACCACCGTCAAAGGCTCCGACTATGCCTACGGCCAGTGCCCGTTTTCGGATTTCTCGCACCGTACCACATAGCCTAGGTCCAATTCCACTTGCCCGTTGCTCACGCCGCATATAAAATTTAAGTCCTACGCACGGGCCAAGCTTCTCTCGGATCCCAAAATTTTCCAAAACAATGTCATAACCCAGTTATGATCATGGCCGGTTCCCAGACCGCCAAGTTAGCAGAACCCGTTTCCGCTTAGTTTTCTGGGTGCGCCTTGAAGCTAACCTCCAAGGATCCCTGCTGCAATCTACCGCGTGGAAACCCGAAAAACCAAAAACACGGAGTCTTCTCTGGCAAATCATAGCAAATGCAACATCACTGATCCAGACGCTACACGTCCGGGTAGGCTTCACACACAATGCCTATGCCCGTACTTACGATTCCAAGCTCTATATGCAACACAAGGGGGACTATACACATCAACCCCAAGGAACAACACGCACTCACCGCACACTCGTGGGAGAGGGATTCCCTATGCAGAAAGAAAGAGCTTCAAATGCTCAAGTTGAGAATCGTTACCCTTGTAGTCCATTTTGGCGTCATGGAAAAACTACGCGGACAGAACTCTTTGCAACGACCTTCCCTCCACGGATCCGCTCTCAGACTTCGAAATGGTGCTCCGGTGCTCCGCCGGCGGCCGGAAAAATCCTTCTTCTTCCTCTTCTCTATCACCTTGGAAGGAGAAAGCTTTTGAGAGAATATGAGGGATTAACCCCCCTATTCCCGGACTTAATAGAGCAGGATCTCATCTGAGCCGTCAGATCTTAATTAAAGAAAACGAATGGCTCAGATCTGCACAAAATTCTCGAGACCTTGGCCGAACACAGCTTGGCACACGGCCGTGTCCCAGGCCGTGTGCCTCGATCCAGGCCCGATCGTCGAACTGAGAAACGACACACGGGCCAAGACACGCCCGTCTCTCACTTGACATGCCTGTGTCGGGTTCGTCGACACGCCCGTGTTCGGGGGCGTGTCATGCATAACCACCACGACAACGGACACGACCCAACTGTACCCGGGTATGGACACGGGTTGGCACACGCCCATGTCGGATGACACGCCCGTGTCATCCGGCCGTATTCCTGGCCGTGTCCTTCTCGGGAAGAAAATGACCAAAAAATGCCAGTCAGACACGGCCTTGGACACGCCCGTGTCCTAGGCCGTGTACACCAATACAGGCACCAAAAACCCTTTTTTCGCGACCGACTCGCACACAATATTCGGGGCGTTACACCTGACACCAATGAGCTTTTAATCAGCTGCTCAAAAACCAACCCAAGTCTTTTAATCAGGTGACTTGCAACCGGGAATCACTTTTGAAGGGAGATGACAACCCTTTATATAGGAGGGGCGAAGAGAGTGATCGAAGTCTTCTCTTTCTCAATATACAACTGAGAAGACTATGTGGATTATTGATGTTAGCAAAAGCTCCCCATGAGATGTTGAATGGTTCAGGTTTGCAGGAAGCTTTATTGCAGGGTGATAGGCCTTCACAATGATGATGTCTCCAACAGGCTTCTTAGACTGATATTGATTTGTTCTCTCTTGAAATCCTGGAGTAGATTAAGAACTCTGATGATTATCTGATTGATGCTGCATAGTTCTTCTCTCTATAAAAAGCCCTTTCTGTGGTTCTTGTGTTTTCTTTACTTGTTTCACGCGCTGCTTCTATGTCTTCAAATCATTGTATTCTCTGTATTTGAATTCCTTAGTCTTGATGGCGGAAGAAACATTCCCGAGAGTAGAAGATGCTCTGGGAATTGATTCTGACTTAATTCTTTTGTAACTGTCTATTTGAACGGCTATTTTCATTGGGAATGTTGACTGTAATTAATCCTCAATTAATTCTGCCAAATATTACGATTGTACAAAAATCGTCTACCTGAACTTTCGTCGAGTTCGTCGATCGTTGACCTGAGTTCGACATTCGTCGAACTCAGCTAGATTTCGTCGAGTTGAACATCTTGTTTGAAATCTGCGTTCGTTGACCGGAGCT
Source organism: Platanthera guangdongensis (assembly GCA_039583875.1). Taxonomy (NCBI): domain Eukaryota; kingdom Viridiplantae; phylum Streptophyta; class Magnoliopsida; order Asparagales; family Orchidaceae; genus Platanthera; species Platanthera guangdongensis. The sequence goes on from CM077154.1 coordinate 114,847,283, forward strand.
TGCAGTTCATCGAGCTCAGCTTCTGTGTTCATCGAGCTGATGATAGCTGTTCGTCGAGCTGAGAACTGGGTTCGTCGACCTGAGAATAGTTCTGGGCTTAGAAAGCTTTTGATCTGATGTCCAGGATTTCATCGACCGGAGAACTTAGTTCGTCGACCTAAGTTTATCAATCGTCGACCAAAGAATCTGGTGCATCGAGCTCAGCTTCTTTCATCATTCATCGAACTGAGCTTGGAGTTCGTCAACCTTAGAGAACTGTTGAGTGTCGATACAGTTGCTGTGAAGGTGTCGACACAGCCTTTCTTGAGTCTTGGAGATCATCGACCTGAGTTCAGAGAAGCACCTCAGAATTTGTCGACCTGAGATCGCTGTTCGTCGAACTACATTCGACGATCATCGAGCTGATTTTCTGACTGTGTTTTAACTGCATTTCTTTCAGCAATTCTGGAGTTCTTCTGAATGAACAAGCCTGGAAATAATCCTATGACCCATGACTATACATGTTGGGTCAATCTAAGCAAACCTAATAGTGATCCTTGCCCAAATCCTAACTGGGGTTCCAACAATCGCCCCCTATTTGGGTGAGGACATTATTTACATTCAGAACTAATAAACCAGATAGTGATCCTTGCCCAAATCATGACTGGGGTTCCAACAATCTCCCCCTATTTGGGTAAGGACATTATTTATATAAAAAAATTTAAAGCAAAAACAATCTGCCTGAATTATAAGCTTTTCAGAAGATATACAGAAATGCTTTAAAATAAAATAAAATAAAATAAGAGAAAACTATTGTTGCATCCTTCAAAGCAATTTTCTCATTATAAAATAAGCAATATCCCCCTATATATATTTCCTTGCCCAAATTAAACAGCCACTGATATATCCTTTGGATTGGCTGGGGCTGAAATCTTTTCCTGCAAGGAGATGTTAGGAGTTCTGGACCCAGATTACCTTGGGTCCTGGTTCTCTTTTATAATAATTAGAAATAAAAGAGCATTTAGGTTGATCCTTGTTTTCGTCGATCTCTATTCGACGAATTATATTTATTTCGTCGAGTGCAGATTTCAGAATAGTTCAAGTCAAAATTTTTGTTCACAATTCGTCGAACTGAGTTCGACGAACAGTATTGATTTCGTCGAGCTCCGTTCGACGAATTAGTTTGAACTAAGATTTTCTGAAGATTTTTATATTGATATTCTTCAGTAGTGTTATTTATCACCTCTAATTTTTCTTTTAGTTTAGATGATTCTAATGAGGCCAATGTTTTTTAAAGTAATTGTTAAATCTTCTTTGAGTTGAATGTTTTCAGAAGATAAATTAGCTACTTGTTCTCTGAGAAGTTTTATCTCCTTCTCAGAAAAGATCAAATCATTTCTTAAAATTTTAAAATTTTCTTTAAAGTGTTTTGAAGAGAAATCAAAGAAAGAAATAACCTGATCCTCTTCTGATGATTCACACTCTGATTCTTCTTCAGAGTCTGTTTCTGCATCAGTGTTGCTGCAAGAAGCATCTATTGCCATTAGGGAAAATTCTTTTGCTCTTGTCTCTTCTTCATCCTCATTTGTACAGGATGAGACTTTAGAGTCACTCCAGGATTCAGCTTTAAAATCTCTTTCTTTAGCTGATCCAGCAGCCATTGATGTGATGGAGTCCCACATTTCCTTTACAGATGAACATTCAGCAAGTTTCTCAAAAATGTCATCAGACATTGATTGTGCCAGAATGTTCATTGCTTGTGCATCACCAATCTTCATCTTTTTCTGGGCATCTGTCCATTGAGTTGATGGAACAGCATTTGGACTTTGATAAGGACCTGATAAGATGGAATGAAAAATATTTTCATCAATAGAGTTCATATAAACCTAATCCTTGTCTTCCATAATGCAATCTTATCTAGATTGCACATGGGTAGTCCGGTGCTTGAAAACTCATCAATTTGTGCCATGATAACTCTAAAGATATTTAGGATCTATCAGATCGTTTTGGTTTAGGTGTTAGCCTGTACAACAAAGACAACCTGCTCTGATACCAATTGAAAGTTACCAATTAGCTTTGATACCAATTGAAAGTTACCAATTGGCTTTGATACCAATTGAAAGTTACCAATTGGCTTTGATACCAATTGAAAGTGAGGGATAGATCTGAACTTAACTAGAGTTATTTAGAAAGTAAAGCAGCTCACAACACAAAGAAATATAAAAACAAGAAATCAAGCAACCAGAAGAGACAAAAGGATTTTATAGTGGTTCCCCGTAACTGGGTACATCCACTCTTCTACCACCCTGGTAGGAATCCACTAAGGTTTTTGATTAGGTGCCTGACACCAATGATCTTTTGATCAGGTGCTCAAAAACCAACCCAAGTCTTTTGATCAGGTGACTTGCAACCGGGAAACACTTTTGAAGGGCGATGATAATCCTTTATACAGGAGGGGGAAGAGAGTGATGGAAGTCTTCTCTTTCTCAATATACAACTGAGAAAACTATATGGATTATTGATGTTAGCAAAAGCTCCCCATGAGATGTTGAATGGTTCAGGTTTGCAGGAAGCTTTGCTGCAGGGTGATAGGCATTCACAGTGATGATGTCTCCAGCAGGCTTCTTAGACTGATATTGATTTGTTGTCTCTTGAATGCCTGGAGCAGATGAAGAACTCTGACAATTATCTGATTGATGCTGCAGAGTTCTTCTCTCTATAAAAAGCACTTTCTGTGGTTCTTGTGTTCTTCTTTTCTTGTTTCACGCGCTGCTTCTATGTCCTCAAATCTTCATATTCTCTATATTTGAATTCCTTAGTCTTGATGGCGGAAGAAATATTTCCGAGAGTAGAAGATTCTTTGGGAATTGATTCTGACTTAATTCTTCTGTAATTGTCCGTTTGAACGGCTATTTTCACTGTGAATGTTGACTGTAACTAATCCTCAATTAATTCTGCCACTTGTTACTGATTGCACAGAAATCATGGACCTGAACTTTCGTCGAGTTCGTCGATCGTCGACCTGAGTTCGACATTCGTCGAACTCAGCTAGATTTCGTCGAGCTGAACATCTTGTTTAAAATGTGCGTTCATCGACCGGAGCTTGCAGTTCGTCGAGCTCAGCTTCTGTGTTCGTCGAGCTGATGATAGCTGTTCGTCGAGCTGAGAACTGGGTTCGTCGACCTGAGAGTAGTTATGGACTTAGAAATCTTTTGAGTTGATGTCCAGGATTTCGTTGACCGGAGAACTTAGTTCGTCGACCTATGTTTATCATTCGTCGACCAAAGAATCAGGTGCGTCGAGCTCAGCTTCTTTCATCATTCGTCAAACTGAGCTTGGAGTTCGTCGAGCTCAGAGAACTGTTGAGTATCGACATAGTTGTTGTGAAGGTGTCGACACATCATTGCTTGAGTCTTGGAGATCGTCGACCTGAGTTCAGAGAAGCAACTCAGAATTCCTCGACCTGAGATCGTTGTTCGTCGAACTGCGTTGGACGATCATCGAGTTGATTTTATGACTGTGTTTTAACTGCATTTCTTTCAGCAATTCTGGAGTTCTTCTGAATGAACAAGCATGAAAATAATCCTATGACTCATGACTATAGATGATTGGTCAATCTAAGAAAACCTAATAGTGATCCTTGCCCAAATTCTAACTAGGGTTCCAACAGAGTGATGCTTCTCCACTCAACGCCTTAGTACTATTTGTTGAGTGATGCTTTTACACTCAACGCCCTAGTCTCGGAAGCAGAAGGGTTCCCGCACAGGGCTTGCGGGAAGGTTTGCGTCCGGGTCCGCGGGAGGCCCTTAGGGTTGGCGTTCAGTGATGCTTCTCCACTCAACGCCCTAGTAGGTTCCAGAGGTAAATATACCTGGATACCCTTGGAGATCTGCATTTATCTCTTCAGAACAATGAAGTTTGGCTGTTGGTATACCTAGTTGTGCTACAAATATCCCTTTTGGACAACGGAGTTTTATTGTTGGCAGACCAACTTTGGATCCTATAAATAGACCCGCATGGTACCTCAGAAGGCAAGCTTTCTCATTTTCCTAAATCTTACAGTGCTTTATGAGGTGTCTTTAGCTCAACACTTGGCTAAGAAGGGGATGCGCTCATAGATCTTTTGAGTTAGTGGAGGGACCTCCGTGCTGTAGCATAGGATCAGTTTCTTTATTCCTTGTGTCTGGTCAGGGGATTGCGCTTGGGAGAAGTAGGTGTTAGCTACACCGCACGGTTCGAACTCTCATTGGGACCAGTTTTTGGTTCCAACACCTGTTGTTCCTGTTAATGTTGAAGCTCATCATGCTGAGGATTACTCTAAATATTGGACAGACACACATGAGTTCTCTTAAGACAAATCTGCTGCTGTTGCTTTTGTTGCTGCTGTGATCCCAAATGTTCAAGTGGTTGAAGATATCCCTCCTCCAGTATACACGAGAAGAAGATATGGTGAAGGCACCTCTACTGTCAGGTCAGAGCTTGTCAGAGAAGATCTAGTTAGAGAGATGGCTAAGGTGTAGAGTCCAATATCAAGAGGAATTATCTTAGACTCTTTCACCTTAGTCGATGTTGGGGGAGAAAACAGATGGAGCCACTACGACAGAGATGAATGGCAAAAGTATAAGTTAGCATGTACTAAGAGAAGGATTCACTTCAGGAACCACAAATACAATGATCCAGCTGCACCTCCAGCCCCTCCAATATATTATCCAAAGCCCAAGACATATTTTGCTAGACAACTTCAGAAGAGCCAGGGCAAACAGGGTTGATTGCTTTATGTGTTATGGATAATTATGTGTGGTTGTAGTTGTCCCCTAAATATTAACTCTTGTTGATTTATATATATATATTATTTAATATTTTGACTGGAATGTGTAGTGTGTTTAATTTTCTTTTATTCTTATATCATATCAGTTTTGCTTTATTATTATTGTTGTGCAACTCACCTTAGCTTATAGGATTCTGACTTCTTCAAATAGGGAGAGATTGTTGGGCATTGTATGCACAATAGCCCTGATTTGAAGAAGGGTCCAGTTAAGATAAGATGAATTGAGTCTGTATTTGATGCCTTGTTTTAGGTATGTACTTGCAGGTCTACATTGCTAAATACACATCATTGTCGGGTTACAGTGGGTCAATAAATATAGGACTATATAAAATAATCCTATATGGTGTAGGCCAATGAGTTGACTCAAGTGTAATCTCTCTATTGGGGTGTACTTCTATAAATGTTTTTTTCATGTTTGAGAGTGACCTAGAGGGGGGGGGGGGTGAATAGATCCAATTTAAATCTTGGCTATTTTTTTGATTCTGAAATTTTCTTCTCGATGTTAATTATCTCATTCAATAAAAACTAAACAGCAACTTAAAACAATCACAACACAGCAATCACAGTAATCACAGCACAATACTCACAGTTTTATAGTGGTTCCCTAATTTATGGGTACATCAACTTTCCATAATCGCCTATCTAGCAATGCACTAGATTCGGCCAAACACCTTCTTCTTCCTTTACTCAGATCCTTAGATCATACAGCTTAGACCCCAGCTGGCTCCTATAACTTAGACTTTGCCAGTCTTACAACTCAAATCACCAAGATCCTACACCTCAAGTTCTTCCCTAGAACTCTACCTCAGAATGTGTCCACACTCTTACTCCTTAGGTAAATCCTGCCCTACATCTCAGAACATAGAGTTCCTATACCTCATAGAAAAACCCATTTCTCCTACCTCAAACAATTCCTGCCCTACCTCAGCCTCTATATCACAGGCTTACAACTCAGAGAAATTGATTCTCCTATACTCAGATCTATAAGTAGATCTTACAAGATTAATAATTATGAAAAGAAAAGAATTCTGAATTAGTCACCCAACAAGACAGATGAATGATTCTTGAACTAATCTTGATAAGTCAGCTTCCCTTGATCCTTGTTGTAATGGATTTGATCCAACCCTTCTTAGCTTTTCAAAGTTTCTTGAAGATGAAATTAGGGTTGATCTAGGCTGGTGAATGTTGAAGACGATTTTTGATCAGGCTTCTCTCCACCTTCTAAATTCTAGCAGATTGTTTTTTAGATCTGTTTTTTTTATTTTTCTTCAACTATCTATCTTCTGTAGAGTTGATCCCTTTATATTGGCTCTATTAAAGGTATCCGACTGATCTGGTTAATAACTGACATCTGACAGTTATGACTGTTGTCAGACCCTCTGACTTGATTTCTGCACTTAGGAAACAATTTTACTTGGAGTGTTGAAACTTGACTGTTGGATGTGTCGACACTAGTCCTGGGTGTCGACACTACTCTTGTAGTGGTGTTGAAATAATTCTGAATGTGTCGACATAACCTTCACCTTATCTCGACACAGCTGATGTATAATGTGTCGAATCTAGTCCTGAGTGTCGACACAGTCATCTTCAGTCTCGACATTGCTTGTATAGAGTGTGTCGACACTTGTACTTAGTGTCGACACAGTTGTTCTTTGTCTCGACACAACTTCTGCAGTGTGTGTTAATACTAGTCCTGAGTGTCGACATTGTATCATAGTGTTTACCCATGTCCTAGGTGTCGACACAACTTTCTCCTTGACACATCACTTCTTATTTATGTGTGTCTACACAAGTCCTGAGTGTCGATGCAACTACTTCTTATCTCAGCACAACCTTGACAAAGGTGTTGACACCAATCCTATTGTCTCGACAATTTTGTACTTAGCTTTATTTGCTTGCACACAAGAACTTAATGCTCATCAAATACAACTATGTGTATATCATTGGGCTGAAAGGACATCTTCAAATCACGTACATTATGACCAATGTACCAAATAATCTCCCCCTATTTGGAGAAGTCATAACCCCAAATCAATAATATACAACATGATACCAAAAATATTATGATTAAGACATTAAGATTACAGTGCAGTACAATATGTGAAATAACACAGATAAAAACACATATTTAACAACAATAATGCTGAATAGAAAGTAAAGCAAACAATTATAATATTAAATGATAGCACAAGAAGTATTATGCAAACCAAAATTTTCACTAAATGTTTGTCAACGGGTTTATAGCTATAAACTTTGGTTTTTCAAAATTTACAGAACAAATTTAACATATGATTCAACACTAAGAACATCATATGGCAACTCGGGTTCTCTGATGACTATGTCCTTTCCAGATTGTATCTTTGCTTTCACCTCAGACACCTTATCATCAGTAACCTTCTTTCCTTTCTCATCCTTAGCTTTTGCAATTACTTCTTCTTTCAGCCTTTGTCTTACAAAATAATGATAAGGCTGGGGGAAATATTTACTAGGCTCGACAAAATTAGCAGGAATCTTTCCTTTGTTCAGATCTTATCTGAAATTCTAGATAACCTCTTGTTCCTTCAAATGTTTATCCCTTTCTTGCACTGATACCATTTTACCCTATCTGTAGCATTGGCATTGATTGTCTTCCATGCAGTCAAAATTATTGACCAGGAGGTTGGACTCCACTACTCAAAATCTGGTCTATCCTCAGCTTATTCTCTAAACTTTTTCTTTGATTGCTGAGCTTCTTTTTCTTTGATCATAGCAGACTCAGACATCTCCACCACTTCACATGTAAAATTTTGAACTGATGGTGGAGGACCGTACATATGTTGGACAGCTGCTTGGATAGTCTCAAATGTAACTTGTGCTGCAGGATTGTACATGGTTTGCTCAACAGCATGAGTTACAGTAACATAAGGTGCTTTCAGTTGAGTTGGTTGACAACCGGACTCGATAGTTTGATTTCAATCATACTATAGGGGAGGTTAGCCTAAAGTGTCCCTGATATTGTTGGATATCTAGGTAGCATGTTCAAAACTTGCCCTGATCATTACCGTCTCCCTCTTTATGACTTCTCTTTCAACATGATCCCTCAGATCATTTTTGTGAAACCTTACTTGTTCATCTAAGTAATTGATACCAGAAGTTATAGTGTTCTTTAATCTCAATAAATTATTGTTCAAACTCTTGTCAGAAGCCTGTATATCTTTAAGCAAGGAGGTTGAATGGTTTGCCAGCAGAGTTTCCATTGCCTTTGTAGAATCTGCTATTTTGTTTTCTAACTCAGAATAATGCTCACTCAGCTTAACCACTGTTTGTGTATGAAGGGCAGTCATGTTTTCATCCAAAATTCTCTGATTTTCAAGGAGATAGCCTTGTTTGAGAACCATTTCATCTACAGTTATCTTTGCTTCCCGTTGCTGTTTAGCAATGTACACTACAACATTAGCTCCTTTCTCAAAGAAATTAATCATGTCTCTTTTCTGGAAATTTACTTTAAATCATATGGACGTTATCTCCTATGCCGGTTGAAATTGCAATTCTTTTTTGCTTTCATCAATATATTTCTCAAGGTGAGTTCTTTGTTGATCAAACATAAGTTGTAGTTGCCCTACAAGTGAGCTTGTGTCCACTGGAGTAGCGTGAATTGGTTCAGACTAAATAAGTCTTTTATAACTCCTACTTTTATTCTTCATTTTAGAAAACTTCCTTTTCTTCAGTTGAGATTCTTCTTCTTCTTCAGATTCAGAAGAACTTACCTCTTCAACTTGAGGTGTCTCTTTGGTTTCATCAATATCACGGGCCAACTCCCCCTCAACTCTTTTAATTTTCTCATTAATATTTATACTTTTCAAGTTAACATCTGCATGCTGGATTTCAGCATCAGGAACTTCCATCTAGGGAATTTCAGTTATCTCCCCATGGATGTTAGTTTCTTTAAACAAAAAAAGTTCTTCTTCAGTCTCTTTTGGAATTTCTTCATCCATCTCTCTCAGAAATTTCTTGTTTAGGAACCGTTGATTGTTCCAGTTCCTATACAACATCCAAATTTATAGCAGTGGCAGTATCCATTGGCAATTCTGTGAGGTTGTCCCCCTCAATTTGGTCTACCTTTTGCAAATTCTCTCCCTATACCTGAACACTTATTCCTGGAGAGAGTCTTGGAGATCTTCTTTGTTCTTCCTCAGCATCCTTATCTGAGCTAAACTCCACTTGTTCCTCAGAATCACATGAGGACTCAACTTCCTCTACTACTACTTTCTTGACTTTAACCTCCTTTTTCTTCTTTGGTTCTGCAGTATCCTTAGACAAAACTCAGTCTTATCTTAACAGAATTCTCATGTCCATTCTCCTCATATGATTTATCTTAGACATAATCTTCTGATTGATACTATTTGGAATTGCCTTTACCAGATATAGACAAACAATTCTGCCCATATTAGGCATCTGAATCCCTTCTGCAATCTTATTAAACACAACCGTGTTCCAATCAGTCTTGATCCTGAAAATAATTCTTATCATCAGGCTAAACATAAAGGTTGAAATCCTGTCATGTGCTCTAGTCTTGTAGAGGAGCACCTTTCCTACTACTTCAGACAGAAATTTGCCCTGGGAATTCATTCCCTTCCTGTTTAATAAACAACCAAACCTAGTGGTTGGAGCCAGTCCATAACATTCTAAGGCCTCTACAGTCTTGCTTGAATCCAGTTCATCTTCCTGTGCAGTTCTTGGAATTTGAAAGACTTTAGCCAGTCTTTTGATTGTGACCTTTACTCTTGCACCATTTACACTGGATTTTTCTTGGTTGTCTTAGGGTTTTGTGAAGCATTGGAATAGAACTCAGATACTTCTCTCTTCCATATTTTGGTTGGTTCAGAAAGTAGATACTCAAGACCTGACTCATTGATAAGGTTTATCACATTCTTGATCTCTTAGTGTATGGTGATGAATGCGTTTTGCACCAGTTCGTAACCCTCGTTGATGTTATCGTCCATCTTGGGTGCTAATTTAGTTGAGAGGGATTGAGATTGAGAGGTGTCGACAAAGGATTTCTAGGTCTCGACACCCAGTGAACAGTCTCTCAAGTTTTTTGGTAAGCATAGTCAACAACTCCTTACACCTCCTATTTATAGTAACTGTCTGTTGAAGGCGAAAGGCCCGCTGCATTTAGTAATTTTCTTAATATTCTAGAAATGTCCAGTGTCGACATGGAAAGGCTACTTTGTCGAGATGTGTTCACTTAAGTCGACACAAGGTTCATGTCTCTCGACACATACCTCAGAGTGTCAACACCCATTTGTCTTGACACTAAATTTAATGTATCGACACATGACTACTTATTATGTCGCCACACATTCAGGTGTCTCGACACAAAACTGCCTATAGTTGCTCTCCTCTTTGCCATTAACTCTTCATCCATTTGAGTTCCTTCCCTCTTTCTTCTGGTAGCAAGCTGTGCAACCTTGGCAATTATAGCTTATGTAGGGAATTCTAGGTCCTCTGGCCTCTTTCTATCCAGGAGGGGCAGGTGTTGTGCCACCCTGGTGCCTTGAATGACATTGAAGGCTTGATCTTCAATGAGTGATGCTGCCTTAGCATGGTTGCTCTCCCCTTTTCTGCCTTCTTCAGATATTGTCTTTTGCAATAATGAGGTGTTGACTTCAGTTTTGTTTGATAAAGATTGAAGTATTCTCTTATTATCAGTAAGCAGCTCATTCCTCAAGAGAATTTCCTACTCCATAGAGTGGAGAGCAACCTTGGTGACATGCTGATTGACATGGTCTGCTGCACCCTTGAACACCTCATCATTTGTACTCACATAATTCTTGACATATCCTATGTCAGCTGTAGTGAGTTTTTGGCTTGTGTCCAAAGATTCCATGAGGGTGTTCAGCTTGAGTCCAGTAGTTCCAGCCTTGTCAAACTAGGTGGTGACCTGTTTATTTAAGTGTGATATTTCTTCTTTAGTGTCATTTACTTTAGCTGTCATTTCTTCCCTCAGTTTGGCAACTGATAGATCAAAGTACTACTTGAGGGTTGTGCTCTGAGCATCCATGAGTTCTTTAATTTGATTTAGAAATTCCTCATGGTGATGGTGGTAGATGAAGTATGGCTCATAGGAGGAGCTACAGCATGCTGGGCAGGGATCTGAGAAGGCTTCCCCTCAACTACAACACCTATAGAAGGATACATTTCCTTAGTTAAAGCTGTTTTACATTATTAATTAAGAGGGAATGAGTTTTACCTGCCGTGGGTGCAGACTCAACTATCCTATTGACAACTTCATCCAAGTTCGTCAACTACATTTGATCATGCTACCCCTCAGACTGAGCATCCTTCTCTGGGCTTGACTTATTAAGATAAGTATCTAAAGTCTCAGGAGGCTCCCTGTTATCTTCTGCAGTAGGGATGTCTTCACTTGTTACAATACCATCAGTATCACCCATATCTGCCTCATCTTCTGCAGTAACCTCTTCTTCAACAGCATTCTTTGGCACTTGTCCTGACCTTGGGTTGGCATGGATTTTATCAACATGCATAGTAACATCCTGGAGTTGAATGTTTACAGAGGATTGACTAAGAGATAAGTCAACCGGCAAACCAGCATCAGCTGGAGAGGATGATCCAAACTCTGGTTCAGAGCTGGAAGTTCTTTCTTCCTCAGTATGTTCCTTCCTTGTACCCTTAGAGGATTCCTTTATTCATGTAGGTTGGCTCATTGGTAGGACTCTATAAAATATGTCCAAAGTATTTATGTCCATTCTTTTTAGGTAGTGAATCTTCACCCCATGTTCCTGTGTGAAAGTGTCAGGATAGGTGTTCACTAGGCCTAAGGAAATGATTCTGCCCATGTTTGGAGAGGATATGCAATCTACTATTCTCTGATAGATAAGAGAAGACCATGAGGTCTTTCTGTTCAGGATAATTCTTGTCATAATTTCAAACATGAACCTGCAGATGGTGTCATGTGATCCAGGTTTGCAGATAAGAGCTTTCCCTACAATATATGCTTGAAGTTTTCCTCTCTTATTGAAGAATTTCCTTTTTAGAGACCCAGATTTGGCCTCATTATATACACACCATGTGAGAGCACTATCTCTGTCCGTGTTAGCGAGCTCATCTTCCTCGATAGGGTTGACGGAGGGTATATGGAGGGTCTTTCCTAGTCTCTTAGGCTTTACCTTTATTTTGATATCGTCAATCTTAGACCTAAGAGAGTTTTGAGATGGGGACATCTTAAAGTTTGAGAAGAATTTCACAACCTCATTTCTAAGAATGGTGGAGGGTTCAGAAACGGTGTATTCCAAGCATGCGGCTTCAATCATTCTAAACATGGCTTCAATCTCAGGAGAGGCATGATTGAATCCATTGATGAGTCTGACTTATATAGTGATTTTCGGACTCATCTGGGCTACATTTCTTTCACTTGCACTTCACTTTTAGTTCGTTATCGTATATATTTCATCTTATCAGTATTTCCATAAGAAGTGCACATTTAGTCCCATGGTTGTGTATTTTTGTTAATTTTATTATTTGTACTCCTTTTTGTGATTGCCTGGAATGTCTACACAGATCAGTGATTTGTTTTCCCTATTGGTACAGGGGTCGTGTCTATGTTTTGGGATGGTTTCGAAACAGGAATACTATGCACGATCATCGGATCTATTGCGGACGACCACTGGTCGTGCGCCATTGATCGTGCACACTATTCTTCAGTTTCCCAGTTTTGGCTGGTGCAAACGCACGACCACTGGACACAGTGGGCACGACCACTAGTCGTGCTCCACTGATCAGTTGGATCTTGCGGCGCCCTTAGAGGGGGTGTAAGACCCCTTTTTTCTTTTAAAACACCGTGGTCTTACGCCCAGAACTGTCGCCTTGCGGTGACACCTTCGCACCCGGGAAGGTCATCACTACAAAACGCCGATCCTGCCGGCCAAATCGATCACAACTATAGTGAAATAATAAAGCAAGTCCACAGAGATCACATAGATGATAAATAAACTCCACGAAGGGAGTGTCCACAGATATAACAAAAGTACTAAAACTTGGGCTCATGCCCAGTACATCAAGTCCTCACTACGTATCTCTCATCGCGGAAGCAAACCAATATAACAACTAGCGATCAGGACACACAGTCCCTGTCGTCTGAACTATGGTACTAGACTGCCCGATCTCCAAGCATGCCGACCTCCGGGGCTGCTCCTCCATGCTGGGCTCCACGATCCCCTGAAATGATGTGGTTCAAAAACCGTTAGTCTAAAAGACTAAGTCCTATCATCCCCCACCACTTCCATAATGGCTCCTAGGCATCGAGCGGGGAGAAGGAAAGGAGATGACAATGAAGTTGAGAATAACCAATATAAGCAGGTGGCAACAGAAATAATCTAGCAGTTCTATAGTATATAAGACAGTAATAATGGTTTGAAAAGCTGAATAAGAAGTAACCTTAACTTATATGAAAACACATAAGCTAAGGGATCTTTTGCAGGGCTCCTATCATATAAAAAGTCTCATACCAATTTATACGATAGGGTATCTGTTTTCTAGCAAACATATATATATATATAATACCGAGTAAAAACCTTAACTTATAAGCACGCTCCCACGAACTTATAAACCAAGGGGTCGTTTTGCAGGGCCTATTGTATAAAGCGTCCCATACCACTTATGTAATAGGTGTCAGGTTATATGCAATTATTATGCTATGAAATATAATTATGCCATGATGTGAACATGCAAGTGCAACTCACCCACTCGACTCTGTGTACACAGACCTTTAGTTCCCCCTTTCTGGAGCCGAACCTCCCAGGATACCTCCGTAGTGGCAAATGGAAGCGGTGGGTTGGGCCTCGCCCACCTCTTAATCAGTAATTGCACTACCAGTCAGACCTATCGTACTCCTCAATGCTGGTGCACAAAGTAGAGCGCCTGCGTACTCTTGTCGGCTGGCGCACCGGACTTTATTTGGCCAAGTGCTAAACCACACTTGCCGAGTCAACGTATTGGCGTCGGTGCATCGACCCTCCAATACCGTAGACCCACCACCTTATACTTTATGCACATGCAACTTTATGTATCAACTACTGAGCCAAAGCTCCCCGAACCAACCCGACCGCCACAAGAACAACAACCGAGCCAAGGCTCGTCGGGCCAACCTGCCCATCACAAAAACCTCTACCGAGCCAAATCTTGCCAGACTAACCCGTCTGTCACAAATAACAATTGAGCCAAAGCTTGTCGGGCCAACGTACCCATCACCAAAACCACTATCGAGCCAAAGCTCGCCGGACTAACCCGTCCGTCAAAAATAACAACCGAGCCAAGGCTCGCCGGTCCAACCTGCCCATCATAAAATCCACTGGGCCCAATGCCCGAGTGACCCAACCTAACACCCCGAGACATCGAGGTGAGTGAAAGTGAAACCCTAGTTATTTTACACTTCCTCTCCACGGGAAAGAAGATCTTTCGTCGATCCCGAGTACCACCTAACGCTAGTCAGTCCAACACTCTACTCATCCTATCTTCCGAAGATGAACTCATTTTTATTTATCCAAACCAGTAAACCACTAATCCCAAATCATGTGCAAAGATTTATACTCCAACATAATTTCTGCAATGTTTACTATATGCAGACCACTTAAGGTATATGCCCCGTAAAATGGGTTGTACACCAAATAATCATCCAGTGCTCCTATAATAATTATTGGAGGGCTATTATGACCTTTGTGGCCTAAATCCAGAATTTCACAATTTTCCTATTTATCTGATAATTTATTTAATTATATTAGTAACCAAAAGTCCCAAGTTTGAACATGAAGTATCAATTTTAGATAAGATAATATTCCACCAAATTAATGTAAAATACAATATGAATAATTAACTTAAAATAAAAAGCTTCCTAATTTTTCAGCAAGATTTAAGCCCTTAATTATAATTTCAAATAAATCTCATAATAAATGATTTTAATAGAATGTACAGCAATAATACTTCCAAAATTTTATAGAAAATTCAAGCATGATTTTAAGGACATATAAATACTCTAGATCAAGTTTCACCATTTATCATTGAATAATAAACTCTATACTTGATTTTATCATAATATTCCAAGTTAATGGGTTTATGAACTAAGTATAACAATTGTCCATCTAAAAATTTCAAATCAATTCCCATATAAGTATAATGAAATAGGAACTCTACTTATCAAGTTTCATAATTTTTCAACAAGTTTTGAGCTATGTAAGAATTATTAAGCAAGTTGCCAAATTTATAAGATTGCGAAGTAGGTACCCTAATTATGTATTCAAAAATTCTATTAAAATTCATATATGATAATTATGGTCTAAATCTCGCTCTTCCAAATTTTCATGACCTCCCAATGCGCAGTGGGATCATAATGACCAAATGATTATTTAGGGCAATCTCATAAGTTACAAAGGAAGTGCTATGATTATTGTCCCAAAATTCCCAAATAAATTACCAAAGGTTCAATATGTCCTTATTGCCACTCTACCCAAATTTCATTATTGTTCAAGGAGTTTTACCTACCTATTCTAGCACTACAAGGTTTGTGCCCTAGGCTAGGGTTAGGGTTTTGTGGGACCTACCCTTTCCAAAATCCCCTAAAATGTTTACCAGAGGGCTTTTGCTACCCTAGCACTCTCCCTAGCAAATTTCAAGTTCATTCAAGGTGTTTTGGCCTCATGCCCTTCACAAGGCACAAAAGCCCTTGCTTATGGTTTGGCCTTAGATTTTAGGGCAAAACAATTCCAATCTAACCCATTTTCCTTGGAGATGTGCTAAAAGCCATGCCAAGCCAGTGGCCCAAATTGAAACCTCTGTTAAGGTGATTTGGCCACTCAAAACCCAAAGTGCACTTTTTGACCAAAGTACCCTTTTTAATTCAAGGCTAGGTTTTGCATGATTTTTGTTCAAGCCACCTCCAAATATAATGAAATTTTAACCAGAGCTTTATAATTCCCACAAGCACCACTTACCAAAATTTGGGTGAGTTTTGAGGTAATTTGGTCCTTAAATTAATTTACCCTAAATAAATTAAATAATTTCCAAAACTATAGCAAAACTGTCCCCAAAAATTCCAAATTTTTAGGCAGGAAGTAGATATGGTCTAGGGTGACTCCCTGCCAAAATTTCAAATCATTTGGACCAAAGATGAAGTGTGGGCACTCATTTTAAATTCTTTCTAGCCCTAGGTGTAGACCCCACCAAAATGAGTGCCCTGGTCAAACCAGGCACCCAAATTGGTTCAAAAAGATTTTGTTGTACACTAGACTCTTCAGGATACAATTTTTATGTTGACCACACTCTATGAAACAGCCTCTAAGTATTTTTCAAAATTAAAAACATTAAATACAAAATGTGTGACATAATTTAAATAGTCAGAAATTTATATCCTATAGTTTAATATCATCTTCTGCACGAATCTTGGCATAACAGTTGGTGGCATCCCATCGTCTTCAAGCTCCAGCCGATGGCCTGGATTCATCCCGCCTAGAGCTCCTTCCAAACGCTGCCGCCGGCGATCCGGCCACCTCCCTGGCCGGCCACTGCCACCACCACATCCGTTGAGGTGGTGGCTGTCGCCAGGAGGCGGCACAGCCGCCGGAAAGCATTATTCCGGCGATCCCGACAATTGCATTTTTGTGGAAAAACCAGAAAAATTTCACATTGGATCGGGCTCAATTGAGCCCAAACCTTGGCCCTAATGATTCCTATGAACTACCCATAGAAGGAGTGGAGGAGGACCTTGCCGGCGGCCTGAAGTCGAGAAGATCGCCGGGAAGCCATTTTTTAAGGCAGCGATGCTCGGTTTCTGCAACTGCACAGTGGAACTCCTTGTCTCCTTCAGGTAAGTTGTGGAAATGAATCCCTGGAGTCTAGTGAAGCTTTTAAGGAGGAGAATTGGGGTGTTAGGTGGCTGTAGGCTGCATTGCCATTATTGTCCTTAGTCAACAATGTCGGCCATGGTTGGTAGGGGATGAAGCATGGCACAAACCAGTCAAGGACTAGCTGGTTGAATTGGGGCTGCATTCCTTGTCCTAGAGCAATGAATGGGAGGTTGGGGAAGGGGAAGGAGGAGCCCAAAGTCTTCCTCCATTACTCTCTTTCACTTTCTCTCTCTTGCATAGGTGGCTTTTTCTCTCTCCTACACACCAAGCTGAAATTTGACTCCTACCTAACCAAATGGAAGCCCACATGTTCATTTCACCCATCAAAGCAAGGTTAGCCCAACTTAATTGGGCTTGAGCATGAGTTAGCCCATTTGGGCTTGCTTGACCTAAACCTTGGCTAAGGTTTGCCTTGGTCAATTTGGTCTTTGAGGTTGCCCCTAATGGGTCCTTGGTGACCCATTGGCCTCCCCTAAGGCCTAGGTAGGGTTGTCTTGGCCCTTTGAAGGTCACTTGACCCTTAAGCAGGGCACTTTGACAACTTTAGGGCTAGAGTTGACTTGGGTCAAATTAACCTTTTTGGTTGACACCAATGGGTCCTAGGTGACCCATTGGCCTCTCTCTAGGGTTAGGAAGGTATGTGTGGGGTCCACTTGGCTAAGGAATAGACAATTGACCATGTGCAGGTCAGTTTGACCCATTTAGGTTCCGGGTTGACTTGGGTCAACTTAGCCTCTTGGGTGGACCCCAATGAGTCTTTGGTGACCCATTGACCTCACTCTAGGGTTAGGAGGGCATGGGTGAGGTCCACTTTGCTAAGGGAAGGTCAGTTGACCCTATGTAGGTCAAGTTGACCCATTTAGGTTTAGAGTTGACTTTGATCAACTTAACCACTTTGACTGCCCTCCATGGGTCCTTAGTGACCCATTGATCACACTTTAGATCTACGAAGTCACTGGTAGGGTTAGAGTGGCTTTACTAGGGCACACTGCTCTTAGTTAGGGCACCTTGCCCACAATAGGCATATGGTGGCTCTAGGTCAACTAGGCCACCCTGGGTCAACTCCAATGGACCCTTAGGGCTCTAATGAACCTCACAATAGATTGGTGAGACCATGGTGGGGTCTTGGAGTCCTGGTGAAGCCCCATGATCATCTTAAACAAGGGTTCAGAAATCTACTATGTGCAGACCAAAGTTATCTCACCCATATTCCTAGTTTCAATTGGCCTTCTTGGGCTTTCTAGGATTTTGTCATGACCCAGCCATGACAAAACAACTCCTAGGGGTCTAGTTATTTGAGGGATGTTACAAATCCCAAAATATAAACAAAAAATTTCGTCCTCGAAATTCTAGTTAGGCCTATGGGGTTTCAAATATGAAAGGTAAATTATAACATCCCGAGAGGTTATGAGTAGTACCTAACTGAAAAGCTCCAGCTACATGTGTCTCATCAAGTCCTGAGGCTCCCAAGTATGCTCCTCTCGCCCATGATTCCTCCACAGGAACTTGACTAATGGAACCTTCTTACAGCGCAAGACTCATATTCCCTTGCCGTCAATCCGGACTGGTTCCAGGTGAACTGACCGATCAGATTCTACCGGCCCATCCGTAGCCGTAATCTGCTGCTCCGGGCATAGTAGAGCCCACCTAAGAGAGGATACATGGAACATGTCGTGCAGACTCGCCAGCTCCGGTGTCAGCTCCAGCTAGTATGCCAAGGGACCGATCCGCTCCCACATCCTATAAGGCCCCATATATCTTGGGCTGAGCTTCTTCTTTCGGCCGCATACCCGTGAAACCCAATGCATTGGTCGGATCTTCAAGAACACCTGGTCCACCACTTGGAACTCCACCCGACGATGTCGAGCATCGTAATACTTAGCCTGTCGGCTCTGTGCCTCAAGCTTCCTGTCCCATATCATCCTCACTTGAGCCTCGGTGTCCTCAACAAACTCCGAACCTAAAGCCTTCGGATCCTCGTCCTGTATCCACGATAGTGGAGTCCTACACCTCCGTACGTATAAGGCCTCATAAGGAGCCATACTTATGCTAGACTTGTAGTTGTTGTTATATGAGAACTCGATCAGTGACAACAGCTTCTCCCAAGGCTCACCGCGATCCAATATGCAAAGTCGTAGCAGATCTTCCAAGGTCCGATTAGTGCGTTCCATCTGCCCGTCAGTCTGGGGATGAAACATTGTACTGAATGTTAGCCGAGTGCCCAAGTCTGCACTGATCTCCCCTCCCTGGACTTAAACCGTCCATCTCGTTCCGATACAGTCGACCTAGGTATGCCATGATAACGAACGAACTGCTCTTCGAACTTCCGAACCAACACCCCAACCGAGTCATCCTTCCTGATCGGAATGAATCTAGCTACCTTCATCAGCCGGTCGACGATCACCCAAATCGAATCGTTCCCTGTCCGTGATCGGGGAAGCCCATGTATAAATTCCATCGCGATGTCATCGAACTTCCATTCCGGCACTGAGAGTGGCTGCAATAATCCTGCGGGGTTTCTACACTCTGCTTTCACCAACTGGCATGCCTCGCAATGGGTCACGAAGTAGGTAAAATCCTTCTCCATGCCTGGCAAGTACATGGTCTTCTTTAGGTCCGCAGTCATCTTCGTAACTCACGGGTGTATTGAATACCGACTGCAATGAGCCTCCGTCATGATATGTTCCCGAAACTGGCTTCCCTCTGGTATGTAAATCCGTCCTCTGAAACACACTAGAACATCCCTCAGCGAGTAATTGCCAGCAGTGCCTGCTTCCAAGGACTGAAATATCGGCTCTAGCTAGGCATTCTTCCACTGCCCATCTCTAACTCGGTCTCGAATATCATCTGGGGCAATCAATGATGGTACGTACTCCCAGTACATCTCAGGGTGATCCTTGGACACAAAGGATATCTGCATCTTTTCTAAGATCTGGACCAACTCCAAGGCCATCAACTGCGGTCCCGTTCCAGATATAGTGGCCTTCCGGCTTAGCGCATCTGCCACCACATTTGCTTTTCCTGGGTGGTAGTGCGTCTCGTACTGGTAATCAGCTAAGAACTCCACCCACCATCTCTTCCTAATGTTCAGCTCTTTCTGCGTGTCCACATACCTCAAGTTCTTATGATCGAAGTAAATGTCTCAGTGGACGCCGTATAGACAGTGTCGCAAAACTTTCAGAGCAAATATGACTGCTCCCATCTCCAAGTCATGAACTGGGTAGTTCTGCTCATGCTTCTTAAGCTGCCAAGAAGCGTATGCTATCACATGACCATTCTGCATTAGCACCGCACCCATGCCCTGGTAGGAAGCGTCAATATAGACCTAGAAACATTTTTTTCCCGAAGGAAGGGCAAGTACAGGAGCCGAGGTGAGTTGACCCTTCAACTCCTGAAAAGCCACCTCGCACTGTGTGGTCCAGACAAAGGGCACATACTTCCTCGTCAGGGATGTGAGCAGAAGGGTAATTCGAGAAAATCCCTCCAAAAACTTCTGGTAGTAACCGGCAAGTCCTAGAAAACTCTGTACATCTATGGTCGTCTTCAGTTTCGGCCAATCCTTAACTGCCTGAATCTTGGCTGGGTCCACTGCCAACCCGGCACCACTAATGATATGGCCTAGGAAAGCCACCTCCCTCAACTAGAACTGACATTTGCTGAAATTCGCATAAAGCTGGTGCTCCCGCAGTCTCTCTAAGGTTAGCGTTAGATATCGTGTGTGCTCCTCCTCTGTCCTCGTGTAGATGAGGATGTCATCAACAAACACGATGATAAACACATCCAAATATGCCTCGAACACCCAATTCATGAGACTCATGAATACCAACGGTGCATTCGTGAGCCCGAAGGGCATCACGGTAAACTCGAACAACCCATATCTGCTACTGAAAGCAGTCTTCGGTATGTCCTCCTCCTAGATACGCAGCTGATAGTAGCCCGACCTCAAATCCAATTTTGAAAAGAAATGGACGCCCTCCAACTGGTCAAATAGGTCATCTATCCTTAACAGTGGATAGGTATTCCGGACTATCAATCAGTTCAATGCTCGGTAGTCGATGCACAACCTAAGTGTCTCGTCCTTCTTCTTGAAGAACAACACTGGGGCTCCCCACGGTGAAGAGCTTGGCCGGACAAATCCGACTTCCACTAGTTCCTGGAGATGACTTCGAAACTCTGTCATCTCCTTCGGGGCCATTCGGTAAGGGGCTCTTGATGTCGACACAGCCCCCAGCAGTAGCTGTATCCGGAAATCTTGCTCCCAGTGCAGGGGTAGCCCCGGCAGCTTCTCTGGGAATATATCGGCAAAATCTCGCACCACTGGGATATCCGAAATGGAACCCTTGGCCTCAGCCATTTCAAATAGCACTTCATAGACTTCCTCGCCCTGCAACTGGGCCTTGACGGCCTGCAAAGATGACAACAAGAGAGGGGGAATAGATCTAATACCTTCGACGATGATGAAGGAATCCCCATGCCTCACAGTAATCCTCTTGGACATGCAGTCAATCTGAGCATGGGTCCAGTGCAACCATGTCATTCCTAGGATCAAATCAAAGACCTGGCATCTTCATGATCGTCGTTGGTGTATCAAATATCTTTCCGCCGATCTCCACCTCCATGTTGTAGTGGGCGGTGGTGAAAAGCTCTGATCCGTCTGGTAGTCGTATCCTCATCATCAAGCCAGTGAACCGCTCCATGCCTTCCAGCCCTTCCACGAAAGCTTCCGACACGAACGAGTGCGAAGCACCCGTGTCGAACAATGTATAGGCGGGCTTGTCACTGATGAAGACTATGCATGGGGTAGTTTAATTTCTTAGAAATCTAATCATGATTTTCTTTCCTAGTTTATCAGTTTTATATCCATAACTCTAATTATCTAGGAAAGATAAAACTTAAAATTAATTGGAGTACCTGTGATTACTTGCTTCGGATTCCATTGTTGAGTCAAATCCAGTGCATATACTTGCTTCCTCTCCTGCCCGTGGTCTCTAGCCTGGCATCCATGACCTCGGCCGCATCCTCGGCCTCCATAATACTGATCTGGCAGGGCAGCTGGTGGTGCTTGTGGTGGTACCCCCCTCATGGGGCAGTTCCTCCGGATATGCCCCACCTGATTACAGTTGAAGAACACTAGCGGGGGATATGCCATACCCCCGGGTCTCTGCACCTCCCTCATCTGGGGTGGCTGAGGGGCCACCACTAATGGTTCCCTCTGCTCCTATCTTACCTCCTGACGAGGTTGGTCTTCTACTCTCCTGCCATCTGTGATGCGGTCCCGTCGCTGCTCATTTCTGGGACACTGGCCCTAATCCTCAATTGGCCGTTTCCGGCATTGGGTAGTATGCCAATCTACCTCGATCCTTTTTGCCATCTCCAATATCCGAGGAATAGGCCCATCGGACATAAACATCAGTGCCTCCCTCAGATCCTGTCGTAGGCCCTTATAGAACCTCTTAGTGTAACCTGCCTCATCCAACTGATAAGAATCCGCAAACCGGGCTAGGTGGTTGAATTCCCGATGATACTCCACAACCATCTTGCTACCCTATTTCAACTGTAGAAATCTATCCTCCAGCTTATCTATGGCCGACTGCAGAATAAAATGCTCCAACAGTACAGCCCTGAACTCCCCCCAAGCTATCTCAGCAACCTCTCTGTCAACAAACGTCGTGTCCAGCGATGTCTTTCACCATCTCTTGGCATGGGACTCCAAGCAAGAGACTACCAAGGGCACCCTATCCTCCCACGGGCACCGGATCTGAGTCAGCATCTCATACATGATGTCCAGCCATTCCTCCATCCGAACGGCTGACTCTGTCCCCAAGTAGGATGGGGGAGAAAGTCCTCGTAAAATACTCAGCTAGTTGGACCCCGGGTTTGGCTGCAGAGCCGGAACCTATTGAGCCCTAAAAGCCTCCATTATAGCTGTCAGAGTCTGCCCCATCTCTGACTGTAGGAACAGTGTGGTAACTGGGAGAGGTGGTACAACATCCGGAGTCTGCTGGACTCCACCCTGTGGTGTAGGCTGTGCTGGGGGCTGCGTAACAAAATCCATTAGTAAGTAATGGACTCAAACCAAATTAAAGTGGACAATTTACATGTGATCCCCCCATATGGGCACACCACTGCTTCCGCTGCCTAGTTTGTCCCCAAACTAAACTCGCGCGGGGGTGACCCAGGGGTTGTGGACTACTACTTTTCGATCGAGGTTCAGCTTTGATACCACTTGTAAGACCCTTTTTTATTTTAAAACACCGAGATCTTAGGCCCAGAACCGCCGCCTTGCGGTGACACCTTCGCACCCGGGAAGGTCATCACAACAAAATGTCGATCCTGCCGGCCAAATCGATCACAACTGTAGCAAAATAATAAAGCAAGTCCACAGAAATCACATATATGGTAAATAAACTCCAAGAAGGGAGTGTCCGTAGATATAACAAAAGTACTAAAACTTGGGCACATGCCCAATACATCAAGTCCTCACTACATATCTCTCATCACGGAAGCAAACTAATATAACAACTAGAGATCAGGACTCACAGTCCCTATCGTTTGAACTCCGGTACTAGACTGCTCGATCTCCAAGAGTGTCGAACTCCGGGGCTGCTCCTCCATGCTGGGCTCCACGGTCCCCTAAAATGAATTGGTTCAAAAACCGTTAATCTAAAAGACTAAGTCTTATCATCCCCCGCCCCTTCCCCCATGGCTCCTAGGCACTGAGCTGGGAGAAGGAAAGGAGAGGACAATGAAAGTGGAGAATAACCAATATAAGCAGGTGGCAACGGAACTAATCTAGTAGTTCTATAGTATAAAAGACAGTAATAATGATTTGAAAAGCTGAATAAGAAGTAACCTTAACTTATATGAAAACACATAAGCTAAGGGATCTTTTGCAGGGCTCCTATCGTATAAAAAGTCATATACCAATTTATACGATTGGGTATCGGTTTTCTAGTAAGCATATATATATAATACCGAGTAAAAACCTTAACTTATAAGCACACTCGCATGAACTTATAAACCAAGGGTTCGTTTTGCAGGGCCTATTGTATAAAGCATCCCATACCACTTATACAATAGGTGTCAAGTTATATGCAATGATTATGCTATGAAATACAATTATGCCATGATGTGAACATGCAAGTGCAACTCACCCACTCGACTTTGTGTACACAGACCTTTAGTTCCCCCTTTCTGGAGCCGAACCTCCCAGGATACCTCCGTAGTGGCAAATGAAAGCGGTGGGTTGGGCCTCGCCCACCTCTAAACAGGTAATTGCACTACCAGTCGGACCTATTGTACGCCTCAACGCTGGTGCACAAAGAGGAGCACCTGCGTATTCTTGCCGACTGGCGCACCGGACTTTATTTGGCCAAGTGCTAAACCACACTTGCCGACTCAACGTATTGGCGTTGGTGCATCGATCGTACAATACCGTAGACGCACACCTTATACTTTATGCACATGCAACTTTATGTATCAGCTACTGAGCCAAAGCTCCCAGGACCAACCCGTCCACCACAAGAACAACAACCGAGCCAAGGCTCATCGGACCAACCTGCCCATCACAAAAACCTCTACCGAGCCAAAGCTCGCCGGACTAAACCGTCCATCACAAATAACAACCGAGCCAAAGCTTGTCAAGCAAACCTGCCCATCACCAAAACCACTACCGAGCCAAAGCTCGTCGGACTAACCCGTCCATCACAAATAACAACCGAGCCAAGGCTCGCCGGGCCAACCTGCCCATCATAAAATCAACTAGGCCCAATGCCCGAGTGACCCAACCTAACACTCCGAGACATCGAGGTGAGTGAAAGTGAAACCCTAGTTATTTTAAACTTCCTCTCCATGGGAAAGACGATCTTTCGTCGATCCCGAGCACCATCTAACGCTAGCCAGTCCAATACTCTACTCATCCTATCTTCCAAAGATGAACTCATTTTTATTTATCCAAACTAGTAAACCACTAATCCCAACTCATGTGCCCAAATTTATACTCCAACATAATTTCTGCAATTTTTACTATATGCAGGCCACTTAAGCTATATGACCCGTAAAATGGGAGGTACACCAAATAATCATCCAGTGCTCCTAGAATAATTATTGGAGGGCTATGATGACCTTTGTGGCCTAAATCCAGAATTTCACAATTTTCCTATTTATTTGATAATTTATTTAATTATATTAGTAACCAAAAGTCCCAAGTTTGAACATGAAGTATCAATTTCAGATAATTTAATATTCCACCAAATTCATGTTAAACATAATATGATTAATTAACTTAAAATCCAAAGCTTCCTAATTTTTCAGCAAGCTTTAAGCCCTTAATTTTAATTTCAAATAAATCTCATAATAAATCATTTTAAGAGAATGTACAGCAATAATACTTCCAAAATTTTAGAGAAAATTCACGAATGATTGTAAGGACATATAAATACTCTAGATCAAGTTTCATCATTTATCATTGAATAATAAACTCTATACTTGATTTTCTCATAATATTCCAAGTTAATGGGTTTATGAACTAAGTATAACAATTTTCCATCTAAACATTTCAAATAAATTCTCATATGAGTATAATGAACTAGGAACTCTACTTATCAAGTTTCATAATTTTTCAACAAGTAGTGAGCTCTATAAGAATTATTAAGTAAGTTCCCAAATTTATAAGCTTGTGAAGTAGATACCCTAATTATGTATTCAAAAATTCTATTAAAATTCATATATGATAATTATTGTCTAAAACTCCCTCTGCCAAATTTTCATGACCTCCCAATGCGCAGTGGGATCATAATGACCAAATGATTATTTAGGGCAACCTCATGAGTTACAAAGGAAGTGTTGTGATTATTGTCCCAAAATTCCCAAATAAATTACCAAAGGTTCAATCTATACTTATTAACACTCTACACAAATTTCATTGTTGTTCAAGGAGTTTTAACTACCTATTCTAGCACTACAAGGTTTGTGACCTAGGCTAGGGTTAGGGTTTTATGGGCCCTACCCTTTCCAAAATCCACTAAAATTTTTACTAGAGGGCTTCGGCTACACTAGCACTCTCCCTACCAAATTTCAAGTTCATTCAAGTTGTTTTGGCCTCATGCCCTTCACAAGGCACAAAAGCCCTTGCTAAGGATTTGGTCTTAGATTTTAGGGAAAAACAATTCCATCTACCCCATCTTCCATGGGGATGTGCTAAAAGCCATGCCAAAACAGTGCCCTAATTGAAACCTTTGTTGAGGTGATTTGGCCACTCAAAACCCAAAGTGCACTTTTTGACCAAAATACACTTTTAAAGGCAAGGCTAGGGTTTGCAGGATTTTAATTCAAGCCACCTCCAAATGTGATGAAATTTTAACCAGAGCTTTATAATGCCACCAAGCACCACTCACCAAAATTTGGGTGAGTTTGGCGGTCATTTGGTCCTTAAATTAATTTACCCTAAATATATTAAATAATTTCCAAAACTATAGAAAAATTGCCCCCCAAAATTCCCATTTTGGGCAGGCCTAGATATGGTCTAGGGTGAATACCTGCCAAAATATCAAATCATTTGGACCAAAGATGAAGTGTGGGCACTTATTTTAATATCTGACTATCCCTAGGTGTAGACCCCACAACAATGAGTGCCCTGGTCAAACCAGGCACCCAAATTGGTTCAAATCAATTTTGTTGTACACTAGACTCTCCAGGTTACAATTTTTATGTTGGCCACACTCTATGAAATGGCATCTATGTATTTTTAAAAATTTAAAACATTAAATACAAAATGTGTGACATAATTTAAATAATCAGAAATTTATATCCTATAGTCTAATATCATCTTCTGCACGAATCTTGGCGCAACAGTTGATGGCATCCCATCGTCTTCAAGCTCCAGCCGATGACCTAGATTTATCCCGCCTGGAGCTCCTTCCAAACGCTGCCGCCGGCGATCCGGCCACCTCCCCGGCCGGCCACCGCCACCACCACCTCCGTTGAGGTGGTGGCTGTCGCCAGGCGGCGGCACAGCCGCCGAAAAGCCTTATTCAAGCGATCCTGACAATTGCATTTTTGCGGAAAAACCAGGAAAATTTCACATTGGATAGGGCTCAATTGAGCCCGAACCTTTGGCCTAATGATTCCTATGAACTACCTATGGAAGAAGGAGTGGAGGAGGACCTTGCCGGCGGCCTGAAGTCGAGAAGATCGCCAGGAAGCCATTTTTGATGGTGGCATGATTTGGTTTCTACAACTGTACAGTGGAACGCCTTGGCTCCTTCAGGTAAGTTGTGGAAATGAATCCCTGGAGTCCAGTGAAGCTTTTAAGGAGGAGAATTGGGGTGTTAGTGTTGAAATTTGTGAAGTGGAAGTGGGTGACGGGATAGGCCGGGCGGCCTGTGGCAGACAGCTTTGGCGGACTGGGCGGACTGGGCGGACTACGGTGTGCGGCCTAGTGGAAGGTCTAGTGGGAAGCCAGCTGTTCTTCTGAGCGGGTTGTTTGCATGGAGTTCGCGGACTGTGCGGCCTGGTATCTGCGGATAGAGAGGCTTGCGGACTGGTGCATTGCTCAGTGGCCGCGGGTGCAAGCTTGTGCTGACAGGCGGGTTGGTTCGAGTTCGCGGGAAGCTTGCGGACTGGCATGTCCGCGGTTTTGGCTGTTGCGGACTGAGCCTAGAGCTTGGCTGAGGCCTTGTCGAGCTCTGGTGGCACAGCAGGTGTTTGCTGTGGAGATCATTTTGGCGGCCTGGTTCTGGAGTCCGGGATAAGACCGCTGCGATGGGGCAGGAGTGCGGGGAGCTCGCGGACTGTGGCGGTCTGTGCTCGGTGTTGTGGCGGACAGGGTTTAGCGTTCGCCATGCTCGCATTAGCCCTTGATGGTTATTGGGCTTGGTCACACTTTGTGTCGAGCTCATGGAGTCTGCCGTATCCGCCAAGTCCGCTGTGACCGGGCGGTCTGTTGCTAGCTGCCTTTGGTCGTGGACTTATGGCGGATTGAGGTGTGAGTCTTGCGGACTGCCTCGGGTTGGTGCGGACAGCCATTGAAGGGGGTTTGCTGTCCTGCAGTGGTTGGAGCATTACGGGTTGATGCCTTGTCCGCTTAGCTTGGGCGGACTGGAGAAGGGTTCGTCAATGGTGCCTTGCTCGTGGCGGTTTTCCTTGGTGACCGGCTAAGTCCTCGCGGACTCGGCGGACGGTGGTTTGTGTTCGCGCGGGCTGGGGCGGTGTTGCTATCTCTTGGGCGGTGACCACAGTCCTCACCTGGCCTATAAATAGGACCCCCCTGGCACATCTACAGTAACCAACCTAAGTAACTTGAGTGAACAGTAAGTTGAGTTGTGCGAGGAGCTGCGGTCTGTGTTTGTCAGTCCGCGCGGATTGTTTCAGGCTGACGGTTTGCTGTGTGCAGGTCGCGCGGATAACTTCAAGGAGCCAGGAGTTTGGCTGTGACTTCGGTCAAGTGCTTGGAAGTGTGCGGTCTCTGCGTACTCAGCAGGAGGTCGCTCTGCGGCTTGTCAGTTCTGTTTCAACTTTGCCAGCTTCAATAACCTGTCCGCCGGCTTCAGGCGGGTAGGGGTGTTTCTCAGTTCGGGTTCAGCAGGAGGCGAATAATGGTGTGTCCGCGCGGCCTCGCGGCTTCGTCGGACTCCGTGGTATTCGGCGGATTGCAGCTTAGTTCGGGCGGCCTCGGCGACCTTGGCGGTCTCGGCGGACTCCGGTTCTGTCCGCCCGGCTTGTTTTTTGGTGCTTTCTGTTTACAGCTGTAATACTAGCGAAATCATGTCTCGCTATGTATGCCTCGTGTTGTAAAGAAGTGAATGTATAAAGACCTTCTTGTGCTTCCATTGTTTGTTGGGTGAAACCTCTGGTTCTCGGGTTTTCCGCAGGTTCAACGTGCAAACTGGGTAGTTCCGAAGATATTAATTTGGCGTTTGGGCTATCTTGCTGACCACGTTGAGAAAATTTAACATGGTATCAGAGGGAGGTTTCAGAGGTTTCGGAGGTTCAGTTGCGTGAGCGGAAGTCAGCCAGTGTTGTGACTCAGTGATTGAGTGGTGCTCAACCTGTGTTGGTGCTCGGTGCTGCTGACGGTTGCCAACAGGTGTTGCAATGGAAGGGAGCTTTGCAAGAGGTCTGGGCATTGAACTCTTAACGCCGACTAACTTCAAGAAGTGGAAGTCGTGCATGAAGAGTTATCTTCTTGGCGAGGAGCTGTGGGAAGTCGTCGGTGGAGACGACAGACAGGAAGTGACTGCTGCTTTCGGTACTGCTGATCAGGTGAGGCTCTGGAGAAGAACAAATGCTAAGGCAGAGTTCATTCTGAAGAGAGCTGTATCTCCGGAACTGTTTGATCACATCGTTGGGTGTGAGTTGGCTGCTGATATTTGGACAACCATTAACGAGTTGTTCAATAGGAAGAATGTGGCGCGGCTTCAGTTCCTGGAGAATGAGTTGGCCAGGGCAACTCAGGGAGACCTTTCCATCTCCAAGTACTTCTTAAAGATGAAGAGCTTGTGTGCTGAGCTGTCGGCACTGGATCCTGATGAGCCTATCTCTGAGGCAAAGATGAAAAGGCACATTATCCGCGGCTCGCGGAAGGAGTATGTGGCCTTTGTTACATCTGTTCAAGGGTGGGCTACTCAGCCGTCTCTGCTGGAGCTAGAGAATCTGCTTGCCTCGCAGGAGAGCTTAGCAAGGCAGATGGCTGGAGTGAATCTGAATCAGGAAGGCAGCGAAGCCCTCTTCTCAGGCAAGAAGAAGGGATGGGAAGGGAAGAAGAAGAAGAAGGTGCAGGCCGCTGGTGAGAAGGAGACTTCAACTTCATATCCGCCGGAGAGGAGCAATGCTCCTAAGGACTGGAAGAAGAACTTGAAGTGCTACCGGTGTCATCAGCGAGGGCACTTCAAGCGGGACTGCAAGGTCAAACTGCAGCCTGCTCATACTGCGGGAAAG
This sequence comes from Platanthera guangdongensis, assembly GCA_039583875.1. Classification (NCBI taxonomy): domain Eukaryota; kingdom Viridiplantae; phylum Streptophyta; class Magnoliopsida; order Asparagales; family Orchidaceae; genus Platanthera; species Platanthera guangdongensis. The sequence goes on from CM077154.1 coordinate 114,876,923, forward strand.
GAGGAAGCTTGCTCGAGAAGTGAAGAAGCAGAATGGGGCGGAGCTTTTATGACGGGCACTTGTGTCCGGGCCTTGTCTGCTGAGGACTTCAACGGCGAGTGGATCGTGGACTCTGGGTGTGGTCATCACCTCACCGGAGACAAGTCCAAGTTCACCTCCATACAGCCATACTCAGGTAATGAAGCTATTATCACTGCTGATAATACTGTTTATGCAGTAGAGAAAGAGGGGGTCGTGTCTTTGGGTAGTGATCAGGGGCCACTCACGTTAAGGAGTGTGTATCACGTTCCGGGCATGAAGAAGAACCTCTTCTCGGTGACCAACGCAGTGGACGCTGGGTATCATGTTCTGTTTGGACCAACAGACGTGAGGTTCCTTCGCAACGTATCAGCGGTTAAGGCTGATGTTGCTCATGTTGGGAGGAGGGTGAAGAACTTGTTTGTTCTTTCCACCAATGCTTATGTTGAAAGAATCAGGGCCAATGATAGCGCTGCTATCTGGCATGAGAGGCTGGGGCATGTTGGCATGGACAAGCTAAAGGTGATGGCTAGTAGAAGTCTGGTGAGGGGGTTGCCGAAGTTGTCCTCCTTTGGTGATGGGCATGTTTGTGCGGGCTGTCAATATGGTAAGGCACATCGCCTTCCATTTGATAAATCACAAACAAGGAGCAAGAAACCATTGGAGTGCATTCATGGCAACCTGATGGGACCGACGGTTACTGCCATCCTTGGTGGAAGCAGATACATGCTTGTCTTGGTTGATGACTACTCATGGTATACTTGGGTGTACTTCTTAAAGGAGAAGTCGGAAGCCTTCCGTTTGTTTGTGGAGTTTAAGGAGTTGGTAGAAGGCCGGCTTGGCTTGCAGATTTTGAAGCTTAGAACTGATAATGGGGGTGAGTTTGTCTCCTCTGAGTTTTCTAACTTCTGCAGGAAGCACGGGATCCAACGGGAGCTTACTTGTGCCCACACACCACAACAAAATGGGGTAGCGGAGCGGAAGATCCGTCATTTTACGGAAACCTGCAAATGCTGGCTTCATGCGAAAGATATCCCAAGGTCCTTTTGGGCGGAGGGAATGTCTTGTGCTGCTTATGTTATCAACCGGATGCCACTCAGCCCTATGAACATGAAGACTCCAGTTGAGCTGTTGCTGAAGGAGAAGCCGTGTGTGGGACACCTTAGGGTGTTCGGTTCAACTTGCTACGTGCATGTCCCGGATGCTTCACGGACAAAGCTAGATGCGAGGGCAAGGAAAATTGTCTTTGTTGGCTACGATGAGCGGAAGAAGGGATGGAAATGCATGGACCCTGTGACGAAGAAGTTCGTGGTGTCAAGAGACATTGTCTTTGACGAGCTGACGTCATATGGAGGTGGCTCGGTGGAGCTAACCGGAAGTAGCAAGGTTGAAGAAGCACCGGTGGTGGCTGCTGAAGGCTTGGAAGTGGAGCTTGTTGTTTCACCAGAAGCTCCTGTTGCTTCGAACTCCGAGGCTGAGCCTTCTGGCTCAGGAAGCAGGGGGAGCACTGCTCAATGTTTGCCCCAGGTAGGAGTGGAGCCTGAAGAAGCAACGGAAGCCGTGAGCAAGGATCCAAATCTTCGGAGATCGAAGAGGGTGGTTAAGCCACCGGCTCGGTACTGTGATGGGAATGCAGTGAGCTTTGTCTCCTGCTTCTTTGCAGGTCCTCTGGATGAGCGAGAGCCTGCAAACTTCAACGAGGCCACTGGAGTGAAGGAGTGGGAAGGTGCCATGAAGGAAGAGATTGATGCTCTGAAGAAGAATGAAACCTGGGACCTTGTGCCCAAGGTTGATGGCATTACTCCGGTTACTTGCAAGTGGGTGTATCAGTTGAAGAAGAAGGCTGATGGGAGCATTGATCGTTTCAAGGCCCGCCTGGTCGCTAGAGGATTCTCACAGCAGTATGGAGAAGACTATGAGGAGACATTCAGTCCAGTTGCGAAGATGACTTCTGTAAGAGTGGTGATCGCCTTGGCTGCTAGCAAGGGATGGAGGTTGTGGCAACTCGATGTGAAGAATGCCTTTCTTTATGGAGAGATTGACAAGGACATCTTCATGGATCAGCCGCTTGGTTTTGTATTTAAGAAGCATCCGGACTATGTCTGCAAACTCAGGAAGGCTCTCTATGGGTTGAAGCAAGCTCCTAGAGCGTGGTATGGGAAGATTGCAGAGTACCTGCAATTCTGTGGATACTTTGCTTCCAACTCAGATTCAAGCTTGTTCGTCAAGAAGAAGGGAGAGCTTCGAGTCTTGGTCCTGCTGTATGTGGATGACATGATCATCACAGGGAATTCGGAGGAGGAAGTAGCAAGGCTCAGGGCTGAGCTTGCTATACGCTTCGAGATGAAGGACTTGGGAGAGTTGCATCACTTTCTCGGTCTGGAAGTGGAGAGGAAGGAGTGCGGGATTCTCATTAGCCAGAAAGGGTATGCTGATCGCATTGTGAAGCGGTTTGGCATGGGCGAAGGGAAGAAGTGCTCTACTCCACTGGAATCAGGGCTGAAGCTTCGACGAGATGAGGGAAGGGTTCTTCATGATCCCTTGGTGTTCAGGGCTCTTGTTGGGAGCTTGATTTATCTGACAATTACCATGCCGGATATAGCTTATACTGTTGGCCGAGTAAGTCGGTTTATGGCTGAACCAAGGCAATCTCATCTAGAGGCGGCAAAGGGGATTCTGAAGTATGTCAAGGTGACTTCTGAGAAGGGACTCCTCTATGGAAGGGATGCGGAGTTTGCGTTGCTCGGGTACACAGATGCTGACTATGGCGGTGATTCGGATGATCGGAGGTCTACTTCAGGTTATGTGTTCACTTGCGGTTCAGCTAGCATCTCGTGGTGTAGCAAGAAGCAGGACTCGGTGTCGGTTTCAACCACGGAGGCGGAGTATAAGGCTTCGGCCTTAGCTGCTCGGGAAGTCGTTTGGTTGAGGAGGCTTATAGAGGATGTCCATGAAGAAGTGCAAGGGCGTACTTTACTCCGGGGTGACAATGAGAGTGCTCTCAAACTGGTTAACAATCCAGTGTGTCACGCCAAGACCAAGCATATAGAGATTGATCACCATTTCATCAGGGAGAAGGTGTTGGAAGGATCTCTGCTGGTCGGGCATGTTCGGAGTGAAGACAATCTTGCTGACATCTTCACGAAGCCACTGTCGAAGGGGCCCTTTGAACGCTTGCGCAGCTTGTTGGGCTTGGTCACCACTTCTCACTTCAAGGGGGAGTGTTGAAATTTGTGAAGTGGAAGTGGGTGACGGGACAGGCCGGGCGGCCTGTGGCGGACAGCTTTGGCGGACAGGGCGGACTGGGCGGACTGCGGTGTGCGGCCTGGTGGAAGGTCTAGTGGGAAGCCAGTTGTTCTTCTGAGCGGGTTGTTTGCATGGAGTTCGCAGACTGTGCGGCCTGGTATCTGCGGATAGAGAGGCTTGCGGACTGGTGCATTGCTCAGTGGCCGCGGGTGCAAGCTTGTGCTGATAGGCGGGTTGGCTCGAGTTCGCGGGAAGCTTGCGGACTGGCATGTTCGCGGTTTTGGCTTTTGCGGACTGAGCCTAGAGCTAGGCTGAGGCCTTGTCGATCTCTGGTGGCACAGCAGGTGTTTGCTGTGGAGATCGTTTTGGCGCCTGGTTCTGGAGTCCGGGATAAGACCGCTGCGATGGGCCAGGAGTGCGGGGAGCTCGCGGACTGTGGCTGTCTGTGCTCGGTGTTGTGGCGGACGGGGTTTAGCGTCCGCCATGCTCGCATTAGCCCTTGATGGTTATTGGGCTTGGTCACACTTTGTGCTGAGCTCATGGTGTCCACCGTATCTGCCAAGTCCGCTGTGATCGGGCGGTCTGTTGCTAGCTGCCTTTGGTCGTGGACTTGTGGCGGATTGAGGTATGAGTCTTGCGGACTGCCTCGGGTTGGTGCGGACAGCCATTGAAGGGGGTTTGCTGTCCTGCAGTGGTTGGAGCTTTGCGGGCTAATGCCTTGTCCGCTTAGCTTGGGCGGACTGGAGAAGGGTTCGTCAATGGTGCCTTGCTCCTGGCGGTTTTCCTTGGTGACCGGCTAAGTCCTCGCGGACTCGGCGGACGGTGGTTTGTGTTCGCGCGGGCTGGGGCGGTGTCGCTATATCTTGGGCGGTGACCACACTTCTCACCTGGCCTATAAATAGGACCCCCCTGGCACATCTACAGTAACCAACCTAAGTAACTTGAGTGAACAGTAAGTTGAGTTGTGCGAGGAGCTGCGGTCTGTGTTTGTCAGTCCGCGCGGATTATTTCAGGCTGACGGTTTGCTGTGGGAAGGTCGCGCGGATAACTTCAAGGTGCCAGGAGTTTGGCTGTGACTTCGGTCAAGTGCTTGGAAGTGTGCGGTCTCTGCGGACTCAGCAGAAGGTCGCTCTCCGTCTTGTCAGTTTTGTTTCAACTTTTCCAGCTTCAATAACCTGTCCGCCGGCTTCAGGCGGGTAGGGGTGTTCCTCACTTCGGGTTTAGCAGGAGGCGAATAACGGTGTGTCCGCGCGGCCTCGCGGCTTCGTCGGACTCCATGGTATTCGGCGGATTGCAGCTTAGTTCGGGCGGCCTCGGCGACCTCGGCGGTCTCGGCGGACTCCGGTTCTGTCCGCCCGGCTTGTTTTTTGGTGCTTTCTGTTTACAGCTGTAATACTAGCAAAATCATGTCTCGCTATGTATGCCTCGTGTTGTAAAGAAGTGAATGTATAAAGACCTTCTTGTGCTTCCATTGTTTGTTGGGTGAAACCTCTGGTTCTCGGGTTTTCCGCAGGTTCAACGTGCGAACTGGGTATTTCCGAAGATATTAATTCGGCGTTTGGGCTATCTTGTTGACCACGTTGAGAAAATTTAACAGTTAGGTGGCTGTAGGCTGCATTTCCATTATTGACCTTAGTCAACAATGTCAGCCATGGTTGGTAGGGGATGAAGCATGGTTCAAACCAGTCAAGGACTAGCTAGTTGAATTGGGGCTGTATTCCTCGTCCTAGAGCAATGAATGGGAGGTTGGGGAAGGGGAAGGAGGAGCCCAGAGTCTTCCTCTATTACTCTCTTTCACTTTATCTCTCTTGCATAGGTATCTTTTTCTCTCTCCTACACACCAAACTGAAATTTGACTCCTACCTAACCCAATGGCAGCCCACATGTTCATTTCACCCATCAAAGCAAGGTTAGCCCAAGTGAATTGGGCTTGAGCTTGAGTTAGCCCATTTGGGCTAGCTTAACCTAAACCTTGGATAGGTTTGGCCTTGGTCAATTTGGTCATTGAGGTTGCCACTAATCGGTCCTTGGTGACCCATTGGCCTCCCCTAAGGCCTATGTAGGCTTGCCTTGGCCCTTTGGAGGACACTTGACCTTTTAGCAGGGCACTTTAACCACTTTAGGGCTAGAGTTGACTTGGGTAAACTTAGCCTTTTTGGTTGACCCCAATGGGTCCTAGGTGACCCATTAGCCTCTCTCTAGGGTTAGGAAGGTATGTGTGGGGTCCACTTGGCTAAGGAATGTTCAATTGACCCTGTGTAGGTTTGTTTGACCCATTTAGGGTCAGGGTTGACTTGGGTCAACTTAGCCTCTTGGGTGGACCCCAATGGGTCTTTTATGACCCATTGACCTCACTCTAGGGTTAGGAGGGCATGGGTGAGGTCCACTTGGCTAAGGGAAGGTCAGTTGACACTATGTAGGTCAAGTTGACCCATTTAGGGTTAGAGTTGACTTTGGTCAACATAACCACGTTGACTGCCCTCCATGGGTCCTTAGTGACCTATTGATCCCACTTTAGGTCCGGGAAGTCCCTAGTAGGGTTAGTTGGGCTTTACTAGGGCACACTATTCTTAGTTAGGGCACCTTGCCCACTTTAGGCCTATGGTAGCTATAGGTCAACTGGGCCACCCTGGGTCAACTCCAATGGACCCTTAGGGCTCTAATGAACCTCACAATGGATTGGTGATACCATGGTGGGGTCTTGGAGTCCTGGTGAAGCCCCATGATCATCTTAAAAAAGGGTTCAGAAATCTACTATGTGTAGACCAAAGTGGTCTCACCCACATTCCTAGTTTCACTTGGCCTTCTTGGGCTTCCTAGGTTTTTGTCATGACCCAGTCATGACAAAACCACTCCTAGGGGTCTAGTTGTTTGAGGGATATACATGGGAGTGAATAAGGGTTCTTTTCATTTTCCTTAAAAATTAAGCAAACTTGACTAGATGAATAACAACAATATAATTGAAGAGTGAAAATATATACAAGCTAAAAATAATAATGATATATTTTAAAAAAGATAAATTGAATACAAATTGTCTCTATAGAGCTAGAGACAAAGGCTCATGAAATAAATAATTTGCTAGTGTTTTAGTCGGTTCTTCTATAAAAAACTGGAAGGCTAAAGAGTATCTCTTCCTAGATCTTGCTACTAGCCTCCCCTAGATCTAACCACGATCTAGACGCTGCGCACAAGGCAACAATTTCTCCCTAAGCTATACAAGGTCTTGGACGCCACTAACAAGGCCGCGATTCTCTCCTAAGCCACAGTAGGACCTAGATGCCACGCACAAGGCAGCAATTTCTCTACCAATTATAATGAGAAAATAATAGAATCAAGGAAAAAACAAAATGAACACTTTAGGCTAGGCACTCCCTCCAAACAATGTGCTGAAGATGCAGATGAATCCCTGCTAGAGTTGCTTCGAATGCTTCAAACGTGCTTTCAATCTTTCGTGCTTTTGGCCTTCTTAAGAATATGGAGTATCTCTGAGTTCGGGAGCTCTCTAAATCGTCTATGCAGGAAAGTAGACTCTAGGTGATGAAATTCATGATTTCCTCAAGAAATGAAAGTCTTTTATATTCTGGCGATATCGCCGGGCGATACTGGGTATCGCCACCTGGCGATATCAGTAACTACTGCCAAGTGTCCTATGAACTCCTCATTTTCGCATCGCACAAACGTCGAGCGCCGAATCGTGCACTATCGCATAGCGATACCGGATATCGCCGTCTGGCGATAGCGAAATAACGGAAGCCACGTTTTCATCGAGCATCGAGCGGAAATGCATCGAGGGGCACTATCGCCTGTCGGTGATACTCAATATCGCCTGGCGATATCTCCCGAGCTCAATTCTGGTCCGATTCAGCACCAAAAAGATATTAGATTTAGACCTGTGTTATCTGCACACAAAAAATACCCAAATATCAAATAAAATAAGATTTGTTTTTAGAAAACCACGAAGCGTGGAATGCATGCCCCAATAATCTCCCCATTTTGATAATAACAAATCCATTAAGAAAGAAATCATGAATGTTAAAAAGGTCCACCCAATTTGAGGATCAAGATGAAGCATGTGTATGTGCACAAATTGCTCCTGGATGAAACACTCCCCCTACATGTGATCTCCCCCTAAATGGAAGCATAAGGAAATTTGTGAAATTTAATGAAATTTGTGAAATTTAATTTTTCCATGTTTTCATATGTATATGAAAATGCTTAGGTGAATGATTTCCTTTGAAATTTTTCTCCCCCTTTGGTATTGTCAAAAGATAGCGAAGAGTGTGGCGGAAGTGAAAGAAGGAAAAACATAAAGGAGAGACTCATAGAGGACAAGTTAGCAATGTAGAATAAAGGAAGAAATGAGTAAACACTAACATTGGCAACATTCAGCTAACTATATCACAAATACATACACTAGTGAATAATATTTGGGAAAAAGTTTTCAGTCCAATTCTCATAAGAAGAACGTTTAGAGAGGATAATGTTGTGTACATGGTATATGTTGTCAGAAATAATTATGCAGAGTCTTATAAATACATGAACACGAGAATGTTAAAAAACAACATAACAAAGAGTTGGACATGCGGAGCTATACTCGTACCCAAGAGTTCAGAGCACATAATAAAGAAATTATCCATTTAAAGATTTGCACAAGACACTTTACAATTCTTTCCAAGGTGCTCAACCTCACAATGCTTATGAAGACTTATCGGGAGGGTAAGTAGTGCTTGGTGGAGGTTCCTTGTCAGCCATTTATTATTTGTTTTTTTGGTTTTGTGTGAAGCATATCACCAAAGGTTTCACTTTTGGGATTATACAATTTTGTTAATCACATTTTTTCTTTGGCTGAACAAAGGAGTCCGAATTCACTTGTGAGAACATACAGAGTAATTAAATATTAGTGGTGCACTGTACCAAACTCGGATAAAGCAGTAGCATAAAATATGCAACACTAGCGGTTATGGTAGAACATTCATAATTCACACATATAGTAAGATGGATGCATATAAAGATTTGCACAACCGTGAGTGAAAGAACATTATCATATCTAAAACATTTCTCATACTTAGAGGCCTGCGAAAACAATTTCATGAGTTTAAGAACACTAGCACTTAAGTATGTAGAACATATATAAGAATGATGAACTATGGAACAAAGTTATTAGAAAACTTCAAAAAAAACATAACACCATGCCTAAATCTGAGTCAAGAAGAAAATTTAAAGAAATAGCAAATTTTCACGGTCGTCGGGCGATACCGGGTATCGCTGATCGGTGATAGTGTAAAAAAGATAAAATTGGGCTCATTCAGTCAAATGCATCAAACCAAACACTTTTTCCTGAAGACAGGTCGCAGAAGTCGGAGCAGAAGGCGGCGAAAACCTAAGACCTAGGTATGAAACTTGGATTTTTGCTTTAATTCTTTGGATTTTTATGGATCTAATTGTTAGGATTGTGTAGCATAGAACTCTATATGAGAAATTTTCAGGTTTTAAAGTGCCTAGATTATGTTTGTGGATCATAAGAAATTATGTTTGTTTAAGTAAAGAAAAATGCATAGATTGTTGGATCTAAGAGGTTGAAGAGGGTTTTGAGAAACATTACTTGCAGATCTTGTATTTAGGATGAGGGGAAAACCAGATCTGAAGTTGGAAATGGAGGAAAAACCATTTTCTGCTATGGCACGGTGATAGTGGGTGTAGCCAGATGGCGATAAAAAAAATTGTTGTTTCTTAAAAAAAAATTGATGTGCAGCAATGGCTTCAGTTCCAAAGTATGAAGAAGCATAAGGAGTGATTCTTATTCGTCGTATCAAACATTTCTGGTAATTTAAAATGCTAATATAGGAATAGGAAGGGTGATCGAATTCGACCCGACCCGTCATGCACACATCCATGATTTGTTAGCAATGCCGGGAATAATGTCGATTATTATTCCAGATACATTTTCCTCCGTACTGATTAGAGAATTTTATAATTATCTAAAAGATCCGCGGTTCACAGAACTGAATGACGGAGTTCGATCTAAGATACAAGGACAGGCGGTAGAAATAACCTACTATGACCTGAGATATGAGTTTGGATTAATCGAGCATGAGAACACCATAGATGTAATAGAGAACTATCGGAAGGATAGGGATTGAACATTATTGAATTTAGTTTTGCATGGAAACTCCATCAAAACACTAATTCAATCTACGACCACGCTTACGGAGTATGCATGACTTGTGCAAACAATATTGAGGCATACCGTCCTACTGAAATCCGGTGACACACAAAAGATAACGGCTCAACATAGTTATGTTGCGTACATGATTTTGGAGTGGGAGCCATTTGACATGGAGGATTTTATCATTTCGATAATACACTATTCATTTCGATTGAAGAGTCCTAATTGGAAGAAACTGAACACACTACCACTTGGAGCCATCATCCAACATATATTTTAAAAGAAATACACTTAGATAGACCCGTATTTGTACTTCAATGATTATATTCCTTCCATATATCGACGAGTGGAAAACCTTCCAGCGGCCGATCAACACGAGGAGGGTCATCAAGGAGGAGTGAACTTATATCCACTATCTGAAACCCACCAATTCCAAGAGGTGGATCGTTGCGAGAAGGTTTGGACGACTTGCGAGAGTCGTTCGAAGAACACAAGAGGGATGTGAAGAAAAACTTCTTGGGAATTCAGAATTTTTTTAAATTTCTGACAAAAAGTCTGAAGTTGAAGCCCACTCCATCAGAGGTGGCAGAATGGGAAGATCCGGTCATGGAGCCACCCCGTACATCTACCCGCGGAGCACATCGGATGCGGAGCAGTGAGCACAGTTCGGCAGATGACCAAGGAGAGACAAGTGTGGGTGACAGTAGAAATTTTTGAAGATTTCGGGATGGCTGGACATTTTACTGCTATCTCCCGGCGATAGTCACTGTCCCCGGCGACAGTGAATTTTCTTCAATTTAAGAAACTATTTATTCTGTAATGTTATGTGGGACTTGGATGTGGTATTGTGCTTCTGTAACAATATAAGACTCGATATGTGGTGTTTACATTTATGGCTTATGTAATTTTATTTTGGCTTAAAGTTCATGATTTTAACAATTTAATTATGTCATATTTTTGTTTTTTTACCCTCTATGGTAATCTATTAGTTTGAAATGTCTAGGATTCCTAGTTCTAATCTTAATAATGAAAAACAAGAATCTGGAAGTGGTTTCATGAAAATATCTGCAAGGTCTGAGTCAGTGCTTATAAAATTGACTTTGGTCGTATTTTGTTTTATGTGGTCTCTTAAGAAATGGTGGCAAACGTCAACGTGTTTGGACCTAGAATGATGAACTGGATTATATGTTAAGTCAATTGCACTTTTATTATCACAGTTTAATTCAATTGTTTCATGAACTATTCCAAAATCTTCTAAAGTTTACTTCATCTATAAAGCTTGTGCACAACAACTGCTTATTGCCATATACTCGGCCTCAGTGGTAGATAAGTGATGAGTTGTAAATATATGTGTTTTTATATACACAAGCAGTCGTGCACGGAGACCCCGTGCGGGGCGGTGACATTGATCTGGGACGGAGACATTTGTCGGAGGCGGCGACATTTGTCGGGGCGGCGACATTTATCAGGGGCGGCGACAATGGTCGGGAGCGGCGACAATGGTTAGGGGCGACGACATTGGGTGAGGGCGGGGGCGGGGGCGGCGACATTGGCGAGGGCGGCGACATTGACTGGGAGGCGAGTAGGGGAATCAGAAAAAAAAAATTATGCAATGAGTAGAAGAATAAGAAAATTTACGATCAAATGACAAAAAAAACCATGCAAATGAGTAGAGAAATAAGAAAAATGAGGGGTATTTTGACATTAAAAAATTACATCATAGCTGTGGGGTATTTTGGGAAGAGGAATGTTACACCATGACTCTTTTGGAGTTTGCTTATAGTATAAAGATTAAATAAGACATATTAGTTCCTTTTTGTTATTTTTAGTTGTTTTTCCTTAATAAATTGCTTTCTTTTTGTAAATATTTTCTAACTTAGAGTTATTTTTGTTTCCTGAATGTTTCAGGAAAAATTGTCAAAAAATCAAAGTACACCCCCGTGTACTGTTGGTCACGCCCGTGACCAGGGCGTGATACGTCAAATTCCCGAGAAATGAACATCTTTTTGAAGAAATAGTGTGACACGCCCGTGTCATGCCCGTGTCACCTGCGTCACGCCCGTGACTCATGCCCGTTACCATCCAGATCGACGAAATCGTGCTCAACGATCGTTGACCCAGCTGACACGTGCAGCGACATGCCCGTGTAATTTGACACGGGGCGTGACCCAAGCCTGTGATCATCTGCTTGACGTTTTTCGCTCGACGTTCGTCAAGCCAACCCGACACCCCTAGAGTCACGCCCGTAACCTAGGGCGTGACCACGCAACCTGGCCCGACAAACAGCCGCCGATGACTTTCGACGCAAACGACGCCCAGTTCAACCTCCCCGACACGCCCACCGTCACGCCCGTGACCTGGGGCGTGACCGCCGCGATTTCCGTCGCAACGTCAACTCGCTGTCAAGTCACCAAAATCTGCTGCTTAATAGTGTCGACACGCCCATAGTCACGCCCATGACCTGGGGCGTGACCGCCGTGATTTCAGCTGCCAAGTCAAATCTAAAATCAAATCGGACGGCTGCCATATGTACAATGTCGACACGCCCCATGAAACGCCCGTTTCAGAGGGCGTGTCCGATGAAAAATTTTGTCTATAAATTTCCAGCTTCTGCTTGAGCTGTTGTTCCCTTTCCTTGAACCATTTTGTATAGGGTTATGCTGCCGAGATGATCCCAAATGTTATGCAAGGGATATTTTTCCCCCACTCTTTATCTTTTGTTTTCGTTCTTTTGTAACCCCTATTTTTACTTAATCAAATATGTTTTTTTTTCGTCTCTTTACATGATGTTGGAATGAATCTAAGCAACAAAACCTTATACAATCTTATTTTTACTTGTTTTGCTTTTGTTTTTATTCTTTTAAAATGGGTGTGTGGGTGTATGAGATTAGTTCTTTTTATGCTTTTATACTTAGTTATTTTTAGTTAGTTTTGTTTAGACTTAGTTCTTTATAGCTTTTTATGCATTCCTATAAACCTGTAAAAACATTTTCAAAGTGGTTTTGATTTTTAACTAACTTAGATTATCTTTTTAGGTCGTAAAACTTTTCTTGTTTTTCACTTTATTTTCACTTTTTAATCACTTTTACGGAGTTATAGGAACGTATATATAGTCGTTTAAATTTTTCAAACACTTCTTTTTTTGCTTTTATTTTCAAAACATTTTGCCTGTTTAAATTTTATTTCTTCATTTTATGCATTTCTACCGCATTCCATCTGTGGAAATGTATTCATTTCAATTTTTGGAGCACTTGCACTTTTCGCTTATTTGCAAAAAACTTTTGCTGCTTTTAATTTTATTTTCACATTTTATTCATTTCTACCGCATTCTAGCGGTAGAAATGTAGTCGTTTTAATTTTTCATTCACTTGGTTTTTCCTATTTTTTTGTACGTGTGCGTGCGTTTATGAGTTAGTTTTTATAGCCTTATTTCAATTCATGTTGAGTGTGTGCGTGTGTTGTTTTTAATTTTCCGCCTACTCACTTGAGTTAAATGGCTGGATTTTATTCAAGCAAGTGTGTGTATTTTTTTATTTTTCTGCCTACTCACTTGAGTTAAATGGCAGGATTTTATTCCAGTAGAGTGTGTTTACTTTCTGTAGAGTGGGTGTGTTTTAATTTTATGTCGAGTGCGTGAGTGTTAGCTTTTATTTTCCGCCTACTCGCTAGGAGTTAATTGGCTGGATTTTATTTACCGCATACTCACTTGAGTTAAATGGTCGGTCTTTATTGGAGTGTAATAATTTGGAATGGACTTGTAAATGCATTTATTTTCTCCTACTCGTTTGAGTAGGACTTACTTTCTTTTTCCCGCCCACGCATTTGCGCCGGGACTTGCACTTTTACAGCTTTCATTTCGGTCCTACTCGTTTGAGTAGGACTCGCAATTTACTGCTTTCCATTTACTGCTTTCATTTTCCTGCTTTATTTTACTGCTTTAATTTTCTGCTTTTTCAATCGCTGTCGTCCCCATTCCGATGAGTGTCTAACATTCTTAGCGCTCAGTATCGAAGAGCATTGCGACAGAAATAATTCCTTTAAATAATCAAAGGTCTCATTTTTCCAATTAATTAAAATCACTTTAGGTTTGTCGTGGGTTTACGACGCGTAGGACAACATAATTGATGTGTGGGCCCTATTTCTGTAGTCCATATGCTAGCTAGCCAAGAGGCCGTGCATATGGACCGATCACCCATTGGTAAATGGAGTTCCGCACTAACCCTCGAGAGAGGAGGCACGCCAACTCTACCGGATTGGGTTCCCCACCCAATAGCGGGGTTCTTAGCGTAATGCGGGCGTTAAGAGGAATCCTTCGTCGGACGAGAGCCCAGTCGAATAGTCTTAACATTCAGGTGAGCGATAGCCCTATAACTAGGTGAGCTCATTTTAGTGGAACCTCCAAGGCCAAGCCTCCACCCTAATTATTTAGAAACTTAGGATCTCTTTTTATTCAAAGTCTATTTTAGTTCGAATTTCACTCGGTGCCATCGAGCTAAGCTCTTCATCGGTTCCACCTTTATTATGCTTTTATTTCCTGCCTTTTCTTTATATAAATAATATCCCGACAAGATAAAATTATCGGCAAAATAATAGTCCCCTCCAGGGAAGAGTAGAAATAATCGATCCGACCCCGAGAACAATACGACCTCGATATTCGACCCGGAATATCCTGTACTACCCACGATAGGTGCACTTGCCTCCTTTCGTTAAAAATCGATCACATTCGTTTTATATCCAAATAAATAAAATACGCGCGCCCCGTTTTCTAAAAAAACCAATCACCAACTTTCTAAATAAAACCGCCCGGGGCGCCGCGCTTCGTAATCTTTTTGGAGTTTTAACCGTATTAAGTTTTCAGACTTGATGCGAAAATATCAATCAGTAAGGCAACAAAATTTTATTTCCTACTCGACCATGAGATAAGTGAAAGGCCAAGAAAGTGACAGGTGCCACTAGTGCTTTTACAATCTAAGGAACAACCAACATAATCAGAATGAGAAAAGTCATGTGATATAAATGTATCGTTATGAGGATACCACAAACCTAATTTAGATGTGCCAATAAGATATCTAAAAATGCGTTTAACTATTTTTAAATGAGACTCTTTGGGATTAGATTGAAATCTAGCACATAAACATACTTCAAACATAATGTCAAGCCTAGACGCAGTCAAATACAATAGTGATCCTATCATTCCTCTATAAAGTGTTTGATCTATAGATATTCCATTTTCATCCTTTCCTAACTTTAACGAGACACTCATGATGGTATTTGCTTGTTTTAGATTTTCAAACACAAATCTTTTTAAAACATCATGAACATATTTTAATTGAGAAATAAAAATTCCATCATGCTTCTGAGTAATTTGAAAACCAAGAAAATAAGTGAGTTCATCTACCATGCTCATTTCAAATTCATTCCTCATAATTTCAATAACACTATCACATATTTTTTCATTTGTGGATCCAAAAATAATATCATCAACATATATTTGTAAAACAATAAGATCATCATTAATATGCTTAATAAATAAAGTATAATCATAACTACCCATTTTATAATCATTCTTTAATAAATAAATAGTCAATATATCATACCATGCTCGGGGTGCTTGTTTCAAACCATAAAGGGCTTTTTCTAATTTAAAAAACATGATCAGGAAATCTAACATCAACTAAGCGTGGATGTTGTTCTACATAAACCTCCTCCTTAATATACCTGTTAAGAAAAGCAATTTTAACATCAATTTGAAATAATTTAAACTTCTTAAAACTATCAAATGCAAGAAATATTCTAACTGCTTCTAAACGTGCTACGGTGCAAAGGTTTCATCAAAATCTATTCCTTCTATTTGTGAATATCCTTTCGCTACGAGTCTAGCTTTGTTCCTAGTGACCCTAGATTCACTATCTAGTTTATTTTTAAAAATCCACTTAACCCCTACAACATGATGATTTGATGGTTTTTCTACTAACTTCCAAACCTTATTGCGTTCAAATTGATTAAGCTCATCATTCATAGCTAAAAACTAAGAATTATCATTTATAGCAGCTTCAACGCTTTTAGGTTCTATATCAGAAATAAAGCACATATTAGAATATAACTCACGTACGGATGAACGAGTACTTACCCCTCTTGATAGTTCTCCAATAACCAAATCTTGGGGATGATTTTTTGAGAATCTTAGTTCGTTTGGAGGCACATATCCTTGCTCTTCTTTTTCTTCTTCTTCTTATTATTCGACTCCTTTTTCTTCATTTTGTCTCCAAGGTTTTCATCGCCATCCACCCTTTGTAGAGCGGAGAACTCTTCATCTTTACCAGTATTATTAGCTTCTACACAAGGGAAAAACTCATCAAATTTAACATGTATCGATTCTTCAATCATTTTAGTCCTCTTATTGTAAACTCTATAAGCTTTACTTGTTGAAGAATAACCAATAAAAATACCTTCATCACACTTTTCATCAAATTTGCCTAAATTATCCTTAGTATTTAAAACAAAACATTTACAACCAAAAACTTTAAAATAAGAGACATTTGGTTTCTTTTGAAAATATAACTCATAAGGTGTTAATTTTAAGAGAGGTCGAAGCATAACACGATTAATAACATAACAAGTAGTACTAACAGCTTCGGCCCAAAATGATCGAGGTAATTTGTATTCAGATAGCATAGTGCGAGGTAGTTCTTGCAAAGTTCTATTTTTCCTTTCTACCATACCATTTTGTTGAGATGTACAAGGAGCGGAAAATTCATGTTTAATTCCTAAATCATTGCAAAAAGAAACAAATTTTTCATTATCAAATTCACCTCCATGATCTGAACGAATGCATTTTATTTTTTACTCTATTTCGTTTTGAACACGTAAACATAATTTGGAAAATTCTAAAAATGCATCAGATTTAGATGGTAAGAAAATTGTCCAACTAAAGCGAGAGAAATCATCAATCAAAACAAAAGTGTACTTTCTACCACCTAGACTTAGTGTATTAGCAGGACCAAACAAATCCATATGTTTCAAATCTAGAGGCCCAGTGGTGGAAACGACATTTTTGCTTTTAAAAAAAGACTTTGTAAATTTTACTTTTTGACATGGTGAACATAAATATGATAAATTTCCATGCAAAAAAGGTAAACCTTTAACAAGTTTATTTTGGGACAATTTTAAAATTAGCTTGGAACTAGAATGTCCAAGACGTCTATGCCAAAAATCTAACTCCTCATTTTTAGAAATAAAACACTTTAATGAAGAATATGACAAATCATTAAATCTAATCATGTAAACATTTTGAAATCTAGGATCAGTAATAACAATATCATTTGTTTTAGAGTTTATAATTTTGCATAGGTTTGAAGATGAGTCAAACAAGACGTTTAAGTCAATATCACATAACTAACTTATCGAAATTAAATTATGCTTCAAACCTTTAACATACAAAACATTTGAGATAGTAAATGATTTGCTACCTACTACTCCAATGGCGATCATTTTTCCTTTCCTGTTGTCGTCAAAAGTAACCACTCCTCCTTTCTTCATCTCTAGGCTAAGGAACTTTGATTTATTGCCCATCATGTGCTTGGAACACCCTGAGTCCAATTACCACACGTCTTCTTTGTCCTTAAACTACCAACACACCTAGAAAGAAAATGAGAGTAAAGATCTGGTTACCCAAGTGGTTCCTCCAATAGAATAGGTGGAAGCCTTAGGCACCCAGATTTGTTTGACTGAACAGTATCCAATCTTCTTACAAGTATGTGTTGTGTGACCAAACTTATAACATTTGGCACACTTGATGAAAGAAGTCGACGGGTTTTTTAAAGTAAATTTTAACCCTTTGCTGGAAGCTACATGGACAGGAGATTTATTGTTTTTAATCTGAAAACCAGATTTGATGGACATTTTCTTATCGCCGGCGACAGTGCATGTTGTCGGGCGATAGTGTTCAGGAGAGTATCCAAGTCCAAATTTTTCAGAACCATAGTACTAGTTTCCCAAAATCATATTTAGAGATTTTTTGCCCACTCCAAATTTGTTAGTGGCCATTTCTAAATTACGGACTTGTCCCATTAATACATTATTTTTGGCAACTATGGTGCCACAACGGTTTGCGAAGGACTTCCTGCTGCCATCCACTTGAGATTGAGAAAACTATAGAGATCTCTCTGAGCCCTCTTTCTCTTTTGTAAGAGTTTCAACCCGAGTCCGAGTCTTAGGGAGATCTTTCTCAAGCTCTACTATCTTTGTCAAGGAGGGACAATCCTCTTGACAAGTCGCTTTCTCCATTCTAAGTATTTTTACTTCATTTTTTTAGTTTTTTATTTTCTTTTACTAACACTTTATTTTCAGATTTAATCAATTTATTTTCATGCAATTATTTTGTCTAAATACTTGCAAGTTCTCAAAATTTTAGAATATAAATCATCATATGTTTCAGGAGTTACCTCAGTGTCGCTCTGGACACTGGTTCCTTCACCATAACATGAAGCGTTCTTTCCCATCAAGCACATGTTGGCCTCCTCTTCAGTTTCTGACCCTAAACTGCTTGATTCCTCATAAGTGGCTTCATCCTATGTTTCGGCCTTTATAACTTCTTCTTATCTTTCTCTCTGTGCCGCTTCTCCTTCAGCTCTTTCAGATACTGTGGGCACTTGCTCTTTATGTCGCCAATCTTCCTGCAATGATAGCACTCAGGTGGTGGTCTATCTTCTCATCCTATCCTTCAGCTTGGGCTTTTGCTTTCCTATTCCCAGATTCCTTCCTCTTGAAAAATTTCTTGAAATAATTTCTTCTTTCAGGATTTCTCATGAGTCTCCTGAATTTCTTCACAAATAAGCTCTCTTAATCTTCATCGTCTCTTTCATCGGACTCACTTTCCTTTTCTTTCTTGGACTTCAACGGCAAAGCTTTCTTTCTTGGCTCCAAGCTATACTCTTGTTGTTAAATCCTCAACTCTACTTCATGGGTTTTCAAGTTGCCTATTAGATTCTCAATTTGGAGAGACTTTAGATCGTGTGACTCCTAGATGGTGGTCACTTTTGGATTAAACTTCGGGGGAAGTGATCTAAGAATTTTCCTCACCAAATCTCCATTTGAGAAATTCTTCCCTAAAATCCTTGAGTAGTTTACTATCTTGCTAAACCTTGTGTACATGGAGTCTATATCCTCATCAACCTCCATTTTGAACTTCTCAAACTCTGATTCTAGCTGTAAAAGCTTTGAGTCCTTTACCTATGATGTTCCTTCATGAGTAACTTCAAGAAGATTCCAAATATCATATGTAGTATCACATGCACAAACACGGTTAAATTCAGTCCTATCTAACGCACAAAATAAGGCGTTCATTGCCTTAGTGTTATTTTTACATCGAAGCTTATCAGCTTCATCCCAATTGTCCTTGGGTTTTTCCATAGAGAAACTTCCTACAACTATTATAGGAGCAGTGTAGCATGTTTCTACCATGCCCCAAACATTGATATATAGTGCTATTAGAAAGCATCGCATTGGAGCTTTCCAATTGTTATAGTCAGTGCCCGTGAATAAGGGAGGTCTACTTATACCTTGCCCCTCAGAAAAATGTGTGAGTGTTTTGCGCCATTACTCCAGTTAGTGAAGCCGATTTTGGAGTAACCTGGCTCTGATACCAAGTGTTGGATCTTGCGGCGCCCTTAGAGGGGGGGGGAGGGTGAATAAGGGTTCTTTTAATTTTCCTTAAACTTTAAGCAAACTTGACTAGATGAAAAACAACAATATAATTGAAGAGTATAAATGTATACTAGCTAAAAACAATAATGGTATATTTCAAAAGAGATAAATTGAATACAAAGTGTCTCTATAGAGCTAGAGACAAAGGCTCATGAAATAAATAATTTGCTACTTTTTTCATCGGTTCTTCTACCAAGAACCGGTAGGCTAAAGCGTATCTCTTCCTAGATCTTGTTATTAGCCTCCCCATAGATCTAACCACGATCTAGACGCTTCACACAAGACAACGATTTCTCCCTAAGCCACACAAGGACTTGGACGACACTCACAAGGCGGCGATTCTCTCCTAAGCCACACAAAGACCTATAGGTCACGCACAAGGCGGCGATTTCTCTACCAATTACAATAGAAAATAATAGAAACAAGGACAAAACAAAATGAACACTTTAGGCTAGGCACTCCCTTCAAACAATGCTTTGAAGATGCTGATGAATCCTTGCTAGAGTTGCTTCGAATGCTTCGAACGTGCCGTCAATCTTTCCCGCTTTTAGCCATCTTGAGAATATGGAGTATCTCTAAGTTCTGGAGCTCTCTGAATCGTCTGTGTAGGAAACTACAATCCAGGTGATGAAATTCGTGATTTCCTCAAGAAATGAAAGGCTTTTATATTCTAGCGATATCGTCGGGCGATACTGGGTATCGCCACTTGGCGATTTCGGTAACCGCTGCCACGTGTCCCACAAACTCCTCATTTTCGCATCGCACAAATGTCGAGCACCAAATCATGCACTATCGCCTAATAATACTAGATAATTCCATATGGTGATAGCAAAATAACGGAAGCCACGTTTTCGTCGAGCGTCGAGCGGAAATGCGTCGAGTGGCGCTATCGCTTGTCAGCGATACTCAATATCACCTGGCGATATCTCCCGAGCCCAATTCTGATCTGATTCAGCACCAAAAATATAATAGATATAGACATGTGTTATCTACACACCAAAAACACCCAAATAGCAAATACAAACAAGATTTGTTATTAGAAAACCAGGAAGTGTGGAATGCATGTTCCAACATGATCATGTGCATTGATTCCATATTTTTCCAAGTTCTGGCTGGGGCCAACACACTACCACTGGACAAAGTGTGCACGACCACTGGTCGTACGCTACTGGTCGTGCACCACTGGTCATGTGCATTATAATTTTTGCAATCTATAAATTCACAGGTTCCGCCGTAATTCCGAATCGATCGACATTTTCTCCGCCGTTTTCGTCTCCAAGGAAGGGTTTTGCCATTTCTCATCATCCTCCACCATAGGGAGGAGCTCCGAGGAAGCTTTCACGGCCAAATCCAAGATGGAGCCTCTTCTCGACTTTCTCATTCTCCTTTAAGCTCCATTTCAAGTTTGATGCCATAGCCAACAAGCAAAGGGAAGCTTGCAACTTTCTTCCGCAGTCATGACACGAAGAAGATGGGTCCATTGGAAGATAGTGACAACCTTCTCTACCCCGAATGCAGTTGAGGACCGCGCTAGGACGTGGATTGACAACCCAGTGATTCCTTCCGTGAACCCTCAGCAAGACTTCAGATTCGGTCAATCTCTTGACTTGTTCTTGCTTTCTTGTTGTATATGAGTGTTAAAACTTCATTTGTGGATATTGTCGCTCTTTAGTTATATGCTTTATTATATTCATGTCTATGTGATTTTGTGTTGCTTTACTTCTTTAGTTGCTTGAGAAGCACCTTTATTCTCCATCTGCCACCACATCCAGTTTTGCCGCACTAACAATTGTTTGTGGCATGCGCAGTGAAGAGGTGCTCACGACCCTCATTTCTGCCATTCTCACCACCTCATCCACATACCTACTCGTCCATCCGCCTAGCAATTCGGTGCATAGCGGCCCATGTAGTCTTCCATCCCACCTAGCGAAGCATTGCATAGCGTCATTGCATAGGAGTAGTTATTCGTGTTTTATTCTGTTCCGCGATAACCAAAACCCCCCATCATAAACTCCGACCTAAGGACTTCAATCTCAAGTCCTCCTAAAAATTAACTCCACCTTACTGTGTTCCCTCGAGATCGATACTTGGGAAAATTCACTCATTTATATTACTTGTGCGACTGGTACACTTGCCGTACAACACATCAAGTTTTTGGCGCCGTTGCCGAGGAACATAGTCATCTGAGTTTTTGGAGAGGGAGATAAGAGACAGAAGACCTTTTCCATTTGTACATTGCATTTTTTTCTTTACTTTACTTTTTAGAATTTGTTGCGTATTTTTCTTTGTATCCCTTTTCTGATTTTTGGTTTAGAAAGAAGATCCGTGCTATTTTTTATTCTAGCTGTGTAGCACTTTTTCGGCAATTATTTTTGTTCGCGATGTCTTCTGATTCTGAGTTACATTCCAATGACACTTTGCACTGACGCATTGATGCCTTGGCAGTTTTAAATGTCGAGCATTGTATTATGTGGTTGCTATGTCAAGGTATGGGCCACATGTTGAAGGATTGCCCTTATTTGTGTCATGGACTGGATAATTCCTCTCGTGCACCTTCAACTGACGCGAGCCATAAGCTATTACACTCCCATGTTGTAATAGAACACAAACTAAGCCGCTGCCCGAAGCATCACTGTAGATCTCAAATCCTTCGGTCCCACTTGGCGAACATAGAATAGGCATCGTGGTCAACCGACTTTTCAATTCTTTGATAGCTTGCGTGCATTCCTGAGACCACACCAACTTTTGATCTTTCCGCGTCAAAGTCATGAGGGGTAACACTATCCGCGAGAAGTTCTCTATGAAACGCCTGTAGTAGCCCGCAAGTCCAAGGAAACTCTAGACTTCTGCCACTAAAGAAAATATAGGCCACTCTCGTATCGCAACTATCTTCGCCAGATCTACCACAATCCCTTCCCCACTAACTATATGACCAAGGAATGCTACCGAGCAAATCCAGAATTCGCATTTGAAGAACTTGGCATAAATTTGATTTCTCCTCAATGTCTCCAACACCATATGCAGATGCTTGAAATGATCATCCTCGCACTGCGAGTACACCAATATATCGTCGATAAAGACTATCACGAATTGGTCCAGGTACTCTCTGTACGTTCTGTTCATCAAATCCATAAACATAGATGGTGCATTAGTCAGCCCAAACGGCATGACGGTGAACTCATAATGCCCATACCGTGTGCTGAAAGCTGTCTTGGTGATATCACTTTCCCTTATCCGCAACTGATAGTATCCGGATTTTAGATCCAACTTTGAGTACACAGTCAACCCCACCAGCTGGTCGAATAGATCATCAATTCTTTGGATCAGATACTTATTCTTCTCTTGTAACTTATTCAACTCCCGATAATCGATACAAAGTCGTAAAATTTCGTCCTTCTTCTTAACAAAGAGGACCAGCGCGCTCCAAGGCGATGAAATTTGACGTACATAACCTTGTTCCAACAGTTCTTGAATTTGCACTTTCAGTTCCACCATCTCCTTAGGCGCTAACCGATACGGAGAGCATGACACGGGTTTGGTACCTAGCACTAGTTCGATGGTGAAGTCGATCTCTCGCTGAGGTGGGGCTCCAGGGAGATTGTCAGGGAACACGTCAGGATACTCAGATATAACTGGCATACTGTCCAAACTAGGCATAGGCTTCGAAGACTCTACTAAGGTGAAAAATAGCTCTGCACCGGCACGAACTGCCCTAACCACCTGGAGAGCAGACATCAAAGTCTTGCTCGACCCTTTCATGCCCGCAAATGTCGCCTAACGACCGGTTCCCAATTTGACCTCCTTGTAGTTGCAATCAATATATGCTCGCTGCTCCGAGAGCCAGTCCATCCCAAAGATCACGTCGAACTCCACTAATGGTAGTAATTATGCTTGCAAGTCAAACTCTTGACTCCCAATATGAATCTTTACGCAACAGACTCTATCCGCGTGCATTGAACACCCATTAGGAAACAACACATCCAATTTGTCCTTTGCCATCAAGTAAGGTACTCCGATGCGCGATACAAATCCTTCAGAAAAAATGGAATGCGAAGCTTCGATATCAAATAGTGCTCTCGTCGGATAATCAAAAATCAAAACAAAGACTAGAACAAGCAGACATAAGCTAACGCGAAAAAGGATAACAAATATATAAAGTTAATCTGCTCTTAATTAACTCATACCTATCACCACATCGGTTTGCTTTATGGCCTCCTGAAGGCCAAGATTGTAAACTCCGGGCTGAGCTGGAGCATAGTGGGATGCGGTTGACTCCACCGCCTTCACCTTTTCCTCGTATATTGCTCCAGGCTTCCTCTCAGACTTTGGACGTTCGCTCCAACAATCTCGGGCAAAGTGCCCCATCTTCCCACAGTTATATCATGCGCCCGGGGTTCGGGCTGTAGTTGCCCCAGATGAACCAAAAGAAGCGGTTGGACCTGAAGTCATAGCCTTCCTATTCCACCTACGGAAGCCAAACTTCGAAGAGGTCTATACCTTGAACTCCGTCTTCTTCGCACTAGAGCCCTTCTTCTCTTAGACTCTCTTTAGATCCTTCTCCAATGATCGGGCCATATTGACCAGGGTTAAGAAGCCCTGCGTCATCGGCCCCGAGAGTAGTAGCCTTAGGTCATCCCTCAAACCCTCATAGAACCGGTTAGTCTTATGCTCTTCATCGGCCAAAGTAGAACTAGCATAACAACCCAACTGTGTAAACTCGTGGAGGTACTCATCCACGCTACTATTTCACTGCGTCAGTCTTTGTAACTCATTCTCCATAACGATCCTCTGAGCCGAGGGGAGGTACCTTGTCAAGAATAACCTCGAGAACTCGTCCATCGAGACATCTGTGAGTTTCCTTCCGGCCAAGTGATGCAGCTCCAACCCTTCCCACCACAACCTCGCCTCACCATCCAACAGGAAATTGGCTATGGTGGTCTTCTGTCATTCCTCTGTTTCCATAGCTGTCAAGACTCTATTCACCCGAGAGAGCCAATCTTCAGCATGGGTTGGCATTCCAGTTCCTGAAAACACTGGAGAGTTAAAGTTCATTACATGTTTGAGCCGCTTCTCTATCCCTCTTATAGGTATCAATGTTATACAACCACTTGTTCCACCCTTCTGGGTTCTGCTACTCGAATCGGTACCTGCTCCACTGTAGGGGCAGGATGTTGCACTTGCATTCCTTGTTGGGCATTTATCATTGCAAACACCGCTTCAACCACCAGTCTAATGGTTTCTGCTATAGGAGGGGTTGCAGGCACATCATTAGGTGCACTGCTCTCCGCCGATTGCGGACGTTCTGACTGTCCAGCACCGCTCCTAGTCACCTATAATAGCAAAAAACCCTCGATTATGCGACAAATAGATTGCTAAAAGCAATCACTGGAACACTCAAGTTCCGCAAAACAAGTGTATTTTCATTCCCAAGTGGACATTCACGGGTTCTTTTATGTTATAACGATGACGCACATACATGTGCTCACGACCCCTTAAAAGAATTCGCCCACCAATTCAAATAAGCAAGATCGAAGCCATAGTATGATACCAAATTGTAACACTCCCATCCGTCACATGGGATATAACAGAAGATCTGGCCGGGCCCCACATTATATACCATGGACAGCTAGTGGAGTTACGAATTAATACCAAATTAATGTATGCGAACAGAAAAAAGCAGACTGAAAAATTAGAGTAATGTAAACTTTATTATCCAAAAAAGGTATCAATTACAATGGTATAGCCTCCCTTTTATAGAATTGAGGAGATGAGAGAGATTACAATTAAGCAATGTAGGACTAAAAATTTACAAGTATATGCAGCTTTACATAAAGTCAAACCGGACAGGTCGTGCGGTTAGACAAGCCGGCTAACCCCCCGACAACCAACAAGAGGAGATAACAAGCACCACAGAGAGCAAGGCGCCATAGGAGACCGCTAGACCGCCTGGTCTCCAAGTCGTCTAACACAAACTGCCAGACCGCTGGGACACCAAACAACAACAGCCCGGTAGATAGGCTGACAAGGATAAACACCAGACCGCCCGGTCTACGAATAGCAACAGACTGCCCGGCCTCCATACTGTAACACCCCCCCTCAAGCTAGAGTATAGATATCAATCATGCCCAGCTTATCGCAAATGTGGAAAAAGGAAGCAGACACCGGCTTGGTGAAGATGTCTGCCAACTCGTTTTTTGAAGTGATGAACGGAGTACAAATCTGTTTCTTCAAGATCTCCTCCCGAATAAAATGACAGTCGACTTCTATGTGTTTTGTTCTCTCATAAAAGACCTGATTTTTGGACATATATATCGCTGCCTTATTGTCACAGAACATAGGAAGAGGATAGTTGTAGAACTCTCCTAAATCAAGCATGAGAGCTCGTAACCATTTCAACTCACACGTGGTCGACGCCATACTGCAATATTCCGCCTCTGCACTAGACCTGGAGACCATAGACTATCTCTTGCTCTTCCAACTCACAAGATTGCCTCCAACAAACTTGCAAAAACTTGATGTTGACTTGCGATCCTCTTTATCATCAGCATAGCTCAAATCAGAGTATGATTCAACCCTTAGGTGACCATTCTTCTGAAAAATGAGTCCTTTCCCTGGAGCTGCTTTAATATACTCCAATATCCTTAGGGCAGATTGTAGATGACACTCCCTAGGAGCTTGCATGAACTTGCTTACCTTGCCAACAGCATAAGATATGTCGGGTCTGGTTACCGTGAGATAAATGAGTTTGCCCACCAGACGCCGGTACCTCGTAAGATCAGATAGAAGAGACGAGTCATCTGTTTAAGTTTTGTCTTCTCCAGTAGTCATGGGATAGCGGGCAGGTTTAGCACCAGTCAATCCTGCCTCCTTTAGAAGATCAAGAGCATACTTCCATTGGGAAAGTACTATAGAGTTGAGCTTCCTAGAGATTTCGATCCCCAGAAAGTATTTCGGGGAGCCCATATCCTTTTTGACCAGGTGTTGACGGAGGTGTTTCTTTGTCAACGTTACCCCCTACTGGTCATCTCTAGTAAGAAGAATATCATCAACATAAACTTCATGAACTACCAGACTAGAGGCAATTTTTTGAACGAATAAGGAGTGATCGGCTGACCTTCTTGTAAAACCAATGGCAGCAACAATGCCACTAAATTTTTCAAACCAGGCATGAGGACTCTGCTTGAGGCCATAGATAGCCTTCTTTAGCCGGCATACTCGTGTCTCCCCTTGAGCAACATACCCAGGAGCTTGCTCCATGTAAACATCTTCCTACAGATTACCACAGAGGAAAGCATTCCTAACATCTAGCTGCGAAATCGGCCAATCCCTGTTGACAGCGATAGTGACAAGGACCCGAATGGTTCTGAGTCGAGAAATGGGATATAAGGTATCGAAGTAATCAACACCATAGGTCTAAGTGAATCCTTTAGCCAACATGCAGGCTTTGTAGCGATCCACGCTACCATCAGGATGGAATTTGACAACAAATACCCAGTGGCAGCAACAACATCCGTGCCCAAAGGTGGGGGAACAACGGTCCAGGTGCCCCGTTCAGTAATGGTAGCAATTTCCGCATCCATGGCAGCCTTTGAATGAGGAATAATGAGAGCTTCCTGGTACGTGCGGGGAGTAGCAGTCACTGAGATAGCCAATGCAAACGCCCTGCGAGAAGGAGTGAGACAATCATAGGAAACAACAGCAGCCAGCGGGTGCTGCGTACACGTCCACACCCCTTTGCGAAGAGCAATGGAAAGATCCAGGTCTGTATGTTCCTCAGTAAATAGAGCATCTGTGGCGGAGAGAGCTGGCCCGGGAGAGAGGAGGGACGGCCGCAGTGAAGAGGGAGATGACGTTGATGATGAGGAAGAGAGGGAAGGAAGAGATGGTTGAGGTGATGGTGGGAAAATCTTGACGAGAGTAGACAGGGTGGAGGGGACGGTGGGAGAAGGAAGTGGAGGTGGGTCGGAGGAGAAATATGACACATTCTTGAAGAATGTCACATCTGCGGAGACATATTGTTTCTGAAGAACATGATCAAAACAATTGTAGCCTTTTTGGGTAGTTGAGTAACCCAAAAAGATACACTTGGTGGCACATGAGTTAAGTTTGTCATGGGTTGCGGAAGGATTGTGCACAAAGTCTGTGCACCCAAAGATACGCAGAGGAAGAGGAAACACATCCTTTCCATGATAGAGAAGAGAGAATGGAGTTTGTCTGTGGATAACCGTGGATGTAATGCGATTAATGAGGTAACATGAGAGGAGGACAACGTAGCCCTAATAGGATCTAGGAACGTGCATTTGTGTCATCATGGTGCGGGTGAAATCAAGAAGGTGACGGTTCTTACTTTCTGTCACCCCATTTTGTTGCGAGGTATAGACACATATAGTTTGATGAAGAATACCATTTTGTACACAAAAAGAATGAAAGCACTGCTAAGATATTACTTAGCTTTGTCAGAACGAAAAACTTTAATAGACATATCAAAATGATTTTTAACCATATGATAAAAAGATGTCCATACAGAAAAAAGTTCTGAGCGATCCTTTAAAATATACACCCATGTACATCTAGAGAAATCATTAATAAATGTTACAAAATATGAGCTACCCTGACTAACGGTGAGGGTATGAGCAGGACCCCAAACGTCAGAGTGAACAAGTTCAAACGGCCTGGAAAATCCACGACCTTGCTTTGGTGGGAAGGAGGAGCAGTGATGCTTGCCAAGTTGACATGCTTCACAGTTGAGCAGTGGGCTTTGCGGAGGAAGATGTGGTAGAAGCTGGCGAAGGAGATGGGGAGGAGCATGACCAAGATGAAGGTGCCACTAGAGGAAATCAGTAGAGGATGTAGAGAAGGCGGAGAGTGTAGAAACGTTGTCGAGGAAGTAGAGACTGCCACTCTCAATCCCAGTAGCAATCATCCACTTGGTGCCCGGATCCTGAAAAGAACAAGTAGTATATGTGAATGTGATAGGCATTGTAGTTGTTTGCAAAGGGAAGTAACAGATAACAAGTTGCAAGGGAACTTGGGCACGTAGAGGGTGTCCGCCAAGCGAAGAGACGAAGTTACTTGAACCATCCCCGTTCCATTGACCGGTGATGGAGAGCCATCCGCAACCAGGACCGCGGGTCACCGGTCATGCTGTTGTAGGAGAGAAAAATAGTGTGGATTGTCGGTCAAATGATTTGTAGCACCAGAGTTGATCAACCATTTACCTTGAGTAGCGACGTGGGCACTACCTGAAGACGTGACCACAGAGGCAGACGACTTCAAAGAGGAAGAGGAAGCATCGCAAGATTGTCGAAGATGAGGATGCTTCTTCCAACAACGATCAACTGTATGGCAGGTGCGGCCATAATGAGAGCAAAGAAAGCGAGCAGTACCACGTTTGCTGGAGGGGAGATGGCGGCTACCAGAGCAACTCCGCTAAGTATGGTGAGCGGAGTTGTCCGATTGAGGAGGGGAGGATAACAATGGACATTGGAGAAAAGAAGTAACAGCGGCGATGCGGGAAGTGGTGGCATCCAGGGTGGGAGACTTTGCCTTACCAAGGATCTGTTGACGGATCATGTCATATGACTCTGGAAGGAGTAGAAGATAACACACAACCAGAAGCTCCTGAAAGTGTTTGTGTTGTTCAGCGAGATCAGCAGAGAAGGGGCGATTTTTTAGAATTTCGGCTACGAGAGCCTGAACTAGCTGGTAAGCAGCCTCTAGAGACATGGAGGGACGGGCAAAGAGTTCTGCATATAAAGTATAGATGCGAGACGTCTGAGCCCCCTTGGAGTAGAGAGCGACAAGATATAGCCAAGAATCCTTGATGGTTTCATCATGACGAATGACAGGGAGACATTGATCAGAGAGGCTGTTAGCCAGCCATGTGCGGAAAAGAGCATCGTTGGCATCCCAGTCATCAAAGAGAGGGGAATCATGCGGAGGAGGGTCATTTGTGAGATGATGATGTTTGCATTGAGAGCAGAGGTGGAAGGTGAAGGAGACACTCCAATCCGGATAGTTGGGACCAATAAGCTTGGAAGCGGTGCCAAGATTACCAGAAGGAGTTGGAGGTGTAGGAGGATGAGAGGCAATAGGAGTAGTGGTGGTGGAGATATCGGAGTTGGCCATAGAAGAAAGCAGTGGGAAAAGGAGAAGTCGCTAGAAGGAGAGAGGCTAACAAGGTCGCGGCGACTCCGGACACATTCTCGGTGAACCCGGTCCACCACCGCCCCGAGGATGGCAATGTCGTGAGCGTTATAGTATTTCCGGCCGCAGCCTAAGACTCGGCCTCTATGCCAACGATATGCATCACGTGCCTTAGGTCTATTTAACTGAACCACATAGAGCGGGTACGGTTCCACTCAACCCGTTGCTCACACCGCCACGTCAATTTAAGCCATCGGCGTGGGTCAAGATTTCCTGAGTCCCAAATCGATCAAATAATCTTACATAACCCAGTTATGTATAGGTTGGCTCCCAGTCCACCAAGATGGCAGAACCACGCATCTGCCCAGTTTTACGGGTGCACCTTGGTGTTAGTCGTCAAGGCTCCTTATTGCAATCTACCACGTAGAAAACCTGAAAACAACAATCGGAATGTAGTCTTCTCCGGCTATTCATGCATAATGAAACATCACCAATCCATACCAACTTGTCCAGGTAGGCGTCACACACCATGCCTATATCCGTACTTCGATTTCGGACTCTACATGCAAAACTAGGTGGACTATTCATATCCACCCGAATGAACACCACACACTCACTGCGTACTCGCGAGAGTGGGTTTCCTATGCAGAAAGGAAGAGGACTTCACATTTCTAAGAAGAGAATCGTTACCATAGAGGTTCGCTTTAGCTCCATGGCAAAACTAGCCTGATGGAAAGCACCGTAATGACCTCGTCTCCACGGATCTGGTCTAAGTTTGCATTTTGGGGCTCCGAAGCTCCACCGGCAGCCGAATTTCTCCTTCTCCTTCTTCCTTGCTCTCCCCTCTCTCTAACACACAAGAAAGAGAAGCCTTAGAGAAAATGAGGGTTTAGCCCTCAACCCCCGGCCTTATAATAGCAGGGAAATCTCTAAGCAGTTGGATCCCTTTTGAAGGAAATGAATGACCATGATTCGCACTTAAAAGTAATTTCCTGTGCCGAACACGCCGTGTGACACGCCCGTGTCACATGCCGTATCTCACGTTCTGGAAACAATCATCGAACATAGAATAGGACACGCACTCAGACATGCCCATGCACTATTTGACATGCCCGTGTCAGATGATGACACGCCCGTATCACGGGGCGTGTCCCTCAAGCGACAAAGGAAACTATCGCGTTCCGACCAGGACACGAGCTTAGACACGCCTGTGTCAACACTTGACACGCCCATGTCGACAAGTACACGACCGTGTTCCCGGCCGTGTCCTTTACTGGACACCGCCATGTCGACACAGAGCTGACACGACCCATGACACTGTTGGACTTAGAGGGGGGGGGGGTGAATAAGGGTTCTTTTAAATTTTTCTTAAATATTAAGCAAACTTTACTAGATGAATAACAACAATATAATTGAAGTGTGCAAATGGATACTAGCTAGAAACAATAATGATATATTTCAAAAGAGTTAAATTGAATACAAAGTGTCTCTATAGAGCTAGAGACAAAGGCTCATGAAATAAATAATTTGCAAGTGTTTTTGCCGGTTCTTATAACAAGAACCAGCAGGCTAAAGTGTATCCCTTCCTAGATTTTGCTTCTAGCCTCCCCTAGATCTAACCACGATCTAGGCACTACACACACAGCAAAGATTTCTCGCTAAGCTACACAAGGACTTGGATGCAACTCACAAGGTGGCGATTCTCTCCTAAGCCACATGAGGGCCTAGACACCACGCATAAGGCGGCGATTTCTCTACCGATTACAATGAGAAAGTAAAAGAAAAGAACAAAAACAAATTTAACACTTTAGGCTAGACACTCCCTTCAAACAATTCAATGAAGATGTCGACGAATCCTTGCTAGAGATGCTTCGAATGCTTCGCACGTGCCGTCAATCTTATGCGCTTTTTGGCCTTCTTTAGAGTATGGAGTATCTCTGAGTTCTGGAGCTCTCTAGATCGTCTATGCAGGAAAGTGCACTCCAGGTAATGAAAATCGTAATTTTCGCAGCAAATGAAAGGTTTTTATATTCTGGCGCTATCGCTGGGCGATACTGGGTATCGCCATCTGGCAATATCGGTAACCGCTGCCACGTGTCCCACGAACTCCTCATTTTCGTATTGCACAAACATTGAGTGCCGAATCGTGCACTATCGCCGAGCGATACCGATTATCGTCATCTAGCAATAGCGAAATAACGGAAGCCACGATTTCATCGAAGGTCGAGCGGAAATGCGTCGAGTGGTGCTATTTCCTGTTGGCAATACCCAATATCGCCTGGCGATATCTCCCGAGCTCAAGTTTTATCCGATTCAACATCAAAAAGATATTAGATATTAACCTGTGTTATCTGCACTCCAAAAACATCCAAATATCAAATACAAACAAGATTTGTTATTAGCAAACTAGGAAGCATGGAATGCATGCTTCAACAATCTCCCCCTTTTGATAATAACAAATCGATCAAGAAAGAAATCATGAATGTTAAAAAGATCCACCCAATTTGAGTATCAAGACGAACCATGTGTATGTGCACAAATTGCTCCTGGATGAAACACTCCCCCTCGATGTGATCTCCCCCTAAATGGAAGCATAGGGAAATTCGTTTATTTTAATTAAAGATGTGAAAAATAATTTTTAGGGAAATTCATGTATTTTAACAAAAGATGTGTTCATAATTTTTCCAAGTGTACACAAAAATATATGTGTTGAAATTTGTGAAGTGGAAGTGGTTGACGGGACAGACCGGGCGGCCTGGGGCGGACAGCTTTGGCGGACTAGGCAGACTGTGCGGACTGTGATGTGCGGCCTGGTGGAAGGTCTAGTGGAAAGCCGGCTGTCTTCTGAGCAGCTTGTTGCATGGAGTCCGCGGACTATGCGGCCTGGTTTCTGCGGATAGGGTGTTTGCTGATTGTCTTTGCCAAGGAGCGGCCTGAGCGGATGGAGGCTTGCAGACTGGTGCATTGCTCAGTGGTCGTGGTGCAAGCTTGTGCTGATAGGCGGTTTGGCTCGTGTCCGCGCTGTTGGCTGTTGCGAACTAAGCTTAGAGCTTGGCTGAGGCCTTGTCGAGCTCTGGTTTTACAGCAGGTGGTTGCTGTGGAGATCATTTGGCGGCCTGGCTTTGGAGTCTGGGGAAGGTTGCTGCGTTGGGCAGGAGTGCGAGGAGCCTGCGGACTGATGGCGGTCTGTGCTTTGGTGTTTGGCGGACGGGGTTTTTCGTCCGCCATGCTCGCATTGGCCTTTGATGGTTTTGGACTTGGTCACACTTTGTGCCAAGGTCATGGTGTCCGCCGTATCCGCCAAGTCCGATGTGATCGGGCAGACTGTTGCTAGCTGCCTTTGGTCGTGGACTTGTGGGGGATTGAGGTGTGAGTCTTGCGGACTGCCTCGGGTTGGTATGGACAGCCATTGAAGGGGGATTGATGTCCTGCAGTGGTTGGAGCTTTGCGGGCGGATGCCTTGTCCGCATAGCTTGGGCGGACTGGAGAGGGTTCGCCAATGGTTGCCTTGCTCCTGGCGGTTTTCCTTGGTAACCGGCTAAGTTCTTGCGGACTCGGCGGACGGTGTTTTGCGATCGCGCGGGCTGGGGCGGTGTATCTATCTCTAGGGCAGTGACCACACTCCTCACCTCGCCTATAAATAGGACCCCCCTGGCAGGTCTACAGTAACCTAAGTAACTTGAGTGAACAGTAAGTTGGGTTGTGCAAGGAGCTGCGGTCTCTGTTTGTCAGTCAGTGCGGATTGTTTCAGTGCTGACGTTTGCTGTGTGCAGGTCGCGCGGTTTGCTTCAAGGAGCCAGGAGTTTGGCTTTGACTTCGGTCAAGTACTTGGAAGTGAGCGGTCTCTGCGGACTCAGCAGGAGGTCGCTCTACGGCTTGTCAGTTCTGTTTCATCTTTGCCAGCTTCAATAACCTGTCCGCCAGCTTCAGGCGGGTAGGGGTGTTCCTCAGTTCAGGTTCAGCATGAGACGAATAACGGTGTGTCCGCGCGGCCTCGCGGCTTCGGCGGACTCCGTGGCTATTCGGCGGTTTGCAGCTAAGTTCGGGGGATCTTAGCGGACTCGGCGACCTCGGTGACCTCGGCGGTCTCGGCGGACTCCGGTGCTGTCTGCCCGACTTGAATTTTTTGGTGCTTTCTGTATACAACTGTTATACTAGCAAAATCATATCTCGCTATGTATGCCTCGTGGTGTAAAGAAGTGAATGAATAATAGACCTGCTTGTGCTTCCATTGTTTGTTGGGATTAACCCTTGTTCCTTGGCTTTCTGCTGGTTCAACGTGAGAACTGGGTAGTTCCAAAGATATTAATTTGGCGTTTGGGCTATCTTGCTGACCACGTTGAGAAAATTTAACAATATGAACAGAATTCAGTGGATGATTTCTTTTGTAAAGATTCTCCCCCTTTTGGAATTGTCAAAAGATATCGAATAGTGCGGCCTAAGCGATAGAAGGAAAAACACAAAAAAAGACTCATAGAGGGCAGGTGAGCAATATAGAATAATAAAAAAATGAGTAAACACTAACTGTGGCAACGTTCAACGAACTCTATCACAAACACATACACTACTGAAAAGTTTTTGTGAAACAGTTCTCTGTCCAATTCTCATAAGAAGAACGTTTAGAGAGGATAATGTTGTGTACATGTGAGTTGTTGTCGGAAATACTTATGTAGAGTCTTACAAATACATGAACACTAGAATGTTAAAAAACAACGTAACATAGAGTAAGACATGCGGAGCTATACTCGTATCCAAGAGTTCAGAGCACACAATAAAGAAATTATCCATGTAAAGATATGCACAAGACAATTTACAATTCTTGCCAAGGTGCTCAACCTCACAATGCTTATGAAGACTTATCAGGAGGGTAAGTAGTGCTTGGTGGAGGTTCCTTGTCAGCCCTTTATTATTTGTTGTTTTGTTGTGTGAAACATATCACCAAAGGTTTGCACTTTTGGGATTATACACTCTTGTTAATCACATTTTTTTGTTTTTGGAGCTGAACAAAGGAGTCCGAATTCACTTGTGATAGCATAAAAAATAATTAAATATTAGTGTACATTGTACCAAACTCGCATAAAGTAATAGCAGAAAACAAGCAACAGTAGCGGTTATGGTAGAACATTCATAATTCACATTATGTAAGATGGATGCATACGAAGATTTGCACAATTGTGAGTGAAATAACATTATCATAACTAAAAGATTTCTCAT
Source organism: Platanthera guangdongensis (assembly GCA_039583875.1). Lineage (NCBI taxonomy): Eukaryota > Viridiplantae > Streptophyta > Magnoliopsida > Asparagales > Orchidaceae > Platanthera > Platanthera guangdongensis. The sequence goes on from CM077154.1 coordinate 114,911,418, forward strand.
ACTTAGAGGCATGTGAAAACAATTTCATGAGTTTAAGAACACTAGTACTGAAATATGTAGAATGGATATAAGAATGGTGAACTAGATAACCAAGTTATTATAAAACTCAAAAAAAACATTACACCTAGCCTAAATCTGAGTCAGGAAGACAATTTAAAGAAACTACAAAAAGTCACCATCGCCGGGCGATACCGGGTATCGCCGGTCAGTGATAGTGGTAAAAGGATAAAAACGGGCTCATTCAGTCAAAAGGCATCAAACCAACCCTTTTTCCCGAAGACAGATGGCGGAAGGCGGAGTAGAAGTCGGCAAAACCATAACACCTATGTATTAAACTTGGATTTTTGCTTTAATTCTTTGGATTTTTATGGATCTAATTGTTAGGATAGTGTAGCATGTCATCCTAGATGAGAAATTTCCAGGTTTTAAAGTGTTTAGATTTTGTTTGTGGATCATAAGAAAATAGGATTGTTTTAGTGAAAGATGTGTATAGTTTCTTGAATTTAAGAAGTTGTAAAAGGATTTGGAGAAAAAAACCTTGCAGATCTGGTACATTAGATGAAGGGGCAAACCAGATCTGAAGTTGGAAATGGAGGAAAACCATTTCCCGCTATTGCCTGGCGACAGTGGCTGTCGCAGTTTGGCGATATCCAAAAAAACAATTCGATATGCAGGAATGGCTTCCACTTCCAAAGCACGAAGAAGCACAGGGAGTGACTCATATTCATCATATCAAACATTTTCGGGAATAGAGAATGCTAACATAGGAATCGGACGGGTGATCGAATTCGACTCGGCCCGACATGCACATATCCATGATTTGTTAGCCATGGATGGAATAATGTCGATTATTATTCCAGATACATTCTCCTCCGTACTGATTAGAGAATTTTATAATTATCTCAAAGATCTGCATTTCACGGAATTGAATGTCGGAGTCCGATCAAAAATACAAGGACAGGCGGTAGAAATAACACACTATGACCTTAGAGATGAGTTTGCATTAATCGAGCATGAAAACACTTTAGATGTAGTAGAGAACTATCAGAAAGATAGGGATTGGACATTATTGAATATGATTTTGCATGGAAATTACATCAAATCACTAATTCAATCAACGACCAGGCTTACGGAGGATGCACGACTAGTGCAAGATATGTTGAGGCATACTGTCCTACTGAAATCCGGAGATACACGAAAAATAACAGCTCAACAGAGTTATGTGACGTACATGATTTTGGAGCGAGAGTCGTTTGATATGGCGGATTTTTTCCTTTCGATTGTACGCTATTCATTTAGATTGAAAAGTTCTAATTGGAAGAAATTGAACACACTACCACTTGAAGCCGTCATCCAACAGATTTTATATAGGAAATATACGTGGATCGACCCCGATTTGTACTTCAATGTTTGTATCCCATCTATATATTCGACGTGTGGAACACCTTCCACCGGCCGATCAACACGAGGAGGGTCATTAAGGAGGAGTGAACCGGTGTCCACTATCCGAAACCCGCCAATTCCTAGAGGTGGATCATTGCGAGAAGGGTTGGACGACTTGCGAGAGTCATTCGAAGAACACAAGAGGGATGTGAAGAAAAACTTCTTGGGATATCAGAAATTTTTTAAATTTCTGACAAAAAGTTTGAAGTTGAAGCCCACTCCAGCAGAGGCAGCAGAATGGGAAGATCCGGTCATGGAACCGCCCCGTACATCTACTCGCCGATCATGTCAAACATGGAGCAGCGAGCACAGTTCAGCAGATGACCAAGGAGAGACCACTGCAGGTAACAGTAGAAATTTTTGAAGATTTTGGGATGGCTGGACATTTTGCCGCTATCGCCCGGCGACAATCACTATCGCCGGAGTGAATTTTCTTCAATTTGAGTAATTATTTATGTTGTAATTTTATGTGGCACTTATATGTGGTATTATGCTTCTCTAACAATATATAAGACTCGGTATATGGTGTTTCCATTTATGTAATTTTTTTGGCTTAATGTTCATGATTTTAACAATTTAATGATGTTAATATTATTTAATTTTTTTTGGCTTGCGATGGGAATCTATTACGTTGAAAGGTCTAGAATGCCTAGTTCTAATCATAATAAAGAAAAATGGGAATCTGGAAGTGGTTTCGTGAAAATATCCGCAAGCTGTGAGTCAATGCTTATAAAATTGACTTTTATCATATTTTGTTTTATGTGGTCTCTTATGAAATGATGACGTACATCAATGTGTTTGGACCTAGAATGATGAACTGGATTATATGTTAAGTCAATTATACTTTTATTATCACACTTCAATTCAATTGTTTCATGAATTATTCCAAAATCTTATAAAGCTTGCTTCATCCATAAATCTTGTGCACAACAACTGCCTAGTGCCATATACTCGGCCTTAGTTGTGGATAAGGCAACAGAATTCTATTTCCTACTCGACCACGAAATATGTGAAGGGCCAATAAAGTGACAGGTGCCACTGGGGCTTTTACTATCTAATGAACACCCAGCATAATCAGAATCAGAGAAGCCATGTAATATAAATGTATCGTTATGAGGATACCACAAACCTAATTTAGATGTGCCAATAAGATATCTAAAAATGCGCTTAACTGCTTTTAAATGAGACTCTTTGGGATTAGCCTGAAATCTAGCACATAAACATACATCGAACATAATGTCAGGCCTAGAGGCAGCCAAATACAATAGAGATCTTATCATTCCTCGATAAAGTGTTTGATCTATTAATATTCCACTTTCATCTTTTCCTAACTTTAATGAGACACACATGGGGGTATTTGCTTGTTTTAGATTTTCAAACCCAAATCTTTTAAAATATCATGAATATATTTAGATTGACAAATAAAAATTACATCATGGTTTTGAGTGATTTGAAAACCAAGAAAATAAGTGAGTTCACCTACCATGCTCATTTCAAATTCATTCTTCATAATTTCAATAGCACTATCACATAATTTTTCATTTGTGGATCCAAAAATAATATCATCAACATATATTTATAAAACGATAAGATCATCAGTGCTTTAACAAATAAATTACAATCAGCACTGCCCATTTTTTAATTATTTTTAGTAAATAAATAGTCAATCTATCATACCATGCTCGGGGTTCTTGTTTCAAACCATAAAGGGTTTTTTCTAATTTAAAAACATGATCAGGAAATCTAATATCAACAAAGCCTGGAGGTTGTTCTACATAAACCTCCTCCTTAATATACCCGTTAAGAAAAGCAGTTTTAACATCCATTTGAAATAATTTAAACTTATTAAAACTAGTAAATTCAAGAAATATTCTAATTGCTTCTAAACGTGCTACGGGTGCCAAATTTTCATCAAAATCTATTCCTTCTATTTGTGAATAACCTTTTGCTACGAGTCTTACTTTATTCATAGTGACCCTAGATTCACTATCTAGTTTATTTTTAAAAATCCACTTAACCCCTACAACAGGATGATTTAACGGTATTTTTACTAACTTCCAAATCTTATTACGTTCATATTGATTAAGCTCGTCATTCATAGCTAAAAACCAAGAATTATCATTTAAAGTAGCTTCAATGCTTTTAGGTTCTATATCAGAAATAAAGCACATATTTGAAAATAACTCATGTACGAATGAACGAGTACTTACCCCTCTTCATGGTTCTCCAATAACAAAATCTTGGGGATGATCTTTTGAAAATCTTAGTTCGCTTGGAGGCACGTATCCTTTCTCTTCTTCTTCTTCTTCTTCTTCTTGTTCGAATCCTTTTTCTTCATCTTTGTCTCCAAGGTTTTCATCATCATCCACCCTTTGTAGAGGGAAGAACTCTTCATTTTTATCTATATTATTAGCTTCTACACAAGGAAAAAACTCATCAAATGTAACATGTATCGATTCTTCAACCATTTTAGTCATCTTATTGTAAACTCTATAAGCTTTACTTGTAGAAAAATAACCAATAAAAATGCCTTCATCACACTTTTCATCAAATTTGCCTAAATTATCCTTAGTGTTCAAAACAAAACATTTACATCCAAAAACTTTAAAATAAGACACATTTGGTTTCTTTTGAAAATATAACTCATAAGGTGTTATTTTTAAGAGGGGTCGAAGCATAACACGATTAATAACATAACAAGAAGTACTAACAGCATCGACCCAAAATGATCAAGGTAATTTATATTCAGATAGCATAGTGCGAGCTAGTTCTTACAAAGTTCTATTTTTCCTTTCCACCACACCATTTTGTTGAGGTGTACGAGGAGCAGAAAATTCATGTTTAATTCTTAACTCATTTGCAAAAAGGAACAAATTTCTCATTATCTAATTCACCTCCATAATCTGAACGAATGCATTTTATTTTTAATTTTATTTCGTTTTGAATACGTAAACATAATTTGGAAAATTCTAAAAATGCATCAGATTTAGATGATAAGAAAATTGTCCAACTAAAGTGAGAGATATCATAAATCAAAACAAATGTGTACTTTCTACCAACTAGACTTAGTGTATTAACATGACCAAACAAATCCATATGTATCAATACTAAAGGCCTAGTGGTGGAAACGATATTTTTGTTTTTAAAGGAAGACTTTGTAAATTTTCCTTTTTGACATTGTGAACATAAAGATGATAGATTTCCATGCAAAAAAGATAAACCTTTAACATGTTTATTTTGAGACAATTTTAGGATTAGTTTGGAACTAGAATGTCCAAGACGTCTATGCCACAAATCTAACTCCACATTTTTAGAAATAAAACACTTTAATGAAGAATGTGACAAATCATTAAATCTAATCATGTAAACATTTTGAAATCTAGGAGCAGTAATAACAATATCATTTGTTTTAGAGTTAATAATTTTGTATAGGTTTGAAGATGAGTCAAACAAGATGTTTAAGCCAATATCACATAATTGACTTATTGAAATTAAATTATGCTTCAAACCTTTAACATATAAAACATTTGAGATAGTAAATGATTTATTACCTACTACTCCAATGCCGATGATTTTTCCCTTTCCGTTGTCTCCAAAAGTAACTACTCCTCCATTCTTTATCTCTAGGCTAAGTAACTTTGATTTATTGCCCATCATGTGCCTGGAACACCCTGATTCCAAGTACCACACGTCTTCTTTGTCCTTAGCCTGCCAACACACCTAGAAAGAGGATGAGAGTAAAGATCCTGCTATCCAAGTGGTTCCTCCCATAGAATAGGCGGAAGCATTAGGCACCCAAATTTATTTGACTCAGCAGTATCCCGTCTTCTTACAAGTATGTGTTGTGTGACCAAACTTATAACATTTGGCATACTTGATGAAAGAAGTTGACGGGTTTTTAAAGTAAATTTTGACCCTTTGCTGGGAGCTACAAGTACATGGGATTTATTGTTTTTAATCTGAAAATTAGATTTCTTGGAATTTTTCTTATCGCCGGCAACAGTGGATGTCGCTGGGCGATAGTGTTCAGGAGAGTATCCAAGTCTGAATTTTTCAGAACCATAGTACTGGTTTCCCAAAATCATATTTAGAGATTTTTGGCCCACTCCAAATTTGTTTGTGGCCATTTCTAAATTACGGACTTGTACCCTTAATAGATTATTTTCGGCAACTATGGTGCCGCAACGATTAGCGAAGGACTTCATGCTGCCTTCCACTTGAGATTGAGAAAACTTTAGAAATCTCTTTAAGGCCTCTTTCTCTTTTGTAAGAGTCTCAACCCGAGTCTGAGTCTTAGAGAGATCTTTCTCAAGCTCCACTATCTTTGTCAAGGAGGGACAATCCTCTTGACAAGACGCTTTCTCCTTTCCAAGAACTTTTACTTCATTTTTTAGTTTTTTATTTTCTTTAACTAATACTTTATTTTCAGATTTAATCAATTTAATTTCATGCAGTTTTTTGTCTAAGTACTCGCAAGTTCTCAAAAATTTTGAATATAAATCATCATAAGTTTCAGGAGTTACCTCAGTATCGCTCTAGACACTGCTTCCTTCATCATAAGACGAAGTGCTTTTTCCCATGAAGCACATGTTGGCCTCCTCTTTAGTTTCTGACACTGAAATGCTTGACTCCTTAGAAGTGGCTTCATCCCATGTTTCAGCCTTTAGAACTTTCTTCTTATCTTTCTTTTTGTGCCGCTTGTCCTTCAGCTCTTTCAGATACTTTGGGCACTTGCTCTTTATGTGGCCAATCTTCCTGCAATGATAGCATTCAGGTGGTGGCCTATCTTCGTCATCCTCTCCTTCAGCTTGGAATTTTCCTTTCCTATTCCCAGATTCTTGCCTCTTGAAAAATCTCTTGAAAGAATTTCTTCTTTCAGGATTTCTCATGAATCTCCTGAACTTCTTCACAAACAAGCTCTCTTCATCTTCATCATCACTTTCATCGCACTCGCTTTCCTTCTCCTTCTTGGACTTCAATGCCAAAGCTTTATTTATTAGCTCCAAGCTATACTATTTTTTTTGAATCCTCAACCCTACTTCATGGGTTTTCAAGTTGCCTATGAGATTCTCAATTTGGAGAGACTTTAGATCGTGTGACTCCGAGATGGCAGTCACTTTAGGATTAAACTTTGGTGGAAGCGATCTAATTATTTTCCTCACCAAATCTCCATTTGAGAAATTCTACCCTAGAATCCTTGACTCATTTACTATCTTGCTAAACCTTGTGTACATGGAGTCAACATCTTCATCAACCTCCATTTTGAACTTCTCAAACTCTTATTCTAGCTGAAAAAACTTTGAGTCCTTTACCTGCAATGTTCCTTCATGAGTAACTTCAAGAAGATTCCAAATATGATATGCAGTATCACATGCACAAACACGGTTAAATTCAGTCCTATCTAACGCACAAAATAAGGCGTTCATTGCCTTAGCATTATTTTTACATCGAAGCTTATTAGCTTCATCCCATTTGTCCTGTGGTTTTTCCATAGAGACACTTCCTACAACAATTATAGGAGTAGTGTAGCATGTTTCTACCATGCCCCAAACATCGATATCTACTGCTATTAGAAAGCATCGCATTCGAGCTTTCCAATAGTTATAGTCAGTGCCCGTGAATAAGTGAGGTATACTTATACCTTGCCCCTCAGAAAATGCGTGCGTGTGTTGCGCCATTATACCTAGTGTTGAAACCATTTTATGAGTAACCTTCCACTGATACCAGGTGTTGGACCTTGCGGCGCCCTTAGAGGGGGGTGAATAAGGGTTCTTTTAAATTTTTCTTAAATATTAAGCAAACTTTACTAGATGAATAACAACAATATAATTGAAGTGTGCAAATGGATACTAGCTTGAAATAATAATGATATATTTCAAAAGAGTTAAATTGAATACAAAGTGTCTCTATAGAGGTAGAGACAAAGGCTCATGAAATAAATAATTTGCTAGTGTTTTCGCCTGTTCTTCTACTAAGAACCGGCAGGCTAAAGCGTATCCCTTCCTAGATCTTACTTCTAGCCTCCCCCTAGATCTAACCATGATCTAGACGCTGCAGACAAGGCAACGATTTCTGCCTAAGCCAAAAAAGTACTTAGACGCCACTCACGAGGCGGCGATTATCTCCTAAGCCACACAAGGGCCTAGATGCCACGCACAAGGCGATGATTTCTCTACCGATTACAATGAGAAAGTAAAAGAAAAGAACAAAAACAAATTGAACACTTTAGGCTGGACAATCCCTTCAAACAATGTGCCGAAGATGCCGACGAATCCTTGCTAGAGATGCTTCGAATGCTTTGCACGTGCCGTCAAACTTACACGCTTTTTGGCCATCTTGAGAGTATGGAGTATCTGTGAGTTCTGGAGCTCTGTAGATCGTCTATGCAGGAAAGTGCACTCCAGGTAATGAAAATCATAATTTCCTCAGAAAATGAAAGGTTTTTATATTCTGGCGCTATCGTCGGGCGATACTAGGTATCGCCATCTGGAGATATCGGTAACCGCTGCCATGTGTCCCACGAACTCCTCATTTTTGCATCGCACAAATGTTGAGCGCCAAATCATGCACTACCGCCGAGAGATACAGGTTATCGTCGTCTGGCGATAGAGAAATAATGGCAGCCACGATTTCGTCGAGCGTCGAGCGGAAATGCGTCAAGTGGAGCTATGGCCTGTTGGCGATACCGAATATCGCCTGGCGATATCTCCCGAGCTCAAGTCTGATCTGATTCAGCATCAAAAAGATATTAGATATTAACATTTATTATCTGCACAACAAAAACATCCAAATATCATATACAAATAAGATTTGTTATTAACAAAGTAGGAAGCGTGGAATGCATGCTCCAACATACACGACCGTGTCTCAGGCCGTGTGCCTGACCTCCAAAGATCGTCGAACACATTTCGTCAACCATACGTAAAATCATCGAACTCATAGCAGGGCATGGCCATATACATGCCCATGTCCCAGGTCGTGTGACCCTTATCAGGCCCCAAGTTGGCCTTAAGACGGTACTAGTTCATTTCCATGTTTTGGGGCGTTACACCAAACCTGTGTCACGCTCTCCATATTGGTTAGTGCCTAAGGAGATGACAGAACTAAAAGTACAACTTCAAGAACTGTTGGAACAAGGTTATGTGCGTTCAAGTTCATCGCCTTGGAGCATGCCGGTCCTCTTTGTTAAGAAGTAGGACGGAAGTTTACGACTTTGTATCGATTACCGGGAGTTAAATACGTTAACGGAGAAGAATAAGCATCAGATCCCAAGAATTGATGATCTGTTCGACCAGCTGGTGGGGTCGACTGTGTACTCAAAGTTGGATCTGAAATCCGTATATTATCAGCTGCGAATAAGGGAAAGTGATATCCCCAAGATAGCTTTCAACACACGATATGGGCATTATGAGTTCACCGTCATGCCATTTGGGCTGACTAATGCACCATCTGTGTTTATGGATTTGATGAATAGAACGTTCAGAGAGTACGTGGACCAATTCGTGATTGTCTTTATTGATGATATATTGGTATTCTCGCAGTGCGAGGATGATCATTTCAAGCATCTACATATGGTGTTGGAGACATTGAGGAGAAATCAACTTTATGTCAAGTTCTCCAAATGCGAATTCTGGTTATCCTCGGTAGCATTCCTTGGTCATATAGTTAGTGGGGAAGGGATTGCGGTAGATCCGTCGAAGATAGTTGCGATATGAGAGTGGCATGTGTTATCTTTAGTGGTAGAAGTCCGGAGTTTCCTTGGACTTGAGGACTACTATAGGCGCTTCATAGAGAACTTCTCGTGGATAGCATTACCCCTCACGACTTTGACGAGGAAAGATCAAAAGTTTGTGTGGTCTCAGGAATGCGCGCAAGATTTCAAAGAACTTAAAAGTCAGTTGACCACGGTGCCTATTCTATGTTCGCCAAGTGGGACCGAAGGATTTGAGACCTACAGTGATGCTTCGGGCAATGGATTAGGTTGTGTTCTATTGGAGCATGGGAGTGTAATAGCTTATGGCTCGCATCAGCTGAAGGTGCATAAGAGAAATTATCAGGTACATGACCTGGAATTAACGGCCGTGATATTTGCCCTGAAGCTGTGGAGGCATTATCTATACGGTGTGAAGATCGATATCTATACCGATCACAAGATCCTGAAGTACTTGTTGGATCAAAAAGACCTAAACATGCGGCAACGGTGGGTGACTACACATTTAAAATACATTATGTTCCTGGGAAAGGCAATGCGGTGGCGGATGCGTTGAGTCACAAGGCCCATGTGCAGGCCAATTGGTTGTCGGTTCATGACAAACGTTTGATTCAGGATTTGGAGGCATTAGAGATCTCTTGTGTTGACAAGCAGATGAGTGTTGAAGCATAATTGAACTGGATAGAGGTACAATATGACCTTTCTGATAGGATTCAGCAGGCTTTGAATTTGGATAGCAGCATGAAGCAGATCATGGATGAGGTTTTGGATGAGTCAAATTCACAATTTACTGTTGAGGATGGACTGTTGTGGAGGGATAGTCGTCTGTGTGTCCCAAGTGTGGGAAAATAGCGGCAGGAGTTGATGTATGACGCTCATCATACCAAGTACTCGATTCACCTAGGGAGCATGAAAATGTATTGTGATACGAAAAAGTTTTTCTGGTGGCCAGGGCTTAAAAAGGACGTGGCACTTTATGTGGTGAAGTGTCAAATGTGCGCCTTGGTGAAGGCAGAGTACCAGAATCCCAGAGGTTTCTTGAAGCCCTTGCCTATCCCAAAGTGGAAGTTCGACGATATTTCAATGGATTTTGTGCATGAGTTGCCAAAATCGCAGAAGGGAAATGACCCCATCTGGGTGATCGTAGATCGATTGACGAAAGTGTCACACTTCATTCCAAATAGGACGGATGATTCAGTGGTTAAGCTAGCAAAGCTCTATGTGGATAAAATTGTTCGACTGCACGGTGTGCCCCGCAGCATCGTGAGTGACCGAGATGGACGCTTCACGTCTAATGACTGGAGATTGGTGCAACAAATATTGGGAACCAAGCTGAGTTTCAGCACGTCCTTCAATCCGCAGACAGATGGTCAGATCAAGAGGGTCAACATGATGTTGGATAATATGTTTCGCATGTGCATCTTGGATTTCGGAAAGCGGTGGGAAGATCTCATGTTCATGGTGGAGTTTGCTTATACCAACAGCTACCAAGCGAGTATTCAAATGGCGCCCTTCGAGGCTATATATGGTAGAAAATGTCGCACGTTGTTGTCTTGGTTGGAGACGGGTGAGTCGAAGCTGTACAAACGACAAGAAGTGGAAGACGCCACTTCGTTGGTGCAAATAATTCGAGAATGATTGCTGATCGCTCAGGACAGGCAGGCTAAATACTATAACGCCAAGCATAGGAACGTTGAGTTTGCTGTTGGTGACTGGGTATACTTGAAGATTAAGACGTTCAAGGGTGTCTCACGAGTACGACGCTTGAAGAAGCTAAGTATTAGATACCTTGGAACGTTTGAGATTCTAGAGTGAATTGATGAAGTAGCTTATCGACTGAAGTTATTAGTGGAATTGAGTGGTCTACACGACGTATTCCACATATCAGTGTTGCGGAAAGAGATACAAGAGCCTTCACAAGTGATTGCGGTTGATCACGTACCTATATATTGGGTTGACGATGAAGGTCAAGCCCGTTCACATTGAGGACTTTGTAGTCAAGCGACTTTGTAACAAAGACATCAGGATGTTCAAGATCCGAAGGGACAACTGCAGTCATGAGCAGCTTTCATGGTAGCGAGAGCAGACCATGCTTAAGGAGTATCCCGAGATCTTCTACTCAGGTACCGTTTAAGTTTGAGTACTTTTCATTCTATATTTTCGAGAAGATATTCTTTTAAGGGGGGAGAGTTGTAACGCCCCAAAACTCGGAAATGAACTGGAAGCATCTTAAGGCCAACCTGGGGCCTTATAAGCGTCACACGGCCTGGGACACGGGTGTGTCCATGGCCGTGTCCTGGTACGAGTTCGATGATTTTCCGTATGGTCGACGAAATGTTTTCGACGATCTTTGGAGTTCAGGCACAAGGCCTAAGACATGGGCATGTCAAGGGTCGTGTCCTACTTTATGTCGACATGGCGGTGTCCAGTAAGGGACATCGCCTGGAACATGGTTGTGTACTTGTCGACACGGGCATGTCAAGTGTTGACACGGGCGTGTCTAAGCCCGTATCCTGGTTAGGACGCGACGGTTTCTTCTATCGCTTGAGGGACACGCAGCGTGACATGGTCGGGTCATCATCTGACACTGGCATGTCAAACAGTACACGGGCGTGTCTGAGCCCGTATCTTGTTCTGTGTTCGACGATCGTTTCCAGAACGTGAGGCATGGCCTATGACACGGGCATGTCACAAGCCGTGTCTGGCCCAGGAAATTGATTTTAAGTGCGAATCATGGCCGTTCATTTCCTTCAAAAGGGATCCAACGGCTCAGAGATTTCCCTGTTGTTATAAGGCCTGGAGTTGAGGGTTAAACCCTAATTTTCTCTTCGGGTTTCTCTTTTTAGTGTATTAGAGAGCGGGGTGAAAAAGGAAGAAGGAGAAGGATAAATCCGACCACCGGTGGAGTTTCGGAGCCCCAAAACGCAAACTGAGTACAGATCCGTGGAGATGAGGCCGTTGCGATGCTTTCCATCTGGCTAGTTTTCCCATGGCGGCAAAACAAACCTCTAGGGTAACGATTCTCTTCTTGGACATGTGAAGTCCTCTTCCTTTCTACATAGGAAACCCTCTCTCGCAAGTATGCGGTGAGTGTGTGGTGTTCCTTCGTGTGGATATGAATAGTCCACCTAATTTTGCATGTAGAGTCCGGAATCGAAGTACGGACATAGACATGGTGTGTGAAGCCTACCCGGACAAGTTGGTCTGGTTCGGTGATGTTTCATTATGTATGAATAGCTGGAGAAGACTCCGTGCCGATGGTTGTTTTGGGGATTTCTATGTGGTATATTGCAACAGGGATCCTTTGGGACTAACCCCAAGGTGTACCCGAAAAACTGGGCAGATGCGTGGTTCTGCTATCTTGGTGGCCTGGGAGCCAACCTATACATAACTGGGTTATGTAATATTATGTGATTGATTTGGGACTCAGGGAAGCTTGACCCGCATCGATGTCTTAAATTGACGTGGAGGTGTGAGCAACAGGTTAAGTGGAACCGTACCCGCTCTATGTGGTTCAGTTAAAGAGACCTAAGGCATGTGGAACTTACTGTTGGCATAGAGGGAGAGTGTTAGGCTGCGGCTGGAAAGACTATAATGCTCATGACGTTGCCGTCCTGGGGGCGGTGGTGGACCGGGTTTACCGATAATGTGCCCTGAGATAACAGGGTGTTTGGCCGGGCGAGCCTACGCCTATGGTGATTGGTGCTTAAAATGTACTTTCACTATCTTATTTTGTTATACTAATAAATTGCAGGGAAGGAGCACCGCCGCCCCGGTTTAGGGGTGGGGTCGTAATAATTTGGTCTGCTTTAGCTGGCCATTGATTTTGTTTGCCAACGCTGCGGTGGAATGTTGATTACAGGTGTTGCGGAGCCTAGTAGCAAGTAATGGGCAGAATCCCTGGTTGCTTTGCAGGCCCCCGAAGGAAAAAGCCAACGTTTACTTTTATGCTCATGTGTGGCTGGTCTGCGTGCCAATGTTTGGAAAACATTTATTATTTAAGTAGACACTTGTAAGGCCATAATGTAGAGTACTTTGTGTATTTTATACGATCATTCCTACTTGGTGTTTTTAGTGGACATTCATACTACGACTTGGGTTCTTATAATTATTTTAAAAATCTTCAGCTAGAATGCTTTGAGTTAGAATGTGTGTTCCTTTGGCAATAATTTGGTATTAATTCGTAATTCCACTAGTTGTCCGTAGTATATGGCGTGGGGCCCGGGCCGGACCTTCTGTTATATCCCATGTGACGGATGGGGGTATTACAGGTTCTCTCCTAAGCCCATAAGTATACTTTGACTGCTACCCTTAGAGATCTACTCTAACTGTTAAGTCCTTATTGAGCAATCTGCCTCTGATACCACTTGAAAGTCTTTAATTTCAAGGATAGCTAAATAACCTAGAGGGGGGGGGGGTGAATACGTTTCTTAGTCTCTTGTGACTATCTTTTATTTTCTTGTTGTTTTAGGTGTGTTGAGTTAGCTTGGTTATCTTGCTTTCAAGAACACAACACATAATATTTATAGTGGTTCCCCAGATTATGGGTGCATCCACTTCCCCTCCCACCTTTCTAATAACTTGTTAGAAAAGTCACTTCTCTAATCTCGGCTCTTAAGAGCTTACAACACGATCCCGCAGGACCACTCAGTCTCCTCCAAGACCTACAACTCGTTCACAAAGCCCTATAACTCAGTGATCCAAAGATCATCAACCTTAGGCCCAAAGGCCCTACTACTTAGGCTGTGAGGACAGATCTCACTCAGAGAGAATGAATCCCATACAACTCAGACACAAAGGCCTTACCTCAGATCCAAAGGATCCTACACTCAGGCACAAGTTCCCTATAAATCAGAGAGAATGACTATTCAACGTCATGTTCAAAAGCCCGACCTTAGATCCAAACTGGATCCTACACTTAAGCCAAAGCCCTACCTCAAGCACACATGCTTTACCTTAGATTGTCAACAAAATCCTATCACTCAGCCTTTATAATTTCAGGCTTACAGCTCAGATCCAAAAGAATCCTACAGGAAAGAAGGTGGGTTGGTGAGTTGATTTGACATAAGAGAAATTTCTCCGTGCCTTCCTTCCTGGACTGAGATAAACTGAGCCCAAATTTGACTCTAGGGATATAGTCCTTGAGCCTACTGCTTCCTGAATTGAGAAAGTCTCAACCCTATATTCTTCACAGCAATAAGTGTAGATCTTTGCTTATGTTGGAAGTAACTTGCAGAACAGGTTCTCTGCTTCTTCAAGCTTTCCTCTTCATAGCTTCTGGGAAATGTTCTTTAGAAATGATCAGGTGGAACTGTGAAGGACAGCAGCTAGGGTTAGCCCTTTTCTGCTACCTCTTTCTCTCTGAAAATTTACTCCGACTTTGATCTTGGTGGGGAAGATGACAATAGCTATCTTTTTGGAGCTTTCAGATGCAGCAGCTAGGCTAAGACCTTTGCTGCTCCTTCTTTTTCAGAGATTTCTTCTGACGTTGCTGGTATAGGTGAAAATGACACTAGCTATCTTGGATCGGCTTTCAGATCAGTCGCAGCTATGGTTAGATCTTACTGCTTCTTCTTTCTTGGAGAAATGTCTCTGAACTTGTTGTTGATGGTGAGAATGTCAGCAGCTAACTCACAAACTTTGAGATCAGTTATCTAGAACTTGTTCTTCAAAGCTCTACAATACTGGCTGAGGAAGAAGACAAAGCCTAGTAGTTTTCCAAAAACTATTTTCCTCGATCTAATCTCAACCTTTTATATTTCGCCAATCAACGACTATTTTGACCCGTGGGACCCACTGAAGTTGACAGCTGCAACTTATCTTTTACAGTAAAAGTCATTATGTAGACCTGCAGTGCTATTTATCCTGTTCTGTAGCTATCCCGCCAAATTTTGAACTCAATTGATTTTTGTTGACTTTTGTTGACATCAACATCTGTCGACATAGTCAAATTCAAACAATATTAATATATGCGTTGAGTGAACAAGCTTCACTCAACGCCAAAATACTTAGACAGATTTATATCTTACTCAGGTGTTGAGAGCGTTGAGTGAACAAGCTTCACTCAATACTTTTGGCCTTAGCCAATATTTCTGCATCTCAGGCTTTGAGTGTGTTGAGTGAAGAAGCTTCACTTGACGCTTTTAGCCTTGGCCGATCATTCTGCATCTCGGACATTGAGAGCATTTAGTGAGCCTTCATCACTCAACGCTTTTTTCCAAGGCCAATCTTTTTATACTAGTAGGTGTTGAGTGAGCCATCATTACTCAACGCCAAAGTACTTAGACAGTTTTTTATCACTAGGCGTTGAGTGAGCCTTCATCACTCAATGCCAAAACACTTATGCGCATTCCTGAATGAAACCATTGAGTTAGCTTCTTCTCTCAATGCTTTCTGCTTTAGCCTATTATTTTGATGAGGCATTGAGTGAATAGCCTTCACTCAACGCTTCTGTACTTAGACAATCAACTTAGGCGTTGAGTGCATTGAGTGAGCCTTCATCACTCAATGCCATCTAGAATTTTGTAATCTTAACTGCTTAGGCGTCGAGTGAGCCTTCATCACTCGATGCTTCTGGACTTAACCAAATTTCTTTACTGTCAAAGATACTGCTTTGACTATCTGAGCTTTACTCAACCCTTTTTCAAATATGACGTTGAGTGAACTGCCTTCAGTAAATGTATAACACCCCCAAAAAGGAGTTGGATGTAACAGGCTAAAATTCTACTGGAGCTCGATGAAATCATCGAGCAGAGCTCGACGAAAGATTCGAGCAGAGCTCGACAAAAGCGTCGAGCAGAGCTCGACAAAATAAGCTATGTCAGGTGTTATGTCCCATTCGACTTAGTCACTCTCGTTGGATGAACTGCGTTTGACGAACTTGACTCTGTTTGACGAATTGTCGAAATAAGATATCGCTGTAGTGGTGACTCATGTCAGTGGCTGGTGTGCGACCACTGAGTAGTGGTTGACTTTGTCAGCTTAAACCAAAGTCGTTGCTTTATTTTGATTGGAAGAGATCGTATGGCTGGGGTAAAACCCGAGACCACATATACATAGGGATGGAATTGAGGAAGTTATTATTTTCTTTTCTATCTCTCTTCCTTACTTCCCGAGTTTTGGAGCACAGAACTCTCGGCTGGTGCTAGGGTTTGGGTGGAACTTGTTGAGTTGTTGGAGAAGATCTTGTGGCTGGAATCAAGAGCCGAAGCTAGAATCACAAAGGGCAAAGTGAGGTGATAATTTCCATCTACGTAGAAAAGCATTGTCATGGCTCCGAAGAAAACTCCAAGTGTAACGATCTTCCTCCTTGGACATGTGAAGTCCTTATTTTGGCATATGCATAGATTTCCCCCACCAAAAGGTGGAATGTTGAGGTATTTCCGTTCGGTTGATTCTTGAAATCCCCAATAAGGTTTGCATATAGATCCGGAAATGTGTAGTACAGAATATACATGCTGTGTGAAGCCCATCTGGATAGGTTGGTTTGGATTGGTGATGTTTTATTTTGCGCACCAGAGAGGACTCTGCACATAAACTAATATTTTGTGGAGTTGGTGGGTTGTGCCTGTGAAGTGGAGTAACAGGAAGTACTCTAGTGGAATTCCAGTAAAATACCCTCTCAATTCATGTGTTGTGTGCTATGAAAGTCCCGCGTTTCTGGCACTGTAGGTGGCTGCAGAGTTTTCTGGGGAGTTGGTCCAGATATGGTTGGGGCTGGGTACAAAAAGCTGTTCTATCGCTAACGCCATGCGATAGTGGTTGTCGCTGGCGATAGCTCCCAGCTAACCTATGATTGTGAAACCAGTCCTTCGAGGGCATTGTGGCTATTTTGAGCTATGCGGTCTTAAAGGACAGAGAGCCGAATGGACAAGGGGAGGCCGACATGCGTAAATCTAGACATTGAACTAGCGATTTGAGCGACGAGCAAGGGCTAAACTGTATCCACATTATGGTTGTCTAACTTGAGTGTCTAAGTTATTGGCTTCGTTAGGATCACATAATGAGAGTCTTGGGTTGTCCGCCATCAAGACTAAAGTTTCAGGCTGTGGGCTGTTGAGCATGAATGCTCAATGCTTACCGTTGGGTCTGGGACCTGAGAACGGTGGTGGGGCCCTTATTTTCCTGTACACCAATAATGTGCCGTGAGTGCACAGAGCTTCGGGCTTTGCGGTCGACGTTTGTGATATATTGACTGTGCGCGAGTGCACATCTTGTGATATATCTTCTTGTGAAAATACTATGCATGCAGGGAAGGAATACCACTACCTTGGGAAAGGGGTAGGGTCGTTATAAAGTGGTCAGCTGAATGTTGATCGTTGCGGTGGATTGTCCCCATGCAGGTGATGGAGAGCCAAGCAGGAAATAATGGGTTGAAGCCCTTACTGCTGCTATGCTGGCCCTCGAAGGACGAATGAAGAATGGTTTACTGTTTTCATGTGTGTTCGAAATACGTGCTGAAGTATGTAATCCACACTTATGTAGATTAACTGTAAGACCTTAAGGCCAAACATTTTGTGCATTTTGTATACATCTCTTGGTGATATATAAATGTGGTTTATATATAGTGGACATTCATAGTCGATGAGTTCAATATTAACATCTAATTCTTCCGCTAGAATGCTATGAGTTAGGATGCGTGTACTTGTTGGATCCCTAGATTGGATTTGGGCTAGGTTCACTATTTAGGATGAGTTTTGACCCACATTGTATAGCCAGGGTCAATTATGTGAGTCCTAAAGTTTAGGTTAAGTCATTATGTTCAACCTTCATGGACCAGCCAGTAGAGGACCTCAATTGACACAGACTTAGAAGAATTCAGAGTTAAATTTTCAGTTCGAAATTCTTCGAACTCAGCTCGACGATCATCGATCGCAGATCGACGAACTCAGAGTTAATTCTTTTAGTTGAGCTCGATGATATTCAAGCTCAGGTCGACGATATTTTCATTCAGATAGATTCTCTGCTCGACAAATTTTGGAGTTCAACTTCAACAGATTCTTTCCAGTTTAGTTTCTCTGAACTCTGCTCGACGAAGACAGATTCTTAGCTCGACGAACTTAGAGCGCAGTATTGGCTAATTATTTCCAAAATGTAGTTCACTGAGCTGTGGTCGACGAACAGGATTTATTAGCTCGACGAACTTGGATCTCCAGTCGACGTATTCTGTTCAGAGCTTGACGAAGTCTGTCCCAAGCCAGAATTATAAGTTTTCCTTTTTTTTGTCTTTATTTCTTATATTATTTAGCAGTAATTCTCTGAGTAATTAATTCTTATGTTCCCCTAAATATAGCCATTATTGGCAGCATTAAATATGGTCTTCATCAGGGTTAATTACTTGCTTAATTTATTGGGACAGTTACGAAAACTCTTTAATGAATATTCCAGTCATTTCATTCTCCATAACAATCAGCAAATAATGCTTGGAATTCAAATTTCAAAGGAGAATTTTGGACAGGAGAATATAAAAGAGATTTTCTCTTTTATGACGAGAAGAACAAGAAGAAGAGAACAGACTGAACATTCAACACAAGAAAGAGCATACAGAGAAAAGAAATAGAACTCTCTCCCTGTGCAGAAAAAATTTTGTTTTCCCCTTCTACTTTCTAAAGACTGAAGAAGAACAACAATCAAACATCAAGAGTCTTCTTCAACTTCTACTCCAGGAACATTCAAGGACAACAAATTTAAAGTTGTTAGAAATTCCTGGATTACTTCAAGTCAAGGGTGAAGACCTATACCCAGAGCAAGGCTCCAAGTCATTTCAGAAGGAGCTTTGACACCAGCAATCCACTAGTCTTCTATATTGTATAGAGAAAAGAGAGTACAACATCAACTCTCTCTACCTCCTATAAAATGGTTTATTAACTCCCTTCAAAAGTTTAATCTAAATTTTTAGGCACCTGATCAAAATCCTAAATGGTTGTAAGATCTTCCTGGAAATAGATCTTGTGGTGACAGTCACCTGATCAAAAACCTGATAGTGGATTACTACTAGGGTGGTATAAGAGTGGATGTACCCAGTTTGGGAAACCACTATAAAATTCTTGTATTGTCTAGTTGATCATTTTCTATTTTTGTTCTTGCTGTGCTGTGATTGTATAGATTTGCTTAGGTTGCATTTTCTTTTAGACTACTTTATTATCATCTATTTTTACTCTGATAAATCTCAAAGCAGCCAAAAGTTTTAAGTTTCTCTATTCACCCTGCCTCTAGAGTAATCAGATCTATCCCCTTATCATTCTATTGATATCAGTGCTATACCATATCTTTCAATTGTTATCAGAGAGAGGTTCCTTTAGTTATAAAATCTAACTCTTGAACCAAAAGATCCTTGTTAGATCTGATCTCTTTTTCCTTAGTTATTTTTGGTTATTTCATATCATGGCACAGAACAAAGATTATGCAAGCACCAGACCTCCAGTTTGCAACCTGAATAAGTTTGCTATCTGGAAGACAAGAATTAGACTTTATATGAACTCTATTGATGAAGACATATATAATACTATTTTGACAGGTCCTGCTCAACCTACAGCTACTACTACATCTACCAGCACACATGCTGTTCCACCACTTGAGTGGATAGATACACAAAAGAAGTCCAAGATAGCAGAGGCCAAGGCCATGAACATCTTAGCACAGACTATGTCAGATGACATATTCCAGAAAGTGGTTGAGTGCACATCAGCCATAGCTATCTAGGATTCTCTCAATCAGATGGTTGCTGGATCAGCAGGTGAGAGAAAGGACAGGAGATCTAATCTCATCTCCGGTATGAAAATTTCAAGAAAGAAAAATCTGAGTCTGTGAGTGACATGTATAACAGACAAAGCTCAATTATCAATGAGCTAAAGACTCTGGATAAGGACATCACAATCACAGAAGTAAATGACAAAATCCTCATGTGCTTCCCTTGCTCATGGGATTCCAGAATATGGCCAATCAAGAAGGTCAGAAGACTTAATGAGATTTCCACTGAATCTCTTCTTGGAAAGCTCAAATCATATGCGTAACTAATAAAGACGAGAGAAGTTGTAGAGGAGAAGACTCCTCCAGCAGCAAGAAAGGAACAAAGCATAGCTTTCAAAGCTTCAGAAGAAACAGAAGCTCCAACAGCCAGTGAAGAACTTCTGAGTCTCTTAGCCAAGAGATTTTATAAAATGGCAAAGAAGGACTTCAGAATAAAGTCATCTAGGCAAGATGACAAGCTAAGGTATGACAAGACGCCAACTAAAGAACTTGTTTGCTTTTGTTGTAGGAAGGCAGGACACTTTATTTCAGAGTGTCCAGAAAACCAAAAGAAGGAGAGAAGAAGAGAAAAGGAAACCAGGAAACAACACTACAACAAGCCCTCCTCCAGCAAGCATAAAAGGAAGGAGAAAGGTTTCATTGCTGAGACCTGGAGTGACACAGGTGAAGAATCCTCATCTTCCAACTCTAGTGAAGATGAAGAGGAAGCAAAGGCAAAGGAAGTTTGCCTTATGGCTATCAATGCCTCCTGCAGCAAATCTGATGCTGAGAAATAAGTAGAAGAATCAGAAGAAGAATCAGAATCTGAGAAAGATTAGGTAATCACCTCATTTGATTTTTTTTCAGAAGATTTCAAAATTGAATTTAAATCTTTGTGTAATGATTTAAACAAGTCAGAAAAAGAAATAAAAATACTTAGAGATAGACATGTTGAATTTGATAACCTATTCACTGAGAATATCAAATTGAAAAATGATTTAGATTTAGCCAATGAACAAATCATTTCACTTAAAACTAAATTAAGTGAGGCAAAGCAACTTGAGGAATCTCTTAATGGGAGAAACCTTAAGCTGATGGACATCACAAGCACATTTAATGCCAGACTAAATGGCAAGCTGTGCTTAGGTGCTTCATCAAGCTTACGCCCCATAGTAAAGAAAAATATTCTAACAACTGCAATAAAATTTGTTTCAGAAAAAGGGCAAAGAAATGATAGATAATAATGTTAAACAAACAGAGTTAAAACAAAAGAATAAGAAAAAGAGAAAGAATAAGAAAAATCTTAACTATAACAATGTTCATCAGATTTCGTCGAACTCAGATTGACGAAATATGTATAGTTTGTCGAACTCAAGTCGACGAACTCCGAACGCAAACTTTCATTATAATTATTCGTTGAACTACTATCGCCGAAACCAGTATGGTTCGTCGACTTGAGATCAACGATATTGGGACCCAGAGAATGAATACTTTCATTCTCTGAGTGGAGTTCAACGAACTCATCCCCATTCGTCGAACTCAGATCGATGAACTTACCAGAATTCGTCGAACCCAGTTCATAATAACAAAAACTTTAATTCACATAGAACATTTAATCAACCAAAATAATATGATAATCCATTCACCTAGTGGATAATTCCACATATAAGATTTCACCCCTTATGTTATAAAAATCAACCAGAATACTCTTACATTTCCAATTTTAATTATGTAAATAAACAAGCACCAAAGGTAACCTAGGTCAAGAAAAGCTAATCTGTTTTATTACATGTGAAAAACTATCCCACCACAGAGTTACAGTGGCATCTGGATAGTGGCTGTTCAAAACATATGATTGCAAACAAGGATAACTTAATCAACTACAAGTCTAAGTAATGACCCAAAGTAATATTTGGTGATTCCAATTGTGACCAGACTGAAGGCTATGAAAAGGTCAAGATTGGAGCAGTCACCTTCAGGAATGTAGCTTATGTAAGTGGACTGAAGCACAACCTTATATCCATAAGTCAATTATGTGATGAAAGGTTTCAGGTATCATTTATCAAATCTTCCTGTATTATTACTTCTATAGATAACCAAGTAGTATTAACTGGTACTAGAGTAGAAAATATTTATGTAATTAATTTTAAGTTAGCTATATCAGAAATATGCTTGTTTAACCAAACTAGTAATAATAATGATCTTTGGCATACGGGATTAGGACATGTTAATCTAAAAAACATTGCTAAACTCTCTAGGGACAAACTTGTAAGAGGATTGCCTTCTTGCCCCTACAAGAAGGAAAGCCTTTGCAGGGCTTGTCAGTTAGGCAAGCAAACTAAAAATAGTTTTAAGCCACTTAATAAGAGTGATTCACCTAGGATTTTGTATTTGCTACACATGGATCTCTTTGGACCCATTATTGTATAGTGCCTACGAGGGAAGTATTATACCTTAGTAATTATTGATGACTTCTCAAGGTTCACTTGGGTGTTCTTCTTGAGAAATAAGTCAGATAACTTCAAGGTTCTTACAGACTTTCTTAAGTGCATAAGGATTGAGTACTCTACTCTAGTTACATTGATCAGAAGTGATCATGGTACTGAGTTTGAGTCTCTTCCCATACAAGAATTCTATGAGAAGGAAGGTATCAGGCATTGTTTCTTTGCTCCTAAAACTCCTCAACAAAATGGGGTAGCTGAAAGGAAAAAACAAAACACTGATTGAAGCTGCGGGCACATTACTTGCAGATGCTCACTTGCCCCTATCCTTTTTGGAAGAGGCTATGAGCACAGCCACCTATGTACTGAATAGATGTTTGATACACACACTTAAGAGCAAGACCCCCTATGAACTACTCAAAGGGAAGAAATCTAAAGTAGATTACTTTAAAATCTTTGGTTGCATTTGATACATTCATAACAACAACAAGAAACACATTAGAAAGTTTGAAGCCAAGTCTAAAATAGGAATTTTTCTTGGATATTCCCAAGTAAGCAAGGCTTATACGGTTTATAACAAATCAATTATGAAAATGGAAGAATATATTCAAATTTCTTTTGATGAAACTAACATGTTTTATAAGGAGAAGATTCCTTCTATCAGTGAAAATTTGTAGGAACCACATCTATGTGAGAAGTTGGATGCATTGACCCTCACCAATGAGGTTGTTAGCCATCCTTCTCCATATGTTACTGAAGATAGTGAAGATGAAGACACAAAACTTAGTGAAGAGCCAACAATAGCTATAATTCCACCAGAGTAATTAATTCCCCAAGCTATTGCTCAACCAACTCCTCCTACTAAATTAGTCGCACTTAGAGATCACCCTGTATCTCAAATAATTGGAGACTTTTCAGTTAGTGTGCAGATAAGGCATCAACTCCACTAGGACATGATGCATGCTTGCTTCTTATCTCAAACTGAGCCCTAATCCATCAAAGATGTTAAGCAGTATCCACACTGGATTATTGCAATGCAAGAGGAGCTCAACCAATTTGAGAGATGTAGAGTTTGGGATTTAGATCCAAGACACAAAGACTATCCAGTCATTGGAACTAAATGGGTATTTAGAAATAAACTTGATGCTCAAGTTCTTATCATCAGGAACAAGGCAAGACTAGTTGCTCAAGGATACAGAAAAGAGGAAGGCATAAACAATGACTAAACATTTACCCCTGTTGCAAGGATAGAAGCAATCGGGATATTTTTAGCTTATGCAGCCTACAAGAAGTTCACCGTATACCAAATGGATGTCAAAAGTGCATTCCTAAATGGTGAACTTAAAGAAGAGGTCTATGTAGAACAACCACCGGGTCTTATTTCTCCTACTCATCCTTCTTATATTTTCAAATTGCATAAGGCTCTTTATGGTCTTAAGCAAGCTCCAAGAGCTTGGTATGAAACCTTAGCTAGCTTTCTCTTAGAGCATAACTTTTCTAGAGGCATAGTAGATAGGACTTTATTTATTAAGCATCATCATGATAAAATATTGTTAGTACAAATATATGTAGATGACATCATATTTGGTTCTACTGATTCCAAACTATGCAAAAGGTTCTCCAACCTTATGCATTCCAAGTTTGAAATGAGTAGCATGGGTGAGCTCTCCTACTTCCTTAGTCTCCAAGTGAAGCAGTCACCTGATGGTATCTTCTTGTCCCAATCAAAATATACTAAGGAGGTAATAAAAAGGTTTGGGATCGCTGATGCTTCAGCAAAGAAAACACATATGACCACAAATGTTGTAATTGTTTCTGATGAACATGAGAAACCTGTAGATCAAAAATTATATAGGGTCATTGTTGGGTCCCTGTTATATCTTACAGAAAGTACACCAGACATTATGTTTGCTACATGTCTTTGTGCTAGGTTCCAGTTGAACCCTAAAGAATCTCAACTTATTTTCTTTAAAAGAATTTTGAGATATATAAAGAGTTACCCTAATTTAGGATACTGGTATCCAACTGAGTCATAATTTGAGTTAACTGGATACTCTAATGCTAACTTTGCTGGATGTAGAGTGGATAGAAAGAGCACATCAGGGACATGTCAATTCCTTGGTGATAGGCTAGTGTCATTATTTTGCAAGAAGCAAACATTTGTGTCCACCTCAATAGCAGAAGCTGAGTATATAGCAGCTGGCAGTTGTTGTTCATAGATGCTGGGGATTCAAAACCAACTCCTAGATTATGGTGTTAACTTAAATAATTCAACTCTACTTTATGATAATACCAGTGCAATTTCTATTGCACAGAATCCAGTGCATCATAGTAGAACTAAGCATATAGATGTAAGACATCATTTCATTAGAGAGTGTGTTGACAAAAAGAAAATTAATTTCACCTTTGTCTCTACTAATTTGCATAAGGCAGATTATCTATCTTCACCAAACCCTTGGATGAGAAGAAACATCTGTTCTTTATGAATCAGTTAGGTATGTTAAATGGAGATGCATTAATTTAACTTTTTGTCTATGGTCGAAGAATTTGCCACAGTTCGTCAAACGGAGATTGACAAACTGAGAAAAGTTCTTGAGATAATTCGTCGACCTGAGATCGGCGAATTCTCTGTGTGAAGTTCTATTCGTCGAACGGAGATCGATGGTATTGCTTCAGAAAATGTTTCGTCGACCTGAGCACGGCGAAATATTTTCCCTTCTTTAGACTGAGATCGATAAACTCTTTCATCAATAAAAGTTTTCATCGACCTGAGATCGAAGAATTTTTCATTTTTCGTCGGACGGAGTCTGCCGCTTCATATTCTGAAAAACATATAACTAGGTTTTCTTTGAGCTCCATCCCGTGCTTTCTGTTCCACTTGCACTTGATCTTTCTATTTTCTTTTGGAGACGAATAATGGCGATTGCGGCGAGCTCTCTAGCGACAATGAAATTTGATATGGGATTCGACATAGATTTTGAATCGTTCTAACATTCTGATCAAATCTTCCTGGATAAACTGCAATTATTTGAAGAACAACAGTTAAAGAAATTCATGACAGACAGAATCAAGATAGCGACTATTGAAATAAGAGAATGGGTGTTCACCTCCTCAACTCCTGATGCAGACACAATGAGAGTCACCATCTCTAGGAATCAAGTTACTCTAACCCCCACCGTGTTAACTGAAATTTTCGGTTTGCTAATGGAAATGAAGAAATTGAAATGGATAGTACTGAATACGATAACATGCTGAATAAAATGGGTCATGCTGTAGAGAACCCTAATAAATTGTTGAAGAAAAATTTATCCTCTGAATACAAATTCCTTTCTGATGTCATTGGAAAGGTTTTGTTGGGCAAACATACAACCCATGACTACATTACCATGCACCAGTTCTTGGTGATGTGTGTTGTGGTAAATAAGAAAATGGTGAACTGGGGAAAACTACTGTTTGACTTGATCAAGAAGAAAAATACTAAGAAAGAAGTTTATTTTGGAAGAGTTCTAGGCATTTTCCTACAGGCAAAAGCATCTGAATCTCTGGTCTCCCAGACCATATTCATTAATGCTTCCAAAAGGCTAATATGTGCCTTATTTGGAAGGTGGGAGAGGACAATCTCTAAGCCATCCAGGGCTTTCTCCTCTTCCACACCTTCTGAGAGCACAAGGGCTATTCCAGCCACTCCCCACCCTATTGAAGAAGTTTCTATTCCACCTCTTCCTTCCTCAACTCCACCTACAGAAGATGTCATTCCATCCACCAGAATTCCTTCACCTTCTTCACAATAACAACCATCCTCCATTATCCATCCTACTTCACCTCTTCTTGTACCATCCCCTCCACACTCCCCCATAGTAATTCATGAGGATACTCAATCTCCACCTCCTCAAATTAATATATCTGACATTCTATCTACCTCATAACCATCCTTCAATCTGTTGTCTCCTCAACCATTTCCACATAACTCTCCAATTTAGGTAACCACCTCTCCACCCATTACCATATTTCCTACCTCAACAACTGACATTCCATCCATTACCCCTTCCACATTCCCAGAATAC
The DNA here is from genome assembly GCA_039583875.1 of Platanthera guangdongensis. NCBI lineage: Eukaryota > Viridiplantae > Streptophyta > Magnoliopsida > Asparagales > Orchidaceae > Platanthera > Platanthera guangdongensis. The sequence goes on from CM077154.1 coordinate 114,937,805, forward strand.
ACCCACACAAACTTCTCACATGCCTTCTCTATATGTTCAAATTGTGGACATCACACTCCCTACACCTCCTCTGCTCCTGAACCCCTCTACCTAAATTTTTATGATATAACAAAAGATCTTCTTGCTTTTATTTCCCCCACTCTTGAGCAACTTATAGCTAATGCTATTGCTCCTCTCTCTACTTCCATCCCCTCTCTCTTCCAGAGTTACTGCCCTCTATTTTGTCCCTTCTTTTGGAGGACTAGCTTCAGGACCCTCTGAACCTAGTCAGGGGGAGATATTCTGTGAAGAAGCTCCAGTTCCTCCTAGTACAGCAACAACAGCAGCAGATTCTGATATGTTTGATGATTCAGCAGTGGAAGCCCCTCCAACAAGAATAATTGATTTAATTGAATCTGATATAGACATGGTTGACACAGTTGTGGCAGAACTAACTACTGTTGGTGATTACTTTATAAATCTCACAGTTAATCTAGCTTCTTTACTAGATTCTTTCAATTTTGTTTACAGTAATATTCTACCCAATTTTGATGTACAACAATTTATATCTATAGAGTGTTATACTTTCCCAATAAGCCCTAAAGATGTTAAACAACTAAAGGCAAGTTTTGCAGAAGCAGAGTCACTCACAGTATCAGCTCCTAAGGCTATCTCTCCTCCCAAGGCTATCTCCCCTCCTACTTATAAAATGGATGATAGTCTTTTACCAGACCTGGATGAAATTATTCTTGCAGATATTGCAGAAGAAAATAAGACAGTTTCTAAAAATATTGTTGCTCCACCAGAAGCTATAGAACCTCAAGTGCTTCCTCAAGCTGAGAAGCAAATTTCAAATAAAGCCTTGAAGGTAATTGATGCTTTATATGACAATCCTCCAGGATCATCTGATGATGACAATGATGATGAAGACTCTGATGATTCTGATGATTCAAAAGCTAAGAAAATTGCTAAGAAAAGAAAAGCTCCTGCTGAAGCTGTTCCAAAGCCCAATCCCAATACAGACACTCCCTATTACATTCTACAGAAGATTACTCCTTACCCAGGGATGCCTTCATGGATGTGGCTATCTAAAAATGAGCAAAAAGCAAGGAAGAAGAGCAGAAGGTACTCTCCACCTCCTCCTTCTCAAAGGAATTGGAGAGGTCCTCCTCCTCCTCTTCCAGCAGTAGGTGCTTCAGGGAATATGTCTCAGAGATATACCTCTCACATTCAAATAAACCAAAGAACACATGGCAGATCTTCAAGATCTCATTTCTAAGGAAGTAGTTAGCAGAAACACTCCTTAAGCAGCAGCAGATAATAACAACAATATCAGAAGCAAGACATGCAATAGAAAGTATATGAAATTGATCAATCTAAAAAGATGTTGGTTCTGAAAGACCTTACTCTCCACCAGTTCCCTTTGTTGATCCTGAACAAGAAAAAACTGCTAAAATGGCTAGATTTTAAGAACTGGTTGAACTTTCTATGATAAATAGAGATAAAGCTAAAGGCAAAGATCCCTCTCAGTACACTACAATGTCTTCTTACATGAGAGAGGAATTAAAATGTTATGACAAAGCTAACAAATTTTTCAATGTAGATGATTATATGAATCTGCATCCAGAGACTGTGGTTTCCAAGAGCAACTTCTGTCAACATAATTGGAGCATCAGACATGACTATGTCTAAAAGAGAAGCTGCAAATCCAAACAGAGAAATCATATTCAGACAGCCCTCTAATAAATCTGAAAAAGCTGAGAAAGAAAAGCCAAGGAAGAACAAATAACTGTTATGTTTAGTTTTTATTTTTGAACTCTTTTATTAATCATGGTGCAATTATGTACATATCTGCTAAATATTTTATTTTCTGCCAAACATATTTTATCATGCTTTGTGATTGTTTTTCTTTTGTTTGTATTAGTGACCTCACCCAAAAAGGGGGAGATTGTTGGATCCCTAGTTTGAATTTGAGATAGGTTCACTAATTAGGATGAGTTTTGACCCACATTGTTTACCATGGTCAAGTCTATGAGTCCTAGAGTTTAGGCTAAGTCATTAGGTTCAACCTTCATGGACCAGCCAGCAGAGGACCTCAGTTGACCCAAACTTAGAAGAATTCAGAGTTAAAATTATCAGTTCAAAATTCTTCGAACTCAGCTCAACGATCGTCGATCGCAGATCGGGGAACTTGGAGTTAATTCTCTGAGTTGATCTCGACGATATTCAAGCTCAGGTCGACGATCTTTTTATTCAGACAGATTCTCTTCTCGACGAATTTTGGAGTTCAACTTCAATAGATTCTTTCCAATTTAGTTTCTTTGAACTCTCTTCGATGAAGACAGATTCTTAGCTCGATAAACTTAGAGCGCAGTATTGGCTAATTATTTCCAAAATGCAGTTCGCTGAGCTCTGGTCGACAAGCAAGATTTATCAGCTCGATGAACTTGGATCTCCAGTCGACAAATTCTATTCAGAGCTCGATGAAGTCTGCCCAAGCTAGAATTAGAATTTTTCCTTTTTTTCCTGTCCTTATTTCTTATATTATTTAGCAGTAATTCTCTGAGTAATTAATGCTTATATTCCTCTGAATATAGCCATTATTGGCATCATTAATTATGGTCTTCATCAGGATTAATTACTTGCTTAATTTATTAAGACAGTTGGGAAACTCTTTAATGAATATTCCAGCCATTTCATTCTCCAGAACAATCAATAATTAATGCTTGGAATTCAAATTTCAAAGGAGAATTTTGGACAGGAGAATATAAAAGAGATTTTCTCTTTTCAGATGAGAAGAATAAGAAGAGGAGAACAGACTGAACATTCAACACAAGAAAGAGCATACAGAGAAAAGATACAGAACTCTCTCCCTGTGCAGAAAACATTCTATTTTCCTCTTGTACTTTCTGAAGACTGAAGAAGAACAACAATCAAACATCAAGAGTCTTCTTCAACTTCTACTCCAGGCACATTCAAGGACAACAAATTTAAATTAGTCAGAAATTCCTGGATCACTTCAAGTCAAGGCTGAAGACCTACACCCTAAGCAAGGCTCCAAGTCATTTCAGAAGGAGCTTTGACACCATCAATCCACTAATCTTCTCTATTGTATAGAGAAAAGTGAAGACAACATCAACTCTTTCTACCTCCTGTAAAAGGGTATATTAACTCCCTTCAAAAGTTTATTCTCGGTTTTTGGGCACCTAATCAAAAGCCTAAAGGGTTGTAAGATCTCCCTGGAAATAGATCTTGTGGTGACAGTCACCTGATCAAAAACATGATAGTGGATTCCTACCAGTGTGGTAGAAGAGTGGTTATACCCAGTTTGGGGAACCACTATAAAATTCTTGTGTTGTCTGGTTGATCATTTTCTATTTTGTTTTGGCTGTGCTGTGATAGTATAGATTTGCTTAGGTTGCATTTTCTTTTAGACTACTTTATTATCATCTATTTTTACTTTGATAAATAACAAAGCAGCCAAAAGTTTTAAGTTACTCTATTCACCCCCCCCCCCCTCTAGAGTAATCAGATCAATCCCCTTATCTTTCTATTGGTATCAGTGTTATACCATATCTTTAGTACTAATTTTTGATATTAACCTGTAACCCCATGATCATACCAAGGGAGAGGCGAGTGTGATTAGCACGTACGTACTCGCTCTGGGCCTTGGTCGGCACCAAGTGTCAACCCCATCAAGGGCACTCGCCGACCCTGGCGAGTGGAAGCAGCGTGTGTCACTCTCTTAGTAGTGTTATTACTAGAATGCCCTCGCTTGTATGCTAATAGTCTCTCCAAACAATGATGTTTGGCAGTTGGCAGACCCATCTAGGCAGCACATAGTATTTCCAAAAGGCGTTATTGCTCAATTGGCAGGGCAAGTCAGAAAAACTATAAATAAACCCTTAATGGCACCTTTGAAGAAGATCAGTCGTTGGCTCTCTTCCTCCTCTTTTTTGCTTTGGTGTTTCAATAGCCCTCCAAGGTGCCCAGCTCATCTTTGGTTTGGGAGAGGAAATCTCTTAGATCTTCCGAGTGTGTGGCGGTACCACCGTGCTGCAGCTCGGAGTATGTTCCTATTTCGAAGTCTTTGGCCAGAAACTCAGTTCGGGATCAGTAGGTGCATGCTACCTCCTTTGAGTCCTAACTCTCTTTGAGACCGTATAACTATTGCAATAGTATAAAGAAGATGTTTTTCATAATAATCAATTAATTCGGTAATTGTAATTATTCAATGGAAATTTTTACATTGTAATTCTATTGAAGCCAAAAACTGACATCTACGAGAGTTCGAACCTTGGGGTGTAACTGACAGCTATTTCTCTCAAACCTCAACCCCAGACTAGTGATAAAGAACTAAGAAACGACCCAAAGCCTCAGCTGGGAGGTCCCCCCCTAACTCGAAAGTTCCCTGAGCACTTCCCCTCCAAAGCCAATTGCTATGCTAGGAGTACCTCAGAAAGCTCTAGAAGGAAAAATGAGAATATGAGAAAATCCCCCTTTTGAGATATCCTGTGGGAATATTTATAGATTTTCAATATCTGGTCTGCAAAAAATGTAATTTTGCTGCCATAAAATTATTAAAATGCCCCTGGGTTGGTCTGCCAATAGCCAAACTCCGCTGTACTAAGGAGCTAAATGTAGACCCAGGGGTATTTAGGTAATTTCAAGTCTGGGTCCCATCTGGCGGAAGCTCTTCCTACTGAGCTCTGCGGGAACCCTAATTATTTCGAGTGCGAGCCTTCCTGCCTACCCCGGGCGGGAGCCAAAAGATTGAAGGGGCATTGAGTGGAGAAGCATCACTCAACGCCGAGGGCTGATGGGCTTCCGCCAACCTGAGGTGCGAGCTCCTGCACTTGCCCAGGGTAGGAGCCTTCCCACCCGCCTTGATTCAGCTATGGCCTAAACCTAAAACCTGCTCGACAAAAATAACTTCAAGTCGAAGGCTCAGCTCGACGAATTTGCGTTCGACGAATAACATTCTCTACACTACAAATTGAACCTTCTTAGCTCGCCGAACTAGGAATTAGCGACTCATAGAATTGGAGTTCGATGAGCAGCGCTCGACAAACTGGCATTACTTGACCCCAGGGCGAGAGCCTTCCTGCCTACTTACGACGAGAGCCCTCCCGCCCTCTTTTTTATTTGACCAAATTTTAAACCCAAAGCTTGCCTAATCCGGGTCCTTGGCGCGTCTTGGTCCCTCACATCGAATATGGGATTGTACACAATCCCCACACTTTGCGAGCTAGCCTTGTGCTCGGAAAGACACGTCCAACCCCTAATATTCGGTGGGTGCTTGCTGACCTGGCAGTGAATCTATCTGTGGACCCAACCTTTGTCTTATAAATACACCACTGAGTTTGATTCTCGGGCCATCCCTGTCGTCATTGCTCTCTGCTTGAGCTTCTGCAAGGCTATGAAAATGCGTACCAAATGTGTTGAAAAACTGACCTTACAAGAACTTCAGGCCCTCCTTGTCGAGGCCCAGGTGCAGGATCGCGCCAACTGCGCCAAAGTTTCTCCTTGGCTGATGGGCAAGAGGCCAGCTTGCAAGAAGCCAGCGGGTTCGAAGTCAGCTGGCGAGAAGCCAGCTGGTGAGAGCTCCCGCCCAAAGAAGAATAAGATGGTCATGTTGGTCAGGAGAGACCTTTCAAAAGAGAACCAAGCCTCGCCTACCCTGACTCCTAATCGCGATGAGATCCCTTCTTCCCTGCCGGAGGTATTTTTCTCGCATTACCCATTAACGTGAGCTGTTAAATAGTTTGAACGAGGTTGCGTACTGATGTTTCGCTCTTCTCGCATGGCAAGGTGTCGAAAGATGTCACTGACTTTCTACTGGCGGATACAGAGGCGACCCGCCCTCTCAATGAGGATCTGTCATCAGTCTAGGGAGCTGCATTGCCAGTCTTGGGGATTGCCCCTCCGACTACCCTGGCCGATAGCCCAAGCTCTCCTGGTATTTATCCCTTTCGATGGCTTGGCTTCCACTTTAAATGATTTGTTTCTCGTTTTTGCTAACCTGACCTCTCGCAGCACATATTCATGGGAGACTGAATCTCGTTGGTTAGGGGTCCAGGATTTCTCCTCCCAAAAATCTTACTTATCTTGCGCCCGAACTCGCCCTCCCCGCCGGAGGGGTTGTCTTAGAGCCATCTGCACCTGCGCCTAGATCCCAGGCCTCGTCGAGAGAGGGCATATCTATTCCCCCACTGGGCAAGACCGAGACCTTGGAGCGCAGGACGATTTGTACGGGCCGGGGCAAGCCACTCCATCTGCTCTTTGGAAAAAGTTCAGAGAGCCAGCCCAACCCTTCTCGCCAGCCATCGGGGGAGGTATCCATCGCTCTTAAGCTATGCGAGAACCTTCCTGCTTTTCTTTCGCTCCCATCCCATTCTGACTAAAATCCGCCCTCCAGGTCTGAAGGAGCATGAGGTGGAAGGTGAAGAAGATGAAGATGAAGAAGAAGGAAACGGGGAAGACTCGCCCCTCCCCTCCTCGGGTGAGATGGATTACTTTTGCGAGGCCTCTGGGAGTGGCAAGACGGTAAGGAAGATGATTAAGGCGATCCTGTCGAAGCTCGCGTGGCGGCAGCAATCCAACTCAGCGATGGTGAAGAGAATTCACAGGATGATGGAGCGGCGGCTGGCGATCGTCGAGCAGGACTGTGCCTACCTCATTGGCGGGGCGGAGACCCAGGACATGGCTTCCACCGAGAACTCCCCAGGAAGATACATTGCGCGTGTTCGAGATCAGCTCTGCCTGGACAACTAGGGGCAGACAGCCTTCTTTGATCCGCGAGTGCCTCCGAGGTCTGGAAGACGAGGTCTGGGTCGTTGGCTGTGGGAGCCGTACTGAGCCCTGTGCTGCTAGCTTCTTCTTTACCCACCCCCTTAGCCTACCCTTCCCGCTTTTTACCCCTTGTGCCTCACGACGACGAATAATTATTATTTATTATCATTGTTATTTCGCGACTCTCGCGTAGCGAGAGCCCCTTTATGTCTGTGCTTTTTTCTGTCTATGTTTATGCTTTCACATATAATGCTTTGCGAATGCTTGACTCTCGTGCCCTGCTCAACACTTCTTGTACGTTACAAACGTTTGATTTTTCCCTAGCACTTCCTGGAGGTTCTCGCTTCCTGCTTGTCTAAGGAGAGCCGACGAGGCAGGATGGAAGTCGAGGACTCAGAATATTGGGATTTGCTGACTTTTTGACCGTACACCAGCCGTATTTAGGTAAACACTAATAATTACTGCATTTCTATAAATAGGCTGATCCACCTACCACATTTACTTCTCTGCATCCACTTTTTTGATTCCAAATCATTGTCCTCCTCCTCCCGACTACTCTTGCCGATCTCTGCAGCGCAAAGGCTCTCGCCTCCCTGATTTTTCCTCCCCTCTCGCCTTCTCTTCAAGATGCCTGGCGAGGCCGATGGCCTCTCCAAGTGAGCGTAATCCTTCCTTGAACACCAATTCCCTCCCTGTCGGTTCACTCTGGAAGAGTTCGACATGATAGCTGACTACTTCATACATACCGGGTTCACGACGCAGAACCCTGGAAATGACGATAGGGTTAACCTCGAGCCGGCTGGGGAGCTCTTTATTCCCCTGGAGCACTTCGAGGTCGGCTTCCGCTTCCCCCTCTAGCCGGAAGTGCATCAGGCCTTCGGTACTATGGGGTGATGCCAGCCCAGTTCAACATAAATTCCTTAGCGATCTTGGTAGCGTTCATCTGCTACATGCACGCGGAGAGGATTGAATTCAGTCTGCCCATCTTCCAGAAGCTGTTCAACTGCCGCGCAAAAGGCGGGGTGGTCTTCTTCTCGGGACAGTTGGTGAAGACGAGTGGTCATGCCAACAAGAACCATCACTGGGGACAGAGATTCGTTTTTGTCTCCGGTGACTTTCGAAATATTCTGCTTGTGCCAGTTCAGTACGATGACACGACCTGCAAGCCTCCCGCTCTCAGGGGGGGCGAGGGTGCCCTCGTCGAATTTTTCTGGACTAAGATTTTCGACGTCCCCTTCCTTTAGCATGACCTGGATTCCCTCCTTCCTGTTCCTCCCGGTGAAGGTATTATTTCAGTCTTTTCCCGCAACCTTTTGTTTTGAGAAGTAGGGTTATTTAGGCATGGGTCTCGCAAGTGAATGAGAAATCCCCCTCCACCAACCTTTTGACAAGACCAGGGAGCTCGCCGACCCCTTGGCTCTTGCCAAGTTTTTCGCTGCCGCCTGTCAGGAGGAGCCGAGATCCTCTTCTGAACCAAGTGTCCAGAAGTGGATACACAGCTCCCTCCCTGCCCCGCTCTCAAAAAATCAAAACTCTCAGCAACAGACAAGGGAAAATCCATTGTACCAGCTTCCGTTGAGATCCCCACCGAGACCCCGTCAGTAGCAGGCGAGTCGGGTATCGCTAGGCCTGTCGTATAGACCCCTGTCGAGAAACCACTCAAGCTAGTGTAGAAAGGGCACCAGAATTTTTGCTTCAACGAGAAATACCTGGATGTGGAGGGCGAGCCTTTGATCCAATGGGACCAAACCACCAACCACGTCACAGTTTCCACACTTCTCCCCTCCTGGAGGGAGCGGGACCCAAGCACCGGCGATGCCTTTGCACTGGGCTATGGGCTCTATGGTCGGGAGGACACCGACATGTTCGATTGGATGACTACCCAGGCCCTCATATACAATGCCGCCCAGGCCCAACTTCACGTGGTCCAGCTCTCGCATATGGCTGGATGTCGCACCCTCGCCATTGAGCGCAACCTCATTGATATGCTCAAGGTAAGGGATGTTGCTGCAGCTGAAGTGGTTACCCTGAAGGCCGACTTGGCATCTTCCCAACAACTTCTTTCCTCTCGCCAGACCGTCGTGGTAAGCGGGACCCTTCAATATTTCTCATCCTCTTAATATATATATTTCTTGCTTAACCTGACCATCTCGCAGGACTCCACACAAGCCCAGCTGTCTCGCGCGAGGGTGGCTGACATCGAGTGCGAGAACCAGCTTCTGCAAGCTGAGGTGAAGCGCCTGGAGGAGGCCCTAGCCCTGGCTCGGCCATCGCTGGAGGAGAGAATCGAGCATCGTCACTATTCCGCATACGAGATCGACGTGATAGTTCAGGAGAATGCGTAGGACACCGCCAAGATGGTTATCGAGGTACTTCGGGAGTCGACTCTTTTGAACGAAGGAGATGAGACCCTCATGGCTTGAGGGACCTTGCCCTGGTTGTTTAAGCCCATCCCCAAGCCTGCGGGAGAGGACGACTCTCCAACCAATGATGCGCTAGAGCTTGGCTTGAATGAGGAATCTGGCTGCAGCTCATCCGGCGAGTCCTTTGGCTGCACCCCCAACGGAACCTCCAACGGTACCTCCGGCGGGACCTCCAGCCGGCCCGCCCAATAGTCTCCACACTTTTGATTCTTCATTGTAATCTTACCCTTATTTTTGTGAACTTATTTTTATAAACTTTTTGCAAGGGAAGAGATTCCCCAAACCGATGCTACAACTTTTATATTGTATCAAAAGATCTGCCTTTTTGCTGGAATATTTATTACCTTTGCGCAAACCCTAGGATATTAGGTGATGTCCGCCGCCCGTTTGAAGAGTTGGTTAAGTAAAATCCGCCAGAAGTAACCTACCGAGAGTCTCGCCAGGTGGCTTGCCGGTAACCCTGCCGAGAGGAGCAAGATAGGAGCCCAGGTGAGAGGTTTATAGCGAGGGCCCAATCGATATGGTTATGCCAAGAATCCTGCTAAGACCCCATGACTGGAGGGTTATACCGAGATCCCTACCTGAGAGGTGTCTAGGCTATCCAATCCTTACTTAGTACTGGTGCTAGCCGTATGGAAACATGTTATCAAGAACTTCGTAACTCCATCATGATCTCAACAGCCCTGTCTGCTTGATGTGGGTATGTCCATCAGGTCCACCTGGGACCACTTAATAAAAACTTCCTCTTCCCTTCTCCCCTCAACCGAGCCTACGACCCTGTCAGCTAGTGAGAGCATGACAGCGGGTCTACTTGGGGTCTTGCAAGATACCACAATCCTTTCTCCCTTTCCTCCCCCCCCCCCTCCAGGCAAGCCTATGGACCTGCCAGCTATTGGGAGCCTGGGCAGCGGGTCTACCCATTGCCGAGTGCACCTTCCAGCCCTGCCAGCTAATGAGAGCCTGAGCAGTGGTATCCTCTCGGGGTCTTGCAAATTTCCATCTCCCTTTCCTTCCCCCACCCCCAGGCAAGCCTACGGACCTTCCAACTAGTGAGAGCCTAGACAGCGGGTCTACCTGGGGCCGAGTGCGCCTTCCAGCCCTGCCAGCTAATGAGAGCCTGAGTACCGGGATCCTCTCGGGCAATTCCCTTACCCCCAGGCAAGCCTACAGACCCGCCAGCTAGTGAGATCCTGGACAGCGGGTCTACCCGGGGCAGAGTGCACCTTCTAGCCTTACCAACTAATGAGAGCCTGAGCAGCGGGATCCTCTCGGGATATTCCCTTACCCCTAAGCGAGCCTACAGACCTGCCAACTTGTGAGAGCCTGTACAGTGGGTCTACCCGGGGCCGAGTGCGCCCTCTAGCCCTGCCAGCTAATGAGAACCTGAGCAGGGAGATTCTCTCAGGTTATGCCCATACCCAACAGGCGAGCCTACGGACCTGCCAGCTAGTGAGATCCTAGACAGCGGGTCTACCCGGGCCGAGTGCGCCTTCCAGCCCCACCAGCTAATGAGAGCCTGAGCAGTGGGATTCTCTCGGGGTCTTGCAAATTTCAATCTCCCTTTTCTTTCCCCCCAGGCGAGCCTACTGACCTGCTAGCTAGTGAGAGCGTGGACAACAGGTCTACCCAGGGCCGAGTGCGCCTTCCAGCCCTGCCAGCTAATGAGAGCTTGGGCAGTGGGATCCTCTCGGCATATTCTGTTACCCCCCCCCCCCCCCAGACTAGCCTACAAACCTGCCAGCTAGTGAGAGCCTGGAAAGCAGGTCCACCTGAGGCCAAGTGCGCCTTCCAGCCTTGTAGCTAATGAGAGCGTGAGCAGCGGGATCCTCTCGGGGTCTCGTAAATTTCCATCTCCCTTTCCTTCCCCCTAAGCGATCCTATGGACCTGCTAGCTAATGAGAGCCTGGACAGCGGGTCTACCCAGGGCTAAGTGCGCCTTCCAGCCATGCCAGCTAATGAGAGCCTGAGCAGCGGGATCCTCTCAATGTCTTGCAAATTTCCATCTCCCTTTCCTTTCCCCCCAGGCGAGCCTATGGACCTGTCAGCTAGTGAGAGCCTGGATAGCGGGTCTACCAGTGTGCGAGTGCACCTTCTAGCCTTGTTAGCTAATTAGAGACGGACAAGCAGGATCATCTCGGGGTATTCCCTTACACCCCAGGCGAGCCTACAGACCTGCCAGCTAGTGAGAGCCGGGACAGCAGGTCTACCCGGGGCCGAGTGCGCCTTCCAGCCCTCCCAGCTAATGAGAGCCTGAGCAGCGGGATTCTCTCGTGGTCTTACAAATTTCCATCTCCCTTTGCTCGGCCACCGAGCGAGCCTACTGACCTCCAAGCTTGATGGGAGCCTGGACAGCGGGTCTACTGGGTGCCGCCAAAAATCACAAACACTTCGAAACCTGTGAAGAAACAATGTTTAAGGTCGTAGCCACTACATGTGGGACTCATGGATACCCCTTTCACATTCTGGCGGTGGTATCCCCCCGACCCCAGGACTTTTTCCACAATGTAAGGCCCCTCCCAATTGGGGTTGAGTTTACCCACAGAGGTCGATCTTCCGGCAGCGTCAACTTTCTTTAGGACTAGATCTCCTTCGGCGAATTGTTTGATCCAAACGTGCTTGTCAAAGTACTTTACCATCAGTCGCTTGACCTCCTCTTGCCTTATGGCGACCACGATGTGAAGTTCCTCCACCATGTCCAATGAGAGTCATATCTCCTCCTCATTTCGTTCCATCCATGCCTCGCCTCCTTTGTCTGTGGCCGCAATATGTGGGGATTTGACATCGAACTCCACTGGTAGGATCACCTCACATCCATGCGAGAGTTTGAAGGGGGTTTCTCCAGTGGTTGTGTTTGGGTTTGTCCGTAAAGCCCACAACATTGAGGGGAGTTGTTCCACCCAACTCCCTCTCAAGTTCTCCAGCTTCTTCTTGAGCAGGTTCCCTATGATTTTGTTTGCCGCCTCCACCTCGTCGTTGCTCCTAGGGTGGTGGACTGAGGCAAACCTGAGGTCAATTCCAAACTGCGTGCAGAAGCTAATGAACTCCTCGCTTGCGAAGTGTGGTCCATTGTTCGTGACAATGGCCTGAGGAAGCCCGTTCTTACCGATGATCTCTCCCCAAATGAAGTTACTGATGACCTGGGAGGTTACCTTGGCCAACTCCCTGACCTCCAGCCACTTTGAGAAGTAGTCGATCATAACCAAGAGGAAACTTCTCTACCCGCTCACCGGAGGAAACGGCCTGACTATGTCCATCCACCAAATGGCGAAAGGCCATGGCGTCATGATGCTTTGAAGCCGTTGAGCTGGCAGGAGCTGGAGGGGGCGTAAAGCTGACACTTTTGGCACCTCCTCGCAAACTCTATAACATCCTTCTTTAGGGTGGACCAGAAGTATCCCTGCCTGACAGCCCTTGCTTCCAACGTTCTACCCCCTGAATGGCTACCACATTCTACGGAGTGCACTTCTTCCAAAATTCTTGGGATCTCTTCCTCCGCCACACATCGCGCCAAAAGGCCTGATAGCATCTTCCGATGTAATCCCCCTTCAAGTATAAGATAGTGAACCGCTTTGTGCTGAAAGCCCTTTGCCTCCTTGACCCCTTCGGGGAGGCTGACTGTAGTGAAGAAGGTCACGAATGGATCCACCCATGAGGGTCGTCGATCCACTTCCATCAACTCCCCCTCCTCAATGGCTGGGTGAAGTAGCTCGATCAAGGTCCCCCCCCCCCCCCCCCCCGGGTCCAAACTTGGCTAATCAGTCCGCTGCTTCATTCTCCTCATTAGGGACGTGCTGAATTGAGAACGCTCGGAACCCACCGATGATCACCAAAGCCTTGGACAAGTACTTTTGGAGGGTGGGCTCTCGAGCTTCATACTCACCTCTGATCTACGATGCCACCACCATTGAATCTGTGACCACTTCCACGTCGTGAACCCCAAACTCCTTAACCAACCACAACCCGACTATGACGACCTTAAACTCCACCTGATTGTTAGTGATCGGGAAGTACAGTGCCACTGCTTGCTCTATGGTGACCCATTGAGGGCTTACCGACACTACCCCTCCCCCAATGGAATGCTTCCCCGAGGCTCTGTCAACGAACATATTCCATGCTTCCCTTGGCAGCGCTTCCTCCCCCTCCAGCTCTATGACGTAGTCAGCCAAGAAGTCAGCCACCGCTTGTGCCATGATGGAGAGCCTTGGTAGAAAAGAGAAGTCGAACTCGCTAAGCACAATGGATAACTTGGCCATACACCCTGACTGTTCCACCCCCTCAAAAATCTTGTGCAATGGATGGTCGGTCACCACTCTGATCGAATGAGCTTCGAAATATGTCCTGAGCTTCATGGCAGAGATGATCTGAGAGAAAGCCAACGTCTCTAAGATGGGGTAGCGCAGCTCAGCCTTCTTCAAGATCCTACTGACGTAGTAGATGGGTAACTGCCTCTTCCCTTCTTCCCTTACCAACACAGAACGTACAGCCTCTACCCCAACCCCTTGATATAAGGCTAGATCCTCCCCCTCCTTCGGGCTCTATAGGAGCGGCACTTGGGATAGTTGAGCTTTCAATGCCCGAAAAACCTCCTCACATTCCACCGTTCACTCAAACTTTTTGTTCCCCCGAAGCATTTTGAAGAAGGGTGAGCACTTCTCCCCTGCACGAGAGAGAAATCGACTCAGCCTGACCAGCTTACCCGTCAAGCGTTGAACCTCTTTGGCGTTGCGAGGTGATTACAATTCCACGATGGCCTTCACCTAATCTGGGTTATGCTCGACCCCCGCCGAGGTTAGAAGGTGTCCGAGGAACTTGCCTCAGCTTGCCCCGAAGACACACTTATGGGGGTTTACCCTCATCTTGAACTTTCGCAGGGTCGCGAACATATCCTCCAAATCAAGTAGGTGTGAACCCTCATCCCTTCTCTTTACCATGAGGTCATCTACATAGACCTCCAGGTTCCTACCCCTATGATTTTTAAACACCTGATCAATTATTCATTGGTACATAGACCCTGCATTCTTTAACCCGAAGGGCATCAATTTATAGCTGAAGCATCTCTCCCTTGTGTTGAAGGAGACATCCTTGACGTCAGGGGGATGCACGTGGATCTGGTGATAACCTGAAAAAGCATCCAAAAAACTCATAATAGAAAAACTGACGGCTGAATCAACCAGCGCGTCGACCGGAGGCAGCGGGTAGCAATCATTAGGGCATGATTTATTCAATAAAGAGAAATCTACACATGTGCGCCACTTCCCATCACCCTTATTTACCATTACCACATTGGAGACCCATCCTGGGTACTGGATCTCCGAGATGAAACCCGCATTGAGAAGTTTCTTAACCTCCTCGCGGATCGGATCCTCCAGCTTGGTGGCGATGGTCCTCATCTTCTAGCAAATGGGATGCATCTTTGGATCCAGGTTCAGATGGTGTCCAGCCACATCAGCGTCAATGCCCAGCATGTCCGCCGCGTTTTAGTCAAAGATTTCAACATTTTTTTGAATGCACTCCCACATCCTTGCCTGGTCTTCTGGGCACAAGCCCCCCCTGAGCCTTACCTTTTCTGCCTTCCCTACCTTGCTGATGACCTCCATCTCCACGACTTCCTCCACTGGTCCAGCCGGGATTGCTCCCTGCCAGCTCTTTCCTCCACTTCTCTAAACTCCTCCTCACCTTCTGCCCTCTCAACCTCCATTACATCCAACAGGACTTCCCTAGACAACTCCGCTTTTTCACCCCTCTAGATCTCACCCCCAGCTTCTCCCTCTAACCCTTGCTCCCCTACAGTCTTCTCTTCAGCCTCACCTAGGCTCACCACTCCTCTCTCCACAACCTCCTCTTTAGTGTTCTTCACAGCCTCACCTAGGCTCATCTCTCCCTCCTCTGCAACCTCCTCTTCAGTCTTCTTTTCAGCCTCACCTAGGCTCATCTCTCCCTCCTCCACAGCCTCCACTTCCATTGTCATTTCCTTCTCCAGCTTCTCTACCTCCGCCATCCAGGAAATGGTGTTGATGGCATTCACGTAGCACTGCCTTGCCACCTTCGAATCTCCACGATCCTTACCTACACTCCTCCACTGCTGAACTTTAAGCACTGATGAAACGAGGAGGGGATGCAATGAAAGGCGCAGATGAGAGGTCACCCAAAGATTGCGTTATAGCTGCTCGGAGCATCAACGATGACGAAACGATTGTTCCTCGATACCCCCCCCCCCCAACGTCACATGCACCCCTACCCTCCTTCGACTTCCTTCCGCTCCCCTGAGAACCCAAACAATGCTCCATCTGAGGCTAGAACCCTCTAATCTTTCACCTTCATCTCATCAAAGGATTTCTTGAAGATTACATTCACGGAGCTCTCATTGCCTACCAGAATCCAGGAGACTGTGAAATTTTCTACCTCCGTCTGGATCACCAAGGCGTCACAGAATAGGTCTTTATAGTCGGGTATGTCCTTCATCGAGAAAGTGATTTTTTCCTCCTTTGGGGGGGGGGGGGGGGAGGGTCTGGGAGGTCGAGGCTACGCTCCTTCGATACATGGTTTGGAAGCTTCCCTTACGTGTGGCCTCGATCCCCACACCCCCATGGATCACCCTAACCCCTCCTCAGGCTCCCACGTCCACACGGTCTTCACATCTATCCTCTCCTCCTCCTTGCAGAACTTCCTCAATCCTCACGAGAGGATGTTGCTGGACCTACCCCTAGCCACTCTCATCTCAAGAAACTCCAGGTAGGTGGCCGTTGCATGACCCACCTCCCGGTGAAAGTCACAGAAGGGCAATGCCACCCTACCTTCTCTCCTCCTCGCTCCTCTCCGAGCTCCTCTCCTTCCTCCTCTTCCCCTCACTATCTCCATAGCTTCCTACTTTGGCAGGAGAGGGACCCACTGTCCCTGTCTCCAGGCTGGCTAGTTGAACATCCTTTGCTCGCGGTTGTTGTCCCTTCCTTGGAAACCACCACCCTGTTCCTGAGGGTGACCATCCTGGGGCATCCAGCCCAACCTGTTGTTCGGCTCTCGTGGCCCCCAACCTTGTTGCTGCCCCTGCCCTCGGGATTCCTCTCTCCTTCTCTCCTCACTCTGCTCTATCTGCCTCCCTGCTTCCGATTCCTTCCCATCATCCTCCGCCAACTTGGTCAACTTCTTGGCAAACGCCGGATTGGCCGCCTCGATCTCGATTTCCTTCGCCGCCCTCCTGAATCGTGTAGGCAAACATCACCGTGTACCCCGACATCTCGTGAACCTTTAGAATCTCCTCCTAAAACCTATCACCATAGCATCCCAGCGTCTCCTCCATCTTCCATTTGTTGGCAAACAAGCATGAAAGATATAGTACCTAAACACCTAGAGGGGGGGGGGTGAATAGGTGACCAAATTCTTTTTAAACTTTAATGGCAGCAATCAGTTCTTAACACAGTATCTAATCTACTTTTGCACAGCAATCACACAGCATTCACAGCAAATCACAGCACACAGATGACACACAGTTTTATAGTGGTTCCCCAAGATTTGGGTACATCCACTTTCCCCCTTCGCCTATCTAGCACTGTACTAGATTCGGCCAAACTTCTTCACTATCTCAGAACCCAAACTGGTTCCTACACCTCAGGCCCAAGGCCCTACAACTCAGCTTTTCCACAAAGCCTACACTCAGCCACAAAGGCCTACACTCAGCCACCAAGGCCTACACTCAGAGATTTCAATCTCCTACACTCAGGCTCACAAGCCCTACACTCAGCCTTTATAATTACAGGCTTACAAAACTCAGATCCAAAGGATCCTACAAGATAAAAATGATTATACAATTGTTAACTCAGCAACCCAAAGACAAGAGAGGGGAGTTGTGAGTTTCTTGATGAGTTCTTGGAAGAACTCAGCTGGAATCAATCTGACTTAGCTTTCTTCAAAGCTTCTTGAAAGTAGAACTCAATAAGATTGACTCCTTCTGCAGTTGATCCTTGATCTCTGCTTCTTAAGATCCAGAATAAATCTGAACCCTTCTTCTCAGCCTAGTTCCAATGGCTGATTTCTTGGATGGAGCTCTCTCTCTCTCAACTTCTTAGATCTGCACTTAATTCTTCAAGGAATAGCTAGATCTTCTTTGTTAGATACTTGATCAATGATTTGAATAACTTTCTCAACTTCTTTTTCTGTAGACTGTATAAGCCTATTTATAGGCCTTCTTCATGGTAACCGGCTGGTCCGGTTCATAACTGTCTACTGACAACTCTGACAGGTGCTGTAGACCGGCTGGAACGGCAGCTGTCAAGTCATCCAGTCAATTCTTGAAAAATCTCTAACTGTCTGAAAGTGTCGAGACTTTCTGTCTTTAAGTGTCGACACTTATAGACCAAGTGTCGACACAAGTCTACAAGGTGTCGACACAACTCCTTGTGTTGTAGATTCTAAGTCTCGACACAGTTTCTTCTTCATGTGTCGACACTGAAATTGAGTGTCGACACAAGTACTTGATCTTCTGTATTTTGCTGAATTCTTCTAAGTGGCGACACATGTCCTTTGTGTCGACACATCTTCATGTGTTGAATCTGTTAAGTGTCGACACTGCTTCTTGGTGTCGACACATATCTTCAGTGTTGATACTTGCTGAGTGTCGACACAGCTTCTTGTGTCGACACTTGATTCTTCTGTTGAGACTTCAGCTGAGTGTCGACACATCCCCTTAGTGTCGACACTTATACTTAGAATATTTTGTTGATCTTACTGTTCTTTGCTAAGTGTCGAGTCTTCAGCTGAGTGTCGACACATTCTTCCTTGTGTCGACACTTACTTCAAATGTTGTCTCTTCTGTTGAGTGTCGACATATTGTTCTTGGTATCGACACTTACTTCAAGTGCTGACTCTTCTGTTGTGTGTCGACACATTGTTCTGTGTGTCGACACTTATACTTAGTCTCTGCTGACTTTTGCTGAGTGTCGACACAGCTTCAAGTGTCGACACTTTCTGGTGTAGACACAGTTCTTCTAGGTGTCGACACTGCTGCTAAGAGTCGACACAGCTTTACTGTACTTTCTTCATTGAGTGTCGACACAGCTACTTGTGTCGACACTTTGTGTCTGTTGTCGACTCAGCATCCCTGGTGTCGACACAATGACTCCAAGTGTCGACACTGCTTGCCTGGGTATCGACACAAGTCTTCTTAAGTTTCGACACTTTCAATCTGGGTGTCGACACATGTACTTTTAAACTTTTTGCTTCAGTCCTGCAAATACTTAACCTGCACAAGTAACTCAAAAACACATCAAATACATTTTGATGTATATCATTGAGTTGGGTGAGTCTTCTTCAAATCAGGTACATTTAAACCAATGTACCCAACAATCTCCCCCTATTTGGAGAAGTCATAACCCTTAGTCAATGATATACACCATTCATAATTAAATTACAAAATGATGTAAAGCAGGATTATATACAGCAGGGTAAACATAAACATGTATCAATTTCACATGTATACAAATACATCATCACAGAACAAATATGAAATAGACATAGACATCATCACAGAACAAATATGAAATAGTTTTAACATATAGCACATTATTCTAATATCTGTCATATTCATTTCCAGAAGTTCACAAAATGTTTTACATCAAAAAGATTACAAAGTAAACTTTAAGAAAATTCTAATTCTATTTCAGTTCTGGCTCCTTAATAACTATTCCTTTTCCAACTTGAACTTTAGCTTGAACAGGAGCATCAGCAACTTCCAGCATCAGCAGGCTTCTTGCCTTTCAGATCTTTCTTCTTAAGCTCTTCTGCTTTAATCTTCTGCCTTTCAAAATAATGGTATGGCTTTGGAAAGTACTTGCTAGGCTCCTGAGCAGTAGAAGGTAGCTTTCCCATCTTTGCCTTCCTTCTATATTGAACTATTGCCTCCTGTCTAGTTTCATGTTTTCTCCATTCAGCCTCAGAGAACCACTTGTTCCTGTCTTGAATGTTATCTTTGGCAGCTTTCCAGGCAGTCAATAAAATGTTTCTAGAGGTAGGGCTCCACTGCTCAAAGTCTGGTCTCTGTTCAGCTTGTTCCCTAAACCTCTTCTTTGATAATCTAGTTTCTTCTTCTTTCTGCAGTGTCTCTTGCATGGCTTCAGAAATTGGCTGAACAACTTTTTCAATAATAACATTGTCCTTGCCCCCAGGTGGGCTATACATGGTTTGTACATCAGCATGAATCATGTCAAAATCTGGAGGAGGATAAATGACTTGAGCCACTTCAGTTTGCTCCCCTCCTAGATAAGCAGGATGAATTCCAGATTCTGCCACATTATCATCATCACAAAGAGGAGGATAACCCAGTGTAGCTCTGATAGAATTTGATATCCATTTGGCATGATCAGAGCTGGCCTTGACTAAAACCCTCTCCCCCTTTATGACTTCTCTTTCTATATGATCTCTCACATCATCTTTTTGAAATCTCACCTGATTATCCAAGTAATTAACTCCATCTTTAAAGAAAGGTTTTAACCTTTGGAGTTTGTCAGTTATATTCTTTTGATATTCTTGAATGGCAGTTTTAAGAGCAGTGATTTCTTCTAGGAATACTTTGTCAAAATCTGTCTTTGCTATAGCTGGAGTCTGCCCTACAGCTAGATTCTTCAGTTCTGTGATAATTGCATTGTAAGATGCAGTAAGGTTGTCATTCATTCTTATCTGATTTTCTAGAACATACCCTTGCTTCACAGCCATGTCATCCAGTTGTGCTTTTATCTTCTCCTAGTGTGTAGCCAAGTACACCACTGCATTTCCACCCTTGTGGAAACAGTCTGTCATCTCTTTCTTGTTAAGATTCATCGTAAATCTTATTGACTTGATGTCCTGGGCCAGATCAAATTGCAATGATTTCTGCCCTACATCCACATAAGTTTCTAGTGCTTTTCTATGCTCATCCAACTTGAGCTGCATGGCAACCATCAGATCACTATAGTCTATTGATGGTGCTGGCTGAACTATAGGTTGAGGAGCAACAGTTTGGAGAGCCTTCTTGTAACTCTGGCTTCTTCTTCTGAACACTTGAAACTTCTTCTTCTTTGCCCTAGCAATCTCCTCATCTTTAGAGGCAGATGTGCTGGCTATATCCACCCTCTCCTTAGGGCTTGGAGGCCTCTCAGTTTGCACATATGGTGCCTTCTCAGTTTCTTTCCTCACAGGCTCTTCCAGAATTTGCATGTGTTCCCCCTCAACTGGAGCATTTTCTCCTTCAGCAGCAGTAGTTTCCTTTCCAAAGTCTTCTTGATCCAGATTTAGAAATAAATCTTCCATGGTATACTCTTGTGGAGAATTGGCAGGAGAAATTCTGGTCTCTTCAACCACTGGATCAGGAACTATTGGAGCTGCAACAGATGTGTGTTCCAAGACAGCATCTGGGACTTGGTTATCCAGCTGAGTTTGCTGATGAATGTCAGTCAAATTAGTATCTTCCATAGGAAAATCTAAAGTATTGAGTTCAGTGATTACCTCTAGGATAATGTTAGTTGCTTGTTCACTTTCCAGTGTAGTGGGTTCATCTACAACTGGAAGCTCCCCCTGGCTTTGATCCTTGTGTATGGGGCTAGCTTGAGGTAGCTCTCCCTGGATCTCAGCATCATCTTGAGGAGTAGGAGTCTTCTCAACAGTCCCTTCATCATGCTCATCAGATGAGAAAACAACTGGCTCTTCACTGTCAGAGCTGCTAGTGGACTCTTGAGCCACTGGGGCAATTTTCCTTTTCTTCTTTAGTGGAATCTCCTTCTCAGAAACTATCTTCTCAGGGGTTGGCATCTCCTTAGTCAACACCCTGTCCCATCTAGAGAACAACCTCATGTCCATCTTTCTCATGTGGTTGATTTTTCTTCCAGCAGCTTGTTGCATAACCTCTGGTATGCTACCAGCTAGGTATAGACTTATGATCCTGCCCAGATTGGGCTTCTTCAAGCTTTCCTTGATTTTCTCAAACACTATATTAGACCAGTCAGTGTTTAGGGTGAAGATTATCCTTGTCATAATACTAAACATATGGGCAGACACTATGTCATGCCCTCCTGGCTTGCTGAGTATGACCTTGCCAACAATCTCTGAAAGGAATTTCCCTTGATTGTTCATGCCCTTCCTGTTAAACACAGATCCTATCTTCATCTTAGAATCTAGTCCACACCAGGTTAGAGCTTCCCTGGTCTTTGAAGCAGTAACCTCATCTTCCTCTTTAATTCTTGGTAGCTGTAGAATCTTCCTCAAGCTGTTAGGTGATACCTTCACCTTCTCACCATGAACCCTGGATTTGATTTTGAATCCAGTTTCGTCTATCTTAGCTCGATTGAGAAATTCTAGTACCTCTTTCTTCCAGATTTTTGTCGGTTCAGAAACAAGATATCCTAACCCTGAATCTGCTACTAGGGTTATCACGTTCTTGATTTCTTGATCAGCATCATCGAAAGCACCGCGCACCAGCTCTTATCCTTCATTAACGTTCTCCTCAAGTTTGGGCGCCATTAGGGTTTGTAGAATTTCTCTTGAGAGAAGAGAGGTGTCGACACAGAAGTTTGGTCTCGAAACTTTGGAAGCGTGTCGACAAACAAAGACAAAACCCTATTTATACCTTTCTAATTTTGAAGATGAACAGGCGGGACAACTAACTTAAATTGTGTCGACACTGGCAATAAGTGTCGACACTGACTTATAATGTCTCGACACATATGTGTCGACACAAGTTTAGTCAACAGATTTTATGTGTCGACACTTGTTTATGTGTCGACACAACATAACTCGACACATAGTCGAGACTTTACTTAGAGAATTCTGAGTAAATACTAAGTGTCGACACCACATTGGATGTGTCGACACCTACATGTCATGTGTCGACACTATTATTCTGAAGTGTCGACACCAACTCCCTAGATGTGTCGACACCTTTTTCCTGAAGTGTCGACACCTACTTTTTGTGTCGACACAGAAAACTCTATGTGTCGACACCTTTTTACTTAGCCATTTCCAATTTTGTAAACTTACTCTAAGTTTATCATTCCTAGTTCAATTTTAAATCTATTGAACTTAGCTTCATCTAGGGGCTTAGTATACATATCATCTAGTTGATTATCAGTTTTAACATATTCAAGTAAAATATCTTCTCTTTCTACATGCTCCCTAAGAAAATGATATTTAATTTCAATATATTTTGTTCTACTATGGGACACAAGATTATTAGCTATTGAAATAACACTAGTAGAGTCACAGAAGAGTAGAGTTCTACTTACCTGAAATCCATAGTCCTCAAGCTGATGTTGTATCCACAGAAGCTCAGCACAGCAACTTCCAGCAGCCACATACTCTGACTCTGCAGTGGAGATAGCCACACTTGTTTGCTTTTTGCTACTCCATTTAATTAGTCTCCCACCTAGGAATTGACAGGTTCCAGTAGTGCTTTTTCTATCTTCTTTGCATCCTGCAAAGTCTGCATCTGAATAACCTGTTAGTTCAAAATCCCCATTCCTAGGGTACCAGAGGCCTAGATAGGGAGTGCCCTTTAGATATCTCAATATTCTTTTGACTGCTGTCAAATGAGACTCTTTAGGACAGGCTTGATACCTTGCACAGACACATGTAGCATACATAATTTCTGGTCTACTTGCAGTCAAGTATAATAGGGAGCCAACTATCCCTCTATACAAGTTTCATCTACAGGTTTCCCTGCATCATCCTTGCTAAGGGATATACTTGACCCCATAGGAGTCTTCATGGTACTGGATGAATCCATACCATACTACCTTATGAGTTCTAGGGTGAACTTGGACTGACATATGGATAAACCACTCTCAGTCTGTTTAACTTGGAGACCCAAGAAAAACTTCAGCTCTCCCATACTACTCATCTCAAATTGACCTTGCATAAGTTTTGCAAACTTTTTGCAAAGGCTGCTTTTAGTAGACCCAAATATAATGTCATCTACATATATTTGGACTAGTATAACTTTGCCTCTAGATTCCCTAAGGAATAGAGTCTTATCTATTTTCCCCCTTGAGAACTTGTTCTCAATGAGGAAACTAGATAGGGTTTCATACCAACCCCTAGGGACTTGCTTTAACCCATATAAAGCTTTCCTAAGTCTATAGACATGATGAGGTAGAGTTGAATCAACAAAACCTGAAGGCTGTTCCACATAGACTTCCTCTTTAAGATTACCATTCAGAAATGCTGACTTGACATCCTTTTGGTAAACTTTCAATCCTTGAAAGGTTGAATAGGCAAGAAACATCCTTATGGCTTCCAGTCTGGCTACTGGAGCAAAGGTTTGATCAAAGTCAATACCTTCTTCTTGCCTATATCCTTTAGCAACCAATCTTGCTTTATTCTTAATGATGACCCCTTGTTCATCCATCTTATTCCTGTAGATCCACTTGGTTCCTATTATATTGTGGTCTTTAGGTTTAGGAACAAGTTCCCAGACCTTGCACCTTTTGAACTGGTTCAGTTCTTCCTGCATTGCTTCAGTCCATTGTGGATCTAGTATGGCTTCTTCAAACTTCTTTGGTTCAACTTGAGATAGAAAACTGGAGTAGATTGCTGCATTCTGATTTCTGCTCCTTGTTTGTACTCCTTGTCTTGGATCTCCAATAATCTGCTCTACTGGATGATCTCTAAGATGCCTATTGGCTGGAGGCATCCTAACTTCTGGTTGAACCTCTTCAGCATCTCCATTATGTTGTACTCCTTGAACTTCATCAGCAATTGGTACATGTAGTTCTCCCCCTGGACAACAGCCACTGTCTTCTACTTGCTGTCTTGCAGTAGGTACTTCTTCTATAGTAAGCTTGTCCATCTTCTTTGTTAAACCTGTGGGGCTGCATACACTACTAGACAACTTATTGTTAATAAGTTTAGTCTCATCAAATACTACATGTACAGATTCTTCTACAACTTGTGTAGACAAGTTGTAGACTCTATAAGCCTTACTGTTATTGCTGTACCCAATAAAAATTCCCTCTTGGGACTTGGCAGCAAACTTAGTCAAGTAAGACTTTCCATTGTTAAGTATGAAGCATTTGCAACCAAAGATCCTGAAGTAGGATAGATTTGGTTTCCTGCCTTTCAAAACCTCATAGGGGGTCTTGTTTAGGCTTTTAGTGATGGTAACCCTATTTATAACATGGCATGCAGTGTTAACTGCTTCAGCACAGAAATATTCTGGTAGTGATGTATCACTTAATAGGGTCCTACCAGCCTCAATCAAGATCCTGTTCTTCCTCTCAGCAATGCCATTTTGCTGAGGTGTTCTAGGTGAAGAAAATTCTTGAAATATCCCAAATTCTTCACATAGTTTTGTCATGCTATCAGACTGAAATTCAGTGACATGGTCACTTCTAATCTTGACCACTGTACTGTTTAGTTCATTCTGAATTTTCTTGACAAACCTATAGAAGACACTAGGTGTTTCAGATTTCTGTCTTAAGAAGAACACCCAGGAAAACCTTGAGTAGTCATCTACAACTACAAAGGTATAGACCTTCCTACCTAAGCTGTGAACTGGCATTGGTCCAAAGAGATCCATATGCAAGAGGTATAAACACCTCACAGCATCTTTGTTTTCTATGCTTCTAAAGATGGATCTAGTCTGCTTGCCCTTTTGACAATCTGAGCAAATACCATCTTTAACACACTTAACTTGAGGACCATTCCTCACTAACTCTTTGCTAAAGAGTTTGCTAATAGTCTTGTAGTTAAGATGGGCTATCTTCTTGTGCCATTTGACACAATGAGAGACTGTCTCATCAGCTACAAGACACACCGGAGAACTACTGTTCTCAACCATAATGTCTAAGCAATAGACAATCCTTTTCCTATAACCAGTCAAAATGATCTCTTGATCAGTTAACCTCTTGATATGACAACCATTTTTAACAAATGAGATGTCATACCCTACATCACTTAATTGACTTATACTTATTAGGTTGTGTTTCAACCCTTTAACATAAGCCACTTGAGTAATGGTAACCAAGTTACTAGAAATGTTACCAAATCCTTTGATGATTCCTTTTTCAGAACCACCAAAGGTGACTTTTGGACCATCTTTGATTGGAATGTAGTCCCTTAGTAATCCTCTAGTTCCAGTCATATGTCTGGAACATCCACTGTCCAAGTACCATGTTGGGGTATGACCACTTGGACACACCTGCAAAACAGATTAATGAACCTTAGAACCCAAAGAATTCTTGGGTCCTTGGTACTTGTTAGTTTGCAACCTGACAAAGCTACCTACTGGTTTTCCAATAGGCAGTTTGTTACTCACTTTGGCACTAGCATTGTGCCAACAATCCATTGTAAAATGGTCAACCTTGCCACAGCACCAACATTCAAACTTATTGTACCTTTGCTTAGGTACTGTCTTTGTTGTCTCATTTACAGCTGACTTGTTGAGTGTTGGGGATTTGCCCTTGGACTTGGACTTGGACTGCTCAGTCCTTGTAGGTTTAATAAAACCCAGTCCAGCATTGCCTTTGTGATGAACAAATTCATCAATTAAAGGTAGCACTGACTTAGGTTTAGAAAACCTAGCAACAAGCTCTCTCTCCTTCTGAAGATTAATCTCCAGACTCTTGATTTGATCATTTTTAAATGATATAGTTCCCATCTGAATCACTGTTATGTGCTTCAGTCTGGCTATCTCATTAAGCTTTTGATCAAATAACTTCTCAAATTCTGTTGCAGCAGCTTTGAGATCAGCAATTTCCTTTGCCTGACTTTTGGCTAGGGACTTGCTCTTCTTATAAGCTTGCAACAGTACTTTATATTTATCTATCAGCTGATGAATATCTTCCTAAGACTCAGATACACTCTCATCATTAGATGATGATGAATCTGATTCTGTACTGGCACAAGAAACTGAACTTAAAGTTGAACTTTGTACCTTACTAGGTCCTGGCTGCTCCAGGATTTTGTCATTTTCAGTCAATGCCATCAGTCCTTGGCACTGACAGTCTTCTTGCTCATATATAGAATCCATAATCTGCATGAATTCTTCTTCTTCTTCTTCTTCAGCAAACAGCCATATTTATGCCTCAGCATCTGACTCAGTTTCTGAAGAAGAAATATCTGACAGAGTCTTCTCCTTTTTGGCAACAAAATACTTCTCTTTCTTGCCTTTGAAATGAGTCTTCTTCCTGTCACTAGACTCCTTTCTCTTTTCTGGACAATCTGCAACAACATGGCCTTGTCTATTGCAGCAATAGCACACTATTTTTGAAACAGTTGCCTTGCTAGATTTAGTCCTCTTCCTATCCTTCTTTGAAGCCTTTTTGTTCTGATAAAAGTCTTATTTTCCCTGTGAAGTAGAAGGCCTTGTCCTCCACTATTTCTTCTTCAAGAACTTCTGAAAATGTCTAGTGAAGGCAGCAAAGTCTTCATCACTTTCACTGCTTTCAGACTTTGTGCTGACAGACTCATCTGACTCTGATTCAGCAATCTTTGGAGGTGGAGTTGGTGACTTGCCTCTGTACTTTCTGGGGGCTTCTGTCTTGAAAGCTACTGTTCTTTCCTTATGTTCATTTATTGTTGATTTCTCCTCCTCTTTCCTCACTGTCAACTGCATTTCATATGATAATAATTTGCCAAACAGTGTAGGTGGAGGAATTTCTCCCAACTTAGCCATTTCTCTAATGACACAGATCTTGGTGTCCCAATCTTTAGTTAGGGACCTTAGAAACTTGTCATTTAGTTCATAATTACTGAACTCTCTTCCATAAGACATGAGTTCATTCACTATCCTATAGAACTTCTTATAGCACTCAGTTATGCTATCACCCTTTCCTTGTCTAAAACTATCATACTCTTGATTTAGCAAGGATTTTCTATCTTGCCTAACTTCTTCAGAACCCTCCATATACACAATAAGAGTATCCCACATCTCTTTGGCTGTCTTACAGTGTATTAGATTCTGAAAAGTTGCATCATCTATGGCACTCACTATAATGTTTTGAGCCCTTTTGTCCATGGTGTCTAGGACAATCTCATCCTTTGTCATTTCAGAGAAATCCTTTGGTGTTCTCTGATTTGCATCTAGAACTGATATCTTCATGGGCACATATGGCCCCTCTTTGACTGTGATGTAAATCCTAGGGTCTGAGGCTTCCATAAACAGCCTTACCCTTTCCTTCCAGATCCCAAATATCTCTTTCCTACATATAGGTAATTTCATGGATCCCAATTCCTTGTGATTCTCAGAGGAACCCATGGTTCTTGATTTTCTTGAATCTGTAGTTTGACTTCCACTGAATCTGCCAATAGGATCTCCTCAGACTGTTAGTCCTTTTTGAGTAACCTGGCTCTGATACCACTTGAAAGATATAGTACCTAAACCCCTAGAGGGGGGTGAATAGGTGACCAAATTCTTTTTAAACTTTAATGGCAGCAATCAGTTCTTAACACAGAATCTAATCTACTTTTGCACAGCAATCACACAGCATTCACAGCAAATCACAGCACATAGATAACACACAGTTTTATAGTGGTTCCCCAAGATTTGGGTACATCCACTTTCCCCCTTCGCCTATCTAGCAGTGTACTAGATTCGGCCAAACTTCTCCACTATCTCAGAACCCAAACTGGTTCCTACACCTCAGGCCCAAGGCCCTACAACTCAGCTTTTACACAAAGACTACACTCATCCACAAAGGCCTACACTCAGCCACCAAGGCCTACACTCAGAGATTTCAATCTCCTACACTCAGGCTCACAAGCCCTACACTCAGCCTTTATAATTACAGGCTTACAAAACTCCGATCCAAAGGATCCTACAAGATAAAAATGATTATACAATTGTTAACTCAGCAACCCAAAGACAAGAGAGGGTAGTTGTGAGTTTCTTGATGAGTTCTTGGAAGAACTCAGCTGGAATCAATCTGACTTAGCTTTCTTCAAAACTTCTTGAAAGTAGAACTCAATAAGATTGACTCCTTCTGCAGTTGATCCTTGATCTCTGCTTCTTAAGCTCCAGAATAAATCTGAACCCTTCTTCTCAGCCTAGTTCCAATGGCTGATTTCTTGGATGGAGCTCTCTCTCTCCAACTTCTTAGATCTGCACTTAATTCTTCAAGGAATAGCTAGATCTTCTTTGTTAGATACTTGATCAATGATTTGAACAACTTTCTCAACTTCTTTTTCTGTAGACTGTATAAGCCTATTTATAGGCCTTCTTCATGGTAACCGGCTGGTCCGGTTCATAACTGTCTACTGACAACTCTGACAAGTGCTGTAGACCGGCTGGAACGGCAGCTGTCAAGTCATATAGTCAATTCTTGAAAAATCTCTAACTGTCTGAAAGTGTCGAGACTTTCTGTCTTTAAGTGTCGACACTTATAGACCAAGTGTCGACACAAGTTGTGTAAGTGTCGACACAAGTCTACAAGGTGTCGACACAACTCCTTGTGTTGTAGATTCTAAGTCTCGACACAGTTTCTTCTTCATGTGTCGACACTGAAATTGAGTGTCGACACAAGTACTTGATCTTCTGTATTTTGCTGAATTCTTCTAAGTGTCGACACATGTCCTTTGTGTCGACACATCTTCATGTGTTGAATCTGTTAAGTGTCGACACTACTTCTTGGTGTCGACACATGTCTTCAGTGTTGATACTTGCTGAGTGTCGACACAGCTCCTTATGTCGACACTTGATTCTTCTGTTGAGACTTCAGCTGAGTGTCGACACATCCCCTTAGTGTCGACACTTGTACTTAGAATATTTTGTTGATCTTACTATTCTTTGCTAAGTGTCGAGTCTTCAGCTGAGTGTCGACACATTCTTCCTTGTGTCGACACTTACTTCAAATGTTGACTCTTCTGTTGAGTGTCGACACATTGTTCTTGATGTCGATACTTACTTCAAGTGCTGACTCTTCTGTTGTGTGTCGACACATTGTTCTGGGTGTCGACACTTATACTTAGTCTCTGCTGACTTTTGCTGAGTGTCGACACAGCTCCAAGTGTCGACACTTTCTGGTGTAGACACAGTTCTTCTAGGTGTCGACACTGCTGCTAAGAGTCGACACAGCTTTACTGTACTTTCTTCATTGTGTGTCGACACAGCTCCTTGTGTCGACACTTTGTGTCTGGTGTCGACTCAGCATCCCTGGTGTCGACACAATGACTCCAAGTGTCGACACTGCTTGCCTGGGTGTCGACACAAGTCTTCTTAAGTGTCGACACTTTCCCTCTGGGTGTCGACACATGTACTTAGAAACTTTTTGCTTCAGTCCTGCAAATACTTAACCTGCACAAGTAACTCAAAAACACATCAAATACATTTTGATGTATATCATTGAGTTGGGTGAGGCTTCTTCAAATCAGGTACATTTAAACCAATGTACCCAACAAAGCACTATGATCCCTTCATCTTCTTCTTGGACGTTCAAAACCTCAGTAAAAACCCGTGTCGCAGATCTTCGAAGTAGTATATCGAACTCGCAGGCAATTGGTGGAACCAATCTCTGGCATTCTCCTTCAGAGTCATGGTGAAGTGCCTACACTTGAAGGCATCCGACATTTGCCTTATGGAGATGGCATCTTCAAACCATTACACATGCTGCGTGGGGTCATCCCTCCTTGTATAGTAGGTCATGTCTGGCTCCCGGAACCCCTTCGAGACCGGAGATGAGATGACGAGCTCACTAAAGGGGCTCCCGCCACCTGCCTGTCGAGAGGGTTCATCGTGCAATCTCGGCTCGCTTGCCCTGTCCACACTGGTCTGTCCCGGGAACAGCTCCCACCTGGGGACATCCCTTTCCGCAGCCTCTACCGGAACCTCCTTCCCGAGGAGCAGCCCGGGAGCATTTTCGCCCAATGACGGGGTGGGAAATAGCAAGACCTGAGGCATGGTCCACTCACTCCTTGCCGAGAAGGCCAAGTGGATGGTCTGGAGAACTTCCCGCCTGAAGTCTTCCAGCATCACCAAAGTCACCCCACTTCCCCGAGCCAGCTCCGTCTCCTTCATCCCCAGTCATGAGACTTAACTTGGAATTTTCCTGCATCAGCTACGGTCCACGCTCACCGCATTAGAAATGTTGAAGCCAAAAATTGGCCTCAACAAGAGTTTGGACCTTGGGGTGTAACCGACACCTAATTCTCCAAAACCTCAACCCCAGACTAGTGATAAAGGACTAAGAAACGAACCAAAGCCTCAGGTTGCAGGTCCTCCTCTAACCATGAAATTCTCTGAGTACTTCTCCTTCAAAGTCAATTGCTGAGCTAGGAGTGCTTCAGAAAGCTCTAGAAGGAAAAATGAGAATATGAAAAAATCCCACTTCTAAGGTATCACGTGGATCTATTTATAGATTTTCAATATCTAGTCTGCAAAAAACGTATTTTTGCTGCCCTAAAATTACTAAAATGCCCCTGGGTTAGTTTATCAATAGCTAAACTCAGCTGTTCTAATGAGCTAAATGCAGACCCATGGGTTTTTATGTAATTTCAGGTCTGGGTCCCATCTGGCAGAAGCTCTTCCTGCTGAGCTCTGCGGGAACCCTACTTATTCCAAGCGCGAGCCTTCCCGCCTACCCGGGGCGTGAGCAAAAAGACTGAAGGGGCATTGAGTGGAGAAGCATCACTCAACGCCGAGCGCTGATGGGCTTCCGCCAACCTGAGGTGCGAGCCCCTGTACCTGCCCAGGGCGGGAGACTTCCCGCCCGCCATGGTTCAGCTATGGCCTAAACCTAAAACCTGCTCGACAAAAGTAACTTCAAGTCGAAGGCTCAGCTCGACGAATTTGCGTTTGACGAATAACATTCTCATCTCTACAAATTGAACATTCTCAGCTCGCCGAATGAGGCCTTCGCGACTCGTAGAATTGGAGTTTGACGAGCAGCACTCGACGAACGGGCGTTACTCGACCCCTGGGCGAGAGCCTTCCCGCCTACTTACGACGAGAGCCCTCCTGCCCGCTTTCTTATCTGACCCAATTTTAAACCCAAAACTAGCTCAATCTGAGTCCTTGAGGTTTCTTGGTCTAACCCAGCGATTATGTGATTGTACAAATGCTATATAGACATCCTACATAATTTTGTTTTCTTAATATTCAAATTATTCATTCCATCATCAGCAGAAAAATGAACTGCATGTGGATATCATTCTGACATAGTGACATGTACGTGTTCAATAATATTATATATATATATAGTATCTAATTTTGTATATTTTAATTTAGAATCATTAATATTTAAGCTATTTTATTTATAAATCAGTTCTTTTATTTTTTTTGATTTCACTAATTTAAGTTTCTATAAGTTTTTGTAGGAAAAGAAATATTAAGTAATCAACAAAAACAAAATGGATAAATGTGAAAATTAAAACCAGTATGCCCTAAAAGAAACTAATGTTGAAATTCACAAGAAGATCAAAAGATAACTCTGATATCAAATGGAACTTTCAGAGATATCAAGCTGACAACTTGATCAAGCGGAAAGCAGGAAACCAGGCGCAGGAACACTCAACCATTCTGAGCTCAAATAAACAAATTCCAAACCAGAAGAGCAAGATCTTGTACTAAACAATCTTTACAAGGCGAGACATACATGCCGAGACATGATTCGCCAAAATAACCAAAGGAAAGCAAAAACAATTACAAGGCAAATCAAATCGTACGGACAGAAAAAGTAGCCAACGGTTCTACTACTGCACTACGGAGTCCGCACAGACCGCCAGGTCACCAGACCGCAAACAAAGCCAAGCGGACTGCCTGTTACTCCAATGCAGAACTCTAGCCGCCGATCTGCAAGCCGCCGATCTGCAAGCCGCCTAACCACGTGGTTGCCTAGCCGCCAGACAGCACCTGATGCTGCTGCCGAACTGAACAGGCCGCCTGAAGCAGACGAATTATTGAACCGGGAAACTAGTTGCCGAAGAGAAGACTGCCGGGTAATTATCCGTGACTTGCTACTTACCGCTTGTTGCTAACCGCAGAGTTCGCACAATCCCTGACCGTAGTCAGAACCAAGTCCTGTCTTTCCAGTGCTATCCGCACAACCTACTCATCACAACCCGGTCAACCTTCAAACCGTGCGGACACAAAAAACTAGTCCGCAACAACTATCCGCGAGTTCACCTACTGTTCATTCGCTCTTATATTGATGTGATAGGGGGTCCTATTTATTGGCACGGTGAGGAGTCTGGTCACCTCCCTAGTCAATAGGATAACCTCCCCATCCCGCGACAAGAACCAAGTGTATCCGCAAGCTGCGAATACACATCCAGTCCGCCGCGACCTGTGTCGGATAGCCAGTCTGCCAAGTGGCATCACCAAGGCCAAATAGCAACTTCAATCCGCCTTGTTGCCAAAAGGCCAACCCAAGACACTGCCACCAACCGAACTCTACAGCAACACCTTGTCCGCCTATCAGCGGACACAGCTCCAATCTGTACGCCCTGCGGACTTACCTCAAGTCCGCAAACCTCGAGCCCGCAGCCAAGGCACCAATGTCAATTGCCGGACTCGGCGGACAAGGAGACCAGTCCACATGCCCAGGAGGACACAACATCAGTCTGCACACCTTGCGGACTCAACTCCAGTCTGCATTCCTTAAGCTCACAACTAAGGCACATGACACTGCTGCCGAGCTTGGCGGACTGGGAAGCAGTCCGTGCTTAACTACGTGATCTCGGCGGACTGAGCCAAACTTGGACTTGGTTCAGAACCAACCAAGTCCACTCCATCAGCCACAAGGGACATTCCGCACTTACTGGCAGACAATGGATCCAGTCCGCCAATCCGGACGAACTCCAGCACCTGTCCGCACTAACTGGCGACCTTCGTGGCTTTTGCTTGCCAGGCCATCAGAGTCAGACCAAGTCATATGTCATGCCGGTCTGCCGAGCTCCAACCCAGTCCGCTCCAATCGGCGAACTCCGCGACTTCCGCTAGCCGCTCTATAAGAGCTAGACCAAGGATTCTGCCAAGCCGGTATGCCGAGCTCCAGTCCAGTCCGCTTCTTGTAGAACTCTACGGATAAAGTCGCTATCTACCCGGTTACCTTATGTGATCCAACTGCCTGCTGAGCATCAGCCGGTCTGGCTGGCCGCCGCATCTGTTCGCATTGACCGCATGAACAGACCACCCAGGTCGTCAAAGAACAAGCCGTCTGCAACATCTCTGCCGACCTAGTTATCTGCCAATCCTGTCCGCATAGACCGTGCGGACAAGTCACCCATGTTGCCCAATCAGCCACTTTCACTTCACCATTTTCAACACTCCCCCTTGATGTGAGAGGTGGTGAACAACCCCAGCAGTTCCCGTAACCTTACACCTGGTCCCTCGGATAGCACCTTCTATGTCCGAGACATAATCACCTCCCTGCATATCCTGGACCATGAGGGATCTCTCCAGCATCTCCCAAAAGGAGGCATGCTTCCCTCTGCCTTCTTCTTCAGCTTCGACCTCTACTTGTGCATCACAGGAGTATCACCAATGATCTTGGACACAAGGGCCCAAGCATCATTTCCTCTGAGAGTACTCACCTCCTCAGCCTTGGTGTCATTCACCTCCTTGACTCCAGTGGTGTCGTCAAAGCTAGAAGGTACTCGCTCGACCTGAGGGTCTGTATGGAAACATGAGACCGAGCTCACCTCGTTTCCTCCGCTATATCGAGTTGGTGGGTTGACGACCCTCTTCGACCTCCGAAGAGTCTGATCATCGCTAACCACCTCCGTTGCTCCTTCTGAACTAGCTCCGTTCTTGGGCAAAACTGGAACAATGAACCCCTTGCTTCCTGAACAAGAAGCCACCGTACTGGAACTAGAAGCACCTGGAGCAACGCTCCCCCGCTACCTGAACCAGAAGACTCTACTCTTGAACAAGAACTGCCTGTAACATCGCTCCCCTTACTACCTGAACAAGAAGCACATGGA
Organism: Platanthera guangdongensis; assembly: GCA_039583875.1. Classification (NCBI taxonomy): domain Eukaryota; kingdom Viridiplantae; phylum Streptophyta; class Magnoliopsida; order Asparagales; family Orchidaceae; genus Platanthera; species Platanthera guangdongensis. The sequence continues at coordinate 114,971,872 of CM077154.1, forward strand.
GCAACACTCCACTACTTGCTGAACCATTAGTCTCCATCTTCGAGCCAGAAGCACCTTGAGCATCGCTCCCCCTGATTCTCGACCTAAACTCCAACCTGGAGCTCCTGGTGACACAGGTAGCTCCATCTGAGCCTTATCAGCAGCCTCCTTCAGCTCACTGTCTGACCTTCTCTCCTCTAGCTCCATACATAGGCTACCCCAATATGACGTCAGCTGATCGAAGACAATGTCTCTCGACACGATGAACCTCTTCGTCGCGGGATCTGTACACCACCATCTCCTCTTCTGCTCATCATACCCAATAAAGACTAGCTTTGTCTTGAGAACACCCGGAGCGTGTACGTAGTAGGTAGAACCAAACACCTGTAGGTACTTCATGTTGGGCTTCACCCCAAACATCAGATCAACTAGAGTCTTTATGATGATTAGACTTAGAGGCATCCGATTGATGACATGAGCAGCACAGGCGATCACTTCTTCCCAAAGGCCTTAGTAATGCCTTTGCACAAAAGCCAACTGAAAGAATTGGTTTCAAGATATCCTAAACACCTAGAGGGTGGGGGGTGAATGGGTTCAATTCCTATTTTATTTTGGCAGATAAAATATATCACTGTTAGACAACCTATGCAACAACTATCACAGCACAGATCAAAACAAACACAGCCAACTCAGCATACACACAGATTTATAGTGGTTCCCCAAGAGATGGGTACATCCACTTTCCCCCCTTCGCCTATCTAGAAGTATACTAGATTCATCCTAACTCCCTTCTTTCTTCTCAGATCTTCAGATCTTACAACTTAGAACCTAGGATGGTTCCTACAGCTCAGACTTCAGAAAGTCCTACAACTCAAATTCTATCAGATAATCATACCTTAGAGTGAGTCCGCACTCCTACCACTTACGTAATCAAGCCCTACCTCAGCCTTTTCCACCAGGCCTACAGCTCAGAGAAATCAATCTCCTACCTTAGGCTAATAGCCCTACCTCAGCCTTCATAGATATAGGCTTACAACTCAGATTACAAAAATCCTACCTCAGATCTATAAAATATCTTACAAAATTTGATTTAGAGAATGTTTATTTCTTCACACAAGAGAAAGATGAATGGATGAAGACTTCTTGATCTGTTCTGGAATGAACTGACTACTTAGGATTCAACCTGTCTTAGCTTCTTCAAAGCTTCTTGAATCTGAACAAAGTAAGGCTGATCTTTCTTGAAAACGATTGGAGTCGATCCACAATCCAGCTCTCTTCTTCTTTCAGATGTAACTCTAAATTCTTATTGCAGACTTGTTCAGGATCTGCCTTCTCTTTTTAACAGAGACTTGTTGATTTCAGGATGAAACAGCTACTTCATTTTTTTCTCACCTTTCTTTGATAGAATAGGTCTTTATATAGATCCCATCTGAGGTTACCGGCTGGTCCAATTTATAACTACCTTCTGGCGGATGTGATAGCTTTGTCAGTTATGACACCTGTCAAGTCTTCACCCTTGACATTTAAATCTTTGCCACTTTTACCTCAGCAGAAAGTGTCGAGACAAAACTTCATATGTGTCAACACAAATGGAATATGTGTCGACATAATTCTTGATGATGTTGATATAACTCAAGGAATGTCGACGCATCTCTTCTTTACTTTCTCGACACAGCTTCTGAAGAAGATGCCGACACAAGTCCGGTGTGTTGACACAATCACCTTCCACTCTTGACATGGTGTCGATAGAATTCTTGAGGGTGTCGACACAAGTCCTGTGTGTCGACACAATCTGCTTGCAGTCTTGACATAGTCGGTATCGATAAAATTCTTGGGTGTGTCGCAACAAGTCCTGTGTGTCAACAAAATTGCTGTAGACTGAATTTCTGTGTGTCGACACAAGTCCCGTGTGTCGACACAATCTGCTTCTGGTGTCAACATATTTCCTTCACAAGTGTCGACACATGTACTTAGATTATTTTACTGCATTCCTTTATCCTGCACATTGAAACTCAACATCCCATAAAATACATAATGATGTATATCATTGAGTTAAGTGAGGCTTCTCCAAATCAGGTACACAGTTTCCAATGTACCCAACAATCTCCCCCTATTTGGAGAATTCATAACCCTTAGTCAATGATATACACCACTTATAATAAAATAAGGATTATGATGTAAACAGTCATTTCAAAGACAAGGTTATCCATAAGCAGACATAGCATGTAACAATATTATCACAAAATATGTTATAATATAAAAATCATGCATCACATAATCTTAAGTATACAATATCAAAACATGGCTAAACCAAGGAATTCATTTATATATGTTCAGCAATTCAGAATAACAAAGATTTAGTCCAAAATTATTACATAGACCTAAACCTAGTCAATCTAACACTAGGATTGATCATGTTCCTTAATGACGATTCCTTTGCCAAACTGAATCCTAGCGTGTACTTAAGCTCCAGTTTCCTCAACCAGCTTCTTTCCTTTAATATCCTTCTTCTGGAGCTCTTTCGCCTTGATCTTTTGCCTTTCAAAATAATGAAACGGCTTTGGGAAATACTTGCTAGGCTCCACAGAGTTAGCAGGTATCTTTCCTTCTCTAAGGTCTCTTCTGAACTAGTATATAGCATCATGCCGCTCTTGATATTTGCACCATTCCTGTTCAGAATACCACTTCCCTCTATCATGCAGATTTTCTTTAACAGCATGACAAGCAGTTAGAATAATATTCATGGAGGTTTGACTCTATTGTTCAAAATCAGGCTTTAATTATGCCTGTTCTCTGAACCTCTTGTTAGATAAATGAGCTTCTCTTTCTCTTTGTAAAGCAGCTACAGACATTTCTACCTCTTCAACAATAACATTATGTACCTCCTTTGGAGTACTATACATTTATTGTACTACATACTGAGTTCCTTCAAAATCTTGAGGTGGATAAATGACTTGGGCTACTTCCTGCTGAACCCCTTCAATATAAGCAGGTTGAATTCTTGATTCTGTAGTGTTATCATAATCACAAAGAGGTGGATACCCAAGAGTTGCTCTGATGGAATTGGTTATCCATTTAGCGAGATCTAAGCTTGCTTTGACTAATACTCTCTCCCACTTTATGACTTCTTTTTCTATTTGGTCTCTTAGATCATCCTTTTGAAATCTTATCTGGTCAGCTAAATAATTTGTTCCTTCTTTATAGTAGGATTTGAACTTCTGCATTTGATCAGAAATTTCCTTTTGAGATGCCTGGATAGTGGTTTGTACAGTAGCTAAATCTACTTTGATTTGTTTATCAAACTCAGACTTTACTGTAATCATTTGTTCAGTGATAGCATTTGCTTTAACTCAGACATAATCTTATTTTACTGTAATGTCCTCTATTTTAGTCTGGGCCTCCTATTGTTGTTTGGCCAAGAAGACTACAACATTACCTCCCTTTTGGAAGCATTCTGCCATTTTTGTTTTGTGCAAATTGACTTCAAACCTAATGAATTTGATATCCTTGGCCAAGTGAAATTGTAGATCTTTATTACTCCCATCCACATATTTTTCAAGAGCAACTATTTGCTCATCCAATTTCAATTACAGTGTCACTAAAATTGAACTGAAGTCTACTACAGGAGCTGGTATTTGTGGGGTAGTTTTCAAGGTTTTCTTATAGCCTGAGCTCCTCTTCCTATGCTCCACAATTTTCCTTCTCTTTGCCCTAGAGGCTTCTTCATCGTCAGAGGAATCAGATGAACTAGCTATATCCACTGTATCTTTTGGAGTAGAGGCATTGATTGGCAGCTCCCTCTCAGTTCTTGGCATCTCCCCCCCAATTCTTGCTCCTTGTAAGTCAGGAAATAATTCTTCTAATGTTACCTCTTGGTGCATCTGAACTGGAGTAATAAATTTCTCTTTCTCAACAGATGGACCCCCTTCGAATTCAAAAGTTTCTTCCATGGTTAGGTCATTCCCAGGAACTTTATCTTGGTTATATTGATCAACATCATTCATGAGCATGTCCTGTGCATCATTCTTGGTGCCTGTATCAGCTTGATTTATGTCGTGTGCTACCTCAAGCATGGATTGAGTGGCTGTTTCACTGTCCAATTCAGCTATTTGGATATTTGGATCTTGCTCATTAGCTCCCCCTGAAGTTTATAGTACTTGTTGATCCGGAACTTGAAGAGGCTCCTCTTAGATCTGATCCATTGAGATGTTGCTTGCAGGAATTCCCCCCACCCCTGTAACTGACCATCAGTGCCAGTTTCTAGAGTAGGAGATTTTCTAATGCTTTCTGGTCCATCTTTATCTGAGCTGAAAACAACTTCCTCCTCTGAATCACTAGAAGATTCAGGTGTCTTGTTTGGAGTTTTCTTCTTTTTCTGAACCAGTTTCATGTGTTTCTGAGGTGTAGAGACATCCTTGGTCAATACTCTGTCCCACCTGGACAGTATTCTTAAGTCCATTCTCCTCATATGATTTATTTTAGTACCATACTTCTTGCTTAGTGTTTCTGGAATACAGGTAGCTAGATAGAGGCTAAGTATTCTACCCAGATTGGGCTTCTTAATCCCTTCCTTTATTTTCTCAAACATAACTGCAGCCCAGTCAGTTGTTACTTTGAATATAATCCTTGTCATGAGACTGAACATATAGGCTGAGATCCTATCATGTCCTCCAGGTTTACACAAAATTACATTTCCCAGAATTTCTGAGAGGAATTTTCCTTGAGAGTTCATCCCCTTCAAAATTATCGCTGCTCTAATCTTGGTGGATGGAGATAAGCCACACCAGGTTAGTGCACTTGCTGTCATCGAAGAATTGAGTTCATCTTCTTGTGTGACTTTGGGAAGATGAAGGATTTTCCTGAGGCATTTGATTGTGACTTTGAGCTTTTGACCTTGAACCGTGGATTTGATTTTGGTGCCAGTTTAATCTAGAGAAGCATTCGAGTAGAACTCAAGAACTTCTTTCTTCCATATTCTAGTTCGTTCAGACACCATATTTCTAATCTAGCTATTGTGATCAAATCAATTTCCTCCTTGATGTCCTGATTTGCATCATCGAAAGCTTGTCGAACCAGCTCATAACCCTCATTGTTGTTCTCTGCCATCTTTGGCGCCATTAGAGATGAGAGAGAGAGGGATTGAAGAGATGGAAGATGAAGTTCTTGTCGACACAAATGGTTTGGTCTCGAGAATTCTGAGAGCGTAGTCGACAAGGTCTTGTTTCCACCTATTTATACTTTTCTAAACAAAGAAGGCCAAAAGGAGGGTGAAAATTAGCTTAGTGTGTCGACACTGTTTGGATTATGTCGACACAGACTACTAAAGTCTCGAAAGAGAATTTAAAGTTATTACAAAACTATGTGTTGGCACCAATTACGATGTGTCGACACAGACAACCTTAAGAGTCAACACTAATTTCCGCGTATCGACAAAGACAATTGTATGTGTCGACACCAATATCTAAGTTTTAGGAGAGCTATGTGTCGACACCAAATTCTGAGTGTCGACACAATCTTCTTGATGTGTCGATAGAATTTTCCTTATATGTCGACCCAGATTTACTTAGTCATATTTACCGTTCTATTCCTAGTTCAGTATGCCTAATTCACTTTTAAAGTAATTAAATTTAGTTTCATCTAGTGGTTTGGTGAACATGTCAGCAATTTGATTATTAGTGTTGACAAATTCTAAACTTATGTCTTCTTTTTCAACATGATCTCTAATGAAATGAAAGCTGATTTCTATGTGCTTAGTTCTACTATGTGAAACAGGATTTCTAGCAATAGATATGGCACTAGTAGAATCATAATATAATGGAGTTCTACTTACCTTGATGTCATAGTCTTCAAGTTGATGTTGTATCTATAACAACTGAGCACAGCAACTGCTTGTAGCTACTTATTCTGACTCAGCAGTGGATATAGCCACACTTGTCTGCTTTTTGCTGCTCCATGACACCAATATTCCACCTAAGAACTGATATGTTCCAGTGGTGCTTTTCATATCTCCTTTGCATCCTACAAAGTCTGCATCTGAATATCCTGCTAGTAGAAAATCTCTATTCTTAAGGTACCAAAGGCCAAGATTTGGTGTTCCCTTAAAATATCTCAAAATTCTTTTGAAAGCTAAATAATGAGATTCTTTTGGGAAAGTTTGATACCTAGCAAAGACACATATAACATACATGATGTATATTCTACTAGCAGTTAAGTAAAAAAGGGAGTCAATTATCCCTCTATACAAAGACTCATCTACAGATTTTCCTGCATCATCTTTGCCTATAGGCATACTTGACCCCATTGGAGTTCTCATGGTGGAGGAAGACTTCATGCCATATTTCTTAATTAACTCCTTGGTGAACTTATACTGGGATATGGACAAGTCATCATCAGTCCGTCTAATTTGGAGTCCCAAGAAGAATTTCAATTCACCCATGTTGCTCATCTCAAACTTCCCTTCCATAAGTTTAACAAACTTTCTACAAAGATTGTTTTCAGTTGATCCAAAGATAATGTCATCAACATATATCTGGACTAGGATGATCTTGCCTTTTGATTCCCTTAGGAATAGAGTTTTGTCTATTTTCCCCCTTGAGAATTTGTTCTCAATGAGGAAGGTAGACAGTATTTCATACCAAGCCCTAGGGGCTTGTTTCAATCCATATAGAGCTTTCTTAAGCCTATAAACATAGTTAGAATAAAGAGGATCTACAAAACCTGAGGGTTGTTCAACATAAGCTTGCTCTTTTAAGTCACCATTCAAGAATGCTGACTTTACATCCATCTGGAATACCTTAAAACCTTGGTAAACTGCATAGGCAAGGAATGGCCTTATTGCTTCCAACCTTGATACTAGGATAAATGTCTGGTCAAAGTCTATTCCTTCTTCCTGCTTGTAGCCTTTTGCTACCAGTCTTGCTTTATTCTTGACTATAATGCCATTTTCATCTAACTTGTTCCTATAGATCCACTTAGTCCCTATGATATTGTGATTCTTTGGTTTAGGAACCAACTTTCAGAGTTTACATCTTCTGAATTAATTCAGCTCTTCCTGCATGGCATCAATCCAATTCGGGTCTTGTATGGCCTCTTCAAATTTCTTAGGTTCCATCTGGGATAGGAAGCTGGAGCATAGAACTGTATTCAAGCTCTTGCTTCTGGTCAGAACACCATGTCTTGGATCACCAATAATTTGGTTTGTTGGATGATCCCTTAGATGTCTAATTACTGGAGGCAATCTATCCACAACTTGATTTTCTCCATTCTCCCCACCAAGATGTACTTCATTGTCTTCATCATCAGCTTGTGGGTCTTGTACTCCCCCTGGACAGCATCCAACATTTTCCTCATCCTGTCTTGCAGGTTTGTCTTGACAACTGGTTAGCTTGTCCGTCCTTTCCTTCAAACTTGTAGAGCTACAAGAAGTGCTAGACAGCTCACAGTTGATTAGCTTAGATTTATCAAAGACTATATGGACAGATTATTTTACAGCTTGAGTAGTCAAGTTGTAGATCCTGTATGCCCTACTATTTTTGTTTTACCCAACAAGTATTTCAGTCCTTACAACAGGTGCAGTTTGTTGTAGTGGTAGGAAACTTAGTTAAATAATACTTGTCATTATTAAGTACATAACACTTGCTACCAAAGATCCTAAAATAGGATATTTTTGGTTTTCCATCCTTCAGAATCTCATAGGGAGTCTTCTTGTGGCTTTTGTTGATGGAAACTCTATTGAGAACATGACAAACAGTGTTTAATGCCTCAGCCCAGAAATATTCTGGGAGAGATGTGTCACTTAGTAGTGTTCTACCAGCCTCAATAAGTGTTCTATTTTTTCTTTCAGCAATTCCATTTTGCTGGGGAGTTCTAGGTGATGAGAATTCTTGATAAATCCCAAGTTCTTCATAGAACTTTGTCATGCATTCAGACTGAAACTCAGTCCCATAGTCACTTCTAATCTTAACCATAGAACTGTTGACTTCATTCTGAATTTGATTAATAAATGTTTGGAAGACAGTTGGAGTTTTAGATTTCTTACTCAGAAAGAATACCCAGGCAAATCTGGAAAGGTCATCAACAACCACAAAGGTATAGACTTTCCTACCTAGACTATGAACTGGCATAGGACCAAATAGATCCATATGCAGGAGGTACAAACACCTCACTGAATATTTAGTATCAAGACTGTGGAAGGTGGACTTGGTCTGTTTGCCCTTTTGATAAGTTGAACAACACCCCCTTGATGCACTTGACCTGAGGACCATTCATCACTAACTCTTTACTAAAGAGTTAACCTATAGTCTTGTAGTTAAGGTGAGCTGGCCTATTGTGCCATTTGACACAATGAGAAGCTTTTTCAGCTGCAACTAGGCAAATAGGAGAATCTTTATTCTCACCCACAAAATTTAGACAATAGACATTTCCTTTTCTATAGCTTGACAAGATGACCTCTTGATCACTTGTTCTTCTAATCTAACACCCATTATTAAAAAAAGTGTCATAACCAAGATCACTTAGTTGACTTATGTTTATTAGATTATGTTTTAAACATTTCACATAAGCCACTTGAGTGATGGTGATTGAGTTATTAGAAATTTTACCAAAACCTTTGATTACTTCCTTTTCTGATCCACCAAAGATAACTTTGGATCCATCCAAAGTGGGAGTAAAGTCCTTTAGCAACCTTCTAGTTCCAGTCATGTGCCTAGAACATCCACTGTCCAAGTACCATATTGGGGTATGGTCACTTGGACTCACCTGCATCAAATAAAATTACCTAACCTTAGATGTCCAATAGTCATTGGGCTCTAGGTTCAGGTTAGATTGAAATTTGACATGCTTGCCTGCAGCCTTTTTAACAGGTAAGCTGGCATTTTTCTTGACACTAGTGTTGTGCCAACAATCAATGGCATAATAACCCACTTTGCCACAACACCAGCACTCATATCTGTTGTATCTTCTTTTAAGTACAGGCTCAACAGCATTGTTGTCAACAGTCCTTAATTCTGTAGGAATAGTGGTCCTTTTATTGAGTGTTGGGGCTGGTGCATCAAACACTGATGATTCCTGAACAACATGGTGTGTTTGTTCATGGGCTGCCTTATTGGCATTTGCACCCTTATCATTCTGATCACCATACTTACAGTGACCATGTGTGATGTCATGGTCATACCAGTTAGTAGGTTGCATCACTTTCCTGAAAGGAATAGGGGGTTTGGAGGCAAGAGGCTGAACTGGGGCCTTTCCTTTCCTTTTGGAATTAGCTGCCCTTGTTCTTCCCTTGAAGCCTAATCCTTTCTTACCCTCTTGGGCAATGAAGTTATCAATTAAGGGTATGACTGACTTTGGCTTTGAAAATATAGCCACAATATCCCTTTCTTATTAAAGTCTGATTTCAAGACTCTTGACGTGATTATTTTTGAAGATGATTGTTTCCATCGGAATGATAGTGATTTTTTTCAGTGGGCTTACTGATGGGCTAAAACCCGAACAGGCAAGTGTACCTGACGAATTGTAGTATCAAGGTCGTATTTAAACACGGGGTTGTCAAATACTGCTACTCACGCTTGAACAATTATCCTACCGAAAGAAAATGTGTTTTGAGAATTTTTAAACTAAGACGAAAGAAAATTTTTTAGAAAAACTTTATAATAGAAAGTTAGCATTTGATCGAAGATTCACCATAAAATGAAATGAGAGGGATAAAAAGGCATAGTTTTAAATTTGCAAATCATACTCGACCGTGATGGATCCGAAATTAGGAAATAATCTCGCTAGAGCATTAAATCGCCTGACTTATAGACGTTTTGACCGAAATCTCTTTCAAGTCAAAAAAACCTAAAGTCGTATTATCGAGGTGACCCGCACTATTGGATTTGACTCCAATCCGGAAGATTTACGTCATCCTATCTCTAGGGTTGCGTTCAACTCCTTCCTTCTTTGAGTGATCTTTCACATTCATGAGCCTCTCGGCTACTCAAATATGAGATCCCAAGCCTACTACCGTATACCGGAAATACGGAGTCGACAAAATAAAAATCAAAGAAGGATCGAGTAAAATTAAGCAAAAATAAAACTATGAAATAAAAGAAAACCTCATCTCATTTCATGGATCTCCATGATCGAATGCTAACGGATAATTAGCTACGCATAGTAAAAGGGGAAATCACAAGAATAAGAGAAAGAGAATAACTTTTCATTAAAAAGTTCAAAAGAGGTACATAATAATAAAGACAAGACAATACTATTCTACTAAAAGAAAGATTACAATAAGAAGAGAAATACAACAAGAAATGAAAACTTGCATTAGAACAAAATCTTAATTAACTTAAACAAAAACTTCTCTAACAAAAACTTTCTAACTCATCAAGCTTCTCTCTTTCTTTTTTCAACATGAGGCATGGGCTTCCTTTTATAGGAGAGGAGGAAGGTTCTAGAAAAATGGAGATGAAGGGATAAAGGGGGGTGGCCGGCCATGTGTAGGGGAAAATGTTCATGCATGACATTAAATGAAGGAGAGAGAGGAAGGTGGATTCATTGCATGCAATCTATGGAAATAAATTAGAGAATATAAAATAGAGAGGGGGAGATGAATGAGGAATAAAGAGGGGGGGAAAGAGAGGGGCCGGTCATGCATTGTGGGAGATTCATGCATGTGGAAATTAATGAGGATGGGAGAGAGAGAGGATATGCATGAATGTGGCCGGCAATGCATGAATATTTGAAGTGGGTCGGCCATGCATGGTGGGACATTCATGCACTCGGGTTGCTTCATGTAGTGGGCTGCATGGAGTGGGCTTGGAGAGTAGCCAGGCTGCTACATCATTGAAATGGGCTGCTCACTTTGAGGGGGGCTGCATGGAGTGGGCTGCAACATGTGGGATTTGAGCTCGAGTAGCGGCTGCACCAACACATCAAGGGCTGCATCTTGAAGTGGGGAGGAGGTCGGCCATGCACTAGTTGGCTTCTCCAATAAAGAGGGCTGCATGATCCTACAAATAACAACACAAAATAAACATTAAAAACAAAATATTATTCATGATCATAATAATTATAACAGATAAGACTAAACATCACATAATATAATAAATATATTAATAAGACTAAACCTAGCAACAAACATATTAAACATTAAAACTAAAATAAAGATAACGCAACATAAAATATAAAACACATAATAAATTTAGAAATCATCATAACATACGAGAAATAAAACAAAACAAACATAAAATAAACAAAATTATAACTAAACTTAGGAATTTAGGTTTATAAACTATACCAAAAATGATGACTAAAAGTAGTCATCAAATTCCCCCATGCTAGAGTATTTGCTTGCCCTCAAGCAAATAGAATTGAAAACTAGGGAAAAAGTAAATAAAGCAAATTTAGATTTCATAATTAAGAAAAACAAAACATGAAAAATTAAACTATCATAATTCCTATGTTAACAACTAGTGGGGTGAGAAGTGCACAATAGAAAACTTGAAAGTGGAGACCTAAAAATATCATTAGAACATAAAGAAAATTTACACATTTCTAAATCTTAAAACAAGGCATCCAAAATTAATGAAAATAAGAGAAACAAAAGTAGAAATTCTAAATAAACGGCACATTAACGAACTACTAGGTTGCTAGAATAACAATTAACCCTAAATCACCTCAAGATAACCTCCAAAGAAATCCATCAATGATGGTGGCCATAGGCTTGTCCGTTCACACTCTCTCCACTACGCGAATTTACGTTCTAAAGATTAATAGGACTTCTAGTAGGCGTTAAAACTTGGCTTAGGTAAATGATTAGGAAATGAAAACAAGGATAAACATGAGGTCTTAAACACTAAACCAAGGTTGAGCTCAAAAATAAAAACATGAAGAGAAATGAGAAATGACAAGTACATCATTTTCCAAATCAAACTAACAAACAAAGGCCATGAACTTTTTTTCTTTACATAAATTGGCCACAAATAAACTTCATTTTTTCCTTTTTGATTGATTTCACATTTTTTTGATAATAATATTTTTTCTTATTTAATAACTTTTTAAGGAAAGCTCCAAATATAGGCTTTAAACACTCCTTTTCATTTCAAAGATATAACTCTTCACAAAAAATGATATTTAAGCTCAAAGTTTAGGGTGAAATAGGAAAGACATTTTGTCTTTGGTGAAATGATGAAATGAAAGGTGAAGCTAAGAACAAAGAAACATGGAAAAAGGCCCAAAAAATATTTTGCAATGGTAAATTTGTTTTTTGGTGGGCAAGAAAAGCTCAAACGAATCAAAGGGTGGCCTAAATCATTTCTAAAGTACGTAAAAACGACGCACATGCTTCGAGAGTCGCTAGGGACAAGTTCTAGACACCAAGAAAGACTATCCCACAAATGAAAAAGAGCTAATATTACCTAGCAACCATTCGTAAGCAACTAACCGAATAAAAAGACATAACTACAAATTACTAACTTATAACGTAAAGAACGGATGCCTATATTTAAGAAAAAGAAACTAGTAAAATTAAGCTATGTTAAACTGATAAATTTAGGAAACCGTTTCAAAGAAATCTAAATAGAACTAAGGAACCGCATGGGCCTACACATCACTAGAAGAAACATAAAAATAAAGATGGAACTAATTTTTGATTTTGTTTTTCAAATATATTCTAGCATTTTTATTTTTGGATTTTTGAAATAGTTAAATAAAAACAATAAAAAGGCTTAATATAACTACACTAATTTTTTTGAATTTTGTTTTAAAGTATTTTTTCTAATGGAAAGAAGAAAAAAGAAAGAATCTAAACCCTCCCCCATGCTTAAGTTTTGCATTGCCCTTAATGCAAAAGAAAAACAAAAACGAAAAATAAGGGAGAAGAAAAGGGAGGGGCTGCAATAAAGTAAATACTTAAAAAGAAAATGACTTCCCCGGACTCGTAAGGCCGAATGCTGATTTCGTTCCCCCATGCTTAAGCTGGACACCGGCTCAGGCCTAAGGAAGAGAAAAAAATGATGGAGCCAAACGAACTGCCAGAGGTTTTATTCCAGTAAAACAAAATAAGCAAACAAAAAATAAAAAGAAATAACAAAAGGATAAGCAATGGGTGCCTCCCAAGAGCGCTCTTTATTTAACTTCGGTTGAGCCCGACGTTATTGGTTAGCTAAATGGAAAATAAAAAGTGAAGTGCAGTGGTAACTCCCTAAGTATACGCTTAGGAGAGTAAATTAAAAAAAAGGAAAAAGTGAAGAATCGCACCGACATGCGGTGGAATCTTCAAGGGAATGATGCCCAAAAAGGAACAGATGGAGTTATAGAAGAACTCCACTGTAAATAAGAAGGGGTCGTCAACAGGAGAAGAGAAAAAAGAAGAAGAACTAGAAAGAGGAATAAAAGAAGGTGAAAAAGCAGTTCCATTAATGAAAATTTCACAAGGAGAAGGAGAATCTTGGGAAATTTGGGGAGGAGGGGTGTAGAAAGAACTAAAGAAGAAGTATCTAAAATAAAAGAAGAAGATTCGCTAAAAATAGGAAAATTTGGAACAGTGGAAGTTGAAATTAAAATGGAATCACAAACATCTTCAGAAGAATAAATAAGAGACCTCTCGTCATCCTCAACGGGTAAGAAGCATGTCGGAATATCCGTAGAGGTGTCATCCAAAGGAGAAAGGAAACAATCCAGAATATCCAAATAGTTATCCTCCTCGAGAAGGAGAATCTTGGGAAATTTTGGGAGGAGGGGGGTAGAAAGAACTAAAGAAGAAGTATCTAAAATAAAAGAAGAATATTCGCTAAAAATAGGAAAATTTGGAACAGTGGAAGTTGAAATTAAAATGGAATCACAAACGTCTTCAGAAGAATAAATAAGAGACCTCTCGTCATCCTCAACGGGTAAGAAGCATGTCGGAATATCCGTAGAGGTGTCATCCAAAGGAGGAAGGAAACAATCCGGAATATCCAAATAGTTATCCTCCTCGAGAGTAAAAAGGCACGCCGGGATATCCGGTGACTCATTACATGAAGAAATTGGAGGAGACGGAGAAGAAGACGAAGAAAACGAAGCGGCCTCACGAGAAAAATAATCGATAATGGTCTTTAAATGCGAATTAATATTATTAATAGAAGTTTGCAATCCAAAATACCCATTATCGATTGAATTAAAATTTAGAGGCACGGCGCTTTGCGGGGAAAAATCATAAAAAAAATAAGACGGGTTCCCATCTCCCAAGTAGGATAAAATTGGAGTAAGAGTCAAATTGGCCACATTGACCTGCTCCGGAAAAATTGAAATCAAAATAGGGAGGGGTTCCCGAAAGACATTCAGAATAAAAGTGGTCCGGAGACCCGCAAAAATTACAAAACGCGCCAAAATAAGATGATTCCATAAAAAAAATGTTACCAAAAAGAAAAAGAAAACTTTAATTTTTTTTTATTTTTGCAGAAGTAATAGCGTAACGTTTTCAAAATATTGACGAAGAGTTCCCCGGCAACGGCGCCAAAAACTTGATGGGCTAAAACCCGAACAGGCAAGTGTACTTGTCGAATTGTAGTATATCAAGGTCGTATTTAAACATGGGGTTGTCAAATACTGCTACTCACGCTTGAACTATTATCCTACCGAAAGAAAATGGGTTTTGAGAATTTTTAAACTAAGATGAAAGATATTTTTTTAGAAAAAAACTTTATAATAGAAAGTTAGCATTCGATCAAAGATTCACCATAAAATGAAATGAGAGGGATAAAAAGGCATAGTTTTAAATTTGCAAATCATACTCGACCGTGACGGATCCGAAATTAGGAAATAATCTTGCTAGAGCATTAAATCCCCTGACTTATAGACGTTTTGACTGAAATCTCTTTCAAGTCAAAAAATCCTAAAGCCGCATTATCGAGGTGACCCGCACTATTGGATTTGACTCCAATCCGGAAGATTTACGTCATCCTATATCTAGGGTTGCGTTCAACTCCTTCCTTCTTTTAGTGATCTTTCACATTCATGAGTCTCTCGGCTACTCAAATACGAGATCCCAAGCCTACTACCGTATACCGGAAATACGGAGTCGACAAAATAAAAATCAAAGAAGGATCGAGTAAAATTAAGCAAAAAATAAAACTATGAAATAAAAGAAAACCTCATCTCATTTCATGGATCTCCATGATCGAATGCTAACGGATAATTAGCTACGCATAGTAAAAAGGGAAATCACAAGAATAAGAGAAAGAGAAAAATTTTTCAATAAAAAGTTAAAAAGAGTTACATAATAATAAAGACAAGATAATACTATTCTACTAAAAGAAAGATTACAATAAGAAGAGAAATACAACAAGAAATGAAAACTTGCATTAGAACGAAATCTTAATTAACTTAAACAAAAACTTCTCTAACAAAAACTTTCTAACTCATCAAGCTTCTCTCTTTCTTTTTTTCAACATGAGGCGTGGGCTTCCTTTTATAGGAGAGGAGGAAGGTTCTAGAAAAATGGAGATGAAGGGATAAAGGGGGGTGGCCGGCCATGTGTAGGGGAAAATGTTCATGCATGACATTAAATGAAGGAGAGAGAGGAAGGTGGATTCATTGCATGCAATCTATGGAAATAAATTAGAGAATATAAAATAGAGAGGGGGAGATGAATGAGGAATAAAGAGGGGGGAAAGAGAGGGGCCGACCATGCATTGTGGGAGATTCATGCATGTGGAAATTAATGAGGATGGGAGAGAGAGAGAGGATATGCATGAATGTGGCCGGCCATGCATGAATATTTGAAGTGGGCCGGCCATGCATGGTGGGAGATTCATGCACTCGGGTTGCTTCATGTAGTGGGCTGCATGGAGTGGGCTTGGAGAGTAGCCGGGCTGCTACATCATTGAAATGGGCTGCTCACTTTGAGGGGGGCTGCATGGAGTGGGCTGCAACATGTGGGCTTTGAGCTCGGGTAGGGGCTGCACCAACACATCAAGGGCTGCATCTTGAAGTGGGGAGGAGGCCGGCCATGCACTAGTGGGCTGCTCCAATAAAGAGGGCTGCATGATCCTACAAATAACAACACAAAATAAACATTAGAAACAAAATATTATTCATGATCATAATAATTATAACAAATAAGACTAAACATCACATAATATAATAAATATATTAATAAGACTAAACCTAGCAACAAACATATTAAACATTAAAACTAAACTAAAGATAACGCAACATAAAATATAAAATACATAATAAATTTAGAAATCATCATAACATACGAGAAATAAAACAAAACAAACATAAAATAAACAAAATTATAACTAAACTTAGGAATTTAGGTTTATAAACTATACCAAAAATGAAGACTAAAAGTAGTCATCACTTACTTCCTTCATTTTCAGATCCAGCTCTTTTGTTGATTCTGAAGCAGCTATCTTGAAAGTGGTAATCTCCTTAGCCTGCTTTTTGGCAAGGATTCTACCTTTCTTAAAAGCTAGCAATAGATCACCATATTTATCAATTAATTGATCCACATCACCTTCAGATTCAGAATCATCCTCATCACTTGATGCTGATTGTTCTGATTCTGGTCCAGTATAATAATCAGAAATTGAAGATAAGTTGTTTACATTACTAGGACTAGGCTCATCCGGGCACTGGTCTTCCTTAGACATAGCCATCAGCCCTCTATAATGATGATCTTCAATCGCATTTATAGAGTCTAGTATTTGCAGAAATTCAGTTTCTACAGAATCCTCTTCAGTTGTGAACAGTCCAATATAGGCTTCAGCTTCAGCCTCTTCTCCTGAATCTGATGATGATGAGTCAGTCTAACTTTTCTACTTTTTTGCAACAAAGGATCTCTCCTTCTTTCCCTTATTTTGATGCTTCTTCTTGTCATTAGATTCCTTTTTTTATCAGGACAGTCAGCTACAACATGTCTAGACCTATTACAACAATAACAAATAATCTTAGAAGAAGTTATTTTGCTTGGTTTAGTGTCATACCTGTCTTTCTTAGAAGATTTCTTTTTCTGGTAGTAGTCATCATTGGGCTGTGAGGACGATGGGTTGGTTCTCAACTGTTTTTTCTTCATAAATCTTTGGAATTGCCTTGTGAAGGCAGCAAAGTCTTCAACAGAATTAGGGCTGTCTGATTTGTTATTGTCAAAATTATCTGAGTTAACTTCAGCAGCTTTCCTAGGAGGAGATGGAGACATCCTCATGTCCTTCTTTATGGCTTCAACCTTGAAGGCCATAGATTTTTCTTTGTACTCAGACCTATTGCTTTTCTCCTCCTCCTTTTTGGCCATAAGCTGCATCTGATATGATAGAAATTTTCCAAATAGGGTTGGAGGAGATGTGTATGCAAGTTTGGACACTTCCCTGATGGCACATATCTTGGTATCCCAGTCCTTGGTTAGTGATCTGAGAAACTTATCATTGAGCTCATATGTGCTAAAGACTCTTCTATATGTCATTAGTTCATTAATTATTCTGAAAAACTTCTGAAAGCACTCAGTTATGCTGTCTATTTTGGTTTGTCTAAAACTTTAATATTCTTAATTTAGCATAGACTTTCTGTCCTCTCTTACTTCTTCTGTTCCCTCCATGTAGACAATCAAAGTGTCCCACATCTCCTTGGAGGTTTTGCAATGAACTAATTTTTGGAAAGTTGAATCATCTATAGCACTAACTATTATGTTCTGTGCTCTCTTATTCATAGTTGCTAAGATGATTTCATTCTTTGTCATTTCAGAGTAACCTTTTGGAGTCCTGAGGTTGGTATCAAGAACTAAGATGTTCATAAGAATGAATGGCCCTTCTTTAACTGTAATGTAGATTCTTGGGTCAGAAGCCTCCATGAATAATCTGACTCTCTCTTTCCATATGCCAAATATTTCCTTTCCACATATGGGTATTTTCATGGATCCAAGTTCCTTGTGATTTTCACCTGAACACATTTTGGCTAACTGATAACTGCCTTGGAGATCAACTCAGACTGTTGAGTCTATTCTTGAGCAACCTCCCTCTGATACCACTTGAAAGAATTTGTTTCAAGATATCCTAAACACCTAGAGGGGGGGTGAATAGGTTCAATTCTTACTTTATTTTGGCAGATAAAATATATCACTGTTAAACAACCTATGCAACAACTATCACAGAACAGATCAAAACAAACACAGCCAACATAGTATACACACAGATTTATAGTGGTTCCCTAAGAGATGGATACATTCACTTTCCCCCCTTCGCCTATCTAGCAGTATACTAGATTCGGCCTAACTCACTTATTTCTTCTCACATCTTCAGATCTTACAAATCAGAACCCAGAATGGTTCCTACAACTCAGACTTCAGAAAGTCCTACAACTCAGATTCTATCAGAGAATCCTACCTTAGAGTGAGTCCACACTCCTACCACTGAGGCAATCAAGCCCTACCTCAGTCTTTTCCACTAGGCCTACAGCTCAGAGAAATCAATCTCCTACCCCAGGCTAACATCCCTACCTCAACCTTTATAGATATAGGCTTACAACTCAGATTACTAAAATCCTACCTCAGATCTATAAAAGATCTTACAAAAGTTTATTTAGCGAATGTTTATTTCTTCACCCAAGAGAAAGATGAATGGATGAAGACTTCTTGATCTGTTCTGGAATGAACTGACTACTTAGGATTCAACCTGTCTTAGCTTATTCAAAGCTTCGTGAATCTGAACAAAGTAAGGTTGATTTTTCTTGAAAAAGATTGGAGTCGATCCACAATCCAGCTCTCTTCTTCTTTCAGATGTAACTCTGAATTTTTCTTACAGACTTTTTCAGGATCTACCTTCTCTTTTTAACAGAGACTTGTTGATTTCAGGATGAAACAGCTACTTCATTTTTTCTCACCTTTCTTTGATAGAGTAGTTCTTTATATAGATCCCATCCGAGGTTACCGGCTAGTCCGGTTTATAACTGCCTTTTGACGGATGTGACAACTTTGTCAGTTATGACAGCTGTCAAGTCTTCACCCTTGACATTTGAACCTTTGCCGCTTTTACCTCAGCAGAAAGTGTCGAGACAAAACTTATATGTGTCAACACAAATGGAACATGTGTCGACACAATTCTTGATCATGTTGATATAGCTCATGGAATGTCGACACATCTCTTCTTTACTTTCTTGGCACAGCTTCTGAAGAAGGTGTCGACACAAGTCTTGTGTCGACACAATCGGCTTCCAGTCTTGACATAGTTGGTGTCGATAGAATTCTTGAGTGTGTCGACACAAGTCCTATGTGTCGATACAATCTGCTTCTATTCTTGACATAGTTGGTGTCGACAGAATTTTTGGGTGTGTCGACACAAGTCCTGTGTGTTGCCACAATTGCTGTAGACTGAATTTTTGTGTGTCGACACAATCTGTTTCTGGTTTCGACACATTTCCTTCACAAGTGTCGACACTTGTACTTAGATTATTTTACTGCATTTCTTTATCCTGCACATTGAAACTCAACAACCCATCAAATACATAATGATGTATATCACTGAGTTAAGTGAGGCTTCTCTAAATCAGGTACAAAGTTTCCAATGTACCCAACACCAACACTTGCAGGTCTCCGTAAAAAGACGGATCATTTGATCTGCAACATCACCTTGTTGTGAAGTATGTCCACGAGAGATCTCCCTTTGGATCCCATGCTTCCTGCAAAAGTTCGAGAACACGGTTGAGCCGAACTCACCTCTGTTGCCCGTCCTCAACTTTTTGATCTGTAGGCCAAGCTGGCCCTCCACAAGCTTCTTGAACTCCACAAACAAGCGGAACATGTTTGACTTCTCCTTCATGAAATATACCCAAGTATACCTCGTATAGTCATCAACCAAAATAAGCATGTACCTACTGCCTCCAAGACTGGCGGTGATGGTCGGTCCCACCAGATCACCATGGACAATATCCAAAGGTGCTTTTCATCTGGACATCGCTTTATCAAATGTAAAGAGATAAGCTTCTGCATGTTGACATCCTGCGCAAGTTTGACCATCGTCGTAGGATGACAATCTAGGCAAGCATCTCACGAGACTCCTTACCGCCAATGCTTTCAGCTTGTACATCCCCACATGCCCCAGTCATTCATGCCAGATAGCTGCACTACCACTAACCTTCATCCAATCAGCATCCGAACTTATTGACAACCCAACCAAGTTCTTTTCCTTACTCCCAACATGAGCAACATTCACTGAGTGCAAGATAGTCTTACACTCCTTCCTGAGTTGACCAGGATGCTTGCATCTAAAGCACCTTGGTCCTTTCTTCCTCTTCCCATCACGCCTAGGAGGAACACTCCTCTCTTGCTGATATAAAGTAGAAGGACCAAACTCACCAGCCCCTTCACCTCCTTGTTGAACAACTCATTGAGAGAAGTCCAAACCTCCGCAGCTGACCGATATCTGTCGATGTCGTCCAAGAGTTCTGATGAGATAACCTGCTTGAGAATAGACCCTGCTCTCGCATTTGTCTCCTTCCAAGCTCTCATCGCTTTAGCATTGCCAGCAGTAACCCCTTGCCATTCTGCTCCGCACACCACCTCCCAAAGGTCCGTTCCAAGAAGATAGATTTTCATACATGACTTCCACTTTCCAAAGTTAGTCCATGTAAGAAGCTCCATTCCAAGATCCCTTGCCAAATCACCTTCCATTGCACTTATCCCTGGTTCACTTAGACTCACAGAAGCACTTAAGCAACCTACAAGTTGATCCACTCCACAAGCCTCTGTTCCCTCTAATACCATGTCGAAATTCACAAAAAGATCAGAAGATAACTCTGATACCAAGTAAAACTTTCAGAGCTATCAAGCTGACAACTTGATCAAGCGGAAAGTGGAAAACCAAGTGCAGGAACACTCAACCTTTCAGAGCCCCAATAAACTATATGCAAACCAGAAGAGAAAGATCTCGTACTAAACAATCTTTATAAGGCGAGACATGATTCGCCAAAATAACCAAAGGGAAAGCAGAAACAATTACAAGGCAAATCAAATTGTGCGGACTGAACAAGTAGCCGTCGGTTCTACTGCTGCACTACGGACTCCGCACAGACCGCCAGGTCGCCACACCACAAACCAAGCCGTGCGGATTGCCCGTTAATCCAATGCAGAACTCTAGCTGCCGATCTGCAAGCCACCTAACCGCGAGGTCGCCTAACCGCCAGACTGCACAAGCTGCTACTGCCGAACTGAACAGACCGCATAAAGCAGACGACTTATTGAACCAGAAAACTAGTTGTCGAAGAGAATACCGCCTGGTTGCTATCCGCGACCTACTGCATACCGCCTATTGCTAACTGCAGAGTCCGCACTGTCCCTGACCGCACTAAGAACCAGGTCTTGGCTTTCCAGCACTATTTGCACAACCTGCTCAACACAACCCAGCCAACCTTCAAACTGTGCTGACACAAAAAACAAGTCTACAGCAACTATCGGCAAGTTCACTTACTGTTCATTCGCTCTTATATTGATGTGACAGGGGATCCTATTTATAGGCACGGTAAGGAGTGTGGTCACCGCCCTAGCCGATAGGATAACCACCCCATCCTGTGGCAAGAACCAAGTGTATCTGCAACCCGCGAATACACATCCAGTCCGCCACGACCAGTGTCGGATAGCCAGCCCGCCAAGTGGACTTATTGTTGCGCCATGAAATTACATAATGACATTTTGCGGAAGTTGTCGCATTGGTTGAGCATATGAGTGCAACCATCCAAAACAAATCATGACCACCTATTTCATGCAGCCACATGGTCTCATGTAGTCCACACCATCCATGCAGCCCACGTCATCCATACAGCCCACACCATCCATGCAGCTACACCCGTCCAATCCCGCACCCGGATCCTCTCCAGTTGGAGTGAACTGGAGGGGATCCAGTTCTCGGCGAGATCATCTCGCCCAAATCGGACGGCAGAAAATGGCAAGACTTCACTTGCGGGGTCCACTCGCTTGATACTCGCGCTTTTACACCGTCCGATTTGGGCAAGATGATCCACGCCGTGAATGTGGCTCTGATACCAAGTGTATTTTGTGGCTAGAAGTTCTCACTCATGGGTGCATCACAACAAGTCAGATTAAAGAAAAAATTGGAAACAGGAGAAGAAGAGCGCAACAAAAAAACTCAGAACTCATAGAGAAAATTTAAGCTCTTTTATTTTTTAATATCTTGATACAAACCGGAGGTTCCCTTATATAGGCCTCATTCACCATTACATGACAAAATTCATAATTTGAGAACGTACAATAATGGATATTTCTTTATTTAAAGGTGGTTATAGATACATACAATAATTTTATTTTCTATACTAAAAGGTGACAAGATGATGTACTGATAAGATGCATGCTGGTGAAATCAGTGAGATATAAATATTCACGTTGGTGGAAATTGTAGAAGGGTTGATCCGCTCAAAGTATTCTACCATAACCCATCTATGTATGGAATAGGGTATATATAGTACTTCCATCATAGAGCCAAACCCTAGAATGACACGAAACCCGTTAACCTCTTCCGAGTCGGCCCAAACATGAGCGGACATATTATATATAAACCTAACAATCTCTTCCTATGTCCGTCGTGAACCCAGACTTCGGATAGAGGGTGGTTTGTGCAAAGTTCAACCAACTGTGAATCATACACAACCCTGTCCAGCACCTGTTTCAAACAAATTTGACTTGAGCACAGAATAGTAAGCATGCATAAGTAAAACGATACTCAGTTGCAACACAGAACAGTCTTAGGTACAACAAGTCACAAAACAATGCTCTGAACAGAAGTAGCAAAATAGATAAACTAAAAACACTCTAAAACTCATCATCGAGAAGATCATCCTAATCTGGATTCCAGTCAACCAGTGCTCCTCCTATCCCAGCAACCCCTGTAATTTCTATAGAGAATTTCATTTCAGAATGAATTCTATCCTTTGCAAATTTGCAAATATCTAGTTCTATAAAAAAGAACTTAGTATTAATCATTTTAATTTTGCTGGGAGGACACGTTTACAGAGTATTATAGTTTTACCTCAAAACCCGATATCTATTTCAACCAAAATGATTTCAGACTTCTGGACACCGCTGTAACACCCCCTATCCGTCGCATAGCATATAACTGTAGGTCCCGCCGGGGCCCGACGCCATATACCACAGACAGACCGGGTGATTAATCAATGGAAACCATCCAACCAATCACAACGTCCTACACAGAGCATTCTAGCGGAAGCAGTTTAAGTAGTTGCAATTAAAAGAACCCAGCAACAAACATGAATGTCCACTAACAAGCCAAGAAGGAATGAAGTACAAACACAAGTACTGGCCTTAAGGCCTTACAAATGGTTTACTCATATTACATGTTTTCCATACCACGGCACGCATGTCAGTCATACATAAACAAAAGCAAATAAACACTCCAATTAGTCCTTCGAGGGCCGGCTTCGCAATTTGGGCTTTAGACCGCTATTGACCGCTTGGTCCAGCAACACCTGCAAGCAACAAACCACCGCACGGTGGCAAACAAAAGCAACGGTCAGCAATGCTGACCAAATTATAACGATCCCGCCCCCAATTCGGGGCGCCGATACTCCTTCCCTGCATTTTATTAGCACGACCAAGCAGTATATAAATACATTGCATCACATGTAACACCCCGAAACTCAAAGGAGCGACGGGGGACGTTTTGGGCCAATTTTGGGTTCTGGCTGCAGGCACACGGCCTGGGATACGGGCGTGTCCCAGGGCATGTCAAGCTTGTGTCAACTCTGAGCCGGGAAGTCGACACTTTGGTCTCGATGTTGTGTCAAGACTGGGCACACGGCCTGCGACACGGGCGTGTCGCAGGGCGTGTTGACCCGTGTCGACACTTAGCCGCGAAGTCGACACTCTGTGTTCGACGAAGTGTCGAGACATGGCACACGGCCTGCGATACGGGCATGTCGCAGGGCGTGTCAACCCGTGTCGACACTCATCCCGGGAAGTCGACACTTTGGTCTCGACATTGTGTCGAGACAAGGCACACGGCCTATGAAACGGGCATGTCCAAGGCCGTGTCATCAGGTCGACGATCTTCGCTCGACGAAGTGTCGAGTGTCGAGACCGTGTACACGGCCTGGGGTCCAGGCGTGTTGAGGTGACATGGGCAAGGACACGGGCGTGTCCTAGAACCCGTGCAGTGCTCGGGTTGTTTTCGGGGAAAAATGATGGGGGTACACGGCCGGCCACACGGCCGTGTCATGTGGAACATGGGCATGTCAGGTCGAACATGGGCGTGTTCGATACCCGTGTGTTGTTCCAGGCGATTCAATTTTGACGGCGAATGAGGCACACGGACCTGGACAGGGGCGTGTACCAGGCCGTGTTCGGTCCAGATTGGGCATTTCAGTCCCGAATCAAAGCCGTTCGTTTCTTTATTTTAGGATCTAAGGGCTGGGTGTTGTTCCTGAAGGGATATACCCGGGATTGGACTTAGAAACCCTCACTTTTCATAAGTTATCATCTTTCTAAAAGCTTAGAGAGAGAGGAGAGCCAAGGAAGGAAGAAGGAGCTAGATCCGGCCATTAGAGGAGCTTCGAAGCTCCAAATCGATAGCCGACTCCGGATCCACGGAGGCAAAGCTAGTGCAGTGCTTTTCATCCACTCACTTTTTAATGGCGCCAAAGAGGAACGCTAGGGTAACGATTCTCTTCTTGAGCATGAGCAGCACTCCTTCTTTGCATAGGAAGCCTGCTCTCGCGAGTTTGCGGAGAGTTGGAGGCGTTCCTTCGGGTAGATATGTGAAGTCCCCGTTGTTTAGAGTCCTTAAGCGAGAACGGACATAGGCATAATGTGTGAAGCCTACCCGGACATGTTGGTCTGGATCGGTGATGTTGCATTGCATAAATGCCGGAGAAGACTCCATGCTATTGATTGTTTTTCGGGTTTTCTACGCGGTAGATTGCAGCATGGAGGCTTGGGGACTAACCTAAAGGTGCACCCAGAAAACTGGGCGGATACGAGATCCTGCCAACTTGGTGGCCTGAGAGCCAACTTGAACATAATCGGGTTATGTGAATTGTGATGGAAATGAGACTCGGTGGAAGTTTGACCCGGGCAAATGGCTTAAATTGTCGTTGCGATGTGAGCACGGGTTAGATGGAACTGTACCCGCTCTATGTCGTTCGGTTAAAGAGACCTAAAGGCATGTGGCACTTGCCGTTGGCATAGATTAGGGTCTTCGACGGTCGATGGCTTAAATTGTCGTGACCCAGGCCAAGAAGACAAATTGCTCATAGGTTTGGCCGTCAAAGTGGCGGTGGTGAGTCCGGAATGTCTATGGCTTTAATTGACGTGACATCGACCGGTTCACCGAGAATGTGCCCTGAGAGCACGGGGCGTGTGGCCGTGCGAGCCAACGTCTGTGATGAAATGGCTATGTATATATTTATTGTTCGCTTATGCTAATGAAATGCATGGAAGGAGCATCGCCGCCCCGAGTTGGGGGCGGGATCGTTATAATTTGGTCAGCATTGCTGACCGTTGCCTTGTTTTGCCATCGTGCGGTGGTTTGTTGTTTGTAGGTGCTGCTGGACCAAGCGGTCAATAGCGGGCTAAAGCCCTTTTTGTGAAGCCGGCCCTCGAAGGCCTATTTGGAAGTGTTTACTGTTTTATTCATGTATGACCGGCCTGCATGTCGTGGTTTGTGAATCATGTAATATCAAGTGTAAAATTTTGTAAGGCCTTAAGGCTAATGTTGGTATTTGTAATAAATTCCTATTTTGGATTAGTGGACATTCATGTTTTAGTGCTGGGTTCTTATTTTGCAACCTTTATAAACTGCTTCCGCTAGAATGCTCTGTGTAGGGCGTTGATTGGTTGGATGGTTTCCATGAGTAACCACCCGGTCTATCTGTGGTATACGGCGTCGGGCCCCTGCCGGACCTACTGCTATATGCTATGTGATGGATAGGGGGTGTTATAATTTGGTATCAGACTACTGGTTTTGGTCGGGCATAAACAGAATTCATGGGCAAATTCTTTTTCCGGGGTGGTGAGCACCTTGTGTGCGTCATCGTTATAACGGTAAAAAGAACCCATGAATATCCACTTAGGAATGAAAATACACGTGTTTGAGGAACCTGCGTGTTCCTATAATTGTTGTTTGCAATTTTATTTGGTCGCTTAATGGTGTTTTGTACCACTATATGTGACCAGAAGTGGTGTTGGACCGTCAGAACGCCGAGTGTTGGCCGTGATAAATGCGCAGCCTGCAAGGCAAACGCAGCAGCCCGCTCCTGTGATGGAGCAGGAACCTCTTCAAGAGGCTTAGCCGAGGAGAGTGGAGCAAGTGGTTGTGGAACTGGTGGTTCCAAGGAGAGCAACTGAGAGGCAGCTTAAGCATGTAATGAGCTTTAACCCTCCGTTATTCTCGGGATTGGGAACACCATCTCAGGCTGAAGACTAGCTCTCTAGGGTGAAGAGAGTCATGACAACAACGGAGACGAAGGAGTGGTAAATGACCACCATCGCTACGTTCCTTTTGGACGGTGAAGCAAGAATGTGGTGGGAAGGATTGGAGCTGCACTTATTGAGAGGTAGACAACTTGGTGATGTCTCGATGGAAGAGTTCTCGAGATTGTTCTTGGCTAGATACCTCCCTTCGACGCGGAAGATAGCGTTGGAAAACGAATTTCTAAAGTTGGTTTAGGGTGAGAAGAGTGTGGATGAATATCTCCATGAGTTCACTCATTTGAGTCGATATGCAAGCTCCACTATCGTGGATGAGGAGCGTAAGACTAATCGCTTCTATGAAGGCTTGAGAGATGAGTTGAGATTACTACTTTCGGGGCCAATGACGCAGGGTTTCTTAACCTTGGTCAATACTGCCCGGTCCTTGGAGAAGGACATGAAGAATGTGCAAGCAAAGAAAGGCTTGGGTGATAGGAAATCTGAATTTAAAGTGTCGACTACTTCAAAGACCGGCTATCGGAGGTCTTTCAAGAAGCATAGGAATTCGGGTCCAGCTCCTTCTGGTGCTTCTGGGGCGACTACGGGTCGGACCCCGGGTGCGTGTTTTACTTGTGGAAAGACGGGGCATTTTGCCCGTGACTGTTGGAGCGGACATCCTAAGTCCGAGAGAAGGCCGGGATCTACTTATGAAGAGAAGGGAAAGGCGGTGGAGTCGACCACATCCCATTATGCTCCGGCCCAACCAAGGGTCTATAATCTTGTCCAACAGGAGGCCATCAAACAGGCTGATGTGGTGACAGGTATGGTTTAATTTATAGCAAGTCAATTTCTTTAAATACTTGTTATGCACATGTTACCTTACCACTGCTTGTTTAGGATTTGTATTGATTTGTGAAAATTCGGCACGAGCACTCTTCGATACGGGAGCTTCACACTCCTTCTTGTCCGAAGGATTTATATCACGCATCGGAGTCCCTTCTTCGATGGCGAAGGATAAGTTGGATGTGTTGTTGCCCAATGGGTGTTCGATGCGAGCGGATAGGATCTGCGATGTTAAGATTCGTATTGGGGATCAGGAGTTCAACCTGCGGGCGTCTTTACTTCCGTTGGTGGATTTCGACCTCATATTTGGCATGGACTGCCTCTCGAAGCAGCAGGCCCATATAGATTGCGGTAGCAAGGAAGTCAAGCTGGGAGTAAGTCGTGAAACGACTTTTACGGGCTTAAAGGGGTCGAGCAAGACGTTGATGTCTGCTCTTCAGGTGGTGAAGGCGGTTCATGCTGGTGCAGAACTGTTCTTTACACTAGTGGAGGTTGCAAAGCCGAAGCCCGCATTAGATTGTATTTCAGTGGTATCGGAATACCCTGATGTGTTCCCCGCAGATCTTCCTGGTGCCCCGCCTCAACGGGAGATAGATTTTACGATCGAGCTAGTGCCAGGTGCAAAGCCTGTGTCACGATCTCCTTATCGGCTAGCTCCTAAGGAAATGGCGGAGATGAAAGTTCAACTGCAAGAGTTGTTGGAGCAAGGGTATGTGCGCCCGAGTTCTTCGCCTTGGAGCACACCGGTCCTCTTTGTTAAGAAGAAGGACGGAAGCTTGAGTCTATGTATTGATTATCGGGAGCTCAACAAGCTGACAAAGAAGAACAAGTACCCGATCCCCCGGATTGATGATCTTTTTGATCAGTTAGTCGGGTCGACGGTGTACTCGAAGTTGGATCTCAAGGCTTGGTACTATCAGCTGCGAATAAGGGAGAGTGATATCCCGAAGACAGCGTTTAGTACGAGATACGGGCATTATGAGTTTACGGTCATGCCGTTTGGGCTGACTAATGCGCCGTCAGTTTTCATGGATTTGATGAACGGGACTTTCAGGGAGTACTTGGACCATTTCGTGATCGTCTTCATCGACGATATTTTGGTGTACTCGCAAAGTGAGGAAGATCACTTCAAGCATCTTCATTTGGTGTTGGAGACGCTAAGGAGAAATCAGTTGTATGCCAAGTTCTCGAAGTGCGAGTTTTGGCTATCCTCAGTGGCGTTCCTCGGGCATATAGTAAGTGGAGAGGGTATTGTTGTGGATCCGGCGAAGATTATTGCGATAAGGGAGTGGCCTGAGCTTGTTATGGTAGTGGAAGTCCGGAGTTTTCTGGGGCTTGTCGGCTATTATAGGCGCTTCGTAGAGAACTTCTCATGTATAGCGTTACCTCTCACTACTTTGACGAGGAAGGAGCATAAGTTCGTTTGGATGCCGGAGTGCGCGCAAGCTTTTGAGGAGTTGAAGTGTCGGTTGACCACGGCGTCTGTGCTGAGTTCGCCATGTGGGACCGAAGGCTATGAGATTTATAGTGATGCTTCGGGCAGCGATTTGGGTTGCGTGCTACTTCAACACGGAAGTGTAATAGCTTATGGCTCGAGACAGCTAAAAGTGCATGAAAGGAACTATCCGGTCCATGACTTGGAATTAGCGGCCGTGATTTTTGCCATGAAGCTATGGAGACACTATTTGTACGGTGTCAAGATTGATATCTACACCGATCACAAGAGCCTGAAGAATCTTATTGATCAGAAAGATCTGAATATGCGGCAGCGTAGATGGATGGAGTTCCTAGGGGACTATACATTCAAGATCCACTACGTGCCTGGTAAAGGGAATGCGGTTGTGGACGCGTTGAGTCGCCGAGCCCCAGCTCAAGCCAATTGGCTATCAGTGCATGATGAGCGGTTGGTGCGGGAGTTGGAGGCATTGGAGATTGTTTGCGTGGATAGACAATCAAGTGTTGAAGCAGTTCTGAATTGGACTGAAGTCCAATATGACCTGGCTGATTGTATTCGACAGGCTTTGGATATGGATGCTCTTATGAAGTAGTTCATGGTAGAGGCTCTGGATGGGTCAAATTCCCAATTCGTCATGGAGGACGGATTACTTTGGAAAGACGGTCGTTTGTGCGTCCCAAGTGTGGGCAATTTACGGGTGGAGTTGTTGTATGAGGCACACCGTACCAAGTACTCGATTCACCCAGGGAGCGCGAAGATGTACCGTGATGTGAAGAAACTGTTTTGGTGGCCGGGTTTGAAGAAGGATGTGGCGCTATACGTATCGAAGTGCCAAACTTGCACCTTGGTAAAGGAGGAGTGCCAAAAGCCGAGAGGATTTCTTAAGTCCTTGCCTATTCCGGAGTGGAAATTTGACGACATCTCTATGGACTTTGTGCACAGCTTGCCAAGGTCGCAAAAGGGGAATGACGTCATTTGGGTGGTTGTTGACCGGTTAACGAAGGTGTCGCATTTTATTCCGCATAGGAAGGATGATCCGGTGGAGAAGTTGGCAAAGCTTTATGTGGATAACATAGTACGGCTTCATGGTGTGCCCCGCAGCATCGTGAGTGACCGAGATGGGCAGTTCACGTCCAATGATTGGAGGCTAGTGCAGCAAATGTTGGGAACAAAGTTGAAATTCAGCACAGCCTTCCATCCGCAAACGGATGGGCAGACCGAGAGGGTCAATAGAACCATGGAAGACATGCTCCGCATGTGTGTCTTGGATTTCAGAAAGAAATGGGAAGACCACCTTTATTTGGTGTAGTACGCATATAACAATAGCTACCAAGCGAGTATTCAGATGGCGCCATTCGAGGCCCTATATGGTAGAAAATGTCGCACGCCGTTGTCTTGGTTAGAAACGGGTGAGTCAAAGTTGTATAAGCGATCGGAAGTGGAGGATGCTACTTCTTTGGTGAGAACCATTTGGGAGAGGTTTCTCATCGCCCAGGACTAGCAAGCAAAGTACTATAATGCCAAGCACAAGAACGTGGAGTTCGCTGTGGGCAATTATGTATACTTAAAGATCAAGCCGTTCAAGGGTGTCTCGCGGGTGCGGCGATTGAAAAAGCTAAGCCCGAGGTACCTTGGACCGTTTGAGGTTTTGGAGCGAGTTGGAGAAGCAGCCTATCGGTTGAAGCTTTCAGTGGAGCTTAGTGGTTTATATGATGTATTCCATATTTCGGTGCTCCGGAAGGCGATGCAAGAGCCTACGCAAGTGATCGCGGTTGATCAAGTGTCGGTGGATAGTGGGCTAACGACAAAGGTCAAGCCCGTGCAGATTGAGGACTCGGAGGTCAAGCGGCTACGCAATAAAGAGATCAGGATGGTCACGGTCTGGTGGGACAATTGCGGTCGTGAGGAGCTCTCTTGGGAGCGAGAGCAGACTATGCTTGACGAGTATCCGGAGTTGTTCCGCTCAGGTACAAATTTTGGTTTTGTACATGTGTTTCCTTTATATAATTTCGAGGACGAAATTCTTTTAAGAGGGGGAGAGTTGTAACGCCCCGAAACTCAAAGGAGCGACGGGGGACGTTTTGGGCCAGTTTTGGGTTCTGGCTGCAGGTACACGGCCTGGGACACGGGCGTGTCCCTGGGCGTGTCAAGCTTGTGTCGACTCTGAGCCGGGAAGTCGACACTTTGGTCTCGACGTTGTGTCGAGACTGGGCACACGGCCTGCGACACGGGCGTGTCGCAGGGCGTGTTGACCCCTGTCGACACTTAGCCGTGAAGTCGACACTCTGCGTTCGACGAAGTGTCGAGACATGGCACACGGCCTGCAAAACGGGCGTGTCGCAGGGCGTGTCAACCCGTGTCGACACTCGTCCCAGGAAGTCGACACTTTGGTCTCGATATTGTGTCGAGACAAGGCACACGGCCTAGGACACGGGCATGTCCAAGGCCGTGTCATCAGGTCGACGGTCTTCGCTCGACGAAGTGTCGAGTGTCGAGACCGTGTACACGGCCTGGGGTCCAGGTGTGTTGAGGTGACACGGGCAAGGACACGGGCGTGTCCTAGAACCCGTGCAGTGCTCGGGTTGTTTTCGAGGAAAACTGATGGGGGTACACGGCCGGCCACACAGCCGTGTCATGTGGAACACGACCGTGTCAGGTCGAACACGGGCGTGTTCGATACCCGTGTGTTGTTCCAGGCGATTCGATTTTGACGGCGAATGAGGCACACGGCCCTGGACACGGGCGTGTGACAGGCCGTGTTCGGTCCAGATTGGACATTTCAGTCCCGAATCAAATCCGTTCGTTTCTTTATTTTGGGATCCAACAGCTGGGGGTTGTTCCTGAAGGGATATACCCGGGATTGGATTTAGAAACCCTCACTTTTCATAAGTTATCATCTTTCTAAAAGCTTAGAGAGAGAGGAGAGCCAAGGAAGGAAGAATGAGCTAGATCCGACCATTGGAGGAGCTTCGAAGCTCCAAATCGAGAGTCGACTCCGTATCCACGGAGGCAAAGCTAGTGCGGTGCTTTTCATCTGCTCACTTTTCAATGGCGCCAAAGAGGAACACTATGGTAACGATTCTCTTCTTGAGCATGAGTAGCTCTCCTTCTTTGCAAAGGAAGCCCGCTCTCGCGAGTTTGCGGAGAGTTGGAGGCGTTCCTTCGGGTAGATACGTGAAGTCCCCGTTGTTTAGAGTCCGTAAGCGAGAACGGACATAGGCATGATGTGTGAAGCCTACCCGGACATATTGGTCTGGATCGGTGATGTTGCATTGCATAAATGTCGGAGAAGACTCCGTGCTGTTGATTGTTTTTCGGGTTTTCTACGCGGTAGATTGCAGCAGGGAGCCTTGGGGACTAACCCAAAGGTGCACCCGGAAAACTGGGCGGATACGAGATCCTTCCAACTTGGTGGCCTGAGAGCCAACTTGAACATAACCGGGTTATGTGAATTGTGATGGAAACGGGACTTGGTGGAAGTTTGACCCTCGCAAATGGCTTAAATTCTCATTGCGATGTGAGCACGCGTTAGATGGAACCGTACCCGCTCTATGTCGTTCGGTTAAAGAAACCTAAAGGCATGTGGCACTTGTCGTTGGCATAGATTAGGGTCTTTGGCGGTCGATGGCTTAAATTGTCGTGACCCAGGCCAAGAAGACAAATTGCTCATAGGTTTGGCCGTTAAAGTGGCGGTGGTGAGTCCGGAATGTCTATGGCTTTAATTGACGTGATATCGATCGGTTCACCGAGAATGTGCCCTGAGAGCACGGGTCGTGTGGCCGTGCGAGCCAACGTTTGTGATGAAATGGCTATGTATAAATTTATTGCTCGCTTATGCTAATGAAATGTAGGCAAGGAGCATCGCCGCCCCGAGTTGGGGGCAGGATCGTTATAATTTGGTCAGCATTGCTGACCGTTACCTTGTTTTACCACCGTACGGTGGTTTGTTGTTTGCAGGTGCTGCTGGACCAAGCGGTCAATAGCGGGCTAAAGCCCTTTTTGCGAAGCCGGCCCTTGAAGGCCTATTTGGAAGTGTTTACTGTTTTATTCATGTATGATCGGCCTGCGTGCCGTGGTTTGTAAATCATGTAATATCAAGTGAAACATTTTGTAAGACCTTAAGGCTAATGTTGGTATTTGTAATACATTCCTATTTTGGATTAGTGGACATTCATGCTTTAGTGTTGGGTTCTTATTTTGCAACCTTTATAAACTGGTTCCGCTAGAATGCTCTATGTAGGACGTTGATTGGTTGGATGGTTTCCATGAGTAACCACCCGGTCTGTCTGTGGCATACCGCGTCGGGCCCCGGCCGGACCTACTGCTATATGCTATGTGACGGATAGGGGGTGTTACATCACAGGCGTTGCACGTACGGCCACACGCCCTGTACTTTCAGGGCACATTCTCGGTGATCACGGTCTAAGTCCGCCAACTCACCACCATCCCCAGGATGGCAATCTCTCGTGAGCATTTAAGGCAGTAGTCATGAAACTTAAAATCATCAACAGCCTTGAGTCTTTGAGGCAGTAGTCATGACACTTGAAATCATCGACATCCTAAGACCCAACCTCTATGCCATCGGTAGGCCACTAACACCGAACCACATAGAGCAGGAACGGTTCCACTCAACCCGTTGCTCACTTCGCCATGACACTTAAAGTTATCTGTGCGGGTTAAGCTTCCCCGAAGCCCGCGAATCGAACGCACAATGTCACATAACCTAGTTATGTACAAGTTGGCTCCTAGGACACCAAGACGGCAGAATTACGCGTCTGCCCAGTTTTTCGGGTGAACCTTGGAGTTAATCCCCAAGGCTCCCTGTTGCAATCTACCACGTAGAAAACCCGAAAACAAACATTTGTATATAGTCTTCTCCGGCCATTTATCCAATGCAGCATCACCGATCCAGACCAACTTGTCCCGGTAGGCTTCACATATTATGCATATGTCCATTCTAGATTACGGACTCTACACAACGAGCACTTTACATATCTACCCGAAGGAACGCCTCCAACTCACCGCAAACTCGCGCGAGCGGGCTTCCTATATAAAAGATGGAGAGCTTCACAAGCTCAAGTAGATGATCGTTACCCTAGCATTCTTCCTTGGCGCAATGGAAATGTAAGCGGATGAAAATCACTGCAATCTCCTTACCTCCGTAGATCTGAAGTCGGCTCGCGATTTGGAGCTCCGAAGCTCCGCCGATGACCGGATCTAGGCTTCTTCTTCCTCCTTTGCTATCCTCTCTCTCTAAGCTTTAGAAAGAGAACCACTCAATTGAAATGAAGGTTTCAAGAGTTCAATCCTGGGTATATACAAGCACTAACAGCCTCCAGCCGTTGGATCCCAAAATAAGGAAACAAATGCCTACGATTTGTAGCTGAAAAGTAAACCCTAGGCTGAACACGGCTTGCGACACGCCTGTGTCTAGGGCCGTGTCCCTCATTCGTCGTCAAAATCGATGCGTCTCGAAAAACACACGGGCATCTGAAACGCCCATGTTCTACCTGACACGCCCGTGTTCTAACAGACATGGTCATGTGGTCGACCGTGTGTCCCCATCGACACAGCCCCAAAAACAACCCGAGAAGGACACCGGTCTTGGACACTCCTGTGTCCTATTTGACACGCCCGTGTCAAACCCGAACAGGCCTGGGCTCCAAGCCGTGTTTACTGCCTCCACACTTCGTCGAGCGAAGTTCATCGACCACCCGACACGGCCTTGGACACGCCTGTGTCCTAGGCCGTGTTCTGTGTCTCTACATTTCGTCGAGCGAAGTTCGTCGACTTCCCTGGCAGATCGTCGACACTAGCTCGACACGCCCTGAGACATGCTCGTGTCGAGAGCCGTGTTCGCTGCTTGACAATCGTCGAACCCAATTTCGTTGACATCTCAGCCAAATTGTCGAACACAACACGACACGCCCTGGGACATGCCCGTGTCCAGGACAGTGTTCGCTGCTCGACGATCGTCGAACCCAATTTCGTCAACCACTCGGCCAAATCGTCGAACGCAACACGATATGCCCTGGGACACGCCCGTTTCCCAGGCCGTGTTCCTCCTGCCAATTTCCAAATTTGGCCCATGACACCTCCCGTCGCTCTTTTGAGTTTCGGGGCGTTACAACTCTCTCCCTCTTAAAAGAATTTCGTCCACGAAATTTCATAAAGGAAAGATAAGTACAAAACTAAAATTGTACTTGAGCAAAACAACTCCGGGTACTCATCAAGCATAGTCTGCTCTCATTCCCAAGAGAGATCTTCGCGACCGCATTTGTCCCTACGGACATGACCATCCTAATCTCTTTATAGCGTAGCCGCTTGACCTCCGAGTCCTCAATCCGAACGGGCTTGACCTTCGTCGTCAACCCACTATCCACCGGCACTTGATCGCCCGCGATCACTTGCGAAGGCTCTTGCACCGCCTTCCGCAGCACTGATATGTGGAATACATCATGTAAACCACTAAGCTCCACTGATAGCTTCAACTGATAAGCCGCTTCGCCAATCCGCTCCAGAACCTTAAACGGACCAAGGTACCTCGGGCTTAGCTTTTTCAAGCACCGCACCCGCGAGACACCCTTGAATGGCTTGATCTTTAAGTACACCCAGTCACCAACAGCAAACTCCACGTTCCTGTGTTTGACATTATAGTACTTCGCTTGCCGGTCTTGAGCGATAAGCAACCTCTCTCTGATCGTTCGCACCAACGAAGTAGCATCCTCCACCTCTTGTCGCTTGTACAACTTTGACTCACTCGTTTCCAACTAGGACAACGGCGTGCAACATCTTCTACCATATAGGGCCTCGAAGGGCGCCATTTGAATATTCACTTGGTATCTGCTGTTGTAAGTGAATTCCACCAAGTATAGGTGATCTTCCCATTCCTTTCCAAAGTCCAGGACACACATTCAGAGCATGTCTTCCATTGTCCTATTGACCCTCTCGGTCTGCCCATCCGTTTGTGTATGGAAGGTTGTACTAAAACTCAGCTTTGTTCCCAATATTTGCTGCACCAGCTTCCAATCATTGGACGTGAACCGCTTATCCCAGTCACTCATGATGCTGCGGGGCACACCATGAAGCCGTACAATGTTGTCTACATACAACTTTGCCAATTTCTCAACTGGATCATCCTTCCTATGCGGAATGAAATGCGACACCTTCGTTAGACGATCTACGACCACCCAAATGGCGTCGTTCCACTTTTTCGACCTTAGTAACCCGTGCACAATGTCCATAGTGATGTCATCGAATTTCCACTCCAGAACAGGCAGGACTTCAAGAATCCTCCTGGTTTTCGGCACTCCGCCTTCTCCAACGCGCAAGTTTGGCACTTCGCCACGTAAAGCGCCACATTCTTTTTCAGTCCCGACCACCAAAACACTTTCTTAACATCGCGGTACATCTTCGTGCTCCCCGGGTGAATCGAGTACTTGGTATGATGCGCCTCGTACAATAATTCCACCCGTAAATTTTCCACTTTCGGGACGCACAAATGATGACTGTCCTTCCAAAGTAATCCGTCCTCCACAACGAATTGGGAATTTGACCCATCCAGAGCTTCTATCATGAGTTGTTTCATGTGGACATCCATTTCCAAAGCCTGTCGAATCCGATCAGCCAGGTCATATTGAACTTTAGTCCAATTCAACAATGCTTCAGCACTTGACTGCTTGTCTACACAAATGATCTCCATCGCCTCCAACTCCCGAATCAACCACTCGTCATGGATCGACAGCCAATTGGCTTGAGCTGGGGCCCGGCGACTCAACTCATCCGCAACTGCATTGCCCTTACCATGCACGTAGTGGATCTTGAACGCATAGTCCCCCAGGAACTCCATCCATCTACGGTGCCAAATGTTAAGATCTTTCTGAACCAGCAGATATTTCAGGCTTTTATGGTCGGTATAAATATCAACCTTTGCTCCATACAAGTAGTGCCTCCACAGCTTCAAGGCAAAAATCACGGCCTCTAACTCCAAGTCATGGACCAGATAGTTCCTTTCGTTCACTTTCAGCTGTCTTGAGCCATAAGCTATAACGCTTCCATGTTGTAGTAGCACGCAACCCAAACCACTGCCCGAAGCATCGCTATAAATCTCAAAGCCTTCGGTCTCACTCGGCGAACTCAGCACAGGCGCTGTGGCCAACTGACACTTCAACTCCTCAAAAGCTCGAGGGCACTCAGGCGTCCAAACGAACTTCTGCTCCTTCCCCGTCAAAGTAGTGAGACGTAACGCTATCCGCGAGAAGTTCTCTACGAAGCTCCTATAATAGCCGGCAATCCCCAGAAAACTCCTAACTTCCGCTACCGTAGAAAGCACAGGCCACTCCCGTAGAGCAACAATTTTCGCCGGATCCACTGCAATACCTTCCCCACTCACTATGTGACCGAGGAACGCCACTGAGGACAACCAAAACTCGCCCTTCGAGAACTTGGCGTACAATTAATTCCTCCTTAGCGTCTACAAAACCAAATGTAGATGCCTAAAGTGATCTTCCTCACTCTACGAGTACACCAAAATATCATCAATGAAGACGATCACAAAATGGTCCAAGTACTCCCGGAAGGTCCTGTTCATCAAATCCATGAACACTAACGGCGCATTATTCAACCCAAACAACATGACCGTAAACTCGTAATGCCCGTATCTCGTACTGAACGCTGTCTTCAGGATATCACTCTCCCTTATTCGCAGCTGATAGTACCCGGACTAGAGGTCCAACTTTGAGTACACCGTCGACCCGACTAACTGATCGAATAGATCATCAATCTAGGGGATCGGGTACTTGTTCTTTTCTGTCAACTTGTTGAGCTGCCGATAATCAATACATAACCTCAAGCTTTCGTCCTTCTTCTTAACAAAGAGGACCGGTGCGCTCCAAGGCGAAGAACTTGGACGTACATACCCTTACTCCAACAACTCTTACAGTTGCACCTTCAGCTCCGCCATTTCCTTAGGCGCTAGCCGATATGGAGAGCGTGACACAGGCTTTGCACCTGGTATGAGCTCTATCGTAAAATCTATCTCCCGTTGAGCCGGGGCTGCAAGAAGGCCTGCGGGGAACACATCAGGGTACTCAGCTACCATTGATATACTATCCAACGTAGGCTTTGGCTTTACAACCTCCACTAGTGTAAAGAATAGTTCTGCACCAGCACGAACTGCCTTCACCACTTGAAGAGCAGACATCAACGTCTTGCTCGACCCCTTCAAGCCCGTAAAAGTCGTCTCACGACTTGCTCCTAACTTGACTTCCTTACGACCACAATCAATATAGGCTTTCTGCTCCGAGAGCCATTCCATGCCAAATATAACATCGAACTACACCAATGTTAGTAACGACGCTTGCAGATCGAACTCTTGATTCCCAATGCGAATCATCACACCGTAGATTCTATCCACGCGCATCGAACACCCATTCGGCAACAACACATCCAACTTGTCCTTTGCCATCGAAGAAGGTACTCCGATGCGAGATATGAATCCTTTAGACAAGAAGGAGTGTGAAGCTCCCGTGTTAAAGAGTGCTCTTGTCGGATACTCACAAATCAAAGCAGTGGTATCACGGGCAAAGTGCCCCAGCTTTCCACAAGTAGAGCCTGCACCCGGGGTACGACCCGTAGTCTCCCCATAAGCGCCAGAAGAGGGGGCTGGACCCGAAGTCCTAGCTTTCTTGTTCCACTTCCGGAACACAGACTTTAGTAGCCTCAATTCGTCTCTCAGACCTTCATAGTATTGGTTCGTCTTACGCTCCTCATCCGCGATGGTGGAGCTAGCATACCGAATCAATCGAGTAAACTCGTGGAGATATTCATCCACACTACTCTCTCCTTGAACCAGCTTCAGGAACTCGTTCTCCAACAGTATCCTCTGCACCGAAGGGAGGTACCTAGCCAAGAACAGTCTCAAGAACTCCTCCATCGAGACGTCTATAAGTTGCCTTCCTCTCAATAGATGCAGCTCCAAACCCTACAACTACAGCATAGCGTCTCCATCCAACAGGAACGTAACTATAGTGGTCATCTGCCACTCCTCCATCTCTGTCGCTATCAAGACTCTCTTCACACGGGAGAGCCAGTCTTCAGCTTGAGATGGGGTTCCCAACCCTGAGAATACCGGAGTATTAAAGCTCATGACATGTTTGAGCTGTCTCTCGATTGCCCTCCTTGGCACCAACGACTCCACTACTACCTGCTCCACTCTTCTCGGCTCAACCTCTGGAAGAGGTACCTGCTCCATCGCAGGAGCGGGCTGCTGCATTTGCCTTGCAGGCTGCACATTGATCATGGCAAACACTGCTTCGGCAACCAATCGTATGGTCTCAGCCGATGGAGGTATTGCAGGAGCATTATTTAGTGCACTGCAAGCCTCAGAAACTCGACGTTCGACGGCCCAACACCGCTTCTGGTCGCCTATAGTGGTTCAAAACACCGTTAAGCGACCAAACAAAATTGTAAAATGCAATTATAGGAACACAAAGGTTCCTCAAACACGTGTATTTTCATTCCTACGTGGATATTCATGGGTTTTTTTGTTATTATAACGATGACGCACACACATGTGCTCACCATCCCTTAAAAAGAATTCGGCCACGAATTCATTTAAGCCTGACCGAAACTAGTAGTCTGATACCAAATTGTAACACCCCCTATCCGTCGCATAGCATATAGCAGTAGGTCCGGCCGGGGCCCGATGCCATATACCACAGACAGACCGGGTGGTTACTCAATAGAAACCGTCCAACCAATCGCAACATCCTATACAGAGCATTCTAGCGGAAGCAGTTTAAGTAGTGGCAATTAAAAGAACCCAACAACAAGCATGAATGTCCACTAACAAGCCAAGAAGGAATGAAGTACATACACAAGTACTGGCCTTAAGGCCTTACAAATGGTTTACTCATATTATATGTTTTTCATACCATGGCACGCAGGCCGGTCATACATGAACAAAAGCAAGTAAACCCTCCAATTACGCCTTTGAGGGCCGGCTTCAAAATTTGGGCTTTAGCTCGCTATTGACCGCTTGGTCCAGCAGCACCTACAAGCAATAAACCACCGCACGGTGGCAAACAAAAGCAACGGTTAGCAATGCTGACCAAATTATAACGATCCCGCCCCCAATTCGGAGCGGCGATGCTCCTTCCCTCCATTTTATTAGCACGATCAAGCAGTATATAAATACATTGCATCACAGGCATTGACACGCACGGCCACACGCCCTGTGCTCTCAGGGCACATTCTCGGTGATCACGATCTAAGTCTGCCGACTCACCACCATCCCCAGGACGACAATCTCTCGTGAGAATTTAAGGTAGTAGTCATGACACTTAAAATCATCGACAGCGTTGAGTCTTTGAGGCAGTAGTCATGACACTTGCAATCATCGACAGCCTAAGACCCGACCTCTATGCCATCGGCAGGGCACTAACACTGAACCACATAGAGCAGGAACGGTTCCACTCAACCCATTGCTCACTTCGCCATGACACTTAAAGTTATCAGCGCAGGCTAAGCTTCCTCGAAACCCGCGAATCGAACGCACAATGTCATATAACCCAGTTATGTACAAGTTGGATCCTAGGCCACTAAGACGGCAGAATCACGCATCTGCCCAGTTTTTCGGGTGCACCTTGAGTTAATCCCCAAGGCTCCCCGTTGCAATCTACCACGTAGAAAACCCGAAAAACAAACATTTGCACGGAGTCTTCTCCGACCATTTATGCAATGCAACATCACCGATCCAGACAAACTTGTCCGGGTAGGCTTCACACAACATGCCTATGTCCGTTCTCGATTACGGACTCTACACAACGGGGACTTTACATATCTACCCAAAGGAACGCCTCCAACTCACCGCAAACTCGCGAGAGCGGGCTTCCTATGCAAAAGATGGAGAGCTTCACATGCTCAAGTAGAGGATCGTTACCCTAGCATTCTTTCTTAGCACCATGGAAATGTAAGCGAATGAAAAGCACCGCAATCTACTTGCCTCCGTAGATCTGAAGTCAGCTCGTGATTTGGAGCTCTGAAGCTCCGCCGATGATCGGATCTAGGCTTCTTCTTCCTCCTTTGCTCTCCTCTCTCTCTAAGCTTTAGAAAGAGAACCACTCAAGTGAAATGAGGGTTTCAAGGGTTCAATCCCGGGTATATACAAGCGTTAACAGCCTCCAGCCATTGGATCCCAAAATAAGGAAGCGAATGGCTACGATTCATAGCTGAAAAGTAAAACCTGGGCCGAACACGGCCTGCGGCACGCCCGTGTCCAAGGCCGTGTCCTTGATTCACCGTCAAAATCGATGCGTCTCGAAAAACACACGCGCATCCGACACGACCGTATTCGACCTGGCACGCCCGTGTTCCAACAGACACGGCCATATGGTCGGCCGTGTGTCCCCATCGATACAGCCCCGAAAACAACCCGAGAAGGATATGGGTGTTGGACACACCCGTGTCCTATTTGACACTACCGTGTCAAACCCGAACACGCCTGGGCGCCAGGCCATGTTTACTACCTCCACACTTTGTCGAGCAAAGTTCGTCGACCACCCGACACGGCCTTGGACACGCCCATGTCCTTGGCCGTGTTCCGTGTCTCGACATTTTGTCGAGCAAAGTTCGTCGACATCCCTGACAGATCGTCGACACTAGCTCGACATGCCCTGAGACACGCCCGTGTCCAGGGCCGTGTTCGCTGCTCGACGATCGTCGAACCCAATTTCGTCGACCTCTCGACCAAATCGTCGAACGCAACACGACACGCCCTAGGACACGCCCGTGTCCAGGACCGTGTTCGCTGCTCGACGATCGTCGAACCCAATTTCGTCGACCTCTCGGCCAAATCGTCGAAAGCAACACGACACGCCCTAGGACACGCTCGTGTCCCAGGCCGTGTGCCTCCTGCCAAATTCCAAATTTGGCCCAAGACACCTCCCGTCGCTCTTTTGAG
Source organism: Platanthera guangdongensis (assembly GCA_039583875.1). Taxonomy (NCBI): domain Eukaryota; kingdom Viridiplantae; phylum Streptophyta; class Magnoliopsida; order Asparagales; family Orchidaceae; genus Platanthera; species Platanthera guangdongensis. The sequence continues at coordinate 115,013,497 of CM077154.1, forward strand.
TTTCGGGGCATTACAACCGCAGCTATATCTGTGATCCTATATGGAATGTCGCGGTTACTTCCCTTCTAAGGTTAATTGGAACTCATCAAGTTTGGAATGGAACTAATCTCCAGAAGAAGAGACAAGACCAAGTTAGATTGTGTTATCAAGTTTGGAATAACACTCTCCTCCAAGGCAAAAGCTGAATCCAGGTGAAGTTGTTATCATCTAGTTTGGAATGAAACAACTTGCCAGATCCGAGATCAGCAATGAAGAGCATCAACGGAACACAACATGCTTTCTTTGACAAAGGAAATCAGAATAATCAAAACTTCAGGACAAAGGCTGAACTAAATCGCCTATTACTGAACTAAGGCCGAACTAAATCACATTTAGTCCCATTTCTCCCACAGTTTTGATTAGATGGTCTTTCGGCATTTTGTTCGTCAATGGATAAGCCAGGTTATCCTTTGAACGTACATCGATCAAAGTGATAATTCCTTGTTCTTTCAGATAATTCAACAAGGCATGTCTCAGTCGTACATGTCTCCTCTTAGTATTATAGAGGGTATTCTTAATGACTTGAACTGCTGCTTGATTATCACAATACAAGCTCAACGAGTTGACTTGTAACTTAGATAAGGGAATGTCTGAAATCAAGTTCTTGATCCAATCTGCCTCTTCACCGGCCAAGGCTAAGGCAAACAACTCGGCTTCCATAAACGACAATGCTATATAGGTCTATATTTTGGATTTCCAAGTGATAGCAACTCCACGTAAAGTGAATATATATCCACTGGTGGACTTGCTGTTCCCGACTTCTGAACACCATGACGGATCAGAATGTCCCTCCACAGAAGGTAGGTAACCAGTGTAGCACAGAGCATGATCTTTAGTACCCTTCAGGTACCTCAACAGCTTATCTAGGGCTTCCCAATGCTCTTTGCCTGGATTACTGGTAAAACGAGTAAGCATGCTAACCGAAAAAGCAATGTCTGGTCTAGTACAACTTGTGGCATACATGAGACTACCAATTATTTTGGAATATTTGACTTGATCAATGCTGGTCTCTACATTAGGACTCAACATAACATTATGATCAAATGGCGTCTCAATTGGCCTACACTTATCTTATCCACAGGTAGAAAGAAGTTGCTCAATATAATGAGCCTGACTAAGAGTAACTCGACCCTTGTCAACTCTAACCTTCATACCTAACAGGGTATACATAGGACCAAGGTCCTTCATGTCAAAAACTTCTGCCATAGTGGATTTAATATCCCTAACTACAGCAAGATTAGACCCTAAAATCAACATGTTATCCACATATAAGCATATGATGACTGTCTGATTCGACAATGAGCGGTGATAAAGGCATTTGTCTGAGAGACTGGACTAAAATCCGAGGCTCTTTACCACCTGGTCAAACTTCATGTGCCACATCTTAGGGGCTTGTTTAAGCCAATAGATTGATTTATGCAGTTTGCACACGTTTTCTTTTAGATCTTTCTGCACATAACCTTCAGGTCGTGCCGTGTAGATCTCTTCATCAAGCTCTTCATTTAAGAAGGCTGTTTTCACATCCATCTGATGAACTATAAAGTTCTCAATAGACGCTAAGGCTAGAAGAATCCTGATAGTCGATAGGTGACACACTGGTGAATAAACATCAAAATAGTCTATTCCCCCCTGTTGTTTATAACCTTTAGCTACGAGACGTGCTTTATACTTGGCTATGGACCCATCACTATATAGTTTCTTATTCAGCACCCACTTGCATCCTAGGACTTTATGGCCTTTCGACAAGTCAACTAGATTCCAAGTATTGTTATGTAATAGCGAGTCCATCTCATCATCAATGGCTTCTGCCCACATCAACGAATCTCTAGATCTCATTGCCTCCTGGTAGGAGAATGGATCATCCTCTACGTGGTAGGTGACGAAATTCTCACCAAAGTTCTTAGGGATTCTATCTCTTGTAGATGCTCTAAGTGGAACAGTTTCCACCTCTAGAGGTTGGGGAGCAGTGCCAGAAGGGCCAGCTACAGGTTCTACGATAGATTCTTAAATCATATCATTAGACCCGGAAACAGACAAACCATGATGCTTGACAAATTTATCTTCAAAGAATATGGCATCTCTAGACTCTATCACGATATTCGTAGATAGATCGAGAAATCTGTCGGCTGCACTATCTTCTGCACTATCTAGATAGATGCAAGTTGTCATCCTAGGTCCCACCTTAGGCCTCTTAAGGTCTTGTATATGCACATAGGCAATACAGCCCGAAGTCTTTAGAGTATCGCGTCTACAAGGATGATCGTGCCACAGCTTATACGGGGTAGCGATGAGCTGAGAATGAGGCACTCTATTCATAATGTGATTTGCATCATGAACTGCTTCTCGCCAAAAGAAATTAGGCATACCAGCTGTTAGGAGCATAGAATTCAACATTTTTGTTAAAGTCCTATTCTTACGCTCGGCAACACCATTTGACTGGGGTAAGTAAGGAGCTGTGGTTTCAAGGATTATTACTTCAGAGGCACAAAATTCCTTGAACCCAGTAACAATGTATTCTCCTCCTCGCTCACTTCTAAATCTCTTAATTTTCAGGTTCAACTGATTTTCTACACGAGACTTAAAGGTCTTAAATGTCTCAAAGGCTTCGTCTTTTGATTTTAACAGATACACATGACAATATCTTGAAAAATCATCTATGAATGTTATCAGATACTTCCTTCCCTCTCTAGTGACGTGACTACGAAAATCACATAGGTCTGAATGTATCAACTCAAGAAGTTTCATGCTCCTAGAAACCGATTTGAATGGCTTTCAAGTGATTTTGGTTTGAGCACACACCTCGCACTTGTCAAATCAAATCGACAGATCTAAGGGAATGTTATGACTCTTCGCTAGATCTAGCATTTTCCTATAGTTCACGTGTCCAAGTATGTTATGTAACAACTTTGGATCAATAAGATTCGAACTTATTTGGTTAATGTTATCGTTGTTTAAGCTAAGTTTATACATTCCGTTGATCAGGTACGCACACCCAAAATAATGTGAATTTACCATTAAGGTCATTCTACCGTTTTGAGTTGCGAAGGAAATCCCAGCCTTATTTAACAGACTCATAGAAATCAAATTTTTAGTTAAAGATGGAACTACTTTAACATTATGCAGAAAAAGAGTTTTACCTGATGAGAGGACCAGCTCGGCTGTCCCAGCATAGGTCACCTCGGTCTCTCCTCCATTGCAGTTCTCCATCTTCTCTGTGACCGCCTTGACCTCAACAAGTAACCCTATGTCATTCGTCACATGACAGTTAGCACTGCTATCTAGCCACTACTCAGAGGACGAACTGCGGTGACTGCTCCCGATAATAACCACAAAGGACTTGGGATCTGAGGCATCAGCCAGCATGTTCTCCACATTTTGCGGGGCATCCTCCTTTTTCTTCTTAGGAGCCTTGCACTCAGCCACCCAGTGTCCCCACTTGCCTCAGGTTTGACACTTGCCCCTCTTCTTTTTGAAAGAGGGCTTTTTAGGCGCCAACTGTGCAGAGGCTTCACCTTTGGGTGCTGGTGGCTTCCTTCGAGGCTGGCTGCGTCGAGAAACGAAGTTGACAGCCTGTGAGGACTGACCAACTTATTCCAAGCTCTTACCAGTGATGTTTTGATCCTCGATATGAATGAACCTTTTGAGTTCATCCAATGCGATCTTTTCCTTCAATCTATGCATTTCAGTCTTGAAGGTCAGCCATTCAGGAGGTAGCTTGCTAAGTATCAAACAAACAAAGAGATTATCAGAGATGTCGGACTTATCGTCCGCCAACTTGAGACGCAGACTCTCCAGTTCAATTATTTGAGAGGTGATTCACGAGTTTAGATTGAATTTTGAAGTGAAGATTATCTCCCCAAGGAGAGTCCTCGACAACCACTCTTCCTTCTGGAAGTGCGCATTCAAGCGATCCCAAATCTCCTTTGCAGTCTTATGACTGCTATAAGTCAGGGAGAGTATAGGGTTCAGTGATTTTAAGAGGTAGTCCCTGCAGAAGTCTTCGTCTTTTCTCCACTGAAGTTCGTTCATGTCCTATTCGGTAGTGGCAAAGTCACTCAGGACCGTGTAGAAAATCTCGCGTTCCTTCATACCAAGTTGGACGTGCAACTTCCAAGCATGGAAGTCGGAGAGAACAAACGACTATAGCTTGACGATGTCGTAGGAGGTAATCTTCGACATCTCACTAAGGCTAGAACAGTAAAACAAGAAAGAAATCACCTGATCGGCGCGGAGACGAGACGCGGGTCTTCGGATCCAATCCAGGAAAATAGTATTTGCTCCTCTGTGGCTGAGACCACTCGCCAAAGGCTAGATCCAAACTGCGTCGAAGTGAACGCCTTCAAAGTGCTGAAACTTGATCTTGAGATCAACCAATTGTAGCTTCCAGCTGTTCTCCAGTTATTTGACACGGATCAGATTTAGATCTTCAACAAGTAGAAGGAAACCCAAACAGCAGGCAGTGCCAAACAGATTTCAGATCGGAACAGTTCCAACGCGGGAGAAAAAGAAGAACTGTAGATCAGCGACGGGAGAGCCAAAAAAATTGCGAACTTGTACCAGAGCTTCCCTACTCAGCGATCGACTTTCTCTGCCCGGCAATCCGCGGAAGCAGTAACGGCGGAATCTGGAATTTTCCAAACGACTGGAGCAGTGCGGCGTGGATCTGCGATCGACAAGGCCGGCAAATCTGAAACCAGCGACCCCACAGATCGACACGAAGATGAGCGGCGTCGGGAAGAAATCCCGTCGAAACTGCACAGGAGCTAACTGGATCTTGGAACGCCGGATCGCGGCGAACGACGATGGCGGCCACAGGAAACTCGCGAACGGCGGGAGCGACAGATCGGAGATCGATCGCGATTGCAGAAACCCAGGTCCTTCCCGATCGGCAACCCTGGATCTGTGATCTGCTTCCTTCTTCACGATCGGAGAGCGACAGAGCAGCGGATTCGCAAAAACGGGAGCCGACGAGCGGAAATCGAGAGCGACCTCCTTCCAGTCTTCGCAGAGGAACAAAACTCCACCGGCGATAACCGCAAACAGCGGCCGACACGTGAAGTCGGGGAGCGGAGGAGTGGCAGAATCGCCAAAACCGCGAACGGGAGCAGAAGACGGCGGAATCGAGAATCGCGCAATCGGATTCGTGAAATCGTAGAACGACGGGAGCAGAAACCCTAGCAGCGTGATTACTTTGAGAATGTAGAAGGGTTGATCCGCTCAAAGTATTCTACCATACCCCATCTATGTATGGAATAGGGTATATATAGTACTTTCAGCATAGGGCCAAACCCTAGAATGACACGAAACCCGTTAACCTATTCCGAGTCGGCCCAAACACGAGCGGACATATTATATATAAACCTAACAAAAATAATCTCTTATCTATATTATTTTTGTTCTTTTCAGAGAATGGTTTGTGGTATGGTGCCCACATTGCTAATTTTGGCAGTTTTGCAAAAATTCTTGCCGGTGAAAACATTTATTTTCCTTTAGTATTGCTGGTGGAGGAGTGGTGGCGTTGTGATTGTCCTTCATCACTGCTTGTGGAGGAATTGCATCCATGTTGTTGTATTAGTCATGTTTGCCATGATTTTTTCATAGAATCCATGTCTGATGCCTTGTTAAAACTTTTGCTACAGTACTTAATCTTCTTTTATTTTGAGTTCGATGTTATTCTCACGTATGGTATCCAGTAATGACTCCGAGGAAGAATAATTGAATTATTCCACGGTATAGTCCCAATTTAATAGGCTTGTATCCATTTCCACTATTACCAATGATGATGGTGTTGCCATACTATTTTTCTCGAGTATCTCTAATTCAAAAAGCCTTTCGGAGAGTAGTTTCATTGTTTTTATATCATTTTTAACCGTCATAATCAAATTCATATAACAAATTATTAAGTAAATGAAAATCGTAATATTTTTATTTTTGATGCTACTAGAATAATGACATTTTGAAATGGGATAGTTTGATAGCATTTGCCGTACGTGCTCGCTGTTGCAGTGTTGTGGGATATGTCCCTACAATCAGATGTGTCTAATATGGTTGTTCAATTTTGAGTCTTATTAGTGATTTGTATCCTCGTTTTTTCCAAGTCTTGCATATTACAATGATAATTTAGACCAATAGATATTATAGGTATATTTCAACTAATAGGGTTGATAAGACTAGTGGGTCTAATATTTTAAACAAACTAATAAGTTTTTTTGCTTAATGCACCAATAGGTCTTTTGTTAATTTGCCAACAAATTTAGACCAATTGATCATATTATGTTTATATTTGTGACATGGGCACTTTTACTTGTAATTATCCAGATGGAGGATGACTATTTGCATAATACTTTTCATGAAGTTTTTCAATGAATTTAATGGTCCGCCCTTCAACTAGATCATCATCCTGGTCATTTTGTTACATAATACTATCAATATTATTTGTAGTAAGGAAAACTTTGGTGAGTACAGAGATATCTCTAAAATTCAAAGAGTTACTTCAATTGATTTTTGAGCTAGATGATGCGTCTTCATTATTATGTTGGTATGTGGGGGTGATAGAGCTACTTAAGTCTATAAAAATTTCTGGTGACATCATTATTTGTCGAGGAATTTCTTTATGAAAACTTGAAGATCTATATCATTTTGAAAATGATTAACATTTATTACACTAGGTTGTATTATTTTTCCAATTCTAACTTCATATAATGATTTTGAGTTTTTAGGAGTAATGGAGCTAATGTTGTTGTAGCATTTAGGGCAATGCAATTGATGGGTTACACCAACATTTATAAGGAAGTCTCTCCCATGATCTCCCTCCAAAATGGGAGATCATGGGGTTGACTAGTCAACCCCACCTTCCATGATGAGGAGAACATGGTGGTGGGGCCCACTCCCTCTCTCTCCACCAAAACGCCCCCTTTAGGGGGAAACCGCCGCCGTCGCCGAACTAGCCGTCGGCCGCCGCCGGCATGGCCGTCCACCGCCTGGCTTGCCGCCGTAGGCCGCAGCCAGGCCGCCAGGCCGGCCTTGCCGCAGCAGGGCGGCCATGCCGCTGTAGGTCGGCCTTGCCGCTGTAGGCCGCGGCCAAGCCGCCAGGCCGCCGGCGGCCTGGCCGCTGGACGGGCTCGCGGCCCGGGCAGTCTTGCCGCTATAGGCCGTGGCCAAGCCGCCAGGCTGCCGGCGGCCTGGCCACTCGCCGGGCTCGCGGCCAGCCGCGGCCAAGCCGTCGGGCCGCTGGCTAAGCCGTCGGGCCGCTGGCTAAGCCGCCGGGCCGCCGGCTAAGCTGCGGGGCCGCCGGCTAAGCCGCCGGCCAGGCCGCCACCGCGCCGCCGGCCGGCCATCTCCACCGCCCGGCCGCCCCATCACCATGGACGGCCTGACCGCCATCCGATCATGGTGGGTATTCCTCGCCGTCCGATCTAGTGGGTAACCACCCACTAACCCACTACATTGGTGGTGGGGCCCGCCATGAACCTCTCCTGGAGGCTATAAAAGGAGCCCCAGGGCCTCATCATTCTTCATCTTTTGGCTCCCGGTCATCTTCTTCCTCAGGTGAAAAATCTGTCGGACTCCTCCCTCGAATCATCCTCCATCCACCACGAGCCACCAACGCACCACCACCAGCAAAACGCCTAAGTCCCGGAGCGAGCAGAAGGAGGAAGGCGACCCCTGCAAGCAGGCGTACGACGAACCCGCGCTCCAAGCTTCAGAGCGCCATAGCCATCTCACGCATTCTGGTGTGCAAATCGCTCTCGCGACGCAGCCTGTACCCGTTAGGAGCCGTAGACCTTCTCTATCACCCTAAGTTGTAACGGGAGCGGCTTGCCGCGCCGATTCTCAGAACGCATTGTAATCACGAGTAGCTAGTGGATTTAGACCGACACAGATCCGGTCACGTGGTTTTTTACCCAATTGAGGGGCTTTCCACGTCATCACATCTTGAGTCGATCTTTCATTTTCTCTGACTGTGTGCTTACTCGACTGCCTCGCGAGCTAAGGCCGTCCAGTTGAATCTAGTCCGACCAGGACATCGAGTTAGCCCGCAACAGTTTGGCGCCGTCTGTGGGAACACGATTCCCAGCATCCTTCAAAAGAATTAGATCACCAGCTCAGCTGCTTCCAAGTGATGCTCTAATGGCAAAAAGAGGCGCTCGCGCTTCTGAAGTATTCGTCCTTGGAGGAATCACTGAATCGGCACGCACCCACTCGCTAGTGAGCGTGCCGATAGAGGCAGAAGCTGCGTATGCAGCCGTTAACGCCCTCGAGAGGCGCATCCACCAGATAGAGGAGAAGCAGACCAAAATGCTCACTCTACTCAGAAATTTAGCAGCACTAGTGTTGGATCCCTAGTTTGATTTGGGATAGGTTCATTAAATAGGATAATTGACCCACCGTGTATAGCCAGGGTCATGTCATTGTGTCCTTGATTTTAGGCGAAGTCCTTATAATTAACCACACATGGACCAGCCAAAAGAAGATAGCAGAAGACTCAAAGACTTAGAAGAAAATCAAGTTTAGAAATGAGTTAGACGTTCGTCGAACTCAGCTCGACGATAGTCGTGCTCCGCTCGATGAACTCATAGTCAATTCTCTGAGTTGAGCTCGACGATGTTCGAGCTCAGGTAGATGAATTCTGGATGATCAATTTCAACACATTAAGTCCAAAATACTTTCTCTGAACTCAGGTCGACGAATTCTAGAAGATCAACTTCAACACATTAAGTCTAGAATACTTTCTCTGAACTCAAGTAGACGAAGATATATTATGAGCTCGACGAAATTGGACCACAGAATTGGGAAGTTTTTCACAGAAAGTAGTTAGTTGAACTAAGGTCGACGAACATGGTTCTCAGGTCGACAAACATGGTTCTCAGGTCGACGAACAAGAATTCTCAGGTCGACGAACATGATTTCTCTATTCGACGAACTTGGATCCTAGGTTGACGAAATCTGTTCTCTGGTCGACGATTTCTGTTCACTTCCAATCTTGGAAATTTCCCTCATTTTGTCCTTATTCTATAGCAATAATTCCAGATTAAATAATGCTTATATTATATGAATATAGCCGTTAGTGGCAGCATTGATTAGGGACTTCATCAGGAATATTACTTGTTGTTTGTAATGGGACAGTTAGGGAAATTCATTAATGCAAATATTCTCTCCAGCTGATTTTCATTCTCCAGGCCGTCAGCAATTAATGCAAAATAATTCAAAATTCAGAAGGAGAATTCGACTGAAGATATAAAACAATTTTTCTTTTCCAGAAGAACATAGAGATGAGATAACTAACAGATAATACAGTAATACAGATATACAGAGAAGATCTACAACAACAATATTCTGAATCTTTCTATGTACTGAAAACAATTTGTTTTCTCCTTGACATTACTGAAGAAGAAGAAGAACAATCATAACAAATCAAGAGTCTTCTTCAACCTTCATAGTAAGATTCTTCAAGGACAACACATCCATATCAGTCAGAAGTTCCTGGATCTCTTTTTCAAGTCAAGGCTGAAGACTGAAGACCTACACCCTGTGCAAGACTCCAAGTGATATTGAGAGGAGTTCTTGAAAACAACAAATCAACTTGTCTTCTCTGTTGAATAGAGAAAGAGAAGACACCATCAATATCTCTCCTCCCTCTATATAAAGGGTTTATTAACTCCCTTCAAAAGTTTATTTTGGTTTTTGAGCACCTGATCAAAAGCTCATTGGTGGCAGTCTGTTGAAATTTGTGAAGTGGAAGTGGTTGACGGGACAGGCCGGGCGGCCTGGGCGGACAGCATTGGCGGACTGGGTGGAATGGGCGGACTGGGCGGACTGTTGTGTGCGGCCTGGTGGAAAGTCTAGTGGAAGCAGGCTGTTCTTCTGAGCAGGTTATATGCAAGTAGTCCGCGGACTGTGCGGCTGGTATCTGCGGATAGGGCGTTGGCTAATTGGTTTAGCCAAGGAGCGGCCTGAGCGGATAGAGGCTTGCGGATTGGTGCATTGCTCAGTGACCGTGGTGCAAGCTTGTGCTGATAGGTGGTTTGGCTCATGTCTGCTGGGAGCTTGCGGACTGGTGTGTCTGCGGTGTGGGCTGTTGCGGACTAGGCTTTGAGCTTGGCTGAGGCCTTGTCGAGCTCTGGTGATACAGCAGGTGCTTTGTTGTGGAGGTCGTTGGCAGACTGGTTTTGGAGTTCGGGAGATGGTTGCTGCGTTGGGCAGGAGTGCGAGGAGTTTGCAGACTGCTGGCGGTCTGTGCTACGGTGTTTGGCAGACGGGAGTTTGTGTCCGCCATGCTCGCACTGGCCTTTGATGGTTTTGGACTTGGTCACACTCTGTGCCAAGACAATGGTGTCCGCCGTATCCGCCAAGTCCGCTATTGACCGGGCGGACTTGCTTTCTGCCTTTGGTAGTGGACTTGTGGCGGATTGAGGCTTAAGTCTTGCGGACTGCCTCGGGGTTGTGCGGACAACCATTGAAGGGGGTTACTGTCCTGCAGTGGTCGGAGGCTTTGAGGGTTGATGCCTTGTCCGCATAGCTTTGGCGGACTGATGAGGGTTCGCCAACGTTGTCTTGCTCCTGGCGGTTTTACTTAGTATCCGGCTCAGTCCTTGCGGACTTGGCGGACGGTGTTTTTTCTATCGCGCGAGCTGGTGCGGTGATGTTATCTCTTGGGCGGTGACCACACTCCTCACCTCGCCTATAAATAGGACCCCCTGGCACATCTACAGGAACTTGAGTGAACAGTAAGTTGGGTTGGGCAAGGAGCTGCGATCTCAATTTGTCTGTCTGCGAGGATTGATTCACTGCTGACGGTGTGCTGTGTGCAGGCCGCGCGGGTAGCTTCAAGGAGCCAGGAGTTTGGCTTTGACTTCGGTGAAGTACTTGGAAGTGTGCGGTCTCTGCGGATTCAGCAGGAGGTCACTCTGCGTCTTGTCAGCTCTATTTCATCTTTGCCAGCTTCAATAACCTGTCCGCCGGCTACAGGCGGGTAGGGGGTGTTTTCCTCAGTTCAGCTTCAGCAGGAGATGAATAACGGTGTGTCCGCGCGGCCTCGCGGCTTCGGCGGATTGCAGCTTAAGCTCGGGTGACTTCGGCGACCTCGGCGACCTCGGCGGTCTCGGCGGACTCCAGTGTTGTCCGCCCGACTTGGTTTTTGGTGCTTTCTGTTTACGCTGTTCATACTAGCGAAATCATGTCTTGCTACGTATACCCAGCATTGTAAAGAAGTGAATGTATAAAAGATCTGTTTGTGCTTCCATTGTTTGTTGGATTAGCCTTGTTCCTTGGTTTTCCACTGGTTCAACGTGCGAACTGGGTAGTGCCGAAGATATTAATTTGGCGTTTGGGCTACCTTGCTGACCACGCTGAGAAAATTTAACATGATATCAGAGGGAGGTTCAGTTGCGTGAGCGGTAGTCAACCAGTGTTGTTACTCAGGGCTTGAGTGGTGATCAACCTGTGTTGTTGCTCGGAGCTTCTGAAAGGTTGCCAACAGGTGTTGCAATGGAAGGGAGTTTTGCAAGGGGTCTTGGCATTGAACTCTTAACACCGACTAACTTCAAGAAGTGGAAGTCGTGCATGAAGAGTTATCTTCTTGGCGAGGAGCTGTGGGAAGTCGTCGGTGGTGACGACAGACAAGAAGTGACTGCTGCGTTCGGTACTGCTGAGCAGGTTAGGCTCTGGAGAAGAACAAATGCTAAGGCGGAGTTCATTCTGAAGAGGGTCGTGTCTCCGGAACTATTTGATCACATCGTTGGATGTGAGTCGGCTGCTGATATTTAGACAACCATCGATGAGTTATTCAATAGGAAGAATGTGGCCGGCTTCAGTTACTGGAGAATGAGTTGGCCAGGGCAACTCAGGGAGACCTTTCCATCTCGAGGTACTTCTTAAAGATGAAGAGCTTGTGTGCTGAGCTGTCGACACTGGATCCTGATGAGCCTATCTCTGAGGCTAAGATGAAAAGGCACATTATTCGCGGCTTGCGAAAGGAGTATTTGGCCTTTGTGACATCTGTTCAAGGGTGGGCTACTCAGCCGTCTTTGCAGGAGCTAGAGAATCTGCTTGCATCGCAGGAGAGCTTGGCAAGGTAGATGGCTGGGGTTAATCTGAATCAGTAAGGCAGCGAAGCTCTCTTCTCAGGAAAGAAGAAAGGATGGGAAGGGAAGAAGAAGAAGAAGGTGCAGGTCGCTGGTGAGAAGGAGACTTCAACTTCATATCAGCCGGAGAGGGGCAATGCTCCTAAGGACTGGAAGAAGAACTTGAAGTGCTACCGGTGTCATTAGCGAGGGCACTTCAAGCAGGACTGCAAGGTCAAACTACATCCTGGGCATGCTGCGGGAAAGGAGGAAGCTTGCTCGAGAAGTGAAGAAGCAGAATGGGGCAGAGCTTTTATGACAGGCACTTGTGTCCGGGCCTTGTCTGCTGAGGACTTCAACAGTGAGTGGATTGTGGACTCCGGGTGTGGTCATCACCTCACCAGAGACAAGTCGAAGTTCACCTCCATGCAGGCTTACTCAGGTAATGAAGTTATTATCACTACTGATAATACTGTTTATGCAGTAGAGAAAGAGGGGGTCGTGTCTTTGGGTAGTGATCAGGGGCCACTCACATTAAGGAGTGTGTATCACATGCCGGGCATGAAGAAGATCCTTTTCTCGGTGACCAATGTGGTGGACGATGGGTATCCCGTTCTATTTGGGCCAACAGACGTGAGGTTCCTTCACAACGTATCAGCGGTTAAGGCTGATGTTGCTCATATTGGGAGGAGGGTGAAGAACTTGTTTGTTCTTTCCACAAGTGCTTATGTTGATAGAATGAGGGCCAATGATAGTGCTGCTATCTGGCATGAGAGCCTAGGGCATGTTGGCATGGAAAAGCTGAAGGCGATGGCTAGTATAAGTTTGGTGAGGGGGTTGCCTAAGTTGTCCTCCTTTGGTGACGGGCATGTTTGCGCGGGCTGTCAATACGGTAAGGCACATCGCCTTCCGTTTGATAAATCACAAACAAGGAGCAAGAAACCATTGGAGTGTATTCATGGCGACCTGATGGGATCGACGGTTACTACCAGCCTTGGAGGAAGAAGATACATGCTTGTCTTGGTTGATGACTACTCAAGGTATACTTGGGTGTACTTCTTAAAGGAGAAGTCGGAAGCCTTCCGTTTGTTTGTGGAGTTCAAGGAGTTGGTAGAAGGCCGGCTTGGCTTGCGGATTAAGAAGCTTAGAACTGATAATGGGGGTGAGTTTGTTTCCTCCGAGTTTTCTAACTTATGCAGGAAGCAGGGGATCCAATGAGAGCTTACTTGTGCTCACACTCCACAACAAAATGGGGTAGCGGAGCGGAAGATCAGTCATCTGATGGAAACCTGCAAATGCTGGCTTCATGCAAAAAATATCCCAAGGTCCTTTTGGGCGGAGGGGATGTCTTGTGCTGCGTACGTCATCAACAGGATGCCAGTCAGCCCTATCAACATGAAGACTCCTGTTGAGCTGTTGCTGAAGGAGAAGCTGAGTGTTGGACACCTTTGGGTGTTCGGTTCAACTTGTTACGTGCATGTCACGGATGCTTCATGGACAAAGCTGGATGCGAAGGCAAGGAAACTTGTCTTTGTTGGCTACGATGAGCGGAAGAAGGGATGGAAATGCATGGACCATGTGACGAAGAAGTTTGTGGTATCAAGAGACGTTCTCTTTGACGAGCTGACATCATATGGAGGTGGCTCGGTGGAGCTAACCAGAAGTAGCAAGGTTGATGAAGCACCGGTGGTGGTTGCTGAAAGCTTGGAAGAGGATCTTGCTGTTTCACCAGCAACTCATGTTGCTTCTAACTCCGAGGCTGAGCCTTCTGGCTCAAGAAGCAGGGGGAGCACTGCTCAATGCTTGCCCCAGGTAGGAGTTGAGCCCGAAGAAGCAACGAAAGCAGTGAGCAAGGAGCCGACCCTTCGGAGATCGAAGAGGGTGGTTAAGCCACCGGCTCGATACTGTGATGGGAATATAGTGAGCTTTGTCTCCTGCTTCTTTACAGGTCCTCTGGATGAGCGAGAGCCTGCAACCTTCAACGAGGCCACTGGAGTGAAGGAGTGGGAAGGTGTCATGAAGGAAGAGATTGATGCTCTAAAGAATAATGAAACCTGGGACCTTATGCCCAAGGTTGATGGCATTACTCCGGTTACTTGCAAGTGGGTGTATAAGTTGAAGAAGAAGGCTGATGGGAGCATTGATCGGTTCAAAGCTCGCCTAGTCGCTAGAGGATTCTCACAGCAGTATGGAGAAGACTATGAGGAGACATTCAGTCCAGTTGCAAAGATGACTTCAGTTAGAGTGGTGATCGCCTTGGCTGCTAGCATGGGATGGAGGTTGTGGCGACTCGATGTGAAGAATGCCTTTCTTTATGGAGAGATTGACACAGACATCTTCATAGATCAGCCGCTTGGTTTTGTCTCTGAAAAGCATCCGGACTATGTCTGTAAACTCAGGAAGGCTCTCTACGGGTTGAAGCAAGCTCCTAGAGCGTGGTATGGGAAGATTGTAGAGTACTTGCAATTCTGTGGATACCTTGCTTCTAACTCGGATTCAAGCTTGTTCGTCAAGAAGAAGGGGGAGCTACAAGTCTTGGTCCTGCTGTATGTGGATGACATGATCATCACAGGGAATTCGGAGGGGGAAGTAGCAAGGCTCAGGGCAGAGCTTGCTATACGCTTCGAGATGAAAGACTTGGGAGAGTTGCATCACTTTCTCGGTCTTGAAGTGGAGAGGAAGGAGTGCGGGATTCTCATTTGCCAGAAAGGGTATGCAGATCGCATTGTGAAGCAGTTCGGCATGGGCGAAGGGAAGAAGTGCTCTACTCCACTGGAACCCGGGCTAAAGCTTCGACGAGATGAGGGAAGGGTTCTTCATGATCCCTTGGTGTTCAGGGCTCTTGTTGGGAGCTTGATTTACCTGACGATTACAAGGCCGAACATTGCTTATGCTGTTGGCCGAGTAAGTCGGTATATGGCTGAACCAAGGCAATCTCATCTAGTGGCGGCAAAGAGTATTCTAAAGTATGTCAAGGCTTCTTCTGATATGGGACTCCTCCATAGAAGGGACTCGGAGTTTGCATTGCACGGGTACACGGATGCTGACTATGGCGGTGATTCGGATGATCGGAGGTCTACTTCAGGTTATGTGTTCACTTACGGTTCAGCTAGCATCTCATGGTGTAGCAAGAAGCAGGACTCGGTGTCAGTTTCAACCACGGAGGCGGAGTATAAGGCTTCGGCCTTGGCTGCTCGGGAAGCCGTTTGGTTGAGGAAGCTTATAGAGGATGTTCATGAAGAAGTGCAAGGGCCTACTTTACTCCGTGGTGACAATGAGAGTGCTCTCAAACTGGTTAACAATCCAGTGTGTCATGCCAGGACCAAGCATATAGTCATTGATCACCATTTCATCAGGGAGAAGGTGTTGGAAGGATCTCTGCTGGTCGGGCTTGTTCGGAGTGAAGATAATCTTGCTGACATCTTCACGAAGCCACTGTCGAAGGGGCCCTTTGAACGCTTGCGCAGCTTGCTGGGCTTGGTCACCACTTCCCACTTCAAGTGGGAGTGTTGAAATTTGTGAAGTGGAAGTGGTTGACGGGACAAGCCGGGCGGCCTGGGCGGACAGCATTGGCGGACTGGGCGGACTGGGCGGACTGTTGTGTGCGGCCTGGTGGAAAGTCTAGTGGAAGCCGGCTGTTCTTCTGAGCAGGTTATATGCAAGTAGTCCGCGGACTGTGCGGCTGGTATCTGCAGATAGGGCGTTGGCTGATTGGTTTAACCAAGGAGCGGCTTGAGCAGATAGAGGCTTACGGACTGGTGCATTGCTCAGTGACCGTGGTGCAAGCTTGTGCTGATAGGCGGTTTGGCACATGTCCGCGGGGAGCTTGCAGACTGGTGTGTCCGCGGTGTGGGCTGTTGCGGACTGGGCTTTGAGCTTAGCTGAGGCCTTCTCAAGCTCTGGTGATACAGCAGGTGCTTTGTTGTGGAGTTCGTTGGCGGACTGGTTTTCAAGTACGAGATATGGTTGCTGCGTTGGGCAGGAGTGTGAGGAGTTTGCGGACTGCTGGCGGTCTGTGCAACGGTGTTTGGCGGAAGGGAGTTTTTGTCCGCCATGCTCGTACTGGCCTTTGATGGTTTTGGACTTGGTCACACTCTGTGCCAAGACCATGGTGTCCGCCGTATCCTCCAAGTCCGCTATTGACCGGGCGGACTTGCTTTCTGCCTTTGGTCGTGGACTTGCGGCGGATTGAGGCTTGAGTCTTGCGGACTGCCTCGAGGTTGTGCGGACAACCATGGAAGGGGGTTGTTGTCCTGCAGTGGTCGGAGGCTTTGCGGGCTGATGCCTTGTCCGCATAGCTTAGGCGGACTGATGAGGGTTCGCCAACGTTGTCTTTCTCTTGGCGGTTTTCCTTGGTATCCGGCTAAGTCCTTGTGGACTCAGTGGATGGTGTTTTTGCTATCGCGCGAGATGGGGCGGTGTCGCTATCTCTTTGGCGGTGACCACACTCCTCACCTCGCCTATACATAGGACCCCCTGACATATCTACATGAACTTGAGTGAACAGTAAGTTGGGTTGGGTAAGGAGCTGCAGTCTCAGTTTATCTGTCCGCACGGATTGATTCAGTGCTGACGGTGTCCTGTGTGCAGGTCGCGCGGGTAGCTTCAAGGAGCTAGGAGTTTGGCGTTGACTTCGGTCAAGTACTTGGAAGTGTGCGGTCTCTGCGGATTCAGCAGGAGGTCGCTCTGCGGCTTGTTAGCTCTGTTTCATCTTTGCCAGCTTCAATAACCTGTCTGCCGGCTACAGGCGGGTAGGGGGTGTGTTCCTCAGTTCAGCTTTAGCAGGAGACGAATAATGGTGTGTCCGCGTGGCCTCGCGGATTAGGTGGACTCTGTGGCTATTCGGCGCACTGGAGCTTAAACTCGGGCGACTTCGGCGACCTCGGCGGTCTCGGCGGACTCTGGTGTTGTCCGCCCGGCTTGGTTTTTCGTGCTTTCTGTTTACAGCTGTTTATACTAGCGAAATCATGTCTCGCTACGTATACCTCGCATTGTAAAGAAGTGAATGTATAAAAGATCTGCTTGTGCTTCCATTGTTTGTTGGATTATCCTTGTTCCTTGGTTTTCCACTGGTTCAACGTGCGAACTGGGTAGTGCCGAAGATATTAATTTGGCGTTTGGGCTACCTTGCTGACCACGCTGAGAAAATTTAACACAGTCACCTGATCAAAACCTGTTAGTGTATTTCTACTAGGGTGGTAGAAGATTGGATGTACCCAGTTGGGGAACCACTATAAAAGTTCTTGTGTTTTCTGATTGCCCTTTTCTTTTTGTTCTTGTTGTGGCTGTGATAGATTAGGTTATCAGTGCTGTGTTAGATTAGATTGACTTAGGGTGCTTTTGCTTTCTACTAATCTTGGTACCCTTATTCTGTTACTCTGATATTATTTTATAAACAACAAAAAGACTCCAATTTACTCTATTCATCCCCCCCTCTAGAGTAAATAAGGTCTAACCCCTCTTTCAATTGGAAACAAAGCGATTTCCTTTATTTGTACAAGCTAACTCTTGAACCAAAAGATCCTGTGTTAGATCTGATCTTTATCTCTCTTAAGTTTATTTAGTTCACAGCATAGCACAGAATAAATATTATGCAAGCACCAGACCTCCAGTCTGTAATTTGAATAGATTTGCAATTTAGAAGACAAGAATAAAGCTTTACATGAACTCTATTGATGAGGATATTTTCAATTCAATTTTGACAGATCCTCCTCAACCAACAGCTTCTACATCCACATCAACTTCAAGCACTCATGCAGTTCCACAACCTAAGTGGACTGATGCTCAAAAGAAAGCCAAAATAGTTGATGCAATAGCTATGAACATACTGGCCCAGACCATGTCAGATGACATCTTCCAAAAGATGGTTGAGTGCACCTCTGCAAAGGCAATCTGGGATTCTCTCAACCAGATGGTTGTTGGCTCAGCAGATGAGAGAAAAGATGGAAGATCAACTCTCATCTCATAGTATGAGAACTTCAAGAAAGATGAAGCTGAATCTGCTGGTGACATGTACAATAGATTAAGCTCAATTATAAGTGAATTGAAGACCTTGGACAAAGAAATCTCTCTTACTGAGGTGAATGATAAGATCCTCATGTGCTTCCCAAGCTTATGGGATTCCAGGAACTGGCCAATCAAGAAAGCCAGAAGTCTAAATGAGATTTCAACAGAATCTCTCCTAGGAAAGCTCAAATCTTATAAGTAGTTGATCAAATCCAGGAAAGCAGCGGAACAAAAGGCTCCTACAACAACAAGAAAGGAGCAGAATATAGCATTCAAATCTGTAGTAGAGACTGAAGCTCCAACAAGTAATGAAGAACTCATGGGTCTCTTAGCCAAGAGATTCTACAAAATGGCTAGGAAGGACTTCAGGAGAAAGTCATCCAAGAATGATGACAAGCCCAGGTATGATAAAACTCCTACTAAAGAAATAATGTGTTTTGGATGCTGGAAACCAGGACACTTCATTTCTAAATGTCCTGAAAATCAAAAGAAGGAGAAAAGAAAAGAAAGGGATTCCAAGAAGCATCAGTACAAGAATCCTTCCTCCAGCAAGTACAAGAGAAAAGAGAAGGGCTTTGTTGCTGAGACCTGGAGTGACACAGAAGATGAATCTACATCTTCAAGCTCCAGTGAAGAGGAAGAAGAGGCAAAGGCAAGGGAAGTCTGGCTCATGACTATCAATGCCTCTAACAGTCCATCAAAACCCGAAGAAGAATCTGATAATGAAGAAGCTTCAGAATCTGAAGCTGATCAGGTACTATCATCATTTGATTATAGTTCTAATAATTTTAAAATTATATTTAAAACCATGTGTATAGATTTAATTAAATCTGAGAAAGAAATCAAAATGCTTAGGGAAAGATTGTCTAATCAAGAAAAGTTGATTTCTGAAAATATTAAATTAAAAGATGAATTAACATTAGCTCAAAAGAAAATAATTTCACTAAAATCTGAATTGGGTGAGGATAAGAAACTTGAAGAATCCCTAAATGAGAGAAGTATCAAGTTGATGGACACCACAAGCACAATTAATGCAAGATTAAATGGCAAGCTGGGCTTAGGTGCATCATCAAGACAACCCCCACTTATTCAGAAAAATATATTAACTACACCTATAAACTTTGTATCAGAAAAGGGAAAGGAAAAGTTGGATAATAATAATGTTAAACAAATTGAATCAAAACTAAAGAATAAGAAAAGAAAAGAAAATAAGAAAAATCCAAATAAAAATAATGTTCAGCATATTTTGTCGAACTCCGATATGAAAGTGAGAGTTAGATCTGAAATACTCTAGAGGGGGGTGAATAGAGTATGCTTAAAAACTTATTAACAGCTATTATAGCTTTTGATGTAAATTAAAAGTACAGAAATTAATAAACTAGAAAACAATAAACCTAAATCACAAGCACAGCAAGAACAAAAGAAAACGAGGCAACCAAATGACACAAGAATTTTATAGTGGTTCCCCAACCTGGGTATATCCACTCTTCTACCACCCTTGGTAGGAATCCACTCAGATTTTTGATCAGGTGTCTGACACTAATGAGCTTTTGATCAGGTGCTCAAAAACCAACCCAAGTCTTTTGATCAGTAGACTTGCAACCAAGGAATCACTTTTGAAGGGAGATGACAACCCTTTACACATGTGGGGATGAGAGATGATTTTGTCTTCTCTTTCTCAATATATAACTGAGAAGACTGTGTATTTGATTATAGCTTAAGGCTCCCCCTGAAATGTAGAATGGATCAGGGAAAAATAGGAGCTAAGCTTCAGGGTGATAGGTCTTCAAACTGAATCTTTGACCAGTAATAATCTTCAGGAACTTCTTTGACAGATTGAACTAAAGTTGTCATTTTGAAGTGTCCTGGAGTACTTGAAGAAAGAAGACTCTAGATATAGGTATTGTTCTTCTTCTTCTTCAGATGCTGATGAGCTTCTGGTCAAGAGCTTCTGTGTATCAGAAAATGCTTCTTGTTGACAGAGCAGATTGTTCAAGATTGAATGTTTTTCTCTGTGTCTCTGTATGCTTCTCAGTAAGTTGTGCTCTGTGTGAAGCTTTCTCAATGATGCTTGATTCTATCTGTCAGTCTGTATGTTTGTATGTCCATTCTTATCATCTTCTCTTTCTTTCAAAAATTTGAATGCCTCTGTAATTTATGTTGATAGCCTTGAGAATAATCGACATTGATTTATTTCCCTAACTGTCCCATGGAAAAACGGCAAGCAATAGTCCTGGAGAAGACCATAATTAATGCTCCTTCTAACGGATACATTCAGAGAATGTTAGAGTATTAATTACTCAGGAATTATCACATTAGAGTGGGGACAGAAGGCCGGAAATAACTAAGTCTGGAATCATCGAACATATAGCAGAATTCGTTGAACTGAGTCCACAGTTTGTCGAGCTGAGATGTTATATTCGTCGACCAGACAGCTTCTGTTCATCAAGCATAGTTCCATGATCGTCGAGCTGGAAACTAAACTGCTGTCTCTTTTGCCTATTCTGTGTCTGAAGTTTGTCGAGCTAGTAAATGTGTTCGTCGACTGGAGTTCAACAACTATTCTGGAGTTGTCAAATATTCTGTGTGTTGACTGATATTCTGTGTCGACATAAGTCTTTTGGTTCCAGAATTCGTCGAGTAGAGAACTGAGTTTGTCGACCTGAGACTAGAGAACATAGTCTCGACAGAATGTTGTAATAGTCCAAAGATTCGTCGACCAAGGAATAATGTTCATCGAGCTAAGTCTGGAGATCCTTGAATTTGTCGAGCTGAAAATGATTCTGGACTTATAGAAAATTTGATAAACCTCTGGCAATAGAGTTGAAGTGGAAGTCCAGAAATCATCGATTAAAGAATGAAGTTTGTCGACCTGAGAACTAGGTTCGTCGACCTGAGTCTAGAGAACAGTATGGACTTAGAATGCTGAAGGTGGAGTCCAAGGATCGTCGATAATTGACTGAAGTTCGTCGAGCTCAGCTCAGAGGAAATATCTCTAAGATCATCGAGCTGAGAACGACTATCGTCGACCTGAGTTCGACGAACGTCGAACTCAGTTTACTTAGTTTCTTGAGATGTCTCTGAATCTCTGGAAAAACTATAAGTCTTGAGTCTCTGGCAGACTGACGATGGCTTGTTCATGTGATGTTGCTACTGAGGACTTGGCCTAGACTCTAGGACACAACTTTGACCCAGGCTATACATGTTGGGTCAAATCATCCAAAGTTAGTGAACCTAGCCCAAATCAAACGAGGGATCCAACAATCTCCCCCTATTTGGGTGAGGTCACTAATAGACCTAAAACAAAAACATAAAGTAAACAAAGTAGGAAAAAGATATATCTGGCAGAGATAATTAACACATGCAGCAGATATATTTACACAAAAGTTTTGTTCAGACAATATGAAACAGTTTAAGAGAGAAAAATAGAAATAAAATGGTTCATATTTCACTTCTTCTGCTTCTTCTCCTGATACTTTACATCCTTACCCTTGTCTCCTGGCTTGGTAAAGATTATTTCCCTATTTGGATTTAAAGCTTGTTCCATAGTCATTATCATGTCTGCAGCCCCTATAATCTTCAGAGATGTAGTTTTAGGGACCAATGCTTCAGTATGTTATTTCATATAATCATAAACATTAAAAATTTTGTTAGCCTTATCAAACCTTTTCAATTCCTCTTTCCTGTATTTTGACAATGTAGAGTATCCAGAAGGATCCTTTCCTTCAGTCTTGCCTTGTTAATCAAAGAAAGGCCAATGAGTTCTTGAAATCTGGCCATCTTAGCTGTATTGGCTATCTCTGGATCTTCAAAAGGTATAGGAGGAGAGGGTGGTCTTTTAGGTCTTTCAATTTTCTGATCTTCAGTGAATGTTTGCTGCTGTTGTTGTGGTTGTTGCTGATGTTGCTGTTGTTTTCCTGAGGGTTGTTGCCTGTGTTGGCTGCTTTCATGATAAGATCTTCCTTGATGTCTTTGATATGTTTGAATAGGGGCAGATCTTTGAGAACTAGAACCAGAAACACCAGCTGCAGGAAGAGGAGGAGGTGGTGGATCTTTTCTATACCTTTGAACTGGTGGAGGAGAGTATCTTCTACTCTTCTTCCTTTCCTTTTGCTGATTCTTAGATAGACACATCCATGCTGACATACCTTTGTATGGAGTTATCTTTTGAAGAATGTAGTAAGGGGTGTCATTGTTTGGATTAGGCTTAGGAGCAGGAGGAGGAGCTTTTCTTTTCTTTGACACTTGCTTCCTCTTCTTTGTATCCTCCTCATCTGAATCCTCATCCTCATCTTCATCATCATCATTGTCAGAACCCTGAGGGTTATCATATAGATCATCCAAAGCTTTCAAAGATTTAGCAGAAATAGCAGTGTTTTTGGAGCAGGAGCAGGAGTTTCAGCAGGAGTTGGTGTTTCAGCAGGAGTTGGAGGAGAAACTATACAAAAATCAGAACTAACTTGGACAAAGCTTTCAGCTACTACCGTATTTTAATCTGCAATATCAGCCAAGATCAGTTCATCTAGATCTGGCATGTGAGAGTCATCCATGACAAAGGTTGGTGCTGAAGGTATTATTGGGAAAGTGGGTATAGCCACTACTTCTGAAGGTGTAGTGACTGCTAACTGTGCAGTAGCAGAACTTTCCTTAAGTTGCTTAGCAACTTCTGAAGAGATGGGGGAAGTGTATGGTATAATAGGCAAGGATGGCTTAGTAATCTCAGCTGGAAGGTAATGCAAATGTACAGTATCAAAAATACTCAACAAATTTTCTAAATTAACTATGGGATTAAGAACGAAATCACCAACAGTATTAGGCTCTTCAAAGTCTGATTCATCAAAATCCATATCAGTTTCAATAAAGTCAATCAAATCTTTATCTATGTATTTTGTACACTCTATTGTTGCTGAAGCTGGAGCATCTACTGCTGGAGCTGAAGCTGAAGCCTCTGGAGCTATAGCTGCTGCTTCATCATCAGACACCTCCCCCTGCCTAGTTTTTGTGGGAACTGAGGCCAGGCCCCTGGATGAGGATAGGGCAGCAGTAAGAGCAGAGATTTTGTCAGATAGAGAGGAGATGGTGGTAGCAAGAGGTGTAATGGTCTCTATTATAAGGGACTTGAGGAGGGGAGTGATTATGGAAATGATAGAATATATGGTGGAGTGGTCCAATGATGGTGTGCTAGATGGTGTTGTAGAAGGTGTAGAAGTGGAAACTATGGGAGGGATAGAAACTGGAGCATCAGGTATGTGAACATCTGGAGGGATAGTAGATGTTGATGGGGATGGATGGGTGGCATCTTGCGTGGTGGTGTCTGTTGGTAGATGGTAAGATGGTATTGAAAAGAGATGTGGTGGAAGAGGAGATTGTGGTGATGTAGGAATGTAGGTGTCATGGGGGGAATCAGGAGGTGTTAGTGGTTGATTGTCTTGAAGAAGGGAAGATGGAATGTCAGTGATGTCAATTGGTGGAGATGGAGCTTGTGAAGCATGTTGAGATGGAAGTGGAGTAGCAACATGAGTATGGTTTTGTGATTGTGGTGTTGAAGAGATAGTGGAAGAGGGGGGATTTGGGCTTGTGTTGCTGGAAGCGGGGCTGAAAGAGATGGTGGTGTTGGATGAGTCTCTTTAGTAGGTTGGGGAGTGGCTTTAACAACCCTGGTGCCTTCAGAAGCTGGGGTGGAAGAGGTAGAAGCCTTGGTTGGCTTGGTGATGGGCCTCTCCCACCTGCAAAATAAGGCACAGGTTAGCCTGTTATTGGCATTGATGGTCTGTGAGACCTGCGATTTAGCAGCCTTTTCTTTTAAGAATATGCCCAGTATTCTTCCAAAGCAGACTTCCTTTTTAGTGTTTTTCTTTTGTATCAAATCAAAAAGAATCTGTGCCCAATCCACTGGTTTCTTGTTTATGATGGCACACATGACCAGATACTGGTGTCTGGTGATATAGTCATGGGCAGTATGTTTCCCAAGCAAAACTTTTCCAACTAAATCTGCCAAAAACTTATAAGGGGCAGAGATGTGTTTCTTCAAGAGTTTGTTAGGGTTATCTCTAGTATAACCCATTAGGCTCAGCATCATGTTAGATTCCTCTTTTTCAATCTACAGTTGCCCTTATCCATTCCTTAATCCAAAATTTTCAATTAAGATTGTGGGAGTTAAGGAGACGGAGTTGCCCGCAATGGTGCCTGTCATTGTATTCTCCTCTGTTGGCGATAGGGTGTAGACCCATTCTCTGATTTCAGTGCTGTGTAATTTGATTCTTCTAGTCATCAAGGTTTTGAGTTCTTGTTCTTCAAGGAGTTCCAGAATGTAAAGAAAGATGGGATCAGAATGTTGAAATGAATAAAAATCCACATCAAAGCCGGTATCGAACTTCATGCCTGCGAGAATGCTTGCCTGAATCGCCATGAAATCACCTGCAAATAAGACACAAAACGGCGATCAAGTGCAAAGGAACAGAAGGCGTGGGACGGGGGTCGAAGAAAACCTAGATATATGGTTTTTCAGGAATATGAACCGACAAACTCCGTTCCACGAAAATGAAATAATTCTTCGATCTAGGGTCGATGAAATATTGGATAGTTAAATAATTCATCGATCCTATCTAGAAGAATTGAAGACAGTTCATCGAACTCCGTTCAATGAATATATTCTGAAGCAAGTTCGTCGAACTCCATTCGACGAAACTTGTTTCACTTATAGAGAGTTCGTCGATCTCCGTTCGACGAATATCTCTCAAACCTTTCTCGGTTCGTCGAACTCCGATCGACGATCTTTAGAAAATTCATCGATCGCAGACAGAAATTAAATAAAGTCTTCTTCATTGATCATTCCAAGTTGATTTACAAAGAACATATGATTTCTCTCATCCAGAGGTTTGGTGAATATATCAACCCTTTGTAAATCAATGTAGATATAGACAAGCTTGATTTTATTTTTGTCTACACACTCCCTAATGAAATGATATCTTATATTAATATGTTTTGTCATACTATGGTGAACTGGATTCTGGGCTATGGCTATAGCACTTGTAATATCACAAAGTAGGGTTGAATTACTTAATTTGAACCCATAATCTAGAAGCTGATTTTGTATCCAAAGAATCTGTGAACAACAGCTGTCTGCTACAATATATTCTACTTCAGCAGTTGAGGTTGACACGGATGTTTGCTTTTTACAAAACCAAGATACTAATCTCATGCCCAGGAACTGGCAAGTCCCTGAAATACTTTTTCTATCTACCCTGCATCCAGCAAAATCAGCATCAGAGTATCCAGTTAACTCAAATTATGATTCTGCAGGATACCATAGGCCTAGATTAGGACAACTCTATATATATCTCAAAATCCTTTTTAGTAAAATTAGATGAGATTCTTTAGGGTTCACCTGGAACCTAGCACAAAGACATGTGACAAACATAATATCTAGCCTACTTGTTTTAAGGTATAATAGGGACCCAACAATGGCCCTATAAAGTTTCTGATTCACAGGTTTCCCTGGTACATCAGATTCCACAACAGCATTGGTAACCATGGGAGTTTTCTTTGCTGATGCATCAGCCATCCCAAACTTCTTTAGAAGTTCTTTAGCATATTTTTCTTAAGAGATGAAGATGCCATCAGGGATCTGCTTCACTTGGAGACCAAGGAAGTAGGAAAGCTCACTCATGCTACTCATTTCAAATTTGGAATGCATGAGGTCAGAAAACCTCTTGCATAATTTGGAATCTGTAGAGCCAAATATAATATCATCCACATAGATTTATACTAATAAGATTTGGTCCTTATGATGTCTAGTGAAAAGAGTTTTATCTACAGTTCCTCTTATAAATATATGCTCTAATAGAAAACTAGCTAAGGTCTCATAACAAGCTCTTGGAGCTTGCTTTAGACCATAAAGAGCCTTACGCAATTTAAAGACATGAGAGGGGTAAGTTGGAGAAACATAACCTGGAGGTTGTTCTACATAAACCTCTTCTTGTAGTACTCCATTTATAAAAGCACTCTTTACATCCATTTGGAAGACCTTGAACCTATTATATGTTGCATAGGCAAGGAATATTCTTATGGCTTCCATCCTTGCAACAGGTGCAAAGGTTTGATCATAATCAATTCCTTCTTCTTGCAATATCCTTGAGCAACAAGCCTAGTCTTGTTTCTCACAATGACTCCTTGGGCATCCAGCTTGTTTCTGAAAACCCATTTGGTTCCAATAACTGGATAGTTTTGGGGTCTTGGTACCAAATCCCAAACTCTACATCTCTCAAATTGATTTAGTTCCTCCTGCATTGCAAGGATCCAGTGGGAATCCTGCTAAGCATCATGAATGGATAGAGGTTCAAACTGAGAGAGAAAACAGGCATGCAATAAGTCTTGGGTGAGTTTATGTCTTGTCTGTACACCTGCTGATATGTCTCCAATTACTTGAGATCTGGGGTGATCCCTAAGTGTGAAAAAATCAGTGGATGGATTTGGTTGTGCAGCAGCATTTGGAATTAATTCCACCTATGGAATTGTATTTGCTGTTGGTAGAGATTCATTTTTCTTCAGCTTCTTCTTCTTCACTTTCTTCAATGGCTTGTGGAGAGGGATGAGTTGGAACCTCTTGGGTGAGGTTTAGTCCATCCAAGGTCTCACATATATAGGGTACCTGCAACTTGATATTGGTAGAAACTTCTTTCTCCTTGCAATACATGTTAGTCTCATCAAATGAAACATGAATAGACTCTTTAATTTTTAATGTTGATTTATTAAAAATCCTATAGGCCTTGCTTACTTGGGAGTATCCTAGAAAAACTCCCTATTCAGCCTTAGCCTCAAACTTTCTAATGTATTTCTTGTTGTTATTGTGTATATAATAGGTACAACCAAATACTTTAAAATAGTTTATTTTAGGTTTCTTCCCTTTGAGCAATTCATAGGGAGTCATGTTCTTTAGTATGTGATGTAAGCTCCTGTTCAGGATATAATTTGTTGTGCTTACAGCCTCTACCCAAATGGTTAGGGTCATATAAGCATCGACAAGCAATGTACCTGCAGCTTCAATGAGTGTCCTATTTTTCCTTTAGCTACCCCATTTTATTAGGGAGTTCTAGGAGCTGAGAAGCAATGCCTGATACCTTCCTTCTCGCAGAACTCATGCATAAGAAGAGACTCAAACTCTGTGCTATGATCACTTCTGATCAATGTAACATGAGTAGAGAACTCAATCTGTATGGTCCTGAGAAAATCTGTAAGAAATTTGAAGGTATCTAACTTTGATCTCAGAAAGAATACCCAACTGAACCTAGAGAAGTCATCCACTATAACCAAAGTGTAGGATTTCCCTCCTAGGCTTGGTACAGCAGTGGGTCCAAAGAGATCCAGATGTAGCAAATACAAAATCCTAGGTGAATCTCTCTTATTAATTAATTAAAAACTAGTTTTGGTTTGCTTACCTAATTGACAAGCCATGCAGAGACCTTCCTTCTTGTAGGGACCAAAAGGTAGACCTCTAACAAGGCTGTGTTTAGATAGCCTAGCAATGTTTTTCAGATTTACATGACCTAGTCTTTTGTGTCATAAGTCATTCTGATTACTAGTTAAATTTAGTAAACAGATATCAGTTTTGGCAGAAAGAAAATTTACTAAGTATATGTTGCCTTGTCTACTTCCAGTTAAAACTGTTTGATTGTTTTTATCAATAATAGAACATGTGAATGGGTTAAAGTATACCTGATAACCATCATCACATTACTGACTTATGGAGATGAGGTTATGCTTGAGTCCACTTACATATGTCACCTTTTTGAATGTGACAGCTCCTATTCTTACTTCTCCAAATCCTTCTGACTGACCACATTTGGAGTCACCAAAGATAACCTTTGGCCCCTGCTTGGACTTGTAGTTGAATAAGATGTCCTTACTGCCAGTCATATGTTTGGAGCAGCCACTGTCCAGGTACCAAGTTTGATTTACCCCTGGACAACTCTTCACCTGCAATAGAAAACAGTTAATGGTTTTTGACCCAGGTTACCTTGGGTCCTTTGTATGGCTGATAAGAAAAGCTGGAAATAATAGAGAATTCAGGTTGGGATTTGTATCCTAGGGGGCGATACCTCCTGGGTGGTATGATTTAGTCAGCTAGTGGATTAAATGGTTTCTTAGAAATATTTAAGTTGTTGTTGGAATTATAGTTTTGATTAAGTATTCCTAGGTTCGACGAATTTCTGTAAGTTCGTCGACCAGAGTTCGACGAATTGGGTTAAGATCGTCGATCTCTGCCCAGAGAATGAACATGTTCATTCTTTGTGCCCCAAGTTCGTCGACCTCTGCTCGACAAACCATGTAGAGTTCGTCGATTGCAGTTCGATGAATAAATGTAACTATAGTTTGCGTCCAGAGTTCGTCGATCTGGGTTCGATGATATGGCCCCATTTCATCAATCTGAGTTTGACGAAAATTGCTGAACCTTGTTTTTATTATGTATTTTCTGGTTTTTGGTTTTCTGTCCTACTGTCTAGGGATCTTTTCTACTGTTTGTTTATCATTTATTATTTCTTTCCCTTTAGCAGATACAAATTTTATTGGGGTTGATAGAATGTTCTTCCTTAGAATGGGGGGCATACCTGATGGAGCACCCAAGCCTTGCTTGTCATTAAGTATAACATTAACAGTACTTGTGATATCCATTAGCTTGAGGCTTCTCCCATTGATAGTTTCCTCAAGTTGTTTGGCCTCATAAAGCTCAGTTTTTAGTGAAATTATCTTTTCATTTACTAAGGTTAGTTCATCTTTTAACCTAATGTTTTCTGATTGAACATCCTCTAAGTTTCCTAATTTTTCCCTAAGAGTTTTAATTTCTTTTTTAGAATTAATCAAATCTATGCACATTAACTTGAAATTAGATTTAAATATTTGAAAGCTGTAATCAAAAGAGGTAATTATCTGATCTACCTCTAATTCAAACACTCCTTCATCTTCAGATTCTTCTTCTTCTGAGTGACTTCTGGAGGCATCAATTGCTATGAGGCAAACCTCCTTTGCTCTTTCTTCTTCCTCATCTTCACTGGAGCTTGAAGATGTTGACTCATCTTCTGTCTCACTTCAGGTCTCAGCCACAAATCCCTCTTCCTTCTTCTTGTGCTTACTGTTAGAGGATTTGCTAGTGTGCTGTCTTCTAGTTTCCTTCTCTCTTCTCTTCTCTTCCTTCTGGTTTTCTAGACACTTAGAGAGGAAGTGCCCAGGCTTTCTGCATCCATAGCACACAACTTCTTTGGTTGGTGTCTTGTCATATTTTTGCTTGTCATCTTTTCTTGCTGACTTTCTCCTGAATTCCTTTCTGGCCATCTTGAAGAATCTCTTAGCAAAGAGACTCGTAAGCTCTTCATTTGATGTTGTAGTCTCTGTCTCTTCAGTGCGTTTGAAAGTAATACTTTGTTCTCTTCTGGCTGCTGGAGGTGTTCTTTGTTTATCTGCCTCCCTGATCTTTATCAGCTTCTCATATGACTTCAGTTTACCTAATAGAGATTTAGTTGAAATCTCATTCAGGCATCTGGCCTCCTTGATGGGCCAGATTCTTGTATCCCATGAGCTTGGGAAGCACATCAGGATATTGTCATTCACTTCAGTAAGAGTGATGTTCTTATCCAAGGTTTTCAGCTCATTGATAATTGAGCTTAACCTATTGTACATATCAGAAACTATCTCAACTTCCTCCTTCTTAAAGTTCTCATATAGGGATATGAGATTTGATCTCTTATCTTTTCTCTCATCTGATGATCTATCCACCATTTGGTTTAGGGAATCCCAAATGGCTTTTACTGAGGTGCACTCAGCAAACTTCTGGAAAATATCATCTGACATAGTTTGTGTCAGGATATTCAGAGCTTTGGCATCAGTAATCTTTGCTTTCTTCTGGGCTTCAATCCACTCAGGTGTGGGACTGCATTGTTGCTGAAAGATGTTGTAGGTGTAGATGCCTGTGGGGGACCTGTCAAAATTGAATTATAGATGTATTCATCAATGGAATTCATGTATAACATAATTCTTGCCTTCCAGATGGCAAACCTATTAAGGTTGCAAAATGGTGGTCTGGTGCTTGCATAATCCTTATTCTGTGTCATGGCTGTGTTTCTAATTTAAATGAGAATGAAGTAATGTGTAGATCTAACAAAGGATCTTTTGGTTCAAGATTTAACTTGTACAATCAAAGGAACCTCCTCTGATACCAATGGAAAGTGAGAGTTAGATCTGAAATACTCTAGAGGGGGTGAATAGAATATGCTTAAAAAATTATTAACAGCTATTATAGCTTTTGCTGTAAATTAAAAGTGCAAAAATTAATGAACTAGAAAACAATAAACCTAAATCACAAGCACAGCAAGAACAAAAGAAAAAGAGGCAACCAAACGACATAAGAATTTTATAGTGGTTCCCCAACCTGGGTACATCCACTCTTCTACCACCCTGGGTAGGATTCCACTCATATTTTTGATCAGGTGTCTGACACCAATGAGCTTTTGATGAGGTGCTCAAAAACCAACCCAAGTCTTTTGATCAGGAGACTTGCAACCAAGGAATCACTTTTGAAGGGAGATGACAACCCTTTATAGAGGTGGGGGTGAGAGATGATTTTGTCTTCTCTTTCTCAATATACAACTGAGAAGACTGTGGATTTTATTATAGCTTAAGGCTCCCCCTGAGATGTAGAATGAATCAGGGAAAAATAGGAGCTAAGCTTCAGGGTGATAGGTCTTCAAACTGAATCCTTGACCAGTAACAATCTTCAGGAAGTTCTTTGACAGATTGAACTAAAGTTGTTCTTTTAAAGTGTCCCGGAGTACTTGAAGAAAGAAGACTCTAGATATAGGTATTGTTGTTCTTCTTCTTCAGATGCTGATAAGCTTCTAGTCAAGAGCTTCTGTGTATCAGAAAATGCTTCTTGTTGACAGAGCAGATTGTTCAAGACTGAATGTTTTTCTCTGTGTCTCTGTATGCTTCTCAGTAAGATGTGCTCTGTGTGAAGCTTTCTCAATGATGCTTGATTCTGTCTATCAGTCTGTATGTCTGTATGCCCGTTCTTCTCTTCTTCTCTTTCTTTCAAAAAATTTAATGCCTCTGTAATTAATACTGACAGCCTTGAGAATAATCGACATTGATTTATTTCCCCAACTGTCCCATGGAAAAACGGCAAGCAATAATCCTAGAGAAGACCATAATTAATGCTCCTTCTAACGAATACATTCAGAGAATGTTAGAGCATTAATTACTCAGTAATTATCACATTAGAGTGGGGACAGAAGGCCGGAAATAACTAAGTCTGGAATCGTCAAAGACATAGCAGAATTCGTCGAACTGAGTCCACAGTTCGTCGAGCTGAGATGTTGTATTCGTCGACCAGACGGCTTCTGTTCGTCGAGCTGAGTTCCAAGATCGTCGAGCTGGAAACTGAACTGCTGTCTCTTTTCCCTTTTTTTGTGTCTGAAGTTCGTCGAGCTGGTAAATGTGTTTGTCGACTGGAGTTCAGTAACTATTCTAGAGTTGTCAAATATTCTATGTGTTGACTGATATTCTATGTCGACACATGTCTTCTGGTTCCAAAATTCATCGAGCATAGAACTGAGTTCGTCGACCTAAGACTAGAGAACATAGTCTCGACAGAATGCTATAGTAGTCCAAAGATTCTTCGACCAAGGAATAATGTTCGTCGAGCTAAGTTTGGAGAACCTTGAATTCGTAGAGCTGAAAATGATTCTGGACTTATAGAAAAATTGATAAACCTCTGTCAATAGATTTGAAGTGGAAGTCCAGAAATCGTCGAGCAAAGACTGAAGTTTGTCGACCTGAGAACTAGGTTCATCGACCTGAGTCCAGAGAACAATCTAGACTTAGAATGCTAAAGGTGGAGTACAAGGATCGTCGATCTATGACTGAAGTTCGTCGAGCTGAGAACTACTATCGTCGACCTGTGTTCTTCGAACGTCGAACTCAGTTTACTTAGTTTCTTGAGAAGTCTTTGAATCTCTAGAAAAACTCTAAGTCTTGATTCTCTGACAGTCTGATGATGGCTTGTCCATGTGATGTTGTTACTGAGGACTTGGCCTAGACTCTAGGACACAACTTTGACCCTGGCTATACATGTTAGGTTACATCATCCTAAGTTAGTGAACCTAGCCCAAATCAAACTAGGGATCCAACATGATCTACGAAATATATATGGTTCGTCGAACTCCAACCGACGAACTCCGAACGCATATTCATATTATAATCATTCGTTGAACTACGATCGACAAAACCAGTATGGTTTGTCGATCAGAGATCGACGATTTTGGGGCTCGAAAAATGAATTCCATCATTCTCTGAGTGGAGTTCGACGAACTCATCCCAATTCGTTGAACTCAGGTCGACGAACTCACCCGAATTCATCGA
The DNA here is from genome assembly GCA_039583875.1 of Platanthera guangdongensis. NCBI lineage: Eukaryota > Viridiplantae > Streptophyta > Magnoliopsida > Asparagales > Orchidaceae > Platanthera > Platanthera guangdongensis. The sequence goes on from CM077154.1 coordinate 115,046,013, forward strand.
ATGCAGTTCAATATAACAGAAATTTTAATTCTTCTAAAACTTATAACCAACCAAGAACATTTAGTAATCAATTTAATCAATGGATCCTTCCACTTAGTAAATATCACCCTTTAGAATATAAAAGCCAACCTGAGTGTTGATTTATTTCTAGTTTTAGTTATGTAAAGAAATAAGGACCCAAGGTAACCTGGGTCAGAAATGGCTAATCTATTTCATTCCAGGTGAAAGACTGTCCTACCATAGAGCAATAGTGGTATCTGGACAGTGGCTGTTCTAAGCACATGACTGGAAATAAGGCCAACTTAACACATTACAAGGCAAAGCTAGCACCAAAAGTAATATTTGGTGACTGCAATTGTGGTCAGACAAAAGGCTATGGACAAGTCATAATTGGAGCTGTCACCTTCAGGAATGTTGCATATGTAAGTGGACTGAAGCATAACCTTATCTCCATAAGTCAATTATGTGATGAAAGGTATCATGTATCATTTACTAAAACCTCTCATATCATAACTTCTTTAGATAATCTTGTAGTATTGACTGGCACTAGATTAGGAAATATTTATGTAGTTAACTTCCAGTCAGCTAAATCTGAAATCTGCCTGTTCAATTCAACTAGTAATAATAATGACCTTTGACATAGGAGATTAGGTCATGTTAACTTGAAAAATATTGCCAAACTATCTTGAGACAACCTTGTTAGAGGATTTCCTTCTTGCCCCTACAAGAAGGAAAGCCTTTGCAGGGCTTGTCAATTAGGACAGCAAACTAAAAATAGTTTTAAATCATTAAACAAAAGTCACTCACCTAGGATATTATACTTACGACATATGGACATGTTTGGCCCTATAGTAGTATAAAGTCTAGGAGGGAAATCTTATACTTTAGTGATTGTAGATGACTTCTCTAGATTCACTTGGGTTTTCTTTCTGAGATCTAAGTCTGATAACTTTAAGGTTCTTACATATTTTCTCAAGAACATACAGATTGAGTACTCTACTCTAGTTGCATTGATCAGAAGTGATCATGGTACTAAGTTTGAGTCTCTTCTTATGCAAGAGTTCTGTAGGAAGGAAGGTATCAGACACTGCTTCTCAGCTCCTAGAACACCTCAACAAAATGGGATTGCTGAGAGGAAGAATAGAACACTAATTGAATCAGCAGGAACATTACTTGCAGATGCTTACTTGCCCCTATCCTTTTGGGCAGAGGCTATAAGCACAGCAAATTATGTGCTGAATAAAAGTCTTATACACAAGCTTAAGAATAAGACTTTTTATGAGCTACTAAAAGGGAAGAAACCTAAATTAGACTACTTTAAAATTTTTGGATATTTATGTTATATACATAACAACAATAAGAAACACATTAGAAAGTTTGAAGCCAAGGCTGAAATGGGAATTTTTCTTGGATACTCCCAAGTAAGCAAGGCTTATAGGGTATATAACAAATCTTCCTTAAAAATTGAAGAATCTATCCATGTTTCATTTGATGAGACTAACATGTTTTTCAAGGAGAAGACCTCTTCTACAAATGAATCTTTGTAGGAACATAATTTATGTGAGAAGCTTAATGAACTGACCCTCACCAATGAGGCAGTTAGCCATCCTTCTCCATAAGGTGCTGAATAAAGTGAAGAAAAAGACACTGTAATCAGTGATGAACCAACAACAGCTAACCTAATTCCACAAGAGGAATTTATTCCCCAAGCTGTTGAACAACCAACTCCACCCACTGAATTTGTCACACGTAGAGATCACCCCATATCTCAAGTGATTGTAGACATGTCAGTTGGTGTGCAGACAAGGCATCAACTCAAGCAAGATTTGATGCATGTCTGCTTCATATCTCAAATTGAGCCCCAATTCATTGAAGATGCAGAGCAAGATCCCCACTGGATTGTTCTAATGCAAGAGGAGATCAATTAATTTGAGAGATGCAGAGTTTGGGATTTATTTCCAAGACCCAAAGACTACCCAGTCATTGAAACTAAATGGGTATATAGAAACAAGCTAGATGCCCAAGGTGTCATCATAAGGAATAAAGCAAGTCTTGTTGCTCAAGGTTACAAGAAAGAGGAAGGGATTGACTATGACCAGACTTTTGCTCCTGTTGCAAGGCTGGAAGCAATCAGGATCTTCCTTGCATATGCTGCCTACAAGAAATTCAAAGTTTTTCAAATGGATGTCAAAAGTGCTTTTCTGAATGGAGAACTCAAAGAAGAGGTTTATGTTGAACAATCTGCAGGTTTCATCTCTCCAACTCATCCCGCATATGTATTTAGATTATATAAAGTTCTCTATGGTTTAAAGCAAGCTCTAAGAAGTTGGTATGAGACCTTAGCTAGCTTCTTGTTAGAGCATAAATTTTCTAAACAAATTATGGATAGGACATTATTCACTAGGCACCATAAGGATCAAATATTGTTAGTACAAATTTATGTAGATGATATTATATTTGGGTCTACAGATTCCAAACTATGCAAGATGTTTTCTAACCTCATGCATTCAAAGTTTGAAATGAGTAGCATTGGTGAGCTCTCCTACTTCCTTGGTCTCCAAGTGAAGCAGCTACCTGATAGTATCTTCATATCTCAGGCTAAGTATGCTAAGGAGCTTATCAAAAGGTTTGGGATGGTTGATGCCTTAGCAAAGAAAAAACCCATGGCTACAAATGCTGTAATAGATTCTTATGAGCATGGGAAACTTGTTGATCAAAAATTATATAGGGCCATTGTTGGGTCCCTACTATACCTTACAGCAAGCAGACCTGACATAATGTTTGCTACATATCTTTGTGCTAAGTTCCAAAGTGAACCCTAAAGAATCTCACCTAATTTTCTTTAAAAGGATTTTGTGATATATAAAGAGTTATCCTAGTCTAGGACTTTGGTATCCCACTAAGTCAGAGTTTGAGTTTACTGGATACTCAGATGCTGACTTTGCTGGATGCAGAGTAGACAGAAAAAGTCCCTCAGGAACATGTCAATTCCTTGGTATGAGATTAGTCTCTTGGTTTAGTAAGATGCAGTCATCTGTATCCACTCCAACTGCTGAAGTAAAATATAAAGCAGCTGGCAGTTGCTGTTCCCAGATGTTGTGGATTCATAACCAAGTTCTAGACTATAGGTTCAATTTAAATAGTTCAACTCTACTATGTGACAACACAAGTGCAATTTCCATTGTAAAAAATCCAGTCCATCACAGTAGGACTAAGCATATAGATATTAGGCACCATTACATTAGAGAGTGTGTAGACAAAAATAAAATTAATCTTGTATATATCTACACTGATTTACAAAGAGCAGATATCTTCACCAAACCTTTGGATGAGAGAAACCATATGTTCTTCATAAATCAGCTTGGCATGATAAATGAAGAAACCTTAATTTAATTTTTGTCTATGGTCGACGAATTTTTCAAATTTCATCGAACGGAGATCGACGAACTAGGAAAGGTTCTAGTGATATTCGTCAAACGGAGATCGGCAAACTCTCTGTGACTGAAGTTATTTCCGTCGACCGGAGATCGACGAATTTGCTTCAGAAAACTTTCATCGAACGGAGCTCGACAAAATGTTTTCACATCTTCTAACAGAGATCGACGAATTTTTTTTGACTATAAAATATTTCGTCGACCTCAGATCAAAGAATTTTTATTATTCGTCGAATGTAGTATGCCGATTCATATTCTGAAAACCTTATATCTAGGTTTTCTTCGAGCTTCGTTCCACGCTTTCAGTTCCTTTGCACTTGATCTTTTTGTTTTTGTTGTAGGAGAACTCATGGCGATTCCGACGAGCGCACCTTCCACAATGAAATTTGATATGGGTTTTGATATTGATTTTGACTCTTTCCAGCATTCTGACCCAATCTTTGTAGAAATTCTGAAATTATTTGAAGATCAAAATTTGAAGCAGTTCATGACCCGCCGCATCAAAATTGCAATGACAGAAATAATGGAATGGGTCTTTACCTCTACAACAACAGAAGATACCATGACATGAACAATTTCTGGTAACTCAGTTTCTCTTTCCCCTAATATACTAACTGAAGTTTTCTGTTTACTGAATGGTGATGAAGAAATCGAAATGGACAATGAAGAGTATGACAATATGTTGATCAAAATAGGTCACTCTAGAGAGACCCAAACAAGTTGTTAAAGAAGAACTTATCTGCCGAGTATAAGTTCCTAGCAGATGTAGTCGTAAAAGTGCTGCTGGGCAAACACACCGCCCATGACTTCATAACCAGGCACCAGTTCATGGTGATGGGTGCTTTGGTAGAGAAGAAAGCAACAAATTGGGGCAAGCTGCTGTTTGAATTAATCAAAAAGAAAAATAATAAGAAGGAGGTATGTTTTGGATGGATTCTGGGAATCGTCCTTCATGACAAGGCTCCTGAGCATCTGGTCTCCACGACCGTGTTCATCAATGTCTCCAAGAGGCTTACCTCTGCCCTGTTTGGTAGATGGGAAAGGAAGATCACCAATCCCTCCAAAGCTTCCTCATCTACAAGATCTTCTGAGAGCACAAGGGTCGTCATAGCCGCTCCTCCACCCCCAGAAGAAGTTCCTTCCATCACCACCATTCCTTCTTCTCCACAACCTCAACCACAATAACAACAACAACAAATTCATATTCCAACTCCAGTTCCATCTCCTGAACATTCTACACCACAACCATCTCCACCTCCACCTTCTCTCAAAATAAATATCTCTGACATATCCTCCTCCTCCAAGCAGGAACCCTCATTCAACCTCCTATCTTCACCACATCAATCACCACAACCATCCCCACATCAAACTCCTTCACCATCTCCACACCAATCACCACACCAATCTCCCATCCAGGAACCCATCTTCTTCCCCACAACATCAATTCCCCTTCCCACTATTGCTACTCCATCTATTCTTATCCCTTCTGCTATCCCAACTGATTGTCCACATATAGAGTATACACATACAAATTTTTCAGATGCCTTCTCTATCTACTCTAATTGTGGTCATCACAATCTATATACCACTTCTTCTCCAGAACCCATATATCTTAACTTCTCTGACATTGCTAAAGATCATCTATCCTTCATCTCTCCCACTCTTCAAAAACTCATAGATGATGCTCTAGCTCCTCTCACTGCTTCCAACACTTCCCTTTTTGCCAAAATTGCTGCTCTATCCCCTGTCCCTTCTTCTGGGGGACTGGCTTCAGGGCCCCCTGCAGCCAGTCAGGGGGAGATGCTCCATGATGAAGAATCTCTAGCATATACAGCAGCAGAAGCAGCAGAAGAAGCAATAGACTCTATAATGTCAAATTCTTAAGAGGAAACAACCACTCCTATTGATATAATAGATTTAACTTATTCAGATATGGATGAGCCAGTTTTAGCTGAAATTGAAACTGTTGGTGATTACATTATACATGCCACAGTTAGTCTGCATTTTTATTGAATTTATTCAATCTTATTTATAGAAATGTTCTACCTAGCTCCTCTTATCAACATTCTTTGGCTATTGTACCATACACTGCACAAATAAGTCTCATAGTTTCCAAGCAACTTAAGGACAGTTTTACAGTTATAGAGTTTCCTATAGTATCAGCTCCCAAGAACATTCCTTCTCCAAAGGCCATTGCACCTCCCACCTACAAAATGGATGACAGTCAACTGCCAGATATAGATGAAATAATTATGGCAGATATAGAAGCAGAAAGTTTATCAGTTGCTGAAAATATTCATGAAATAGTTGCTCAAGAAGTTGCTCCAGCTCTCTCTGAATCTCAAGCACAACCTCAGGCTAAAAAGCCAATCTCTAAAGATCTTCTGAAGCCCATTAATGCCTTGTATGATAATCCTTAAGAGTCTTCTGATGATGAAGATGAGGATGATTATTCTGATGATAGTCCCACTGCTAAGAAGAAAATCTCAAAGAAAAAAAGGCCCCTCTAGTTGCTGCTCCCAAGCCAAATCCAACACATGATACTCCTTATTATATCCTTCAAAAAATTACTCCTTACCCTGGGACGCTAGCCTGGATGTGGTTGTCAAAGAATCAATAAAAGGCAAGAAATAAAAGTAGGAGATATTCTCCTCCTCCTCCTCAAAGGCACTGGAAAGGACCTCCTCCTCCTCCACCTACTGCTGGTACTTCAGGTAGTTCTTCTCAGATGTCTACCTTATATGCTCAAACCTATCATAGACATCATGGAAGATCCTAAACACCTCAAGGAAGCAGCCAGCAAAGGTACCCATCATGCAGACAGCAACATCAACAACCTCAACAACAGCAACAACAACAACATCAGCAGCAACAACAATAGCAAGCTCTTGAACCACAAAAATCTGACAGTCCCAAAGGCCAGAGTCTCCACCCATACCATTTGTGGATCCAAAGACAGAGACAACTTCTATAATGACCAGGTTCCAGGAACTAGTTGGATTATCAATGATAAATAAAGCTAAAGCTGAAGGAAGAGATCCATCACAATATTCTACAATGTCTACATACAGAAAAAAGAATTAAAAAGGTATGAGAAAGTTAACAAATTCTTTAATGTAGATGCTTATATGAATCTACATCTAGAGGTTGTTGTTCCTAGAGCTACCTCCCTTAATATAATTGAAGCTGCTGATTTGATAATGTCCAACAGGCAAGCAGCCAATCTAAATAGGGAAATCAAGTTTACACAGTATTCTGACAAAGAGAAAGAGGATAAGCAAAAGGAGAAGCTGAGTAAAAAGAAATGATACATTTTGTTTTTGTTTATCTGAACTCTTATTTATTTACTGTCACAAAACTATATTGTAAATATCTGCTGCATGTTTAATTTTTCTGCCAGATATATTTTTTTTGCTTTGTGAATGTCTTTATTTCTTTGGTATTAGTGACCTCACCCAAATATGGGGAGATTGTTTGATCCCTAGTTTTATTTGGGCTAGGTTCACTAACTAGGATAATTGACACACCATGTATAGCTAGGGACATGTCATTGTGTCCTAGAGTTTAGGCTAAGTACTTTGAAAGTGCAAGCTAGATCTGAAATACTCTAGAGGGGGGTGAATAGAGTATGGTGCTTGGTAAAACCTTTTTACAATAGTTGTTGTATTCTTATGTGGACAGGGAAGCAAATCAAATAAAGTAAATATAAACACAGAATAATCACAATCTACAAAGGAATCTAATCACAAGCCACAGCCAGAAACAAAAGAAAGATATGCAACCAGATAACACAAGGAGCTATAGTGGTTCCCCAATCAACCTGGGTACATCCACTCTTCTACCACCCTAGGTAGGAATCCACTGCAGGATGAGTTGATCAGGTGTCCTGGGCACCAATGAGCTTTTGATAAGGTGCTCAAAAACCAAACCAGATTTTTTGATCAGGTGTCTTTCCACCAATGAGCTTTTGATAAGGTGCTCAAAAACCAAACACAAACTTTTGAAGGGAGTTTGAAAAACAATTTACAGTAGAGTGAGAGAGAGAGAGAGGGAAAGAGATGATCTTCTCTGTCAACAGTCAGAGAGAAGATAGTGGATGTTGTCAAAGCTCCCCCTGAGATCTGTAGTTGTTCAGGAAGTGAAGCTTTGCAGTAGGGTGATAGGCCTTCAGAAAATTGATCTCCAGCAAATGATGATTTCAGTAGCAACTGAAATGTGAGGTGTCTGTAGTCTTGAATGATGATGGCCTTTGAACACTTGAATCAAAAGAGATCTGAAGATTTCAGTTTGTTGATCTCCTTTGGTGATGGTGTTCTTGCATAAATCTTTGAGACTGAGAATGTCTGCAACTCTTTCTCTTTCTCTTGTATAAAAATGTTGTTGTTAGAGTTGTTGCAGAAGTTGTAATAATCTTTGTTGTAGAGAATATGTATCTAACTTCTTGTTCTTCTTCTTAGCAGAAAATGAAAAAACTTATCTTTTATTCCTTTTTTTTCTGAATAAAAATGATCCTTGTCCAATATAGCCGTTAGCCTGTCATTAATTACTTCCTTAACTGTATTTGTCTTCTGGAGGAAAGTCCAATAAAAACATTCCTTGAAACTTGCTCCAAATTAAATGAAAAACGGCTACAAGATCTCTGAAATAAATGCTGACAATAATTCCACAGCTGTCCAAATTTGAATCTTGAAAAACGTTGAACTCTTCAGAAAAATGTCGAACTGAGCTCCACTATCGTTGAACTGAGCTCAGAGATTTGGACTTAGACAGAAACAGAGATCGTCGATCTGAGCTCAACTATCGTCGAACTGAGCTCAGAGATAGAGAATCAAACTGGAGTCAAGATCGTCGATTTGATCTCGAAGATCGTCGAATGGAGTTCGACGATTCAATGAAGTTGAGCTCAGAGATCGTCGAATGGAGTTCGACGATCCGTCGAAGTGAGCTCAACGATCGTCGAATGGAGTTCGACGATTCGTCGTACTGAGCTCGACGAAATGACTTGGTCTCCAAAAACTGAAGTCTCTAGTCTTGAGGGCAGCTTTCAAACCTAAGTACTAACCCTTAGACTCAATTCTAATTGACCTTTAGATCTATACAATGAGGTCAAAACAGGTTTCCTAAGACACATAGTGATTCATGCCCAAATCAGTAATAGGGTGTTTCAACAATCTCCCCCTATTTGGGTTAGGATTATTATTTACAGATATTTGAGGAAAAAAACACATAAAGCATAAATGCAATAATCAAAACATTGCATAATCACAGACATTGTCACAGATAGTTCAGAAATCAAAATAACTGTCACCTTACAGAATTACTCTTTCTCTTTGCTCTTTATAAGGACTATTTCTCTGTTTGGATTTAGAGCTTCCTTTTTAGATCTCCTGTCATCAGCTACACCTAAAGAAGTTTGTTGCTTTGGCCTGGGCACTACAGCTTCAGGGTGCAGCTTCATGTAGCTTTCTGAATCAAAGAACTTACTGGGAGAATATCTTTCAAGTTCCTTATTCCTTTGATCTGATAATGTAGTTATGTTGGAAGTGTTTTTGCCTTGTTCTCTAGCTTTCTTAATCTGATACAAAGCAGCTAACTCTTTCATCCTAGTTGTCCATGAAGTTGGATTGTTTTCAGGATCCTCAAAAGGAACTGGAGGCTCATATCTATTTGAAGTATTGTCTGCAGGAGCTCTGGAGGAGACTAAGTCTTTCAGTTTGTAAGGAAATGCCCAGAGGTTGTATCAGTGGAAGCTTGTCCTCTCCTTGAATAAGGGTGTTGCCTGGAATGTCCTTTTGAATAGACTTGAAATTCTCTTTGGTTTCCTCTATAGTTTTCTCTCCTTGACTGATAGCCTCTAAATTGGCCTCCTCTGTATTGAGATCTACCTTGAGGTTGATAAGAGGATTAGCTTCTGGCAGAGGGTTGAACAGCTGAACTACCACCTGCACCTGCATCAGGTGAGGGAGGAGGAGGAGGAGGATGATTGAACTGAGAAGATCCTTTCTCATACTTTCTCTTTTTCTTCATAGCCTTCAGTTGATTCTTGGAGTATTGCATCCAGTGTTCTGTGATGGGACAGTCATGAAGTATGTAGTAAGGAATATCATTGGTGTCTTTGACTTTTGTTGGAGGAACTCTTTTCATTGCTTTGCTTCTGGCCTTTCTTTTCCTTGCTATAGTAGCAGAAGAATCATCTGAATCAGTTCTGAACTGATCACTTTCTGAGCTTTGATCATCATATGATGCATCAATCCTTTTGAGATAGTCTATCTATTGTTGAGATTGAGCAGAAGTAACAGTAGTGACAGCAATAGTAACAGCAACAGGAGAAAGAGAAGTAGAAATAACACTGGCAGAAGAGGTCATGGCAGCAGCAGTAGATACAGCAGTAGCTGGGGCAGCAGATTCTGATATAATAGGTTCAGTAGTTTCAGATACAATACTTTCAAAAACACCAGGTTCAGTAAGAGAAATAACATCAGTAGCAACAACAGGCTCAAAGTCAAATGCCTCTGTCATATGTATATCCTCAGATATTAAAACATCAGAATTGACAACAATTTCAGTTTTTTCAACAGAAACTGAAGGAGCAGCAGCAGAAAGGGACTTTACAAAAGAATGTATTATACTGGTGTCACAGCTTGAAATAGGCACAATGGCATTAGAGAGATCTTCTGATGGCTGGACTGCAGTATGCTCTGGAAGATAGCTGAAATAAATAGAATCAAAAATTGATAATAGTGTCCTGAGGTCCATTGAGAAATCTGCAACTTGAGGTGTTGAGGCTTGAGCTTGGGTTGAACTAACAGCAGCAGCAGCAGCAGGCAATCTATCCACTTCATGAGGCATCTCCCCCTGCCTAGATTCAGTCGGGACTGGATCAAGGCACCCAGAAAGAGGGATTGCCTGAGGAGGAATGAGAGAGGAGAGCCTGGCAGACAGGTCTGCAACAGACTTGAGAAGTGGAGCCAAGGAGGTCTCCAACAAGATTGATAGCCTGGGAGCTATCAGCTCATAGAGTCTGTCTGCTAAAGCTGGAAGATCTACATGCTCAAGATGGACTTGAGCAGAGGTAGGAATGGAAGGTGAAGCAGCAGGAGATGATGGTGGAGAGCTGGTGGATGGTGGAAATGAAGGTTGAGATATGGGGACTGTTGAAATGGAAGATAGTGGAATTGAAATAGAAGGTGTGAAGGATGGTTGAGTAATGATATCTTGAAGCAATTGTTGATAGGATGTGAATGAAGAGGGTAGATCAGGAGGGGATGAAGGGGAATCATCCATAAAGGAATCATCCAGAAGTGTGAAAGATGGAAGTTGAGATGATGAGTCAATTTCTTGTTGTGGGTAGTGATGTAAAGGATGGAAGATTTCTTCTGTTAGTGGAAGAGTTGGAGAATGGATAGAAGTTGGAGATGGGATTGAAATTATTATGGTGGAGGAAACTATAATGGTGGATGTGACTGGTGTAGATGAAATAAGAGATGGAGGAGGATGAGGAGAAGAAATAGGCAAGTCTTCTGCAGGGGCAGAGACTTGAAGGGAAGAGACTGCAACAGTCCTTGTGCCTGAAATTGTACTTGCAAAGAGCCTGCTGGGCTTCACTATTTGCCTGTCCCATTTGTCAAACAGGGCACAGGTGAGCCTCTTAGAGGCATTGATGTGCATCCCATTTGAGACTAGTAGGGTAGGGCATCTGTTATGAAGAAACAACCCTAATATTGTTCCAAAATTAACAAAATTTTTGTTGATCTTCTTCTTGATCAAATCAAAGAAGATTTCTCCCCAGTTCAACTGTTTCTTATCCACAAGTCACCCATCAAACATAGCTGATACCTGGAGATGGTATCAAGGGCTGAGTGTTTGGCCAATAATACCTTTCCAACCGCATCATCTAAGAATTTGTACTCAACAGCCAATTTTTTCTTCAGCAGCTTGCTAGGGTTTGCATCAGAGTGACCCATCCTTTCAAGCATAGCAGAAAATTCTTCTCCAGACATCTCAGCAGAATCCTCTCCAGAATTCAATCCAAAAATCTCTGTCAGGGCAGCAGGGGTTAGGGATACCTGGGTTCCTGATATTGATCCAATCACTGTATTTTGATCTTGGTTGTGGGCAGTATATACCCATTCCTTTATTTCATCAGCAGCTAACTTGATTCTGGTGGACATTATGGTAACTAGCTTTTGTTCCTTGAAAAGTTCTAGAATATCTTGGAAAATCTGATCACTGTTATTGAAGGAATTCATATCAATATCAAATCCTGCATCAAATTTCATGGCGGCCAGGACTGTAACTGAGACGGCCATTGATTCCTGCAAAAATCAACAAAAAAACGACCAAGTGTAGAGAAGTTTGGAGGGAAAGAGAATTTTTGCAGAAAGTATGAAAGCGCAAGGGAGAACGACGGCCGAAAAAAGAGTTTTATGTTACGGTTCGACACAGAAAAGGAAAGATCATTGAACTCAGTTCGACGATCTGGGCTTCTAAAGGAAACTGAAAGGTCATCAACATCGTCGATCTCCGTTCGACGATATTGGAGAGCGTCGAGCTCCGTTCGACGATAGTTCAGAAAACAAAATCTTCGAGCTTCGTTCGACGATCGCTGACCTGGATACTTAGTTGATCACTATCTGAGAAGCGCTGAACTCTGGTCGACGATTTCGGAAAGCATCGATCTCTGTTCGACGATCGGGGGGAAAATCATCGAGCGAAGTTCAGAGACCAGAAACACTCTATACACTAGAAAAATTAAAATGTTTGCCTAGTCTTGGTCATTTTTTAGAGTTTTAAAATCTTGGATCTTATTTTAGACTTCCTCCATCTAACATTCCTAACTGATTCAGGAAGAAGGTGTGTTTCTTTTCATCCAAGGGTTTAGTGAAAATATCTCCCCTTTGCAAATCAGTTGGGATATATTGAAGTTCAATTTTATTTTTCTCAACATTATCCCTTAAAAAGTGATGCCTAATTTCTATGTGTTTTGTCCCACTATGGAGGACTGGATTTTGGGCTATAGAAATAGCACTGGTATTATCACAAAATATTTTTGACTTCTCTAAGTTGTAGCCATAGTGTAGGAGTTGGTTTTGAATCCACAAGATTTGTGAACAACAACTACCTGCAGCCATATATTCAGCTTTAGCAGTTGAAGTTGACACAGATGTTTGTTTCTTGCAAAACCAGGGGACAAGTCTGTCACCAAGAAACTGACAAGTTCCACTGGTGCTTTTTTTGTCTATTCTGCATCCAGCATAATCAGCATCAGAAAATCCAGTTAAGTCAAATGCTGAATCTTTTGGATACAAGAGACCTAGACTTGGACAACTTTTTACATACCTGAGAATCCTTTTTACTAAGGTTAGGTGTGACTCTCTAGGGTTCACTTGGAATCTAGCACATATGCATGTAGCAAACATTATGTCAGGTCTACTAGCTGTAAGGTACAATAAAGAGCCAATCATTGCTCTATATGTTGTCTGATCAACAAGTTTCCCATGTTCATCAGTATCCAATACAACATTAGTAGGCATAGGTGTTTTCATGCATGATGCTTCAGACATACCAAATTTCTTAACCAATTCTTTTGCATACTTGATTTGAGAAATAAATATTCCTTCAGCATGTTGCTTGATTTGCAATCCTAGAAAGAAGGATAGCTCACCCATGCTACTCATTTCAAATTTAGAATGCATTAGATTGGAAAACCTTCTGCATAAATTTGAATCAGTAGAACCAAAGATAATATCATCTACATAGATTTGTACTAGTAGGGTATGGGACTTATGAGTTCTAATAAAAAGCGTTTGGTCTACTCTGACCCTTATAAACTCATTTTTCAGAAGAAAGCATGATAGGGTCTCATACCATGCTCTATGAGCTTGCTTTAGACCATATAATGCTTTATGCAACTTGAAAACATAATCAGGATGAGTTGAAGAGATAAAACCTGGAGGTTGTCTAACATAGACTTCTTCTTTGATATCTCCATTTAGAAAAGCACTCTTTACATCCATCTGGTATACTTTGAAGCCTTTGTGTGCTGCATATGCTAAGAAGATTCTTATAGCCTCCAACCTTGCAACTGGTGCAAAAGTCTTGTCATAATCTATGCCTTCTTCTTGAGAGTACCCTTGAGCAACTAGCCTTGCCTTGTTCCTTACAATTAATCCTTGATCATCCAATTTGTTTCTGAACACCCACTTTTTTCCAACAATGGAGTGATTCTTAGGCCTTGGTACTAGTTCCCAAACTTTGTTCCTTTCAAATTGATGCAACTCTTCTTGTATTGCAATGATCCAGTGTGGATCTTGCTTAGCATCTTGAATGGATTGAGGTTCAATTTGACAAAGGAAGTAAGTGTGCATCAGGTTTTGGTTGACCTGATTTCTGGTTTGCACACCAGCTGAGATGTCTCCAATCACTTGGGAAATTGGATGGTCTCTTGATGTTACTAAATCAACAGGGGGTGTTGATTGTTCACCATCCTGTGTTGTTGTTTCCTCTGGTGGTACAATAACTAGCTCTTCAAGAAGTTTCTCTTCATGATGTTGAATGTCTTCTTCATCTTCACTGCTTTCCTCTTTTTGAATGATTTGTAACCTGTTCAACTCTTTTGCAAGAGAGTGTACCTGCAAAGGTTCTATGGTAGAAGTATTCTTCTCCTTGAAAGACATGTTAGTTTCATCAAAAAATATATGAACTGATTCTTCAATTTTGAGAGTTGATTTATTATATACCCTATAAGCCTTACTGATCATGGAGTATCCCAGAAACACTCCTTCATCAGCTTTAGCTTGAAATTTTGCTAAGTAATTCTTGTCATTATTGCGTATGTAGCAGATACAACCAAAAATTCTAAAATAATCTACTTTAGGTTTCTTCCCTTTGAGTAATTCATAGGGAATCTTGCCCTTCAGTTTATGTATTATACTTCTGTTCACCACATAGTTGGAGGTGTTCAATGCCTCTGCCCAAAAGGATAGAGGAAGGTGAGCATCTGACAACAATGTAGTGGCAGATTCAATAAGGGTTCTATTTTTCCTTTCAGCTACCCCATTTTGTTAAGGAGTTCTAGGAGCTGAGAAAGTGTGTCTGATCCCATCACTCTGACAGAACTCTTACATAAGAAGAGAATCAAACTCTGTCCCATGATCACTTCTGACCAGGGCAATGTGAGTATTGAACTCAGTTTGTATGCATTTGAGAAACTCTGTCAAACACTTAAAGTTATCAGACTTCTTCCTCAGAAAGAACACCCATGTGAATCTAGAGAAGTCATCTACAACCACTAAAGTGTAAGATTTCCCTCCTTAGCTTTGTATTGTAATGGGTCCAAAAAGATCCATGTGTAACAGATACAAAATCCTAGGTGAATCACTCTTATTAAGTGACTTGAAACTATTTTTGGTTTGCTTGCCTAATTGACAAGCCCTGAAGAGTCTTTCCTTCTTATAGGGGCCAGAAGGTAGCCCTCTAACAAGGTTATCCTTGGATAGCCTAACAATGGTTCTAAGGTTTATATGCCCTAGTCTCTTATGCCATAACTCATTAGGTCTACAAATAGAATTAAATAGACAAATATCTACTTCTATTGAAAGAAAATCTACTAAATAGATGTTACCTTTCCTTTTACCTGTCAACACAGTTGTGTTGTCCTCTGATTTGATCTTGCATAAGGATTTGCTGAAAGTCACCTGATAGCCTTCATCACATAGCTGACTGATGCTGATCAAGTTGTGCATCAGTCCTTCCACATAGGCTACTTTCTTGAATGTGACTGTGCCAATCTGAACTGCACCATATCCTTTTGTCAGTCCAAAGTTTGAATCACCAAATATGACTTTGGGTCCTAGCTTGGCTTTGAAGGATGTGAGGTTGTCCTTGTTTCCTGTCATGTGCTTGGAGCACCCACTATCCAGATACCATTGTTGGTTTGATGTTGGATAGGTCTTCACCTGCACATAAAACAATTTACTTGTATTTGACCCAGTTTACCTTGGGCCCAGGTTGATAACCTTTAAATTCAGAAATAAATGACATCCCTGGTTGACTCTTATAACCTTTAGGATGATATCTCCTTGGAGGTATTATCCATTCAGTATAAGGGTTAAAGCTTTGGGATGAAGGACCCCTAGGTTTGGAACTTGATTTACCCTTGAAAAGGTTTTCAAAGCTCTGATCTCTGCTCGACGATCGTGGAGCTGAGTTCGACGATCTTGGGTCAGATCGTCGAGCTCCGGTCGACGGTCGACTGTGGCATAGTTCAGGGATTAGAGATCGTCGACCTGAGTTCGACGATTTTTCCTGAGATTGTCGATCTGCGTTCGACGATCGTCTAGCTTCGTTCGACGATTTCTGTTGAACCTTGGTTTTCTTAGGTAAGTCAGAATTTTTCCTAGCTAACTCTACAACTCCCTTCCCTTTATCAGAGATAAATTTGATTGGGGTTGCTAGAACTATAGGTTGGCTGGATGAAGCACCAAAGCCCAGTGTACTATTGAATCTAGAGTTCACTGTGCTTGTGATGTCCATTATCTTGATACTTCTCCCATTAAGGGATTCTTCAAGCTTTTTGGCCTCTGATAGCTCACTTTTCAGTGAAGCTATCTGCTCCCTACAGCACTCCAACTCCTCAGAGAGTTTGAGGTTTTCTGATTTTAAGGTACTATGTTCAGATAATTAATTTCTGAGAGAAATGATTTCCTTCTCAGATTTTAATAAGTCTAAACATAGTGCTTTAAATTCATACTTAAAGTCCTCAGAATTGAAATCAAATGAGTCTATTACCTGGTCTTCTTCAGGTTGAGTCTCTGATTCAGATTCAGACTCTTCTGCATCAGTATTATGTTGTGAGGCATTGATAGCCATCATGCAGAATTCCTTCTCTTCAGCATCATCCTCATCATCACTTGAGTTGGAAGAAGTTTTTGACTCTTCTTCTGTCTCACTCCAAGATTCAGCAACAAATCCCTTCCTTGTGTGTTTGTTCTTGCTTGAGGAGGGTTTGCCATTGCTATTCTTCTTGAAGTCCTTGTCTTTTCTTCTTTCTCTCTTGTCCTTTCTATCCTTGTTTTTGTTCTCTAGACAGTCAGGCACAATGTCGTCCTGGTTTCCTGCAACCAAAGCAAATAATTTCTTTATTATTTGATTTATCATACCTTGGCTTGTCATGTTCTTTGTACGATCTCTTCATGAAGTCCTTTCTGGCCATCTTGTAAAATCTTTTGGACAGTAGACTAAGAAGCTCATCATTGCCTGTGATTTTCTCTTCAAGCTGATCTTCAGTGTCTTTGAAAGCTATTGACTTTTCCTTTCTTGTGACTGGTGAGGCAGCCTTCTGCTCTTCTTCTCTATTTTTGATGCGCAGCTCATAAGACTTGAGCTTGCCCAAGAGAGCTTCTGTTGTGATTTCATTGAGACTTCTGGCATCCATGATTGGCCAGATCCTTGAGTCCCAAGTGCTTGGGAAGCACATTAGGATTTTGTCATTTAGCTCAGTCAATGAGATCTCTTTATCCAAAGTCTTCAGTTCATTGACTATCAGGCTGAGTCTGTTATACATTTCAGTTACTGGCTCAGCTTCTCCTTTCTTGAAGTTCTCATATTGGGTTATGAGGTGAGATCTTTTATCTTTTTTCTCATCAGTAGATCCTGAGACTATTTCAGATAGCTTATCCCAGATGTCCTTTGCTGAGTTGCATTCAGCTACCTTTTGGAAAATCTCATCAGACATAGTCTGGGCTAGAATGTTTATAGCTTTTGCATCTGCAACTTTCCATTTCTTGATGTCAGCATCTGTTACTGAGGGAGGTGGAACAGCACTTGTACTTGTGTTCTCTGGAGGTCTTGGACACACTGTCAAAACAGAATTAAAAATGTCCTCATCAATAGAATTAATGTATAGTCTAATCCTTGCTTTCCAAAGTGCAAACTTAGTTAGATTGCACACTGGAGGTCTGGTGCTAGCATAATCTTTGTTTTGGGCAATGATTTGTGAAGAAATAATTCTAATGGCAAACTTAAAACAAGCATATCTAACTAGGGATCTTTGGGTTCAGGTGTTAGCCTGTGCAACCACTGAGATGTTGTATTTTTAACCAACCTGGCACTGATACCAATTGAAAGTGCAAGCTAGATCTGAAATACTCTAGAGGGGGGTGAATAGAGTATGGTGCTTGGTAAAAATATTTTACAACAGTTGTTGTATTCTTATGTGAACAGGGAAGCAAATCAAATAAAGTAAATCTAAACACAGAATAATCACAATCTACAAAGGAATCTAATCACAAGCCACAGCCAGAAACAAAAGAAAGATATGCAACCAGATGACACAAGAAGCTATAGTGGTTTCCCAATCAACCTGGGTACATCCACTCTTCTATCACCCTAGGTAGGAATCCACTGCAGGATGAGTTGATCAGGTGTCCTGGGCACCAATGAGCTTTTGATAAGGTGCTCAAAAACCAAACCAAATTTTTTGATCAGGTGTCTTGCACCAATGAGCTTTTGATAAGGTGCTCAAAAACCAAACACAAACTTTTGAAGGGAGTTTGAAAAACCCTTTATAGCAGAGTGAGAGAGAGAGAGGGAAAGAGATGATCTTCTCTATCAACAGTTAGAGAGAAGATAGTGGATGTTGTCAAAGCTCCCCCTGAGATCTATAGTTGTTCAGGAAGTGAAGCTTTGCAGTAGGGTGATAGGCCTTCAGAAAATTGATCTCCAGAAAATGATGATTTCAGCAGCAACTGAAATGTGAGGTGTCTGAAGTCTTGAATGATGATGGCCTTTGAACACTTGAATCAAAAGAGATCTGAAGATTTCAGTTTGTTGATCTCCTTTGGTGATGGTGTTCTTATATAAATCTTTGAGACTGAGAATGTCTGCAACTCTTTCTCTTTCTTTTGTGTAAAAATGTTGTTGTTAGAGTTGTTGTAGAAGTTGTAATAATCTTTGTTGCAGAGAATATGTGTCTAACTTTTTGTTCTTCTGCTTAGCAGAAAATGAAAAAACTTATCTTTTATTCCTTTTTTTCTGAATAAAAATGATCCTTGTCCAATATAGCCGTTAGCCTGTCATTAATTACTTCCTTAACTGTATTTGTCTTCTGGAGTAAAGTCCAATAAAAACATTTCTTGAAAATTCCTTGAAACTTGCTCCAGATTAAATGAAAAACGGCTACAAGATCTCTGAATTAAATGCTGACAATAATTCCACAGCTGTCCAAATTTGAATCTTGAAAAACGTTGAACTCTTCAGAAAAATGTCGAACTGAGATCCACTATCGTTGAACTGAGCTCAGAGATTTGGACTTAGACAGAAATAGAGATCGTCGATCTGAGCTCAACTATCATCGAACTGAGCTCAGAGATAGAGAATCAAACTGGAGTCAAGATCGTCGATCTGAGCTCAAAGATCGTCGAATGGAGTTCGACGATTCGATGAAGTTGAGCTTAGACATCGTCGAATGGAGTTCGACGATCCGTCGAAGTGAGCTCAACAATCGTCGAATGGAGTTCGACGATTCGTCGTACTGAGCTCGACGAAATGACTTGGTCTCCAAAAACTGAAGTATCTAGTCTTGAGGGCAGCTTTCAAACCTAAGTACTAACCCTTAGACTCAATTCTAATTGACCTTTAGATCTATACAATGAGGTCAAAACAGGTTTCCTAAGACACATAGTGATCCTTGCCCAAATCATTAATAGGGTGTTCCAACATACTTAGAATTAACCACACATGGACCAGCCAACAGAAGACAATAGAAGACTCAAAGATTTAGAAGAAAATCAAGTTTAGAAATGAGTTCGACGTTCCTCAAACTCAGCTCGATGATATTCGTACTCCGCTCAACGAACTCAGAGTCAATTCTCTTTGTTGATCTCGACGATATTCGAGCTCAGGTCGACGAATTCTGGAAGATCAACTTAAAACATTAAGTTCAGAATACTTTCTTTGAACTCAGGTCGACAAATTATGGAAGATCAACTTCAACACATTAAGTCCAAAATACTTTCTCTGAACTCAGGTCGACGAAGATATATTATCAGCTCGACGAACTTAGACCACAGAATTGGGAAGTTTTTCACAAAAAGCAGTTAGTTGAACTCAGGTCGACGAACATTGGTTCTGAAGTTGATGAACAAGAATTATCAGGTCGAAGAACATGATTTCTCTGGTTGACGAACTTGGATCTCAGATCAATGAAATACGTTCTCTGGTCGACGATTTCTGTCCACTTCTAGTCTTGGAAATTTCCCTCATTTTGTCCTTATTCTGTAGCAATAATTCCCGACTAAATATTGCTTATATTCTCTGAATATAACCGTTAGTGGCAGCATTGATTACGGTCTTCATCAGGAATATAACTCGCTATTTTTAATGGAATGGTTGGGGAAATTCATTAATGCAAATATTCTCTCCAACCGATTTTCATTCTCCAGGCCATCAGTAATTAATGCAAAGAAATTCAAAATTCAGAAGGAGAATTCTACTGAAGATATAAAACAGTTTTTCTTTTCCAGAAGAACATAGAGCTGAGAGAACTAACAGATAATACAGTAATACAGATATACAGAGAAGATCTACAGTAACAATATTCTGAACCTTTCTGTGTACAGAAAATAATTTATTTTCTCCTTGACATTATTGAAGAAGAAGAACAATCATAACAAATCAAGAGTCTTCTTCAAGCTTCACTCCAGGATTCTTCAAGGACAACACATCCATATCAGTTAGAAGTTCCTGGATCTCTTTTTCAAGTCAAGGCTGAAGACTGAAGACCTACACCCTGTGTTGGATCCCTAATTGGATTTGGGCTAGGTTCACTAAGTTAGGATCATTTGACCCACCATGTTTAGTCAGGGTCATGGTTGTGTCCTAGAGTCCAGGCCAAGTCCTTAGAGTCATCACTACATGGACCAGCCATTAACAGACTGAAGAAGAGTCAAATACTTGGAGACTTCAAAGACCAAGTAAAATGAGTTCGACGTTCGTCGAACTCAGGTCTACGAAAGTCGTGCTCAGTTCGACGATCTCAGAGAAAATTCTCTGAGCTGAGCTCGATGAACTAAGATCTCTGCTCGATGATTTCTGGATCATATACTTCAATACTAAAGTCCAGAAAACATCTCAATATTTCTAAGTCCAGAATCAGACTCCAGTTGACGAACTTAGTTCTCAGCTCGACGAACTTGGACCACAGTCTAGACAAGTTTTTTCAAGCAGCAACTAGAAGTTGACAGCACGACGAAAGTAGTTCTCAGATCGACGAACCCAGTTCTCAGGTCGATGATTTCTGGATACTCTACTTCAGCATTTCATTCCAGAAACTTCTAAAGTATTCTAAGTCCAAAAACATTTCACTGGACTCTGCTCGATAAAATCAAATTCTCAGCTCGAAGAACCTGATGCACAGAATTAGAAAGGTTCTGATGAATGCAGTTGTCTGTTCTTAGGTTGACGATCTTGGATCTTAGCTCGATGAACAGCTATTATCAGATCGAAGAACATATCTTCTCAGCTTGACGAAATGTGGACTCAGCTCGACGAATTCTGTTCAACGAATCCAGACTTGATTATTTCCCATCCTTCTGTCCTTAGTTTAATGCAATATTTCCTGAGTAATTAATGCTAAACTATTCTCTGAATATTACCGTTAGACGGAGCATTAATTATTGTCTTCATCAGGACTATTGCTTGCCTTTTTTCCATGGGATAGTTGGGGAAATTCAGATACAAATATTCTCAAGGCCGTCAGTATTGAATGCAGAAGAATTTCAAATTTCAAAAGAAAACTTATATAGAAAATATAAAAGAGATTTTCTCTCTTTTCCTAAAAAGTAAGTTAGTCAGTCAGTGATCAAGGTTTTTTCTGCTTCTCTCTCGACAGTACTCTGAGATACATAGATAGAAATCTGATACAGAAAAACAAGCCCTAGACCAGAGAAAGTTGCAGCAATCTGAAGAAGAAGAAGAACTAATCAAAATCAAGAGTCTTCTTCTGTCTTCTGCCAGGATTCTTCAAAGGATAACAAATCTTCTATCTATCAAGAAGTTCCTGGAATTCATCTGGTCAAAGCAAAAGCTGAAGACCTATCACCCTGAAGTAAGGCTCCATCTTCCTGAACCATTTTATATATCTGGGGGAGCCTTTGCTAAAGTCAATATCCACAAGTCTTCTCAGTTATATCTTGAGAAAGAGAAGACAAAATCACTCTCTCACCTCATCTCTGTAAAGGGTTCTTTAACTCCCTTCAAAAGTTATTGCTGGTTGCAAGTCACCTGACCAAAAGACTTGAGGTTTGGTTTTTGAGTACCTGATCAAAAGCTCATTGGTGTCAGGTACCTGATCAAAAATCTGAGTGGATTCCTACTAGGGTGGTAAAAGAGTGGATGTACCCAGTTGGGGAACCACTATAAATTCTTGTGTTGTCCGGTTACCCTTTTCTTTTTGTTCTTGCTGTGGCCGTGATTATTAGGTTGTGTTGTGTTTGTGTGTAGTTAGTTTATTTCATCTTAGGACTGATCTACTCTGAAGTTTTTATTTACAACAAAAGTTGTAAAGTTTTTTTTAAGGATACTCTATTCACCCCCCCCCCCCCTTAGAGTATTCCAGATCTAACACCTCACTTTCACCATGTGCATGTCTCCAAGTGCTATTGAGAGGAGTTCTTGATAACAGAAATCCACTTGTCTTCTCTTTTGAATAGAGAAAGAGAAGACACCATCAATCTCTCTCTCCCCTCTGTATAAAGGATTTATAAACTCCCTTCAAAAGTTTATTTTGGTTTTTGAGCACCTGATCAAAAGCTCATTGGTGGCAGTCACCTGATCAAAACCTACTAGTGGATTCCTACCAGGGTCGTAGAAGAGTGGATGTACCCAGGTTGGGGAACCACTATAAAAGTTCTTGTGTTGTCTGATTACCCTTTCCTTTTTGTTCTTGTTATGGCTGTGATAGATTAGTTTATTTGTGTTGTGTTAGATTAGATTGACTTAGGGTGCTTTTGCTTTCTACTAATCTTATTCCCTTATTCTATTACTCTGATATTATTTTATAAACAGCAAAAAGATTCCAATTTACTCTATTCACCCCCCCCCCCCCCTCTAGAGTAAATCAGGTCTAATCCCTCTTCCAATCAGTCATTCCCCAGCCTTAGCCAAATCATGGCCCGACCCAAGAAGTTCCACAAAGAGAAGTACAAGCCTCGCAATGCATGGGAGCGGCGTCAAGATTAGTGTCGTGGAGACAATCATCGTCATGACCCTCAGGGGACTGGTGGGCAACATCCACTTCAAGAATATACCCCATTGAGTACCACCCACACAAGCATGATGCGCACGGTTTAGAATGATCCGACATCCCACCAGCTAAGAATTTTTCGGTCTTTCAAGCAGGCTGACTTACCACCTCCAGGATAACTCTATGCCTCAACCAAACATTGCCTGCATAAGGAGTACGACTTAGAGAAGGAGTTCTCAAGCAAAAATATCTCCCCACGCCCGTGGCACCATTCCAGGAGATGCAGGATTGCCACCTCGTCGGTCCTCATTATGAAGAGAATCCTGGAAGCAAGATGAAACTTGATTCCTCGGCCACAATGCTGGGACCGAGTAAACATCTGCCTAACTACAACTCATTTGACTCTTGGACAGGACCAGACCTAGAAGATGATATTGAAATCCATAATTTCAGCGGAACCGACAACCCGCTGGGACAAGTGGAGTATTTCAAAGCTATCATGCACGCTCGCAATGCTTCAGATCAATTCATGGTCCTGATATTTCCAGCAACATAGAAAGGGGAAGCTCGAGCCTAGGTTCGTTCCCTATAGGAGGAAAGGATAAGCACCTACATTGAACTCGCAGTCCTCTTTATCAAAAGGTTCAACACAATCATAAAGCCCTCACTAGAAAGTCCAAGTTTGGGTAAGGTCCAGAAAAGGAAGCTAGATAACGACGGGTGCCTCGAGCACAAGAGAAACTGCAACTAGCAGAAGTTGCGCCAGGTTGTGGCACTCAACGCCCCTCAAGGCAAGATCTTTGAAGAAATTCGCAACCATTCAACCTTGTGCAGGCTCAGGCCGCTCGCTCCCGGCCAAGGAGATTTGTCAAAGTACTGCGAATACCACCAAGGTCTAGGTAACAGCACCAATGGATGCAATCAGCTAAAGAAAGAAATCTAGCGACTATCCAGTCTGGGGGCGGTTGATCAATTCTTATCAAAAAAGAGACCATCCCCTAGTCAGGGCATGAGATGTACAACCGTCAGAATTGGCGAGCCATCCACCGAATCGAACCAAGTCCTAGTGGATAGGGAGATTGTTGTAAATGTGATATTTTATCCACATTACTCCAACTCAAACTGACCACAAGCAACCTCGAGCTAGCGTCTGCCAGCGCACGTGTTTCTGGGGACGTCCCAATAGCAGTCATGGGAACCATCACTCTCCCAGTCACTCTTAAAGAAGCATCTCGGCAAGCATACTATGATGTAGAGTTCGTAGTCATCCAAGCTGATTCTGACTACACCGCAATACTCCAACAATCGCTCGTGGACGTCTTCCAATCCCGTTCCCACCACTTCCATCCTTGAGCCATATCCTTTTCCGCTCAATTACTTATTTGCAGTTGTAAAAGCAACAAACTCAGGCTTGCGAGAACAATCTTTTTGTTGTTTTATTAATACAATAGATTGGTCAGGCCGGGTCGTGCAATTGGATTGATTACTTACATTCTCCGCCAAACAAAGCCATGAGCCTAACTCGTGCCCCGTGGGGGCCTGCCCCCCTCACTAAGAAGCCGCAAGCAGCCCTCGTGCAACCTAAGCCACGAGCCTGACTCGCGCACCCCGTAGGGGCCTGCCCCCTCACAAAGAAGCCGCGAGAAGCCATCGTGAAACCTAAGCCGCGAGCCTGATAAGTGCACTCCGTGTGGGCCTGCCCCCCTCACGAAGAAGCCGTGAGCAGCCCTCATGCAACCTAAGCCGCGAGCCCGACTCGCGCACCCCGTGGGGGCCTGCCCCCCTCATGAAGAAGCCGTGAGCAGCCCTCGTGCAACCTAAGCTGCGAGCCCGACTCACGCACCACGTGGGGGCCTTCCCCCCTCATGAAGAAGCCGCGAGCAGCCCTCGTGCAACCTAAGCCGCGAGCCCGACTCGCACACCCCGTGGGGGCCTGCCCCCCTCACGAAGAAGCTGAGAGCAACCCTCGTGCAACCTAAGCCGCGAGTCCGACTCGCGCACCCCGTGTGGGCCTGCCCCCCTCACGAAAAAGCTGCGAGCAGCCCTCATGTAACCTAAGCCATGAGCCTGACTCGCGCACCCCATGGGGGCCTACCCCCTCACGAAGAAGCCGCGAGCAGCCCTCGTGCAACCTAAGCCGCGAGCCTGACTCGCGCACCCCGTGGGGGCCTTCCCCCCTCACAAAAAAGCCGCGAGCAGCCCTCGTGCAACCTGAGCTGCGAGACTCACTCGTGCACCACGTGAGGTCCTGCCCCCCTCACGAAGAAGCCGCGAGCAGCCCTCGTGCAAACTCAGCCATGAACCAGAGCCGCACAAATAAAGTTGTGGTCTAAAGATGCGCTAACAAAGCCAAACTAATGTCATACAAGACAGCTAAGATGACATGAAAAGAATAATGCCAAACAAAACAACTGAAATGATCCAGCAAAGGTCAAACAGTGCCTAAGTAAGATTTTATAAGTTTTGAAAAATATCCAAACTAAACTCTCAACTAGGCAAGTGCACCTATCGAAATTTAGTATAAGAAATATCGTATTTAAACTCGGGGACCGTTGAATATTTGTACTCACAAGGAAGAGCTATTATTTTATCGATCGGAAAATTGGTTTTGCGAAAAAACGAAAACGAACGTTAAATTAAGAGGAGAAATTCGATGAATAAAAGGCTAGCACTTGATCTGGAATCCCTTTGGGCTAGAATAAAATCCACGAAATTAAAGAGCACAAGCATCTAAATTATTAACTTCGACCGCGGAGGTTCCAAAGCTACGAAGCGCCTCTCTCGATAATACGCACTCGACTAACCTTAGGTAGATCGATTAAGACCTCTCGGCCAGTCCAAAGACCTAAGCTTGCTTTAGGCGGTGAACCTCACTAATGGAGTTGACTCCAAGGCGGAAGAATTCTCCGTTCCTCTCTCGAGGGGTGCAAGAAATTCTCTTTATCCTTGAGTGATCTACTCGTATCCACAACCTCTCGGTAAATCTAGGATACGAATCTAAGCTCGAATAAACATAATTTGCAACTTATGAATTCGAAGAAAATTTAAATCAAAGATAAATCAAAGCATATAAAATAGAATGCTTGCTAATTTGAGACAAAAATAAGAATTTTATTCCATTCCAAAGTTCATCATGATCAAGTGCTAATTGGGAAATTAGCTACTCATCATGATGGGAGAATTATATGAAAGCATAAAGAAAAACATGATTAAAGAATAACTTGAAAATAAAGGTTACACTATGAATTGAAATTGCAGGAAAAACAGCAAAGAAAATATAATTAAGCTCCCCAAAAATCTCCTCCTGAGCATCTGAAACTGTCTGGAATTTATAGAAAACGTTGTTGGGTGGTCACGCCCCTAGGTCACGCCCGTGACCTAGGGCGTGTCGGTCTCGGAACCGTCGTCTTCAAGTCCTCTGAACGTTGGCGCGAAACCGCCAAAAGTCGTTAATTGGCGGGTCACGCACCTAGGTCACGCCCGTGACCTAGGGCGTGTCTTGACGGTTGTAGAAAAACGGTGGGAAGCAGAAACGGCGGGAATAACTCCGGCCGTTGTTGGAAGGGTCATGCCCATGGTCACGCCCGTGACCTTGGGCGTGTCTTGAGAAAATTGACAGCGCCTGAAACTGCAGCATTAAGTCGGCACGCCGGGCTGTCACGGGGTTAGTCACGCCCGTGCCAAATTTGTCACGCCCGTGACCTGTTTTGCAAATTGAAACTCCTGTTGGCTGGAAATCTAGACAAAGTACCGGATGTCACGCCTGGATTACACGCCCGTGTGATCAGTGTCACGCCGGTGACCTTAGGGCGTGTGCTTTTAATAGACGTGGCAGATGCTCCCCACGCGCCGGTTTCTTGCCAGGATGTCACGCTCGTGACCTTGTCGGTCACGCCCGTGACTTTGGCGTGTCCTTTTGAAATTTTATTGCTTTTGCCCAGTTTTGTCTCCTGATCAACCCTATAGACTCCAAATTGAGATTTGCAGTCCAGATTGCCCTGAAATAAGAAATTAGAAAAATTCAATAATAAAATTACAAAATATAATTATAAACTAATTAATTATTAAATAAAAATAATATAAAAACATGGACAAAATTAGAGTTATCAAATACCCCCATACTTACTCGTTTGCTCGTCCCGAGCAAACAACTTTACATGGAGAGTAGAAAAATTTTAACGCTAAAACCGAAAATTGAATATGAGTAGAATGCGAAGTCTTATGTCTATGCTTGTAGTTATTATTGTAGAAGAACCTACTCAGCATACAAATTAGTTTTTTAATTTTCTAAAATGTGTTTTCACTTATTATTTTTACTTCAAAGATGGAAACACGATAAATCTTCGAATAACGTTTAGGGAGAAAGTAGCGTGTTTGCTAAGATAACATTGCACAAATCGAAGATCGGGATACCCTCCAAAGAAATCCATCAATGTCGATGGCCATAGGCTTGCCCTTTCACACTCTCGCCACGGCACTAGGTTAACTTATAAGCACAAATCAGTAGGACTTAAGTAGGTTGGAATGTAGGCTTAGGTTTTTCGTTTGGAAAAACAAAGATAAATGCGATGGGTAGACACACCAAAACTTAAAGAGAGCTTGCACAAAAGAAATAAATTGAAAAACTCCGCCAATTCCTTTGTTTTTTTTTCAATATGTTGAATATTTTTTCAACTTCCTCTTTTTTTTCTTTTGTTTTTTTCTTTTTTTTTTCTTTTTTGTTTGTTTTGATTTATTTTATTTTTTTAGAGGAGAAGTGAAAAATAGAACAACTCTTGTATATTTTTTCAAAAGCCACCAAAATAAAATGGCTCCTAATCACACATAAACTGGTTTTATCTATAACTTTAAGCTCGGTTTTAGGTGTGTAATTAGAATGCTTTTTAGGCTTTGGTAAAGTGTTGGTGGAGCTATAACAAAAGGAAGGGTATAGGCTCAAATTGGCTTAGCAAGGGTAAAATGTTAGGTACGGGTGCAAAGGCTCAAACTAGCCAAAAGAAATGCCTAAATCCTTTTCATGCTAATGAGTTTAACCTATGCAAAGTCTTGAGAATAGCTAGAGGGCAAGTTCTAGACATCGAGAAAGAATACCTCTTTCTTGATCCACGAAATATCTCTCTAGTAAACTTATACACACTCTCCTAAAATATTTTTAGATTTTACTGGTTTCCAAGTAGAAGTAAAATAAATTATTTCTACGCATTTAGAAAAAGAAAAATCTAATTGTATACTGAATATTTAATTCTACTCAAATTCTACTAACATGTGCACTTAACTAGAAACACAACATGGCCAACAGTTCTACTACAAAATTCAAAATTCAATTAAAGCATCAAAAATTTTCTAAACTTATGTAAAAGTTGAATACCTAGAATTTCGCATGTGAGTAAATAGAGAAATAAAGATCTCCCTAATTTTGAAAGCAATCCTATTTTTTGTATTTTTTGTATTTTTTGTAAAGTAAGCAAAAACAAAATTGCACAAAAGAAATAAAATCACTTTTTTGTATTTTTTTTTTTGAAAATTAGTATGCTTTTTTTTATGTTTTGCTTGAGAAATATCCCCCCATACTTAAACAAGGCATTGTCCCCAATGAAAAATAAATAAAGAAAGATAAAAGATAGGAGACTTCCCTGAAGCGGGTCATGCAGCACCAAAAAGTACCTGGAAGATAAAGCTGAAGCAAAACATATTTTTTTATTTTACGAAAAAGAAAAGATACATGACAAAGGAAAAGAAAATGATAAAAAGAAAAGATACAATAGGACGGTCTACACTCCCAAAGAAAAAGAAAGCAGGCTAATCCTCATCGTTATGCTGTCGCGGCTCCTGATAGTGCGTCCGGAGGGCTGAAAACTCACGCTCAATACGTGCCATGGAGGAGGCTTGATTTGTCGCTAGCGTGGTAAATCGACTGTCAAAACTCACAAATCGAGCATCAAAATTGGCCTGCATCGTATCTAAGTGTGTGTGAAGAGACGCAAACTGACGATCCCAATAGCTCTGAGGGCCGGGCTCGGAAGAAGGGTCCTGCGGTGGTGGAGGAATCTGGGGAGAGTGAACAGTGCCACTGGGACCGGCACCGTAATCAAGGTCAAGATCTCCACCACCGACTGCGGGGGGAATAGCCTCAAACTCTCCATCATGTCGACGCGCTAGGCCGAGGGCCTGAAGGGTCTGGAACTGGATGACTTGCGGCGTCTGGACGCAGCTGAGGCGTGGAAGAGCATCCCAAATGCCGAGCTGCTTCGCGAGGAAAGTGATGAAGTTTCCGCCGTGCACTGCTCCCAACCTCGCATTTTCGGCCCGATGCCGAAAGAAAATTGCGAGCAGATAACCAAGGTTGAGGGGGACCCGGTAAAACATACTATATAAATATAGTAAGTCTGCCCGAGTCACCACCCCGTGGCTATCGCCGCGACCAGAAATAGTGAAGGTAAGGAGGTTGTGGAGAATACGTAAGGCGGGAGAAATGAGTTGGCTGCCTTTGGATTTCTTTGGGGTGTAGGGGGCGGTGTCACTACTGATTTCCGCCCAAAAGGCGAGAAGGTTGACATATGTCGGGAAATCAGTAATTAAATCAAGATAGGCAGGAGATTGGGAAAAAGCCTCCGAGCAGAAGCCCATGACGACATTGAGCTGGCGGATGGTGAGCTGATGCACCATCCCACCTATGTGAAAGACGATGAAGTCATCATTGGAAGCCCAACGGAACTCGAATGAAGCCAAGAACTCAACGGTGAGTTCAAGGAAGGCATGCTCGGAAATACCGAAGAGGGAACTCCATCCAGGAGTGGATAAAAATCCCCGTACCAAATCCTCAGCTCCAAATGTGGCGAGGATCGCCCAATCTAAAATGCGGAACACGCCAAGGGGTTTGGCGCGTAGGCGCTCGCTGCGCTCCTGCTGGGTTTGGTTCTGAAATAGGAGCATGGCTTCTACTGCGGCGGGATCCGCGGGGTGCTCGGAGGAGGAAGCGGTGGAGCGAGGGTGGTGGCGAGGCATTTTGGAAGAAGGGAGAAGAAGGAAGGAGTCGGGTTAGCAAAGGGAGAAGAGAAGGATTGGATGGTGTGGAGGAAGAAGAGGGGGAAAATCCCTATTTATAGGGTTTTCGGGTAAGTCACGCCCCCCTGTCACGCCCGCGACAGGGGGCGTGACAAGCACAGGACAAAAAGAAAGAGGATCCGAGGCCTCCTGCCTCGGATTCCCTGGTAACGCCCCAGAGTCACGCCCGTTACTCTAGGCGTGTAAGGCGTGTCCGACGCAGGAATCTAATGCGCTGGCATTGGATTCTATGGCCACGCCCCAGGTCACGCCCGTGACCTAGGGCGTGTCTCTTAAAAAAAGGCAAGGGATTTCGAGGCGTTGATCCGGGGTCACGCCTCAGATTCGATAACACGGCCCCGGGTCACGCCCGTGAATCTGGGGCGTGTATTTGAAAACGAGAAAAAAAAATTTATTTTTTTTTATTCCCTTTTGTTTTCGGGCGAGTCACGACCGTGACTTGCCAGCGTCACGGGCGTGGCACTAACTGTCACGGCCATGACTTGGCAGGAAGAGAAGCTTCCCAGCTGCACTTCGTCGAACGAAGTTTCGGGCTAGCCACGCCCGTGACTAATGATGGTCACGCCCGTGATTGTACCGAAAGACGAAAGGAGCGCTGCGCTCGACGAAACCACTCTCGGGTTTCGCTCGACGAACTAAACACATCTCTGTCACGCCCGTGACCCATAGGTCACGCCCGTGACAGAGGCGTGTACGAGCAGAGAAAAAAAAAATTTCTTTTGATTTGTTTTTTTTTTGATATATTTTTTAGGATTCAACTAAACGATAATAAAACAACAGTTACCAACTTAAAGAAATGCGTAGACTTGACGTTCAACTCCGTCGATCGTCACGCCGAAAAAAAATGTCCTTCAAACCTGCAAAAATTTAAATAAAATTAAAATTAAGAAAAAAAGATAAGCATGGGGTGCCTCCCACAAGCGCTTTGTTTATTGTCGGTGAGCTCGACCAAAGAGGGGCACTCGTTTATGGGTTCGGGAGGTTAATTTCCTCCCGGTACTCATTAGCAGTATCGCCGGCGAGGAATATCTTCAACCGATGCCCATTCACTTTAAATTCTCCTTGTTCCGGGTGCGAGATAAGCACTGTCCCATATGGCCATACCTCTTTTACAATAAAAGGGCCGGACCATCGGGACTTGAGTTTGCCCGGAAAAAGTCGGAGGCGCGAATTATAGAGGAGGACTTGGTCACCCGGTTTGAAATCTTTAGGGTGCTTAATTTTTTTATCATGATAAAATTTTGTGCGCTCCTTATAAAGTTTATTACTTTCATAGGCTAAGGAGCGCCACTCATCGAGCTCGTTAATTTGGAATTTTCGAAGCTCGGAGGACAAATTTTTATCGAGATTTAAAAATTTAAGCGCCCAAAAGGCGCGGTGCTCAAGCTCAACCGGTAAGTGACATGCTTTCCCATAGACCAATCGGTACGGCGTACAACCGATAGCGGTCTTGTACGCGGTCCGATAAGCCCAAAGAGCATCATCAAGCTTGACCAACCAATCCTTCCTACTAGTAGAAACCGTTTTCTCTAAAATTCGTTTGATTTCACGGTTAACTACTTCTACCTGACCACTTGTTTGAGGGTGATAGGGGGTGGCTAACCTATGTGTAACGCCGTATTTAGACAAAACCTTAGTGAATTGTGCGTTACAAAAGTGGGTGCCCCTATCACTAACTATTGCCCGCGGTGCTCCAAATCGTGAAAATAGTTTTTTGAGAAATTGGGTCACGACTCGAGCGTCATTAGTGGGGAAGGCTTGCGCTTCCGCCCACCGTGACACATAGTCGACCGCTACCAATATATATTTATTTCCATAGGATGTTGGTAGCGGTCCAACAAAGTCGATCCCCAATAAATCAAAAACTTCTATTTCTAAAAATGTATTTAATGGCATTTCATCACGGCGGGAAATATTACCTGAGCGTTGGCATTGTTCACAACGACTTACATGTGCGTGAGCATCCTTGAAGATGCTTGGCAAATAGAAGCCTGCTTCAAGTACCTTCCGAGCCTTCCGATTAGCTTTATAGTGCCCACCGGCGGGTCCCTCATGGCAATGCTTTAGAATTTGTGCGCCTTCCTCAAGAGAAACACACCTCCGCACTACTTGGTCCGCGCAAACACGAAAAAGGAAGGGATCCTCCCAAAAATAAGTTTTCAAATCAGAAAAGAATTTCTTCTTTTCTTGATAAGAAAAACCATTCGAGAGGAATCTCGCAACAAGATAATTTGCGAAATCGGCGAACCAAGGAGTGGGGAGGGTGATTACCTTATGAATGGCGAGAAGGCGCTCCTCGGGGAAAGTGTTGTCAATGTCCTCCTCCATGAGCTCCCCCGAATTGGGGTTCTCCAACCGCGAAAGATGGTCAGCCGTCAAGTTCTCCGCTCCTCTCTTGTCGCGAATCTCCAAATCAAATTCTTGGAGTAGTAAGATCCACCTAATCAATCGCGACTTTGCATCTGTTTTTGCTAGTAAATATCTCAAAGCCGAATGATCAGTAAAAACAATAATTTTAGACAAGGTGAGATATGAGCGGAATTTATCAAATGCGAAAATTACGGCTAATAATTCTTTTTCGGTGGTCGTGTAATTTTCCTGTGCGGCGGTTAATGTTTTGCTTGCATAATAGATAGGATGAAAGTTTTTATTTATGCGTTGTCCTAACACCGCACCGACGGCAAAACTACTAGCGTCGCACATTATCTCAAAAGGAAGCTCCCAATTGGGAGCGATCATGATAGGGGCGTTAATCAATTTTTCTTTAATAAGAGAAAAAGCATGCAAACAATTTTCGTCAAAAATGAACGGCGCGTCTTTTTCTAACAAGTGGGTAAGAGGCTTAGTTATTTTAGAAAAATCTTTAATAAACCGGCGATAGAAACTGGCATGCCCCAAAAAACTACGAACGGCCTTAACATTTGAAGGGGTAGGTAGCTTTTCTATAGTTTCAATTTTTGCTTTATCTACCTCTATGCCCTTACTAGAAATTTTATGGCCTAAGACCAAACCCTCCCGTACCATAAAATGGCACTTCTCCCAGTTTAAAACTAGGTTCGTGTCCTCACATCTTTGGAGTACACGGGAAAGGTTTGCCAAACATAAATCAAACGAATCTCCAAAAACGGAGAAATCGTCCATGAAAACCTCCATGATATCCTCCACTAATTCGTCAAAGATCGCTAGCATACACCTTTGGAAGGTTGCTGGCGCGTTGCACAAACCAAAAGGCATCCTTCGATAGGCGAAGGTGCCAAACGGACAAGTGAAGGTTGTTTTTTCTTGCTCTTCAGGCGCGATTGGGATTTGAAAATATCCCGAGAGACCATCAAGAAAACAATAAAAAGAGTGTCTGGATAGCCGTTCAAGTATTTGGTCAATAAACGGCAAAGGAAAATGATCCTTACGGGTTGCATCATTTAATTTACGGTAATCGATGCACACCCGCCATCCGGTAACGGTTCGAGTAGGAACTAACTCGTTTTTATCATTAGGCACTACCGTTAACCCTCCTTTCTTGGGCACCACTTGGACCAGGCTCACCCAAGAGCTATCCGAAATTGGATAGATGATACCTGCATCTAATAATTTTATGACATCGGCCTTGACTACCTCCTTCATGTTAGGATTTAGCCGGCGTTGAGGTTGAATGGTTTTGTGAGCGTGTTCTTCTAAAAAAATTTTATGGGTGCAAAAGGAGGGATTAATCCCTCTCAAATCCGTGATCTTCCACGCAATTGCGCGGCGATGAAGTTTTAAAGTATGAGATAATTTAATTTTTTCTTCATCGGTCAAGTAGGCCGACACAATAACCGGAAGTTTTGAATCCTCTGCCAAAAAGTAAATGCTCTAAATGATCAGGCAATTGTTTTAATTCTAGCGTGGGAGGTTCATCATAAGAAGTTTTCAAACGATCACTACCAATTTCTAAAAGTTCAAAAATAGGTGCATGCGTGATCGAGAGATTATCACTATTTCATGAGCAATTAAATCTAAATGTTCTAAATCGGCATCATGATCAATAGAAAATAAAGATGGTTCAGAAAAAAGACAAGAGTCTTCTTCAGGAGAAGCCTCCAAATAATAACATGAGTCGTCATTTGAGAGCGAGTTTTTCATAGACGTGTCAATAGTAAAGGTAACTTCTTCATCTCTGACTCTAAGGAGAAGTTTCCCATTACTAACGTCTATAATTGCGCGCGAGGTGGCAAGGAATGGGCGACCGAGAATGAGTGGGACCTCGGTGTCCTCTTCGATGTCAAAGATGACGAAATCTACCGGAAAGATAAATTTGTCAACTTTGACAAGCACATCCTCTATGATCCCCATAGGTAGCTTGACAGACCGATCTGCCAATTGAATGCACATTCTTGTGGGTTTAGGTTCTCCTAATCCCAACTTCCTAACTAAAGAATAAGGCATTAAATTGATTGAGGCGCCGAGATCGGCTAACGCACGTTTTACTAATAAATCACCAAACAAACAGGGAATGGAGAAACTACCCGGATCGGGTAATTTCTTAGGTAATTTATTAAGTAAAACTGCCGAACACTCCGCATTCAATTGAACCGTGGAGATATCCTCAAGTTTCTTTTTATTGGATAAAAGATCCTTGAGGTACTTGGCGTATTTCGGCATTTGTGCTATTATTTCACAAAACGGTAGATTAATTTGGATTTGTTGAAACATGTCCAAAAATTTACCGTGATGTTCATCCACCCGGTCTTTTTGCATTCTAGATGGATAGGGAAGAGGTGGTTGATAAGCTTTTGGTTTATTAAGAGTAGAAGGCTTAGGCGGAGGAGAAGATGGAGAAATTATTACCTCCATATCAACCGGAATTGGAGAACTATCAACCGGATTTGGAGAAGTGGTTACCTCCTTCCCGCTCCGTAGGGTGATGGCTTTGGCATGCTCCTTTGGGTTGGGCTCTGTATTGCCCGGTAGCGCTCCTTGTTGACGATCGGAGAGCATTTTAGCGATTTGCCCAATTTGTGTCTCCAAACTTCGAAGAGATCCGGTGAGATTCCGGATGTTGGCATCATTTGTAGTCGTATATTTAGTGAACAATTCCTCGAGATTGGGAGCTTTGGGAGCTTGCGGTGGAAAATAGCCGGGTGGAATCGTGTTCTGCGGGCGAGCAGCGTTCCCCAGATTACTCCAAGAGAAGTTGGGGTGATTCCTTATACCCGGGTGATAGGTATTGCCAAAATTGTTACCCGGATTATAAGGTGGCCGATTCGGATTACCCATGTAATCCACATGCTCGGCAATAGTAGAAGGCTCCCAATATTGGGGCTCACAGGTAGATTTGGACGAGGAAGCAGACATCTCGTTCATCTGTTTTTGTAGTTGCTCAACCTGGAGAGACAAACTTGAAACCGTATCGATTTCATACATCCCGGCCGGTTTAGGTGGTTTAGACCGAGGTGTACTCCATTGATAGGTATTCAAAGCCATACCTTCTATAAGCTCTTGGGCGGCCGCCGGTGTTTTGTTATTAAGCGTTCCACCGGCGGCGGCATCGATATGTTGCCTAGTTTGAGAATTTAGGCCGTTATAGAAGGTTTGGATTTGTAACCAATCCGGAATTGCATGATGAGGACATCGACGAAGCAATTCCTTGAAACGCTCCCAAGTATCATATAACGTTTCCGAATCAAGTTGGGAGAAATAAGTGATATCATTGCGCAATTTAGCCGTTTTAGCCGGCGGAAAGTATTTCGTGAGAAATCTTTCCGTCATTTGAGCCCATGTTGTGATGGATCCTCTTGGTAGAGAACCCAACCACTGCTTGGCTTTAGTGCGCAATGTAAATGGAAATAACCTTAGCCAGATGGCATCATCGGATACACCATTAATTTTAAAAGTATCGCATATTTCTAGGAAATTTGAAATATGCGCGTTTGGATCTTCATCTTAAAGCCTATCAAATTGTACATATTGTTGTACCATTTGGATGATGCTTGGCTTCAACTCAAAATTATTGGGGGCAATAGCGGGGCGAACAATACTAGATTGAGTCTCGTCCAAGTTTGGACGGGAATAATAGGACATAGTCCTTTGTTCAACCGCATTTGGCTCACCCATATTGGAAGAAGCAGAAGAGGGGGATCTAGGAGAATGGGAAGAAGAACTAAATGAAGAAGGAGAAGAAGAAGGCGGTGACGGAGAGAGGATTAATGAAGGATTAGGAGTGTCTCCTAAGGATTCCGTATCTTGAAAATTCGGAACTTGAAATCGTAAGCGGTGCCGAAGGGTTTGCTCGATTTCCGGATCCAAATCAAAAAGAGGCGACGGATTCCCTCGGGTCATACACCAAAATAAAACAAAATAATTTTTTTTTATTTTGATATGTTTTTTTTAAAAAAAAGAAAATGATAAAATTAATAGATCCTTGCTTTCAAAATATCAACAAAAAAAACCTCCCCGGCAACGGCGCCAAAAACTTGATGAAGATTTTATAAGTTTTGAAAAATATCCAAACTAAACTCTCAACTAGGCAAGTGCACCTATCGAAATTTAGTATAAGAAATATCGTATTTAAACTCGGGGACCGTTGAATATTTGTACTCACAAGGAAGAGCTATTATTTTATCGATCGAAAAATTGGTTTTGCGAAAAAACGAAAACGAACGTTAAATTAAGAGGAGAAATTCGATGAATAAAAGGCTAGCACTTGATCTGGAATCCCTTTGGGCTAGAATAAAATCCACGAAATTAAAGAGCACAAGCATCTAAATTATTAACTTCGACCGCGGAGGTTCCAAAGCTACGAAGCGCCTCTCTCGAGAATACGCACTCGACTAACCTTAGGTAGATCGATTAAGACCTCTCGGCTAGTCGAAAGACCTAAGCTTGCTTTAGGCGGTGAACCTCACTAATGGAGTTGACTCCAAGGCGGAAGAATTCTCCATTCCTCTCTCGAGGGGTGCAAGAAATTCTCTTTATCCTTGAGTGATCTACTCGTATCCACAACCTCTCGGTAAATCTAGGATACGAATGTAAGCTCGAATAAACATAATTTGCAACTTATGAATTCGAAGAAAATTTAAATCAAAGATAAATCAAAGCATGTAAAATAGAATACTTGCTAATTTGAGACAAAAATAAGAATTTTATTCCATTCCAAAGTTCATCATGATCAATTGCTAATTGGGAAATTAGCTACTCATCATGATGGGAGAATTACATGAAAGCATAAAGAAAATCATGATTAAAGAACAACTTGAAAATAAAGGTTACACTATGAATTGAAAATGCAGGAAAAACAGCAAAGAAAATATAATTAAGCTCCCCAAAAATCTCCTCCTGAGCATCTGAAACTGTCTGGAATTTATAGAAAAAGTTGCTGGGTGGTCACGCCCCTAGGTCACGCCCGTGACCTAGGGCGTGTCGGTCTCGGAACCGTCATCTTCAAGTCCTCTGAACATTGGAGCGAAACCGCCAAAATTCGTTAATTGGCGGGTCACGCCCCTAGGTCACGCCCGTGACCTAGGGCGTGTCTTGACGGTTGTAGAAAAACGGCGGGAAGTAGAAACGGCGGGAATAACTCCGGACGTTGTTGGAAGGGTCACGCCCATGGTCACGCCCGTGACCTTGGGCGTGTCTTGAGAAAACTGACAGTGCCTGAAACTGCAGTATTAAGTCGGCACGCCGGGCTGTCACGGGGTTAGTCACGCCCGTGCCAAATTTGTCACGCCCGTGACCTGTTTTGCAAATTGAAACTCCCGTTGGCTGGAAGTCTGGACAAAGTACCGGATGTCACGCCTGGCTTACACGCCCGTGTGATCAGTGTCACGCTCGTGACCTTAGGGCGTGTACTTTTAATTGACGTGGCAGATGCTCCCCACGCGCCGGGTTCTTGCCAGGATGTCACGCCCGTGACCTTGCCGGTCACGCCCGTGACTTTGGCGTGTCCTTTTGAAATTTTATTGCTTTTGCCCAGTTTTGTCTCCGGAGCAACCCTATAGACTCCAAATTGAGATTTGCAGCCCAGATTGCCCTGAAATAAGAAATTAGAAAAATTCAATAATAAAATTACAAAATATAATTATAAACTAATTAATTATTAAATAAAAATAATATAAAAACATGGACAAAATTAGAGTTATCAGGCAATAATAACGAATGTCGAACAAAAAGCAATACGACTGGTGAAACAACAAAGTACAAATACACAGCAGCAAAAATAAAATGCTACTACTCGTCATCTGAGCTAGAACGTTCATCTTCAGAAATGTCTGCAAAGCTGAGGCCGGATGTGTCACATCTCATACTCTTGCTAACTAGGTGAAAGGCCTTCGAGACACCGCGCTGAAGCGCCAGCTCACGAACATCGTCCATCTGGGGCTCCACCTCCTTGGACCAAATCTCGTCGCGAACCTCCTCTGCAATCAAACTACGGTCTCGCATGTAATCTAGCGAGTCCAGGTATTCTGCAAGTCCTGCGGCCTTCAGCTCCGACGCATGGCTGTCGGAGGATAGCATCTCTACTTGGGTCTTCGCCGCCCGTAGCTGAGTGTCGAGGATGGTATCCTCCTCTCGTGTTGCCTGCAACTGGGTCTCCAAGCCCAAGGTCTCCTCCTTCGAGTGCTTCAACATCTGGGCGGTCCTCTCCACCAGAATTTTCTCCAACTCCAAAGCCGCATGTGCGTCCTCTAGCTCGGACTTCAGCACCGACCCGGTCCGGCGAAACCGCGCAACATCCCGATCGTGCTCCTCCTTCAAGGAGGCAAGCGACCTCCACGTCAACCAGAGCTTCTCATGAACGACAAGATACCCATTCTTCAAACTCATATAGTGGTTATTCCAAGTTACTGCAATCTGGGCTTGAGTCTCTATCTGCACAAAGGAAAGGGCAGAAGTTAGCACTGAATAATGAAGATAACAAAAAAATATGAAAACGATTCTTCACAACGAGTCAAGGCACTTACCACATTGCTCATTGCCTTCAAGGAGGATTATATCCGAGGGGCCACCGCCTCTGAAGACACCTGAGGAACTAGGGACGCAAGTATCTACACCTCGGGAGTTGACTCAAGACAGCCATCGAAAGGGGCCGCCGCCACCGTATCAAGATCGCCAGGAGGGGCCGCCATAGATTTCCTCTTTCGACCACCTCCTTGAAAGGTCCTAACAATCTGAGCTGCATCCGAAGAGATGTCACAACGCAGCAGGCGCTTCTCCTCCACATAGACAAAAATATAAAAAAGGTGGTTGGCTAGTTCGCGAGGCTCTGAAAAATCCAAGCACCTAAGAGAATTTTCGTTCCATCCCCTTCACTCGGCGGCAGCGATCCGGCAGTGTGTCCCATGCCTCGGGAAGGCCCCATCAATTCCTAACATACCCAAACAAAGTGTTCTCATGTCGATGATCTTTTCGAGCCTCACACTCCAACCAACTTTTGTTGATGCGAACTTCCACCCACTCGCCACCATCAGAGCGAACGTCGCACCAATCTCGGAACTGGTCCAGGGAAAGTTGTCCTCCATACTCGCAAAAGAATGCAACAATGCCCATGATTTTTGCAATTCCAACAGGGACAAACTGTGAAATTGGCACCCCACAGAACTTCTAGATCGTGATCACCTCCTCGCATGGCGGGAGGCGGAAGCCGGACATCAGAGAAACAGTGCAAATCGTCAGCCAGCCACAGGGAGGATTCTAGACTCGTTCCTCGACACGTGGGATCCTCACCTCCAAACTAGCAAAAAGCCCATATTTCTTCCTCTAAATCTCCAAACTGTCTTCGGTTAAAGAGGAGCGCAAGCACATCGAAGCAGAAAAGCGTTTCGAGACCTGCACAACGCAAAGATAAAAGGGGTCAGGTTTGCCCAAACTACGCGCAAAATAAGCGTGCACCACACACCCAGTCAAAGGAAAAAAAGCCGCACATGCATTCCTGCGTGCACAAGGCTCAGTACGTACGAGGCATAGGCGTGCACGATCTGCCGCGCGGGCGGCCACACACGGCTTGTCGCTGTCATGCGCGGCCTGCCGTGCGCGGCTTGGGCACGCGGCCTGCCGGCCAGGTCATCGGGATGCGCGCCAGACCGTGCATGGCCAGGTTCGACGTTTTTGCCGGCTGACCCTCCTATGGCAAGATCGCTCCGAGTAACTTCGAAACACTTCCGTTCACCGTCTCCACCTTCTTGTCGAAAGTTGTCATGATGGTGGCAAAGGGCGGCAGCAGGAAATCCATCTTCCCTCGCTCGCAGCGCTCTCCGACAAGAAGAATTTGGGAGGCAATTGATGAGTTACACCAACATTTATAAGGAAGGCTCCCCCATGATCTCCCCCAAAAATGGGAGATCATGGGGTTGACTAGTCAACCCCACCTCCCGTGATGAGGAGAACATGGGGGTGGGCCCACTCCCTCTCTCTACACCAAAAACTCCCCCTTTATGGTGAAACAGCCGTCTCCGCCGAACTAGCCGCCGGCAGCCACGAGCCTAACCGGCCACCGCCTGCCTTGCCTCCGCAAGCCGCAGCCAGGCCTCCAGGCCGGCCTTGCCACTGCAGGCTGTCCTTCACGCTGCAGGCCGCGGCCAAGCCGCTAGGCCGTCGGTGGCCTGGCCTATCGCCAGGCTCGCGGCCAGTGTAAGACCCCACTTTTTTTTTCAACACCGGGGTCTTAGTCCCAGAACCGCCGTTTTGCGGTGATTCCTTCACGCCCTGAAGGGTCATCACCACAAAGTGCCAATTCTGCCGGCCAATTCGATCGCAGAAAAGTAGCACAATAAAGTAAATATAAATTGACAGTCCACAGAAAATCACATATCATAGTAAATATATCTCCACGAAGGGAGTGTCCACAAAAAAATACATCAGAGTAGCAAAATATGGTCTTATGCCCAATACATCATGTCCTCACTACAAGTCACTCATGCGGAAGCAAAAATAGAAAATCTACTCAAGGTCGAGACTCACGGTCCCGGCTGTATGAACTCCGGAGCTAGACTGCCCCACCTCCAAGCGCACCGGTCTCTGGGGCTGCTCCTCCATGCTGGGCTCCACGATCCCCTAAAATGACGCGGTTTGAAAACCGTTAGTCTAAAAGACTAAGTCCTATCATCCCCCACCCCTTCCCCCATGGCTCCTAGGCACCGAGCGGAGAGGAAGAAAGGGGAGGACTTGAAGGTGGAGAATAAACAAAAAATAGATGGAAGCGGACCTACACTAGCAATTCTATAAAAGATGTTGTCAATAAGATGAAATATGAAAAGTAACCTTCACTTATGTGAGAACACATATGCCAAGGGGTCTTTTGCAAGGCTCCCATCGTATAAAGAGTCTCATACCAATTTATACGTTGGGGTGTCGGTTATCATACAGCAATATATAGATATATATCAAAATTGACCTTAATTTATAAACTTGCCCGCACAAGCTTATAGACCAAGGGGTCGTTTTGCAGGGCCTAAAGTATACGCGTCCCATTCCACTTATACTTTAGGTGCCAGGGTTAAATGAATCGATTATTCTATGACATGCAAGTGGGTATGATGGACATGCAAGTGCAACACACACACCCGACTCTATGAATACAGACCTTTAGTTCCCCCTTTCTGGAGCCGTAACCTCCCAGGATACCTCTGTAGTGGCAGATGGAAGCGGAGGGTTGGGCCTCGCCCACCTCTAAACCATTAAAGCACTACCGGTCAGACCTATCGTACGCCTCAACGCTTGGTGCACGAAGTGGACTCCTGCGTACTCTTGCCGGCTGGCGCACCTGACTTCTGTTGGCGAAGTGCTAACCACACTTGTCGAGTCAGCGTATTGGCATCGGTGCATCGACCCTCCAATACCGAAGACCCACCACTGTAACGCCCTAACGAAAAAAACTCAAGGAATGGGGAAGAAATTACCACGATAGCGTAGCTCTCGTTATCAAATGTTTTAGAGTTTAATTAAGATGGTAAATCGTTCCTAAGGGTTGATCAACCGCATCTCGAGTCTAGAAATGCCAAGTAGAATCTGTCGAGCCAAATCTTGAGATGTTTTGTGTTGTGGTTTCTTTGGGTTCTTAAATGCGAGAGTTGGTGGACGATTCCACCTCTGCCGGGTTTGTCACCTTCATTAGTGCCCTGTGGAAGTCTACCTGGTTTTTGGATGTCTACAGTGTATGGTGGAGAGTATGAGACTCCCTCGCAGTTAGACGGATTATATATCCGTTTGGTGCCGTTTGGGGGGTGTGTCCAAGAGCGACCACTTCGCCCGTATTTTTGGGTGGTGCGTCCAAGAGTGACCACTTCGCCCGTGCCTTTTGGGGGGTGTGTCCAAGAGCGACCACTTCGCCTGTGTTTTTGGGTGGTGCGTCCAAGAGTGACCACTTCGCCCGTGTGTTCGGGTAGAGTCGACCACAGGTGCCTAATAAGGTTTTTTTGTATTTTTCTTTCTGGTGAAATAATCATGTAGCCACCTTATAGCCTTGTGCATCTGGTGCACCCTTGTGGACGTGAAAAATCACGAAGGAGTTCTTTTCCTATTGATGCCCTGTTTTCTTTTGTACTTTACTTCAGTGCTTTTGGTCTTGGGTTGGTACCCCTGTTGACCTTTGTTTATTTTGGCTTATTACTTTTCCTGCCACTACTTGTACCTTCTTGCTGAGGTATTCTGTTTTTGGAATCCCTCAGGTTCAGAGCTGTAGCAGTTAGCAGTGCCGGTGTTGGATTTCTGGCGGCAGTGTTGGCCGTGGTTGTTGCCTCGTCTTAGCGAGGTAGTAGTTTGTTGGCTTCTTAGTTTTACTTGTTCAGACATACTTTTGTTCGTGGGTTCGTGTCACATTGTTGGCGCCCATTGATTTTTGTTAATTGTTGATACTTGCTAGTTGCTCATTTATTTAAAAGTGGATGTGTTTTGCTTGCTCTCTGGGAGGATTTATGCTAGGAATGCATGTTAGGTATTTTCAACTATAAAATCTACTACTATTACTTCATACATTACATGATTTGAAACTCTAACCCGTTACTTTTAGCGACCGTAAAAGCTATCTTTCCTACTATAATAAATTTAGATTTCTGCATGACATGAGTTGTCCTTTGGGGACGTTTATTCTCATGTAGGATGTTTGAGTTAATCTAATCAAGTATTTTTCCGCAGCGTATCTTATATTTTGATTCGTGGACTTGATGGGCCACTAAGCCGAGGGATACGGCTAACTTCTACTCGTGGCTGATTTTTCCTTAAAACAACTTAAAAAGGAACCTTTCTTCATTGTCAGTTGGTGTCTGCCAGAGCGCCCGCAGTTATCCCCTGCTGGCGTGGCATCATGATGCGCATTTTCCCTTACTCTGATAAACTTTATTTGCGGTGAAAATGCGGGTTGTTACAGTTGGTATCAGAGGGAGGTATGCTGCTGCTCGAGTAGGTATGCTGCCACTCGAGTAGGCTGTTTTCTGTCTGCGTTTAGAGGCCGTTTTGAGGGTCAAAACGGCATCGTATTAAAAAATGGTCAACAAGAAATTTGTTCGCCTCGACGATATCTACAACTTTCATGTTGACCACTTTTCGATTTGAGGTCGTTTTAAACCCCTAATTCCGTGTTTTCCGCTATAACTCGTGTGGTGAGCTGTTACTCGAGTAGGTATGC
Source organism: Platanthera guangdongensis (assembly GCA_039583875.1). Classification (NCBI taxonomy): domain Eukaryota; kingdom Viridiplantae; phylum Streptophyta; class Magnoliopsida; order Asparagales; family Orchidaceae; genus Platanthera; species Platanthera guangdongensis. The sequence goes on from CM077154.1 coordinate 115,089,349, forward strand.
TGCTACTCGAGTAGGTATGCTGCCACTCGAGTAGGCTGTTTTCTGTCTGCTTTAAGAGGCCATTTTGAGCATCAAAACGGCATCGTATCAAAAAATGGTCAACATGAAATTTGTTCGTCTCGACGATATCTACAACTTGCATGTTGACCACCTTTCGATTTGAGGTCGTTTTAAACCCCTAATTCCGTGTTTTCCGCTATAACTCGTGTGCTGAGTCGTCTCGAGAAGCTTTGGTTCTACTCGATTAGCCCGTTTTAGATTTTTTACTCGAGCGCCTTTTTGAGCGTCAAAACGGCATCATATCAAAACATGGTCAACATGAAATTTGTTCGTCTCGATGATATCTACAACTTTCATGTTGACCACGTTTCAATTTGAAGTCATCCTAGACCTCTATTTTGGGTTTCCGCAAAACTCCTCGAAATAAACCGTTTTTTGACAAAACTTTTTATAAACATATATATATATATATATATATATATATATATATATATATATATATATATATATATATATATATATATATATATATATTCTTGGACTTAGGTTTTAGAACCAAACTTCATCTTCTCCGTTATTTTTTATCCTGAACCAGAGCAGCGAGCGAGAGAGAGTTTCTTTTTCGTGAATCTTCCGGTGGCCGCCGACGGTTCTCCGGTGCTCGAAATCTTCAACCGAACTTAGATCCGGAAAGCTCTCGTCGAGAGCTACGCTATCGTGGTAATTTCTTCCCCATTCTTGAGTTTTTTTCATTAGGGTTTTTCAGCCCTAATCCCTTTTCCACCATTTTTGTCTAGATCTCAACCTCTCCCGCATCCTTTTGCCCCGATCTATGACGTGGAGTGATTTCGGTGGACTTTTCCGGTAAAACCAAGGCAAGTGGTGGTTTCTCCTCATTTCTCCTTGTCCGAATCGATGGTAACGGCTATATTTTCACGTCCCCTAAAATTTTCTACAATTATTCTTCCAAATTATTGGCATGATTAGCCGCTTTGTTGATCACATGTCGTTATGATGTTTTTCCATGCTAACCTCGATCTTGTCTATTTATGTTTAATCGTTCTTGAAGTGTCTTAGCGATGACTTAAGTGCCTTAGCTCTCGTTATCAAACGTATTAGAGTTTAATTATGGTTGTAAATCGTTCCTAAGGGTTGATCAACCGCGTCTTGAGTTCGGTAATGTCTAGTAGAATCTGTCGAGCCAAATCCTGAGATATTTTGTGTTGTGGTTTCTTTGGGTTCTTAAATGCGAGAGTTGGTGGACGATTCCACCTCTGCAGTGTTTGTCACCTTCATTAGTGCCCTGTGGAAGTCTACCTGGTTTTTGGATGTCTACAGTGTATGGTGGAGAGTATGAGAATCCCTCGCAGTTAGACGGATTATATATCCGTTTGGTGCCGTTTGGGGGTTGTGTCCAAGAGTGACCACTTCGCCCGTGTTTTTGGGTGGTGCGTCCAAGAGTGACCACTTCGCCCGTGCCTTTTGGGTGGTGTGTCTAAGAGCGACCACTTCGCCTGTGTTTTTGGGTGGTGCGTCCAAGAGTGACCACTTCGCCCGTGTGTTCGGGTAGAGTCGACCACAGGTGCCTAATAAGGTTTTTTTTTGTATTTTTCTTTCTGGTGAAATAATCATGTAGCCACCTTATAGGCTTGTGCATCTGGTGCACCCTTGTGGACGTGAAAAATCACGAAGGAGTTCTTTTCCTATTGATGCCCTATTTTATTTTGTACTTTACTTCAATGCTTTTGGTCTTGGGTTGGTACCCCTGTTGACCTTTGTTTATTTTAGCTTATTACTTTTCCTGCCACTACTTGTACCTTCTTGCTGAGGTATTCTGTTTTTGGAATGCCTCAGGTTCAGAGCTGTAGCAGTTAGCAGTGCCGGTGTTGGATTTCTGGCGGCAGTGTTGGCCGTGGTTGTTGCCTCGTCTTAGCGAGGTAGTTGTTGTTGGTTTAGTTTTACTAGTTCAGACATACTTTTGTACGTGGGTTCGTGTCAGCTTGTTGGCTCCCACTGATTGTTAGTTGTTGATACTTGCTAGCTGCTCATTTATTTAAAAGTGGATGTTTTACGTGCTCTCTGGGAGGATTTATGCTAGGAATGCATGTTAGGTATTTTAAACTATAAAACCTACTACTACTTCATGCATTGCATAATTTGAAACTCTAACTTGTTATTTTTGGCGACCGTAAAAGCTATCTTCCCTACTATAATAAATTTAGAGTCTTGCATAGCATGAGTTATCCTTTAGGGACGTTTTTACTCATGTAGGATGTTTGAGTTAATCTAATCAAGTATTTTTCCGCAGCGTATAATATATTTTGATTCGTGTACTAGATGAGCCACTAAGCCGAGGGATACGGCTAACTTCTGCACTTAACTGATTTTCCTTAAAATAACTTAAAAGAAACCTTTCTTCATTATCGGTTGGTGTCTGCCTGAGCGTCCGCAGTTATCCCCTACTGACGTGGCGTCATGACGCACATTTTCCCTTACTCTGATAAACTTTATTGGCGATGAAAATGCGGGTTGTGACAACCATCTTAATTTCCTTTCCTTTTATGCACATGCAAATTTAGCGTAATCAAAAATCGAGCCGAAGCTCCCCGGACCAAAACGTCTGTCTCAAACAATCGAGTCGAAGCTCCCCGGACCCAAAGTCCGTCTTTTAACCATCCGAGCCGAAGCTCCCAGCTATCTTCCTGTGCTACCTGTGTTCGTTAATTGTGCAGCCCTAATTACTAAGTTACTCTTTTCAGCTTGTTAATACAGTTTACGTTAACCCATGACTGCCCCTGGTATTCCCTGTGAAGGGCTCTCAAGGGCACTAGGAACTATGTTGGGATTACGTACAACATTCCCTTTCGCAAGGTACTTATTATTATTATTGGTTGATTCTCTTACACATTACTTCCTCATGTTACGATAGGCTAAACCTAGGGTGATTTGACTATACCTCAACTCGGGGGGGACGATCTTTCGTCGAACCCGAGTGCCTCTAAACCCTAGCCAAAACAACACCCTACTCATTTTGTCTTCCAATGATGCTCCCAGTTCAATTTATCCCTTCCAGTAAACCAACAAAACCCAGCTCATGTGCTCTAATTCATATTCCCACTTATTTCCTCCAGATTTACTAAATGCAGACCACTTAAGCTATATGTCCCGTAAAATGGGAAGTATACCAAATGATCATCCAGTACTCATGTAATAATTATTGGAGGTCTATATTGGGATTTGTAGCCTAAATCCATAATTTCCTAATTTTCATAATTTAACTGATAATTTATTTATTTATTCTAATAATCAAAAGATCCAAATTTGAACATGAAGTACAAGTTTTAGACAAGATAAAATTCCACTAAATTTATATTAAATGCAAAATGAATAATCATCTAAAATTCCAGAATCTTCCAATTTTTCAACAAGGTTTAAGCCCTTAAATTTTATTTCAAATTTATTCCATAATAAATCATTTAAAGGGGATGTACAATAAAAATACTACCAAAACTTCAGAGAAAGTTCCAAGATGATTATAAGGACACATAAAACCTCTAAATAAAGTTTCATAGTTTTTTTGAAAGAATTATTCTCTGAATTAATTAAATATCCAATTCTCAAAATTATGGTCTTGTAAAGGAAGTTCTGTAAACAGACCTCTAAAAATTATAAATAAATTTTTACAAGTACATTTTGGCCTGAAAATATTAAAACCTAAGTCTTATGATTTTTCAATAGATATATCATCAGTAATTAATTATATACTACCAAGGCCCTTTCCAAATCTTGTGAAGGAAGTACCAAATATAATCAAGCAAAGATTATGATAAAATTCAGGGGTATTCACTTAGGCCTAGAAGATCTTTTGACCAAGTTTCATTAGATTCAAATGGACAGAATAATCATAAGAAATTCAAAATCATTTTGGGCCTTTTGGTAATTAACAAATGAAGTACCAAGAATAAAATCCATAAAATTCTATAGAAATTACCAGGGGTTCTAGATGACCTAAAACCTATGCTACCCAAGTTTCATAGCTTTTGGGGAAGGTTCAGTGGCTGACTCTTCAAATTTGTGCTTCTACCCTAAACCTAGGGTTGGGGTTTTGAGGTGCCTACTTTCCTCCAAATCCTATAAGATTCCTTCCAGGGAACTTAGGATACACTACCTCCATTCCTACTAAGTTTCCAAGTTCATGCAAGGGCATTTGCCCCTATATCCTTCACAACCCCAAAAGGTCCTTCCTTAGGGTTTGAAGTTGAACCTAGGGTAAATAAGCCTAAATCATCCCATTTTCCTTAAAAGGGTGACATTAGCCATGTCAAGTCAGTGTCCAAAACCTCAGCCTCTGTTGAGGGGAGGGGACCATCCTAAGGCCATAGTGCACTTTTAATCAAGAATACCACCTTAAAGCATAACTAGGTTTTGGTGATTCCCTAGCCAAACCCAATCAAAATGAGTTAAAAGTTTGTACGGAACTAGGACATGATTCCAGGGACCACTCTCCAAAATTTGGGATGGTTTGGAGGTCATTTGACCACTTAATTAAATTACCCTAGCATTATTAAATAAAAGTAAAAACTTTAGGCAAAGTATCTCCACAAATTCTGAGTTTTCGGCAGGCCCTAGGTATACCTAGGTTAGACTCCCTGCCCAAATTTCAAGCGATTTGGACCAAGGATGAAGTGTGGGCACTGAGTTTAATGACTGTCTAGCCCTAAGTATATGTCCCACCAAAATGGGTGCCCTGGCCAGACCATGCACCCAAATGGGTTCAAACCAATTTCAAAATAATGTAGACACAAAGGACTACAACTTTTATGTTGAAGGTTTTTCCACCAAGTGATCCTAAGTATTTTTAAAATTTAAAACCAAAAAATACTAAATCTGTGACATAAATCGAAATATCAAAATTTAATATCCTATAGTTTAAATCAGATGAAGCACGAATCTTGGCGCAAATTTGACGGGATCCAATCGTCTTCTTCCTTGATCAGACGACCAAGATTCATCCCGCCTAGAGCCACTTCCAAGCTCTGCCGCCGGCGATCCAGCACCTTCCCCGGCCGGCCACCGCCACCACCACCTCCGTTGAGGTGGTGGATGTCGCCAGGCTGCGGCTCAGCCCCCGGAGAGGTGTTTTCCGGCGGTTCTAGTAGGAAGTTTTTTGCCGAAAAACCATGAAAATCATGGTTTTGATCGGGTTCAATTGAGCCCGAACCTTTAACCTAAGGAGACCTATGATCTACCCGTGAGTTAAGGAGAGGGGGAGGACCTTTCTAGCGGCCTGAATGCGGGAGGAACGGCGGGAAGCCATTGTCAACGGCGGCGGCGCTCGGCTTCTGCAACAACACAGTGGGACGGCCTGTTTCCTCCAGGTAAAAGCTCGAAAATGTTCCCCTCTGCCCACTGATGATGTTTAAATGGACAATTGGGGAGGGGGCGGCTGGTTCTTCAATGCCCATCAAACACCATTAATGGTGTCGCTCGGGTTGAGTGGGGGGCTGAATCTACCCCTTGGTGGCCGGGAAATGGCTGGGATCAACTCATCCTCCCTAGAGGAGTTGATTGCAGCCATTAATAGTGGTTGTTGGCCTCCCTTTGGCCGGCTCCCACTCTCCCCTTCCTCTCCCCCATATTCTCTCTCCACCATTAACATGAAGGGAAGCTCCCTTCTCTCTCCTAGTCACCCATGTTGACTGATCAATACCATAGGCTATGTGCAGCCCACTTAGTCATGATGGTTATGATGAGTGATGTTAGCCTAAGGGAGAAATGGCTGAGCTTGGGTTAGCCCCTTTGGGCTAAGTTTGACTTGGCTTAAGCTAGGGTTGACTTAGGTCAATCTGATCATTTGGGTTGACCCCATTGGGTCCTTGGTGACCCATTGGCCTCCCCTAAGGCCTATGTGGGGTTATGTAGGGTTACCTTACACCTTAGGGGTCACCTACCCTTAGTAAGGGCACTTGATTAGATTTGGGGGCTTGAGTTGACTTGGGTCAACTTGGCCTCTAGGGCTGACCCCAAGGTGTCCTTAGTGATCCTTTTACTTCACTTTAGGGTTAGGAGGGCATAAGTGAGGTCCTCTGGGCTAGGAGTTGGTCAATTGACCCTAAGTAGGCTAGTTTGACCCATTTAGGGTTAGGGTTGACTTTGGTCAACTGAGTCCCTTTGATTGACCCTAGTGGGGCCTTATGGCTCTAATGTGCCTTCCAAGGTATTAGGGGGTGTTGAGGTTGGGTCTTGGGGTCAAGGTGTAGCCCCATGGTCATCCTAGACCATTGTTCAGAGTTCTACTATTTGCAGACCATGATGATTTTCAACACTTTGTCTCCTATCTCCTGATCCATTTCTGGCTTCCTAGGGTTTGTCATGACCTAGTCATGGACAAAACCACTCCTAGGGGTCTAGTTGGAAATGGGATATTACAAATCCCAATAAACGAAATAAAGATTTCGTCCCCGAAATCAAGGTTAAGCCTACGGGAATTTCTACCGTAGAAAAAAACTTGTAACATCCCATCGCGATGCCATGTTTGCTAAATTAGGTTTAAAGGGAGACCTAGATCTATGAACAATTGGCCTAATTGGTGTGCCAAGATCCCAATAAACAAAAGACAAGCCTCCAATAAACAAAAGATAAGCATCTACCTGCCTAAAGAAGCCCTTACTAGTTTAAAGCAGGAAAATAATTTAAACATCTTGAGGGGTTTGCGGGGTATACCTTACTGAACAGCTCTGGGTATCTTTGTCACATCAGGTCCTGCGGTTCCCAGGTATGATCCTCCGGGTCGTGGTTCCTCCACAGGACTTTGACCAACGGAACCTTCTTGCGACGCAAGATCCGTACTCCTCGGTCGTCGATCCGAACCGATTCCAAGCGAACTGACCGGTCTGAAGCTACCGGCCCTTCGGTGGTCAAAATCTACTGCTCCGGGCGTAGCAGAGCCCTCCTCAGCGAAGACATGTAGAAGACGTCATGCAGAGCTGCCAGCTCCGGTGGCAACTCCAGCCTGTAGGCTATGGGCCCGATCCGCTCCAGGATCCTGTAAGGGCCCATGTACCTAAGGCTGAGCTTCTTTCTCCGACCACGCACCCGTGAGACTCCATGCATGGGCCGGATCTTCAAAAACACTCGGTCCCCCACCTGGAACTCTGCCTGAAGATGTCGGGCGTCATAGTACTTAGCATGTCTGCTCTGCGCCTCTAACATCCTATCCCTGATCAGCCTCACCTGAGCCTCAGTGTCTTCAACAAAATCTGATCCCAACACCTTCAGATCCTCGTCCTGAATCCATGAAAGCGGGGTCCTGCATTTCCTTCCATACAAGGCTTCGTAAGGCGCCATCCTGATGCTGGACTGGTAGCTGTTGTTATAGGAGAACTCGACCAGGGGTAAGAGCTTCTCCCACGGTTCCCGCGGTCCAAAATGCATAGCCTCAAAAGATCTTCCAGCGTTCGGTCGGTGCATTTTGTCTGCCCGTCCTCCTGGGGATGGAATGTGGTGCTGAAGGTCAATCGTGTGCCTAAGTAAGCTTGCACGGATCTCCACTCCCTGGAAGTGAACCGGCCATCTCGATCCGACACGATCGTCTTGGGCACCCCGTGATATCAAACGAACTGCTCCACAAATCTCAGTACTAATACTCCCACAGCGTCGTCCTTCCTGATCGGAATGAACCTGGCCACCTTTGTCAACCGATCGACGATGACCCAAATCGAGTCATAACCCGTCCGTGATCGGGGAAGTCCGTGAATAAAGTCCATTGCGATGTCTTCAAACTTCCACTCTGGTACCGGGAGTGGTTGAATCAAACCCGCGGGGTTTTTGCACTCTGCCTTCACTAGCTGGCACGCTTCGCAGTGGGTCACAAACTGAGTGATATCCTTCTTCATGCCAGGCCACTACATAGTCTTCTTCAAATCCGTAGTCATCTTCGTGATCCCCGGGTGCACCGAGTATCTGCTGTGGTGGGCCTCCGCCATAATATCTTCATGGACCTGGCCTCCTTCCGGTATATAAGTCCGACCTCTAAAGCATACCACGCCATCCCTCATCGTGTAATCTCCTGCTGCACTGTTCTCCAAGCTCCAGAATATCAGCTCCAATTTGACATCTCGCCCCTGTCCCTCTCTAACTCGGTCCCGGATATCGTCTGTAACACTCACCGCAGCTAAATACTCCATGTAAAACTCGGGGTCCTCGGATGGCACCAGTGTGATGTGCATATCCTCCAATCTCCTCACCAGCTCCATAGACATAACCTGGGGCCCGGCCTCGGAAGTGGCAGCTCTCCGACTCAATGCGTCAGCCACCACATTTGCCTTCCCTGGATGGTAGTGCATCTCATACTGATAATCTGCTATGAACTCCACCCAGTGCCTCTGCCTGATGTTCAGTTCCTTCTGCGTGTCCACGTATTTCAGGTTCTTGTGGTCGGAGTAGATGTCGCAGTGGGCTCCATAAAGATAGTGGCGCCAGACCTTCAAGGCAAAAATGACCGCCCCCATCTCAAGGTCGTGCACCGGATAGTTCTGTTCGTGCTTCTTCAACTGGCGAGACGCATATGCAATCACATGACCCCTCTGCATCAGTACAACTCCCATACCCTGGTAGGAAGCATCGGTGTAGACCTGAAATCCTTCCCTCCCCGAGGGGAGAGTAAGAATGGGAGCCGAGGTTAGTCGATCCTTCAGCTCTTGGAAAGCTGCCTGACACTGCGGGGTCCCCACGAAAGGTACCTCCTTCTTCGTCAAGGATGTGAGCGGGAGGGTGATTCGAGAGAATCACTCCACGAACTTCTGGTAGTAACTGGCAAGTCCTACGAAACTTCATACGTCGGTGGCTGTCTTCAACTGTGGCCAATCTCGAATTGCCTGAATATTTGCCGGATCCACTGCCAACCCGTCTCCACTGATAATATGGCCTAAGAAGCCCACCTCCTTCAGCCAGAACTAACATTTACTAAACTTTGCATATAAATGATTCTCCCGCAGTCTCTGTAGGGTCAGTGCCAGATGGCGAGTGTGCTCCTCCTCCATTCTCGAATAGATGAGGATGTCATCGATAAACACAATGACAAACATATCTAGATACTCCTTGAAAACCTGGTTCATGAGGGTCATGAACGCTGATGGTGCATTGGTGAGCCTGAAGGGCATCACCGTAAACTCGAATAAACCATATCTGCTACTAAAAGCAGTCTTCTGAATATCCTCCTCTCGAATCCGAAGCTGGTAGTATCCCGACCTCAAGTCTAATTTCGAAAAGAACTGCGCTCCATGCATCTGGTCGAACAGCTCGTCTATCCTTGGAAGTGGATAGGTATTCTGGACCGTCAGCCGATTTAGTGCTCGGTAGTCGATGCACAATCTGAGAGTCCCGTCTTTCTTTTTAACGAACAATACCGGGGCTCCCCATGGTGAAGAGCTTGGCCGGACAAATCTGGCTTCCACTAACTCCTGAAGCTGGCTCCGGAATTCTGTCAACTCCCTTGGGGCCATCCGGTAAGGTGCCTTAAATGCCGGCTTGGCCCCTGGCACAAGCTGTATCTGAAAGTCCTGCTCCCTGTGTGGGGGTAATCGGGGTAATTTTTCTGGAAAGACGTCCTCAAACTCCCGCACCACCGGGATATTCAATATAGAATTCATGGCCTCCACCATTTAAAACAGCACCTCGTAGACCTCCTCCCCCTGTAAATAGGCCTTAACGGCCTATACTGAAGATAATGGTATAAGTGAGGCAGGTCTTATACCTTCGATGATGATGATAGAGTCCCCGTGCCTCACGGTGATCCTCTTTGCTTGACAATCGATCTGGGCATGATTCCACTGTAATCAAGTAATGCCCAGGATCAGCTCAAAGACGGGCATCCTTAGGACCGTGACGGAACTTCGAACGACTTTCCTCCAATCTCCGCCTCCATGCTGCAGTGGGCTGAGGTGAGTATCTCTGATCCGTCGGGTAGATGTACCCTCCTCATCCGGCCCGTGAACCGTTCCACTCCTTCCAGCCCTTCCAGAAAGGCCTCCGACACAAACGAATGCGAGGCACCCGTGTCGAACAGAGTATAGGCGGGCTTGCCGCTGATGAAGACTATACCTGAGACGATTAAATGTCTTAGTATTTTATAACGAGTTTTCTTTCCTATTTATTCAACTTAGGGCAGTTCTACTTGTTGGGCAATTGAGAAAGGGAATTTAATTAAAACAATTTAAACATCTTGACTTACCTATGATGACCCGCACTGTGTTTCGAGGCTATGTCAGGTCCAAGGCATATACCTGCTCCCTTTCCTGTCTTTGATCTCCTCCCTGGTAACCACATCCTCGGCCGCATCCTCGGCCTCCGAAATGCTGGGCAGGTGGGCCCCCCTGTGGTGCTGGAGGTGGTGCCCCCTCATGGTGTAGTTTATCCAGAGGTGTCCCACCTGATGACAATGGAAGCACTCCGGTGGGGGATACGCCATACCCCCGGGTCTCGGCATCTCCTGTATCCGAAGAGGTTGAGGGGCCAATATCACCTGCTCTCTTGTCTCCTGCCTCACCTCCTGACGAGGCTGGTCCTCTGTCCTTATCCCATCTGGTATAGCGCCTCGGCATTGATCATTTCTGGCCCTCTGGCCCTGATCCTCCGCTTGCCGCTTCCGGCCCCGAATGGTGTGCCAATCAGCCTCAATACTCTTTGCCATCTCCAAAATCCGGGAGATAGGCCCATCAGATACAAACAACAAGGCCTCCCGCAACTCCTCTTTCAGACACTTATAGAATCTCTTGATGTATCCTGCTTCGTCCAGCTGGTAAGATCATGCATATCGAGCCAAATGGTCGAAATCTCGATGGTACTCCACCACCGTCCTGGTGCCCTGCTTTAGCTGTAAGAATCGCTCCTCCAACTCATCCCTGGCCGACTGCGGAACAAAATGCTCTAGCAGCGTGGCCCTGAATTCCTCCCAAGTAATTTCTGCAACCTCCCTATCGGCAAATGTCGTGTCCAACAGCGTCTTCCACCACCTCTTGGCATGGGACTCCAAGCAAGATACCACCAAAGACACCCTCTCCTCCCAGGGGCACCGTATCCTGGTCAACATCTCGTACATAACATCCAGCCACTCCTCTGTCCGCACTGCCGACTCTGTCCCCAAGTAGGATGGGGGAGAGATTCCTCGGAAGGTGCTCATCCAGTTGGACCCTAGGCTTGGCTACTGGGTCGGGGCCTATTGAGCCCGGAAGGCCTCCAGGATAGCTGTAAGAGTTTGCCCCATGTCTGACTGAAGGAAAGGTGTGGGGACCATAGGAGGTGGTGCAATGTCCGGAGGCTGCTGAGCTCCGCCTTGTGGGGTGGGCTGAGCTGGGGGCTGCAAAACGAATTACATTAGTAGGTAGTCGACTCAATACCTAATAAGAAGTGGACAATTTACATGTGATCCCTCATATGGGCACACCACTGCTTCCGCTACTTAGTTTGTCCCCAAACTAAACTCGCGCGGGGGTGACCCAGGGTTGTGGACTGCTACTTTTCGATCGAGGTCCCCTCTGATACCACTTGTGTGACCCCTCTTTTTTGTCAACACCGGGGTCTTAGGCCTAGAACTGCCGTTTTGCGGTGATTCCTTCATGACCTGAAGGGTCATCACCACAAAGCGCCGATTCTGCCTGCCAATTCGATCACAGAAAAGTAGCACAATAAAGTAAATGCAAATTGACAGTCCACAGAAAATCATGTATCATAGTAAATATATCTGCACGAAGGGAGTGTCCACAGAAAAATACATCAGAGTAGCAAAATATGGTCGTATGCCCAATACATCATGTCCTCACTACAAGTCACTCATGCGGAAGAAAAAACAGAAAATCTACTCAAGGTCGAGACTCACGGTCCCGGCTGTATGAACTCCGGAGCTAGACTGCCCCACCTCCAAGTGCACCAGTCTCTGGGGTTGCTCCTCCATGCTGGGCTCCACGATCCCCTAAAATGATGCGGTTCGAAAACCGTTAGTCTAAAATACTAAGTCCTATCATCCCCCACCCTTCCCCCATGGCTCCTAGGCACCGAGCGGAGAGGAAGAAAGGGGAGGACTTGAAGGTGTAGAATAAACAAAAACAGATGGCAGCGGACATACACTAACAATTCTATAATAGATGTTGTCAATAAGATGAAATATGAAAAGTAACCTTCACTTATGTGAGAACACATAAGCCAAGGGGTCTTTTGTAAGGCTCCCATCGTATAAAGGGTCTCATACCAATTTATATATTGGGGTGTCGGTTATCACATAGCAATATATAGATATACATATATCAAAATTGACCTTAATTTATAAACTTGCCCACACAAGCATATAGACCAAGGGGTCGTTTTGCAGGGCCTAAAGTATAAGCGTCCCATTCCACTTATACTTTAGGTGTCAGGGTTAAATGAATCGATTATGCTATGACATGCAAGTGGGTATGATGGACATGCAAGTGCAACACACACACCCAACTCTGTGCACACAGACCTTTAGTTCCCCCTTTCTAGAGCTGTAACCTCCCAGTATACCTCCGTAGTGGCAGACGGAAGCGGTGGGTTGGGCCTCGCCCACCTCTAAACCAGTAAAGCACTACCGGTCAGACCTATCGTACGCCTCAATGCTTGGTGCACGAAGCGGACTCCTGCGTACTCTTGCCGGCTGGCGCACCGGACTTCTGTTGGCGAAGTGCTAACCACACTTGCCGAGTCAGCGTATTGGCATCGGTGCATCGACCCTCCAATACCGAAGACCCACCACCTTAATTTCCTTTCTTTTTATGCACATGCAAATTTAGCGTAATCAAAAACCGAGCCGAAGCTCCCCAGACCAAAACGTCTGTCTCAAACAATCGAGCCGAAGCTCCCCGGACCCAAAGTACGTCTTTTAACCATCCGATCCGAAGCTTCCTGATATCTTCCTGTGCTACCTGTGTTCGTGAAATGTGCATACCTAATTACTAAGTTATTTTTTTCAGCTTGTTAATACAGTTTACGTTAACCCAGGACTGCCCCCAGTATTCCCTGTGAAGGGCTCTCAAGGGGCACTAGGAACTATATTGGGATTACGCCCAGCGTTCCCTTTCGCAAGATACTTATTATTATTATTGGTTGATTCCCTTACCCATTACTTCCTCATGTTACGATAGGCTAAACCTAGGGTGATTTGACTCTATCTCACCTCGGGGGGGGGGGGGGGGGGGGGGGGGGGACGATCTTTCGTCGAACCCGAGCGCCTCTAAACCCTTGCCAAAACAACACCCTACTCATTTTATATTCCAATGATGCTCCCAGTTCAATTTATCCCTTCCAGCAAACCAACAAAACCCAGCTCATGTGCTATAATTCATATTCCCACTTATTTCCTCCAGATTTACTAAATGCAGACCACTTAAGCTATATGACCCATAAAATGGGAAGTATACCAAATGATCATCCAGTACTCATGCAATAATTATTGGAGGGCTATACTGGGAATTTTAGCCTAAATCCATAATTTCCTAATTTTCATAATTTAACTCATAATTTATTTATTTATTCTAATAATCAAAAGATCCAAATTTGAACATGAAGTACAAGTTTTAGACAAGATAAAATTCCACTAAATTTATGTTAAATGAAAAATGAATAATCATCTAAAATTCCAGAATCTCCCAATTTTTCAGCAAGGTTTAAGCCCTAAATTTTATTTCAAATTCATTCCATAATAAATCATTTAAAGGGGATGTATAACAAAAATACTACCAAAAATTCAGAGAAATTCCAAGATGATTATAAGGATACATAAAACCTCTAAATAAAGTTTCATAATTTTTTTGAAAGAATTATTCTCTGAATTAATTAAATATCCAATTCTCAAAATTATGGTCTTGTAAAGGAAGTTCTGTAAACAGACCTCTAAAAATTATAAATAAATTTCTACAAGTACATTGTGACCTGAGAACATCAAAACCTAAGTCTCATGATTTTTCAACAGATATATCATCAATAATTAATTATATACTACCAAGGCCCCTTTCCAAAGCTTGTGAAGGAAGTACCAAATATAATCAAGCAAAGATTATGATAAAATTCAGGGGTCTTTACATAGGCCTAAAAGATCTTTTGACCAAGTTTCATTAGATTCAAATGGACAGAATAACCATAAGAAATTCAACATCAGTTTGGGCCTTTTGGTAATTAACAAATGAAGTACCAAGACTAAATACATAAAATTCTATAGAAATTACCAGGGGTTCTAGATAACCTAAAACCTACTCTACCCAAGTTTCATAGCATTTGGGGGAACGTTCAGTGGCTGAATCTTCAAATTTGTGCTCCTACCCTAAAACTAGGGTTTGGGTTTTGAGGTGCCTACCTTCCTCCAAATCCTATAAGATTCCTTAGAGGGAACTTAGGATACACTACCTCCATTCCTAATGAGTTTCCAAGGTCATACAAGGGCATTTGCCCCTATGTCCTTCACAACCCCAAAAGGTCCTTCCTTTGGGTTTGAAGTTGAACCTACGGTATGTAACGCCCCGAAACTCAAAGGAGCAAAGGGGAATAATTTGGGCCAGTTTGAGTTCTGGCTGCAGGCACACGGCCTGGGACACGGCGTGTCCCAGGGCGTGTCAAGCCTGTGTCGACACTAAGGCGTGAAGTCGACACTTTGGTCTCGACATTGTGTCGAGACTGGGCACACGGCCTGCGACACGGGCGTGTCGCAGGGCGTGTCGACCCGTGTCGACACTTAGCCGTGAAGTCGACACAGTGCTTCGACGTTGTGTCGAGACACGGCACACGGCCTGCGACACGGGCGTGTCGCAGGGCGTGTCAACCCGTGTCGACACTCGTCCCGCGAAGTCGACACTTTGGTGTCGACAGTGTGTCGAGACATGGCACACGGCCTGCGACACGGGCGTGTCGCAGGGCGTGTCGACCCGTGTCGACACTTAGCCGTGAAGTGCCGAGACCTTGTACACGGCCTGGAGCCCAGGCGTGTCAAGGTGACACGGGCAAGGACACGGGCGTGTCCGAACCCGTGTCAGCGCTCGGGTTGAAAACGGGAGAAAATCATGGGGTACACGGCCAGCTACACGGCCGTGTCAGTTGGAACACGGGCGTGTCAGATCGAACACGGGCGTGTTCGATGCCCGTGTGAGGTTCCAGGTGATTCGATTTTGACGGCGAATGAGGCACACGGCCCTGGACACGGGCGTGTGCCAGGCCGTGTTCGGCCCAGATTGGGCATTTCAGTCCCGAATCGAAGCCGTTCATTTCTTTGACTGAAGATCCAATGGCTGGGGGTTGTTCCTGAAGGGATATACCCGGGTTTTGACTTAGAAAACCCTCACTTTTTCCACTTGATCTCTCTCCAAACCCTTGGAGAAAGAAAAGCTAAGGCAAGAAGAAGAGGAGCTAGATCCGCCATTGGAGGAGCTTCGGAGCTCCGAATCGCAAGCCGACTCCGGATCCACGGAGGCAACGCAAGTGCGGTGATTTCCATCCGATTACTTTTCGATGGCGCCAAAGAGGACCGCAAGGGTAACGATCCTCATCTTGAGCATGAGTCGCTCTTTTCTTTGCATAGGGAAGCCCGCTCTCGCGAGTTTGCGGAGAGTTGGAGGCGTTCCTTCGGGTAGATATGTGAAGTCCCCGTTGTTTAGAGTCCGTATGCGAGAACGGACATAGGCATTTTGGTTGAAGCCTACCCGGACATGTAGTTCGGATCGGTGATGTTGCATTGCATAAGGCCGGAGAAGACTCCGTGCTATTTGGTGTTTTCGGGTTTTTCTACACGGTAGATTGCAGCAGGGAGCCTTGGGGACTAACCCAAAGGTGCACCCGGAAAACTGGGCGGACACGAGGTCTTGCCAACTTGGTGGCCTGAGAGCCAACTTGAACATAACGGGGTTATGTGACTTGTGTTAGAATGGGACTCGGTGAAAGTTTGACCCGCGCATATGGCTTAAATTGCCATTGCGATGTGAGAACGGGTTAGATGGAGCCGTACCCGCTCTATGTCGTTCGGGTTAGAGAGACCTAAAGTACATGGCACTCGCCGTTGGCATAGATGTGAGTCTTCGGTGGTCGATGGCTTAAATTGACGTGACCAATACCATGAAGACGAATTGCTCATAGGAATGGCCGTCTAGTGGCGGTGGTGAGTCCGGAATGTTAATGGCTTCAATTGACGTAACATCGACCGGTTCACCGAGAATGTGCCCTGAGTGCACGGGACGTGTGGCCGTACGAGCCAACGTCTGTGATGAAATGGCTATGATTATATGCATTGCTCGCTTGTGCTAATGAAATGCAGGGAAGGAGCATCGCCGCCCCGAGTTGGGGGCGGGATCGTTATAATTTGGTCAGCATTGCTGACCGTTGCTTTGTTTGCCACCGTGCGGTGGTTTGTTTGCTTGCAGGTGCAGCTGGACCAAGCGGTCAATAGCGGGCTAAAGCCCTTTTTGCGAAGCTGGCCCTCGAAGGCCCGAATGGAAATGTTTTATGTTTTGTTCATGTATGGCCGGCCTGCGTGCCGAGGTTTGGAAATCATGTAAAAGACAAGTGAAACATTTTGTAAGGCCTTAAGGCCGACTTTTGAGTATTTTGTAATAACATTCCTATTATCTTGCTAGTGGACATTCATGCTTGTGCTGGGTTCTTGTTTTGCAACTTTAATAAATTGCTTCCGCTAGAATGCTCTGTGTAGGACGTTGAGATTGGTTGGATGGTTTCCATAAGTAACCACCCGGTCTGTCTGTGGTATATGGCGTCGGGCCCCGGCTGGACCTACTGCTATATGCTAAGCGACGGATAGGGGTGTTACAATTTGGTATCAGACTACTGGTTTTGGTCGGGCTTAAAGTGAATTCGTGGGCGAATTCTTTTTAAGGGGTGGTGAGCACATTGTGTGCGTCATCGTTATAACAGTAAAAAGAACCCATGAATGTCCACTTAGGAATGAAAATACTCGTGTTTGAGGAACCTGCGTGTTCCTATAATTGCTGTTTGCAATGTTATTTGGTCGCTTAACGGTGTTTTGTACCACTATAGGTGACCCGAAGTGGTGTTGGGCCGTCAGAACGCCGAGGTTTCTGAGGCTAGTAGTGCACCAGAAGTTGCTCCCGCAACACCTTTGTCGGCAGAAAATATACGATTGGTGGCTGAAGCGGTGTTAGCCGTGATCAATGCGCAGCCTGGAAGGCAGCGCAGCAGCCCGCTCCTGTGTTGGAGCAAGTACCTCTTCAGGAGGCTGAGCCGAGGAGGATGGAGCAAGTGGTTGTAGAACCAATAGTGCCAAGGAGGGCGACTGAGAGGCAGTTGAAGCATGTAATGAGCTTTAACCCTCCGTTATTCTCGGGGTTGGGAACCCCATCGCAGGCTGAAGACTGGCTCTCTAGGGTGAAGAGAGTCATGACAGCGACGGAGACGGAGGTGTGGCAGATGACCACCATCGCTACGTTCCTGCTGGACGGGGAAGCGAGGATGTGGTGGGAAGGTTTGGAGCTGCATCATTTGAGAGGTAGACAACTGATAGACGTTCCGATGGAAGAGTTCTCGGAATTGTTCTTAGCAAGATACCTCCCTTCTACTCAGAGGATTTCAATGGAGAATGACTTCCTGAAGTTGGTGCAGGGTGAGAGGAACGTGGATGAATATCTCCACGAGTTTACGCGGTTGAGTCGTTATGCTAGCTCCACCATCATGGATGAGGAGCGCAAGACTAATCGTTTTTATGAAGGCTTAAGGGATGAGCTGAGGTTGTTACTGTCGGGGCCAATGACGCAGGGTTTCTTAACCTTGGTCAATACTGCCCGGTCCTTGGAAAAGGACATGAAGAATGTACAAGCGAAGAAAGGCTTGGGTGAAAAGAAATCTGAGTTCAGAGTGCCGACTAATTCAAAGTCCGGCTATCGAAGGGCTTTCAAGAAGCATAGGACTTCGGGTCCAGCTCCTTCTGGCGCTTCTGGGGCGACTACGAGTCGGACCCCGGGCGCGTGCTTTACTTGTGGCAAGACGGGGCATTTCTCCCGTGATTGTTGGAGCGGACGTCCTAAGTCCGAGAGGAGGCCAGGAGCTACCTACGAAGAGAAGGGAAAGGCGGTGGAGTCGACCGCATCCCACTATGCTCCGGCCCAACCAAGGGTCTATAATCTTGGCCAACAGGAGGCCATTAAACAAGCTGACGTGGTGACAGGTACGGTTTAATTTATAGCAAGTCAATTCCTTTATATGCTTGTTATGTATATGTTACCTTACCACTGCTTGTTTAGGATTTGTGTTGATTTGTGAAAACCCGGCACGAGCACTCTTTGATACGGGAGCTTCACACTCCTTCTTGTCCGAAGGATTTATATCACGCATCGGAGTCCCTTCTTCGATGGCGAAGGACAAGTTGGATGTGTTGTTGCCCAATGGGTGTTCGATGCGAGCGGTTAGGATCTGCGAAGTTAAAGTTCGTATTGGAGAGCAGGAGTTTGACCTGCGGGCGTCCTTACTTCCGTTGGTGGAGTTCGACGTCATATTTGGAATGGACTGGCTCTCGGAGCAGCAGGCCCATATAGATTGCGGTAGCAAGGAAGTAAAGCTGGGAGCAAGTCGTGAGACGACTTTTACGGGTTTAAAGGGGTCGAGCAAGACGTTGATGTCTGCTCTTCAGGTGGTGAAGGCGGTTCGTGCTGGAGCAGAACTGTTCTTTACACTAGTGGAGGTTGCAAAGCCGAAGCCCGCGATGGATTGTATTTCAGTGGTATCGGAATACCCTGATGTGTTCCCCGCAGATCTTCCTGGAGCCCCGCCTCAACGGGAGATAGATTTTACTATCGAGCTAGTGCCAGGTGCAAAGCCTGTGTCACGATCTCCGTATCGGCTAGCGCCTAAGGAAATGGCGGAGCTGAAAGTTCAGTTGCAAGAGTTGTTGGAGCAAGGTTATGTGCGCCCGAGTTCTTCGCCTTGGAGCGCACCGGTCCTCTTTGTTAAGAAGAAGGACGGAAGCTTGAGGTTGTGTATTGATTATCGGGAGCTAAACAAGCTGACTGAGAAGAACAAGTACCCGATCCCCCGGATTGATGATCTCTTTGATCAGTTAGTCGGGTCGACGGTGTACTCGAAGTTAGATCTCAAGTCTGGGTACTATCAGCTGCGGATAAGGGAGAGTGATATCCCAAAGACAGCGTTTAGTACGAGATACGGGCATTATGAGTTTACGGTCATGCCGTTTGGGCTGACTAATGCGCCGTCAGTATTTATGGATTTGATGAACAGGACGTTCAGGGAGTACCTAGACCATTTCGTGATCGTCTTCATCGACGATATTTTGGTGTACTCGCAAAGTGAGGAAGATCACTTCAAGCATCTCCATTTGGTGTTGGAGACACTCAGGAGAAACCAGTTGTATGCCAAGTTCTCGAAGTGCGAGTTTTGGCTATCCTCAGTGGCGTTCCTTGGGCATATAGTGAGTGGAGAGGGTATTGCGGTGGATCCGGCGAAGATTGTTGCGATACGGGAGTGGCCTGAGCTTGCTACGGTAGCAGAAGTCCGGAGCTTTTTGGGGCTTGCCGGTTATTATAGGCGCTTCGTAGAGAACTTCTCGCGGATAGCGCTACCTCTCACTACTTTGACGAGGAAGGAGCATAAGTTCGTTTGGACGCCGGAGTGCGCGCGAGCTTTTGAGGAATTGAAGTGTCGGTTGACCACGGCGCCTGTGCTGAGTTCGCCGGTTGGAACCGAAGGCTATGAGATATATAGCGATGCTTCGGGCAGTGGTTTGGGTTGCGTGCTACTGCAGCACGGCAGCGTGATAGCTTATGGCTCGAGACAGCTAAAAGTGCACGAGAGGAATTATCCGGTCCACGACTTGGAGTTGGCGGCCGTGATTTTTGCCTTGAAGCTGTGGAGACACTATTTGTACGGTGTGAAGATTGATATCTACACCGATCACAAGAGCCTAAAGTACCTGATTGATCAGAAAGATCTGAATATGCGGCAGCGTAGGTGGATGGAGTTCCTGGGGGACTATACTTTTAAGATCCACTACGTGCCTGGCAAAGGGAATGCGGTTGCGGACGCGTTGAGTCGCCGAGCCCCAGCTCAAGCGAATTGGCTATCAGTGCATGATGAGCGGTTGGTGCAGGAGCTGGAGGCGTTGGAGATTGTTTGTGTGGATAGACAATCTAGTGCTGAAGCAGTGCTGAATTGGACTGAAGTCCAATATGACCTGGCTGATCGGATTCGGCAGGCTTTGGATATGGATGCTCATATGAAGCAGTTCATGATAGAGGCTCTGGATGGGTCAAATTCCCAATTCGTTGTGGAGGACGGATTGTTGTGGAAAGACGGTCGTTTGTGCGTCCCAAGTGTGGGCAGTTTACGGGCGGAGTTGTTGTACGAGGCGCACCATACCAAGTACTCGATTCACCCGGGGAGCACGAAGATGTACCGCGATATAAAGAAACTGTTTTGGTGGCCGGGTTGAAAAAGGATGTGGCGCTATATGTAGCGAAGTGCCAAACCTGCGCCTTGGTAAAGGCGGAGTGCCAAAAGCCGGGAGGATTTCTTAAGTCCTTGCCTATTCCGGAGTGGAAATTCGACGACATCTCTATGGACTTTGTGCATGGTTTGCCAAGGTCGCAAAAGGGGAACGACGCCATTTGGGTGGTGGTCGATCGATTAACAAAGGTGTCGCATTTTATTCCGCATAGGAAGGATGATCCGGTGGAGAAGCTGGCGAAGCTTTATGTGGATAATATAGTGCGGCTTCATGGTGTGCCCCGCAGCATCGTGAGTGACCGAGATGGGCGGTTCACGTCCAATGATTGGAGGCTGGTGCAGCAAATGTTGGGAACAAAGCTGAAGTTTAGCACAGCCTTCCATCCTCAAACGGATGGGCAGACCGAGAGGGTCAATAGAACGATGGAAGACATGCTTCGCATGTGTGTCTTGGACTTTGGAAAGCAATGGGAGGACCACCTTTATTTGGTGGAGTTCGCATACAACAACAGCTACCAAGCAAGTATTCAGATGGCGCCTTTCGAGGCCCTATATGGTAGAAGATGTCGCACGCCGTTGTCTTGGTTAGAAACGGGCGAGTCGAAGTTGTATAAGCGATCGGAAGTGGATGATGCTACTTCTTTGGTGAGAACCATTCGGGAGAGGTTGCTTATCGCTCAGGACCGGCAAGCAAAGTACTATAATGCCAAGCACAGGAACGTGGAGTTCGCTGTGGGCGATTATGTATACTTGAAGATCAAGCCGTTCAAGGGTGTCTCGCGGGTGCGGCGATTGAAAAAGCTAAGCCCGAGGTACCTTGGACCGTTCGAGGTTCTGGAGCGAGTAGGAGAAGCGGCCTATCGGCTGAAGCTTTCAGTGGAGCTAAGTGGTTTACATGATGTATTCCATATTTCGGTGCTTCGGAAGGCGGTGCAAGAGCCTACGCAAGTGATCGCGGCCAATCAAGTGCCGGTGGATAGTGGGCTAACGACAAAAGTCAAGCCCGTGCGGATTGAGGACTCGGAGGTCAAGCGGCTACGCAATAAAGAGATCAGGATGGTCAAAGTCCGGTGGGACAATTGCGGTCGTGAGGAGCTCTCTTGGGAGCGAGAGCAGACGATGCTTGACGAATATCCGGAGTTGTTCCGCTCAGGTACAAATTTAAGTTTGTACATGTTGTTTTTCCCTTTATGTAATTTCGTGGGCGAAATTCTTTTAAGAGGGGTAGAGTTGTAACGCCCCGAAACTCAAAGGAGCAAAGGGGAATAATTTGGGCCAGTTTGAGTTCTGGCTGCAGGCACACGGCCTGGGACACGGGCGTGTCCCAGGGCGTGTCAAGCCTGTGTCGACACTAAGGCGTGAAGTCGACACTTTGGTCTCGACATTGTGTCGAGACTGGGCACACGGCCTGCGACACGGGCGTGTCGCAGGGCGTGTCGACCCGTGTCGACACTTAGCCGTGAAGTCGACACAGTGCTTCGACGTTGTGTCGAGACACGGCACACGGCCTGCGACACGGGCGTGTCGCAGGGCGTGTCAACCCGTGTCGACACTCGTCCCGCGAAGTCGACACTTTGGTGTCGACAGTGTGTCGAGACATGGCACACGGCCTGCGACACGGGCGTGTCGCAGGGCGTGTCGACCCGTGTCGACACTTAGCCGTGAAGTGCCGAGACCTTGTACACGGCCTGGAGCCCAGGCGTGTCAAGGTGACACGGGCAAGGACACGGGCGTGTCCGAACCCGTGTCAGCGCTCGGGTTGAAAACGGGAGAAAATCATGGGGTACACGGCCAGCTACACGGCCGTGTCAGTTGGAACACGGGCGTGTCAGATCGAACACGGGCGTGTTCGATGCCCGTGTGAGGTTCCAGGTGATTCGATTTTGACGGCGAATGAGGCACACGGCCCTGGACACGGGCGTGTGCCAGGCCGTGTTCGGCCCAGATTGGGCATTTCAGTCCCGAATCGATGCCGTTCATTTCTTTGACTGAAGATCCAATGGCTGGGGGTTGTTCCTGAAGGGATATACCCGGGTTTGACTTAGAAAACCCTCACTTTTTCCACTTGATCTCTCTCCAAACCCTTGGAGAAAGAAAAGCTAAGGCAAGAAGAAGAGGAGCTAGATCCGCCATTGGAGGAGCTTCGGAGCTCCGAATCGCAAGCCGACTCCGGATCCACGGAGGCAACGCAAGTGCGGTGATTTCCATCCGATTACTTTTCGATGGCGCCAAAGAGGACCGCAAGGGTAACGATCCTCATCTTGAGCATGAGTCGCTCTTTTCTTTGCATAGGAAGCCCGCTCTCGCGAGTTTGCGGAGAGTTGGAGGCGTTCCTTCGGGTAGATATGTGAAGTCCCCGTTGTTTAGAGTCCGTATGCGAGAACGGACATAGGATTTTGGTTGAAGCCTACCCGGACATGTAGTTCGGATCGGTGATGTTGCATTGCATAAGGCCGGAGAAGACTTCGTGCTATTTGGTGTTTTCGGGTTTTCTACACGGTAGATTGCAGCAGGGAGCCTTGGGGACTAACCCAAAGGTGCACCCGGAAAACTGGGCGGACACGAGGTCTTGCCAACTTGGTGGCCTGAGAGCCAACTTGAACATAACGGGGTTATGTGACTTGTGTTAGAATGGGACTCGGTGAAAGTTTGACCCGCGCATATGGCTTAAATTGCCGTTGCGATGTGAGCACGGGTTAGATGGAGCCGTACCCGCTCTATGTCGTTCGGGTTAGAGAGACCTAAAGTACATGGCACTCGCCGTTGGCATAGATGTGAGTCTTCGGTGGTCGATGGCTTAAATTGACGTGACCAATACCATGAAGACGAATTGCTCATAGGAATGGCCGTCTAGTGGCGGTGGTGAGTCTGGAATGTTAATGGCTTCAATTGACGTAACATCGACCGGTTCACCGAGAATGTGCCCTGAGTGCACGGGACGTGTGGCCGTACGAGCCAACGTCTGTGATGAAATGGCTATGATTATATGCATTGCTCGCTTGTGCTAATGAAATGCAGGGAAGGAGCATCGCCGCCCCGAGTTGGGGGCGGGATCGTTATAATTTGGTCAGCATTGCTGACCGTTGCTTTGTTTGCCACCGTGCGGTGGTTTGTTTGCTTGCAGGTGCAGCTGGACCAAGCGGTCAATAGCGGGCTAAAGCCCTTTTTGCGAAGCTGGCCCTCGAAGGCCCGAATGGAAATGTTTTATGTTTTGTTCATGTATGGCCGGCCTGCGTGCCGAGGTTTGGAAATCATGTAAAAGACAAGTGAAACATTTTGTAAGGCCTTAAGGCCGACTTTTGAGTATTTTGTAATAACATTCCTATTATCTTGCTAGTGGACATTCATGCTTGTGCTGGGTTCTTGTTTTGCAACTTTAATAAATTGCTTCCGCTAGAATGCTCTGTGTAGGACGTTGAGATTGGTTGGATGGTTTCCATAAGTAACCACCCGGTCTGTCTGTGGTATATGGCGTCGGGCCCCGGCCGGACCTACTGCTATATGCTAAGCGACGGATAGGGGTGTTACACGGTAAATCAAGCCTAAATCATCCCATTTTCCTTAAGAGGGTGACATTGGCCATGCCAAGTCAGTGTCCAAAACCTCAGCCTCTGTTGAGGGGAGGGTACCACCCTAAGTCCATAGTGCACTTTTAATCAAGAATACCACCTTAAAACCTAACTAGGGTTTGGTGATTCCCTAGCCAAACACAATCCAAATGAGTTAAAATTTTGTACAGAACTAGCTCTTGATGTCAGGGACCACTGTCCAAAATTTGGGAGGTTTTGGAGGTATTTGACCACTTAATTAAATTACCCTAGCATTACTAAATAAAATTAAAAACATTAGGCAAAGTACCTCCAAAAATTCTGAGTTTTGGGCATGATCTAGGTATTCCTAGGTTAGACTCCCTGCCAAAATTTTAAGTGATTTGGACTAAGGATGAAGTGTGGGCACTCATTTTAATGACTGTCTAGCCCTAAGTATATGTCCCACCAAAATGGGTGCCCTAGTCAGACCATGCACCCAAATGGGTTCACACCAATTTTAAAATAATGTAGACACAAAGGGCTACAACTTTCATGTTGAAGGTTTTTCCACCAGGTGAGCCTAAGTATTTTTAAAATTTAAAACCAAAAAATACTAAATCTGTGACATAAATCGAAATATCAAAATTTAATATTCTATAGTTTAAATCAGATGAAGCATGAATCTTGGCGCAAATTTGACGGGATCCAATCGTCTTCTTCTTTGAGCCGACGACCAAGATTCATCCCGCCTGGAGCCACTTCCAAGCTCTGCCGCCGGCGATCCAGCACCTTCCCCGGCCGGCCACCGCCACCACCACCTCCGTTGAGGTGGTGGCTGTCGCCAGGCGGCAGCTCAGCCCCCGGAGAGGTGTTTTCCGGCGGTTCTAGTCGGAAGTTTTTTGCCGAAAAACCATGAAAATAATGGTTTGTATCGGGCTCAATTGAGCCCGAACCTTTAACCTAAGGAGACCTATGATCTACCCGTGAGTTAAGGAGAGGGGGGACCTTTCTGGCAGCCCGAATGCGGGAGGAACGGCGGGAAGCCATTGTCGACGGCGGCGGCGCTCGGCTTCTGCAACAACACAGTGGGATGGCCTGTTTCCACCAGGTAAAAGCTAGAAAATGTTCCCCTCTGCCCACTGATGATGTTTAAATGGACAATTGGGGAGGGGCGGCTGGTTCTTCAATGCCCATCAAACACCATTAATGGTGTAGCTCGGGTTGAGTGGGGGGGGGGGGGGCTGAATCTACCCCTTGGTGGTCAGGAAATGGCTGGGATCAACTCCTCCTCCCTAGAGGAGTTGATTGCAGCCATTAATAGTGGTTGTTGGCCTCCCTTTGGCCGGCTCCCACTCTCCCCTTCCTCTCCCCCATATTCTCTCTCCACCATTAACATGAAGGGAAGCTCCCTTCTCTCTCCTAGTCACCCATGTTGACTGGTCAATACCATAGGTTATGTGCAGCCCACTTAGTCATGATGGTTATGAAGAGTGATGTTAGCCTAAGGGAGAAATGGCTGAGCTTGGGTTAGCCCATTTGGGCTAAGTTTGACTTGGCTTAAGCTAGGGTTGACTTAGGTCAATCTGATCATTTGGGTTGACCCCATTGGGTCCTTGGTGACCCATTGGCCTCCCCTAAGGCCTATGTGGGGTTATGTAGGGTTACCTTACACCTTAGGGGTCACCTACCCTTAGTAAGGGCACTTGACCAGATTTGGGGGCTTGAGTTGACTTGGGTCAACTTGGCCTCAAAGGCTGACCCCAAGGTGTTCTTAGTGACCCTTTTACTTCACTTTAGGGTTAGGAGGGCATAAGTGAGGTCCTCTGGGCTAGGAGTTGATCAATTGACCCTAAGTAGGCTAGTTTGACCCATTTAGGGTTAGGGTTGACTTTGGTCAACTGAGTCCCTTTGATTGACCCCAGTGGATCCTTATGGCTCTAATGTGCCTCCCAAGGTATTAGGGGGTGTTGAGGTTGGGTCTTGGGGTCAAGGTGTAGCCCCATGGTCATCCTAGACCATTGTTCAGAGTTCTACTATTTGCAGACCATGATGATTTTTAACACTTTGTCTCCTTTCTCCTAGCCCATTTCTGGTTTCCTAGGGTTTGTCATGACCTAGTCATGGACAAAACCACTCCTAGGGGTCTAGTTGGAAATGGGATGTTACAGCCAGGGCGGCCTTGCCGCTCCAGGCTGCGGCCAAGCCGCCAAGCCGCCGGCGGCCAGGCCGCTGTCCGAGTTCACCGCCAGCTACCGCAGGCTGCCAGTCAGGCCGCCAGCCTTGCCGCCGGCAAGGCTGCCGGCCAGGCCGCCGCCGTGCCGCCGGTCGGCCGCCTCCACCGCCCGGCCGCCCCTCACCATAGACTGCCTGCCTGCCATCCAATCATGGTGGGCTTTCCTCGCCGTTCGATCTGGTGGGTAACCACCCACTAACCCACTACATTGGTGGTGGGGTCCGCCATGAACCTCTCCTGGAGGCTATAAAAGGATCCCCAGGGCCTCCTCATTCTTCATCTTTTGGCTCCCGGTCATCTTCTTCCTCAGGCAATAGCTCTGCCGAACGTCTCCCTAGAATCATCATCCAGCCACCACGAGCCACCAGCGCATCACCAGCAGCAAAACGACTAAGTCCCGGAGCGAGCAGAAGGAGGAAGGCAACCCCTGCAAACAGGCGCACGACGAACCCGCGCTCCAAGCTTCAGAGCGCCAGAGCCATCTCACGCATTCTAGTGTACAAATCGTTCCTGCGACGCAGCATGTTGCCCGCTGGGAGCCGTAGAGCTTATATCTCAGCCCATGTTGTAATGGGAGCAGTATGTCGCCCCGATTCTCAGAACGCATTGTAACCACGAGTAGCTAGTGGATTTAGACCGGCACAGATCCGGTCACGTGGTTTTTTACTCAATTGAGGGGTTTTTCCACATCATCACATCTTGAGTTGATCTTTCCTTTTCACTGACTGTGTGCGCGCTCGACCGCCCTGCGAGGTAAGGCGGTCCGGTTGAATTTGGTTCGACTGGGGCATCGAGTTAGCCCGCAACAACAATGTTCTCATTGGATCCTAAGGACTATTGAGTCGTTGATCATTATAACATTTTTTAAATGTTTAGATAGTGTAATTGTTTTTGCTAGGTTTTTTCTCGTTAAAACTTACAAAGTAGTCTGGATGTATATTTACTCCAAAGACTATATTTCCAAGATTTGACTTAGCTTCTTCTAAAAGTCCATTAAGGGTGTCGATAATACGTTCATCTCGATAAACAAGAAGAATAGGGCTATTTATTCCTACTTGAAATAACCCAATTATTTTTAGTTAGATTCGTCCTACATGTAAGTAGTTTTTATCATGATATTGTTTTATTTATTTATTTATTTATATCCAGAAATTGAATTGAAATTTTAAGTTTTTTTGAGTTCTATATTATCTTGCATGCAATCAAATATATAATATTTTTTATTTTAAAATTTATATTTTCAAATTGTTTATTTTATATATTTCATTTTTATATGTTTTAGGTATGACAATGTTTAGTCGATCGACATCTTCATCATTTATGGTGTATTCTTCTCCAATACTATCAGTTATTATACTATTGGTTGTTTCTAATTCATAAGTATTCAGTAGGGCAATGAAGGATGGTGACTCAAAATAGTCAGAATTATATTTGCTATTTTTGGAGACCGTTATTGTGTTTTATTTAGAACACTTTCTTTATCGTGAGAAAAGATCTTCATATTTAAGGATTATCAATAGTGTTATTCGATTAACTTGTTCAATTTGAATGTCGTTGATTGCCGTACTTTTAATTATGATGGATAATATTGGTGTTTTGGAGGATCGAATTATGGTGCTAGTAATAAATAATATTTTTTTGAAATAGTTGGTCTATTCGTGATTAATCAAAAATATCCTTGTAGAATGAATAGTAATTTGTAAGTCGAGTGGTATTTTGCGTGTATGATATGATGTTATTGTAATATTTGTACTGACAGATAGTGTGTATTTTAGAAAAGTAATATAATCTCTTTGTGGATACAGGACATATTGTGATGTTAATTATATTTTAATGTTATTTAATGTTATTTAATGTTTGATTTAAAGTGATCATATTTACGTTTATTTTTCAATTTTTTTTGAAATATGAATATACAGATTCTAATTCGTATATTGACGATTCATTACTATGAACATCCTTTATGTTGTATGTTTTAACATTGTAATCTTGAAGATTTGGGGTGAAAATATTTTTATAGTGGTGGAACATTCATTAGCGAAAGACATTCTTGTTAGCATTTGAAGGACTTGAAATTCTTTTTTTATTTTTGTTGTACAAATTTTTTTTATGAAAATCATTATCTTTTTTTATTTTTTTTATTTGAGTTTCATTTTTTCAGGTTCTTTTATACTTTGGACGTTGATATTGATGGTAACTTCGTGTGTAACCATAATTAGATTGGTTTCTTCATCATAATTATTACACCAGTTAAAACCTAGTTTCAAGGGTGCAATTTATTCTTTTATTTGTTTTAAAGATTTTGCTTGTTCACAGTAACCCTTTATTATTTCTATACATGATTTTTTTAGAAATCCCAGTTTATGAGAGTAATGTGTATCTGTATTTCAAAGTGTATATTAATGTGTTTCAAGGGGCTGAGATTTTTTTTGAAAAAACATTATCCATATTTTTTTCTTTTGAATGCCATTAAGTTTAAACATATAACTAATATATGTAGTAGTAAATTCTTCTTACAAATATCACATAATTATATCTGTAATAGTAGACCTTCTATATTTCGTATGTTTGATAGGTTGTCACCTATAAGATTGGCGTATAATATTGAGACTAATCTGTTAATCTTTTTTTTTTTGAAGTTGCAAACATAATATATTGAATTCTTTTGGGATGCATGTTCCCAAAGTTTTTAAGCCGGATTAAAGCAAAACCTTCCCAAAGTCTCGTGGAATATAGGAGGAAATCATCTTAATTGAGTTCTCTATAAAGAATTTGTATGGTTTCATTTATATGTTGAGTCCACTCGGTCATGTAGTTTCTTAATGTCGATGTGAACTATTGACTATATTAAAAAAACTTCTCAAACTATTATGTGTATTATGTGTTGATAACTTATTTTGATGTTCTTGATGATTATGACAATTTATCTATTCTTGTTGCTTAGCATATCTAAAAAATTTAGAATTATTGGAACGTGTGTTCTGCATCTCCTTAGTTTGACAATATTAAATCTCAAGTTATATATGATCATACTTATGTTGGGTATTAGGACTGTAACGATTTGGCTTGATTCGGTTTTTGATCAAAACCGCTAACCGAACCACCCACGTTGTGGTTTCAAAAATCTAAAATCGAACCGAACCGCGAACACCATTGGAACCGAATCAAACCGTTTGGTTTGGTTTTGTTCGGTTTAAGTAGTTCAATACTTAAAAGAAAAGAAATTTGCTACCGAGAACTGATAAGAGAAATAATAACATTGATGATGGTATTAATGTCAGACCAAGACATTGTCGAAGTTATCGTCATAATGAAAAAAATCACCAACTGATTTTCTATCCCGACATATGTATAGACCTTATGTGGCTAATCCATGATAGTTTCTCCCTTTAATTATACTATAGAAAGAAAGTGACATTGAATCATGAAGCTATTATACAATGAAAATGTTAATATTAAAAATAAATGAAAAAAATTAATGTTAAAAATAGTTGTGATGCCAAGACTTAATTAATATATTATACTCAGCATATAACAGTAAAAGTTAATAACTATATTGTTTATTTTTAATAAATTAGACTTATAACTTATGAAATAAAGTATCCCCAATAAAATAAAATATAATTAAAGCTAATATGTTTATGTTTGACTCGGTTCGGTTTGACACTCCATACTGTGAACTGAACTGAACAACGCGGTTATTCAAAAATTGAAACCGTAACAGAACCGTGGGCTACTAAATCCGAACCAAAACAAAGCGTTTTGATTTGGTTTGGTTAGGTTGGGTGGTTCGGTTGGTTCCGGCTTACACCCCTATTGGGTATAATGTGCAGGCTTATAGGTATGAAGACTTTCCACTATTATGACCTACCATCAGACGCTAGTACTTCCACATACGTTAGCTATGCAGGCTTATAAGTTGAGGATGACATGTTTCCACTTTATGGGATATTGCGGGGCATTAGGACTGCCACGGGCGCTAGCCATGTCGACGACCATCGAGACGAAACTATGGACAAGTCTAATGCGTCGCGCTGTCCAAAAGTGGCAAGTGAATATTTTTGGATTTTTACTAATTTGGTGATGGATAGCCGACAACAACGCTTAAAAAGACATACCGCTATTGTTGAATTCTGTGAAGTGAAAGTGGGTGAATGGAAGGCTTGGGAAACCTATCCGCGCGGACTACGCGGACTGGGTTGGCGGACTGCTAGGTCGGCAGGGATGTTGCAGACGGTTTGCTCTGTGGCGGCCTGGGCGGTCTGTTCGCGCGGACTGCGCGGACAGCAGCGGCGGTCTGACAGGCCAGTGTATGCTCAGCAGGCGGTCTACTCCCAGGAAGTAACCGGGCAGATAGGAATGTTATCCGCGGAGTCCGGCTTGAAGCGGACTGAAGAACTGGAGCTCGGCAGACCGGTTTGGCAGATGCCTTGGTCTTGCTCTAGTGAAGCGGCAAGTGGAAGCCGCGGAGACCGCCGGTCAGCGCGGACAGGAACTGGAGGTCGCCCGGTATGGCGGGCTAGATCCAGTGTCCGCCTGTAAGTGCGGACTGGCCCTTGCGGCCAGTGGGCTGGACTTGGTGGGAACTGAACCAAGTCCAGGAGGCTCAGTCCGGGGAGATCGCGCAGTGGAGCGCGGGCTGGTTTCTCAGTCCGCCAAGCGTAGTAGAAGTGCAGTTGCCTTGTTTGCTAGCTTGGGGAAATGCGGACTGTAGAATTGCTTGTGCAGGAGCGTGCGGACTGGAGCCGGAGTCCGCTGAGTCCGGTTGAGCCTTGTGATGAGGTTGACTCAGGGAAGCGGACTGGAGTTCGCTGTATACGCGGACTGGGGTCTGCTGTTAGCGGACTGGATTGGCGTGTCCGCTAAGTCCGGAGGTGCCTTGGCAATGAGGTAATGGACTTGGGATATGCGGACGATAGCCGGGTATCCGCTGAGTCCGGCAGGTGCCTTGATGGCGCGGTTGCGGGCTCGGGTTTTGCGGGCTGATGCCTTGTCCGCAGAATGGCGGATACGGCTGTTGTGGAGTCCGGCTGTGGTGGTCCTGGCTTGGTCTCTGGCGGCAAGGCGGACTGGATATTGGAGTCCGGCCTTGGAGAAGCTGGGGCGGACTGGCTATCGGCACAGGGCGGCGAACTGGAATGTGTGTCCGCGGGCTGGCGGACACATAAGTTCTTGCTGCGGGTTGTGGCGGTGATCCTATCGGGAAGGGCGGTGACCATACTCATCGTCGTGCCTATAAATAGGACCCATGTCACATCAGGAATCATATAGACCTAACCCGAAGTAAGTGAACAGTTTTTGAGCTCGCGTAAGTTGCTGCGGTCTGGACTTTGTGTCCGCGCGGATAGAGTTGACCCGGTTGTGTTGTGCAGGTTGTGCGGATAGCGCTGGAAAGCCAGGACTTGGCTCTGATTGCGGTCAGGGACAGTGCGGACTCTGCGGTTAAGCAACAGGCGGTAAACAGCAGGTCGCGGATAGCGGCCAGGCGGTCTTCTCTTTGGCGACTTGGTTCGGGGTTCAGGAAGTCGCCGGTTTCTGGCGGACTGTTCCATTCGGTGGCGCAGCTTGTGCGGTCTGGCGGCGTGCAGACCGGCGGTGAAGAGCTAAGCATTGGAGTAAGGGTGAGTCCGCGCGGCTTGGGTTGCGGTCTGGCGACCTGGCGGACTGAGCGGACTCCACAGCAGTAGGTCGGCGGCTTGATTGTTTGAGTCCGCGCGGCTTGTTTTTTGTTCTTGTCTTTGTA
This sequence comes from Platanthera guangdongensis, assembly GCA_039583875.1. NCBI lineage: Eukaryota > Viridiplantae > Streptophyta > Magnoliopsida > Asparagales > Orchidaceae > Platanthera > Platanthera guangdongensis. Next base: position 115,121,336 of record CM077154.1, read on the forward strand.
ACTGTCTCTGCTCTCCCGGTGTTGGGTTTTGGTGAAGCATGTCTCGCCATGTATGCCTCGCCTTGTAAAGAAGTTTGCTCTTGATCAATAAAGAAGCTTGTGCTGCATGTGTTGCTGGTTGTTACTGCTTTGTTGAGATAACCACTGTTAACTCCACGATCCGGGAAAACTTTCAACATATAAGTGGGCGTTTTCTCCTTCGGTTTGTTGAGTTTTCAGCAGGGTATCCAAGGGGGCGTCTGCGGTTTGTTGAATTTTAACATGGTATCAGAGCCAGGTTGTTGGAGTGGTCAAGCAGTGCTCAATGGAAGTAGTTGCTCGTCTGTCGAGGAAACCAGTGGTAGAACCATGGCAGTGGAGGATGCAAGTTGTCTTGGTATTGATCTTCTTACAGAGGCGAACTGTGAACGGTGGAAGTCCTGTATGAAGAGCTTTCTTCTTGGCGAGGACCTTTGGGAGGTTGTATGCGGAGCAGGAAGACAAGAGGATACTGCTGGCAATGCTGAGGCGATGAGAGCTTGGAAGGAGGCAAATGCGAAAGCGGAGTCTATTCTCAAGCAGGTGATCTCATCGGAGCTCTTGGACCACATCAGTGGATGTCGGTCAGCTGCGGAGGTTTGGACTTCCCTTGATGGGTTGTTCAGGAAGAAGGTGAAGGAGGTTGCTGCTGATGATGGTCCCTCTACTTCATATCAGGAAGAAAGGAGTGTTTCTCCTAGGCGTGATAGGAAGAGGAAGGAAGGACCACGGTGCTATAAATGCAAGCAGCAAGGTCATCTTCGGAAGGAGTGCAAGGTTACCTTGCTCTCGGCGAACGTTGCTCAGGTAGGGAGGAAGGAGAAGAACGTAGTTGGGACTTCAACTAGTTCTGGATCTGATCGGCTGGATGCCAATGATAGTGCAGCTATCTGGCATGAAAGACTGGGGCATGTAGGGATGGACAAGCTGAAAGCAATGGCGGAAAGAAGACTCGTAAGAGGCTTGCCTAGATTGTCATCCTATGGCGATGGTCGGGGGTGTGCGGGATGTCAGGAAAGTGGAGCCTATCGCTTCATGGTCGACAAAGCACAAGCCAGGAGTAATGCACCATTGGCGGTTGTCCATTGTGCTCTGGTGGGACCGACCGTCACGGCCAGTCTTGGAGGCAGCAGGTTCATGCTGATATTGGTTGATGACTATTCTGGGTATACTTGGGTATACTTTATGAAGACGAAGTCCAACATGGTACGCTTGTTTGTGGAGTTCAAGAAGCTTGTCGAAGGCCAGCTTGGCCGGAGGATCAAGGTGTTGAGGACAAGTTTCGGTGGTGAGTTTGCCTCAACCGAGTTCTCACGCTTTTGCAGGAAGCAAGGGATCCGGATGGAGCTTTCTTGTGGACATACTTCACAACAGGGTAGTGTTGCAGCTCGGATGATCCGTTGGTTAACGGAGACCTGCAAGTGTTGGCTTCGAAGTAAAGGCGTTCCGAAGGCTCTTTGGGCGGAGGGAATAGCCTGTGCTGCTCATGTCATCAACCGGATGCCTCTTAGTCCGATCATAATGAAGACTCCTTATGAGCTAATGTTCGGAGTGAAGCCCTCAGTGAAGCACCTTCGGGTGTTTGGATCTACCTGCTATATACACTCTCCGGGTGCTCTCAAGACAAAGCTAGTCTTTGTAGGGTATGATGAGCAGAAAAGAAGATGGAGGTGTATGGATCCTGCGACGAAGAAACTCATAGTGTCGAGAGACATTGTTTTTGATGAGTTGACGCCGTATTGGGGTAGCTCTTATGTGGAGCTAGAAATAAGCAGGTCAGATGATGGGCTGAAGGAGGCTGCTGCTAAGGAAGTGGAGTTGCCTGAGTCACCAGGTGCTCCAGGTTGTTCTAGCTCCGGGGCAAAGGCGTCAGAGTCGGGAAGAAGGGGGAGCGATGCTCCAGGACCTTCTGGCTCAAAGGCGGAGGCTTCCTGTTCAGGAAGCAAGGGGAGCGATGTTCCAGGCAGTTCATGTTCAAGAGGGGAGTCTACTGGTTCAGGTAGCAGGGGGAGCGTTGCTCCAGGTGCTCTTGGTTCCAGTAAGGAGGCGTCTTGTTCAGGGAACAAAGGGAGCATTGTTCCGGGTTTGCCCGGGAACGGAGCTGGTTCAAAAGCAGCGGAGGTGGTTAGCCATGATCAGGTTCTTCGGAGATCGAAGAGGATCAATAAGCCACCAGCTCGATATAGTGAAGGGAACACGGCGGACTTGGTCCCGTGTTTCCTTGTTAGCCCTCAGGTCGAGCAAGGGACTTCTGGCTGTGATGACCCCACTAGAATCAAGGAGGTGGTTGACACCAAGTCTGATGAGGTGACTTCTCTCAGAGGCAACAAGGCTTGGGCTTCTGGGTCCAAGGAAGTTGGTGATACTCCTATGATGCATGAGTGGAGGTTGAAGCTGAAGAAGGCAGAGGGAAGCATGGCTCCTTTTGGGAGATGCTGGAGGGCTCCCTCATGGTCCATGATATGCGGGGCGAGGACTATGTCTTGGACATCTCTTCGTAGATGCTATCGGAAGGACCAGGTGCAAGGTTACGGGAGCTGCTGGAGTTATTCACCACTTCTCACTTCAAGGGGGAGTGTTGAATTCTGTGAAGTGAAAGTGGGTGAATGGAAGGCTTGGGAAACCTATCCGCGCGGACTACGCGGACTGGGTTGGCGGACTGCTAGGTCGGCAGGGATGTTGCAGACGGTTTGCTCTGTGGCGGCCTGGGCGGTCTATTCGCGCGGACTGCGCGGACAGCAGCGGCGGTCTGACAGGCCAGTGTATGCTCAGCAGGCGGTCTACTCCCAGGAAGTAACCGGGCGGATAGGAATGTTATCCGCGGAGTCCGGCTTGAAGCGGACTGAAGAACTGGAGCTCGGCAGACCGGTTTGGCAGATGCCTTGGTCTTGCTCTAGTGAAGCGGCAAGTGGAAGCCGCGGAGACTGCCGGTCAGCGCGGACAGGAACTGGAGGTCGCCCGGTATGGCGGGCTAGATCCAGTGTCCGCCTGTAAGTGCGGACTGGCCCTTGCGGCCAGTGGGCTGGACTTGGTGGGAACTGAACCAAGTCCAGGAGGCTCAGTCCGGGGAGATTGCGCAGTGGAGCGCGGGCTGGTTTCTCAGTCCGCCAAGCGTAGTAGAAGTGCAGTTGCCTTGTTTGCTAGCTTGGGGAAATGCGGACTGGAGAATTGCTTGTGCAGGAGCGTGCGGACTGGAGCCGGAGTCCGCTGAGTCCGGTTGAGCCTTGTGATGAGGTTGACTCAGGGAAGCGGACTGGAGTTCGCTGTATACGCGGACTGGGGTCTGCTGTTAGCGGACTGGATTGGCGTGTCCGCTAAGTCCGGAGGTGCCTTGGCAATGAGGTAATGGACTTGGGATATGCGGACGATAGCCGGGTATCCGCTGAGTCCGGCAGGTGCCTTGATGGCGCGGTTGCGGGCTCGGGTTTTGCGGGCTGATGCCTTGTCCGCAGAATGGCGGATACGGCTGTTGTGGAGTCCGGCTGTGGTGGTCCTGGCTTGGTCTCTGGCGGCAAGGCGGACTGGATATTGGAGTCCGGCCTTGGAGAAGCTGGGGCGGACTGGCTATCTGCACAGGGCGGCGAACTGGCATGTGTGTCCGCGGGCTGGCGGACACATAAGTTCTTGCTGTGGGTTATGGAGGTGATCCTATCGGGAAGGGCGGTGACCATACTCATCGTCGTGCCTATAAATAGGACCCATGTCACATCAGGAATCATATAGACCTAACCCGAAGTAAGTGAACAGTTTTTGAGCTCGCGTAAGTTGCTGCGGTCTGGACTTTGTGTCCGCGCGGATAGAGTTGACCCGGTTGTGCTGTGCAGGTTGTGCGGATAGCGCTGGAAAGCCAGGACTTGGCTCTGATTGCGGTCAGGGACAGTGCGGACTCTGCGGTTAAGCAACAGGCGGTAAACAGCAGGTCGCGGATAGCGGCCAGGCGGTCTTCTCTTTGGCGACTTGGTTCGGGGTTCAGGAAGTCGCCGGTTTCTGGCGGACTGTTCCATTCGGTGGCGCAGCTTGTGCGGTCTGGCGGCGTGCAGACCGGCGGTGAAGAGCTAAGCATTGGAGTAAGGGTGAGTCCGCGCGGCTTGGGTTGCGGTCTGGCGACCTGGCGGACTGAGCGGACTCCACAGCAGTAGGTCGGCGGCTTGATTGTTTGAGTTCGCGCGGCTTGTTTTTTGTTCTTGTCTTTGTAACTGTCTCTGCTCTCCCGGTGTTGGGTTTTGGTGAAGCATGTCTCGCCATGTATGTCTCGCCTTGTAAAGAAGTTTGCTCTTGATCAATAAAGAAGCTTGTGCTGCATGTGTTGCTGGTTGTTACTGCTTTGTTGAGATAACCACTGTTAACTCCACGATCCGGGAAAACTTTCAACATATAAGTGGGCGTTTTCTCCTTCGGTTTGTTGAGTTTTCAGCAGGGTATCCAAGGGGGCGTCTGCGGTTTGTTGAATTTTAACAGCTATGCGGTAACTTTAGCACCGACGGTAGATTATTTTAAAACGACTATAAAAGGATGTATTTTTTCCTGAGTTGACAAGAAGAGACTACGCACAATTAGGGTTCCACCGTCGCTCTATTGTTGCGAACCACCGTCTCCAAGCAAGGAAAATAAAACTATCCCCCCCCCGTTTGTGATTGAAGATCTTTGAAAAGCAAAATCTACAATGACCATCAACAGTTGATTGTGTGCAAGAAGAATGATATTCAGAAGCATCGATCGCCCGCCGCTCTACGGAGGAAATCTTTTTTGAGGGAGCAATAGTTTCTAACTTCTATTTCTCTATTTTTATTCTTCTCTTTTCTAGCCTTTTGCGTGTGAGGAAAATCGACCAGGGAGGTCGTCGGAATCTGGGAAGGGTTCCATGGGAAATCGTCCGGGGAGGACGTCTAGATCAGAGAGATATAGTGGGCTCTAAGACCCTTTTGGGGAGCAATGTGAGGAGCCGGATCAAAAATCTTTCCAGCAAGGAATGTGAGGAGCCGATTAAACTGGTCCTTGGGTGTGGGTAGGTATAAAAACCAAAAGGGTGTCATATTCATCACCTACGATCTCCAGCATCATGGAGATATAGCTTTGTGTTATGTATAAACATTTTATTAGTTTTGAATAAAATTTAGTTTCATTGTTTCATCATATTTTTCATGTCTACACATTGCTGGTACATTGAGTGTTGTGTTAGAAATCTCAAAATGATATTCTGCAAAATGAAACTTGTTGAATTTTCTCAAAGTGGTCAACGAGGTAGCCTGACGCCAAATTAATATTCTCAGCACTACCAAGATCACACCTTGATCATGCGGAAACCCGAAGAGAAAGCTTAAACACCAAATGCAAGTAGAAGGAACGAGCATATCATATATTCATTAACTTCTTTACAGGGCGAGGTATACATGGCGAGACATGATTTCGCCAGTACACAAGGAAATAATAAAAAGAACAAAACAAGCCATGCAGACAGTACTGGAGACCGCCGAGACCGCTCAGTCCGCCAAGGTCGCCGAAGCCGCCGAACTGCTACTACTAAAAGCCGAATAGAACACGGAGTCCGCCGAGACTGTGAGGTCGCGCGGACACACCGTTATTCACTGACTACTACTGAAATGAAGAACAGGCCGCCTACCCGCCTGAGTTCGGCGGACATGTTATTGGACTTGGAAATGCTGAAGCTGAGAAAAACTGACAAGCCGCAGAAGCAACCTACTGAGACCGCAAAGACCGCAAACGTCACTGATTCTGATCGAAGTCAAAGCCAAACTCCTGGCTCATCAATGCTAGTCGCGCGACCTGCACACAACAAGTAGTTATCTCAACTCAACCCACGCGGACAGAAAAAACCATACCGCAACAATTGTCCAAGCCCCATTTACTGTTCACTCAGTTAATGTAGATGTGTCAGGAGGGTCTATTTATAGGCGAGGTGAGGAGTGTGGTCACCACCCTAGTAATAGAGTCACCGCCCCAGCCCCCGCGCTAATAAAACCAGGTCCGCCGAGTCCATAAGGACTTAGCCGGATTTCAACAAACTCTCTAGGAGCCAAGACATAGATGTTCACCACCAGGCGGACTCGCACCAGTCTGCCCACACTATACGGACAAGGCAACAGCCCGCATAGCTCGCAAACACCACCACACATGGACCGCCATAACCTCTATTGCATCAGTCCGCACACTATATGCAGACAAAGAGGCAGTCCGCACAGCTCGAGAATAATGCCTCAATCCGCCATGAGTCCACGACCAACAGGCAGTCCGACCGGTCAATATCAGACTCTGAAGACACCCTGGACTTGTCACAGAATATGACCAAGTCTAATAAACCAACAAGAGCCTGGCGCGAGCTTGGCGTACAAGGCCCAGTTCGCTTGCTCCCAAGGCAGATCGCCAATGCTCCACAAGAGCAAGGCAGAGCCTGCAAGCTCCTACTCACACAGCTGCCAAGACAATGGCCAACTGTCAGACTCGACACCAGTCCGCGCAGTCCTCCACAAAGAGCAGCTAAAGCCCGCTGCAGTACTAGAGAGCTCGACAAGGACCCCAGCCGATCTCCAAGTCCAGTCAGTAATAGCGGATACCGCGGACTCAATCAAGTCCGCAACAACTCCTGTCGATTCAAACTCCAATCCACCAGGCTACATCAACAACTGGCTAACTGTAAGGCCGCAGAACATGTTGAGCATCGGCAACAGACCGCCAAACACAGTCCGCTCAGGCCGCTCCACTAGAATCCCAAGCCGCCTAGACTTCCCTGGCCACAGACCAACCCAGGCCGTACACCAGTCTGCCCAGGCCGCAATTTCAGGACGCCCAGACCGCCCGGCCTGCATCATCACTCACTTCCACTTCACAAATTTCAACACTCCCCCCTTGAAGTGAGAAGTGGTGATCAAGCCCAGCAATCCACGTAACCGTTGAAATGGCCCTTTCGACAGCGGCTTCGTGAAGATATCAGCAAGATTGTCTTCATTCCGAACATGCCCTACCATAAGAGATCACTCCAACACCTTCTCCCTTATGAAGTGGTGATCGATATCATTATTCTTGATCCTTGCGTGACACACTGGATTGTTCACCAGTTTGAGATCACTCTCATTATCACCTCGGAGCAAAGTAGGACGTTGCACTTCCTCATAGACATCCTCTACTAGTATCCTCAGCCAGATGGCTTCCCGAGCAGCCAAGGCCGAAGCCTTGTACTCCGTTTTTGTAGTAGAGACAGACACTGAATCCTGCTTCTTGCTACACCACGAGATGCAGGCTGATCCACAAGTGAAAATATAACCCGAAGTTGATCTTGGATCATCCTAGTCACCACCATAATCAGCATCCATGTACCCAAGCAAGGAAAAGCTCATGTCCCTCCTATAGAGGAGTCTCATATCAGACGTAGCCCTGACATACTTCAAGATATTCTTTGCCGCTACTAGATGAGACTTCCTTGGTTTAGCTATAAACCAACTTACTCGGCCAACAGCGTAAGCACTGTCTGGCCTTGTAATCGTCAGGTAGATCAAGCTCCCAAAAAGAGCTCTGAACACCAAGGGATCAGGAAGAATCCTTCCTTCGTATCATCGAAGCTTCAGCCCATGATCCAGAGGAGTAGAGCAACTCTTTCCTTCACCCATGCCGAATCGATTCACAATGCGATCTGCATATCCCTTTTGGCAAATGAGTATCCCGCTCTCCTTCCTCTCCACTTCAAGACCAAGAAAGTGATGAAGCTCTCCCTAAACTTCAGAAACAAAACCAAGTGGATGATCCATGAAGATGTCCTTATCAATCTCTCCGTAAAGAAAAGCATTCTTCACATCAAGCTGCCACATCCTCCATCCTTGGCAAGCAGCCACAGCGATCACCACCCGAACCGAAGTCATCTTTGCAACAGGACTAAATGTATCCTCATAGTCTTCTCCATACTATTGTGAGAATCCTTGAACAACAAGGCGAGCCTTGTATCTTTTTATGTTCCCATCTGCCTTCTTCTTCAACTTATACACCCACTTACAAGTCATTGAAGTAATGCCATCAACCCTGGGCACAAGGTCCCATGTTTCATTCTTCTTAAGAGCAAGCATCTCTTACTTCAAGTCATCTTCCCACTCCTTGACTCCAGTGGCCTCATTGAAGTTTGTAGGCTCTCGCTCATCTAGAGGGCCTACAAAGAAACAGGAGACAAATCTCACTGCATTCTCTTCATAGTATCGAGCTGGTAGCTTAACAACTCTCTTTGATCTCCGAAGAGGCTGCTCCTTGCTCACCACCTCCATTGCTTCTTCAGGCTCAGCTCCATTCCCGGGAAAGCTTTAAGCAATGCTCCCCTGCTTCCTAAACCAGAAGCTTCTGCCCCAGAGCTTGAAGCAACAGGAGCTGCTGGTGAAACAGCAAGCTCCTCTTCCAGAACTTCAGCAGCCACCTTCTGCTCTTCATCAACCTTGCTCTTTGGTATATCAACCAACCCACCTCCATATGACGCCAGTTCGTCAAAGACCACATCTCTTGATACAACAAACTTTTCCGTCGCAGGATCCATGCATTTCCATCCCTTCTTGTGCTCATCATAGCCTACAAAGTCAAGCTTCCTTGCCTTTGCATCAAGCTTTGCCCTTGAAGCATCCGGGACATGCACATAGAAAGTTGATCCAAACACCCAAAGGTGTTCCATGCTTGGATTCTCCTTCATCAACATTTCAAAAGGAGTCTTCATGTTGATCGGACTGAGCAGCATCTGATTGATGACATAAGAAGCACAAGACATCCCCTCTGCCCAGAAAGACCTAGGAATGTCTTTTGCTTGAAGCCAACATTTGCAGGTTTCCGTCAGATGATGGATCTTCCGCTTCGCTACTCCGTTTTGTTGTGCAGTATGGGCACAAGTACGCTCTCTCTGGATCTCGTGCTTCCTGCAGAAGTTAGAAAACTCGGAGGAGACAAACTCACCACCGTTGTCTATTCTAAACTTCTTAATAGGCAAGCCAAGCCGGCCCTCCACCAGCTCCTTGAACTCGACAAACAAATGGAAGGCTTCAGACTTCTCCTTCAAGAAATATACCCAAGTGTATCTTGAGTAGTCATCAATAAAAACAAGCATGTATCTGTTCCCACCAAGGCTAGTAGAGACGGTTGGTTCCATCAAGTCTCCATGGTTACACTCCAATGGTCTCTTGTTCCTCATTTGTGACTTATCAAACGGAAAGAGATGAGCCTTATCGTATTGACACCCCACGCAAACGTGACTATAACCAAAGGATGACAGCATAGGCAAGCCTCTTACAAGGCTTCTATTAGCCATAGCTTTCAGCTTATCCATTCCAACATGCCCCAGCCTCTCATGCGATATAGCGACACTATCGTTTGCCATCGTCCGATCAACGTAAGAGTTGGTTGCAAGAACAAAAAAGTTCTTAACTCTCCTCCCAACATGAGCAACATCAGTCTTAACCACTGATACCTTGCAAAGGAACTTCACTTCTGTTGGCCCAAACAAAACGTGATAACCTGGGTCTATTGCATTAGTCACAGAGAAGAGGTTCTTCTTCATGCCTGACACATGATACACACTCCTTAACGTGAGTGGCCCCTTATCACTACCCAAGGACACATCCCCCTCCTTCCTACTACATAAATAGTATTATCAGTAGTAATGATAGCTTCGTTACCTGAGTAAGCTTGCAAGGAAGAGAACTTCGACTTGTCTCCGTTGAGGTGATGACCACACCCGGATTCCACGATCCACTCGTTGTTGAAGTCGACAGCGGACAAGGCACGGACACAAGTGTCCGTTAGGAAAACTCCGCCCCATCCAGTTTCCTCAGAATTTTAGCAAGCTTCCTCCTTGCCTGCAACATGCCCATGCTGCAGTTTGACCTTACAGTCACGCTTGAAGTGTCCTCGCTGATGACACCTGTAGCACTTCAAGTTCTTCTTCCAATCCTTCTTAGGAGCAGCGCTCCTCTCTAACTAATAAGACGTTGAAGGCTCATTTTCAGCAACGGTCTTCTTCTTCTTCTTCCCTTCCCATCCATTCTTCTTCTTCCCTATGAAGAGATCTTCACTATCTCCTTCAGAGATAGTCACTCCAGCCATCTGCCTGGCCAAGCTTTCCTATGAAGCAAGCAGATTCTCAAGCTGCAGCAGAGATGGATGAGTAGCCCAGCCTTGAACAAAGGTCACAAAGGCAACATACTCCTTCCACAATCTGCGGATTATGTGCCTTTACAACTTGGCCTCAGAGATAGGCTCATCAGGATTAAGTGATGATAACTTAGCACACAAGCTCTTCATCTTTAGAAAGAACTTCGAGATGGTCAGGTCTCCTTGAGTTGCCCTTACCAACTCATTCTACAGGAACTGAAGCCTCGCCACATTCTTCCTGTTGAACAACTCATTAATAGATGTCCAATTATCAGCAGCCGACACACATCCAATGATATGATCAAACAGTTCCGGTGAAATAGCCCTCTTGAGAACAAACTCTGCCTTTGAATTTATTTTTCTCCAGAGCCTCACCTGCTCAGCAGTTCCAAAAGCAGCAGTAACTTCCTGTCTGTCGTCACCACCGACGACCTCCCATAGCTCCTCGCCCAGAAGAAAACTCTTCATGCACGACTTCCACTTCTTGAAGTTAGTCGTCGTCAAGAGTTCAATACCCAGACCTCTCGCATAGCTCCCTTCCATTGCAACAACCTTTGGTAAAGCTTCCAGAAGCATAGAGTACAACACAAGTTGATCACCGCTCAAGCAACTGAACCTTGCTTTGATACCATGTTGAATTTTCTCAAAGTGGTCAACGAGGTAGCCTGACACCAAATTAATATTCTCATCACTACCAAGATCACACCTTGATCATGCGGAAACCCGAAGAGTAAGCTTAAATGCCAAATGCAAGTAGAAGGAATGAGCAGATCATATATTCATTAACTTCTTTACAGGGCGAGGTATACATGGCGAGACATGATTTCTCCAGTACATAAGGAAACAACAGAAAGAACAAAACAAGCCGGGCGGACAGAACTAGAGACTGCCGAGACCGCTCAGTCCACCAAGGTCACTGAAGCTGCCCGAACTACTGCTACTACAAGCCGAATAGAATACGGAGTCCGCTGAGACCGCGAGGTCACGCGTACACACCGTTATTCGCTGACTGCTGCTGAACTGAAGAACAGACCGCCTTCCCGCCTGAGTCCGGCGGACATGTTATTAGACTTAGAAATGTTGAAGCAAAGAAAATCTGACAAGCCGTAGAAGCGACTTGCTGAGACCGCAGAGAACGCAAACTTCACTGATCTTGACCGAAGTCAAAGCGAAACTCCTGGCTCCTCAATGCTAGTCGTGTGACCTGTACACATCAAACAGTTATCTCAACTGAACCCGCGCGGACAAGAAAAACCAGACCGCAATAATTGACCAAGCCCCACTTACTGTTCACTGTTTATAGGCGAGGTGCAGAGTGTGGTCACCACCCTAATGAATAGAGTCACTGCACCAGCCCGCGCGCTAACACAACCCGGTCTGCTGAGTCCGCAAGGACTTAGCCAGATTCCAACAAACTCTTCAGGAGCCAAGACATAGATGTTCACCACCAGGCGGACTTGCACCAGTCCACCCATACTATGCGTATAAGGCAACAACCCACATAGACCGCAAACACCACCGCACATGGAGAACCACAACCTCTACTACATCAGTCTGCACACTATATGTAGATAAAGGGGCAGTCCGCACAGCTCGAGAACAATGCCTCAATCCACCACGAGTCAACAACCAACAGGCAGTCCGCCCGGTCAACAGCGGACTCTGCGGACAACCTGAACATGTCACAGAATGTGACCAAGTCCAGTAAACAAACAAGAGCCCGGTGCGAGCTTAGCAGACAAGGACTAGTCCGCCTAATCCCAAGGCAGGTCGCTAACGCTTCACCAGAGCAAGGCAGAGCCCACAAGCTCCTACTCACACAGCTGTCAAGACAATGGCCAACTGCCGGACTCGACACCAGTCCGCGCAATCCTCCACAAAGAGCAGCTAATGCCCGCTGCAACACCGGAGAGCTCGGCAAGGACCACGACCGATCTCCAAGGCCAGTCCGCAATAGCGGACACCGCGGACTCAATAAAGTCCGCAACAACTCCTGCTGATTCAAACTCCAATCCGACCGGCTACATTAAGAACTGGCTAACTGCAAGGCCACAAAACATGCTGAGCATCGCCAACAGACCGCCAAACATAGTCCGCTCAGGCTGCTCCACTAGACGCCCATGCCACCTAGACTTCCCTTGTCATAGACCAACCCAGGCCGCACAGCAGTTCGCCCAGGCCGTAATTTCAGGCCGCCCAGAACACCCGGCCTGCTTCATCACCCACTTCCACTTCACAAATTTCAACAAAATTGTGTCTGTGAATTAATGTTGTTGGTTTCCTTACCGCCCTACGACAGCTTCCAGAAAAGGCTATCCAGCTAAAATTTAATTTATTTTTGTATTAATTTGAAAACCTTATTCCCCCCTCTAAGATTGGCCACTCGATCTAATAAGTGGTATCAGATCCAGGTTATTCCAAAACGGTCTCACAACCGGAAAAATGACACATCTCGACCTTGTAACTACTAGAGGGGATGAAGTTATATACACTAAAAATACATTAGCACCGCCATTATTTATAGGTGTGATCTATATCGTGTGGAAACTTTTAATGAGACAATTTATAATTTCACTCGGTATATAAGTTTGGAACATGACTATTATCAAGCCACCATTTAAACTAAATAGGGATGTGTGTCATTTAAATGCAAAAGATATGAATAGCTTATTCTGCGCCTTTGATAAAAATATTTTTAAGCTTATTTATACTATCCATACTGCATATGAGATTTGGGAATTCTTAGAGAAAGTTTATATTCTCTCTTCAAAGGATAGTTTTTCTGCAGAAAAACAATATTCAGAAGCAACGATCGCCCGTCGCTCTACGAAGGAAACTCTTTTTGAGAGAACAATAGTCTTTAACTTTTATTTCTCTATTTGTATTCTTCTCTTTTCTAACTATTTTGTGTGTAAGAAAAATCGATCGGGGAGGTTGTCAGATCTGGGAAGGGTTCCGTAGGAAATCGTCCTGGGTGGACGTCTCAGTCGGTGAGATCTAGTGGGCTCTAAGACCCTCCCGGGGAGAAAGGTGATAAGCATTCTCAAAGACCTTTCTGAGAAGGAAAGGGAGAAATCCAACCCATCCTTGGGTAAGGGTGGAATAGAAACCAAAAGGGTGTCATATTCATCATCTTCGATCTCCGGCATCATGGATGTCTAGTTTGTCTTCTGTTTAAAACTTTTATTAGTTTTGAATAAAATCAAGTTTCATTATTTCATCTTATTTTTTGTGTCAACATGTTGCTGGTGCATTGAGTACTGTGTTAGAAATCTTAAAATAATATTCTGCAAAATGAAACTGTCAGTAAATTAGCTCCAGTGGTAGCCTTATCGTCGTGCGGTAGCTTCCAAAAAGGATGTCCTGCTGAAATTTAATTTATTTCTGTATTAATTTGAAAATCGTATTCACCCCCCTCTAAAGTTGGCCTCCCGATCCAATAACTGGTATCAGAGTCAGGTTATTCCAAAACGATCACACAATCGGGAAAAATGGCAAATCTCGATCTTGCAACTACTAGATGGGATGAAGTTATATAAACTAAAAATACATTAGCACCACCATTGTTTACAGGTGTGGACTATATCGAGTGGAAACCCTGAATGAGACAATTTCTCATTTCACTAGGTATAGAAGTTTGGAACGTGATTATTATCAAGCTACCATGTAAACTAAATAGGGATGAGTGTCATTTAAACGTCAAAGCTATAAATAGCCTATTCTACGCCTTTGATAAAAACATTTTAATGCTTATTTATACTATCCCCACTGCATATGAGATTTGGGAATTCTTGGAGAAAACTTATAGTCTCTCTTATATAGGTACAGAACTAGAACAATTTCTTTTGGATCCAAGCAAGAAATCGAATAAAGATTTATTCTTGGAGGAAGACACTGCATACACATTAAGCGGAATGGATGATGAGCATGTATCGTTGGAAGAGGACCACCAAGAAGACATTTGTAACACCCCCTATCCGTCACATAGCATATAGTAGTAGGTCCGGCCGGGGCCCGACGCCATATACCACAGACAGACCGGGTGGTTACTCATGGAAACCATCCAACCAATCATAACGTCCTACACTCAGCATTCTAGTGGAAGTAGTTTAATAAGTTGTAACAAAGAACCCAGCACAAAGCATGAATGTCCACTAATACAAAATAGGAATGTTATACATACACTAGTACAAGCCTTAAGGCCTTACAAAATGGTTCACTTGATATTACATGATTTACAAACTACGGCACGCAGGCCGGTCATACATGAGTAAAAACAGTAAACACTTCAATTAGGCCTTCGAGGCACGGCTTCGCAATTAGGGCTTTAGACTGTTATTGACCGCTTGGTCCAGCAACACCTTCATGCAACAAAACCACCGCATGGTGGCAAACAAGGCAACGGTCAGCAATGGTGACCAAATTATAACGATCCCGCCCCCAACTCGGGGCGGCGATGCTCCTTCCCTGCATTTATTAGCACAACCAAGCAGTATATCATTATACATCGCATCACAAGCATTGGCTCGCACGGCCACATGCCCCGTGCTCTCAGGGCACATTCTCGATGATCACAGTCTAAGTCTGCCGACTCACCACCGTGCCCGGGACGGCAATCTCTCGTGAGCAATTGGTCTTTCTGTCCACTGCCTAAGACCCTCCCTCTATGCCAACGGTAAGTGCCATGTTAACTTTAGGTCTCTTTAACTGAACGACAAAGAGCGTGTACGGTTCCGCCTAACCCGTGCTCATATCGCAACGGCAGTTTAAGCCATCTGCGCGGGTCAAACTTCTCCCGAGTTCCGTTTCCATCACATTTCACATAACCCGGTTATGTTCCAGTTGGCTCTCAGGCCACCAAGTTGGCAAGATCTCGCATCTGCCCAGTTTTCCGGGTGCACCTTAGGGTTAATCCCCAAGACTCCCTGTTGCAATCTACCACGTAGAAAACCCGAAAACAAACTTTTGCACGGAGTCTTCTCCGGCCATTTATGCAATGCAACATCACCGATCCAGACCAACATGTACGGGTATGATTCACACATCATGTCTATGTCCGTTCTCGCTACGGACTCTACACAATGGGGACAATTCATGTCTACCCGTAGGAATGCCTCCAACTCACCGCAAACTCGCGAGAGCGGGCTTCCTATGCAAAGAAGAAGAGCTTCACATGATCAAGTAGAGGATAGTTACCCTTGTGTTCCTCTTTGGTGCCATGGAAAAGCAAGCAGATGAAAACCACCGCACTCTCTTTGCCTCCGTGGATCCAGAGTCGGCTCGCGATTCGGAGCTCCGAAGCTCCTCCAATGACTGGATCTAGCTTCTCCTTCTTCCCTTGGCTCTCCTCTCTCTCTAAGCTTTAGAAAGATAACCACTCATGAAAAGTGAGGGTTTCTAAGGACCAATCCCGGGTATATCCCATCAGGAACAACCCCCAGCCATTGGATCACCACTAAAAGAAACGAACGGCTTTGATTCAGGACTGAAATGCCCAATCTGGACCGAACACGGCCTGGCACACGCCCGTGTCCAGGGCCGTGTGCCTCATTCGCCGTCAAAATCGACGCGCTTGGAATAACACACGGGTATCAAACTTGCCCGTGTTCGACCTGACACGCCCGTGTTCCACCTTACACGGCCGTGTGGACGGCCGTGTACACCCATCGATTTATCCCGAAAACAACCCGAGAACTACACAGGTTCTTGGACATGCCCGTGTTCTGACCCGTGTCCTCCTGAACACGCCTGGGCTCCAGGCCGTGTTCTCGGTCTCGACACTCGACACTTCGTCGAGCTCACGATACGGCCTCGGACACGTCCGTGTCCTAGGTCGTGTGCCTTGTCTCGACACAACGTCGAGCGAAATGTCGACTCCCCGGGATAAGTGTCGACACGGGTCGACACGCCCTACGACACGCCCGTGTCGCAGGCCGTTTGCCATGTCTCGACACTTCATCGAGCACAAAATGTCGACTTCGCAGCTAAGTGTCGACACGGGTCGACACGCCCTGCGACACGCCCGTGTCGCAGGCCGTGTTCCCTGTCTTGACACAAGCCTGACACGCCCTGGGACACGCCCGTGTCCCGGGCCGTGTTCCTCCTACCAGAGCCCAAAACTGGCCCAAAATGTCACCCGTCTCTCCTTTGAGTTTCGGGGTGTTACAACTTTCCCCCTCTTAACAGAATTTCGTCCACGAAATTATATAAAGGAAAGACATGTACAAAACCAAAATTTGTACCTGAGCGGAACAACTCCGGATACTCGTCAAGCATAGTCTGCTCTCGTTCCCAAGAGAGCTCCTCACGACCGCAATTGTCCCATCGGACCTTGACCATCCTGATCTCTTTATTGCGTAGCCGCTTGACTTCCGAGTCTTCAATCCGCACGGGCTTGACCTTTGTCGTCAACACACTATCCACCGGCACTTGATCAACCGCGATCACATGCGAAGGCTCTTGCACCGCCTTTCGAAGCACCGAAATATGGAATACATCATATAATCCACCAAGCTCCACTGAAAGCTTCAACTGATAGGCCGCTTCACCAACTCGCTCCAGAACCTCAAACGGCCCAAGGTACCTCGGGTTTAGCTTTTTCAATCGTCGCACCCGCGAGACACCCTTGAACGGCTTGATCTTTAAGTATACATAGTCGCCCACAACGAACTCCACGTTCCTGTGCTTGGCATTATAGTACTTCGCTTGCATGTCCTGAGCGATAAGCAACCTCTCCCGAATGGTTCTCACCAAAGAAGTAGCATCCTCCACTTATACTCGCTTATACAACTTTGACTCAACCGTTTCTAACCAAGACAATGGCGTGCGACATTTTCTACCATATAGGGCCTCGAAGGGCGCCATTTGAATGCTCGCTTGGTAGCTATTGTTGTATGCGAATTCCACCAAATAAAGGTGGTCTTCCCATTGCTTCCCAAAATCCAAGACACACATGTGAAGCATGTCTTCCATAGTCCTATTGACCCTCTCGGTTTGCCCATCCGTTTGCGGATGGAAGGCTGTGCTGAATTTTAGCTTTTTTCCCAACATTTGTCGCACAAACCTCCAATCATTGGACGTGAATCGCCCATCTCGGTCACTCACGATGCTGTGGGGCACACCATGAAGCCGCACTATATTATCCACATATAGTTTTGCCAATTTCTCCACCGGATCATCCTTCCTATGTGGAATGAAATGCGACACCTTTGTTAACCGATCTACGACCACCCAAATGGTGTCGTTCCCCTTTTGAGACCTTGGCAAACTGTGCACAAAGTCCATCGAGATGTCGTCGAATTTCCACTCCGGAATAGGCAAGGACTTCAGAAATCCTCCCGGCTTTTGGCACTCCGCCTTCACCAAGGCGCAAGTTTGGCACTACGCCACGTAGAGCGCCACATCATTTTTCAAACCCGGCCACCAAGACAGTTTATTTACATCACGGTACATCTTCATGCTCCCCGGGTGAATCGAGTACTTGGTATGGTGTGCCTTGTATAATAATTCCACCCACAAATTTCCCACACTTGGGACGCACAGACGACCGTCTTTCCAAAGCAATACGTCCTACACAACGAATTGGGAATTTGACCCATCCAGAGCCTCTATCATGAACTGCTTCATATGGACATCCATATCCAAAGCCTGCCGAATCCGATCAGCCAGGTCATATTGGACTTAAGTCCAATTCAGAACTGCTTCATCACTAGATTTCCTATCCACACAAATAATCTCCAACGCCTCCAACTCCCGCACCAACCGCTCATCATGCACCGATAGCCAATTGGCTTGAGCTGGGGCTCGCCAACTCAACGCGTCCGCAACCGCATTAGCTTTACCAGGCACGTAGTGAATCTTGAATGTATAGTCCCCCAGGAACTCCATCCATCTACGCTGCCGCATATTCAGATCTTTCTGATCTATCAGATACTTCAGGCTCTTATAATTGGTGTAGATATCAATCTTCACACCGTACAAATAGTGTCTCCACAGCTTCAAGGCAAAAATCACAGCCGCTAACTCCAAGTCATAGACCGGATAGTTCATCTCGTGCACTTTTAACTGTCTCGAGCCATAAGCTATCACACTCCCGTGTTGCAGTAGCACGCAACCCAAACCGCTACCCGAAGCATCGCTATATATCTCATAGCCTTCGGTCCTAAACGGCGAACTCAGCACAGGCGCCGTGGTCAACCGACATTTCAACTCCTCAAAAGCTCGCGCGCACTCTGGCGTCCAAACAAACTTCTGCTCCTTCCTCGTCAAAGTAGTGAGAGGTAAAACTATCTGCGAGAATTTCTCTATGAAGCGCCTATAATAGCCGGCAAGCACCAGAAAGCTCCGGACTTCTGCTACCGTAGAAAGCTCAGGCCACTCCCGTATCGCAACAATCTTCGCCGGATCCACCGCAATACCCTCTCCACTCACTATATGACCGAGGAACGCCACTGAGGATAACCAAAACTCGCACTTCGAGAACTTGGCATACAGTTGATTCCTCCTTAGCATCTCCAAAACCAAATGCAGATGCTTGAAGTGATCTTCCTCACTCTGCGAGTACACCAAAATATCGTCGATGAAGACGATCACAAAATGGTCCAAGTACTCCCTGAAAGTGTTGTTCATCAAATCCATGAACACTGACGGCGCATTAGTCAGCCCAAACGGCATGACCGTAAACTCATAATTACTGTATCTCGTACTAAACGTTGTCTTCAAGATATCACTCTCCCTTATTACACCGTCGACCCGACCAACTGATCAAAAAGATCATCGATCCGGTGGATCGGGTACTTATTCTTCTTCGTCAACTTGTTGAGCTCCCAATAATCAATACATAGCCTCAAGCTTCCGTCCTTATTCTTAACAAAGAGGACCGGTGCGCTCCAAGGCGAAGAACTCGGGCACACATACCCTTGCTCCAACAACTCTTGCAGTTGAACTTTCAGCTCCGCCATTTCCTTAGGCGCTAGCCGATACGGAGATCGTGACACAGGCTTTACACCTGGCACTAACTCAATCGTGAAATCTATCACCCGTTGAGGCGGCGCTCCAGGAAGATCTCTAGGGAACACATCAGGGTACTCCGATACCACTGAAATACTATCCAACGCGGGCTTTGGCTTTCCAACCTCCACTAGTGTAAAGAACAGTTCTGCACCGGCACGAACCACCTTCACCACCTGAAGAGCAGACATCAATGTCTTGCTCGACCCCTTTAAGCCCGTGAAAGTCATCTCACGACTTGCGCCCAACTTCACTTCCTTGCGACCGCAATCAATATAGGCTTGCTGCTCCGAGAGCCAGTCCATGCCAAAAATAACGTCGAACTCCACCAACGGAAGTAACGACGTCTGCAGATCAAACTCTTGATTCCCAATGCGAATCTTAACACTACAGATCCTATCCGCTCGCATCGAACACCCATTGGGCAACAACACGTCCAACTTATCCTTTGCCATCGAAGAAGGGACTCCGATGCATCTTATAAATCCTTCGGACAAGAAGGAGTGTGAAGCTCCCGTATCGAAGAGTGCTCTTGCCGGATTTTCACAAATCAAAACAAATCCTAAACAAGCAGTGGTAAGGTAACATATGCATAACAAGTATTTAAAGAAATTGACTTGCTATAAATTTAACCTGTACCTGTCACCACATCCACCTGTTTAATGGCCTCCTGTTGGCCAAGATTATAAACCCTCGGTTGGGCCGGAGCATAGTGCGACTCGGTTGACTCCACCGCCTTGACCTTCTCTTCATAAGTCGCTCCCAGCTTTCTCTCAGACTTGGGGCGTCTGCTCCAACAATCACGGGCAAAGTGCCCCGTCTTTCCGCAAGTAAAACATGCGCCCGGGTCCGACCCGTAGTCGCCCCAGAAGCACCAGAAGGAGCTGGATACGAAGTCCTTTGCTTCTTGAAGGACCTTCGATAGCCGGACTTTGCAGTAGTCGGCACTCTGAATTCAGACTTCTTGTCACCCAAGCTTAACTTTGCTTGTACGTTCTTCATGTCCTTCTCCAAGGACCGTGCCGTGTTGACCAAGGTCAAGAAACCCTGTGTCATCGGCCCCGAGAGTAGTAATCTCAACTCATCCCTCAAGCTTTCGTAGAATCGATTCATCTTGCGCTCCTCATCCGCGATGGTGGAGCTAGCATATCGACTCAAACGGGTAAATTCATGGAGATATTCATCCACGCTCTTCTCACCATGAACTTACTTCAGGAACTCATTCTCCAATGTTATCCTCTGCGTCGAAGGGAGGTATCTAGCCAAGAACAATCTCGAGAACTCCTCCATCGAGACATCAACAAGTTCCCTACCTCTCAATAGTTGCAGCTCCAATCCTTCCCACCACATTCTCGCTTCCCCGTCCAAATGGAACGTAGCAATGGTGGTCATTTGCCACTCCTCCGTCTCCATTGCTGTCATGACTCTCTTCACCCTGGAGAGCCAGTCTTCAGCTTGAGATGGGGTTCCCAACCCCGAGAATACCGGAGGGTTAAAGCTCATTACATGCTTAAGCTGCCTCTCGGCTGCCCTCCTCGGCACCAACGGTTCCACTACCACTTGTTCCACTCTCCTCGGCTCAGCCTCTTGCAGTGGTACCTGCTCCATCACAGGAGCGGGCTGCTGTGTTTGCCTTGCAGGTTGCGCATTCATCATGGCCAACACTGCTTCGGCCACCAATCTTATGGTCTCCGCCGATAGAGGTGTTGCAGGAGCTTCGTTAGGTGCACTGCTAGCATCAGAAACTCGACGTTCCGACGGCCTAGCACCACCTCGGGTCCCCTATAGTGGTACAAAACACCATTAAGCGACCACATAAAATTACAAACAACAATTATAGGAATACGCAGGTTCCTCAAAATACGTGTATTTTCATTCCTAAGTGGACATTCATGGGTTCTTTTACTATTATAACGATGACGCACACACATGTGCTCACCACCCCTTAAAAAGAATTCGCCCAAGAATTCATTTTAAGCTCGACCAAAACCAGTATTCTGATACCAAATTGTAACACCCCCTATCCGTCAGATAGCATATAGCAGTAGGTCTGGCCGGGACCCGACGCCATATACCACAGACAGACAGGGTGGTTACTCATGGAAACCATCCAACCAATCATAACGTCCTACACAGAGCATTCTAGCGGAAGCAGTTTAATAAGTTGTAACAAAGAACCCAGCACAAAAGCATGAATGTCCACTAATACCAAATAGGAATATTATACATACACTAATACAAGCCTTAAGGCCTTACAAAATGGTTCACTTGATATTACATGATTTACAAACCACGACACGCAGTCCGGTCATACATAAGTAAAAACAGTAAACACTTCAATTAGGCCTTCGAGGGCCGGCATCGCAATTCGGGCTTTAGCCCGCTATTGACCGCTTGGTCCAGCAGCACCTGCAAGCAACAAAACCACCGCACGGTGGCAAACAAGGCAACGGTCAGCAATGCTGACCAAATTATAACGATCCCGCCCCAACTCGGGGCGGCGATGCTCCTTCCCTACATTTTTTAGCACAACCATGCAGTATATCATTATACATCGCATCATAGGCGTTGGCTCGCACGGCCATACGCCCCGTGCTCTCAGGGCACATTCTCGGTGATCACAGTCTAAGTCTGCCGACTCACCACCGTCCCCGGGACGGCAATCTCTCGTGAGCAATTGGTCTTTCTGGCCACTGCCTAAGACCCTCCCTCTATGCCAACGGTAAGTGCCAAGTTAACTTTAGGTCTCTTTAATCGAACGACAAAGAGCGGGTACGGTTCCGCCTAACCAGTTCTCACATCGCAACGGCAGTTTAAGTCATCTGTGCGGGTCAAACTTCTCCCAAGTCACGTTTCCATCACATTTCACATAACCCGGTTATGTTCTAGTTGGCTCTCAGGCCACCAAGTTGGCAAGATCTCGCATCTGCCCATTTTTCCGGGCGCACCTTAGGGTTAATCCCCAAGACTCCCTGTTGCAATCTACCACGTAGAAAACCCGAAAACAAACATTCGCACAGAGTCTTCTCCGGCCATTTATGCAATGCAACATCACTGATCCAGACAAACATGTCCGGGTAGGCTTCACACATCATGCCTATGTCTGTTCTCGCTACGGACTCTACACAACGGTGACTATTCATATCTACCAGTAGGAATGCCTCCAACTCACCGCAAACTCACGAGAGCAGGCTTCCTATGCAAATAAGAAGAGCTTCACATGCTCAAGTAGAGGATCGTTACCCTTGCGTTCCTCTTTGGCGCCATGGAAAAGCAAGCGGATGAAAACCACCGCACTCTCTTTGCCTCCGTGGATCCGGAGTCGGCTCGCGATTCGGAGCTCCGAAGCTCCTCCAATGACCGGATCTAGCTTCTCCTTCTTCCCTTGGCTCTCCTCTCTCTTTAAGCTTTAGAAAGATAACCACTCATGAAAAGTGAGGGTTTCTAAGGCGCAATCCCGGTTATATCCCATCAGAACAACCCCCAGCCGTTGGATCACCAATAAAAGAAACGAACGGTTTTGATTCCGAACTGAAATGCCCAATCTGGACCGAACACGGCCTGACACACGCCCGTGTCCAGGGCCGTTACCTCATTCGCCGTCAAAATCGACGCGCCTGGAACAACACACGGGTATCGAACACGCCCGTGTTCGACCTGACACGCCCGTGTTCCACCTGACACGGCCGTGTGGCCGTCCGTGTACACCCATCGATTTATCCCGAAAACAACCCGAGAACTACACGGGTTCTTGGACATGCCCGTATCCTGACCCGTGTCCTCTTGAACACGCCTGGGCTCCATGTCGTGTTCTCGGTCTCGACACTCGACACTTCGTCGAGCTCACGACACGGCCTCGGACACGCCCGTGTCCTAGGCCGTGTTCCTTGTCTAGACACAACGTCGAGCGAAATGTCGACTCCCCAGGACGAGTGTCGACACGGGTCGACACGCCCGTGTCGCAGGCTGTGTGCTATGTCTCGACACTTCGTCGAGCGCAAAATGTCGACTTCGCGGCTAAGTGTCGACACGGGTCAACACGCCCTGCGACACGCCCGTGTCGCAGGCCGTGTTCCCTGTCTCGACACAAGCCTGACACGCCCTGGGACACGCACGTGTCCCAGGCCGTGTTCCTCCTACCAGAGCCCAAAACTGGCCCAAAACGTCACCCGTCTCTCCTTTGAGTTTCGGGGTGTTACAACATTAAAGGTACATTTTGTTCAACACTTGACTTTTCCATACCCATTGCAAGTAAGACACAACTCCCCACTTTATCATCGTCCTCTACACTACTTACGCTAGATTCAGCTAGACTTAGAATTAAGGAGTAAAATTATATTATTTCAAAACATTGCTTAGAAAACAAAAGGTTAAAAGCGCAACTATGCGCATAAACCAAATATGATGTGACACTTTCACCATCAAGCCCTTTAGTTGAAAATGTTAAACCTTGTAATGATTTAAATAAAATAATATAAGATTCTTGAGGAGTTTGGTATGCTACTGGAAAATAATGAACAAGTAGGTTTGGTTAAATCTCCTCTAAGAACTGATTGGGCTATGTGTAATAAGTATAAAACTAAAATTAAGAAGATTGATGAGATTTTTGAAGAATTCAGGAGTAAGTATAAACCTCATATTGAATCTATAATCTCTATTCTTAAAAATAGCACAATCGCTTATAATAAAGCTAGACAAGATTTAAAAAGTAAAAACAACGATTTGGAAATTAAAATCAACTTGCTTCAGGAAATAATAAACAAAAATTCATGAAATGTAAATTTATAGAATCAAGCAATGTCCAAGAGCAAATTGAACATAAAATTCCATAACATGGATAAACTAAACCCAGGAGTACGAAAAATCAAATACAAGTAAATGAAATTCCTAAAAAACATAATCCTCTTCATTTTCAAAATAGATCCACTCCAAATAAATGACTAAATTAATCCAAATTTCCTAAGGATCAATTTCATAATAGTAAACTTAGAATTTTGAATCTTAAGAATAATAAACAACCAAGGTATGAATGTAGATCGATTTCAAAATGAGAGACACTGTCTCCATCAGTGAAGGTCCATTCATCTGTGTCTCCCCAAAAACCAACACGATGTGTTTGGGTACCCAAACGAATCACCACTCTTGGTCCCCTTTGGATACCAAAAACTATTATTCGTTAGTATCCTTGCTTTGCGTAAAGTAGAATCAAAATGAAAAACTCTTTACTTCATAATATGCTTAAAGATTTCTCGTTCTATTTCCCCTTCTTTTTGTTGTGTTTTTCCTTTTTACACACCGTTGGTCTCATAATACTCGGTGCAAGATGATTCTCAATTATCAAGATAACCAAAAATGGATATTAATAATCTTATCACAAGTGACCAAAATCATCGTATTATTCTTAAAAAAAATCTTTAAAATAAACTTTAAAAAATGGGGCTAGTTATCGATACACCTGCCAAAATCTGAAAACTCATGCATGTTCTGCAAACTAAAATTAACATTTGTGGTATGTTACTTCAAAACTAAAATTAACTAGCCACAAAAATATGAAAGACGTTAAATATTAAGTTAAGTAGGTTAATGTCACAGAACAAATCGCAACAGGCATTGCTAAAGCATGCTAGTTAGTGCCAGCGGTACCCCCTACGGTCTGCGTTAGTACACAGAATTTATAACACTATTCAAACTATCTTAATACATTAAAAAATAAGAGGGGAGATAGTACCGCTAGGCTCCTAGTATTAACTACTTACTCTTAGATGTTATTCTTCTGAGGAAGTCGGAGAAATATTAAACTTTCGCATCATATTTTTCATCATCTTCTTCAATCCACCCACATCCTTGTTCATCTATTTTATCTTCTGACCCTATTCCTCAACCATCTCATAAAGGTCTCGACGGGGTTCTCGGAGTGAATCTCCATGATGAAGAGGAGGACGTGAAGTAGACGGTCATGCACTAGGTGCTATATAGATTCCCTCTACCGTATATGTCTGAGGTCGACTATCACTTGGAAATGTGTTCCAATTGATAGTTGGATATTTATGTGCCAATATTTTCTAAATCCCGCCGTCCAAAGACAGGGTGTTCAATCACTAGCTCTTGGGATCTCTTAGCCGGAAAGTATATCGCATAATAGTGAAAGTCCACCTAGTGTCAACTATGTGCACCTATGGGGGGGGGAATAG
Source organism: Platanthera guangdongensis (assembly GCA_039583875.1). NCBI lineage: Eukaryota > Viridiplantae > Streptophyta > Magnoliopsida > Asparagales > Orchidaceae > Platanthera > Platanthera guangdongensis. Next base: position 115,146,682 of record CM077154.1, read on the forward strand.
GTGACGAGTAGCGCTTTTGCGGAATTTACGAATGTACCTGCACAATAAAAATAAAAAGCACAGCACACAGAATACACAGGCAATTTATAGTGGTTCCCCGACTAGGGTACATCCACTTTCCCCCTTCGACCTATCTCCCAACAAGGGACGACTCGGTCACTTCTCCAACGGGATTGAAATCCAATCCCTGCACTATCGGAAGGAACCATTCCACACGTGAGAGTCAACACTCCCACAAAACGGGTTGCACCCAACCCTTACAACACGGAATAAAAGTTCCTTTACAACAAAAGTAAATATAGAATGTACACGAGATACAAACTTCGTTTGGAGACTACGGTGTTCCTCTTTGTTCAACGACGTGTTAGTGAAGTCAACGAACAGTCTACAACCTTGGTCTCTCTTGAAGAGGATCTCCCCGGAACCGGCGGCGGCAACACGAGCGGCGGCTAGCTTCGGGATCGTCGGCTACGATGATGAGCGGCTGCTGAAAATAGAGATCCAATCTTCGTAGCGAAGCAAGCTAGGTCTACCAACGGTCATGCGAGGATCGGTCGTCTCGATCGATTCGGATGGGAAGTTTTTCCCGATCAACAAATCGAGAGACAAGAGATCTCTGGATAGACACGTGAGACTCAAGCTTTGCTAAGCTTCTGTCGCCGGAGATCACGAAGGATTCCCGATTGTTGACGGCGACCAACTTGCCCGAGCGCGACGGCGGCGGCGGAGAGGAATCGCGATTTTAGGGTTACGTCGCGGCTCGGTTTCTGATTCTCTGTATGTTACTGTTCAAAATACCCGAATATATATACTGTAGATAACTCCAATATGACCGTTTGTGGTACCCATAATAGAAATCCCTAAATCCGGTTCAAACTAGTCCAGCGGCAGAATCCGGTCCAGCAACATCCCGAGAAAACGCTAAGTGAAAATCGGCGAGAATCGCAGGTGATTCTCGACGAATCGGCGAGAATCACCAAGTGATTCTCGACGATTCGTCGAGAATCGCTAGTGATTCTCGCCGAATCACTTATTGATTCTCAACGATTTTCACTTGGTATTCATGAACTGCTTAACCACTGGTTCGGCGAGAATCACTAGTGATTCTCGCCGAATCTTACTTGGCACCGTTTTGAGGTAGCCTGAAGGAGTCGACGAGACTCACTAATGATTCTCGTCGATTCGGCGAGAATCACTAGTGATTCTCGCCGAATCGGCGAGAATCACTTGGTGATTCTCGTCGAATTTTCCTTGGACGAATTTTCGTCTTTCCACCCAGGAGCTGCTCCTTGACCCATCCATGCTCCTTGTCTTCTCTTGCATATGAACGGCCCTGTACTTGAAAGTAAGTGCACTCCAATAGAGAGAGTACACGTAGGCCAACACACTGATCTGCTCAACGAGGGATTACGTCGTGCAGACCCGTGTATATTGACCTACTGAACCCTGACATTGGTGTGCACTTAGTGTGGAAGAACTCCAAGCACAACTTGAGAGGATTCATCAAATACATTGTGAATTCATCTTAGCTTGACAGGTGGCTTCCTCAAATCCAGGTAATTGTGGATACAGTACCCAACAATCTCCCCCTATTTGACGAAGCCAAAACCCTACTAGCTAAGATGAATAACACCAATTAAATAATAAATATAGCATTCAGAATCTAAACACACAACACAAGAGAGTATGAGCAAACAGATCAGGACTTGAGTCATTCACAAATTCAAATATATATACCAATATAAATATATCCACATATAATCTCAGAATTATTTATATGATAACAATAATCATTAAATGTTCTTAAGACAAAGTGACAAGCTATAAATTATTGACTATTTTTCCTTAGCTAAGTCACCCTTAAGATTTTGAGCCAAGTACTTCTTACTTTGCCTCTCCATATATTCTTTGGGCTTCGGGTAATACCTAGGAGGAGGAACTTTATCTGCATCTGAGTTGTTTCTGAAAAAGATGTTGCGTTTCGCTTCAAACGTTTTGTGCAATTCCCACTCATACTGGCTGTATACTTCGTTCCGATTGATCTCTCCTCTTTCTTGCAGCCAGAAGGTGTCTAAGATGATGTTCCTTGAAACTGCACTCCACTTTTCGTTTCGTACATCCTCCTCACTCATTCGAGTTCTCTTTTCAGCCTGTGTCTCCTTGGAGGTCCCTTCTTGAGCTTTTCTCTTTCCCCTGGCTTTTGCTAAAGCCTCTTGGTCAAACATGCTCCTCAGTTTAGCTTTGGAGAGAGCCCTAGCATTAGCTTCATTTGTGGGAACATCTGCAGCACTTGCACTTATTCCTTCAGCAGCACCTACTCCCTCAGCGGCCGTAGATGTCTCAGGAACATGAATACCTGCAGGATTGTCAGGCAGAACGACGCCTAACGTACCTAACGCCTGTTGGAGCATCCACCAGCAGCTCTCATAGACATATTTGCTTGATTGTGCGAAGTTTGTGCTCATGCTTTCTTGAAGCTCGGCCAACTTAGCTATATACTCTTTCTCCCCCTTTTTGGCTTCGACAGCGATGCAGTTTGCATATGAGTGCAGGGAGTCATCAATATGCTTGGTGGTCCGGGAGAACTCAGTAACTAAGGCTTGCTGATTGGCGTTAAGAGTTACCATATTACCGTCAAACTTTTGAATGTTGTTGGCGACAACATGTGCATTCTGATTTACGATAGCAAGAGTATCAGTATTCTTCTTCAATCCGGCCATGAGAAGTGTGACAGCTTGGCCGGCTTCGGTGTACTTTTTTTCGAATTTCTTCTCCATTACGTCCAGTTTATGGTTGATCTCCACCATATTCTTAAGCATGAGATTTTCAGAAGTCTTAATCCTTTTCAGCAGTGTTTTCTGAGCTTTATCAAAAGAGGCTTTAAGTTCATTAACTATACCCTGAATGACATTGACAGTGTGAGTGGCTAGCTCATCTCGTAACGGTATAGGCGGAGGCACTTCTTGGCCTTGCTCTTCAGTAGAAGCATCTGTAGAGCTGGATACAATCACAGTCTCTAATGGAGGAATGCTGGCGGCCTCTGGAGATTTATCTGACTCCCCCTCCACTGGTGCATGCTTTTCAGATGGAGGTTCAACAAGATCCGGACCCTCCAATACTTCATGCCCCTCATTCCCATCTTCCTCTCCGTCATCATCCAAGAAATCATCTATATCAGCAGCCTCTTCCAATTCTTGGTCAGCAGTCTCCAGTACAGCGTCACTTTCTTCTTGAATTTCGGCCACAGCATCCCTGGCCACCTGGGTGATTTCAGATACTACATCCGTATGAGGGGGTAGAGGCTCCCCCTCGATTCCTGCAGTCAAGGTATCAGGAATATCACCGGGGGTGACTGCAGGAGATACTCCATGTTGCTCTTCCACTGCAGTCTGCCCAATACACCTCTCCCATCGATCAAACACACTTGTGTCCATCTTCTTCAAGTAGTGGAGAGGGACACCTTTGCGCATGTTAAACTTGTCTCCATTTAGCTGGTTTAGATATATACTTATGATGCGGCCAAAACTCGGAGTGCCCAAGGTGTCCTTGATCTTCTCGAACAGCAACTCCCCCCAGTTGAACCTCTTTCGGCAGACAACAGCTATCAGGATCTTGAACATATCTCCTGAGATATGGTCATGAGAGCCCGGCTTGCAGATGAGCACCTTTCCAATAATGTCAGACAGGAGCTTCCCTTCTTCATTCATATCCTTTCTCTTTATTGACCGAGTTCCACGTGGGAGACCGCAGAATAAGAGAGTTCTGGTTTTGTCCTCGTCCTCCAGATAGTCCTCATCCTCCGAGCTAGAAAGCTGCAGGTAGCGAGTCAGCTTGTTGGCAGACAGCTTGACCTTTGCCCCAGCCACCTTGCTTTTGATTAGTGAGTCGCCATTTCGGAGTCTTGCGGTGGCGAAGAACTCCAGTACTTCTTTGTCCAAAATTTTGCAAGGGTGCTCCAAGATGAATGTTAGCCCAGCCTCTTCCAGCATCAGAATGATGTTGCGGAATTCGTCCGAAGCGTGCGAGAACCCTGTCCGAACAAGCTCGCAACCAGTGATCAACCCAGCAGTTGTCCGTGGAGCCATCGTAGATCTAGAGAGAGAAGCCCTACTCTAAGCGTTACTGAGCATTCAAAAAGAAAGCATCACTAGTGTGAGTGTCCAAGTACGGGTGAGGAAGAGGTTACCTAAAGGCGTAGACGAAAGTGAGTTGGAGAGCTTCCTACGAATCGGGAATACCTTCGGAGGATAGGAGAGTATCCTGCGGGGTTCGGCCTTGCGAGAACCTTGCGAGAACCTGGCGGTCACAGTGACACGTCGCGATTCAATGAGAGCCTTGCGAGAATCTTACGGGAAGAAGATGGAGAGCAGGATACGTGTAGTGATGATCTTCCTGCAAGGTTCGGCAGGAATTGACGGGAGTTTGCGAAGGCGGTGCGACGAGCTTCCTGCGGGTCGGCGGAAGAGACCTTGCGATTCGGCGTGTTTTCTGCGAAGGTCGGCGAGATTCGTGTAGCGATGAGACCTTGCGGAAATGACCTTGCGGAAGAGGCCTTGCTTCTTTGGCGGGGTTCTTAAGGAAGATGAATGGTCGACGTGCCCTTTCGGCGGGATTCTTAGGCGGGATTCTTAAGGAAGGTGAAGGCTCGGCGAGATTTCAAGTATAAAAATGAAATTGAATGGTTTTCTTTACTAGGAATTTTCACGTTAAGAAGCATTGCAACATTTTCGAATTCTTCGGATGTCAAGTCAATATAAAAATGACAAATACATATATATTTTAAAGCCAATCTATTTGGGTTTGAACGAGGCTTTTCCAAACACTTCTTGATGTCCATTGTGAGTTGTCGAGATTCACAGTGACATATCTTCGTGAACTCTTTATTGATGTATAAAGGTTTGCATGTATCGAGTTAACCTATCCTTAGATGTGCATACATACACTAATATACACAGATGTATCTGTATATGAGGATATATATATATATATAAATGTAATTGTCAATTGAAAATGACTCAGGTCTTGAAACTGATCATGAGTACCTGGGATTTTGAGAGTCGTCGTTTTAGTCCCACAGGTAGAACATATTAGAAGCTCAATGTGAGTATGCTCAAATAGATATCACATCTGTTATTGCAGACGCTTGTTCCTATTTAGTCTTGAGCCACCTACTGTCTAGTTCCCATCATATTCACGGGAACCTAGACTACCCTGCAAAAAGAAATTACTTTACCTTAGGAACCCAAATCATATTGGGTCCTAGGTTCCTGTTAGCATAAGCACGCAACTGCCTTCCTTCAGAAAACCTGTCTGGAAGACTAATTCTGTCCCGAGAATGTGGATAAGCCCTTGCCGTGGGCACAGAGGGGTTGTGCCAACAGTCGATGGCAAAGTGCCCCACTTTGTCGTAGCACCAACATGGGTGAATGTTGTATCGCCGTTTCCGACCTGATCTAGTGACTGATGTAGTCACGGTCCTAGGTCTAAACGGGATAGGGCATGATCTTGTCACAAAAATTCCTCTTCCATCGTGACACGTGGAAGGGTGGAAAGAATGCATGTTGTGAGCGTTATGAGGCCGGGAAGGTGGTGCCATTCTTTCAGGCATCTCCCTTACTGAGGCCCCATGGAGCCTGACATCATGACTTCTATCCTCTCTATCCTGTGTCCTCGAGTGGTGAGAAGTCTTCTGTGAGCTGGGACATGCAGACCCACACTGTGTTGAGGTAGTGGCAGTGAATACAAAGCGCTCAGAATGAGCCTTAGGTATTCTCTCGTGGGTGGCCACGCCGGCCCTTGCACTCCGGGTGTCTCCACATGGGCACAGATCACCCTTGCAGTGACCACGACTATGCTTGTGGTCATACCTAAAGGCATGATGAGTTGCCTTCCTACTTGGAGTGGGGGGGTCGGAATACCGTTTCCCCATTTCTCCACGAATTGATAATTCAGGAGATCCACCCGTTTTCTTGCTTTCTCTTAATGGCATCAACCTTGGAGAAGTTTGATACTATTCTTTTCTCATTCTCTATACTACTCTCTAGAGCTGAGATCTTAGAGTCCTTGGCCTTGTTGGACGCCAATTGGAGAACCAACAAGATCTTCAGTCGAGCAATCTCTTGAGCTTGCTCCTCAGCAAGTAGGTTGCTTGACTGGAGGGCTCTCTTCAGGGAATCAGTATTTTCTGAAGGAGGGCAGTTCCTGTCTTCAGAAATTTCAAGAGATACGGGGCAGGATGAAGAAGTTACCTGCTCTTCTGTGTTATTGTCATTAGAACCAGTGACCATTGTTTCATCCACATCAGAGCTGCTTTCCTCACTGTCCTCTTCAGTCTCTGACACGGACACTGGAGCTCTGATGCAATCCGAGGGATCCTTGCCTTCTTCTTTAGAAGTGAGGACCCCCACATATGCTTCATCCTCTGATTGAGAGTATATTCCAGCTTTCTCTGACCCCCCCCCCATCAACTCTGAGATCATCATCCACAGAGATTTAGCCATTCTACAATTTTTCCAATCTAGAGCGAGAGGCTCCAGACCAGATATCCATGATAATTTGACGAATCCTCTCGTCCAAGTGAAATAGTGATAGTTCCGTCTCTGACATCTCAGCAATGCCCATGGGCACTTGGATCCCAGAGTCGGAGGTCTTCATGGGAATAAACGGACCCTCTTCCAGGATGAAGGATGCTCGAGGATCGATAGCATCAAGGTGAAATGACACTCTCATTCTCCAGATTGGATAATAATCCTTTGTGCAGGCGGGGAGTTTGAGTGGCGGTATCTCATAATCCAGCTCCATGCTTCTGACACTGGTGGCAGGATTCTACTCAAGGTGTCAACCTTTTTGATGAGTAACCTCCCTCTGATACCACTTGAAAGTCCACCTAGTGTCAACTATGTGCACCTATGGGGGGGGGAATAGGTGACGAGTAGCGCTTTTGCAGAATTTACGAATGTACCTGCACAATAAAAATAAAAGCACAGCACACAGAATACACAAGCAATTTATAGTGGTTCCCCGACTTGGGTACATCCACTTTCCCCGTTCGACCTATCTCCCAACAAGGGACGACTCGGTCACTTCTCCAACGGGATTGAAATCCAATCCCTGCACTATCGGAAGGAACCCTTCCACACGTGAGAGTCAACACTCCCACAAAACGGGTTGCACCCAACCCTTACAACACGGAACAAAAGTTCCTTTACAACAAAAGTAAATATAGAATGTACACGAGATACAAACTTCGTTTGGAGACTACGGTGTTCCTCTTCGTTCGACGACGTTTTAGTGAAGTCAACGAAAAGTCTACAACCTTGGTCTCTCTTGGAGAGGATCTCCCCGGAACCGGCGGCGGCAACATGAGCGACGGCTAGCTTTGGGATCGGCGGCTACGATGATGAGCGGCTGCTGAAAATAGAGATCCAATCTTCGTAGCGAAGCAAGCTAGGTCTACCAACGGTCACGCGAGGATCGGTCGTCTCGATCGATTCGGATGGGAAGTTTTTCCCGATCAACAAATCGAGAGACAAGAGATCTCTGGATAGACACGTGAGACTCAAGCTTTGCTAAGCTTCTATCGCCGGAGATCACGAAGGATTCCTGATTGTTGACGGCGACCAACTTGCCCGAGCGCGACGGCGGCGGCGGAGAGGAATCGCGATTTTAGGGTTACGTCGCGGCTCGGTTTCTGATTCTCTGTATGTTACTGTTCAAAATACCCGAATATATATACTGTAGATAACTCCAATATGACCGTTTGTGGGACCCACAATAGAAATCCCTAAATCCGGTTCAAACTAGTCCAGCGGCAGAATCCGGTCCAGCAGCATCCCGAGAAAACGCTAAGTGAAAATCGGCGAGAATCGCAGGTGATTCTCGACGAATCGGCGAGAATCGCAGGTGATTCTCGACGAATCGGCGAATCGCTAGTGATTCTCGCCGAATCACTTATTGATTCTCAACGATTTTCACTTAGTATTCATGAACTGCTTAACCACTAGTTCGGCGAGAATCACTAGTGATTCTCGCCGAATCTTACTTGGCACCGTTTTGAGGTAGCCTGAAGGAGTCGACGAGACTCACTAATGATTCTCGTCGATTCGGCGAGAATCACTTGGTGATTCTCGTCGAAATTTCCTTGGACGAATTTTCATCTTTCCACCCAGGAGCTGCTCCTTGACCCATCCATGCTCCTTGTCTTCTCTTGCATATGAACGGCCCTGTACTTGAAAGTAAGTGCACTCCAATAGAGAGAGTACACGTAGGCCAACACACTGATCTGCTCAACGAGGGATTACGTCGTGCAGACCCGTGTATATTGACCTACTGAACCCTGACATTGGTGTGCACTTAGTGTGGAAGAACTGCAAGCACAACTTGAGAGGATTCATCAAATACATTGTGAATTCATCTTAGCTTGACAGGTGGCTTCCTCAAATCTAGGTAATTGTGGATACAGTACCCAATAATTGTGGATACAGTACCCAACAAATAGATACAATCAAATCAGAAACACTGAACGATATACCTATCAGGATGTAGTAGGTCACCATGGTGAGCTGAGCAGTAATCTTCTTTGTATCCCCTGACTTGTACATGAGCAAGTGGCGCAAGATGTCTTGGATGATGAGAGTGTTTGGTGTGAGTGTAGACATAGTCATTATAAGGTCCCGAGGAACTTCCTTATCATGGATGACCTAATTCATTAGTGTCCAGTCTCTGGAAGACGTGAAGAACTCGACGATATCGAGATGTTGGTGTCAGGAGTCAAGCAATATATCTTATCCAAGTCCTCATGCTATATTGTTTCACCCCTCCATCAAGTGATGTGAGTGCTGGATCCCGGAGATTGTTATAAAACCGTAGAACAAATACTAATAAAAATATGGTTTCTGATACGAGCACCGGAAGAACTTCTGCATCGTCCAAGTACTAATATATGTGAGGATATCGGGCGACATCGATCTATATGATCATAGCCACACTCACGGTGGCAATGTCCACCATATGGTTGGTTTGTGTAGCGGTGTGGGAGCTCTTTGAAAAGCTCCATCGTGATTGAGTACTGGAAGATAACATATACTGAAAAGGAGAAAAAACATTAGGAAATTGTGATTAATGAGCTACCACCACTCGGTAATGTGTTACCACCATGCGGTAGGTAGACAAACTTGAACCTATCTTCTTCCTCCAGATCCCCCCCTAAATCTCAAGATATGACAGTGTAGTGTAAGGATTCAATGAGTTAAGGTCATCTCATTACATATATCTATGATATTCGAGATTCACCTTGTGATCCATGAAGAAAAAAGAAAACCCTAACTCCAATTTTCTCTTAAATCTCAAACCCCTAAATTACTTCCTTAAATCTTGCCCTAACATGCAAATCCTCCATGAATTCAACCTAAATCTCAACATAAAACAAATAGGGGGAAGAAAAGAAACAGATTTTACTTTGGAATGGATGTAGCGTCGATGAAAAACTTGTCACTATGTGAAAATGAAAAGAGGAGAAGTGAGGGGGTAGGACCAAGTCCAAGACAATTAAAGCAAGCTACCGTGATGCGGTACCAATACCGCCAGCGATAACATAATTTTGATAGATATTGTCCATATGGTTGCTACTATAAAATGTCTGGAAATGTTTCATCTATTTTGCTGTTTACTTTTATTTGTCATATCTTCCATTATTGTGCTCTTTTATGTGTTCTTGACTTTGGACTCGTTGTGTTTATCTCTCATTAGCGGACGCATAGGGTTGTGTGTTCTAAATTCACATACCTGTAAACCACGTCTTGTCTATAACCTGAGAGGGTTCTAGTGGGGCCTTGCAGGGCACTGGGGGGAAAGAGTGTTAGGATATGTATGCTTTGGTGTATGTATTTGGAACTAACACCCCAACTTACGACATGTTTTGCAGCTGCTCATCCCCGTCAGTCACTTAGTACGGGGCTATCGTGTAGACTTAGAGCATTTGGTGTCTTAGTTTTGAATGGTGCTTAATTTTGATCTTCGACAACTGTTATGTGATTTCGTCCAATTGTTCTACTGCATTAGATTGATAGTACATTGCACAATCATATATAAGCATCATTGGAAGCAAACACTGTCAAAATTTGGGCTATTTTTCATGAAATCGAGTCTCTGTGAGCTACCACCGCGCATTAGCATTAATGCTAGCGGTAAGTGTTTTGCATGCTCACTTCATTTTTCTTTTCTGATTTTGGTTTCTTTAGTCACATGTTCGTCTGTCTGTAGGCAGTTTGCTTTCCAGTTTGTTTTAAAAAATAAAAAAAATCACATAAAAATTTGAAAATTTCGAAACCATTAAAACATGTTTGCTTTTTTGCTCTGTATTTCTTGTTATTTGTGTTTGTTTGTTGATTAAAATTATTTTAAAAAAGAAGTGGCATGCTGATAGAAACTTAAAGCAGAAAAATTATGTGCAATGTTTGATTTATGATTACTAAACCCTGTCTAACATTATATGTTTTGTCATGATGTGTCTAATCAATTGATATTTAGCTACTGAGTGCGACTAGACATGATATTGTAAATTTATTATGTCAAAAGGTATGTGTGAGGACTTATATAGAATAATCACACCTCACTTATCACGCATCTCTAAAATTGATCTCTTGTAAAAATTTCAAAACAAACATGTTATAACTCGTGATGTTGTGTCTAACATGCTAAGAATGACTTGTGGAATTAATGTCACGTTATTCAACTTTCATATATAGAGCATTGAGCCAAAAAATTCAGCAGTAAGATCATTTGTATACATGTTAAAGTGTATCTATCTATGCGAGTAGATTTTGATTGATTTGGGGGCCTCAAATACAAATTAAAAAATGGTTATTATAAAAGCGATAGTAAAAAAATAAAACAATATATATATATATATATATATATATATATATATATATATATATATATATATATATATATATATATATCAAATTATGTGTCAAGGATACCCCCCAAGCAATACAAATTTAGTCTAATAAGCCTCTATGTGCATTGTGAGGATGAACATCTTGGACTATAGAATCATTTCGATCTTGTGCAAAGACAATCAAATGAGTTAGTGCCCTATGTTCTAATCTTGGTATTGCATAGGTAGAATGTAACACCCCAGTTTTGCAAGAGAGTCAGTGTGCAGTTCTGGAAATTTTGGGTTTCTGGCAGGAGGCACACGGCCTGTGACACGGGCGTGTCGCAGGGCGTGTCGAGGCCGTGTCGACACTCGGCCCAAGTGTCGACACTTTCGCTCGACAAAGTGTCGAGAGTGGGGCACACGGCCTGCGACACGGGCGTGTCGCCGGGCGTGTCGAGGCCGTGTCGACACTCGGCCCAAGTGTCGATGCTTTCGCTCGACAAAGTGTCGAGAGTGGGGCACACGGCCTGCGACACGGGCGTGTCGCAGGGCGTGTCAAGGCCGCGTCGACACTCGGCCCAAGTGTCGACACTTTTGCTCGACAGGGTGTCGAGACTGGGGCACACGGCCTGTGACACGGGCGTGTCACAGGGCGTGTCCGGCTTGGTCGACGATCTTCGCTCGACGTTTTTCCGCGGTGTCGACACAAAGCCTGTCGACGGGTGTCGAGACTTGGCACACGGCTTGGGACACGGGCGTGTCCCAGGCCATGTCACCTCTCGGGTTGGTTTTGTGGCCGTGTCGATGGAGGCACACGGCCGGCCACACGGCCGTGTCACTGGGGACACGGGCGTGTCGGATTGAACACGGGCGTGTCGGATGCCCGTGTGTGGTTCCAGGCGCGTCGATTTGAGACGGCGAATGAGGCACACGGCCCTGGACACGGGCGTGTGCCAGGCCGTGTTCGGCCCAGGTCTTTTATTTTCCAGGCGAATCGTGGCCATTCTTTCCCATATTTTGGGATCTGACGGCTCAAGACTGTTCTTGGGGAGTTAAGTCCGAGAATAGGGTTGAAAACCCTCATTTGTTTCTTCTCCAAACTTTTCTTTCTAGATCTAGAGCCAAGTGAGAGCAAGGAAGAAGGAGAAGGAGAGTTTGGGCTGTAGGGAGAGTTTCAGTGCTCCAAATCGCGAGCCGAGTCCGGATCCGTGAAGCTTATATCGTTGTGAAGATTTCCATCCGGCTATTTTTGCCATGGCAAGGAAGAGGAGTCGGAAGGTAATGACATCTCTCCTCTCGGTCCTTAGGATGCATGTCTTAGCATCATTTATTTTCTTTCTTTCTAATTTTTGGGCACCAAACTCTCAAATGAGAGGGGTTTTGGTTTGCCAAGGTTCAAGAGGAACCTCCGGGTTGATTGAGTCAGTCCCCGACATATTTTACATTAGAGATCCGCTTCGCTAGTGGATTAGGCATGGTGGGTGAAGCCGTAGTCGCGACCGTTAGTCCGACTCGGTGATGTTGCATACGAACTTACGGATTCGTAGAGATTCCGTTGCGGCAAGATGACGTTTGTGTTGTGGTGGTGAATTTCCCTTTTGTTTGAAAAGGTACGTGTAGTCGGACCCGGACAAGGTTAGCTCCTCGTGGTGGTAGATGGTTTCCTTGAGGGACAAGGTTAGCTCCGTATGAGTTGGAGATGGTTTCCTTGGTGGACAAGGTTAGCTCCGCACGAGTTGGAGATGGTTTCCTTGGTGCGCGGGAACGCTGCAGTACAATGAGGGATTATGATGTATTTAGTCTTTGATTATGATGTGTCAAGGCATGGCTATGTCTCCGTGGTCGGCTGGCTATCCCGTGACATGTGCGTCATGTGTGGAGAGTGTCCCGGCGAGACTAGTCCCCTTCTGTGAGACTGATGAGAATGCCAAGCTTGGGGCAAGCCTGGGCAATGAGTCCATGAGCGGGTGGGGTCCAGCAAGGCTTCTTAGAATCGGTCGGTCTGTGTTTGTTGGAATCCTGACATGAGACGTCAGAGCTTGCAGGCAAGCCTGGGGCTAAGCCCACAAGCGGGTGGGGCCTTGGCACGAATTCCTTGTGGCGGCCTGTGCGCCATTTGAGAGAGATGTGTCTCCCTTAGTGTTTGCGGCTTTATGCCAATGGGGAAATGTGAGTACCCAAATGATGTGATGTTGTGCTAGATGCATACGCAGTAGGGTACCTTGGGTGAAGCCCGGGTGTTGCATTCATGTTGTATAGTAGGCCCTTTTATTATATGCTCAATCAATAGAGAACATGTTTGATGATTGAGACATCCAAGTCTGTTTTAATGTCCTTCTGTTTATAGCTATTTATATTGCATATGAAGTGCTGACTTGCAGGTTGGAGGGTTCCCCGGGGTCCGTTAGGGGCGGCCGGGAGGAGATGTGTTGTTACACAGTTTGAGGTCAGCCTTTGCTGACCCACGTTACTAATAATTTTTATAGGGCAAGGATCGCATGCAGGAGCTAGCACGCCGGCCAAAAAGGCCTAAGCCTCATGAAGTGTTTTTCCCTCTTTTGTAGCACTACTTTTATGATGATGTTTGTTTGAGACTCTTTTGTCTGGCTTGCATGCCGAGGTAGACTAGGAGTGCTATGCACATTCATGATTGTAATTTTACTTGAGTATGGACTTTTGTGGTAGGCCTTAAGGCCTTAGTTGTAACTCTTTTGGTTAGTGGATAACTTCTAGTTGTGCTTTGTTTTCCGCTGTGTTGTGCGAGTGTTTTGAGTTTGGGTAGCTATATCAACTTATAATACTAAAGCTGTGGCGTTCGTATGTTGTGGGGCCCCGGCCGGACTCATATTATACGGTCATTACAGGGGAGGTGTTACAATTTGGTATCAGAGTCAGGTTAGATTCAAGGTCAGTGCGTAGAGAAGTTATCCACATAAGAGTAACGCGGGACCGTGATTGTCCTTATGTTTTAGTCTTGAGATTGGAGACTAATCCCTTATTTCTTGTTTTCCTGAAGAGTGCAAGCAACGAGGCGGGCACTTCAAGAGCAAGGGATGATCTCTCGGCGAGCAGTGCCACTGCTCCAGGTCTTCTGGGCACGGGTGTAAACCCGGCCGACTTCTGTCGTATGCTTGCAGAAGCGATGGTGGCAGCGCAAGCGGCGGCTGCAGCCCAGGTAGCAACCCCTGCTACACCGGACACGGCGACGGTCGTTCCAGGCGGAGAAGCTAGGCGAGTGGAGCCGTTGGCAGAAAGGGTGGTGGTAGGACATGGAGACCGACACATGAAGTATTTCCTGAGTTTCCATCCCCCGTCTTTCAAGGGTGTTGGAACGCCAACGGATGCAGAGGATTGGTGGGTTCGTATTCAAGAACTTTTGAGGGCGGCGGAGACGCCAGAAGAAAAGAAATCTGAGTATGCGGCGTTCATGTTGGAAGGAGACGCCAAGTTGTGGTGGGTGAGCCATAGCGGCCGCCAGTTCCCTGGACGCACCCCGTCAGTGGAAGAGTTTGGGGACGCTTTTCTTAAGAGGTAGATTCCAGTTTCAACACGGTTGGCCCTGCAGAGGCTGTTTCTGCATCTAATGCAGCGAGACAAGACAGTGGATGAGTACGTGCAAGAGTTCACCCATTTGGGTCGTTATGCGGGAACGATAATGGCGGATGATGTTGAGAGGGATAACCTCTTCTACCAAGGGTTGAGGGAGAATCTGAGACAACCCCTCATCTCCATAAAGAGGGCGGGATTTAATGAACTAGTTGAAGCCGCCAGGAGTTTGGAGAATGATCTGGAGCGAACCCAGCGTCAAAAGGGTTTTACTCCCAAGCATGGGGAAGGGAAGCCCTCCCAATCTCATGTAAAGCCTGATGGGAGTAGGTGGAGGCGGAAGCCTCACACTTCCAGGTCGGGGGAGAGGAGCAATTGGACGCCTGGGGGTTCTCACTCTAGGGGACCGCCGACGTGTTACAACTGCGGGAAGGTTGGGCACATAGCCCGTGCTTGTCAGCAAGGGGGAGTGGGGCAAGATACAAAGCAGGAGCAATCTGTGCGCTCGGGCCCCAGCGCTGCAGAGAAAGGAAAGATGGCGGAGTCGAGCGCTTCTCGGTTCCAACCGGTGCAACCAAGGGCTTACAACCTTGGACAGCAAGAAGCGATCCGTCAAACCGATGTGGTGACAGGTATGAAGAAAATTTAAGTTTGCATTTGTGCTCCATACTTTTTAGACCCCCTTTTGTGAGATGTCTTGTTGTAGGCTTCGTGTTAGTTTCTGGATACCCCGCTAGGGTATTGTTCGATACGGGAGCTTCGCACACTTTTCTTGTGGAGAGTTTCATCCGAAGGGTAGGAGTCGAGTCTTTCTCGGCGGACGCAGAACTGAAAGTGCGCATGCCCAATGGGTCATCTATGACCACCGGGGCTAAAGGGCGCATCTGTTGGGAGCTAGACGGAGTTGACTTCGTTTTGGAAGCAACAGTGTTGCCGTTAGTAGAGTTCGATATCATTTTGGGCATGGACTGGCTTGCAGAGCAGCGGGCCAGCATTGATTGTTTATCCAAGGTAGTGACCCTAAAGAGTAAGGGGCAAGCGGAAGTCAAATTTGTGGGCCTTTGTGGAGTAGCCCATTCCCTAATTACGGCCATGCAAATGATGTGGGCGGTTAACCAGGGAGGTGTGGCACTGGTAGCATTGTTGGGGGTTCGTCTCTCCCAGCTATCTATTGAGGAAGTGCCTATGGTGGCAGAGTTCAAGGATGTGTTTCCGGATGAACTTCCTGGAGCGCCTCCTCGGCGGGAGATTGATTTCTCAATTGAGTTAGTGTCGGAGGCTAGACCGGTGTCGCGTCCTCCTTTTAGGATGGCACCAAAGGAGTTGGCGGAACTTAAGGTACAGTTACAGGAACTGTTGGAGCAAGGGTATATTAGACCCAGTTCTTCACCGTGGAGCGCACCAGTGTTGTTTGTAAAGAAGAAAGACGGTAGCATGCGCCTATGCATAGACTACTGAGAGCTGAATAAATTGACCGTCAAGAATAAGTATTCGATTCCTCGGATAGACGATTTGTTAGACCAATTGGTGGGGTCAGTGGTATATTCGAAGTTGGACTTGAAGTCAGGCTACTATCAGTTGCGAATTCGGGACGAGGACATACCCAAGACTGGTTTTGGGACAAGGTACGGACACTTTGAGTTTACGGTGATGTCGTTCGGGCTGACGAACGCACCATCAGTGTTCATGGATCTGATGAATCGAGTATTTCGGGATTACTTGGATTCGTTTGTGGTTGTCTTCATTGATGACATCTTGGTGTACTCCAAGTCGGAAGTGGAGCATGAGACCCACTTGAGAGTGGTCCTGCAAGTGTTGAGGGAGAACCAGTTGTTTGCGAAGTTCTCAAAGTGCGAGTTCTGGTTAGCCAAGGTGGCATTTTTGGGCCACGTGATTAGTGGTGATGGGGTGGTAGTGGATCCAGCGAAAGTGGAGGCCATCAGAGATTGGCCGGTGTTGAGGACCGTGGCGGAAGTCCGAAGTTTTCTTGGACTAGTCGGGTACTATAGGAGAATCGTGGAGAATTTCTTGAGGATAGCTCTACCCCTCACCTCACTCACTCGCAAAGACCATAAATTTGTGTGGACCCAAGAGTGCAGTCAAGCATTTGAGGCCCTGAAGGAGAGGCTTATGATGGCTCCAATCCTAAGTTTACCGCAAGGGACCGATGGATTTCAGATTTTCAGTGACGCATCGGGATGCGGTTTGGGTTGCGTGTTGGTGCAACATGGCAAGGTGATAGCTTTTGGGTCTAGACAGCTGAAACCTCATGAGAGGAATTACCCCGTCCATGACTTGGAGTTGGCGGCGGTAATCTTCGCGTTGAAAATATGGCGACACTATGTGTATGGCGCAAGGGTGGAGATCTTCACGGACCATAAAAGCCTGAAGCATCTCTTGGATCAGAAGGACTTGAACATACGGCAACGCAGATGGGTTGAGTTTCTTGGAGAATACAAAGTGGCGATTCAGTATACGCCGGGTCAAGTCAATGTGGTGGCGGACGCGTTGAGTAGAAACTACTCGGGGCAAGGAAATTGGATCGAAGCTCATGATGAGCGGTTGGTACGGGAATGGGAGTCCCTTGGATTGGAATGTGTTGCGAGAGGCGAGTCTAGCGTGGCTCGGTTGAACTGGATTGAAGTGCAAAACGACTTGTCCGATCGTATTCAGGAAGCGACTCGATTGGATGTGGAGTTTCAACCTTTTATGTTGGAGGCTCAAAAGGGCGAGAGCAGCGCCTGGGAGATGATTGGTGGAATCTTCAGAAAGGATGGAAGGGTTTGTGTACCGCAGTTTGGCAATATCCGTGAGGAGTTGATGTTTGAGGCTCACTTCTCAAAGTACTCCATTCACCCGGGCAGTACAAAGATGTACTTGGATATGAAGAAATCCTTTTGGTGGCCGGGGTTGAAGCGAGATGTAGCTTTGTATGTGAATCGTTGCCAAACATGTACCTTGGTGAAGGCCGAATGTCAGAAACCGGGCGGGTTCCTGAAGCCCCTTCCAATTCCTGAGTGGAAATTTGAGGACATCTCCATGGACTTTGTGCATGGTTTGTCTAGATCGCAGCAATGTAATGATGCTATTTGGGTGATCGTGGATCGCCTAACCAAGGTGGCTCACTTCATCCCAAATCGGAAAGAGGACAGCGTGGAGAAGCTGGTGGAGTTGTATGTTCGCAACATTGTGCGACTGCACGGAATTCCTAAGAGCATAGTCAGTGATCGAGATGGACGGTTTACGTCTAAGGACTGGAGATTGGTTCAGAAGAGCTTGGGCACGAAGCTAAAGTTCAGTACGACGTTCCATCGTCAAACTGATGGGAAAACGGAAAGAATGAACCGTACTATAGAGGATATGTTGAGAATGTGCGTTCTTGATTTTGGCAAGAAGTGGGAGGATCACCTCTTCATGGTAGAATTCACGTACAATAACAGTTTTCAAGCTAGTATAAAGATGGCGCCATACGAAGCTTTGTATGGGAGGCGGTGTCGAACGCCAATGTCTTGGGCAGAGGCGGGAGACACCAAACTGTTGGGAAAGGACGTGGTGGTTGACGCTTGTGAGTTGGTACAGACCATCCAAGAACGTATGAAGGTGGCGCAGGACCGTCAAGCTAAATACTTTAATGCTCGTCACCGGAAAGTGGAGTTCGCGGTAGGTGATTGGGTCTACTTGAAGATCAAGCCGTTCAAAGGCGTCTCACGTATTTGCCAGCTCAAGAAGTTGAGTCCAAGGATTTTGGGGCCTTTTGAAGTAGTTGAGCGGGTGGGAGAAGCAGCTTATCGGTTGTCGTTGTCCGCGAATTTGAGTGGATTGCATGATGTCTTCAACGTCTCCGTTTTGAGGAAAGCCTTGGTGGAGGCTAGCGGAGTGATTGAGCCGGCATAGGTACCGATTGAGGAGGACTTGAGGACGCGAGTCCTTCCAATTGCTATAGAGGATTCAGAGATTCGGCAGTTGCGGAATAAAGAAGTCAAACTCGTAAAAGTTCGATGGGACAACTGCGGTCGTGAGGAGTTCTCTTGGGAACGAGAATATGCCATGCTAGAAGATTATCCAGAACTCTTCATGTCAGGTACAATTTAAGTTTTGTACCCTTTTGTTTTGAAATTTCGGGACGAAATTCTGTTAGGTGGGGGAGAGTTGTAACACTCCAGTTTTGCAAGAGAGTTAGTGTGCAGTTCTGGAAATTTTGGGTTTCTGGCAGGAGGCACACGGCCTGCGACACGGGCGTGTTGCAGGGGGTGTCGAGGCTGTGTCGACACTCGGCCCAAGTGTCGACACTTTCGCTCGACAAAGTGTCGAGAGTGGGGCACACGGCCTGCAACACTGACGTATCGCAGGGCGTGTCGAGGCTGTGTCGACACTCGGCCCAAGTGTCGACACTTTCGCTCGACAAAGTGTCGAGATTGGGGCACACGTCCTGCGACACGGGCGTGTCGAGGCTGTGTCGACACTCGACCCAAGTGTCGACACTTTTGCTCGACAGGGTGTCGAGACTGGGGCACACGACCTGTGACACGGCCGTGTCACTGGGCGTGTCCGGCTTGGTCGGCGATCTTCGCTCGACGTTTTTCCGCGGTGTCGACACAAAGCCTGTCGACGGGTGTCGAGACTTGGCACACAGCTTGGGACACGGGCGTGTCCCAGGCCGTGTCACCTCTCGGGTTAGTATCGGGGCCGTGTCGATGGAGGCACACGGCCGGCCACACGGCCGTGTCACTGGGGACACGGGCGTGTCGGATTGAACACGGACATGTCAGATGCCCGTGTGCGGTTCCAGGCGCGTCGATTTGAGACGGCGAATGAGGCACACAGCCCTGGACACGGGCGTGTGCCAGGCCGTATTCGGCCCAGGTCTTTTATTTTCCAGGCGAATCGTGGCCATTCTTTCCCAGATTTTGGGATCTGACGGCTCAGGACTGTTCTTGGGGAGTTAAGTCCGAGAATAGGGTTGAAAACCCTCATTTTTTCTTCTCCAAGCTTTTCTTTCTAGATCTAGAGCCAAGTGAGAGCAAGGAAGAAGGAGAAGGAGAGTTTGGGCTGTAGGGAGAGTTTCGGTGCTCCAAATCGCGAGCCGAGTCCGGATCCGTGAAGCTTATATCGTTGCGAAGATTTCCATCCGGCTATTTTTTCCATGGCAAGGAAGAGGAGTCGGAAGGTAACGACATCTCTCCTCTCGGTCCTTAGGATGCATGTCTTAGCATCATTTATTTTCTTTCTTTCTATTTTTTGGGCACCAAACTCTCAAATGAGAGGGGTTTTGGTTTGCCAAGGTTCAAGAGGAACCTCCGGGTTGATTGAGTCCGTCCCCGGCATATTTTGCATTAGAGATCCGCTTCGCTAGTGGATTAGGCATGGTGGGTGAAGCCGTAGTCCCAACCGTTAGTCCGACTCGGTGATGTTGCATACGAACTTAGGGATTCGTAGAGATTCCGTTGCGGCAAGATGTCGTTTGTGTTGTGGTGGTGAATTTCCCTTTTGTTTGAAAAGGTATGTATAGTCGGACCCGGACAAGGTTAGATCCTCGTGGCGGTAGATGGTTTCCTTGAGGGACAAGGTTAGCTCCGTATGAGTTGGAGATGGTTTCCTTGGTGGACAAGGTTAGCTCCGCACGAGTTGGAGATGGTTTCCTTGGTGCGCGGGAACGCTGCAGTATAATGAGGGATTATGATGTATTTAGTCTTGGATTGTGATGTGGCAAGGAGTGGTTATGTCTCCGTGGTCGGCTGGCTATCCCGCGACATGTGTGTCATGTGTGGAGAGTGTCCCAGCGAGACTAGTCCCCTTCTGTGAGACTGACGAGAATGCCAAGCTTGAGGCAAGCCCGGGCAATGAGGCCATTAGCGGGTGGGGTCCAGCAAGGCTTCTTAGAATCAGTCGGTCTGTGTTTGTTGGAATCCTGACATGAGACGTCAGAGCTTGCAGGCAAGCCCGGGGCTAAGCCCACGAGCGGGTGGGGCCTTGGAAAGAATTCCTTGTGGCGGCCTGTGCGCCGTTTGAGGGAGATGTGTCTCCCTTAGTGTTTGCGGCTTTATGCCAATGGGGAAATGTGAGTACCCAAATGATGTGATGTTGTGCTAGATGCATACGCAGTAGGGTACCTTGGGTGAAGCCCGGGTGTTGCATTCATGTTGCATAGTAGGCCCTTTTATTATATGCTCAACCAATAGAGAACATGTTTGATGATTGAGACATCCAAGCCTGTTTCAATGTTCTTCTGTTTATAGCTATTTATATTGCGTATGAAGTGCTGACTTGCAGGTTGGAGGGTTCCCCGGGGTCCGTTAGGGGCGGCCGGGAGGAGATGTGTTGTTACACAGTTTGAGGTCAGCCTTTGCTGACCCACGTTACTAATAATTTTTACAGGGCAAGGATCGCATGCAGGAGCTAGCACGCCGGCCAAAAAGGCCTAAGCCCCATGAAGTGTTTTTTCCTCTTTTGTAGCACTACTTTTATGATGATGTTTGTTTGAGAGTCTTTTGTCCGGCTTGCATGCCGAGGTAGACTAGGAGTGTTATGCACATTCATGATTGTAATTTTACTTGAGTATGGACTTTTGTGGTAGGCCTTAAGGCCTTAGTTGTAACTCTTTTGGTTAGTGGATAACTTCTAGTTGTGCTTTGTTTTCCGCTGTGTTGTGCGAGTGTTTTGAGTTTGGGTAGCTATATCAACTTATAATACTAAAGTTGTGGCGTTCGTATGTTGTGGGGCCCCGGCCGGACCCATATTATACGATCATTATAGGGGAGGTGTTACATAGAACACGTGACATGATTTTTCATTTCATCCTTCTTGTGTTAACGTATTGATTTATTGAGATATAACATGATGATTATTTTTACTTGGTCTTTTTCTTTGATGTCACACGTACACCTGTCATTATTCTATCTAACTCTTCCATGCATAAGAACCAGATTTAAATTGCATTATTTATTTATTGCACGGTT
Organism: Platanthera guangdongensis; assembly: GCA_039583875.1. NCBI lineage: Eukaryota > Viridiplantae > Streptophyta > Magnoliopsida > Asparagales > Orchidaceae > Platanthera > Platanthera guangdongensis. The sequence continues at coordinate 115,168,066 of CM077154.1, forward strand.
GTATTAGTACATAATTACCATTCATGACACTTACAATGTTCCACTGTGTTAAATCTATAAATCACCTGACATTGTATGACAAATTTAGTGTATTTAGTTTCACATATCCTGTCTAATTTTTCATAAGCTCTGCCAATCTCTATATCAAATGATTTTTCTCATGCTATCTAGTTTTGTAGTCTTTGTGCCCCGCTCATACTTTTGACCTGGATGTTTAAATTCTCTGATGAGTTTTTCGTCACTCCTATATATCACATTATTATGTTTATCCCATGTTTTGTGTATGTTTAGTACAAACTTCATCTCTCTGTTTAAACAACAACCAATTAGGTTCTTCCCGACCCCTTTTTGATAATATTAAAGGGGGGAGATTAGAATGTTCATGAACTAGTCTTATGTTAGTCACCTAGGGGAGATCGCATGTAGGGGGAGTTATGCAGGTAGGGGAGTTACGTTGTTATCATGTACATTGATAGGTGGAGCACACATATAGGGGGAGTCGTATGACTTTCACACTGTGTTATCTTGATACATAAACATGTTCATGTTTCATGATTATTGTTGGATTATACTATACCATGCTACTAATGATTTATATCTCATGAACGAGATTTGATATTATCAAAAGGGGGAATTTGTTGGAACCTATGTTCTGCATCTCCTTAGTTTGACAATATCAAATCCTAAGTTATATTTGATCATACTTATGTTAAGTATAGTGTTCAAGTTTATAGGTACGAAATCACCATGTTTCCACTGTCTGTGACCTACCGTCGGGCGCTAAAACTATCGCTAGTGCTAGCTATGCAAGCTTACAAGTTGAGGATGACATGGTTCCGCTCTGTGACCTACTGAGGGGCATAAGGACTACCACATGCGCTAGCCATGTTGACGACCGTCAAGCCGATAGCATCGAGAAGAAGCCGTTGATAAGTCTACTGCGATGCGCTTGGAACCGCTCCGCGCTTTCCAAAAGTGGCAAGAGAATATTTGTGGATTTGTTCTAATTTGGTGATGGATAGTCAACGGTAACGCGTGAAAAGACTTACCGTCTGCAGTAACCTTAGTGCCGACGGTAGCTTATTTTAAAAAGACTATAAAAGCGCATGTTTTTTTCCTGAGATGACAATAAGAGACTACACACGATTACGGTTCCGCTGCCACCTATGTTTTAGTGAACAACCGTCTCCAAGCAAGGAAAAGAAAACTATCTCCCTCTGGTTCATGATTAAATATCTCCAAAGAGCGAAGTCTACAACGATCATCAACAATTGATCGTGTGCAAGAAGAATGATATTCAGAAGCATCGATTTCCCGCCAATATACAGAGGAAACTCTTTTCGAGGGAGCAATAGTTTCTAACTTTTATTTCTCTATTTGTATTTCTCTCTTTTCTAACTTTTTTGGGTGCGTGTGAGAAAAATCGACCGGGGAGGACGTCGGAATTTGGGAAGGGTTCCGCGGGAAATTGTCCTGGAAGGACGTTTAGATCGGGGAGATTTAATGGGCTCTAAGACCCTTCCAAGGAGGAAGGTGAGGAGCCGACTCGAAAACCTTTCCAGGAAGGAAAGGGAGATAGAGTAAACCGGTCCTTGGGTGAGGGTTGGTATAGAAACCAAAAGTGTGTCATATTCATCGCCTCTGATCTCCGACGTCATGAAGATCTAGTTTTGTCTTATGTGTAAACCTTTTATTAGTTTTGAATAAAATCAAATTTTATTATTTCACCTTATTTTTCGTGTCTGCATGCTGCTGGTGCATTGAGTACTGTGTTAAAAATTTCAAAATGATATTATACAAAATGAAACTGTGTCTGTGAATTAACACTGTCGGTAGACTTACCGTCCTGCGGTAGCTTCTAGAATAGGATGTCCTGCTGAAATTTAATTTATTTTTCTATTAATTTGAAAATCTTATTCACCCCTCTCTAATATTGGCCACTCAATCTAACAAGAATGTTCAAATGCTTCATCTTTGATTCAAGTAGATTCATGTTTTCTAAATGTATTAGTTTCTTCCATCATAACTTCACGTGTTTCTATATATTTTTATAATTGTCATGTGTTGTAATAGTGTCTGTGTTTCAGACACAGAAGAAGCTTTAGAAAAATCTTTAGTCTTGATATTTGTAAAAATTTATGACATGTTGGTGTTTGTTATAAAATTTAAGTACAATTAGGGGTGCAAGTTAGTTGAGTCGGCTCGAAAGCTCGATGAGCCGGCTCGAAAAAAGCTCGACTCGAGCTCGAGCCTGTGGAGATCGAGCTCGAGCTCGATTACGAGCTCGAGCTCGAGCTCATCTATTCTTGTTCATGAGCTCGCGAGCTGGCTCCCGAGCTTTTTATTTACATATTTTTAAAAAAAAATAAAAAAAAATAATAAGAAAATAAAGCTCATGAGCTAAAAAACTCGCAAACAGCTCGAGCTCGAGCTCGCAAGCTCGAAACTCGAGCTCGATAAGTTGGCCTTGAGCTCGAGCTCGAGCCGGAATAAATGAGCTCGTCGAGCTCGAAATTAAAAGCTCGAGCTTGGAAATTTTGCCAAGCTCGACTCGAGCTCGACTCGTTTGCACCCCTAAGTACAACTAATTTCACTTTTAAATTATTTATTTTTTTAGTTCAAAGAACGCACCATAGTATATGTGAACTAGTTCTGTAACATCTACTTTATTTTATTTTCTTCAGAATTAAATTTTACCGTATTGAAGTTGTTTAACCTATGAAGTTTTTGTTTTCAAGTGAATTAGATTCTGATATTAAAAAGTTTTTCTTTCACAGTGTTGGTTAGCTTATGTAAATTTATGCTAATAATTTACAGTTTATCAATGAAAAAATTTAGAATGATGTTACGTTGGTGAAAACGGTGTCCTATCAATATTTGCGTTGGTGAAAATAATGTCCTCTCTGCATTATTGTTCTTTCTTTCAGAGAAGGCTGGTGGAGTTGTGTTTATGCTGTTGTATTTGCAGTAACTTCCACTATACTTCCTCCATTTGTTCTTCCATTGTGTTTGCTTTAACAAAATTTTGAGTTTTAATCCTGATTTTTCGCAGATTTAGTGCCTCTAAGTAATCCTTCGCTACACAAATTTTGTTGATACTATCTTGTTCAATAAAGAGAAAATCGCAAAGGTGGATATTGTCCAATTTTTGATGGATTTTGTAGCAAAACAAGAATTCCGAATTTCGTCTTCCTGTCAAAATCCTTCTTTAAGAATTCGATTTTGCGTTGTAAGGGTGATTCTTTCACAGGATGAAGTACCCAAATTTGAGCTATTATTTAAAGTATTTTCGTTCTTTCTAAACTGACCATATTTTAAATAAAAAAATATTCTGATATATGCTACCATGTAGTATAACTGTTTGGAAGCATATTTGTGGTATACTATTCTTGGAATCCATTGGAGTATTAGTGTTTACATAGATTTCTTGTACCAGTCCAATTTTGATAGTTTCCGCCTTTGTTTTTTAAAGAAACGTTAAGAAATCTAGAAGTTTTCCTTCTTCGATAAGTTTATGATTATACATATCTAAAATTCTATGAAATGTAACTTTAGATTCAAGTTGTTTTTGACTATCATTCTCGTTTTTTAAAATTTAGTTAATTTCAAAAAAAAAACAGAAATGCCTAACTTTATAAGATCAGCAATTTCAATTGTCAAAAATATTTCATACAACTTTCGTTGTTCTGTTGTTTTTCCACTGAACATACTACATATCCTTTCAGACAATCCCTCTAATTGTGAGAGTGAGAAATATTTGGTCATTTTTCAACAAGCTCTCTAGCAATATTGTAGCCTTTTTGTATCGCACTATTTTGTTGGTCAGTGACTACGTATGCTTTTCAAGCATTCTTAGATGATAGTTCGTTGTTTGAGAGTCCCAATTTGTATAGCTTTATATAGATTGTTAAATATAGCATAATCATCTGGGAATATTTCTTTTAGTGTATCATTGTACCAATCTTTAAGTGTAGCTTTGACAAATGTTTGTGGCGGACTATTATGCCTTTGTATTTCTTTTGTAATGTAAAAGACAACAAAAATTGCAAGCCCAATTTACTTAATTGCCCCGATAGGAGTTCTAAGGCTTGTTCCAGTAAAAATTCTTTGTTGCGTCTCTTCAGTGGAAAAGCTGCATATCGTCATATCTCGGACGGAAGAGTCATATATTCTAATTGGAATGCTTGTCTTGACACCTCCAGTAGGAGTTTTTCTAGAAATAATGTCTTTGTTCTCTTTAGTGGAAAATGTATCTAAAGTTTTTCCTTGTTTCGAGGTAACATTTTTCCAGTTATAAGTATCCTTTTTATCTCAACTGATGTTTTGAGACGTTCAAGTTTTTTGTTGTGCTTGGTTCCTGAAATGATCTAGAAAATAGATTAGCGAAAAATTAGTATATCTAGAAATAAATTTGACTTCATAAACATAAGTTTCTAGATACATTGTAATTTGAATCCTTCTAAAATTGGATTCAGAATCGTTAATTGTTAGTTTTTTTTTTTGAAATTGGGAGACAACTTTGTTGTTTGTTTCAATAAAAAATTGTCTATCCAAAGGACAGACCAAGCCCGCACGCGATGGCACAACAACGGGCGACTGCGCGCGACACTGTTGGCCGCCCACAGGTGTCAGGCCATATATGCGAGGCACGGCACCTCACATGCACGCAGAGGGTGACGCACCGCTTACCACTCCTCTTTTCCCCAATCTTTCTTGATTGCTTGTCCCCAACTTTGACCCGACTTCCGATGTCATGAACCCAATTTGACCTTGACCAACATGGGGGACTCACCTAGGGTTGACTTTGGTCAACCCCCACTAAAAATCCATTTTTGGATTTTTCTCCCAAAGAGGTGTTCATCACCTCTTCATTAATAGCTAAGGCCCCACCCCCTCTCACATTTTGGGCCACCCCAAACTAGCAAAGCCATGGTGAAATGGGCCCATGGAAACAGCCCACCTTTCCCATATCCTCCTCTTTTTCACACCAAGCCCAAGCCCACCAAACGCCTCCCCCCCTTCTTTGATTGCTGCCACCTAGGGACACCCCAATGGTGCCACCTGGCCAGAACAAGTGGACGGGAGGAGAAGAGCTCCTCCCCTCATGGGGATTTATCCCATAATGGCTACGGGAGGGGTGGACACCCTCCCCAAGCCTATAAAAGGCCTTGCATGGCCTCCTTCCCTCCACACAAACTCAAAAGAAGCTTCCCCCACCTGGTCGGTGCCCTACCTCGCCGGGAAAAGCTAACCCGAGCCAAGCTTCCCGCCGCCTCTAATAGTAACTCGGTCGGGGCCTTACCAAGATTCCACAACACAGGTTGAACCTTCTCTCCTCTCCCTTTCAAACCTTTTAGACGTCCTGCATGGGCTTCCCGGCGGCCGGAGCGCCGCCGACACCACCCGACCCATGCTCCAGGTCGGGTGGTGGCCGCAGGAAGCTACACATTCCCCAACACCGGGGGTGGAGCTGGGGAAAATCTAGTCCACCGCGGATACCTTTCCCTGGTGGTAGAAGGCCGGAGTGCTGCTGGAAAGCGCTGTTCCGGCTACACCCGCAAAATAGAGAAATGCTCTGTTTTTACTCCAACAGCGGCCGACAATGGCAAGTCACCGGGCCACAATCGGATAGGAGCCCTGCCCCCGGCATGCCGACTGGGCGTGGTTTCATGGCCGGGATAAGCACTAGAGAGGCAGGGTAGCGTGGTGGCACTGGGAGCAGAGCCACCGCCACCCTGCTCCCGGGTTCTTGAATTTCGGCGGTGGTCGGCGGTAGCAGGCTGCTAGACCACCACACAGAGACTCGCTGGCCTCTGACAAGTCAATAGAGGGCTGCACCGACGTCTAGCAGTGGCTAGCCGGCGGTGGCAGAGGGCCACCACCTTCTTCTTTGACTGGAGAGATCACCGCTGTTCATTTCACAAAATGAGATAAACGACTGTGATAACCTAATTTCCACCTGCCTCATCTTCTATGCCCCCACAGTGGATCCACGACTGATCCGCTGTGGGGAAACGTTGGCCTTTAACCATGTCTGGCGCAATCCTAGCCACATGATCTAGCTTAGATCTGATATATGCAGACCAAATTTTAATTATAACTTTGAGAAATTTTTATACAAAAATATAGGCTCCTAAGTAAGAAGTGTTGAGCATAAAAGTTGTTCCCCCTTTAAGGGCTTTCTTCTCAAAAATTTTGAGAATTTTTAGAATTCATTTGGTACTTTTAAAAATCAAAATAAGTTTTATTTGGCCAAATTAGAGGCCCAAAATCACTCAAAAAATTTGTGAAAAAATTGTATGCTCGTTTTAGGCCTCTATGAAGGTTATAGTGAAATTTGGAAACCTTGAGATAAATATTGAAGTTTTTTCAATTTAATGGAACCTGGGGTCGCACTCAAAAATCAAAACGTCTGATTTTCTCAAAATAAAAATCGGAGTGCGCGACCAACTTTTTAGTCAAATAATAAGCTCAAATTATTTTACCGACGAGAGTGATTGAGGTAAGTGCCAAGCTCTGAGTATTCCGAGATTTCGTAAAACTACTGAGCGTCTCGTCTTTATCCGTTATAAAGCTCTCGACTAACTCAGGCAAGTTTGGAAAATAAAATTACAAGAAAACATGTTTGACGAATAATAAATGTGTAACTCTTAAATTCTTCAGGTTTGATTAATCCACAACAATAAAGGATGCAACAGAATTATTATCATACCTAAATAATAGGTAAAACCCAAACTATGTATGAAGACCCTTTTTCCGGGCTTCCCAAAATGATCGGCATTGATTTCAATAATGGATCGTAGGAAAGAAAAACACAGTACGAAAAAAATGCAGCACAAAACTTTTTAATCCATTATTTTATTTATTTACAACTATCATACAGTCGCTTATTCCAAGTCTATTAAAAATTTACTATAACTTTCTGTAAAGAGTAACTTATGAATTTTAGAACATTCTTCGATTCCTTTGTAGATATTTAACCACACCAGATCTAATTCATCAGGCGCTAACCTCCGTCGTGCACTTGGAGTCACACATGTTGCCTAAAAAATTGGATCCACTGAGGGTTAGTCATAGAAATATGACTTTGTGAGACAGAAATCTCGTGAAACGGTTATACATGCAACAAAGGGAGTATACCAATATGCTTACAGTACATTTAAATCGTAATTACTGAAATATGCAACTTGAAATTCGCTGAAGTCCCACCTTTAGGGTCTATTTGGCGCAGCTCTGGCGGCTGGAAAATCTCTATTCCAGCCGCCAGAGCTGCTTTATATGTGTTTGGGACAACTCCTTGTGAAAAGCTTTTCAAAAATCTGGAGCTGTTTTGCAGCTTTTCAGAAATCTCCCCCCAGCTTCTGCTCCTGCAAAATAGCTTTCTCTCTCAAAGGTTTTGGAAATCTAATGGTTTCTTCAGTTGGAACATGCTTAGAGGACGGACGGCCTTCGTCCGGCGATTCCGAGCCCCGGACGGCCTTCCACAGGCGATTCTGAGCCCCCGACGTCCTTCCTCTGGCGATTCCGAGCGCACTTCTGCATAGAACACCCAAACACTCTACAACCTTTCAAAACTGCTCCCCAGAGATCTATTTTAAAACAGCTCTATCCGGACAGCAGCTTTCCAATCCGCCAGAGCTCTCCCAAACAGAGCCTTAGTTTTATATTATAGGAAATACTTAGGTATGTAACTTGAATTGACTACACTCTCGAGGGGCATAATTATATGCTCACCCCTACTGGTAAATCCATCAGTAGATGCCTCCACATAATCGGATTCGAATCCTTCGTATTTCCCTATGCATAGTTTTAAATAAATTTTATCTTGTTGTATAAACAGGAGTTTTGAATAAAACTGATCTCCTCAGAAATCTGTATCGCCTAATTTTCCCCTCACCCACTTTTATTTACTTAGCGATATATCATCGAGTCGAAACTCATATGCACATGCAGTTTTTTTAAAAGATGATAAATTAGATACTGCAAAATAATTGGATATCCATAATTTAAAGAAATAAAATACTCACTCTTTCCTTGTCTTTATCTGTATCCTTTTCCACATGAATACCACGATTATCATGGGAGGCCATCCTCGAGGTTCTGGGCTTTGGAAAGCACTGAAATAATATGTATCTTAATTTGGGTTGTGTCTCGTTTTACTCGTAGCATAAAGCAAAAAAGATTTAGAAAGATTCGCTAAACATCGGGAAACTGAAACAGTAAACTAGAAATCTCAATTAAATTTACAAAGACCAAAATCTGATTTTATACTTTGTCAGATAGCTATAAAAATGCCTTAAAATGGGCTAAAACCAGCCCCCAAATGTACTTCATGTCCTCTTAAAAGTGTTGCCCAGCAAGGTATAAAAAGTGAGCTAAACATCCATATAAAAATAGCCATACAGTAGCTTAAAACAAAATAGCATGAAAACAGTGACTAGGCGGCCCGAAATCAGTATGAAAAATAGTCACTAGACAGCTACCAAAACAACCACTAAACAATCCATAAAAATTCAGCATAAAGACAACATTCTTACAGCAGAAGAGAAACAAAAGTAGTTCTTAAAACCAGTGGTAGAGGTACAACAAAGCAGCAACTAGGACAGCAGGGAGCAGCAACACGGGCAGCAGGGAATAGCAGTTTGGGGGCAACAGTGCAACAAGGAGTAGTAGAGGAGAGTAAGAGCAGCTGGAAATGGGAGATGAGGAGGGAATCCAACAGGTATTTAAATTACATCATAGGCGGTGAAGAGGAAGCAAGAGGCCAAAATGAATTTGCTAACTCAAATAGGTGTCACTTATCCCAACCAAACCAAAAACTAAGTGTTATGTGGCTATCTCTAATCTATTCCAGCTGCCACCACAATAGTACAACATCCAACAATACTAAAATGCTGCCAACACACCACTCAACCCAAGCCCAACTCAGCCACCTCATCAGCCAACACACTTAACTAAAATATAAACCATTACACATCTTAATTCATACAAGCCAAAATGCTATTGCTAATAGTAGCCCAAACACTAATGGTAGCCCACAATATATAAATTTAGCTATTGGCACGCCAAAAAAATAAAACTAAAGCATTACTAAGCAAACTCAACAAATAAAATGAAATGGAAAATGCGCGAAATTCTCGGAAAATTCGTACTGCCTTTTGTTATTCATCATCGGGGAGAAATAACATCTTAAAATTGCGTCACATTATTTTTAGGTCGTCACAATTCTTCCCTCCTTTAAAAAGTTTTCGTCCTCGAAAATAAAAGTTGATAGAAGCCAACTATTTATTAATTTACAAATATACATAAACAGAAATAGTTATTACAAATTATTTCTATCGATAAGGTTCCAAATTAAAGGCTCGCGGCATAATTAAACGTTCTTCCGGTACTTCAGGAGGAGGAGTTGAAGTGTGGACAGGAGCGGGAGCAGCTATAGATACAGGTACTGGTGACGGTGCTGGTGCGAACGATTCATCAAGCATTTAATATAATTGCCACTAGAGAGGATGTTGTGAATTGATTTTTTTATTCCAGAGATTTGGGCAATTCCTCTTTGTGTGACCCGGCTCACGACAGTAATAACAAGCACCAATCAAGCATTCTCCTCGATGATATCTACCACACTTAGCACATTTCGTCGTGGTTGCTTGAGATGCGCTACTGGTTGATGGACCAGTCTGGATTTATTTGACATCCTAGCCCTGTACTTCACTTTGAGTTGGGGTTTCCGTGACTTTTCTTTTCCCACTATCTTGACATTTCTGCATTTTTCCTTGATCGATCTCCACTAATCACGCTCGCTCGACCAACTTTCCATATTCCAGAATATTCAGGGGTACGAGTAGATTGTGGATGTCATCCTGCAGTCCTTATTGAAACTGGACAACGATCTTCCTCGGTAGCCACGAGAATCGGCATAATATGCCAACTTGGAGAATTTCATCCTGTAATGCAATATCGACTTTGATCCCTGGACGAGTCATAAGAATTGATCGTGAAAGACTCATTTTTCAGATCGGGGTACGAACTAGTTTGTGAATTCCTAAAGAAAATTTTCCCATGTCACAACTCCACGTCCGGCAAATTTTGTAGCGACTAAATTGTTCCACCAACGCTTTGTTGCACCTTCAAGTAAAAATGACTCAAGTTCAACTTTCCGATCCTCTGGGCAGCCCATGACCTGGAAGATGGTTTTGATGCGGAGTATCCAATCTTCTGTTTCCAAGAGAGACATGCCTCCTACGAAAGTTGGTGGTTTTAACTCCATAAACTATTTAAGACCATAGTCCATTTGACGGTATTGGAGTGTCGGAGCTTCAACTCCTGGAGGGAGATTTGGAGGGGGGTTCATTGGATGTTTATGAGGTTGATGTGGTGGACTAGGATTCTCTTATTGAAGTGTGGGTCCTAAAGTAGCCAACGTCGAGAAAACAAACTTAAAAGATTCTGCTATTGATAGCACAAAATCCAAAGGACGCCAATGGTGTTGATGCCCATTATCACTTCCCTCGGACCTGGTGGCTGCTTGATGGCAATGATTTTCTTGATTCTCCTGACGACGTTGACCGCGGCGGGTACAATAAACTTGGACGGGTTCCTATAAACGAAGTTTATTTAATTATGTTACATATTAAATTTTGTGTTATATTTTCGTACTACCTACGACCACAAATATTGAAAATAAACCCGCCTCTGATACCAATTGTGAAGACCCTTTTTTCGGGCTTCCCAAAATGATCAGCATTGATTTAAATAATGGATCGTAGGAAAGAAAAACACAGTATGAAAAAAATGAATCACAGACCTTTTAATCCATTATTTTATTTATTTACAACTATCATACAGTCACTTATTCCAAGTCTGTTAAAAATTTGCAATAACTTTCTGTACAAAGTAGTTTATGATTTTCAGAACCTTCTTCGATTCCTCTGTAGACATTTAACCATACCTGATCTAATTCTTCAGGCGCGAACCTCCGTCGTGCACTTGGATTCACAACTGTTGCCTAAAAAAATTGGATCCACTGAGGGTTAGTCATAAAAATATGACTATGTGAGACATAAATCTCGTGAAACGGTTATACATGCAATAAAGGGAGTATACGAATATGCTTACAGTACATTTAAATCGTAAATACTGAAATATGCAACTTGAAATTCACTGAAGTCTCACCCTTTAGTTTCATATTATGGGAAATACTTTGGTATGGAACTTGAATTGGTCATACCCCCAAAGGGCGTAATTGTAGGCTCACCACTACTGGTGAATCCATCAGTAGATGCCTCCACATCATCAGATTCAATCCTTCATATTTTCCTATGTAGAGTTTTAAATAAATTTTATCTTGTCGTATAAACAAGAGTTTTGAACAAAACTGATCCCCTCAGAAATTTATATCGCTTAATTGTCTCTTCACCCACTTTTATTTATTTAGCGATATATCATCGAGTCGAAACTCATATGCACAGGCAGTTTCTTTAAAAGTCGATAAATTAGATGTTGCAAAATAATTGGATATCCATAATTTCAAGAAATAAAATACTCACTCTTTCCTTGCCTTTATCCGTATCCTTTTCCGCATGAATGCCACCGTTATCATAGGACGCCATCCTCGAGGTTCTGGGCTTTGGAAACCACTGAAATAATATGCATCTTAATTTGAGCTGCATCTCGTTTTACTCATAGCATAAAGCGTAAAAGATTTATAAGGATTCGCTAAACATCGGGAAATTGAAACCGTAAATCGGAAATCTCAATTAAATTTACAAAGACCAAAATCTGATTTTATGCTTTGCCGGACAGCTATAAATATGCCTTGAAATGGGGTAAAACCAGTCCCCAAATGGACTTCCCATTCTCTTAAAAGTGTTGTCTAACAAGGTACAAAAAGTGAGCTAAACATCCATATAAAACAGCCATACAACAGCTTAAAACAAAATTGCATTAAAACAGTGACTAGGCGGCCTAAAATCAGTACGAAAATAGTCAATAGACAACCACTAAACAATCCATAAACATTCAGCATAAAGATAGAATTCTTACAACGGAAGAGAAACGAAAGCAGTTCTTAAAACCAGCGGTAGAGGTACAGCAAAGCAGCAACTAAGACAGCAGGGAGCATCAGCTCGGACAGCAGGGAATAATAGTTTGGGGGCAGCAGTGCAGTAAGGCACACCAGAGGAGAGGAAGAGCAGTCAAAAATGGGAGATGTGGAGGGGATCCACCAGGTATTTAAAGTGCAGCATAGGTGGTGAAGAGGCAGCAATAGGCCAAAATGAATTTGCTAACTCAAATAGGTGTCACTTATCCCAACCAAACCAATAGCCAAGTGTTATATGGCTATCTCTAATCTATTCCAACTGCCACCACAATAGTGCAACAACCAACAAATGCTAAAATGCTGCCAACACACCACTCAACCCAAGCCCAACTCAGCCACCTCATCAACCATGATATTTCTTAGCCAAGTGTCAAAACATAAACCAACCAGCCAACACACTTAACTAAAATATAAACCATTACACACCTTAATTCATACAAGCCAAAATACTATTGATAATAGTAGCCCAAACACTAATGGTAGCCCACAACATATAAATTTAGCTATTGACACACCTAAAAATAAAACTAAAGCATTACTAAGCAAACTCAACCAATAAAATGAAATGGAAAATGCACGAAAAATCTCGGAAAATTCATACTGCCTTTTATTATTCATCATCGTGGAGAAATAACATCTTAAAATTGCGTCACATTACTTTTTAGGTCATCATACTATGCCTCCTGAAAACAGAGATGGAACTGAACTAAGACTCCTGAAAACGGAGATGAAACTGAACTAAACCTCCTGAGAATGGAGATGGAACTGAAGTAAGCTTCCTGAGAATGGAGATGGAACTGAACTAATTAGCATCCTGAGAATGGAGATGGAACTGAACTAAGTCTCCTGAGAACGAAGATGGAACTGAGCTAAACCTCCTAAGAACGGAGATGGAACTGAAGCCTCCTGAATGGAGTGATTGGACTACTAACTATTTTTTTGTATTTTATTCCAATCTCGTACTGGTCTAGTTTATTTATCTTATAGCAGTCCTATCTTTGCAGTACTCCAGTCTCGTACTGGTCATGACTATTTACTTTTAGTTTAGTTCATTTCTTTCAGTACTCCAGTCCTGTACTGGTCATGGCTATCTACTTTAAATTCAGTTAATTTATTTTTAGTACTCCAGTCATGTACTGGTCATGAATATTTAATTTCAGTTTAGTTCTTTCGGTTCAATACTACTCCAGTTTCATACTGGTCCTTATTCATTATAGCATTTCAATTCTGCAGCTTATACTAACAACAACTTATATTACCGCACTTTCATTTCTGCAATTTACTATTTTAAGTATGGGTCCTACCCTGATGAGAAGATAATTGATAGGTCGAGCCTTAGTTGGGGATAACAGGAGATGAGGCACTCCTCTTAAATTATCCCCAAATAGAGCGCTCCCACACTCCTTGTCAAAAGTCAAGTCATGCGTCGTTTGCTCGAATTATTTAAAGCATAGTAGGGCAAGCCGCTACTGACTCGGTGCATGCTAGCAAAATGGATTATCTTGTTTTCTTATAAATTGCTTGTGGTAAACCGTGGCGGGTCAGTCACTTCCGCAAACCGTTCATACCAATATGGGAAGTTCGACGACTCAAGGCGACAGGGAGATGAGTACCACGGGTGACCAACCATTATGGTTTCCCCATTAGGTTTCCTCCGCTGGTCGGCCAAAATGTTGAATTGCCGGATGTCGCTCACATCTAATTATACGTTAGGGCATGGGCTGTGCGGTACGACCACCCCCAAAAGTAGCAGGACTAGCCACTGTCACCGACAGCCACATCGGTGAGGCCTGTGGGCTCGCTACCCTACTTGAAAAGAAGCGGTCCATACTAGGTCGACATAGGGTATTGTGCGCAGCAGTGAATGCCTGTGATGTGTGTGCGACTATGAATGCCTACGATATGTGCGCAGCTTGAAGTCCTGCGAAGATCGTTCATGTTTGAATACCTACTACGCTGCTGCGTTAGTGGAGCCAATAATATAACTGATGTATATTACTGCTGCAAATCCAATTATATCATGCTATACTTTTTGATTTCTCCTAGGTCATTTATGAAATACTGTACTAATCCTCTCATGCTTCGACTATATACTTTTATTGGGTGTGTGAGCTCGTCCAACGAATATAGAAATGGGGAGGAGATTTGTTTCCGCTTAGCTCTATGACTAACAGTTATTTTAATAACCATTAACATGAGATGGGGCACCGTATTGACCAGCTGCTGCAGGACGAGAAGCCAGCTGATAGGATTACTCGAGCAGAGGCACCCCTGTCATCTCCCGAGTTTCGAGATGTGAGTACTAGTGAGCAGAGTTGAGAGAGAGGAGTTGCTAGTTGTATTACTATTATAGCCTACGGACTCTATGTTCAAACAGTGGCTATGACATTTTGCGCTTCCTGTTTAATTATATATATTGTTATATATATATTTGTCATGTTCCATGTTAATGCTTTTGCAATACTCTGTGATGTGATTCGAATGTTGTGATTTAAGCCGAGCAAGGCGGCCAACTAGTGTTCAGTAGTGTGGGGTGTTTCCCTTTAGGAGTACTGGGTGGACGTCTTGGGCAAGTAAGATCCCCTCCGGCCCCACCTGGGGCAAAGATTGGTGGGCCTTACAAATGGATCAGAGCGATCACGATCCGTCCATATGGAGTAGTCTTAGGATCCCTCTGCCCCTCGCTTCGTTCATTAGTTCGGGTCGAACCATGCAGCGGAAGCCTGATAGACCCTAGTGTAGAGACTTAGGGATTCTGGACTATACGATAGCACACTGACGCACCTTTGTTTCCCTTTTGTGTGTCTTTTGCAAATTTCCCTTATTTTTGCAAAATACAGACACTTGTTTCCTATTACTTCTATAACACCCTCTATCCGTCACATAGCATATAATAGTAGGTCTGGTCGGGGCCCGATGCCATATACCACAGATAGACCGGGCGGTTACTCAATGGAAACCATCCAACTATTATCAACGTCCTACACAGAGCATTCTAGCGGAAGCAAGTTTAATGGTTGCATTAATAAAGAACCCAACACGAGCATGAATGTCCACTAACAAGCCACAGAATGAACATACAAATACACAAGTACAATGGCCTTAAGGCCTTAAAATGTTTTACTCAAATTGAAGTGTTTTCCAAACCTCGGCACGTATGCCGACCATACATGAATAAAAGAAAACACTAAGCATTAGGCCTTCGAGGGCCAGCACAGCAACTTGTGCTTTAGCCCGCTTTTTACCGCTCATCTCCGCAACACCTGCAAGCACAATCCACCGCAATGGTGGCAAACCAAAGCAATGGTCAGCAATGCTGACCAAATTATAACGATCTCGCCCCCAACTCAGGGCGGCGATGCTCTTTCCCTGCACTTTATTAGCATAACCAAGCAGTATATATATACATTGCATCACAGGCGTTGGCACGCACAGCCACACACCCCGTGCACTCAGGGCATATTCTCGGTGAACCGGTCAATGTCACGTCAATTTAAGCTATAGACACCCCGGTCTCACCACCGCCACTTTGACGACCAAACTATGAGCATTTTGTCTTCCCGGTATGGGTCACGTCAATTTAAGCCATAGACCGCTGAAGACCCTCATCTATGCCAACGGCTCACACCGAACGGCATAGAATGAGTACGGTTCCGCCTAACCCGTGCTTACATCGCAACGACAATTTAATCCATATGCGCGGGTCAAACTTCTTTGAGTCCTGTTTCGGTCACACAGTTCACATAACCCGGTTATGTTCAATTTGGCTCCCAGGCCACCATGTTAGTAGAATCACGCATCCGCCCAGTTTTTCGGGTGCACCTTGGAGTTAATTCCCAAGGCTCCCTGTTGTAATCTACCGCGTAGAAAATCCGAAAAACAAACATTCGCACGGAGTCTTCTCCGACCATTTATGCAATGCAACATCACCGATCCAGACAAACTTATCTGGGTAGGCTTCACACAACATGCCTATATCCGTTCTCGATTACGGACTCTATATGTACATAACGGGGACTATTCATGTCTACCCGAAGGAACGCCTCAAACTCACCGCAAACTCGCGAGAGCGGGCTTCCATATGCAAAAGAAGTACATCTTCACATGCTCAAGTAGAGAATAGTTACCCTAGCATTTTTCCTTTCGGCCATGGAAATGTAAGTGGATGAAAAGCACCGCACTCTCCTTGCCTCCGTAGATCAGAAGTCGGTTCGCGATTTGGAGCTCCGAAGCTCCGCCGGTGACCGGATCTAAGCTTCTTGTTCCTCTTTTGCTCTTCACTCTCTCTAGGCTTTAGAAAGAGAATACCCAAGTGAAATGAGGGTTTTCCAAGTCTAATCCCGGGTATATCCCATCAGGAACAACCCCCACCCGTCGGATCCCAAAGTAAAGAAACGAACGGCCACAATTCAGGCCTAAAATGCAAAACCTGGGCCGAACACGACCTGCGACATGCCCGTGTCCAGGGCCGTGTCCCTCATTCGCCGTCAAAATCGACGCATCTCGCAAAACACACGGGCACCTGACACGCCCGTGTTTGACCTGACACACCAGTGTCAGCCAGTACATGCCCGTGTTCCCGGGCGTGTTCCTCCATCAGCACAGGACCAACACCAACCCGAGACTCACACGGGTCTTGGACACGCCCGTGTCCTATTTTACACGCCCGTATCAAACGCGAACACGCCTGGGCTCCAGGCCGTGTTCACTGTCTCGACATTTCGTCGAGCACAGTTTGTCGACCACCCGACACGACCTTGGACACGCCCGTGTCCTAGGCCGTGTTTCCTCTCTCGATATATCGTCGAGCGAAAATCGTCGACTTCCTTGGCAGATCGTCGACACGAGCTCGACACGCCCTGAGACACGCCCGTGTCTTAGGCCGTGTTCTTTGCTCGACGATTGTCGACTCCAGAATTCGTCGACCTCTCGGCCAAATCGTCGACCCAAACACGACACGCCCTGGGACACGCCCATGTCCCAGGCCGTGTGCCCCTGCCAAATTCCAAATTTCGCCTAGAACGCCTCCCGTCGCTCTTTTGAGTTTCGGGGCGTTACAACTCTCTCCCTCTTAAAAGAATTTCATCCACGAAATTACATAAAGGAAAGATAAGCATAAAACTTAAATGATACCTGAGCAAAACAACTCCGGGTACTCCTCAAGCATAGTCTGATCTCGCTCCCAAGAGAGCTCCTCCAAACCGCAATTGTCCCAACAGACATTGACCATCCTGATCTCTTTATTGCATAGGCGCTTGACTTCCGAGTCCTCAATACGTACGGGCTTGACCTTCTTCGTCAACCCACTATCGACCGGCACTTGATCGACCGCGATCACTTGCTTAGGCTCTTACACCGCCTTCCGTAGCACCGATATATGGAATACATCATGTAGACCACTAAGCTCCACTGACAGCTTCAATAGGTACGCTGCTTCACCAATCCGCTCCAGAACCTCAAACGGTCCAAGGTACCTCGGGCTTAACTTCTTCAAGCGCCGCACCCGCGAGACACCCTTGAACGGCTTGATCTTCAAGTACACCCAATCGCCAACAGTGAACTCCACGTTCCTGTGCTTGACATTATAGTACTTAGCCTGGCGGTCCTGAGCGATTAACAACCTCTCCCGAATGGTTCTCACCAAATAAGTAGCATCCTCCACCTCTTATCGCTTGTAAAATTTTGACTCGCCCGTTTCCAACCAAGACAACGTCGTGCGACATCTTCTACCATAAAGGGCCTCGAAGGGCGCCATTTGTATGCTTGCCTGGTAGCTATTGTTGTACGCGAAATCCACCAAGTATAGGTGGTATTCCCACTGCTTTCCAAAGTCCAGGACACACATGCGAAGTATGTCTTCCATTGTCCTATTGACCCTCTCGATCTGCCCATCCGTTTGCGGATGAAAGGCTGTGCTAAAACTCAGCTTTGTCCCCAACATCTGCTGTACCAGCATCCAATCATTGGACGTGAAACGCCCATCTCTGTCACTCACGATGCTGCGGGACACACCATGAAGCCGCACAATATTATCTACATACAACTTTGCCAATTTCTCAACCGGATCATCCTTCAAATGCAGAATTAAGTGTGACACCTTCGTTAGACGATCTACGACCACCTAAATGGCGTCGTTCCCCTTTTGCGACCTTGGCAACCCGTGCACAAAGTCTATAGTAATGTCGTCGAACTTCCACTCTGGAATAGGCAAGGACTTCAAGAATCCTCCCGGCTTTTGGCATTCCACCTTCACCAAGGCGCACGTCTGGCACTTCTCCACGTACAATGCCACATCCTTTTTCAATACTGGCCACCAAAACAATTTAATAACATCGCGGTACATCTTCGTGCTCCCCTGGTGAATCGAGTACTTGGTATGATGCGCCTCGTACAATAAATCCACCCGCAAATTGCCCACGCTTGGGACGCACAGATGACCGTCTTTCCAAAGCAAACCATCCACAACCACGAATTGGGAATTTGACACATCAAGAGCTTCAACCATGATCTGCTTCATGTGGCCATCCATATCCAAAGCCTGCCAAATCCGATCAGCCGGGTCATACTGGACTTCAGTCCAATTCAATAGTGCTTCAGCACTTGACTGCTTATCTACGCAAGAGATCTCCAACGCCTCCAACTCCCGAACCAACCGCTCGTCATGGAGCGACAGCTAATTGGCTTGAGCTGGGGCCCGGCGACTCAATTCGTTCGCAATCGCATTGCCTTTACCAGACTCGTAGTGGATCTTGAATGTATAGTCCCCCAGGAACTCCATCCACCTACGCTGCCGTATATTCAGATCTTTCTGATCCAGCAAATATTACAGGCTCTTGTGATCGGTGTAGATATCAATCTTCGCACCGTGCAAATAATGTATCCACAGCTTCAAGGCAAAAATCACGGCCGCTAACTCCAAGTCATGGACCGGATAGTTCCTCCAGTGCACCTTCAGCTGTCTCGAGCTATACGCTATCACGCTTCCATGCTGCAGTAGCACGCAACACAAACCACTGCTCGAAGCATCGCTATAAATCTCAAAGCCTTCGATCCCACTCGGCGAACTCAGCACAGGCGATGTGGTCAACCGACACTTCAACTCCTCAAAAGCTCGTGCGCACTCCGGCGTCCAAATGAACTTCTGCTCCTTCCTTGTCAAAGTAGTGAGAGGTAACGCTATCCGCAAGACGTTCTCCATGAAGCACCTGTAATAGCCGGGAAGCCCCAGAAAATTTCGAACTTCCGCTACCGTATGTAACAATCCCATCCGTTCATATGATATATTCTAGAAGGTCCGACCGGGGCCCCACAGGATATATCACAAAACAGTCGGTGAAGGTACAGGATGATACCAGAGTCGCGCATCGCACCTAACACAAAGCATTCTAACGGAAGCCTAGACTACAACTTGAACTCCTCATGAATGTCCAAACATAAAACTCCACATTCTATATCATATAGGAATGTCTTACAGCAAGTCAAAAGAGTTGGCCTTATGGCCTTACATGGCTTTCACACAGTGGCCTAAA
Source organism: Platanthera guangdongensis (assembly GCA_039583875.1). Classification (NCBI taxonomy): domain Eukaryota; kingdom Viridiplantae; phylum Streptophyta; class Magnoliopsida; order Asparagales; family Orchidaceae; genus Platanthera; species Platanthera guangdongensis. The sequence continues at coordinate 115,187,698 of CM077154.1, forward strand.
CAAATTGGCGCGCAGGCCGGCCACAAGAAAAGAAAACACACAAAAGTACACATTTAGCCTTCGAGGGCTAGCAGCAATCGCAGCAACACCAGCAGGAACATCAACCTCTATGCGTCCCGCTCGGCTCTCCAGCACCTGTACAAGGACAATCCACCCAACGGTGGCAAATAAAGGCAACGGTCATCGTTCAGCTGACCAATTTATAACGACCCTACCCCTTCTCTCGGGGCAGCGGTATTCTTCCCTGCAGGCATATTAGATCACAAGTATGGCAAGCTATATCATCAAAATGTGCTTTCACGCACACAAGCCATCACAACCGTTCGCCACCCGGCCCAACGGTCCGTGCACTCAGGGCACATTCTTGGTGTTCTGGCAACCTCTTGCCCACCACTGTATCAGGGTTACAACCCAACGGTAACTCTCTTGAGCATTTCCTCCATGGCGTGCAGCCGGAGTTAGTCTTCGGACACCAGGATGACCCGTAGCCCCCCGTTGTGTCATGGCGCGCAGGCCGAAGACTTTTTGGTCTCACGTCGGACGGACATAGCGCAGGTCGGATCCTCCACCCCCCGTTGCTCAAATCGCCTTGCCTTCTCCGAGTACAGCGTACTCATGGCTATATCAAAGGCGCGGGTCGGTCTCACCAATCCTGTTCTTGGCATTCAAGCCTGGGTATTTCTCTATACCCATTTCCTCACAGCAACAGCGGGTCTTTCCTGGGCACACCAGTACTTCCTGTGACTCTCTCCACAGGTGGACACCGCACAAGCACAAATGTTAGGGGTCTTTCCTAGCTCTAATGCCAGTACTTCCTGTTACTCGCTTCACAGGTGGACACCCTACGACATCAAGCATCACCAAAAGGGCCTTTCCTGGTTCCACCAGTACTTCCTGTGCCTCAATCACAGGTTGGACCCAAAACCATCACATGGCTATTTTCCTGGGCTACCACCCCAGTACTTCCTGCTACTCCTTTTCGCAGGCATAACCCGTAGACTCCTTACACTACACGTTTATCACGGAGTCTTCTCCGGTTCGTATGCAACATCACCAATCCAGAGTAACCTGTCCAGATGGGCTTCACACAGCATGCCTATTCCGTACTCCATTTCCGGATCTATATGCTAACAAAGGGGATTTCAAGCATCCACCCTAAGATTTCCAAAACCAGCCACCTCTTGGTGGGGGAAATCACAAAATATGCCAAAAAGGAAGCCTTCACATGGCTAGGAAGGAAAGTCGTTACCCTTGACGACCGTTTTGGTGCCATGACCTCAAAGCTAGCTTGCAAGACTCGCAAGAGCGTTTCCTCCGCAACACCGGCTTCGGATCTCTCGTCGGTAAACCGCAGCACCACCACCAGCAGCCCCCTTTCCTTCTTCCTCCTCCTTTCTCTCTCTTTTTCTCTCTTAACTTGAAGAAACTCAAGGCCAAGGAAACATGAGAATTCTTCTTTGATTTCGGCCTTTAAGGAAAAAGAGGAAGAAGCTTCAGCCCTTGGATCCAGACTGAAGAAATGGACGGCCACGATTCTGCCAAAATCACTGATTTTGACCCGACACGGCCTCTGACACGGCCGTGTGCCAGGCCGTGTGCCTCAAGCGGTGGTCAACCGACTTATCCAAACCAGTGACACGCCCATGGGACACTCCCGTGTCATGGGCCGTGTCACCAACACGCCTTCAGACACGCCCGTGTCTGTGGCCGTGTACCTGGGTGAAAAAAATCCCAAATCATCCCGAGACTTCACACGGCCTGTGACACGCCCGTGTCCCACGCCGTGTGCCCAGACACGGCACAAAGACACGCCCTGTCTAAATCCTTCGGCGGGCTGAGTTCGTCGCCTAATTTGACACGCCCTATGACACGCCCGTGTCACAGGCCGTGTTCAATCTCTCGACACTCGACACTCACGTCTCGACACTCGACACTCACGTCTCGACACTCGACGATCGTCGAATAAAAATCGTCGAGCATGCGACACGGCCTTGGACACGCCCGTGTCCTGGGCCGTGTGCCTCCTCTCGACACATCGCCGAGAGCAAAAATCGTCGAGACAAAGCCCAATCGTCGACACAACCTCTACACGCCCTGCGACACGCCCGTGTCGCAGGCCGTGTCACCTGACACGCCCTGGGACACGCCCGTGTCCCAGGCCGTGTCACCCAAAAATTCCTGTTTCAGAACTTTGGGCTGTTACAATCCTCCCCTCCTACAAGAAATTTCGTCCTCGAAATTTAGAGACAGGAAAGCAACAGAAACCAGCAAGAAAAATGTTACAACATATAAAATTTGATGTTACAACATTCTCGCTACAGATTACACAAACAGCTCCGGGAACTTTGCTCGCATGGTCTGCTCGCGCTCCCATGTCAGCTCTTCACGGCCGCAGTTGTCCCACCGTAATTTTTGTAACGTTCCGAATCGCTCTAGTCCCCTAGTGTGTGTGTGTTTTGAGTCAGGAGGGTTGACTCGAGCCCTGAGAAGTGCAGGGAATTGGACTGCACTTGTGGAGAAGTGGAGAAATTAGTGTAAAAAGACACGGGAAGTGACACGGGTAGTGACACGGCCGTGTCCCTACCCGTGTGCGTCGAATTGAGCTCGACGAGCCGTGTCGAGATCGTCGAGCTGTGTCGACACCAAGTGACACGGGTAGTGACACGGCCGTGTCCCTACCCGTGTGCGTCGAGTTGAGCTCGACGAGCCGTGTCGAGATCGTGCTATGTCGACACCAAGTGACACGGGTAGTGACACGGCCATGTCCCTACCCGTCTGTGTTGAGTCGAGCTCGACGAGGCGTGTCGAGACTGTCGGGATGTGTCGACACTAAGTGACACGGGTAGTGACACGGGCGTGTCCCTACCCGTGTGCGTCGAGTTGGGCTCGACGAGAAGTGTCGAGATGCAACCCGAGAAGTACACGGCCAATGACATGGCCATGCACACGGCCGTGTCATGTGGACACGGGTCGGGACACGGGCGTGTCCCAACCCGTGTCAAGTAATGAACCGACATGGAAACTGTCGTTGCCGCTTCGCCGGGCAGGACACGGGTAAGGACACGGCCGTGTCCCTACCCGTGTCACATTTTATATATATAGGGGAGAGAAAACCCTAGTCGTTTTCATTCTCTTTTCTTCCCCTATTTCCAGTGAAAACTCCTGTGAGAGGGAAAACTGCAGGAGCAAGTCCTACCGAAGGAGATCCGCCATCGCTGTGAAAGAGAAGATACCGCCAAGGAGAACTACGAGATCCATGGCTAGAAATGGTGGTACCGCTGGAGCCAATGTGAGTTTCCTACCCTCTCCCTTGGTGCTAGATCTATAGTTATGCCTTAGGAGAGACATCGACTTAAGAGAGTCTTGATGGAGAGGAGAAGATCTCTAGGTTAGGCCATGTTAGAACTTGTGTTCTAGACTTTAGATCTCTTCAACCCTTCCCCTTTTCTTCAATATGACGATGGGTGGATGGTCTCGTGAGGAGTTTATGGCCTTTGAGGTTGAATAAGGGAGGAGAATATTTCTGGAAAATTTAGGGATGATCGCCTTGAGGAGGAAGACGAACCGATGCCGTTCATTTTCCTATAAAATGCGCGCAGAATCTGTATTCTGCGCGCAGCGATCTTCTAGGCCATTTTCATGTAGGATATGGGAAGATCTGGGCTTTTGGCTAAACACGAAAGTTGTAGCCCTTGAAAATACCTTTCCAACGAATGGTTGCACGACTTCTGGCGAAGTCTGTAGCCACAGGAAAGTCTAAACGAAAATGGTGTTCAATAAACCTTGTATGCAAAAACTGTGTTCTGTATGCAGCGGACTTCAAGTCCGATTTCAAATAGGATAATGTCAAATCTGGGTTGAGCTCTGAATATGAAAGATGTAGTCCATGGAAATACCTTTCCATCGAGGGGTTACACGACTTCACCGGATTCCTGTAGCCTCGGGAATCTCCGGTCGAAGTTGCTGTCCAGAATATTCCTGCACTTAAAAATCTCGGTTTATAATATTTGGATTTGGATTCGGAGAAACTAATATTACAAGTAACCCTGAGGCTTGGATAAACTCTTACGAATAATTAATTCAGTTGCATAAATGATGAAGATTATTAATCGGATTCAATGTGATAGAATTGTAAGATAGTATACTTGAATGATTTGACTTGTTAGAAGTTAGTAGATTTTTATACATGTGCATCTTGATATATTGTGTTGAAATCACCTGATATGACATATAGAAGGGTAACTCATGGCCATGTGAATGTTGATTAGTGGATTGAATTTGGTAGTCCAATACTTAGAGAGTCGTCTCCCTACGGTAGTATTGTGAAGGGATGTAAGTGCGGTGTTGACCGTCACTTGTTTTGGTTGTGTTGAGGTAAGGTGTGGATGGATGGTTGGGCTGTGTCCTCGTGTTTACTTCCGAGGCCCCTTCCATGTTGTGTTGATGTGGTGTTTGCATGTGGTGTGAGTCGACACGCGGTGTCGTAATCCCGGGTTAAGGATAGTGTGGCAGGTCTACGGGCTCGCCAGTCGTCACACCGACGGGAGTTGGCAGTTAGACTTGGTCGGTTTGGGCTGTGTCCTCGGTGTTCACGTCCCGAGGCCCCTCCGACCATGTGAACGGTTGGGCTGTGTCCTCGTGCTTTCTTCCGAGGCCCCTTCCGGGTCACGCAAGGCCAGTTCGGGCTGTGTTCTTGGTGCACATCTACCCAAGACCCCGCTGGGCCATAGTACGCATGGGCTCCGCTGTTGTGTTCTTAGCGTTGAGGCGTACGGAGGCCTAGGTGAAGTAGTGTGATACCCGCCTAGTAGTAGAAGTGCCCGTTCTACTGTCACCGCCTGGCCACGGCGGCTGATGCCTGAGAGGTTAGGTACCTGCTCGAAAAGTGGGAACTATAGTCTGTGTCGACATAGCAATTGCATGGGTGTGCATGGGTGAGTCATTGCATAGCATTCATAGCATTTCATAACATTGCACAACAAGATCCTCATCGTATAAGTTTGTATGGGCACTCTTATACGATGAGTTACTTTTATGTAACCCGACCCTTAACTTATAAGTTTGTATGAGCATTCTTATAAGTTAAGTTACTTTCTTGCTGTTACTTATACTTGCTAGTTTAGTGTAGCTCTTTATAAATGCTGATTATGATGCTGTTACTCTTACATTACCTTGCCACCTGCTTGTACTTTCTTTACTTGCATACTTATTATATACTATACTCTTGTTCCTTTTCTCCGCCCGGTGCCGAGGAGTCGCCGGGGGAGCGGATGTGAAACCACTTAGTCGTTTCGACTAACGGTTGCTACGTCTTCCTTTTTAGGAGGTCACGCCGCAGGTAGAGCAGCCGCAGACTACGCAGCAGGACATCCAGGCCAGGACGACAGGGCCTGATGCGACGGTGCCGTCGATACCGTCTGTTACAGATGTTAGTGTTTTGATTACTCTGTTGTAGCCCGTTTGGGCAAGTTTAGCTGTACTCTGATATATGGTAGAAGCATGTTTTATCTTCTCTTTATTGATGTATTTGGACATTATAACTTAGTGTGGATTTTGACTTCTGGATGTTTATTTATTTGGTTGGGTTGGCATGATTTATTGATATTGTTGTAGCCGGCGGAATAGGCGTCTTGTGGTACAGGTTAGCCCGTGTGCTAATGCTACCGCAAGGCGGCTGTTCCGGGCATAAGACTCCCCCTTCGTGCCGTGTTTTGGGATCCGGGAGGGGGGGTCTTACAAATGGTATCAGTTTGCCACGATCCTCAACTAAGAAGTCATTCAACAATGGTGCCACCCCCGTTTGGTTAGTCAGTTTGAGGACAAACTGACTTAGCGGAAGCACTGGTGTGCTCATATGTAATTCACATTAAGTTTGTCCAACTTTGACCTTAAGTTTAGCCAACCTGACCACAAATTTGTCGTGTATGTGTAGGTTCCACTGCATGTTGAGCCGATGGGGGGTACTCCTACCCCTCCCATACCCACTCAGTTCGAACAATCTGAGTTGGGGCAGACGCTCACCGCCATTCTTGATGCTTTTAAGGCACAGCAGGCTCCGGTGCAACAACAGGCCCCGAGCTCCAACTGGCTGAGCACCTTCCGGGCTCTCTCCCCTCCCGTCTACCTTGGGACGGAGTCAGCCGTACGTACAGAGGAATGGCTAGACACGATACAGGAGTTGTTGGCTGGTATCCGTTGCCCAGCCAACATGGCAGTGACATTGGCAGTGTCCGTCTTGGACTTACATGCGAAGAGGTGGTGGAAGTCCCTCATGGGCTCTACCTTCCAAGGCCGGATCTACACAGAGATAAGTTGGAGTGAATTCTCGGGTGTTTTCTTGGAGCATTTTATCCCTACATCGGCCCGAGATGAGCTTGAGCAGAGGTTCCTTCTACTAAAGCAGGGATCAAAGTCGGTTACAGAATACCAGCGGGAATTCCAGCATCTCGCAAGGTTTGCAGATTCTTATGATTTGGATGACAGAGGTTATGCCAAGCGCTTCTATAAAGGGCTGCGAGATCCCCTAAGGCAGTCCCTTTTGTTTATAGCGGATGGTAGCTTGGCGGAGATCATTGATATGGCGAAAAGATTGGAGACGGAACACCTGGGATGTAGTAAGAGGCCTGCGGAGGACGTGATGGAAGCCGACCCAAGTAATAGAAGGAGACGGGACTTCAGAGGAGGAAGAGGTTACCAAAGAGGTGGAGGGCGTGTTCACCGAAACTATAGGGTGGAGCATCCAGTTCCGCAGCCGCCTGCGTTGCCTCCACCCCCACAGCCTCAGCGATTTCAACAACCTGAAGGGCGTCGTGGTCTGGTGTGCTTCGAATGCAACCAGCCGGGCCACATCCGACGTTTTTGCCCGCAGCTATATGGGAACGCCCCTCCTGCTCTCCCTCCTGCTCTCCCTCCTGCTCTCCCTCCTGCTCTCCCTCCACCAGCTCCACGAGGACGGGGATACATGCGTGGTCGAGGACGAGGACCGCCAAGAGGTAACCCCGGTCCTGCTAGGGATCAGGTGTACGCGCTTGACATGGCGCAGGAACGGAACCCACAAGATGTGATTGCAGGTACGATTTAATTAATTTACATATTTGCATGGTCTAACTTGAATTGATTAGAACTTACTAGCCACTAGCAATAAGTTTTGGTTGTTGGTACTTAGGCACAGTGATTATTGGCGGGAAGACAGCCTATGCGCTGTTCGATACCGGTGCCTCACACTCCTTTGTGTCCGAGGATTTCATAAAAGACGTGGGGGATGTACAGTACTTCACTGGCATAGCCCGACGTGTACGCCTTCCGGACGGCTCGGAGATGATCGCGACCGCCAAGTGCGAGTTGGAGTTATTTATTGATGGGAAAGCCTTTGATACGCCGGCTACGGTTCTGAGAATGCCAGAGTTTGACATCATTTTGGGCATGGCATGGCTGGACTGGCACTTTGCGAGGATCGACTGCGCGGAGAAGCGGATCTATTTGAGGCATGGAGACTCTGACGTCATCTTCCAAGGTATTGGCTTCGCGCCACGTATGATATTATCTTCTATTCAGGCTGTAAAGGCTCATATGAAGGGGGATGAGGTCTTCATGATCTGGTTCGAGTTGAAGGAAGCAGCGTTGGAATTAAAGGATGTACGGGTAGTGCGGGATTTTCCTGAGGTATTTCCTGAGAAGCTACCAGGATTACCTCTGCATAGAGAGGTTGACTTCCAGATCAATCTAGTACCAGGTGCCAAGCCTGTATCCAAGGCTCCGTACAGAATGGCTCCGAAAGAACTCGCGGAGTTTAGAATTCAATTGCAAGAACTGGTGGATTCAGGGTTCGTTTGCCCCAGTTCATCACCATGGGGAGCCCCTGTGTTGTTCATAAAGAAGAAGGATGGAACACTGCGATTGTGCATAGATTATCGGGAACTCAATCGGTTGACGGTGCGGAACACTTATCCGCTACCGTGGATCGATGAGTTGTTCGATCAACTAGTGGGAGCACATTGGTTTTCTAAATTGGATTTGTGCTCCGGATACTATCAGTTGAGGATACATGAGGGGGATATTCAGAAAACAGCATTCAGTTCGAGATATGGTTTGTATGAGTTCACAGTAATGCTGTTTGGGCTCACAAATGCCCCTTCGGCCTTCATGAGTTTGATGAACAAGGTGTTTGAACCGTATTTGGACATCTTCGTCATTGTTTTCATCGACGACATCTTGGTCTACTCAAAGACGGAGGAGGAGCATGTCGAGCACCTGACCTTGGTTTTGAAGAGATTAAAGGAGCATGCCTTGTATGCCAAGTTTAGCAAGTGTTAATTCTGGCTTAAGGAGGTAGCCTTCTTGGGGCATGTGATCAGTGGAGCATGGTTAGCAGTGGATCCAGCAAAGGTGCGGGCCGTGAAGGAGTGGTCGCCCTTGAAGTCGGCGGCCGATGTACGAAGCTTTCTTGGACTTGCTGGCTACTACCGCAAGTTCGTGAAAGGATTTTCCAAGATTGCCCTTCCTCTTACCTCCTTGACGAAGAAGGGTGTGCCATTTGAGTGGACACCTCAATGTGAAGCGGCATTTCAAGAGTTGAAAGATAGGCTTACCTCCGCCCCCAACCTTGCACTTCCATCGGGGAAGGAAGGATTTCAGGTTTACACGGACGCATCATATCAAGGGATGGGTGCGGTGCTGATGCAGCACGGGCATGTGATCGCTTATGCTTCAAGGCAGTTAAAGAAACATGAAATCAATTACCCGGTTCATGATTTGGAGTTGGGAGCAGTGGTGTTCGCTTTGAAGGTCTGGAGGCATTATTTATATGGCGTCCACTGCGAGATCTTTTCCGATCACAAAAACTTGAAGTATGTTCACACTCAGAAGGAGTTGAACCTGAGACAACAGCGGTGGTTGGAATTTCTATGCGACTATGAGTTCACCATGAACTACCACCCCGGGAAAGCGAACTCGGTAGCCGATGCCTTGAGTAGAAAAGCACCAGGATCTAGCCCAGAGTCTCGGCTGATGAGTATGGAGTTGGCTCGGATGGTCGAGGAGATGGAAATTACTCTAGTATTCAAGGCTCCTTCAGCAGAGTATGCGGAGTATTTGGCCAACATGAGCATAGTTTGTGATATCCGAGACCGGATTCGGGTGGAGCAAGGAATGGATGCGGCCTTGGCCCCGGCAATCAAGGCAATTGAAGATGGGACCACCGATGAGTACACACTCAAAGACGGCCTCATTTATTTTCGTGACCGACTCTATATTCCCAAGGGCGGCAAAATTCGGGAGGATATCTTGAGAGAGGCACATTCCTCTCAATATTCAGTGCACCCGGGTATTGCTAAGATGTACGCCGGATTGCGGAAGACCATGTGTTGGCCGGGAATGAAAAAGGATGTCCGGTACTATGTTACACATTGCGAAGCTTGCCAAAGGGTGAAGGCTGAATGCAGGAGTCCCGGTGGTTTGTTGCAGTCGCTGCCCATCCCCGAATGGAAGTTCGAGGATATCTCCATGGACTTTGTTCATGGGTTACCTCGTTCCCGCTCCGGGAATGATTCGGTGTGGGTTATTGTGGATCGACTGACAAAGGTGGCCCGGTTCATTCCAATGAAGAAGGAAGCACACGTGGATGTTTTGGTACGCCTTTTTGTGGAGCAATTTGTACGGTATCATGGCGTGCCCAAGACAATTGTTTCGGATCGGGATGGTCGGTTTACATCCAATGAGTGGAAGGCGGTACATGCGTATTTGGGCTCACGCCTAACCTTTAGTACCGCATTTCATCCTCAGACGGACGGGCAGTCAGAGCGGACCATCAGAACACTGGAGAATTTATTGAGGTTATGTGTGTTGGACAGAGGAGAGCCATGGGAAAGGCTCTTGCCCCTGGTGGAATTCTCCTACAACAATAGTCATCAAGTAAGCATCGGTATGGCGCCCCATGAAGCCCTTTACGGAAGAAGGTGCAGGACTCCCTTGTCCTGGGTGCAAGATGAAGATCCGAAGGCATTGGGGAACGAATACATAGATGATACTGATGCGGCGGTCAGATTGATACGGGATCGCATGTTGGAGGCTCAAAGTCGACAGGCGAAATATTACAATAAAAAGCACCGGATGGTGGAGTTCCAAGTGGGCGAAAAAGTGTTCCTTAAGATTCGGCCGATGCATGGAGTGTCACGGGTGCGGGGAGTGAAAAAGCTCAGCCCAAGGTATGTTGGGCCTTATACTATATTGGAAAGGATTGGCCCGTTGGCCTATCGGTTGGAGTTACCACCAGAACTAGAAAATCTCCACGACGTGTTCCATGTATCGTCGCTTCGAAAAGCACTGTTGCGGCCAGACCAATATATTCCCACTACTGATGGTGCGGTGGCGTCAGATAGGTCTGTGCGACTAGAGCCGGTGCGGATTGTTGACAGCGAGACAAGAACATTACGCCGCAAAAGTGTTCCCTTAGTGAAGGTACTATGGTCGAATCATGGGAAAGAAGAGTACACGTGGGAGCCAATGGATTTGATGCAGCAACGCTACCCGGAGTTGTTTGCTCAAGGTAATCTTATTTAAAAGCATATGTTAAATTTCCTGTTATGCTCTTCACCCCACAGCCTAAGCCTGATTTCGGGGACGAAATCTTTTATTTTGTTTATAGGATTTGTAACGTCCCGAATCGCTCTAGGCCCCTAGTGTGTGTGTTTTGAGTCAGGAGGGTTGACTCGAGCCCTGAGAAGTGCAGGGAATTGGACTGCACTTGTGGAGAAGTGGAGAAATCAGTGTAAAAAGACACGGGAAGTGACACGGGTAGTGACACGGCCATGTCCCTACCCGTGTGCGTCGAATTGAGCTCGACGTGCCGTGTCGAGATCGTCGAGCTGTGTCGACACCAAGTGACACGGGTAGTGACACGGCCGTGTCCCTACCCGTGTGCGTCGAGTTGAGCTCGACGAGCCGTGTAGAGATCGTGCTGTGTCGACACCAAGTGACACGGGTAGTGACACGGCCATGTCCCTACCCGTGTGTGTCGAGTCGAGCTCGACGAGGCGTGTCGAGACTGTCGGGATGTGTCGACACTAAGTGATACGGGTAGTGACCCGGGCGTGTCCCTACCCGTGTGCGTCGAGTTGGGCTCGACGAGAAGTGTCGAGATGCAACCCGAGAAGTACACGTCCAATGACATGGCCATGCACACGGCCGTGTCATGTGGACACGGGTCGGGACACGGGCGTGTCCCAACCCGTGTCAAGTAATGAACCGACATGGAAACTGTCGTTGCCGCTTCGCCAGGCAGGACACGGGTAAGGACACGGCCGTGTCCCTACCCGTGTCACATTTTATATATATAGGGGAGAGAAAACCCTAGCCGTTTTCATTCTCTTTTCTTCCCCTATTTCCAGTGAGAACTCCTGTGAGAGGGAAAACTGCAGGAGCAAGTCCTACCGAAGGAGATCCGCCATCGCTGTGAAAGAGAAGATACCGCCAAGGAGAACTACGAGATCCATGGCTAAAAATGGTGGTACCGCTGGAGCCAATGTGAGTTTCCTACCCTCTCCCTTGGTGTTAGATCTATAGTTATGCCTTAGGAGAGACATCGACTCAAGAGAGTCTTGATGGAGAGGAGAAGATCTCTAGGTTAGGCCATGTTAGAACTTGTGTTCTAGACTTTAGATCTCTTCAACCCTTCCCCTTTTCTTCAATATGACGATGGGTGGATGGTCTCGTGAGCAGTTTATGGCCTTTGAGGTTGAATAAGGGAGGAGAATATTTCTGGAAAATTTAGGGATGATCGCCTTGAGGAGGAAGACGAACCGATGCCGTTCATTTTCCTATAAAATGCGCGCAGAATCTGTATTCTGCGCGCAGCGATCTTCTAGGCCATTTTCATGTAGGATATGTGCAGATCTGGGCTTTCGGCTTAACACGAAAGTTGAAGCCCTTGAAAATACCTTTCCAACGAATGGTTGCACGACTTCTGGCGAAGTCTGTAGCCACGGGAAAGTCTAAACGAAAATGGTGTTCAATAAACCTTATATGCAAAAACTGTGTTCTGTACGCAGCGGACTTCAAGTCCGATTTCAAATAGGATAATATCAAATCTGGGTTGAGCTCTGAATATGAAAGATGTAGTCCATGGAAATACCTTTCCATCGAGGGGTTACACGACTTCACCGGATTCCTGTAGCCTCGGGAATCTCCGGTCGAAGTTGCTGTCCAGACTATTCCTGCACTTAAAAATCTGGGTTTATAATATTTGGATTTGGATTCGGAGAAACTAATATTACAGGTAACCCTGAGGCTTGGATAAACTCTTACGAATAATTAATTCAGTTGCATAAATGATGAAGATTATTAATCGGATTCCATGTGATAGAATTGTAAGATAGTATACTTGAATGATTTGACTTGTTAGAAGTTAGTAGATTTTTATACATGTGCATCTTGATATATTGTGTTAAAATCACCTGATATGACATATAGAAGGGTAACTCATGGCCATGTGAATGTTGATTAGTGGATTGAATTTGGTAGTCCAATACTTAGAGAGTCGTCTCCCTACGGGTAGTATTGTGAAGGGATGTAAGTACGGTGTTGACCGTCACTTGTTTTGGTTGTGTTGAGATAAGGTGTGGATGGATGGTTGGGCTGTGTCCTCGTGTTTACTTCCGAGGCCCCTTCCATGTTATGTTGATGTGGTGTTTGCATGTGGTGTGACTCGACACGCGGTGTCGTAATATCGGGTTAAGGATAGTGTGGCAGGTCTACGGGCTCGCCAGTCATCACACCGACGGGAGTTGGCAGTTAGACTTGGTCGGTTTGGGCTGTGTCCTCGGTGTTCACGTCCCGAGGCCCCTCCGACCATGTGAACGGTTGGGCTGTGTCCTCGTGCTTTCTTCCGAGGCCCCTTCCGGGTCACGCAAGGCCAGTTCGGGCTGTGTTCTTGGTGCACATCTACCCAAGACCCCGCTGGGCCATAGTACGCATGGGCTCCGCTGTTGTGTTCTTAGCGTTGAGGCGTACGGAGGCCTAGGTGAAGTAGTGTGATACCCGCCTAGTAGTAGAAGTGCCCGTTCTACTGTCACCGCCTGGCCACGGCGGCTGATGCCTGAGAGGTTAGCTACCTGCTCGAAAAGTGGGAACTATAGTCTGTGTCGACATAGCAATTGCATGGGTGTGCATGGGTGAGTCATTGCATAGCATTCATAGCATTTCATAACATTGCACAACAAGATCCTCATCGTATAAGTTTGTATGGGCACTCTTATACGATGAGTTACTTTTATGTAACCCGACCCTTAACTTATAAGTTTTTATGGGCATTCTTATAAGTTAAGTTACTTTCCTGCTGTTACTTATACTTGCTAGTTTAGTGTAGCTCTTTATAAATGCTGATTATGATGCTGTTACTCTTACATTACCTTGCCACCTGCTTGTACTTCCTTTACTTACATACTTATTATATACTATACTCTTGTTCCTTTTCTCCGCCCGGTGCCGAGGAGTCGCCGGGGGAGCGGATGTGAAACCACTTAGTCGTTTCGACTAACGGTTGCTACGTCTTCCTTTTTAGGAGGTCACGCCGCAGGTAGAGCAGCCGCAGACTACGCAGCAGGACAGCCAGGCCAGGACGACAGGGCCTGATGCGACGGTGCCGTCGATACCGTCTGTTACAGATGTTAGTGTTTTGATTACTCTGTTGTAGCCCGTTTGGGCAAGTTTAGCTGTACTCTGATATATGGTAGAAGCATGTTTTAGCTTCTCTTTATTGATGTATTTGGACATTATAACTTAGTGTGGATTTTGACTTCTGGATGTTTATTTATTTGGTTGGGTTGGCATGATTTATTGATATTGTTGTAGCCGGCGGAATAGGCGTCTTGTGGTACAGGTTAGCCCGTATGCTAATGCTACCGCAAGGCGGCTGTTCCGGGCATAAGACTCCCCCTTCGTGCCGTGTTTTGGGATCCGGGAGGGGGGGGGGGTCTTACACTTTTACCATACCAACCGTCTTGTTCCGTAACTATTTCTCGGCTCAATCTTCGATCTGAATGGGTCTAACTCTCATTGTTAGCCCATACTCTACCGGCACACGATCATCCGCGATCACTTGAGCTGGATCTTTCACGGCCTTCCGAAGCACCGAGATGTGAAAGACATCATGTAACCCACCCAAGTCCGCCGACAGAGCGAGCCGATAAGCCGCTTCGCCAATTCGCTCAACCACTTCAAAAGGACCCAAATATCTTGGACTCAACTTTTTCAATCGTCGAATCCTGGAGACACCTTTGAATGGCTTGATCTTCAAGTAGACCCAATCGCCAACCGCAAATTCGACGTTCCGGTGCTTGGCGTTGTAGTACTTCGCTTGTCGATCTTGAGCAATCAGCAATCTCTCTCGAATAGTCCGAATGGTTGAGTTTGCTTCATCCACCTCTTTGGGTTAACAATCCGAGCTTCGCCCGCTTCTACCCAAGCCAAGGGAGTACGACACTTCCTTCCATATAGAGCTTCATATGGTGCCATCCCAATGCTTGCCTAGTAGCTGTTATTATATGCAAACTCGACCATATAGAGATGATCTTCCCATCTCTTTCCGAAGTCAAGGGCGCACATTCGGAGCATGTCCTCCATTGTTCTGTTTGTACGTTCAGTTTGGCCATCCGTTTGGGGATGAAAGGCCGTACTGAAAGTCAACTTCGTGCCCAACAGTCGGTGAACTAGCCTCCAATCGTTTGACGTGAATCGCCCATCTCGGTCACTTACGATGCTCCGAGGAACACCGTGAAGTCGCACAATCTGATCAACATATAACTTTGCCAAACTTTCAACCGAATCATCCCGCCTGTTCGGGAGAAAATGTGCTACTTTTGTTAGCCGGTCAACAATCACCCAAATGGAATCATTTCCTCGCTGCGATCTTGGCAACCCATGCACAAAATCCATGGAAATATCATCAAATTTCCACTCTGGGATCGGCAGTGACTTCAAATAACCGCCCGGCTTTTGGCATTCCGCCTTCACCATCGCACATGTTTGGCATTTAGAGACATAAAGGGCAACATCTTTCTTGAGCCCTGGCCACCAGAAAAGCTTTTTCATATCGTTGAACATCTTTGTGCTCCCGGAGTGAATGGAATACTTGGTATAATGTGCTTCATACATCAGTTCTTCTGTCAGTTTCCCCATATTTGGGACGCACAAACGACCCTCTTTTCGCAAAAGACCGTCATTCCAGGTGAATTTACCTTCTGGTCCTTCATTCACATAGCGCAAGAGATCTTCATCCAACTCCGTTGCCCGTCTAACTCGATCTGCAAGGTCACATTACACCTCAGTCCAGTTCAAACATGCAATGGCAGTGGAATTCTTATCCACACAATAGATCTCCAATGCCTCCAGTTCCTGGATAAGACGTTCATCATGTCTTTGTAACCAATTCGCTCTAGCCGGAACCCGCCGGCTCAGGGCATCCGCGACAACATTCCCCTTCCCGGGTGTATAGTGAATCTCAAAAGTGTAGTCTCCAAGGAACTCCAACCACCTTCGTTGTCGCATGTTCAAGTCTTTCTGCTCCAAAAGATACTTTAGGCTCTTATGATCGGTATAGATCTCCACCTTCACTCCATAAAGGTAGTGTCGCCACAACTTGAGTGCAAAAATCACCGCCACTAATTCTAAATCATGGACGGGATAGTTTCGCTCGTGCACCTTTAGTTGGAGTGAGCCATAAGCAATAACCTTTCCATTCTGCAGAAGAACACAGCCTAAGCCGCTCCCTGAGGCATCACTATAAATCACAAAGCCATCGGTTCCACATGGAGAAGACAATACCGGCGCCGTGGTCAACCGAACCTTCAGCTCTTCAAAAGCTCGTGCGCACTCTGGCTTCCAAACGAACTTCTGATCTTTTCACGTCAGTGTGGTTAGCGGCAAAGCGATCCGTGAGAAGTTCTCCACAAATCGTCTATAGTAGCCCGCAAGTCCAAGGAAACTCCTGACCTCGGCTACGGAAGACAATATTGGCCACTCTTGTATGGCTCTTATCTTCGCTGGATCCACTGCAATGCCCGCTCCACTCACCACATGACCTAAAAATGCCACTGACGATAGCCAAAACTCGCACTTCGAGAACTTGACATATAGCTAATTTTGCCTCAACGTATTCAACACCAACCGCAAGTGAATCTCATGCTCGGCTTTGGACTTCGAGTATACCAGGATGTCATCAATGAACACTATCACAAACAGATCCAGGTACTCACGAAAAATACGATGCATCAGATCCATAAACACCGAGGGCGCATTGCACAATCCAAATGGCATGACTATGAACTCATAGTGCTCATAACACGTTCCAAATGCGGTTTTGGGAATGCCACCTTCCCGAATTCTTAACTGGTAATAACCAGACTTTAGGTCCAACTTCGAATAGACGGTCGAGCCCACTAGCTGATCAAATAATTCATCAATCTGAGGTATAAGATACTTATTCTTCTCGGTCAGCTTATTCAGTTCACGGTAATCAATACATAATCGTAACCCACCATCTTTCTTCTTTACAAAAAGCACAGGCGCGCTCCAAGGTGACATACTTGGGCGGATATAACCTTACTCTAGCATTTCTTGTAGTTGAACCTTCAACTCAGCCATCTCTTTAGGCGCAACGCGATATGGCGAGCGGGCCACAGGTTTCGCACCTGGCACCAACTCGATCGTGAAGTCAATCTCCCGCTGGGGTGGTAGCCCAGAGAGATCCGCGGGAAACACATCTGTAAAGTCTGCCACAATCGGAACCTCGTACAAAGTGGCCTTAGGCTCAACAGCCTGAATTAGTGCAAAGTAACACTCCGCACCCTTCCGAACAGCTTTGACTACCTGGAGTGCAGACATCAACGTCCCGCCTACTCCTCGCATACCCGCGAACTTGGTCTTCTGTTCGGTATTTTGGCCCAACGTGATTTCTTTGGACTGGCAATAAATCATAGCATGCTGCTCCGCAAGCCAATCCATCCCAAAAATCACATCGAATTCCGATATTGGCAAAACAAATGCGGTTAAACGAAAATCCCGACTTCCTAACTGAACCGCCACATCGCAAGCTTGATCCGTAAGCATCCAACAGCCATTCGACAACACCACTCTGACGCTATCTGTCTTTGCACGACTGGGTATCCCAAGCCGCGTAAGAAACTCACGAGACAGAAAAGAATGCGATGCACCTGTATCAAACAGTGCTCGCGCCAGCGTGTCCCGAATCATCACAAAGCCTAGGACAAACATGTCACACACACAAACCACAAACATAGGGGTACTAGGCTAAGCATACAAACAATAGCATAAACAAAACTAAACTCATACCTGTGACAACGTCACTCTGCTTGATGGCCTCTTGCAGGCCAAGATTGTAGACCCGGGGTTGCGCCTGCGAGGCAAAAGAATCCACCACCGCCTTTCCGTTTTCCGCATAAGATGCTCCCGCCTTCTTTTCACTCTTTGGTGGCATCCAACAATCTCGCGCAATATGTCCCATCCGGCCACAATTGAAGCAGGTACGAGTGTCTGGCTTGGAGGTTGCCCCTGATGTTGCTCCCGTTGCAACTGATGAAGGAGCTTGTCCACTAGGCTTGGACTTCTTACCCCATCTCTTCTTATAAAATGATTTTCCCGATCGGGGCGCCTTCCACTCCGGTTGCGACACAACCAAAGCTCTCTTCCCTTGCACCCTTTTCATGTCCTTTTCCAACGCGGTTGCGGTATCAACCAACTCTTGGAAACCTTGGTTCACAGAACTGGACACAAGGAATCTCAGCTCGTCCCTCAGTCCTTCATAGAACCGATTCGTCTTCCTCTGCTCATCAGCAAAAATCGAACCCGCATACCACCCCAAGCGAGTAAATTCATGCAGGTACGCGTCAACACTGCCATCACCTTGAGTCAACCGTTGGAATTCATTTTCCATGGCTATCCGTTGAGCCACAGGAAGGTGCTTCGCTAGGAAGAGCCGGGAGAATTCTTCCATCGACACTTGGGTTAACGGACGACCCGCCAAATGATGCAACTCCATCTCATCCCACCATAAACGAGCTTCTCCTTCAAGAAAGAAGGTGGTTAAGGTAACTTTCTGATGCTCCGCCGTTCCTATCGCCGTCATCACTCGCTTGACGCGCGATAACCAATCCTCAGCCTGCGTCGGGGTTCCCGCTCCCGAGAACGTAGGCGGATGGAAGCTCATAAACCGCATTAGCTGCTTCTCAGCCGCTCGAGGAACCACATCCATAACAGGTTCAGGCCTTGCCGCCACCTGTTCTGGCCTCACAGCTGCTTGCTCCTGCCTAAGTGGCTGGCCTTGGATCATGGTAAATAAGGCCTCCACAACTAAACGCACATGTTCCGCAGACGGTGGAGGTGTAGGCACCGCGGCTGGTGCCGTACTTTCATCAGAACGCTGAGGCTCAGACGGCCCAGCTCCACTCTGTGTCACCTAAAGGTGGACAAGACACACACATTAGCGGTCGTACCCAAGCAAACAACATAAAATAGGAACACGCAGGTTCCTCAAACATAGCAAGTTTGTATTCCTATCATGTACATTCAGGAGTTCATTCGTATACTTTGGTGTGCACAAACACGTGCTCACCACCCCACAAAAGAAGTCGGCCACGACGTTGAGAGGGAAAGAGCAAGACAACCGATACCAAAAATGTAACAACCCTATCCGTTCATATGATATATTCTAGAAGGTCCGGCCGGGGCCCCACAGGATATATCACAAAACAGTCGGTGAATGTACAGGATGATACCAGAGTCGCGCATCGCACCTAACACAAAGCATTTTAGCGGAAGCCTAGACTACAACTTGAACTCCTCATGAATGTCCAAACATAAAACTCCACATTTTATATCATATAGGAATGTCTTACAGCAAGTCAAAAGAGTTGGCCTTATGGCCTTACATGGCTTTCACACAGTGGCCTAAACAAATTGGCGCGCAGGACGGCCACAAGAAAAGAAAACACACAAAAGTACACATTTAGCCTTCGAGGGCTAGCAGCAATCGCAGCAACACCAGCAGGAACATCAACCTCTATGCGTCCCGCTCGGCTCTCCAGCACCTGTACAAGGACAATCCACCCAACGGTGGCAAACAAAGGCAACGGTCAGCGTTCAGCTGACCAATTTATAACGACCCTACCCCTTCTCTCGGGGCAGCGGTATTCTTCCCTGTAGGTATATTAGATCACAAGTATGACAAGCTATATCATCAAAATGTCCTTTCACGCACACAAGCCATCACAACCGTTCGCCACCCGGCCCAACGGTCCGTGCACTCAGGGCACATTCTTGGTGTTCTGGCAACCTCTTGCCCACCACCGTATCAGGGTTACAACCCAACGGTAACTCTCTTGAGCATTTTCTCCATGGCGTGCAGCCGGAGTTAGTCTTCGGACACCGGGATGGCCCGTAGCCCCCCGTTGTGTCATGGCGCGTAGGCCGAAGACTCTTGCTATGCGCTCCAACAGACCGCACTTTTTGGTCTCACGTCGGACGGACATAGCGCAGGTCGGATCCTCCACCCCCCGTTGCTCAAATCGCCTTGCCTTCTCCGAGTACAGCGTACTCATGGCTATATCAAAGGCGCGGGTCGGTCTCACCAATCCTGTTCTTGGCATTCAAGCCTGGGTATTTCTCTATACCCATTTCCTCACAGCAACAGCGGGTCTTTCCTGGGCACACCAGTACTTCCTGTGACTCTCTCCACAGGTGGACACCGCACAAGCACAAATGTCAGGGGTCTTTCCTAGCTCTCATGCCAGTACTTCCTGTTACTCGCTTCACAGGTGGACACCCTACGACATCAAGCATCACCAAAAGGGCCTTTCCTGGTTCCACCAGTACTTCCTGTACCTCAATCACAGGTTGGACCCAAAACCATCACATGGCTATTTTCCTGGGCTACCACCCCAGTACTTCCTGCTACTCCTTTTCGCAGGCATAACCCGTAGACTCCTTACACTACACGTTTATCACGGAGTCTTCTCCGGTTCGTATGCAACATCACCAATCCAGACTAACCTGTCCAGATGGGCTTCACACAGCATGCCTATTCCGTACTCCATTTCCGGATCTATATGCTAACAAAGGGGATTTCAAGCATCCACCCAAAGATTTCCAAAACCAGCCACCTCTTGGTGGGGGAAATCACAAAATATGCCAAAAAGGAAGCCTTCACATGGCTAGGAAGGAAAGTCGTTACCCTTGACGACCGTTTTGGTGCCATGACCTCAAAGCTAGCTTGCAAGACTCGCAAGAGCATTTCCTCCGCAACACCGGCTTCGGATCTCTCGTCAGTAAACCGCAGCACCACCAGCAGCAGCCCCCTTTCCTTCTTCCTCCTCCTTTCTCTCTCTTTTTCTCTCTTAACTTGAAGAAACTCAAGGCCAAGGAAACATGAGAATTCTTCTCTGATTTCGGCCTTTAAGGAAAAAGAGGAAGAAGCTTCAGCCTTTGGATCCAGAATGAAGAAATGGACGGCAACGATTCTGCCAAAATCACTTATTTTGACCCGACACGGCCTCTGACACGGCCGTGTGCTAGGCCATGTGCCTCAAGCGGTGGTCAACCGACTTATCCAAACCAGTGACATGCCCATGGGACACTCCCGTGTCATGGGCCGTGTCACCAACACGCCTTCAGACACGCCCGTGTCTGTGGCTGTGTACCTGGGTGAAAAAA
Organism: Platanthera guangdongensis; assembly: GCA_039583875.1. Taxonomy (NCBI): domain Eukaryota; kingdom Viridiplantae; phylum Streptophyta; class Magnoliopsida; order Asparagales; family Orchidaceae; genus Platanthera; species Platanthera guangdongensis. The sequence continues at coordinate 115,208,416 of CM077154.1, forward strand.
ATCCCAAATCATCCCGAGACTTCACACGGCCTGTGACACGCCCGTGTCCCAGGCCGTGTGCCCAGACATGGCACAAAGACACGCCCTGTCGAAATCCTTCGGCGGGCTGAGTTCGTCGCCTAATTTGACACGCCCTATGACACGCCTGTGTCACAGGCCGTGTTCAATCTCTCGACACTCGACACTCATGTCTCGACACTCGACGATCGTCGAATAAAAATCGTCGAGCATGCGATACGGCCTTGGACACCCCTGTGTCCTGGGCCGTGTGCCTCCTCTCGACACATCGCCGAGAGAAAAAATCGTCGAGACAAAGCCCAATCGTCGACACAACCTCGACACGCCCTGCGACACCCCCGTGTCGCAGGCCGTGTCACCTGACATGCCCTGGGACACGCCCGTGTCCCAGGCCGTGTCACCCAAAAATTCCTGTTTCAGAACTTTGGGCTGTTACACCGTAGCATGCACAGGCCACTCTCGTATCGCAACAATCTTCGCCGGATCCACCGCAAATACCCTCTCCACTAACTATATGACCGAGGAACGCCACTGAGGACAACCAAAACTCACATTTAGAGAACTTGGCGTACAACTGATTCCTACTCAGCGTCTCCAAAACCAAATGTAGATGCCTGAAGTGATCCTCCTTACTCTGCGAGTACACCAAAATATCATCGATGAACACGATCATAAAATGGTCCAAGTACTCCCAGAAAGTCCTGTTCATCAAATCCATGAACACCGACGGCTTATTGGTCAGCCCAAATAGCATGACCATAAACTCGTAATGCCCGTATCTAGTACTGACCGCTGTCTTAGGGATATCACTCTCCCTTTATTCTCAGCTGATAGTAATCGGACTTGAGGTCCAACTTTGAGTACACCATCGACCCGAATAACTGATCAAAGAGATCATCAATCCTTGGGATCGGGTACTTGTTCTTTTCTGTTAGCTTATTTAGCTCCCGATAATCGATACATAGACTCAAGCTCCCATCCTTCTTCTTAACAAAGAGGACCGGTGTGCTCCAAGGCGAAGAACTTGGATGCATATAACCTTGCTCCAACAACTCTTGAAGTTGCACCTTCAGCTCCGCCATCTCCTTAGGCGCTAACCGATACGAAGAGCGTATGACCAGTTTGGCATCACACCAAACCACCTTAACCATCTGAAGAGCAGACACCAACGTCGTTTTCGACCCCTTTAAAGCCCATAAATGGCCTCTCACAACCAGTTCCCAACATGACTTTCTTGCGATTTCAATCAATGTATGCTTGCTGCTCCGAGAGCCAGTCCATACCAAAGATTACGTCAAGCTCCCCTAACGGTAGTAACGACGCTTATAAGTCAAAGTCTTGACTCCCTATCCGCACCTAAACGCAACAGATTCTACTCGCGCTCAATGAGCATCATTAGACAACAACGCATCCAATTTGTCTTTTGCCATCGAAGGAGGTACTCCGACGAGCAATACAAATCCTTTGGTCAAAAGGGAACGCGAAGCTCCCTAAGAGAATGGTGCTCTCGCCGAATTAATCGAAAATCAGAACAAAGCTTAACACATGCTGTTCTAAGCTAACATGCGCAAGGTCAACAAGTATTTAAAGCTAAACTGCTATAACTTTAAGCCGTACTTGTCATCACGACAGCGTGCTTCATCTTGGACTTGGGATGTCCGTTCCAGCAGTCTCGGGCAACGTGCCCCGACTTTCCACAATTAAAGCAAGCACCCGGGGTTCGGCCTGTAGTCGTCCCAGAAGCACGAGAAGAAGGAGTTGGACCCGAAATCCTAGCCTTCTTATACCACCTACGGTACGCATACTTTGAGGAGTTTGGCATTTTGAACTCCGTCTTCTGCATATCCAAGTCTTTGCTTCCTTGGATTCGATTCAGATCACTGGCACTTTGTCCTATACCTGCTCCTGACATAGCTTTCTTTAACTTCTGAGCACCATTCCGACAGTCTCGGGCAAAGTGCCTTTCCATGCCACACTTAAAACAACCATATGGAGCCTAACCAGTAGACATTTTAGACTTCTTGTTCCTCCTCCTTCGGTATTCAGATTTTGCAGAATCTGGAGAGTCTAGTACCCAGAGCTCCGATGTCCGATTTGTAACAGCCCAAAGTTCTGAAACAGGCAAATTTGGGTGACACGGCCTGGGACACGGGCGTGTCCCAGGGCGTGTCCGGTGACACGGCCTGCGACACGGGCGTGTCGCAGGGCGTGTCGGGTTGTGTCGACGATTGGGCTTTGTCTCGACGATTTTTTTTGGTCTCGACGATTCGTCGAGAGAGGCACACGGCCCAGGACACGGGCGTGTCCAAGGCCGTGTCGCATTCTCGACGATTTTTGCTCGACGATCGTCGAGTGTCGGGAAGTGTGTGTCGAGTGTTGAACACGGCCTGTGACACGGGCGTGTCACAAGGCGTGTCAGATCAGGCGACGAACTCAGCCCGCCGAGGATTTCGACAGGGCGTGTCTTTGTGCCGTGTCTAGGCACACGGCCTGGGAAACGGGCGTGTCACAGGCCGTGTGAAGTCTCGGGATGATTTGGGATTTTTTTCACCCAGGTACAAGGCCACAGACACGGGCGTGTCTGAAGGCGTGTTGGTGACACGGCCCATGACACGGGCGTGTCCCGTGGGCGTGTCACTGGTTTGGATAAGTCAGTTGACCACCGCTTGAGGCACACGGCCAGGCACACGGCCGTGTTCGAGGCCGTGTCTGGTCAAAATTTGTGTTTTTGGCAGAATCGTGGCCGTCCATTCCTTCAGTCTGGATCCAAGGGCTGAAAGCTCTTCTTCTTTTTCCTTAAGGGCCGAAGTCAGAGAATTATTTCTCATTCTCTTTGGCCTTAACCTTTCTTCAAGTGAAGAGAGAGAGAGAGAGAAAGGAGGAGGAAGAAGAGAAGGGGGGCTGCTGTTGGTGGTGCTGCGGTTTACCGGCGAGAGATCCGAAGCCAGCGTTGCGGAGGGAACGCTCTTGCGAGTCTTGCAAGCAAGCTTTCAAGCCATGGCACCGAAGCGATCGTCAAGGGTAACGACTTTTCTTCCTAGCCATGTGAAGGCTTCCGTTTTGGCATATCTTTTGATTCCCCCACCAAGAGGTGGCTGCTTTTGGGAGTCGTTTGGGTGATTCTTGAAATCCCCTTTTATTGTGCATATAGATCCGAAAATGGAGTACGGAATAGGCATGCTGTGTGAAGCCCATCTGGATAGGTTGGTCTGGATTGGTGATGTTGCATACGAACCGGAGAAGACTCCGTGCTAAACGTGTAGTGTTAAGGAGTCTACGGGTTATACCTGCGAAAAGGAGTAGCAGGAAGTACTGGGGTGGTAGCCCAGGAAAATAGCCATGTGTTGGTTTTGGGTCCAACCTGTGAATGAGGCACAGGAAGTACTGGTGGGACCAGGAAAGGCCCTTTTGTGATGCTTGATGTCACAGGGTGTCCACCTGTGGAGTGAGTCACAGGAAGTACTGGTGTGCCCAGGAAAGACCCCTGACATTTGTAATTTGCGGTGTCCACCTGTGACGGGAGTCACAGGAAGTACTGGTGCGCCCAGGAAAGACTCGCTGTTGCTGTGAGGAAATGGGTATAGTGAATTACCCAGGCTTGAACGCCAGGAACAGGATTGGTGAGACCGACCCGCGCCTTTGATATAGCCATGAGTACGCTGTACTCGGAGAAGGCAAGGCGATTTGAGCAACGGGGGGTGGAGGATCCGACCTGCGCTATGTCCGTCTGACGTGAGACCAAAAAGTGCGGTCTGTTGGAGCGCATAGCAAGAGTCTTCGGCCTGCGCGCCATGACACAATGGGGGGCTACGGGCCATCCCGGTGTCCGAGGACTATCTCCGGTTGCACGCCATGGAGTTAATGCTCAAGAGATTTACAGTTGGGTGATAACCCTGATACGGTGGTGGGCAAGAGGTTGCCAGAACACCAAGAATGTGCCCTGAGTGCACGAACCGTTGGGCCGGGTGGCGAACGGTTGTGATGGCTTGTGTGCGTGAAAGCACTTGTTGATGATATAGCTTGCCATACTTGTGATATGATATGCCTGCAGGGAAAATACCGCTGCCCCGAGAGAAGGGGTAGGGTCGTTATAATTTGGTCAGCTGAACGCTGACCGTTGCTTTTGTTTGCCACCGGTGGGTGGATTGTTCCTTGCACAGGTACTGGAGAGCCGAGCGGGACGCATAGAGGTTGATGCTCCTGCTGGTGTTGCTGCTGCTGCTGCTGCTAGCCCTCGAAGGCTATTGCGTTCTTTTGCGTGTTTTCTTTTAGTGTGGCCGGCCTGCGCGCCAATCTGTTTTAGGCCACTGATTGAAAGCCCTGTAAGGCCATAAGGCCAACTCCTTTGACATGGTGTAAGACATTCCTATATGTATATAAAATGTGGCATTTTATGTTTGGACATTCATGAGGAGTTCAAGTAGTTCAGGCTTCCGCTAGAATGCTTGTGATAGGTGCGATTGCGCTACTCTGGTATCATCCTGTACCTTCACCGACTGTTTTGTGGTATATCCTGTGGGGCCCCGGCCGGACCTTCTAGAATATATCATATGAACGGATGGGGTTGTTACATTTTTGGTATAGCCATGAGTACGCTGTACTCGGAGAAGGCAAGGCGATTTGAGCAACGGGGGGTGGAGGATCCGACCTGCGCTATGTCCGTCTGACGTGAGACCAAAAAGTGCGGTCTGTTGGAGCGCATAGCAAGAGTCTTCGGCCTGCGCGCCATGACACAATGGGGGGCTACGGGCCATCCCGGTGTCCGAGGACTATCTCCGGCTGCACGCCATGGAGTAAATGCTCAAGAGATTTACCGTTGGGTGATAACCCTGATACGGTGGTGGGCAAGAGGTTGCCAGAACACCAAGAATGTGCCCTGAGTGCACGGACCGTTGGGCCGGGTGGCGAACGGTTGTGATGGCTTGTGTGCGTGAAAGCACTTGTTGATGATATAGCTTGCCATACTTGTGATATGATATGCCTGCAGGGAAAATACCGCTGCCCCGAGAGAAGGGGTAGGGTCGTTATAATTTGGTCAGCTGAACGCTGACCGTTGCTTTTGTTTGCCACCGGTGGGTGGATTGTTCCTTGCACAGGTACTGGAGAGCCGAGCGGGATGCATAGAGGTTGATGCTCCTGCTGGTGTTGCTGCTGCTGCTGCTGCTGCTGCTGCTGCTAACCCTCGAAGGCTATTGCGTTCTTTTGCGTGTTTTCTTTTAGTGTGGCCGGCCTGCGCGCCAATCTGTTTTAGGCCACTGATTGAAAGCCCTGTAAGGCCATAAGGCCAACTCCTTTGACATGGTGTAAGACATTCCTATATGTATATAAAATGTGGCATTTTATGTTTGGACATTCATGAGGAGTTCAAGTAGTTCAGGCTTCCGCTAGAATGCTTGTGATAGGTGCGATTGCGCTACTCTGGTATCATCCTGTACCTTCACCGACTGTTTTGTGGTATATCCTGTGGGGCCCCGGCCGGACCTTCTAGAATATATCATATGAACGGATGGGGTTGTTACACGATTGACTTTTGCCAAATCTACTTCCAAAGATCTAGCCGACTCCACCAAGGCTCAGAATCCCAATAATTTTGGTCCTAGTAGCAGAACTCGCATTTCGCCGCGCAGGACATTATAAAACCTATCGACCATCGACTACTCGCTCTCCACTTCAGTGCCCGGGTAGCATCTTATAATCAAAAACGCTTGCAAATATTACTCAACTGAGTGCATACCCTGCACTAAAATCATGTTCAACTGCTAACCCAACGGTCTTATAAGTGCTGTTTGCTCCATCACACCACCCGGTGTTGGAATTACCTGAAGAATAGGGGACTGCACACGTATTTCATTTTGTGCACCAATCGCAGTGAACACTGCTTCCACCACCATTCTTATGGTTTCAGCGGAGGGAAGGGTTGCATGCACGTCACCAGGTGCATTATAATCCTTAGAAATCGAATGTTCTGACGGCCCAGCACCGCTTTTGGTCACCTATAGTCGTACAAAACACTGTTAAGCGACCATGCAAAATTGCATAAAGCAATTATAGGAACACGTAGGTTCCTCAAATACATGTATTTTCATTCCTAAGTGGACATTCATGGGTTCTTTTGATGTTATAACGATGACTCACATACATGTGCTCACCACCCCTTAAAAAAAATTCGTCCACGAATTCAATTAAGCCTGACCGAAACCAGTAGTCTGATACCAAATTGTAACACCCCCTATCCGTCACATAGCATATAGCAGTAGGTCTGGCCGGGGCCCGAAGCCATATACCACAGACAGACCGGGCGGTTACTCAATTGAAACCATCTAACTATTATCAACGTCCTTCACAAAGCATTCTAATGGAAGCAAGTTTAATGGTTGCATTAATAAAGAACCCAACAAGAGCATGAATTTCCACTAACAAGCCACGAAATGAACATACAAATACACAAGTACAATGGCCTTAAGGCCTTACAATTATTTACTCAAATAGAAGTGTTTTCCAAACCTCTGCACGCAGGCCGGCCATACATGAATAAAAGAAAACACTAAGCATTAGGCCTTCGAGGGCCAGCACAGCAACTTGGGCTTTAGCCTGCTATTTATCGCTCGGCTCTGCAGCACCTGCAAGCACAATCCACCGCAACGGTGGCAAACCAAAGTAACGGTCAGCAATGCTGACCAAATTATAACGATCCCGCCCCAACTCGGGGCGGCGATGCTCCTTCCCTGCACTTTATTAGCATAACCAAGCAGTATATATATACATTGCATCACAGGAGTTGGCACGCACGACCACATGCCCCGTGCACTCATGACACATTCTCGGTGAACCGGTCAATGTCACGTCAATTTAAGTCATAGACACCCTGGTCTCACCACTGCCACTTTGACGGCCAAACTATGAGCATTTTGTCTTCCCGGCATGGGTCACGTCAATTTAAGCCATAGACCGCCGAAGACCCTCATCTATGCCAACGACTCACACCGAACGACATAGAACGGGTACGGTTCCGCTTAACCCATGCTCACATCGCAACGACAATTTAAGCCATATGCGCGGGTCAAACTTCTCTGAGTCTCGTTTCCGTCACACAGTTCACATAACCCGGTTATGTTCAAGTTGACTCCCAGGCCACCATGTTAGCAGAATCACGCATCCGCCCAGGTTTCTGGGTGAAACTTAGAGTTAATCCCCAAGGCTCCCTGTTGCAATCTACCGCGTAGAAAACCCAAAAAACAAACATTCACACGGAGTCTTCTTCGGCCATTTATGCAATGCAACATCACCGATCCAGACCAACTTGTCCGGGTAGTCTTCACACAACATGCCTATATCCGTTCTCGATTATGGACTCTACAAGTACACAATTAGGACTATTCATGTCTACCCGAAGGAACGCCTCAAACTCACCGCAAACTCGCGAGAGCGGACTTCCCTATGCAAAATAAGTAGAGCTTCACATGCTCAAGTAGAGAATCGTTACCCTAGCATTTTTCCTTGGCGCCATGGAAATGTAAACGGACGAAAAGCACCACACTCTCCTTGCCTCCGTAGATCTGAAGTCGGTTCACGATTTGGAGCTCCGAAGCTTCGCCGGTGACCGGATCTAAGCTTCTTCTTCCTCTTTTGCTCTCCCCTCTCTATAGGCTTTAGAAAGAGAATACCCAAGTGAAATGAGGGTTTTCCAAGTCTAATCCCGGGTATATCCCATCAGGGACAACCCCCAGCTGTCTGATCCCAAAGTAAAGAAACGAACGACCATGATTCGGGCCTGAAATGCAAAACCTGGGCCGAACACGGCCGGCGACACTCCCGTGTCCAGGGCCGTGTCCCTCATTCGCCGTCAAAATCGACGCGTCTCGCAAAACACATGGGCAACCGACACACCCGTGTTCGACCTGACACGCCCGTGTCAGCCAGTACACGCCCGTGTTCTCGGGCGTGTTCCTCCATCAACACAGGACCAACACCAACCTGAGACTCACATGGGTCCAGTAACGGGAGATCCTACTCCAAAGGATATGCCCATACCACCCCACGTATAGACCCGGTTGCTCCTATAGTTGTACTGTTCGCCGAGATAGACTTAGGGCAAACATTGACAGCTATTTTAGTGACATTCCGGACAGCTTTAGCACAACCACCACAGCAGTTGGTGGTACCCACTGACTTATTGACGACCTTCCGGGGGCTAAGGCCTCCTACTTTCGGAGGAATAGAGACTACTATACAGGCAGAGGAGTGGGTCGAGCGTGTAGAGGAGCTGTCGTTAGGAATGATCTGCCCAGCAGTAGCTGCAGTGTCACTAGTTGTGACTTTATTAGAAGGATATGCTAGAGACCGGTGGAGTGTGTCCAGTCACACGACATTCAGGGGAAGACCGTTGAGAACGATCCTGTGGGGGGAGTTCTCAATGGATTTTCTGGAGCACTTCATCTCGCATGCCGACCGAGCTGCGCTATAGGAGAGGTTCTTGCACATCTAAAAGGGTGACCCGATGGTACTAGATTACGATAGAGAGTTCATCCACTTGTCACGTTTTGCTGGAAACTTAGTAGCCACGAATAGAGATAGAGTTGCTCGCTTCTACCGAGGCTTACGAGATGACCTGAGGCAGGACTTGATTATGATCTCTCAGTCCACCTTCCACACCATAATGACTCACGCTGCAGCGTTAGAGTTAGATCAGAGGATGGTGTCCCAGCATCGCCGAGGATAGGTTGAGGTCCCCAGAGGTTAGTGACGAGATAGAGGAGATGCTCCCCGCCGATAGGAGAGAGATCGCAGACAGAGATAGCGTAGGAAGCCATATAGGTGCCCAGCAGCACCACCAGCACCCCCAACACCGTAGTAGGAGCACAGGCCAGCTCCAGTACCATAGCCAGTGCCAATAGCCTGACGAGATGTTCCCTTTGCTGGGTGCTTCTTTCCATGCCAGTAGCCGGGACATATAACTGCCCATAGGTGGCAAGAAGACTAGGATTAAGAGTTGTTCAGGGAGGACAGGCAGCACGAGGACATGGCCAGAGAGGCCTCAGAGATAGTGCTGGTAGGAGAGGTTAGCAGGGCTGCGCAGCAGCCTAGGAGGCTTACGCCTTAGACCTCCAGCATGGACCAGCCCTCGATATAGTGATAGGTATTTATCTTAGATGATAGAGATACATCAGATATTACTACCTATGTATTAGTCTTTGCGCATGTATATATTCATATCAGGTATATATTTTGTATATGTATACTTCTTTAGGACTACTTCTGGTAGTAGGATACCTGTAACACCTCCCCTGTAATGACCGTATAATATGGGTCCGGCCGGGGCCCCACAACATACAGACACCACAGCTTCAGTATTATAAGATGATATAACTATCCAAACTTAAAACTCATAACACAACACAGCGAAAACAAAAAGCAAGACTAGAAGTTATCCACACCTACAAGAGTAACGAAATGGCCTTATGGCCTTACAACAAAAGTGAGTCCAAACTCAAATAATACATCAGTCATAAAAGTGTATAATCACTCCTAGTCTACCTCGGCATGCAAGTCGGTCAACATGGGCATCAAACATACAATGTCAAAAAGTAGAGCTACAACAAAAAGGTAACACTTCATGAGGCTTAGGCCTTTCTGGCCGGCGAGCTAGCTCCTGCTTGAGATCCTTGCCCTGTAAAAATTATTAGTAACGTGGGTCAGCAAAGGCTGACCTCAAACTATGTAACCAACACATCTCCTCCCGGCCGCCCCTAACGGACCCGGGGTACTCCTCCAACCTGCAAGTTAGCACTTCGTATGCAATATTCATAAGCAAGAAAAACAACTAAGGAAACAGGCTTGGATGTCTCAAACATCATACATGTTCTCTACTGTTGAGCATATAATAATATGGCCTACTATGCAACATGAATGCAACACCCGGGCTTCACCCAAGACACCCTACAGCATATGCATCTAGCACAACATCACATCATTTGGGTACTCATCATTTCCCCATTGGCATAAAGCCGCAAACAAAAGGGAACCACAATCCCCCAATGACATACAAGCCGCCACACGGAACTCTTGTCAAGGACCACCTGCTCACGGTCATAGACCCGGGCTTGCCGGCAAACTCTGATTTCTCATGTCAGGATTCCGTCCAACACACTGACCGATTCTAATAACCCTTGCTGGACCCCACCCGCTCATGGCCTCATTGCCCGGGCTTGCCCCATGCTCGGCGTTCTCGTCAGTCTCACAAAAGGGGACTAGTCTCGCCGGGACACTTTCCACACATGACTTGCACGTCACGGGATATCCAGCCGACCACGGAGACACAGCCACACCTTGGCACATCACAATCCATGACAATTCCACCATAATCCCTCATTCGTACTGCAGCGTTCCCGTGCACCAAGAAAACCATCTACCACCCATGCGGAGCTAACCTTGTCCACCAAGGAAACCATCTACCTCCAATGAGGAGCTAACCTTGTCCGGTACCGGCCACACGTACTCACGCAAGATAAAGGGAAGAACACCACAAACATCACACATCACAAACGGCCTCTTGCCGCAACGCATCTCTACGAATCCTTAAACCTCGTATGCAACATCAACGAGTCGGACTAACGGTCGCGACTACGGCTACACCCACCATGTCTAATCCACTAATGAAGCGGATCTCTAATGCAAAAACATGCCTGGGACGGACTCAATTGACCCGGAGGTTCCTCTTGAACCTTGGCGACCCAAACCCCTCTCATTTGAGAGTTTGGTGCCCAAAAACTAGAAAAAAAAGATGCTAAAACATGCATCCTAAAACCAAGAGGAGAAGTGTCGTTACCCTCCGACTTCTCTTCCTAGCCATGGAAAAATAGCCGGATGAAAACATTCGCAATGATCTAGCCTCCACGGATCTGGACACAGCTCGCAATTTGGAGCACCGAAATCTCTCTAACTGCCGAATCTCCTTCACCATCTTCCGCGCTCTCCCTTCTCTCTAGATCTTAGACGGAGAACAACGACTGAAATAATCCAGATTTTGAAACCCTACTCTTGGGTATATCCCAAACAGAAAACCCCCAGCCTTCAGATCCCACACCAAGGAATGCACAGCTGCGATCCGAGTCCGGCGTGGAAATGGGCCGAACACCGCATTCTCGTCAAGGACACCCCGTGACAAACGGTCATGAAGTCTGCTTGACAATCGTCGAACCAAAATCGTCGACCGCTGCCGAATCGTCGAACGGAGAATAACTAACAACTCGTCGAACCAGCCAAATCGTCGAACGCAGATCCATGGAAGTCGTCGAACGCAGAATGCTGGGGAAATCGTCGAACGCAAATCCCAGGCAAATCGTCGAACGCAGATCCATGGAAATCGTCAAACGCAGAATGCTGGGGAAATCGTCGAACGCAGATCCCTGACAAATCATCGAACGCAGAATGCTGGGGAAATCGTCGAACGCAGATCCCTGGAAAATTGTCGAACGTAAAATGCTGGGGAAATCGTTGAACGCATATCCCTGGCAAATCGTCGAACCGAGGGGACACGCCCCCTATCACGCCCGTGTTCCAGGGCATGACCTCCCAAACATTTCGTCGACTGAAATTTGTCGACCACACTCCTTACTATGCCACCCGAGCGGGACACGCCTAGGGACACGCCTGTGTCCTAGGCCGTGTGACCCCCAACTAAGACCCAAACTTGGCCAAAAATACTGATCGTCCCTCTTTCAAATTTTGGGGCATTACAACTCTCTCCCCATTAAAAGAATTTCGTCCAGAAATTACAAAGCAAAAATGTTGAAGCCAAAAATGACCTCTATGGAGTTCGGGGTCCCAAAAGAGGGGTGACCGCGCACCTACTACCCTCAAGCGAACGATCTAGGCACAAGATTAAGAACACAAGGGACAGACCCAAGGTCTCAGCGTGGAGGACCCACCGCATACCCGGAAGACTAACAAACTCTTCCCCTCCCAAGACAAAGGCTGAGCTAAGACACCTTCGGAGGGCGCTCTTGGCCGACCGGAACATCTAAGGAGGATCTCAATACCAACTCTCTCCTATCCAGATGTGTCTCCTTGGGTCTACATAAAATGCTCCTCACCCGCCCTACTGATGGCGCAAACTTGCCGAGCAATTCTACGACACGCTGCCCAAGTTGGGCCACTAACAACGTAATTCTGCTATTCTAAAAAGTTGTCAACATGCCAGCAGGGGCTTCCCAGCAACTATACCTCGGGGCCCCACGGGGCGAGCGGTTCACGAGCACACCACTCGCCCAAGACGGAAGGAGTAAACCATACATAAACAGAGCATCACAGATATTAAAAAATATTACAGGAATATGAATTCCATACTTCGGCACGCAGGCCGGCAATATAAGGAAAAATAGGTCTTCGTGGGCCGGCACAAGCTTGGGCTTAAGCCCGCTGCTCCCCGCTTAGAACTGTAACACCTGTACGCCAATGTATCGTCAAGCGCCTTCCAGCTGAACAAACGTCGGCTAACACAAACTGGCCGAATACGTTGCACACACCCCTTTCTCGGGGCTATGGTGCGCATTCCCTGCAAATAGATAATATACACCTTACTCGGAGTCTTCTACGGGAACCCCAGAACATCACCAATCCAGCTCACACGTCCGGATGAGCTTCACACAGCATGCCTAAACCCGTACTCACACTTCCGGGCGCTAACACAGTTAATTGCAGTGACGTACACGTCAACCCGTCGGAGAGCTCCCTTCCCCCACCCGTTGGTGGAGAGGGGCTTCCATGCAAATATGGAAAATGAGGGCTTCACTTGCCCAAGTAGAAATTTCGTTACCCTTGATGCGTGTTTGGAGGCGGTGTCGGGAGGACAAATTTAGGCCGAGCCTCCTGCCGGCGGTGGGAGAGAAAATCCCGATCTCACTAACGGTGGCCGATTCGAGCTCCGGACGGTGGAGCTATGCTGTACGAGGCCGATCACGGCTCCAAGTGGCCGACCTCTACTGTATGAGGCCGATCCCGGCTCCAAGTGGCCGGCCTCTGCTATGCGAGGCCGATCCCGGCTCCAAGTGGCCGGCCTTGCCCTAGGCGGCGACGTGAGGAAAGAAGGGAGGCGGCGTCGGGCACTGCTGCAGGCCGGTGGGTCAGAGAGAGGAGCGGGCTTGCTGCTCCAGGCTGAGAGAAAGAGAGAGAGGCGGCGCTCGGGCCACTGCTCCAGGAGGCCGGAGAGAGAGAGAGATGGTCGGGGGGTTGCTGCTATAGGCCGAGAGAGAGAGAGAGAGAGGGTGCGGGGGCGCTCGGGCTGCTGCTCCAGGCGGCCAGAGAAGGAGGGAGCGCCGCGAGGTCAGGGTTGTGCTGAGGCGGCTCCTCCTCCTACCTAAAAACCGATCTCCTCTTCTTTTCCCCCCTTTTTCCCAGCCCAAGCCCTAATTTCTGCAGGGAAAAACACCGCAGTTTTTGGGAGCCCGAGCCCCAATAAAGTTAGCCCTGTTATGGTAAACAACGACTGCTTGCCCCTGAGCATTCCACTCTCCCCTCTACCTAAAATCTTGTACATTATTATTAATAATGACTTAAAACAAGGCCATATAAAATGTATGCTTGGCATGGCAATAGTTATGGCCGTCACTAAGAAGATGAAATTAGTTTTCAACATAAATCAATTGAGGTCGGACTGTTCATAACCACCACATTCGTATTAGTGACGCACCAAACGGAGCCTAATGTTCCTCCTCTGTGCTAAACAATTAATGATGCATGCCCTTTTCTTATAAGTTATATGACATTAATATATTATAATATTAACCAAATATTTATAAAAAAGCCTTTACAAATAAAACCTCTACGCGGGTGCACGAGTGCTCGCACGTCCTCGAACGGGGCTGTACTACATTGCCGCTCATAGCATGTCCCGAGCGCGTCACTTGGGGAGGATCCCGCTCGACGGGATACGGGGTTGTACACAATCACCGCTCTTTTCGAGGTTGGCACAAGCTCGGAAAGAAATGTCCAACCCCAAGTATCCGGCGAGTGGGAGCCGACCCAAAGAAAAAAATTGAGGGAAACTGTAAACTGCACTTGGAACACTAATCTTTTGATGCTTCTTCTGATCTTGTTGAACCATTCGATACCTAAAAACGTTGTCTGCTATTGAATTGCCCTTATACCATTACTTACAATAAGTACAAGATTCCTCAAGATATTGCAAAATAAAGAAGCCAAATATTTTGCATTCTCCTGAACACGCGGACCGTATAATATGGGTCCAGCCGGGGCCCCACAACATACAGAAGCCACAACTTTAGTATTATAAGATGATATAACTACCCAAACTCAAAACTCATAAAACAACTTAGTGGAAACAACAAGCAAGACTAGAAGTTATCCACACCTACAAGAGGAACGAAATGGTCTTATGGTCTTACAACAAAAGTGAGTCCAAACTCAAATAATACATCAGACATAAAAGTGCATAAGCACTCCTAGTCTACCTCGGCATGCAAGCCGGTCAACATGGGCAAAAAACATACAATGTCAAAAAGTAGAGCTACAGCAAAAAGGTAACACTTCATGAGGCTTAGGCCTTTCTGGCCAGCGAGCTAGCTCCTGCTTGCGATCCTTGCCCTGTAAAAATTATTAGTAACGTGGGTCAGCAAAGGCTGACCTCAAACTGTGTAACCAACACATCTCCTCCCGGCCGCCCCTAACGGACCCCGGGGTACTCCTCCAACCTATAAGTTAGCACTTCGTATGCAATATTCATAAGTAAGAAAAGCAACTAAGGAAACAGGCTTGGATGTCTCAAACATCATACATGTTCTCTACTATTGAGCATATAATAATAGGGCATAGTATGTAACATGAATGCTGGAAGATAATAGTTGCCTACCTAAATCACCTAGAGGGGGGTGAATAGGTGAGTTGTGTGTCTATTGCGGAATAAAAAACTCAGAACAAAGCACAGATCAATCTACCAAATTATCACAGACGAGACAAAATTTATAGTGGTTCCCCGATCTTGGGTACATCCACTTTCCCTCACCGATCTAGTAATATACTAGGCTTGGCTACTCCACTATCTCGGATTGAAAATCAATCCTACCCTCGGAACAAAGTTCCTACAATCTCAATCCAACCAACTGGATCTATAACTTGGAAGCCAAAACTTCCTACAAACTCGGAGTTGAAAACTCCTACACTCGGAGAAAACTTCTCCTACAAGAATGAAAATTGTTTTAGAAAATACAAACAATGATTTCTCTATCAGATCTGCAGGTAAGAAACTAGGATCTTCTTCTTGTAAGCTTTGCGGAACTTTCAGAAAGATGAAGAAAATCGCGGCAATAGATCTTGATTCTTCATTGTCTTACACGATCGGGAAGAGGTTGAGCATTTGAGAAACGATCTCGATCTGTAAAGCTTCTTCAGTCTGATTCCTCTGAAAATCAAAACCCTTGCCAGAGAAGAACAGCGGCGGCGGCGGCTTTCGTTCCGTGAAGAGAGAAAGAGGAAACAACGACTTGGAGAGAGAGAAACGGCTGTAAAAATTTCTTAATAATTTTTGATCTTGAAAGCTTTTTGTTAGGGTTTGTCGATTAGACAGGACCTTATATAAGATTTTGAATTACAGTCATAATCAGTCTTAATGATATATGATGCGTAAGATCACGGCAGTGAACCGGTCGCACAAGTAATATAAAATGGGGGTTTTCCCAAGTATCGATCTCACAAGGAACACAGTAAGGTGGAGTTAATTTCGAGGAGGACTTGAGATTGAAGTCCTTAGGTCAGAGCTAACTAAGGGGGGTTTGGATATTTGCGGAAACAAAAAATAAAACACTATAAACTACTCCTATGCAACGCCGCTATGCGATGCTTCGTCAGGCGGGATGGAAGACTAGTCGGGCCGCTATGCACCGAATCGTTGGGCGGATGGACGCGTAGGCTTGCGGATGAGGTGGTGAGAATGGCGGAATGAGGGTCGAAAGCACCTCTTCGCTACGCACGCCACTAGCAATTTCTAGTTCGGCAAGGGTGGATGGATGGTGGATGGACTATGGCACACCTCAAGTAAATAACGAAAACATACAAAATCACATAGACATGATTATATAAAATCGTTTTACAAATAAGCATACATCATCGATAAATAAGGTTTACAACAACACATAAACAACAATAAAGGAAGAACAAGTCAAGAGATCGACCGAATCCGAAGTCTTGCTGAGGATTCACGGTTGGAATCGTTGGGTTGTCATTCCGCGTCCAAGCTCGGTCCTCAACTGCGTCCGGGATAGAGAAGGGCTGTCACCACCTTCCAATGGCTCGTCTTCTTCGTCTCACGACAGCGGACGAAAGTTGAAAGCTTCCCTTTGCTTGATGGCTATGATGTTGAAACTTGAAATGAACCCAAGAGATGATGGAGGAGGCTGATAGGAAGCTCCGGCTTGGATTTGGCGGTGAAAGCTTGCCCGGAGCACCTCCCTAGGGTGGAAGATGAAGGGTAACGGTGGAGAAAGCAGAAAACGGCGGAGAAGGAGAGTGATCTGCGGATCTTCGTGCGGATCCCGGATAAGGGCGAGACCTGCACTATTTATGCAAAAGCAGAATTAAACAATGCGCACGATCACAGGCGCACGACCAGTGGTCGTGCGCTCTATGTCCTGTGCTCGTGCGCACTGGCATGGAATATCAGGAAGACGAACTGGGATAACGCGCACGAGTAGTGGCGCACGACCAGTGGTCATGCGCACTAAGTCCAATGATCGTGCGATTACCCAGACAGTACTCCAAAAAAGAGGAATCAATGCACACGATCAGTGGCGCACGACCAGTGGTCGTGCGCAATATGTCCAGTGGTCGTGCGCTTACCCCAGGCTGATTCTGGAAAACGAAGAGTAGCTCGCACGATCAGGGGCGCACGACCAGTGGTCGTGCGCATTAGATCCCATGATCGTGCGCAGTATTCTTGTTTCACAACCATCCCGGAACACGCACACGACCTCTGTACCGAATAGGAAAAGCAATCACTGAAATGTGCAGATATTCCAGGCAATAACAAAAAAGAGTACAAACTATAAAAACAACAAAATACACAACTACGGGCTAAAATGTGCACTTCCTATGGAAATAAAGACAGGATGAAATATATATGATAATGAACTAAAAGTGAAGTGCAACCGTGTGAAAACTAGCCCAGATGAGTCCGAAAATAGGTATACAATATGGACTCATCACACCCCCAGACTTAATTGTTTGCGCGTCCCGAGCAAACAAAATCTAAGTAGATTGGGAAAAATACTAGTTAACAAAGAAATTGCGAAATGAAGTACCATGCGAAGTCGCATGCTCGCGTGCGTAAAAATATACTAGAATAAATTTCTAAGTATACAAAATAGTTTATACTTTTCACAATGCGTATCAAAATTTTATTATTACTCAAAAATGGAATCACGGTGAATCATTCGGTCATGCATAGGGAGAAAGTAGACTAATCGCTAGGCGAGCATTGCCGAAGATCGGGGCTCTGGATAACCTCCAAAGGAACCCACCAATGTCGGTGACCATATGCTTGCCCTTTTGCATTCTCTCCACGGCACTGATTTGGTTCACACACGAATCAGTAGGACTGTAGGTGAAGAGATGGGGCTTGGGTTTCGGTGAGGTAAACAAGGATAAACCTGAAAGCTATGCACCTAACCCAAAGGAGCTAGTTTGAAGGGAATCCATCAGCTAACCAAAATAGATGCGGGTACACCACACCCCCAAACTAAACTTTTAACATATGGGTGTGTGCACCGCCTACTCCAAATATAATCACATTTCCAAAATGATTTTCAATTTTACTTTTCCTTTTCACTTTTTTTCTTTTTTCTTTTTCTTTATAAATATTTTTGTTTTTCTTTTTCTTCATTTTATTTTCACAATTCAGCAAATATACACTTTGGAGCACATCCACATAATCACAAGTAAAATCACCACATCACACCCCAACATTAAAATGTAAACATTAAAGCTCAACTTGGGTGTGCGACTAGGATTGGCTATGAGGCTTTGGTGAACTAAAGGTGGAGCTGAATCAAAAGGAGGGGTAGACACAACGGGGCTAGCGAGGACAAGATGTTAGGAATGGTACAAAGCTCAACCGAGCCAAAATGATGGCCTACATCACGCTCATGCATGACTAACCTATACCCATGCTTCAAGAATAGCTTGGGGCAATTTCTTAGCCAACGAGAAAGACTATCCATCCTCCCGACTCGAGCAATACAAAACTAACGACCGTCTACACACATCCCTAAGCTACCGTCGGATTCACACCGGATTCACCAACTTTTGAGTAGAATAAAAAGTATTTACGCAATTAGAAAAATATAAAACTAAAAGCATACAGAAAAATTAAATCTACTCCAATTTCTACACGAGACGAGAGCAGTTGACTAGAAACACAACAAGGCCAACATTTTACTCTGTCTCACAATCCTAAGCCAGCACCATAATTTTCCCAAATCTAACGAAGAAATGAGTTTAACTCGCGGCACACAAACAGCTAAGCACGCGCTCATGTGGGTGCAGTGGTGTGTGATGCAATGTACTAAGCAAAATAAAACAATAAAAGCTTCTAGTATGCACATGAGATGTGCACATGCAAAAGGTAATAAAACTAGCTCTCCCCCAGACTTAAACTAAACTACACAGCATATGATGGAGAAATTAAAATCATAAAGAGCTAAGGGAAGAGGTTACCCAATGCTCAGCAAGTGAGCATACCAGAAGACGCATGAAAACCTGAAGCAGGCCCGCCATACGAATAATCAGAACCCTGCCAATGCAAATTTCCAAGAATACCTGCAGGGGTGAGCTCCGCAAAAACACAAGAAAAAATATACAAAAAGAAATGCTAAAACTAAAATAGACATGAAAAATAAAATGCAGAAAATGAAAGATAAGTACTGGGGTTACTGTCATCCCAGCACGACTTATTAAATTCTAAACAGTTCTAGCTAATGAGCCTATGAAAAGAAAAGTGCACAGGTAACTGTTCCAATATCCGTTTTGGTAACGGGTACCGATACGGTGATAGAGCAGTTACCCCTCTACCTAAATAGTAATACCTGCCCAACACAGGTAGAGGAAATAGGAAGTAAGAAGAGAAGGAGCGCTGGTCCTCACTCTTCTCACCACAAAATAAATCCTTGCCTAGTAAGGTATCGTCTACTACAGGGAGAAGGCAGGAGGAGAAAGCAATCAATGGAGCATCCTCGACAGAGGAGGAATCAACCTCCTCGCAAAAGAGGATGCTATCATCGATGACTCGAGCTGAAAGCTCCAAGTCCTCCTAAAGCACCTGCGAAGACTCAACCCGCAGAGGCTCAGATATATAAATGGGATCAAGAAATAAAGGAGATGAATAACTAAAAGAATCAGAAATAGGGGGAGTGGTCCCGGTCTCACTCCCAGCAGGATCCCGACATAGATCATTGACGGCGTCATATGAGTCATGGCGAGGGGAATCCGCGAGCTCAAGGTCCTCGGTGGTGGTTTGGGCCTCCTCATCCATCAAAGAAGTGGAAACTTCCTCAACAAAGAGGATATCCTCATCAACACACCTCAGTGCATCCACATGTTCCAAGACGTAATACTGTCCATTAATGAAAATAATATCCTCGTCAAACATGGGCACATCCTCAGGCTCAGAATCACAATCCGGCCGAACATCATCAACCGACTCACTAAAAATAGGGATAGATAATTCTTGCAAAGAAGGCAGAGAAACAACAGCATCAGAGAAAATTTGTGCAGGTTCCTCCGGGGGTGAATCAACAAGAGGGGAAGAGGGCATGGGGAGAGACGGTGCCACAATGTCGTCACACCGATCATCAGAAAGTCTGATGGGCATATCCGCAGCAGTCCCCCATAGACAAGGTGGTGCTGCGAATATATCATCAGAATCAGAAGGAGCAGCCGATTGAGAGGTGGATGGAATGAATCGGATACCCGGTTCATCATCCTCCTCCAACTGGCGCTGAAATTCTGCGCAATCTTTCAACACGTGGTCGGTGCTACGATAACACAAACATCGTTTTCCATTACTCATCGGTACAGGTGGGACCGGAGAGGAATAAGAAAAAGATGAATGCGTAGAAGAGGAGTGACCATAAGACCTGGGTTGAGTGTATGAAGTACCATAAGAAGACGGTGCTCCATACACAGAACCGCGAGAATTATGCTCCCATTCTTCAGTGGGGCACTCATCACTACCATGCCTATAATCCCCACACCATCGGCAACGGATATTCATATAAGAATACATGGTGCAACAAGAATAATTCACCAACAGAAAGGTTCTAAGCAACAATTAGCTACACACCACAAATAAAAGAATAGGAAAACCTGCTACAGAAAAATTAAAACTAGAATAGGAACAAATAAAAACAAACACAAATGCTAAAAACTAAAACAAAGAAGAAAGTGATATGAACAAATGAAAAAGGGCTTCTATCTCTTATCTTTCTCTACAAAAACTCACACGACTGTGTTCCCCGGCAACGGCGCCAAAAACTTGATGCGTAAGATCACGACAGTGAACCGGTCGCACAAGTAATATAAAATGGGGGTTTTCCCAAGTATCGATCTCACAAGGAACACAGTAAGGTGAAGTTAATTTCGAGAAGGACTTGAGATTGAAGTCCTTAGGTCAGAGCTAACTAAGGGGTTTTGGATATTTGCGGAATAAAAAACTCAGAACAAAGCACAGATCAATCTACCAAATTATCACAGACGAGACAAAATTTATAGTGGTTCCCCGATCTTGGGTACATCCACTTTCCCTCACCGATCTAGTAATATACTAGGCTTGGCTACTCCACTATCTCGGATTGAAAATCAATCCTACCCTCGGAACAAAGTTCCTACAATCTCAATCCAACCAACTGGATCTATAACTTGGAAGCCAAAACTTCCTACAAACTCGGAGTTGAAAACTCCTACACTCGGAGAAAACTTCTCCTACAAGAATGAAAATTGTTTTAGAAAATACAAACAATGATTTCTCTGTCAGATCTGCAGGTAAGCAACTAGGATCTTCTTCTTGTAAGCTTTGCGGCACTTTCAGAAAGATGAAGAAAATCGCGGCAATAGATCTTGATTCTTCATTGTCTTACACGATCGGGAAGAGGTTGAGCATTTGAGAAACGATCTCGATCTGTAAAGCTTCTTCAGTCTGATTCCTCTGAAAATCAAAACCCTTGCCAGAGAAGAACAGCGGCGGCGGCGGCTTTCGTTCCGTAAAGGGAGAAAGAGGAAACAACGACTTGGAGAGAGAGAAACGGCTGCAAAAATTTCTTAATAATTTTTGATCTTGAAAGCTTTTTGTTAGGGTTTGTCGATTAGACAGGACCTTATATAAGATTTTGAATTACAGTCATAATCAGTCTTAATGATATATGATGCGTAAGATCACGGCAGTGAACCGGTCGCACAAGTAATATAAAATGGGGGTTTTCCCAAGTATCGATCTCACAAGGAACACAGTAAGGTGGAGTTAATTTCGAGGAGGACTTGAGATTGAAGTCCTTAGGTCAGAGCTAACTAAGGGGGGTTTGGATATTTGCGGAAACAAAAAATAAAACACTATAAACTACTCCTATGCAACGCCGCTATGCGATGCTTCGTCAGGCGGGATGGAAGACTAGTCGGGCCGCTATGCACCGAATCGTTGGGCGGATGGACGAGTAGGCTTGCGGATGAGGTGGTGAGAATGGCGGAATGAGGGTCGAAAGCACCTCTTCGCTACGCACGCCACTAGCAATTTCTAGTTCGGCAAGGGTGGATGGATGGTGGATGGACTATGGCACACCTCAAGTAAATAACGAAAACATACAAAATCACATAGACATGATTATATAAAATCGTTTTACAAATAAGCATACATCATCGATAAATAAGGTTTACAACAACACATAAACAACAATAAAGGAAGAAAAAGTCAAGAGATCGACCGAATCCGAAGTCTTGCTGAGGATTCAAGGTTGGAATCGTTGGGTTGTCATTCCGCGTCCAAGCTCGGTCCTCAACTACGTCCGGGATAGAGAAGGGCTGTCACCACCTTCCAATGGCCCGTCTTCTTCGTCTCACGACAGCGGACGAAAGTTGAAAGCTTCCCTTTGCTTGATGGCTATGATGTTGAAACTTGAAATGAACCCAAGAGATGATGGAGGAGGCCGATAGGAAGCTCCGTCTTGGATTTGGCGGTGAAAGCTTGCCCGGAGCACCTCCCTAGGGTGGAAGATGAAGGGTAACGGTGGAGAAAGTAGAAAACGGCGGAGAAGGAGAGTGATCTGCGGATCTTCGTGCGGATCCCGGATAAGGGCGAGACCTGCACTATTTATGCAAAAGCAGAATTAAACAATGCGCACGATCACAGGCGCATGACCAGTGGTCGTGCGCTCTATGTCCTGTGCTCGTGCGCACTGGCATGGAATATCAGGAAGACGAACTGGGATAACGCGCACGAGTAGTGGCGCACGACCAGTGGTCATGCGCACTAAGTCCAATGATCGTGCGATTACCCAGACAGTACTCCAAAAAAGAGGAATCAATGCACACGATCAGTGGCGCACGACCAGTGGTCTTGCGCAATATGTCCAGTGGTCGTGCGCTTACCCCATGCTGATTCTAGAAAACATAGAGTAGTGCGCACGATCGGGGGCGCACGACCAGTGGTCGTGCGCATTATATCCCATGATCGTGCGCAGTATTCCTGTTTCACAACCATCCCGGAACACGCACACGACCCCTGTACCGAATAGGAAAAGCAATCACTGAAATGTGCAGACATTCCAGGCAATAACAAAAAGGAGTACAAACTATAAAAACAACAAAATACACAACCACGGGCTAAAATGTGCACTTCCTATGGAAATAAAGACAGGATGAAATATATATGATAATGAACTAAAAGTGAAGTGCAACCGTGTGAAAACTAGCCCAGATGAGTCCGAAAATAGGTATACAATATGGACTCATCAATATACACGTGGACCAATCATGTCACGGGATTTGAAAATCCGTCAATTATGGACTTAGAGAAATTTCGGAGAAAAAGAGGTGATAATCACGAGTAGGTAAATAACTACTCGAGTTGGTAAAGGACTACTCGAGTAAGTAAAGGAATGTTACTCGGGTATATAATTCATGACTACTCGAGTAGGTTGATGACAACTACTCGAGTATGTAACTAGAAATACTCGAGTAGGTAGAAGGACTTACTCGAGTACACGTAATCAACTACTCGAGTACTTAGAAGATCTACTCGAGTATACAAGAGGTTTTACGGGAAGTGGAGTTGAACTTCTCGAGTACATGTTATACTACTCGAGTATGGGAGAAAAACTACTCGAGTGGTTTGACGAACTACTCGAGTGAAAGGACTCGGAAAAATTTCTGAACACTGGAAGATGAGCTACTTGAGTAGTCAGACTGGACAACTCGAGAGGATAAAATCTACTCGAGTATATGGAAAAGACTTACTCGAGTAAATGACTTAGAATATATTTAGGAGAAGAGAAATTTAGTTTACTCGAGTATGAGGCTTGAACTACTCGAGTAGTAAGTGAACTACTCGAGTATATAACTTATACTACCCGAGTATATAGAAAATTTACTGTTGTGAAGAAAACGGTTACACGAGTCAGAAACTATAACTACTCGAGTATATATATACTTACTCGAGTGGTTTACTTAGAAAAACTTGGAGAGTGAAATCTGCACTACTCGAGTAAGAAGAATGATCTACTCGAGTATAGGAATTCTGACTCGAGTAAAAAGCAAGTAATCTACTCTAGTAGTTAATGATCTACACGAGTAGAATTTTTTGAAAAATTTTAAAGGTGGAAATTTTTTCTTCTTTGGTGAAATCAGCATCCAACTCTATTCACATAGTCCAAGTGCTTGAATATGAAGTGTATCCCAATAGAGAGCCTACACATGAGTCAACACCTTGGGTCATACAATGAGGGATTAAATTGCATGATCCTTTGTTTGGTGACCCATTGTAGATTGACATTGGTCTACACTTCCCATTGGAATCCTGCAACCACATAACTTAAACAAAGCATCAAATACAACCTAATTCATCTTAGTTCCAGGATGACTTCATCAAATCTGGGTTAATGTGGACATAGTTCCCAACAATCTCCCCCTATTTGTTGAAGTCAGAACCCTTTACACTAAGGTGAATTATAGACATAAAAAGTGCTAAGTAGAAAAATATGTGTAAGTAAGCAAGAACCTATGAGAGCAAAAACTTAGAATTATATGAATAAGAATATCCAAAATTATCAATTCTACAGTCATTCATTTCACACTCTCAAAACTCCTTGAAATTCAGCCTAGGTTCTATTGCTTGTCTGACTTTTCTTGTTGTCTCCTTTGGTAGCTGAATGGTTTAGGATAATATCTGGGAGGCCTAGGAGGAGCAGCAGGATTATTCCTTTCATACTCTCTGTCATAAATTCTTCTCTTGGTCATGGATTTATCATATAATTCCCATTCCTGGGAGCTATAGTGCAGGTTCCAGTTCTCATCAAAGTCCATTACCAGTTTTGGAGTATCCAGAATCAAGGATTTGGAAGTGGGAGGCCAGACTTCAGCATAAACAACAGCAGATCGTTTTTCAGCAGCAGGAAGAGGAATTGATCTACTAGCAGAAGGACCTTCACCATATTTTCTCTTCTTTTTGGAGGTTTGGATCTCTGGAGGAGCATGAAGGAAAATATCAGCAGGATCTTCTTCCCAGCCTTGAGTATAGGATTCTGGAGGAGCCACGTTATCTCCAGGCCTAGGAGAGAAGGTTGGTGAAGGTGTAGTTTGAGCAGAGGCTGCATCAGCTAGAGGATTTAAGTGACGAGGAATGATATTTGGATCTGCAGCAAATTTAGGTAGGATTTGATTATGCATCCAGACAACAATGTCATAAGTATGGAACTTGATACTCTGGATCTGAGCTAGCACATTAGCATAAATGTTTTGCACATGAGCTTCCAAAATATCTTTCTTCAAAGCAGCAAATTTTTCTAGATGTTCTTTGACTAATTCCTCCTCCTTTCTGATTTCAACAGATAATTTCTCTATGGCAGTTTCTTTGAATAAACTAACTTCTTCATAGATTTGCACTTTGTTGTCTTCATTTCTCTTGTCCAGTTCTATTTTATTGTGGGCAAGAGTCACACTCTGGTCCATCACCTGACCAATACTTATGATAGCGTGATCTAATGCTTTACCACCAATCTGAAAGAGGCTTCGTAACTGCTCTGTATTATGTTGGATCTCTGCAAATTCCCTGCTCATTTCAGCTTCCATAGCAGTGATGTTGGCAGTGACAACAGCTAGAGAAGTGTCAAAGTAATTCTTTTGGTCTTGCAGCAGGATGGATATCTGAGACAACAAATCTGGCGAGGTAGTAGCAGTAACAGTAGTTGAAGGAGCAGCAGATGGGGTTGGAAGAGGAGGAGCAATCTAGTGGGGTATCTCTGTAATGAGGACTGAGCTTTGGACTCTGGAGGTAGGAATCAGACTAGCCCCTTCATCAAGTACAGTGGGGATGGAGAAATTCAGATTCTTGAGAGGAGCCTCAGAAGGTTCTGGAGAGTGTTCAGTAGAGAGGAGAATTGTTTCTACCTGTTCTTGAGGAGCAATATGAGATTGTAGAGGAGATGGTACTGGAGATTGTGCTGATGGTTGAAAGGGAAGTGCTTCTGAGGTCAGCTCAGCAATCATGTCATTAATTGTAGCTTCAGAGGAGAGCAGATCTTCTTGAGGTTGCTGATCTGATGGTGGGGTCGGTGGAGTTTTAGGAAGGGGAGAGGTAGCTGGAGCAGGAGAAGAGGTGAATTCTTGTTGAGATGAAGTTAATCTGGGAGAAGGAGCAGACACCCCGTCACTTGGTGCACCAGAGGAGCTGGCCACAGGATGAGGAGAGGATAAGGAGTCATGTCCGCTAATGCTGGAACTTCTGGAACATTAGCGGCTTGGGCAACATTCTTCAGTTTTAACTCCCATCTTTTAATGGACTGAATTGAGACCTTCTTCATGTGGTGAAGAGGGGTCCCTGTAGAGAAGTTGAACAACTGAGGATTTAACTCATGGAGGAGGAGAGAGATGATCCTGGCAAAATTGGGGGCCTTTATACTGTCCTTGATTTTGTCAAGAATCAGCATCCCAAATTGGAACTGTTTGCGGCAGACTATTTCCTGCATAATATCAAAGAAGTACAGAGGAATATCTCGGATAGAATTAGTCTTGCAGAGCAAGATTTTCCCGATGACATCAACACGAAATTTTCACTCCGCATTCATGTATGAACGTATGATGTACTGAGTTTCAGCTGGAATACCACAGAATAGGCATGTTCTGTCAGAATCGCCTGCATCTAGGTCGTCTTCTTCGTCCACTATCGGTAATCTGAGAAGTTGAGAGACGGTAGTCTTGGTGAGTTTGATTGTCATACCTTTCACTTTGGATTTAAGAATTTGTCCATTTCGTTTGACCTTGAGGTTCTTGAAGAATTCTGCTACTTCAGGGAAAAGGATTCGACACGGTTCTTGCAGGATGAAAGATAGCCCTGCGGTGTCTAGTAGAATCAACAAATTGTGGAAATCATCCGAAAGTTCTACAATCCCTGCGGCAAATAATTCCGATCCCATGCCGATCTTGGAGGAGGCGGCCATCATTCTTGCTTGACGGGAAGAGAGGAAGATGATGCGGCTCTGTAACTTCTTGAAGGGAGATGAAACGGTAGCCGGTTACACGAGAGAGTGACATGATTTCGTGTAGAGAGATTTTCGGAAATTCGTATTTATAAACCCTAAGTTTAAGTCTAGTTAATCTAGAAGGAAATAACTTAAACCATTGAAAAGGCGGCATAAGAAAATTTGAAAACCAAATGCACATACACGAGAGATAGAAGATGTACTCGAGTATATAGGGAGTTACTCGAGTAGGTCTATAGAAGTTACTCGAGTAGGAGAATCTGCAATGACTCGAGCAGGAGAATTGACTTACTCGAGTAGATGAAGTGTACTACATGAGTACATGAATTACCTTACTCGAGTAAGTTAAGTGGACTACTCGAGTAGGTCCTTTGATTACTCGAGTAGGTCAAGTCTATCTCGAGTCAGAAAGAGAAATTTTTTTTGAAATGCCAAATTTTGACTAACCCTTTAATTTTCTTTGCTTTCTTGAAATCCAAACTTCTCTAATCTTCTTTGTTGAGCATCCCAAGTTCCGTTTTGAAGAATGTGAACTTGGTCTTGTCCAGCGACTTCGTGAAAATATCTGCAACTTGCCTGTCTTTGGAGACATATTGGAGATCTATGTCCCCATGCTCTACATGCTCCCGGATGAAATGATACCTTAGTTCGATATGCTTTGTCCGGCTGTGCGTGACTGGATTGTTGGCTATTGCAATTGCGCTGGAAGAGTCACAAAATAATGGGACATTCTTGAACTTCATGTTGTAATCCTCAAATTGATTCTTTATCCAGAGTAACTGTGCACAATAACTGCCTGCAGAGATGTACTCTAACTCGGTCGATGAGATTGCGACACAGTTCTGCTTCTTACTACTCTAGGAGATTAGCCTTCTTCTAAAGAATTAGCAAGTCCCGGAGGTGCTTTTCCTGTCATCTTTGCTTCCTGCAAAATCTGCATCTGAAAAATCAACTAGTTCGCTGTCATTACTTCTTGGGTACCATAAGCCAAGATTTGGTGTACCTTTAAGGTATCTCAAAATCTGCTTTGCAGCAGCGTAGTGAGATTTCTTAGAGTTCACCTGAAATATAACACAGACACATGTTGAAAACATTATGTCCGGTCTACTGGCAGTAAGGTAGAGCAAGTATCCAATTATGCTTCCGTACTTGGTTTCATCAAAAGATTTCCCTTTTTCATCTTTGTCCAGAGACATAGTTGAGCCCATTGGAGCCCTCATAAAGATTGCGTTCTCCATTCTGAATTTCTTAATCAGCTCTTTGGTGAACTTGGTCTGCGAGATGAAAATTCCATCTTCAGATTGTTTCACCTGAAGCCCTAAGAAATACTTCAGCTCGCTCATACTGCTCATTTCAAACTTCCCTTGCATAAGTTTTGAGAACTTTTTTCAGGGGTTGTCGTCTGTACAGCCAAAAAATAATGTCGTCGACATAGATTTGCACTAGCAAAATCTTGCCTTTTATTTCCCTAAGAAATAATGTCTTGTCTATCTTTCCCCTTGTGAACTTGTTCTCAAGTAGAAAGCTAGACAGCGTCTCATACCAAGCTCTAGGAGCTTGTTTCAGACCACATAGGGCCTTGTGTAGGAAATAGACATAATCAGAAAAGTTAGGATCAACGAAACCTGGTGGTTGTTCCACATACACTTCCTCCTTTATGTTACCATTTAGGAAGGCAGACTTCACGTCCATCTGATAGACAGTGAAGCCTTTGAATGCAGCATATGCTAGGAGCAACCTTATAGCCTCCAGCCTTGCCGCTGGAGCATATGTCTGGTCAAAGTCGATTCCTTCTTCTAGACGATAGACTTTAGCGACAAGTCTGGCCTTGTTCTTTATGATCGTTCCGTCTTCGTCCATCTTGTTCCTGTAGACCTATTTTGTTCCAATGACGTTCTTTCCTTTGGGTCTTGGAACAAGTTTCCATACATTGTAGTGCTTGAACTGATTTAGTTCTTCTTCCATAGCCAGTATCCACGATGCGTCTGAGTTTGCTTCCTCAAACTTCTTCGGTTCAACCTATGAGAGAAAACTCAAATATAAATTCTCATTAGTTGTACCTCTTCGAGTTCTGACACCGTCCCGTGGATCTCCTATGATCTGGTCCATGGGGTGATCCTTCAGATGTCTGAGCTCTAAAGTTCTTACATCTGGATTATCTTCAATCACCGGAGTGACTTCTTCAACTTGGACGATCTCTTCATTTTGATCATCTACCTCCCCAATAGGGGTTGGAGTGGTGATCTTGAAGAATTTTTCGTATTTTTCCTCATTGGGCTCTTTCAGGTTGATTTCATCTAGCTTTGCACCTGCATCGTCAATGAGCACACTAGACGGATTGCTTTGCAGCAAGCTCGTCTCATCAAATACAACATGTATCGATTCTTCTACCACCAGAGTTTTTCTATTAAATATTCTATATGCCTTACTATGGCTACTATAACCTACAAAATACCTTCAAAACTCTTTTCGCTGAACTTGGTGGTATGATACTTACCATTGTTAAGTACGAACTATTTACAGCCAAAGATTCTAAATTATGAGATGGTTGGCTTCCTGCCCTTTAGGAGTTCATAAGGTGTCTTATCATGGTTTTTGTTTATGAGTGCTCGATTTTGCACGTGGCATGGAGTGTTGACGGCTTTAGCCCAGAAGTACTCCGGAAGTGAAGCATCACTCAACATTATCCTACAGGCCTCTATGAGTGTTCTGTTCCTTCTCTCAGCCACTCCTTCTATTGTGGAGTACGAGGAGAGAAAAACTCATGAAGTATACCTAAGCTTTCACAGAATTCTTTCATGGCCCCAGATTTGAACTCTGTTCCGTTGTCACTTCTGATTTTGACTATGGAACAGTTGTGTTCATTCTGGATTTGCCTGACAAAGTTAGTAGAGATCTCGAAGGTATCTGACTTGTGTTTCAGAAAGAACACCCATGCAAAGCGCGAGTAGTCATCAACAACTACTAGCGTATAATCCTCACCTCCCAAACTTCTAATTTACAGTGGACCAAACAAGTCCATATACAATAAATGGAGACATCTATTAGAGTCTTTGCCAATAACGCTTTTAAAGGTAGCCCTTGTTTGCATGCCTTTTACGCACGCATGACAAGGTCTATCCTTGACGCACTTGACATTTGTGGCATCACGTACTAAGTTCATTGAAAATAATTAATTAATAGTTTTGAAATTAATATGTACTAGTCTCTTGTGCTATTGGTCACCAAGAGACGCACTATCTTTTGCTAAAAAGCACACTGATGTAGAGGAATCTATACAAATGAAATTTAAACAAAAAATATTCCTGCTTCGAGTGCCGGATAGAATTGTTTCCATATTGTCAACGGATTTTATCAAGCACTTATCAGCATGGAATTCAACTATGTATCCTTTATCGCAGAGTTGGCTTATGCTTATGAGATTGTGTTCTAATCCTTCAGCATAAGCCACATCAGAGAAGGATACATTGTCGTTAGTAATCATACCATAGCCTCTTGTAATTCCACGGTCTGAACCTCCAAAGATGACCTTTGGTCCATTCACAACTGGAGTAAAGCTCTGAATAAGGCTTCTAGTCCCAGTCATATGCCGAGAGCATCCGCTGTCCAAATACCAGATTGGAATTTTGTTGGCCTTTGGACATAGCTGCAATCATAATCAATTTGCCTTAGGAACCCAAACATGTTTGGGTCCTTGGTCTCGGGTTAGAGTACTCCCCCTACGAGTGTTAGCATTATGAGCGGTCTTTCTCATATTACTGACATGAGGAGTTGCAGCGTTTCTGGGATTGAACCAGCAATCAATAGCGAATTGACCAACCTTACCACAACACCAACAGTCAAATCTGTTGTACCTTTGCCTCATGATCTTCTGCTTGACCTTTTGGAGTTTTGGTCTAGCAGGGTCAGCATTCTTGGAGGAAGAAGCTTTGTGATAATGACAATCACATGTCTTATTCTCCTTAGGAGGCCTTTCCACAATGGGCTTTGGTTTTGGTGCCTTCTTGAAGTTATGTCCATGATTGAAAGGGTCGTAGCTGTTAAGAATAACTTCTTCATAAGGTGCCTTAAAGACACTTTCCCTGAAGTGTTTGGGGCGAGTCCACCCTTGATAGCGGGAATTTGGCTCTACATAGGTAGGCCTAACAAAGTGCCCGTATGAAGAGTCAAGATCAAACTCGTTTGACGGAAATATGACCTTTTTGAACGAGGTCTGATCTTGAGGGGATTTCCCCTTCTCTTTGGCTAAGGTCTTTTTTGCGGCCTTATTTTTCCGTTGGGCCTTATTTCTCCTAGAGGATTTGTCAAGAGCTTCTTCATGGCCTAGCCCAGCTCACTTGGCCTTTGCTGAGAATTCAACAACAAATGGAAGAACTGTCTTGGGCTTCGAGAAACTTTCAACAAGTTTCTTTTCAGCGGCAAGTTGTCCCTCCAGTTCATTGATGATTTTCTCTTTGAGGGCAAGGTCCACAAGAGCTTGGTTATTTACTTCAATATCATTATTGAAGTTTTTTTCAAGCGATTCAGTCTTTGCGACTTTCTCTCTCAAGATGCTCTCTTCGGCTTTTAGAGATTTTATCTCTTTAGCCTGAGTCTTCACGACTCGACGACATTTGTCGTAAGCCATGATTAACTCCTTGTACTGGGCCATTAGTTCTGACTCATCGTCAGAGGAGCTATCCTCACAATCATGTTCAGAGGCTTCAGAATCTGAAAGTGGGGTATGAGAGTTTACCTTCCCAGTGAACTGGGGCTCTTGATCATCATCTGTTTGAGCCATAAGCCCAAAATAAGCTTCTTCTTCTTCACTCGACTCAGGTGAGTCAGAGTTACTAAGAGTCTTGCTCTTTTTGGCTATCAGGGTCTTCTCTTCCCTCTTTTTGTTGTACGAGGATTTCTTTTCTTCTCTTCTACCACCCTCCTTCTTCTTATGAGGGCAGTCGGCGATGATGTGTACTGGCTTATTACAACAATAGTAAATAATGTCAATCGAAACATATTTGTTCTGTTTAGAGGAATACATGTCATGGCTACTTGAGCCTTTTCTTTGCCGATCACCATTGTGTCGTGATCTTCTATAGGAGGCATCCTTGCCTTTCCATTGCTTTTTCTTGTTCAAGAATTTCTTGAACTGACGTGAGAGCAGTGAGAACTCTCCTTCTGATAGCTCGGAGCCTGAGGTACTTGGCTCTAAAGTTTCTTCTTCTTCACTAATTTCTGGAGCTGGAGCAGGGGAGGCAGCCTTTGTCTTTCTAGAGGCGTCTACTTTTAGAGCAACAAACTTTTCTTTGAGAGCAGACCTGCTCCTCTATTCTTCAGCCTTCTTGGTGTTGAGTTGAAGCTCATATGACATAAGCTTCTCGAAGAGATTTTGTGTGTCCGTCTTAGCCAGCTTCCCAAACTCCCTGATGGCACAGACCTTGTTGTCCCATTCTTTGGTCAGGGATCTCAGGAACTTGTTATTTAGTTCTCCGTTAGTGAATACTCTGCCATAGACTCTTAGGCCATTCACTATCTTGAAAAAGTTCTCAAAGGTATCAGCAATGGTCTCTTTGCTTCCCTGTCGGAAGGCTTCATACTTCTGATTAAGGAGGGATCTCCGATCTTCCCTCACTTCTTCTGTACCTTCCATCAAGGTAACCAAGGACTGCCATATCTCCTTTGCAGATTGGCAGTGCATTAAGTTCTGCTGCATTGAGTCATCAACTGCACTTGCTATAATGTTTTTGGCTTTCTTGTCTAGTGAGACAAGTGCAATCTCATCCTTGTCGAGATCCATTAACTTCTTAGGAACTCTCTTGGTAGGGTCTATGGTGGAGATAGTCATAGGGATGTAAGGACCTTATTCAACTATCATGAAGATCCTCGGATCCACAGTTTACATAAAGAATTTGATCCTTTCTTTCCACATGAGAAAGTTGTTCTTGTTGCATAGGGGAAGCTTGGCAAACTCCTTTGCCTTGTCCATGCTAGATGTAACGCCCCGAAACTCAAAGGAGCAAAGGGGGACGTTTTGGGCCAGTTTTGGTTTCTGGCTGACGGCACACGGCCTGGGACACGGGCGTGTCCCAGGGCGTGTCAAGTGTGTGCCGACACTTAGTCGCGAAGTCGTCGAGTTATACTCGACGATTCGTCGAGAAAGGGCACACGGCCTGCGACACGGGCGTGTCGCAGGGCGTGTCGACCCGTGTCGACACTTAGCCGTGAAATCGTCGAGTTATTCTCGACAATTCGTCGAGAATGGGCACACGGCCTGCGACACGGGCGTGTTGCAGGGCGTGTCGACCCGTGTCGACGATCGTCTAGGTGAAATCGTCGAGATTCACTCGACGATCGTCGAGACAAGGCACACGGCCTAGGACACGGGCGTGTCCAAGGCCGTGTCATCCAGTCGTCGTTCTCCCCTCGATGAAATGCCCCGTGTACACGGTCTGGGGGCCCAGGCGTGTCAATGTGACACGGGCAAGGACACGGGCGTGTCCTAGAACCCGTGCAGTGCTCGGGTTGGAAACGGGGGAAAATCATGGGGTACACAGCCGGCTACACGGCCGTGTCAGCCGGAACACGGGCGTGTCAACTCGAACACGGGCGTGTTCGATACCCGTGTGCGTGTTCAGAAGATTCGATTTTGACGGCGAATGCGGCACACGGCCCTGGACACGGGCGTGTGCCAGGCCGTGTTCGGCCCAGATTGGGCATTTCAGCCCCGAATCAAAGCCGCTCGTTTTCTTAGGTTGAGATCCGACGGCTGGGGATGGTTCCTGAGAGTATATACTCGGGTTTGACTTAGAAAAATCCACACTTTTCACCCCTTTTCATCTCTCCAAACCCTTGGAGAAAGAAGAGCTAAGGCAAGAGGAAGAGGAGCTAGATCCGCCATTGGAGGAGCTTCGGAGCTCCGAATCGCAAGCCGACTCCGGATCCACGGAGGCAACGCAAGTGCGGTGATTTCTATACGATTACATTTCGATGGCGCCAAAGAGGAATCCAAGGGTAACGATCCTCACTTGTGAGCATGATAGCTCTCTTTCTTAGCATAGGAAGCCCTCTCTCGCGAGTTTGCGAAGAGTTGGAGGCGTTCCTTCGGGTAGATATGTAAAGTCCCCGTTGTTTAGCGTCCGTATGCGAGAACGGACATAGGCATTTTGGTTGAAGCCTACCCGGACATGTTAGTCCGGATCGGTGATGTTGCATTGCATAAGGCCGGAGAAGACTCCGTGCTATTTGGTGTTTTCGGGTTTTCTACGCGGTAGATTGCAGCAGGGAGCCTTGGGGACTAACCCAAAGGTGCACCCGGAAAACTGGGCGGACACGAGGTCTTGCCAACTTGGTGGCTTGGAAGCCAACTTGAACATAACCGGGTTATGTGACTTGTGATGAAAATGGGACTCGGTAGAAGTTTGACCTGCGCATATGGTTTAAATTACCGTTGCGGGCGCATATGGTTTAAATTACCGTTGCGTTGTGAGCACGGGTTAGATGGAACCGTACCCACTCTATGTCGTTCGGATTAGGGTCGTTGGCATAGATGAGGGTCTTCGGCGGTCTATGGTTTTAATTACCGTGACCCATGCCAGGAAGGCAAACTGCTCATTGTTTGGCCGTCCAAGAGAGGATGGCGGTGAGTCGGCAGACTTAGACTGCGTTCACCAAGAATGTGCCCTGAGTGCACGGGGTGTGTGGCCGTTGAGCCTCCGCCTGTGATGAAATGACTATATTTATAATGCTCGCTTATGCTAATGAAATGCAGGGAAGGAGCATCGCCGCCCCGAGTTGGGGGCGGGATCGTTATAATTTGGTCAGCATTGCTGACCGTTGCTTTGTTTGCCACCGTGCGGTGGTTTGTTTGCTTGCAGGTGCAGCTGGACCGAGCGGTCAATAGCGGGCTAAAGCCCTTTTTGCGAAGCTGGCCCTCGAAGGCCCAAGTGAAATGTTTTCTATTTTTATTCATGTATGGCCGGCCTGCGTGCCGAGGTTGGTAAATCATGTAACGGACAAGTGAAACTTTTTGTAAGGCCTTAAGGCCAATGTTTGGGTATTTTTGTATACATTCCTAAATGTTGTATTAGTGGACATTCGTGCTCTTATGCTGGGTTCTTGTTTACAACTTATATTAACTGCTTCCGCTAGAATGCTCTGTGTAGGACGTTGAGATTGGTTGGATGGTTTCCATAAGTAACCACCCGGTCTGTCTGTGGTATATGGCGTCGGGCCCCGGCCGGACCTACTGCTATATGTTATGCGACGGATAGGGGGTGTTACAATTTGGTATCAGACTACTGGTTTTGGTCGGGCTTAAACGGAATTCGTGGTCGAATTCTTTTTAAGGGGTGGTGAGCACATTGTGTGCGTCATCGTTATAATGGTAAAAGAACCCATGAATGTCCACTTAGGAATGAAAATACTCGTGTTTGAGGAACCTGCGTGTTCCTATAATTGCTGTTTGCAATGTTATTTGGTCGCTTAACGGTGTTTTGTACCACTATAGGTGACCCGAAGTGGTGTTGGGCCGTCAGAACGCCGAGGTTCTGAGGCTAGTAGTGCACCAGAAGTTGCTCCAGCAACACCTTTGTCTGGCTGAAAATATACGATTGGTGGCTGAAGCGGTGTTGGCCGTGATAAATGCGCAGCCTGGGAGGCAAGCGCAGCAGCCCGCTCCTGTGATGGAGCAAGTACCTCTTCAAGAGGCCGAGCCGAGGAGGATGGAGCAAGTGGTTGTAGAACCAATAGTGCCAAGGAGGGCGACTGAGAGGCAGTTGAAGCATGTAATGAGCTTTAACCCTCCGTTATTCTCGGGGTTGGGAACCCCATCGCAGGCTGAAGACTGGCTCACTAGGGTGAAGAGAGTCATGACAGCGACGGAGACGGAGGAGTGGAAAATGACCACCATCGCTACGTTCCTTCTGGATGGGGAAGCGAGGATGTGGTGGGAAGGTTTGGAGCTGCATCATTTGAGAGGTAGACAACTGATAGACGTTCCGATGGAAGAGTTCTCGGAATTGTTCTTAGCAAGAT
Organism: Platanthera guangdongensis; assembly: GCA_039583875.1. Lineage (NCBI taxonomy): Eukaryota > Viridiplantae > Streptophyta > Magnoliopsida > Asparagales > Orchidaceae > Platanthera > Platanthera guangdongensis. Next base: position 115,244,196 of record CM077154.1, read on the forward strand.
ACCTTCCTTCTACTCAGAGGATCTCAATGGAGAATGAGTTCCTTAAGTTGGTGCAGGGTGAGAGGAGCGTGGATGAATATCTCCACGAGTTTACGCGGTTGAGTCGTTATGCTAGCTCCATCATCATGGATGAGGAGCGCAAGACTAATCGTTTTTATGAAGGCTTGAGGGATGAGCTGAGATTGTTACTGTCGGGGCCAATGACGCAGGGTTTCTTAACCTTGGTCAATGCTGCCCGGTCCTTGGAGAAGGACATGAAGAGTGTACAAGCGAAGAAAGGCTTGGGCGAGAAGAAATCTGGGTTCAAAGTGCCGACTACTTCAAAGTCTGGCTATCAAAGATTCTTTAAGAAGCATAGGACTTCGGGTCCAGCTCCTTCTGGTGCTTCTGGGGCGACTACGAGTCGGACCCCGGGCGCGTGCTTCACTTGTGGCAAGACGGGGCATTTCGCCCGTGATTGTTGGAGCGGACGTCCTAAGTCCGAAAGGAGGCCAGGAGCTACCTACGAAGAGAACGGAAAGGCGGTGGAGTCGACCGCATCTCACTATGCTCCGGCCCAACCAAGGGTTTACAATCTTGGCCAACAGGAGGCCATTAAACAAGCTGACGTGGTGACAGGTACGGTTTAATTTATAGCAAGTCAATTCCTTTACGTACCTGTTATGTATATGTTACCTTACCACTGCTTGTTTAGGATTTGTATTGATTTGTGAAAATCCCGCACGAGCACTCTTCGATACGGGAGCTTCACACTCCTTCTTGTCCGAAGGATTTATATCACGCATCGGAGTCCCTTCTTCGATGGCGAAGGACAAGTTGGATGTGTTATTGCCCAATGGGTGTTCGATGCGAGCGGTTAGGATCTGCGAGGTTAAGACTCGTATTGGAGAGCAGGAGTTCGACCTGCGGGTGTCTTTACTTCCGTTAGTGGAGTTCGACGTCATATTTGGCATGGACTGGCTCTCGGAGCAGCAGGCCCATATAGATTGCGGTAGCAAGGAAGTCAAGCTGGGAGCGAGTCGTGAGACGACTTTTACGGGCTTAAAGGGGTCGAGCAAGACGTTGATGTCTGCTCTTCAGGTGGTGAAGGCGGTTCGTGCTGGAGCAGAACTGTTCTTTACACTAGTGGAGGTTGCAAAGCCGAAGCCCGCGTTGGATTGTATTTCAGTGGTATCGGAATACCCTGATGTGTTCCCCGCAGATCTTCCTGGAGCCCCGCCTCAACGGGAGATAGATTTTACGATCGAGCTAGTGCCAGGTGCAAAGCCTGTGTCACGATCTCCGTATCGGCTAGCGCCTAAGGAAATGGCGGAGCTGAAAGTTCAACTGCAAGAGTTGTTGGAGCAAGGGTATGTGCGCCCGAGTTCTTCGCCTTGGAGCGCACCGGTCCTCTTTGTTAAGAAGAAGGACGGAAGCTTGAGATTGTGTATTGATTATCGGGAGCTAAACAAGCTGACTGAGAAGAACAAGTACCCGATCCTTAGGATTGATGATCTCTTTGATCAGTTAGTCGGGTCGACGGTGTACTCGAAGTTAGATCTCAAGTCGGGGTACTATCAGCTGCGGATAAGGGAGAGTGATATCCCGAAGACAGCGTTTAGTACGAGATACGGGCATTATGAGTTTACTATCATGCCGTTTGGGCTGACTAATGCGCCGTCAGTATTCATGGATTTGATGAACAGGACGTTCAGGGAGTACTTGGACCATTTCGTGATCGTCTTCATCGACGATATTTTGGTGTACTCGCAAAGTGAGGAAGATCACTTCAAGCATCTTCATTTGGTGCTGGAGACGCTAAGGAGAAACCAGTTGTATGCCAAGTTCTCGAAGTGCGAGTTTTGGCTATCCTCAGTAGCGTTCCTCGGGCATATAGTGAGTGGAGAGGGTATTGCGGTGGATCCGGCGAAGATTGTTGCGATACGGGAGTGGCCTGAGCTTGCTACGGTAGCAGAAGTCCGGAGCTTTTTGGGGCTTGCCGGTTATTATAGGCGCTTCGTAGAGAACTTCTCGCGGATAGCGCTACCTCTCACTACTTTGACGAGGAAGGAGCATAAGTTCGTTTGGACGCCGGAGTGCGCGCGAGTTTTTGAGGAATTGAAGTGTCGGTTGACCACGGCGCCTGTGTTGAGTTCGCCGGTTGGGACCGAAGGCTATGAGATATATAGCGATGCTTCAGGCAGCGGTTTGGGTTGTGTGCTACTGCAGCACGGAAGCGTGATAGCTTATGGCTCGAGACAGCTAAAAGTGCACGAGAGGAATTATCCGGTCCATGACTTGGAGTTAGCGGCCGTGATTTTTGCCTTGAAGCTGTGGAGACACTATTTGTACGGTGTGAAGATTGATATTTACACCGATCACAAGAGCCTAAAGTACCTGATTGATCAGAAGGATCTGAATATGCGGCAGCGTAGATGGATGGAGTTCCTGGGGGACTATACATTCAAAATCCACTACGTGCCTGGCAAAGGGAATGCGGTTGCGGACGCGTTGAGTCGCCGAGCCCCAGCTCAAGCGAATTGGCTATCAGTGCATGATGAGCGGTTGGTGCAGGAGCTGGAAGCGTTGGAGATTGTTTGTGTGGATAAGCAAGCAAGTGCTGAAGCAGTGCTGAATTGGACTGAAGTCCAATATGACCTGGCTGATCGGATTCGGCAGGCTTTGGATATGGATGCTCATATGAAGCAGTTCATGATAGAGGCTCTGGATGGGTCAAATTCCCAATTCGTCGTGGAGGACGGATTGCTGTGGAAAGGCGGTCGTCTGTGCGTCCCAAGTGTGGGCAATTTACGGGTGGAGTTGTTGTACGAGGCACACCATACCAAGTACTCGATTCACCCGGGGAGCACGAAGATGTACCGCGATATAAAGAAACTATTTTGGTGGCCGGGTTTGAAAAAGGATGTGGCGCTATACGTAGCGAAGTGCCAAACCTGCGCCTTAGTAAAGGCGGAGTGCCAAAAGCCGGGAGGATTTCTTAAGTCCTTGCCTATTCCGGAGTGGAAATTCGACGACATCTCTATGGACTTTGTGCATGGTTTGCCAAGGTCGCAAAAAGGGAACGACGCCATTTGGGTGGTCGTGGATCGATTAACGAAGGTGTCGCATTTTATTCCGCATAGAAAGGACGATCCGGTGGAGAAGCTGGCGAAGCTTTATGTGGATAATATAGTACGGCTTCATGGTGTGCCCCGCAGCATCGTGAGTGACCGAGATGGGCGGTTCACGTCCAATGATTGGAGGCTGGTGCAGCAAATGTTGGGAACAAAGCTGAAGTTTAGCACAGCCTTCCATCCGCAAACGGATGGGCAGACCGAGAGGGTCAATAGAACCATGGAAGACATGCTTCGCATGTGTGTTTTGGACTTTGGAAAGCAATGGGAGGACCACCTTTATTTGGTGGAGTTCGCATACAACAACAGCTACCAAGCAAGTATTCAGATGGCACCTTTCGAGGCCCTATATGGTAGAAGATGTCGCACGCCGTTGTCTTGGTTAGAAACGGGCGAGTCGAAGTTGTATAAGCGATCGGAAGTGGATGATGCTACTTCTTTGGTGAGAACCATTCGGGAGAGGTTACTCATCGCTCAGGACCGGCAAGCAAAGTACTATAATGCCAAGCACAGGAACGTGGAGTTCGCTGTGGGTGATTATGTGTACCTAAAGATCAAGCCGTTCAAGGGTGTCTCGCGGGTGCGACGATTGAAAAAGCTAAGCCCGAGGTACCTTGGACCGTTTGAGGTTCTGGAGCGAGTTGGAGAAGCGGCCTATAGGTTGAAGCTTTCTGTGGAGCTAAGTGGTTTACTCGATGTATTCCACATTTCGGTGCTTCGGAAGGCGGTGCAAGAGCCTACGCAAGTGATCGCAGTCGATCAAGTGCCGGTGGATAGTGGGCTAACGACAAAGGTAAAACCCGTGCGGATTGAGGACTCGGAGGTCAAGCGGCTACGCAATAAAGAGATCAGGATGGTCAAGGTCTGATGGGACAATTGCGGTCGTGAGGAGCTCTCCTGGGAGCGAGAGCAGACTATGCTTGACGAGTATCCGGAGTTGTTCCGCTCAGGTACAAATGTTGTTTTTGTATATCTTTCCTTTATGTAATTTCGTGGGCGAAATTCTTTTAAGAGGGGGAGAGTTGTAACGCCCCGAAACTCAAAGGAGCAAAGGGGGGACGTTTTGGGCCAGTTTTGGTTTCTGGCTGACGGCACACGGCCTGGGACACGGGCGTGTCCCAGGGCGTGTCAAGTGTGTGCCGACACTTAGTCGCGAAGTCGTCGAGTTATACTCGACGATTCGTCGAGAAAGGGCACACGGCCTGCGACACGGGCGTGTCGCAGGGCGTGTCGACCCGTGTCGACACTTAGCCGTGAAATCGTCGAGTTATTCTCGACGATTCGTCGAGAATGGGCACACGGCCTGCGACACGGGCGTGTCGCAGGGCGTGTCGACCCGTGTCGACGATCGTCTAGGTGAAATCGTCGAGATTCACTCGACGATCGTCGAGACAAGGCACACGGCCTAGGACACGGGCGTGTCCAAGGCCGTGTCATCCAGTCGTCGTTCTCCCCTCGACGAAATGCCCCGTGTACACGGTCTGGGGGCCCAGGCGTGTCAATGTGACACGGGCAAGGACACGGGCGTGTCCTAGAACCCGTGCAGTGCTCGGGTTGGAAACGGGGGAAAATCATGGGGTACACGGCCGGCTACACGGCCGTGTCAGCTGGAACACGGGCGTGTCAACTCGAACACGGGCGTGTTCGATACCCGTGTGCGGGTTCAGAAGATTCGATTTTGACGGCGAATGCGGCACACGGCCCTGGACACGGGCGTGTGCCAGGCCGTGTTCGGCCCAGATTGGGCATTTCAGCCCCGAATCAAAGCCGCTCGTTTTCTTAGGTTGAGATCCGACGGCTGGGGATGGTTCCTGAGAGTATATACTCGGGTTTGACTTAGAAAAATCCACACTTTTCACCCCTTTTCATCTCTCCAAACCCTTGGAGAAAGAAGAGCTAAGGCAAGAGGAAGAGGAGCTAGATCCGCCATTGGAGGAGCTTCGGAGCTCCGAATCGCAAGCCGACTCCGGATCCACGGAGGCAACGCAAGTGCGGTGATTTCTATCTGATTACATTTCGATGGCGCCAAAGAGGAATCCAAGGGTAACGATCCTCACTTGTGAGCATGATAGCTCTCTTTCTTAGCATAGGAAGCCCTCTCTCGCGAGTTTGCGAAGAGTTGGAGACGTTCCTTCGGGTAGATATGTAAAGTCCCCGTTGTTTAGCGTCCGTATGCGAGAACGGACATAGGCATTTTGGTTGAAGCCTACCCGGACATGTTAGTCCGGATCGGTGATGTTGCATTGCATAAGGCCGGAGAAGACTCCGTGCTATTTGGTGTTTTCGGGTTTTCTACGCGGTAGATTGCAGCAGGGAGCCTTGGGGACTAACCCAAAGGTGCACCCGGAAAACTGGGCGGACACGAGGTCTTGCCAACTTGGTGGCTTGGAAGCCAACTTGAACATAACCGGGTTATGTGACTTGTGATGAAAATGGGACTCGGTAGAAGTTTGACCTGCGCATATGGTTTAAATTACCGTTGCGGGCGCATATGGTTTAAATTACCGTTGCGTTGTGAGCACGGGTTAGATGGAACCGTACCCACTCTATGTCGTTCGGATTAGGGTCGTTGGCATAGATGAGGGTCTTCGGCCGTCTATGGTTTTAATTACCGTGACCCATGCCAGGAAGGCAAACTGCTCATTGTTTGGCCGTCCAAGAGAGGATGGCGGTGAGTCGGCAGACTTAGACTGCGTTCACCAAGAATGTGCCCTGAGTGCACGGGGTGTGTGGCCGTTGAGCCTCCGCCTGTGATGAAATGACTATATTTATAATGCTCGCTTATGCTAATGAAATGCAGGGAAGGAGCATCGCCGCCCCGAGTTGGGGGCGGGATCGTTATAATTTGGTCAGCATTGCTGACCGTTGCTTTGTTTGCCACCGTGCGGTGGTTTGTTTGCTTGCAGGTGCAGCTGGACCGAGCGGTCAATAGCGGGCTAAAGCCCTTTTTGCGAAGCTGGCCCTCGAAGGCCCAAGTGAAATGTTTTCTATTTTTATTCATGTATGGCCGGCCTGCGTGCCGAGGTTGGTAAATCATGTAATGGACAAGTGAAACTTTTTGTAAGGCCTTAAGGCCAATGTTTGGGTATTTTTGTATACATTCCTAAATGTTGTATTAGTGGACATTCGTGCTCTTATGCTGGGTTCTTGTTTACAACTTATATTAACTGCTTCCGCTAGAATGCTCTGTGTAGGACGTTGAGATTGGTTGGATGGTTTCCATAAGTAACCACCCGGTCTGTCTGTGGTATATGGCGTCGGGCCCCGGCCGGACCTACTGCTATATGTTATGCGACGGATAGGGGGTGTTACAGTAGATAGATCTCAAATGACAACTATTGAAGGATCTGATCAAGGTGTTAACCTTTTAACGATACAGCTCGCTTTGATACCAATTGAAAGATAATAGTTGCCTACCTAAATCACCTAGAGGGGGGTGAATAGGTGAGTTGTGTGTCTATTGCTGAATAAAAAGTCAAACAAAGCACATATCAATCTACCAAATTATCACAGAAGAGACAAGATTTATAGTGGTTCCCCGATCTTGGGTACATCCACTTTCCCTCACTGATCTAGCAATATACTAGACTCGACTGCTCCACTATCTCGGATTGAAAATCAATCCTACCCTCGGAACAAAGTTCCTACAATCTCAATCCAACTAACTAGATCGACAACTCGGAAGCCGAAACTTCATACAAACTCGGAGTTGAAAACTCCGACACTCGGCGAAAACTTCTCCTACAAGAATGAAAATTGTTTTAGAAAATACAAACAATGATTTCTCTGTCAGATCTGTAGGTAAGCAACCAGGATCTTCTTCTTGTAAGCTTTGCGGCACTTTCAGAAAGATGAAGAAAATCACGGCAACAGATCTGGATTCTTCTTTGTCTTATACGATCGGGAAGAGGATGAGCATTTGAGAAACGATCTCGATCTGTAAACTCCTTCAGTCTGATTCCTCTGAAAATCGAAACCCTTGCCGGAGAAGAACAGCGGCGGCGGCGGCTTTCGTTCCGTGAAGAGAGAAAGAGGAAACATTGACTTGGAGAGAGAGAAACGGCTGCAGAAATTTCTTAATAATTTTTGATCTTGAAAGCTTTTTGTTAGGGTTTGTCGATTAGACATGACATTATATATGATTTTGAATAATAGTCATAATCAGTCTTAATGATATACACGTGGACCAATCATGTCACGGGATTTGAAAATCCGTCAATTATGGACTTAGAGAAATTTCGGAGAAAAAGAGGTGATAAACACGAGTAGGTAAATAACTACTTGAGTAGGTAAAGGACTACTCGAGTAAGTAAAGGAATGTTACTCGGGTATATAATTCATGACTACTCGAGTAGGTTGATGACAACTACTCGAGTATGTAACTAGAACTACTCGAGTAGGTAGAAGGACTTACTCGAGTACATATAATCAACTACTCGTGTACTTAGAAGATCTACTCGAGTATACAAGAGGTTTCACGGGAAGTGGAGTTTAACTACTCGAGTACAGGTTATACTACTCGAGTAGGGGAGAAAAACTACTCGAGTGGTTTGGCGAACTACTCGAGTGAAAGGACTTGGAAAAATTTCTGAACACTGGAAGATGAGCTACTCGAGTAGTCAGACTGAACAACTCGAGAGGATAAAATCAACTCGAGTATATGGAAAAGACTTACTCGAGTAAATGACTTAGAATATATTTATGAGAAGAGAAATTTATTTTACTCGAGTATGAGGCTTGAACTACTCGAGTAGTAAGTGAACTACTCGAGTATATAACTTATACTACCCGAGTATATAAAAAATTTACTCTTGTGAAGAAAACAGTTACACGAGTCAGAAACTATAACTACTCGAGTATATATATATACTTACTCGAGTGGTTTACTTAGAAAAACTTGGAGAGTGAAATCTGTACTACTCGAGTAAGAAGAATGATCTACTCGAGTATAGGAATTCTGACTCGAGTAAAAAGCAAGTAATCTACTCGAGTAGTTAATGACCTACATGAGTAGAATACTTAGAAAAATTTTCAAGGTGGAAATTCTTTCTTCTTTGGTGAAATCAGCATCCAACTCTATTCACATAGTCCAAGTGCTTGAATATGAAGTGTATCCCAATAGAGAGGCTACACATGAGTCAACACCTTGGGTCATACAATGAGGGATTACATTGCATGGTCCTGTATTTGGTGACCCATTGTAGACTGACATTGGTCTACCCTTCTCATTGGAATCCTGCAACCACAAAACTCAAACAAAGCATCAAATACAACCTAATTCATCTTAGTTCCAGGATGACTTCATCAAATCTGGGTTAATGTGGACATAGTTCCCAACAAATGCAACACCCGAGCTTCACCCAAGGCACCATATATCGTATGCATCTAGTACAACATCACATCATTTGGGTACTCATCATTTCCCCATTGGCATAAAGCCGCAAATAAAGGGAACCACAATCCCCCAACGACATACAAGCCGCCACACGGAACTCTTGCCAAGGCCCGACCCGCTCACGACCGTAGACCCGGGCTTGCCGACAAACTCTGACTTCTCATGTCAGGATTCCATCCAACACACTGACCGATTCTAAGAACCCTTGCTGGACCCCACCCGCTCATGGCCTCATTTCCCGGGCTTGCCCCATGCTTGGCATTCTCGTCAGTCTCACAAAAGGGGACTAGTCTCGCCGGGACACTTTCCACACATGACTTGCACGTCACGGGATAGCCAGTTGACCACGGAGACACAACCACGCCTTGGCACATCACAATCCAAGATAATTCCAGCCTAATCCCTCATTTGTACTACAGCATTCCCGTGCACCAATTAAACCATCTACAACCTATGCGGAGCTAACCTTGTCCACCAAGGAAACCATCTACCACCAATGAAGAGCTAACCTTGTCCGGTACCGGCCACACGTACTCACGCAAGATAAAGGGAAGAACACCACAAACATCACACATCACAAACGGCCTCTTGCCGCAACGGATCTCTACGAATCCTTAAACCTCGTATACAACATCACCGAGTCGGACTAACGGTCGTGACTATGGCTTCACCCACCATGCCTAATCCACTAACGAAGCGGATCTCTAATGCAAAAACATGCCAGAGACGGACTCAATCGACCCGAAGGTTCCTCTTGAACCTTGGCGACCCAAACCCCTCTCATTTGAGAGTTTGGTGCCCAAAAACTAGAAAATAAAAGATGCTAAAACATGCATCCTAAAACCAAGATGAGAAGTGTCGTTACCCTCCGACTCCTCTTCCTAGCCATGGAAAAATAGCTGGATGAAAACCTTCGCAATGATTTAGCCTCCACGGATCTGGACTTGGCTCTCAATTTGGAGCACTGAAACCTCTCTAACAGCCGGATCTCCTTCACCGTCTTCCGCGCTCTCCCTTCTCTCTAGATCTTAGACGGAGAACAACAACTGAAACAATCCAGATTTTGAAACCCTACTCTCGGGTATATCCCAAATAGAAAACCCCCAGCCTTCGGATCCCACACCAAGGAATGCACAGCTGCGATCCAAGTCCAGCCTAGAAATGGGCCGAACACCGCATGTTGGGTACATTGGAATGAATGTACCTGATTTGAAGAAGCCTCACCCTACTCAATGATATACATCAAAAATGTATTTGATGTGTTTTGAGTTTAGTTGTGCAGGTCAAGTATTTACAGGTAAAGCTGAAAAGTTTCTAAGTCCATGTGTCGACACCCAGGAGGAAAGTGTCGACACTTAAGAAGATTTGTATCGACACCCAGGCAAGCAGTGTCGACACTTGGAGTACTTGTGTAGACACCAGGGATGTAGAGTCGACACCAGACAGAAAGTGTCGACACATACAGGTTGTGTCGACACTCAATGAAGAAAAGTCCAGTGAAGCTGTGTCGACACTTAGCAGCAGTGTCGACACCTGGAGGAATTGTGTCTACATCAGAAAGTGTCGACACTTGGAGGCTGTGTCGACACTCAGCAAATTCCTACATAGTCTAAGTATAAGTGTCGACATAATGAAGAATGTGTCGACACACAGCGGAAGACTCAACACATGAAGAAAGTGTCGACATCATGAAGAATGTGCCGACACACAGTAGAAGACTCAACACATGAAGAAAGTGTCGACACTAGGATGTTGTGTCGACACTCAGCAAAGTTCAACAAAAATTCTAAGTACAAGTGTCGACACAAAGGAGATGTGTCGACACTCAGTCAAAGTCTCAACAAAAGAAGAATGTGTCAACACAAGGAGCTGTGTCGACACTCAGCAAGTATCAACACAGAAGGCAAGTGTCGACAACAAGAAGATGTGTCGACACTGAACAAGTTCAACACAAGAAGTTGTGTCGACATAAAGGAGTTGTGTCGACACTTACAAGAATTCAACTAAGTACTGAAAAACAAAGAGTTGTGTCGACACTCAATATCAGTGTCGACACATATTGAAGAAGCTGTGTCGAGAAGTGAATTCTACAACACAAGGAGTTGTGTAGACACCTTGAAGGATAGTGTCGACACTTAGTCTACTTGTGTCGACACTTAGTCTACAAGTGTCGACACTTAAAGACAAATTGTCTCGACACTTTCAGACAGTTACAAATATTTCAAGAAGTGACTGGATGACATGACAGCTGCCATTCCAGCCGATCTACTGCAACTGTCAGAGATGTCAGAAAGCCGTTAGAAACCGGATCAGCCGGTCACCATGAAGAAGGCCTATAAATAGGCTTATATTGTCAACAGAAAGAGATGATTAACAGTCTAAGAGATTAACAATAAGAGATCAATACATCAAAGTGATTCACAGAAGATCTAGCTATTCATTGAAGAATCAAGTGAAGATCTAAGAAGTTGGAGAGAGAGGGCTCCTTCCAAGAAGACAGCCGTTGGAACCAGGCTGTGAAGAAGGGTTCAGACCTAGTTCTGAATCTTAAGTTACAGTGATTGAAGATCAGCTGCAGAGAATCAATCTTATTGTGTTCTACATTCAAGAAGCTTTGAAGAAAGCCAAGTGAGATTGATCTCAGCAGAGTTCTTCCAAGAACTCATCAAGAACCTGTCAACTCATCTCTCTTTTCCTGAGTTGTAGGTATATACTTTGTATTCTAAATTTCTTGTAGGATCCTTAGGGATCTGAGTTGTAAGCATGCAATTATAAAGGCTGAGTGGTAGGGCCTGTGTGCCTAAGTGTAGGAGATCTATTTCTCTGAGTGTAGGCCTGTTGTGGCTGAGTGTAGGCCTTGTGGCTGAGTGTAGGCCTTGTGGCTGAGTGTAGGTCTTTGGAAAAGTCTGAGTTGTAGGGCCTTGGGCCTGAGCTGTAGGAACCTGTTTTGGGGTTCTGAGTGTAAGATCTGAGGATCTGAGATAGTGGAGGAGTTTGGCCGAATCTAGTACACTACTAGATAGGCGAAGGGGGAAAGCGGATGTACCCAAACCTTGGGGAACCACTATAAATCTGTGTGTTCACTGTGTGCATGTTTGATTCTGTGATTGCTGATTGATTTCTGTGAAGAAGTAATTATAACTCTGTGATATAATCTGTAATCTGCCTAAAAAGTTTAAAAAAGAGTTAGTCACATATTCACCCCCCCCCCCTCTAGGTGATTAGGTACAATTTCTTTCAAGTGGTATCAGAGGGAGGTTACTTAAAAAGGACTTAACTGTCTGAGTAGATCCTGTTGGCAGATTCAGTATAAGTAAAGTGCAGAATCAAGAAAATCAAGAATCATGGGTTCAACAGAGAATCATAAGGAACTTGGATCCATGAAGTTGCCCATTTGCAGAAAAGAGATTTTTAGCATCTGGAAAGAAAGGGTGAGACTATTTATTGAAGCCTCAGACCCTAGAATTTACATCACAGTTAAAGAAGGGTCATATGTGCCTATGAAGGTTTTGATTGTCTCTTAGATATCTGCAAGGAGAAAATAACCAAACTAACAATTCATCAAGGCAAGTATACCTATCGAAATGCATCTAGGGGACACAAGTGTCGTATTAAAATCCGGGAACAGTTGAGTAAGCTTACTCACACGAAATCTATTATTTTATCGACGGGAAAATAAGGTTTTTTTAGAAGAAATCTAAACGCATTAAAGGAAGAGAACTAGTTGCAATGAAAGAGAGTTACTTGCATGAAATGTTAAAGAGAGCTAAAAGAGCGATTAACTTAAGCTTAGTAACGATGAAGGGGAAAATGCACTCGATCAGAAATCACCTCGGCAAGAGTGGTTAGAAAAATACGATAAATAAACCTAAGCTAATTAGGGTAAAGGTCCTTGACCGTGGAGGTTCCATGAATATTGACACGCTTCTCTCGAAGGCCGTGCCTAACTGAGTTTAGGAAGGTCCGACCGACTTTCGCCTAAATCGGAGGCCTAAAACTCGCTTTACGCGGTGAACCCCTCTAATGGATTTTACTCCAATCCGGGAGATTTGAACGTCTGCCTCTCTCGAGGGGTACGAACAACTCCCTTTACTCTTGAGTGCTCATTTCAAACTTTCAGCCTCTCGGCTAGCCCAGAATAAAAGCAAGGTGGAGAGTATATATCGATGATATACCTCCAACCCGTGATAAATCAAGAGTAATTCAAAGCTAAACCCTAAAAAGAAAAGGTAAGATTCAAAGCATCATAACCTAATCACTCGAACCTCGGATCATTAAGATCGAGTACATGGAGGATTAGTTAATCATGGTGAGGAGGAAGAGGGGGGATGAGTAGAAGAAGAATAATGAAAACAGAGCAGAAACGTAAAAGAAAACAACACTTTTTATTAATAGAAACAGGGATCTTACAACATGAAAACCAGCGATTACAAGTGCATGGAAAGGTAAACTACACTATCATTAACATTATACTACAGAACGAAGCTAGGAACTACTACAGGGAAAGCATAAAGCTACAGCTAAGAACTAAAAATGGAAAGACATGCTTAAAAAAGTTCAGAAATACAAAGGACAGAACCTCCCCTCTCAAAGCAAAAGGTGTCCCTAAACCCCTGGAGTTGGGCTCTATTTATAGAATTTTTCGGGTCGGGTCACGCCCCCCTGTCATGCCCGGGTAGGGCGTGACACATTCGGTGCGACTTTTTCGGGCTGGAATTGAATTCTGACGGAGTTGTTACGGTACACGCCCACAGGTCACGCCCTGGTAGGGCGTGTACCTGGGGCGTGTTGTTTGCGGCGTGACTTTGTTGAGCGGAAATTGAATGCTGGAGGTGACGGGCGGAATTGCTGAAGTACACGCCCATATGTCACGCCCGGGTCAGGCGTGACCCTGGGGCGTGACACTTTCGGTGCGACGGTGGAGCGGGAAAAACGAGCGCGCTGCGGCGATTCCTCGGAACCTGGGGACACGCCTCTAGTACACGCCCGTGTCGGGTGTGACACGGGCGTGACCAAGGGAGTGTACACTACGTTTCCACGGAATGCAGTTTCGGACCAATTGCTTCATTCCTCTGGGTTACACGTCCTAGGTACACGCCCTGGTAGGGCGTGACCTTGGGTCGTGTCACAGCAAACTTCGGCTGAAAGCCGTGAAAACCTGCAAAAAGCAGAAAAAATGCATTATTGACAAAAATATATATACAAAGGGGAATCAAAACAAGTACTTTACAAGACATGATTTGCTCTAAAACCCCGAAAATATCCTAATAAAATTGACTGCAAACCGTATTATCAAGTTCCCCCAAGCTTAAGTTTTGCTTGTCCGTTAGTTTGGGGGTGATAGGCAGTGGAAAGCTTATGAGTAACGCCATATTTAGTTAGGATTTTTGAAAATTGCGCGTTACAGAAATGGGAACCCCTATCACTAACGATAGTGCGCGGCGTACCGAATCGAGAAAATAATTTTTTTAGGAAATTAACTACGACTCGGGCGTCATTCGTAGGAAGAGCTTGGGCTTCGGCCCAACGCGAAACATAATCAATGGCAACTAAAATGTACTTATTCCCGAAGCTAGAAGGAAAAGGGCCGACAAAATCAATCCCCCAGAGGTCGAAAACTTCGCACTCTAGGAAATAATTTTGTGGCATATCACACCTACTCACAAAGGCATGCGCGTCTTTAAACAGGGTAGGCCAGTAAAAACCTGCGCTTAACACTTTGTGAGCGGTGCGAGCAGCTTGATAGTGCCCACCTGTCGGTCCTTCATGCAAATGTTTAATAATATCTAATCCTTCATCAAGGGAAACACACCTCCTGATCACTTGGTCTGCACAGACTTTAAAAAGATGCGGGTCCTCCCAAAAATAGTTTTTCAGCTCAGAAAAGAATTTCTTCTTTTGCTGAGATGAAAACTCTTTTGGGAGCACACGGGCCACTAGATAGTTGGCGATGCGGGCAAACCAAGGAGAAGTAGATGTGTTAATTATGAAAAGCTTCTCATCAGGGAAATAGTAATGAAAAGAATTTTCGTCTAATTGTTCTATAAACGGGTTTTCTAGGCGCGAAAGGTGGTCGGCGGCCAAGTTCTCGGCACCTCGCTTATCACGGATCTCTAAGTCAAACTCCTGGAGGAGTAAGACCCAGCGAATCAAGCGAGGCTTGGCATCCATTTTAGAGAGAAGATATTTGAGGGCCGAGTGGTCCGTAAAAACAATAATTTTCGAAAGAGTAATATAAGGGCGAAATTTGTCAAAAGCGAATACTACAGCTAAGAGCTCCTTCTCGGTTGTGGTGTAATTTTCCTGTGCAGATGTGAGTGTTTTACTAGCGTAATAAATGGGGTGGAAGTTTTTGGAAATACGTTGACCTAGTACGGCTCCCACCGCATAACTACTCGCATCACACATTATTTCAAATGGAAGATCCCACACCGGAGCTATCATGATTGGCGCATTAACTAATTTTTCTTTTATTAAATTGAAGGCAGCTAGACAGAGGTCATCAAAGATGAATGGAGCGCCTTGTTCTAAGAGATGGGTAATGGGCTTGGTGATTTTGGAAAAGTCCTTTATGAAGCGGCGGTAGAAACCCGCATGACCCAAGAAACTTCTTATGGCTTTTATGTTCGTAGGTGGCAGCAGTTTCTCGATAACTTCTATTTTCGCAACGTCTACTTCAATACCCCTTTCAGAAATTTTATGTCCCAAAACTAACCCTTCCCTCACCATAAAATGACATTTTTCCCAATTTAAGGCGAGGTTAGTTTCTTCGCATCGCTCTAAGACTTTTTCAAGGTTCTCTAAGCAACTATCGAAGGAGTTCCCGAAGACGGAGAAATCATCCATGAAGACTTCCATAATGCTTTCTACGTACTTGTCAAAGATGGCGAGCATACATCGTTGGAATGTAGCCGGCGCATTGCACAATCCAAACAGCATTCTTCGGTAGGCGAAGGTGCCGAAGGGACAAGTAAACGTAGTTTTCTCCTGGTCCTCGGGGAGATGGGGATTTGAAGATACCCCGAGAGGCCATCGAGAAAACAATAAAAGCTATGTCCGGAAAGTCGTTCTAAAATCTGATCAATGAACGGCAAGGGGAAGTGATCCTTGCGGGTGGCGTCGTTCAACTTACGGTAATCTATACACATTCGCCATCCGGTCACCGTCCGAGTCGGGATTAATTCATTATTTTCATTACTTACGACCGTTATCCCTCCCTTCTTTGGTACTACCTGTACTGGGCTAACCCACTTACTGTCGGATATAGGATAGATAATTCCTGAGTCTAATAATTTCATAACCTCGCCCTTAACTACGTCTTTCATGTTTGGGTTTATACGGCGCTGAGGTTGTATAGAGTTACGTGAATTATCTTCCATTAAGATTTTATGAGTGCAGAAAGATGGGCTTATGCCCTTAATATCAGATATCTGCCAAGCAATAGCTTGGCGATGCTTTTGTAATATTGAAAGAAGTTTATCCTTTTGTGCATCCGTGATGTAGGCCGAAATTATGACAGGCAGCTTGGAGTCCTTTTCTAAGAAAGCGTATTGAAGGTGCTCTGGTAGTTCTTTCAGTTCTAAGGTAGGGGGGTCATCATACGAGGTTTTGGAAATTTGTTCTTTTTCAAAAACTATGTCCTCGTACACTTTTTTATTTGTAAAATTAAAAGGGGTGTTGCTGCGGCCATGGCGGCTTCGTGCAGTGATTCAGTTGGAAAAGTAGAAGAGGAACAGAAATCAAAAAATTCTTTTTCAAAATCAGAAAGGCGAGTGGAGGATTCTTCACTTAGGTGTAGAGATTCAGTTGGAGGAGTAGGAGAGGAACAAAAATTGGAAAATTCTTTTTCAAAATCATAGGTGGGAGAGAAGGATTCTTCACTTACGGTATCCATAAAAAAACAGGAGTCATCATTAGCTAGTGTGTTCTTCATCGAGGGGGTGATAGAGAAAGTTACCTCATCATCGCCCACTCGAAGGAAGAGCTTACCATTGCTTACGTCAATGATAGCTCGGGAGGTGGCAAGGAAGGGTCGGTCAAGGATCAGGGGAACCTTGACGTCTTCTTCGATGTCCAAAATGACAAAGTCCACCGGGAAGATGAACTTGTCAACTTTGACTAGGACGTCCTCCACTATTCCTAACGGGTATTTGACTGATCTGTCGGCTAGCTGGATACTCATGCGTGTGGGGTTGAGACTACCAATTCCTAACTTTTTAAACAACGAGAGGGGCATAAGATTAATACTCGCACCTAAGTCGGCTAAAGCATGTTTGACAAAGAGATCACCAAAGACACACGGGATAGAGAAACTACCCGGGTCACTGATTTTCTTCGGTAATCCGTTTGTCAAAACCGCCGAGCATTCGACATTTAACGTGACATGTGAAAGGTTCTCTAACTTCTTCTTGTTAGTTAGGAGGTCCTTAAGGTATTTTGCGTACTTCGGCATCTGGGATATGGCTTCGTGGAAAGGCAGATTTACGTGGATTTGTTTAAACATTTCCAAAAAACGGGTGTATTGATCATCCCGTCGTTGTTTATTAAGTTCGGAAGGGTATGGCGGGGATGGATTATTTTTTAAGGTGGGTGGTGGAGTGAGTTCTTTTTCTAAGATAGGGGTGATAATTTCTTCGGCAGAGGGTGGAATTTTTAAAACGGGAACGGAGCTTTGATTTTTTAAAACGGGAGCGGAGCTTGCCTCGGGTTCTTCACTTACCATACCAGGAACTTTCTTCCCACTCCGAAGAGTTATAGCTTTTGCTTGCTCTCTCGGGTTGGGCTCGGTATTGGAAGGAAGAGACCTTACGGGTCGCTCAGAAATCATTTTAGCGAGCTGTCCTACCTGATTTTCTAAATTTTTAACACTTCCGGTTAAGGTTCTAATCGTAGCGTCATTAGCCTTCATGTATTTTGAAAACATTTCCTTCAAATTTGGAGGTTTTGGAAAACTTTGAGGAGGTGGTAGTGGAGCAGAAAAATCACTTTGCGGTGGCGGGCGCACAGCATTCGATGGATTGCTCCACGAAAAATTCGGATGATTTCTTAACGCAGGATTATAACTATTCGGAAAATTAAAACCAGGAGGATGATAATTCACAGCAGAAAAATTATTAAAAGCAGTTCTAGGCATATTATTTACATAATCCAAATGTTCGGCGGGAGGAGTTGCAGATTCCCATACCTGAGGGGTGGAGGTAGCAGTCATCTCCGTAATTTTTTTGCTTAATATTTCGACTTGCAGTGCGAGTTGGGAGACGTTGTCCACTTCAAAGAGACCTGCAGGTTTGTTTGGGCGGGACCTAGGCACATTCCACTGGTAAGTGTTCATGTCCATGTCTTCAAACAGCTCAAGAGCTGCTTCCGGGGTCTTATGGTTTAAAGTACCGCCAGAAGCTGCGTCTATCATTTGCTCCGTGCTTTGATTTAGCCCATTATAAAACGTCTGCACCTGCAACCATATAGGCAGAGCGTGATGTGGGCATCGTCTTAATAATTCTTTAAATCTTTCCCAAGTTTCGTAAAGGGTCTCAGAGTCTATTTGTCCAAAGGCAGAAATGTCATTCCTAAGTTTTGCAGTTTTAGCAGGCAGAAAATACTTGGCCAAAAATTTTTCAGTTAATTGCATCCAAGTAGTTATGCTATTTTTAGGAAGGGTGTTCAGCCACTGCTTAGCCTTAATTCTAAGAGAGAAAGGAAATAATATTAGCCTAATAGCATCATTTGTGACACCATTTATCTTGAAGGTGTCGCAAATCTCAAGAAAGCTGGCTAGGTGTGCGTTCGGATCTTCATCTTGAAGCCCGTCAAATTGCACATACTGCTGCACCATTTGAATTATGCTAGGCTTCAGTTCGAAATTATTATTTGCTATTGCAGGGCGAACTATACTAGATTCTGTACCCTCGAGATTCGGTCGTGCATAATAGGACATAGGCCTTTGCACGACTTCCTCCACGTTGGGTTCGGCCATTCTTAAGGTAGAAAATGACTCGGAATCCTCAACCGGCACTTGGGTAGTAGGGCCTTGAAATCGCGATCTTCTCCGAAGAGTACGCTCAATTTCGTGGTCCAGGTCCAAAGTAACCGACGGACTTCCGCGGGTCATACACTAGAAGAAGAGAGGAGAAGAAAGACTAGAAAATAAAATAGCTAATGAAGTTTGAAAAATTTTTTTGAAATAGATTTTTTATGTTTTAACTCCCGAACTTCCCAAGGGCTACCCGGTGAAGGGTTCGCAAGGTACTAGACAAGATAGTGGCATTTAGAGCCACTTTGCCCTTTTCGAGAGAGTTAGGTGGTGTAGAAAAATTTGTGATGTGTGTTTCTATTAAGTCGGCGGTAATTAAACTCCAGCCATTTAACTCTGAGCGAGTAGGCGGAAAATAAAAGCTACACTCACGCACTCGACAGAAAATTAAAACACACCCACTCTACAGAAAGTAAACACACTCTACTGAAATAAAGCCTGCTAATTAACTCAAGTGAGTAGGCAGAAAAATAAAAATACGCACACTTGCTTGAAATAAATCCAGCCAATTAACTCAAGTGAGTAGGCGGAAAAATTAAAAATACGCACACTTAACAAAATTCAGCCATTTAACTCAAGTGAGTAGGCGGAAAAAATTTAAGAAGGAGGCTGAGAAAGAGAAGTGATAAAATTAATATATTCGCGTTTTCAATTTATCAACGAGCGTTGCTTCCCCGGCAACGACGCCAAAAACTTGATTGTCTCTTAGATATCTGCAAGGAGAAAATAACCAAACTAACAATTCATCAAGGCAAGTATACCTATCGAAATGTAGCTAGGGGACACAAGTGTCGTATTAAAATCCGGGAACAGTTGAGTAAGCTTACTCACACGAAATCTATTATTTTATCGACGGGAAAATAAGGTTTTTTTAGAAGAAATCTAAACGCATTAAAGGAAGAGAACTAGTTGCAATGAAAGAGAGTTACTTGCATGAAATATTAAAGAGAGCTAAAAGAGCGATTAACTTAAGCTTAGTAACGATGAAGGGGAAAGTGCACTCGATCAGAAATCACCTCGGCAAGAGTGGTTAGAAAAATACGATAAATAAACCTAAGCTAATTAGGGTAAAGGTCCTTGACCGTGGAGGTTCCATGAATATTGACACGCTTCTCTCGAAGGCCGTGCCTAACTGAGTTTAGGAAGGTCCGACCGACTTTCGCCTAAATCGGAGGCCTAAAACTCGCTTTACGCGGTGAACCCCTCTAATGGATTTTACTCCAATCCGGGAGATTTGAACGTCTGCCTCTCTCGAGGGGTGCGAACAACTCCCTTTACTCTTGAGTGCTCATTTCAAACTTTCGGCCTCTCGGCTAGCCCAGAATAAAAGCAAGGTGGAGAGTATATATCGATGATATACCTCCAACCCGTGATAAATCAAGAGTAATTCAAAGCTAAACCCTAAAAAGAAAAGGTAAGATTCAAAGCATCATAACCTAATCACTCGAACCTCGGATCATTAAGATCGAGTACATGGAGGATTAGTTAATCATGGTGAGGTGGAAGAGGGGGGATGAGTAAAAGAAGAATAATGAAAACGGAGTAGAAACGTAAAAGAAAAAACACTTTTTATTAATAGAAACAAGGATCTTACAACATGAAAACCAGCGATTACAAGTGCATGGAAAGGTAAACTACACTATCATTAACATTATACTATAGAACGAAGCTAGGAACTACTACAGGGAAAGCATAAAGCTACAGCTAAGAACTAAAAATGGAAAGACATGCTTAAAAAGTTCAGAAATACAAAGGACAAAACCTCCCCTCTCAAAGCAAAAGGTGTCCCTAAACCCCTGGAGTTGGGCTCTATTTATAGAATTTTTCGGGTCGGGTCACGCCACCCTGTCACGCTCGGGTAGGGCGTGACCCTGGGGCGTGACACATTCGGTGCGACTTTTTCGGGCTGGAATTGAATTCTGACGGAGTTGTTGTG
Organism: Platanthera guangdongensis; assembly: GCA_039583875.1. NCBI lineage: Eukaryota > Viridiplantae > Streptophyta > Magnoliopsida > Asparagales > Orchidaceae > Platanthera > Platanthera guangdongensis. Next base: position 115,264,670 of record CM077154.1, read on the forward strand.
GTACACGCCCACAGGTCACGCCCTGGTAGGGCGTGTACCTGGGGCATGTTGTTTGCGGCGTGACTTTGTTGAGCGGAAATTGAATGCTGGAGGTGACGGGCGGAATTGCTGAAGTACACGCCCATATGTCACGCCCGGGTGAGGCGTGGCCCTGGGGCGTGACACTTTCGGTGCGACGGTGGAGCGGGAAAAATGAGCGCGCTGCGGCGATTCCTCGGAACCTGGGGACACGCCTCTAGTACACGCCCGTGTCGGGTGTGACACGGGCGTGACCGAGGGCGTGTACACTACGTTTCCACGGAATGCAGTTTCGGACCAATTGCTTCATTCCTCTGGGTTACACGCCCTGGTAGGGCGTGACCTTGGGGCGTGTCATAGCAAACTTCAGCTGAAAGCCGTGAAAACCTGCAAAAAGCAGAAAAAAGGCATTAGCGACAAAAATATATACAAAGGGGAATCAAAACAAGTACTTTACAAGACATGATTTGCTCTAAAACCCCGAAAATATCCTAATAAAATTGACTGCAAACCGTATTATCAGGTTTCAGTCCTGGATGCAAATCAGAGAACACCTAAGACTTCTCTGAAATGACAAAAGATGAGATAATTCTAGCCACAATGGACAAGAGGGCTCAGAATATCATTGTGAGTGCCATAGATGATGCTACCTTTCAGAACTTAATACTCTGTAAGACATCTAAGGAGATGTGGGATACATTGATAGTGTACATGGAGGGTTCAGAAGAAGTGAGACAGGACAGAAAGTATTTGTTAAACCAAGAATATGAAAGTTTCAGGCAAGGTACGTCTGATAGCATAACAGAATGCTATAAGAAGTTCCATAGGATTGTCAATGAGCTAATGTCCTATGGAAGAGAATTCAGTAATTATGAGCTAAATGATAAGTTCTTGAGGTCCCTAACAAAGGATTGAGACATCAAGATCTGTGCCATTAGGGAAATGACCAAGTTAGCAGATATTCCCCCTCCAACTTTGTTTGGAAAACTGCTATCCTATGAAATGCAGTTGATGGTAAGGAAAGAAGTGGAGAAGACTACCAGAATTGAGAATAAAGAAAGAACAGTGGCATTCAAGACAGAAGCCACCAGAAAATACAGAAGTAAGTCTTCATCTCCACCTCCAAAAGTGGCTGAGACTGAGTCAGATGATTCAGAAAACAGAAAGTCTGAAAGCAGTGAAAGTGATGAGGACTTTGCAGCATTCACAAGACACTTTCAGAAGTTTCTAAAGAAGAAACAGTGGAGGTCAAAGTCATCCACTTCACAGGGCAAAGATGACTATTATCAGAACAATACGTCATCAAAGAAAGACAGGAGAAAGATCAAGTCAAGCAAAACAACTTTATCAAAAATTATTTGCTATTGCTGTAACAGACAAGGACATGTTATTGCTAACTGTCCTGAGAAAAGGAAAGTGTCTAATGATAATAAAAAGACTCAATTCAAGGGAAAGAAGGAAAAGGTCTTTTGTTGCCAAGAAGGACAAAAGCCTGTCAGACATATCTTCTTTAGAAACTGAGTCAGAGGCTGAAGCATACATAGGACTATTTGCTGAAGAAGAGGAAGAAGAGTTCATCCAGATAATGAACTCTATATATGAGCAAGAGGACATCCAGTGCAAAGGACTGATGGCCTTAACAGAAGGTGACAAAATCCAGGAGCAGCCTGGACCTAGTAAGGTACAAAATTATTCTTTAAGTTCAATTTCTAGTGCTAGTTCAGATTCAGTTACATCAGCATCAAATGATGCCAGTGGATCTAAATCAGAAGGGGATATTCATCAATTGATTGATGAATATAGAGTTCTGTTGCAAGCATTTAAGAAAAGCAAATCCTTGGCCAAAAGTCAGGCTAAGGAGATTGCAAGTCTCAAAATGGCTGCAACTGATTTTGATAAGCTGATTGATCAAAAGTTAAATGAAATAGCCAGACTGAAGAACATAACAGTTATTCAGATGGGAACTATAACATTTAAGAATGATCAAATCAGAAATCTGGAGATTAGTCTTCAGAAGGAGAGAGACATAGTTGCAAGGTTTTCTAAACCTAAGTCTGTTCTACCTTTGATTGATGAGTTTATACCTCACAAAGGTAAAACTTGATTGGGGTTTACTAACCCTGCTAGGACTGTAAAGTCCAAGTCTAAGGGAAAAGCCACAGCTCTCAACAAGCCAGCTGTAGATAAAATAGCTAGGAATGTACCTAAGCAAAGGTACAATAGGTTTGAGTGCTGGTGCTGTGGTAAGGTAGGCCACTTTGCCATAGACTGTTGGCACAATTCTAGTGCCAAGTTGAGTAGCAAACTGCCTGTTGGAAGACCTACAGGTAGCTTTGTTAAGAGGCAAACTAACCAGCACCAAGGACCCAAGAATTCTTTGAGTTCTAAGGTCAACTAATCTGTTTTGCAGGTAAGTCCAAGTGGCCATGCCCCAATATGGTACTTGGACAGTGGATGTTCCAGACACATGACTGGAACTAGGGGATTGCTAAAGGACTTCACACCAATCAAGGATGGTCCTAAAGTCACCTTTGGTGGTTCTGAAAAAGTAATCATCAAGGGTTTTGGTAACATTTCTAGCACCCATATTACAATTACTCAAGTGGCTTATGTTAAAGGTTTGAAACATAACCTTATTAGTATAAGTCAATTGAGTGATTTAGGATATGACATCTCAGTTGTCAAAAATGGTTGTCATATCAGGAGATCAAATGATCAAGAGATCATTTTGACTGGTTACAGAAAAAGAAATGTCTATTGTCTAGACATTATGAGTGAGAACAATGCTCCTCCAGTGTGTCTTGTAGCTGATGAGAAAGTCTCTCATTGTGTCAAATGGCACAAGAGGCTAGCCCATCTCAACTACAAGACAATTGGCCAACTCTTTAGCAAAGAGTTAGTGAGAAATGGTCCTCAAGTTAAGTGTATTAAAGATGGAATATGCTCAGCTTGTCAAAAGGGCAAGCAGACTAGATCCACCTTTAATAGCATTGAAAACAAAGATGTTGTGAGGTGTTTATACCTCTTGCATATGGATCTCTTTGGTCCTATGCCAGTTCACAGCCTAGGTAGGAAGGTCTACACTTTTGTGGTATTAGATGACTACTCAAGGTTTTCCTGGGTGTTCTTCCTTAGACAGAAATCTGAAACACCTAGTATCTTCTATAGCTTTGTCAAACAAATTCAGAATGAGTTAGATAATACAGTGGTCAAAATAAGAAGTGACCATGGTACTGAATTCCAGTCTGATAGTATGACAAAACTATGTGAAGAATTTGGGATATTTCAGGAATTTTCTTCACCAAGAACACCTCAGCAAAATGGCATTGCTGAGAGGAAAAATAGAACCTTGATTGAGGCTGGTAGAACCCTATTAAGTGACACATCTCTCCCAGAATATTTCTGGGCTGAGGCAGTTAATACTGTATGCCATGTAATTAATATGGCTACCATTACTAAAAACAACAATCCTATGAGATTGTGAAAGGCAAAAAACCAAATCTATCCTATTTCAGGATCTTTGGTTGTAAGTGCTTTATACTTAACAATGAAAAGTCTTACTTGACTAAGTTTGCTGCCAAGTCCCAAGAGGGGATCTTTGTTGGGTACAACAACAACAGTAAGGCTTATAGGGTCTACAACTTGAGTACTTAAGTTGTAGAGGAGTCAGTTCATGTAGTATTTGATGAAACTAGACTTATTAACAATGAGTTGTCTAGTAGTATTTGCAGCTCCACAGGTGTGACTGAGAAGATGGACAAGCTCACTATAGAAGAAGGATCTACTGCAAGACAGCAAGTAGAAGATAGTGGCTTTTGTCTAGGGGGAGTACTACATGCACCTGATGCAGAAGAAGTCCAAGGAGTGTAGCAAGTTGAAGAAACTGAAGAAGTTCAACCTGAAGCCAGGATGCCTCCAGCTAATAGGCATATAAGAGATCATCCAGCAGATCAAATCATTGGTGATCTAAGACAAGGGGTACAAACAAGGAGCAGAAATCTGAGTGCAGCACTCTACTCCAGTTTTCTATCCCAAGTAGAGCCAAAGAAGTTTGAAGAAGCCATCCTAGACCCTCATTGGATTGAGGCAATGCAAGAGGAACTGAATCAGTTCAAGAGATGCAAAGTCTGGGAGCTTGTTCCTAAACCAAAAGACCACAACATAATTGGAACCAAGTGGATCTTTAGGAATAAGATGGATGAACATGGAGTGATTATCAAGAACAAAGCAAGACTGGTTGCTAAGGGATATATGCAGGAAGAAGGTATTGAATTTGATCAAACCTTTGCTCCAGTAGCCAGACTGAAAGCTATAAGGATGTTCCTGGCCTATGCAACCTATCAAGGATTTAAAGTATACCAAATGGATGTTAAGTCAGCCTTTCTGAATGGTAATCTGAAAGAAGAGGTCTATGTGGAACAGCCATCAGGTTTTGTTGATTCAACTCAACCTAATTATGTCTATAGACTTAGGAAGGCTTTGTATGGGTTAAAATAAGCCCGTAGGGCTTGGTATGAAACCCTGTCTAGTTTCCTCATTGAGAATAAATTCACAAGGGGGAAAATAGACAAGACTCTATTTCTTAGGGAATCCAGAGGCAAGATAATACTAGTCCAAATATATGTAGATGACATCATATTTGGGTCTACTGAAAGTAGTCTTTGCAAAAAGTTTGCAAAACTTATGCAAGGACAATTTGAGATGAGCTGTATGGGGGAACTTAAGTTCTTCTTGGGTCTCCAAGTTAGACAGACTGAGAATGGTTTATCCATATGCCAGTCTAAGTTCACCCTAGAACTGATAAGGAAGTATGGTATGGATTCATCCAGTACCATGAAGACTCCTATGGGGTCAAGTATGTCTCTTAGCAAAGATGATGCAGGGAAACCTGTAGATGAGACTTTGTATAGAGGGATAGTTGGCTCCCTACTCTATTTGACTACAAGTAGACCAGATATCATGTATGATACATGTATCTGTGCTAGGTACCAAGCTTGCCCTAAAGAGTCTCATTTGACAGCAGTCAAAAGGATACTGAGATATCTAAAGGGCACACCTTATCTAGGCCTTTGGTACCCTAGGAATGGAGACTTTGAACTGACAGGTTATTTAGATGTAGATTTTGCAGGCTGCAAGGAAGATAGGAAAAGTACAACTTGTACCTGTCAATTCCTAGGTGGAAGACTGATTTCATGGAGTAGCAAGAAGCAAACAAGTGTGACTATCTCCACAGTAGAATCAGAATATGTGGCTGCAGGAAGTTGCTGTACTCAACTTCTATGGATACTACATCAGCTTGAGGATTATGGTATTCAAGTAAGTAGAACTCCACTATTTTGTGATTCTACTAGTGCTATATCAATTGCAAACAATCCTGTTTCCCATAGTAGAACTAAACACATTGAAATAAAATATCATTTTCTAAGGGAACATGTAGAAAAAGAAGATATTTCACTGGAGTATGTTAATACAGATAATCAACTAGCTGACATGTATACTAAGCCTTTAGAAGAAACCAAATTCAATAGGTTTAAAATTGAATTAGGTATGATAAACTTAGAATAAGTTTACAGAAATGGCTAAGTAAAATAGTGTCGACACAAAGAGTTGTCTGTGTCGAGACAGAGAATTGGTGTCGAAACTTCAGAGAAAAGGTGTCGACACATCTAGGAAGTTAGTGTCGACACTTCCGAGAATTAGTGTCGACACATGATAAGTAGGTGTCGACACATCCAAGGTGGTGTCGACACTTAGGCTTTTCTCAGAATTAGTGAAGTAAAGTCTCGACTATGTGTCGAGCTAAGTGGTGTCGACACATAAACAAGTGTCGACACATATATTCTGTTGACTAAACTTGTGTCGACACATATGTGTCGAGACATTAAAAGTCTATGTCGACACTTTCCAACAGTGTCGACACAATTTAAGTTTATTGACGCGCCCTTTCATCTTCAACTCTAGAAAGGTATAAATAGGGTTTCAACATTGTCTGTCGACACACTCACCAAAGTTTCGAGACCAAACTTGTGTGTCAACACCTCTCTTCTCTCAATTCAAATTCTTCAAACCCTAATGGCGCCCAAGCGCGAGGAGAACGTGAATGAAGGATATGAACTGGTGCGGCATGCGTTTGATGACGCAGAACCAGAAATCAAGGATGTGGTAACCCTAGTTGCAAACTCTGGGTTAGATTATCTTGTTTCAGAGCGGACAAAGATATGGAAGAAAGAAGTTCTAGAATTTCTAAGTGGAGCAACCCTAGACGAATCTGGACTCAAGATAAAGTCAAGGGTTCATGGGGAAAAGGTGAAGATCACATCTAAGAGTTTGAGGAAGGTACTAAACCTACCAAAGACTAAAGAAGAAGATGAAGTTTCTGCTTCCAAGACCAGAGAAGCTTTAACATGGTGTGGAATGGATTCCAAGATGAAAATTGGATCAGTATTCAATAGAAAGGGGATGAACAGCCAAGGCAAATTTCTCTCTGAAATTGTTGGCAAGGTGATCCTGTACAAGTCTGGAGGACATGACAGGATTTCAGCATATATGTTCAGTCTAATGACAAGGTTAATCTTCCAACTACACACTGATTGGTCTAGAGTAGTGTTTGAGAAGATTAAGGAGAGCCTGAAGAAACCCAATTTGGGTAGGATACTAAGTCTATACCTAGCTGGTAGTACACCAGAGGTAATGACCCAAGCTGCAGGATCAAAAATCAACCACATGAGGAAGATGGACATGAGGATCTTCTCAAGGTGGGATAGGGTCTTAACCAAGAAATTGCCAACACCTGAGAAGGTAACACCCCAAAAGAAGAAGAAGAAGAAGATAGCCCCAGTGGCTCAAGAATCATCTAGCAGCTCTGAGGAGCAAGTTGTCTTTACTCCTAATGAGGAAGCAGAAGGAAATGCTGGTCAATCTCCAGCAAGACAAGATGATGCAGAGAGGCAGGGGGAGCTACCACAGGCTAGCCCACATCACTAGGATTCCCTCCAGGGGGAGCCTCTACTAGTTGATGAGACAACTCCTCTAGAAAGTGAACAAGCTACCCACACAATTCTTGAGGTAATCACTGAAATCAATCAATTAGATTTCCTTATTGAGAGTGAAGTTATAACTGACAAGTTATCTGATGTTAATCAGCCACCTCAGATTCATAGTCAACCCCAAGATGTTGTCATGGAGGACACATCTGTTGCAGATCAACTAGTGTCTGATCAAGTAGTTGATGAGACTAGGAATTCTCCACCCCTTCATCAACAAGAATTTACCGTAGAAGAACTATTCCCAGATCTTCTACAAACAGACTTTGAGAAGGAAAGTTCTGCTGCTGAGGGGGAGAAGGCCCAAGTTGAGGGGGAGCAAGTGAAGATTATAGAAGAAACTGCAAGGAAAGAGCCTGAGAAGCCAAAGGATGTTGAGGAGATACCTAGGGAGAGGGTAGAAATAGCCAGCACATCAGCATCTGAAGATGAGGAGGCTGCAAGAGCAAAGAAAAGGAAATTCCAAGTTTTTAAAAGGAGGAGCCAGACTTATAAGAAAGCTCTACAAACCATAGCACCACAGCCTGCACTACAGCCAACACCATCTGTAGATTACAGTTCTCTGATGGTTGCCATGCAGATAAAGATTGATGAGCACAGGAAAGCAATTGAAACATATATGGATGAGGGGCATAAGTCTCTACAATTTGATCTGGCCAAGGACATTAAGTCTATTAGATTTGAGATGAATCTAAATAAGAAGGAGATGACTGACTGCTTCCACAAGGGAGGGAATGCAGTGGTGTACTTAGCTACACATCAAGAGAAAATCAAAGCTCAAGTGGAAGATATTGCAGTGAAGCAAGGGTATGTTCTGGAGAACCAGCTCAGGATGAATGACAATTTGACTGCTTCACACAATGCAATTGTCACAGAGATGAAGAATATAGCTGCAGGGCAGACTACAGCTAATGCTACAGCTAAAGCAGACTTTGATAAAGCATTCCAAGAGGGAATAACTGTTGTTAAGACTGCAATACAAGACTCTCAGAAGATAATAACTGACAAACTCCAAAGGTTGAAACCTTACTTTAAGGATGGAGTAAACTATTTAGATGCACAAATAAGATTTCAGAAAGATGATCTGAGGGATCACATGGTTAGAGAAGTCATAAAGGGGGAGAGGGTGTTAGTCAAAGCCAGCTCTGATCATGCAAAATGGATTTCCAATTCCATCAGAGCCACCCTGGGATATCCTCCATTGTGTGATGATGATAATGTTGCAGAGTCTGGGATAAATCCTGCATATCTAGGAGGGGAGCAACCTGAAGTGGCTCAAGTAATCTACCCTCCTCCAGACTTTGATATGATACATGCTGATATACAATCCATGTATAGCCCTCCTGAGGGAATTGAGAAGGTCATCATAGAGAAAGTGGTTCAGCCAGTATCTGAGGCCATATTGAAAGAACAAGAATCTTTGTTGCTGAAAGAACAAGAGACTAAATTGTCTAAGAAGAGGTTCAGAGAGCAAGCTGAACAAAGGACTGATTTTGAACAGTGGAGCCCCACTTCAAGGAATATTATCTTAACTGCATGGAAGGATGCCAAGGACAATATTCAAGATAGAAACAAGTGGTTTTTTGAATTGGAGTGGAGGAAGCATGAGACAAGGCAAGAAGCCATTGTGCAATACAAAAGAAAGGCAAAGATGGGAAAGCTACCTCCTACTGCCCAGGAGCCTAGAAAGTACTTTCCCAAACTTTATCATTACTTTGAGAGGCACAAGATCAAAGCTGAAGAGCTAAAGAAGAAGGATCTTAAAGGCAAGAAGCCTGCTGCTGCTGAAGATACTGAAGCCATTGTGCAAGAAAAGATACAGTCTGACAAGGGCATAGTTATCAAGGAGACTGAGAATAAATAGAATAGAATTATCTTTAGTTTACAGTTGTAATCTTTTGATTTTAAACACTCTGTAAACTTTTGTATAATGAATATGACAAAGTTGTTAGAACAATGTGATGTGTGAAAAATCTATTACATAATTGTTCTGAGATAGTAGTATATACATATTTTTGTACAACCTCGGGCTCGTAAAGAGCCCTCAAGAAGCAAATAGGTCGAGATGGGCAGATGGGGCCAGGGGGGCCCACTCGCAAGAGGAGAGACGATGGACTCTCCAATGGGTAAAATGCCCCCATCCAGAGGCGAGAGGGCCTCCAGAGGCGAGAGGGCCTCCAGAAGCAAGAGGACCTCCAGGGGCGAGAGAGTCTCCATCAGCAAGGAGGTCTCGCAGTACAGGGCGAGAGGCGCCGGCGAGACGGGCGGTGGGTCCTTCTCGCCGGCAGGTGCCTTTCCTCTCGCCAGGGGGGAAGAGTCCTTTTTTATATTTCCCTGTCAAACAGGGTTTTTACTCTTCTACCCTGGGTATTTTTACCCTCTTACCCTTAGTGGACTGCATATAGCTCCTCAGAACAGCGGAGTTTGGCTGTTGGCAGACCTAGCCAAGGGTACCCCGGTAATTTCAGACCGGTGCAGTTCTGTTATTGGCAGTTCAGATTCTGAAATCTATAAATAAGCCCATAGGGGTTCTTCAGAAGGGACTTTTTTCGGACTCGGAGGAGGAATTGCCACAGTCTTCTGAGGAACTCCAAGCCCAGCTCTTGGCTTTGGAGGGGAAGCTCTCTGTGACCTTCCGGGTAAGCGGTGGGACCTCCCTGCTGCGGCTTTGGGCCCATGTTTTCTTAGTCCTTCACGACCAGTCGGAGGTCGAGCTTGGGCCAAGTAGGTGTCGGCTACGCCCCTATTTTATGAACGCTTGTCGGAGTCAAATTTTGGCTTCAACAGTTCTGGTGCGGTGAGCATGGAGGTAGCCGGTTCAAGAAAAGTTCGAGTTTGGTCCTATGGTAGGAGGTGAAGGAGAAGGATCTGGTTCTGGAGGTTCCCCCTCCCAGGTAGAAGAGGCGACAAGAAAAATGTTGGAGGACTTCAGGCGAGAGGTCATGCAAACCATAAGCTTGGATTTCTCGGCAAGGAGCGAGTGGGCGACGTCTCAGGTCCCAATCGTGGTGGTCCCGCTTTTAGGCGAGAACGCTCCTGGTCAGTGCCCGGGGAAGGAGGTCCCCACGGAGGCTGGCAAGAGGGACGTGGCGGCGCTAGAGCTCTTCCCAGGCCATCGTCCCGGGAAGGAGATCCCTGCAGAAGACGGCGAGAAGGAGGCCGCTGTGCGAGAGCTCTTCCCTGGGCACAGTCTCGCAGATCGTGCCAGTCAGCCGAGGCCGCGAGACGTGCTCTCTCGGCAAGCAGTCGGCGAGAGCCCGTTTAGTGAACTCGTCATCTCGGCTCCGGTACCGGAGGGGTTCCGGGAGCCCAACATGTCCTACTACTCAGGGAAGGATGATCCTGTACAACATGTGCAGTGGTTCGAAGATGTGGTTTCGATAAGACAAATGACGGATGCATTTAAGTGTCGTCTGTTTGCCATCACCTTGAAGGAGAAGGCGCGAGACTGGTTCCATCAGTTACCGGCAAGGTCGATTTATTGTTTCGAGGATCTGCGGAGAAGATTCTTTTTGAGGTTTTCAACATCAAAGAAGCGTAAGAAGGAGTCGGAGTGCTTGTTCTCGGTAAGGCAGAGCCAGGATGAGACGTTGGGTCACTACGTAGATCGGTTTCAGGAAGAGATCCTCCGGGTCCAGGAGGTCCCTGGGTATACGCTGATGCTTGCATTCACCCTGGGACTGAGGCCAGGCTTCTTTAGTATGGAGCTAAAAAGGGTGCCCCCTCTCTTTTGAGGAGCTTATGGAGAGGGCGGCGAAGGAGATGGATTTTGAGAGGGCTAGGTTGGCGGAGGACGACGCAAAGGAACCAGGAGCAGGAAAGCAAAGGGAGCAGAGGGAGCAGAGGGAGGAGAGAAGGAGGGAGGAAGCCCGAGGCCAGGGGCACCAAGGGCAGAATCATCGGGGGGCCCGAGAGCCGAACAACCGGATAGGTTGTAGGCCTCATGAGGGTCGCCCCCAGGAGTTAGGAGGAGGCTTCCAGGGAAGAGATAATTTCTGAGAGCCAAGGAGGTTCGATCAACCAGCATGGAGACAGGGAGCGAGGGATCATTTTCCGCATCAGCAGGAGGCAATGGGGATCGGTCGAGGAAGAGGAGCTCGGGGAGGAAGGAGAGGAAGAGGAGAAGGAAGAAGGGGTGGGGTGGCGTTGCCTTTCTGTGTCTTCCATCAGGAGAGAGGTCACGCTACAGCCACGTGCCCAGAATTCTTGGAGGTGAGAGAGGCCAGAGGTTTGAGGAGGCAAGATCCGCCGGTAAGGATCGAGGAAATGCAGCAAGGGGAGGCGGAAGATAGGTGCGAGGACCGGGTGGATGTGGGAACCTGGGGAGGAATCGGGGCCATCCATGGAGGGATTGGGATCGAGGCCACCCGAAAGGGGAGCCTCCAGACCATGTTTCGAAAGGGGGTAGCCTCGACCTCCCAAACCCCGCCCCCACTAGAAAAGATTACCTTCTCTTCAGATGACATGCCGGAGTATGAGGACCCGTTCTGCGACGCCTTGGTAATCCAGATGGCGGTAGAAAACTTTACGGTCTCGAAGATCCTGGTGGATAACGGGAGCTCCGTAAATGTGATCTTTAAGAGGGGCTTCGACGAGATGCAGGTGGAAGCCAAGAGGATTTTGGCCTCGGATGGACCATTGTTCGGATTCTCCGGGGAGAGAAAAGAAGTAGAAGGGGGAGTAGGGCTGCACGTGAGGTTAGGGGGGGTGTCACGGAACTGCCGGTTCGTGATTGTGGATGCCCCGAGCAGCTACAGCGCCATCTTTGGGCGTCCCCTCATCAACGCCTTTCGCTGCGTCCCCTCCTCTTTCCATCAATGTCTCAAGTTTAACAATGGAGGGGTACAGGTCAGGGTCAGGGGGGATCCAAAAGTGGCGAGGCAGTGCTACGTTACAGCAGTTAACACCATATCTTGGATGGCAGAGGCGGAGGAATTGGAGAAGGAGATGGCGGCGCAAGAAGAAGCTATCAGGGAAGAAGAAGTGAGCCCAGAGGAAACGAGAGGAGGAACCGAAAAGGAAGTCGGGGGAGAGGAGACTGAGAAGCAGCAAGGAGGTGTGCCAGAGGCTCAGGGTGGTGTTGAGGTCGAACAGCAATGGGAGAGCCCGGAGGGGGCAATGGAGATCGAGGAGGAGTAGAGGGGAGGAGATGTGCAGGAAGTCCGGAGGAGCGGGGAGTTGGAGCCACGGGGGAGAATGCAGGAGAAAGTAGGAGAAGAAGGGGCTGAGGAGGAAGCCCGAAGGGACATGGAAATTGAGCAGCAGCAGGACGAGGGGATGGAAGTTGAAGGAGCAGGAGGGGAGGAAGAGCTGGAGCAGGAAGAAGAAGCAGGGGACGGCTGGGAGCAGTCACGGCTGGAGGTGGCCGAGGAAGTGGTGGAGGTGGAGGTCCGCACCAGCCAGGGGCAGGTACGAAGGGTACGGATCAGCGGGGGCTTGAGCCCCGAGGACCAGGAGCGGATGCGGGCCTGCATTCAGAGCAACGTTGACGTCTTCGCTTGGAGCGCGGCGGACATGCCGAGCATTGATGCGGACGTGGCCTGCCACCGCCTAAATCTGGACCCTCGAATGCGCCCCATACGTTAGAAGATGAGATCCATCGCCACCAAGCTGGAGGAGCCCATTCGCGAGGAGGTCAAGAAGCTCCTGGAGGCGGGCTTCATCTCAGAGATCCAGTACCCAGGCTGGATCTCCAATGTTGTAATGGTGAAGAAGGGGGGGGGGGGAATGGAGAATGTGTATTGACTTTTCGTTATTGAATAAATCATGCCCTAAGGATTGCTACCCCCTGCCTCGAATCGACGCGCTGGTTGATTCAGCCGTTGGTTTTTCTGTTATGAGTTTTCTGGATGCTTTTTTAGGTTACCATCAGATCCGGATGCACCATCCTGACGTCAAGGACGTCTCCTTCATCACAAGGGAAGGGTGCTTTAGTTATAACATGATGCCCTTTGGGTTAAAAAATGCGGGAGCAACGTACCAACGGATGATGGATCGAGTTTTCCAGGGTCAGAGGGGCCGGAACCTAGAAGTCTACGTTGATGATCTCATGGTAAAGAGCAAGGGAGTGAACTCGCATCTCCAGGATCTGGAGGAGACGTTCGCCACCTTGAGGAAGTTCAAAATGAGGTTGAACCCCTAAAATGTGTTTTCGGGGCCAGTCGTGGGAAATTCCTTGGGCACCTTATGACCCCGGCAGGGGTAGAACCTAATCCTGATAAAGTAAAGGCCATTCTGGAGCTAGAATCACCGCGAAACGCTAAGGTGGTGCAGCGCTTGACAGGAAAGCTGGCCGGCCTTAGCAGATTCCTCTCTAGGTCAGGAGAGAAGTGCTCACCTTTCTTTAAAGTGCTACGAGGGAATCAGAGATTTGAATGGACAGCGGAGTGCGAAGAAGCTTTTCAAAAGCTGAAGGAGCAACTCTCCCTGGCTCCTCTGCTTCAAAGCCCAAAAGAGGGGGAAGATCTGACCCTGTACCTAGGAGTGGGAGCAGAGGCGGTGAGCTCCGTCCTAGTCAGAGAAGAGGGAAAGAAGCAACTGCCCATTTATTATGTTAGCAGGATTCTAAGAAAGGCGGAGCTTCGTTACCCTATCCTAGAAAAACTAGGCATAAGCCTTGGTCGTTTTAGCCAGGAAGCTCCGGCCATATTTCCAAGCACATTCTATTAAGGTGGTGACGGACCATCCTCTCCGAAAGATTTTTGAAGGAGTAGAGCACTCGGGTAGACTGGCCAAGTGGTCTATCGAGTTGAGTGAATTCAACATTTCGTTCGTACCGAGGCTCTCCATTAAAGCACAGGTGGTGGCTGACTTCTTGGCAGACTACGTCGCGGAGGTCGGGCCGAGGAGCCGCGGCCACCAGAAGCATGGAAGATAATGGTCGACGGGGCCTCAGGAAAGCACTCCCTTGGAGCAGGGGTGGTACTAACAAGTCCTCAGGGAGTGACCATAAAACAAGCGGTCGCCTTGCATTTCCCCACAACCAACAACCAAGCAGAGTACGAGGCAGTGATAGCCGGCCTTTGCTTGGCTAAGGAGCTCGAGATTAAGGACGTTGAGGTTTTCACAGATTCGTTGGTGGTAGCATCTCAGATACGTGGAGAGTTCGAGGCTCGGGAGCCGACCCTTGTAAAATATTTATCCAAGGTGAGGACGATCATAGGGGGGTTCCGGACGTTCTCCATCCAGCACGTCCCCAGAGAAGAGAACACTACTGCCGATCAATTGGCCAAATTCAGACCTTGGGAAGGGGGTGCCCTGACTGATCTATTCCATCCAGTGATCGAAGACGGGGAGCTAATGGAGGTGGATCGGCGGCCCTCGTGGGTAGATCCTTTCGTTAGCCTTCTTTCTGACAGGAACCCTCCCTGAGGGGGTCAAGGAGGCAAGAAACTTTTGCCATAAGGCGGCTCATTATCTCATGCATGAAGGAGGACTACACCGGAGGATGCTTTCGGGTCTCCTAGCCCGATGTGTGATGGAGGAGGAGACCAGACACATTCTGGAGGAAGTGCACTCCGGGGAATGTGGTAGTCACTCCGGAGGGAGGAAGTTGGAAGCAAGGGTGGTCAGGCAGGGGTACTTCTAGGCCAACCTTGAGGAAGGACGCGACGGAGTTCGCGAAGAAATGCCAAAAATGCCAGCTCTACGCCCCCCTACAGCTCTTGCCGACTCAAAGGCTCCGAAGCATCACAGCACCATGGCCTTTCGCCATTTGGGGAATGGATCTAGTTGGGCCTTTTCCTCCAGCTAGTGGGCAAAGAAGATTCCTCTTGGTTATGATAGATTACTTCTCCAAGTGGCTGGAGGTTAAGGCGCTAGCAAAGGTGACCTCCCAAGTCATCAGGAACTTCGTCTGGGGGGAGATCATCTGCAGGCACGGACTGCCTCAAGCATCGTCACGGATAACAGCCCCCAGTTTGCTAGCGAAGAGTTCATCAGCTTCTGCACTCAGCTGGGCATCGACCTCAGGTTTGCCTCCATCCATCACCCTAGGAGCAACGGTCAGGTGGAGGCGGCAAACAAGATTATCGTTAACTTGCTAAAGAAGAAGGTGGAGAATCTGAGAGGGAATTGGGTAGAGCAGCTCCCCTCGGTCCTGTGGGCTCTGAGAACGACCCCGAACACGGCCACTGGTGAGACCCCTTTCAAGCTTTCTCCATGGTTGTGAGGCGGTACTACCAGTGGAGTTCGAGGTCCGATCCCCACGAGTCGCGGCTACAGGTGATGGGGACGAGGCATGGAGGATGGAAAATGAAGAAGGCCTGCGCCTCTCACTAGACCTTACAGAGGAGCTGCGAGACGTAGCAGCCACCAGACAAGAGGAGATCAAGCGTCGAATGGCAAGGCACTTTGACAAACATATCAGGATAAAGCAATTCGCGGAAGGAGACCTAGTACTAAAGAAGGTTGATGCGGCAGGGAGGTCCGCCCCGGTGGGAAAGCTCAATCCAAATTGGGAGGGGCCTTATATTGTAGAGAGAGTGTTGAAAGCAGGGGGTTACTACCTCCAAGATGTGGAGGGTAGGACCTTGAACCATTCCTGGAGTGGGGATGACTTAAAACGCTTCTACCCATGAGAAGGGAGAGCAGAAGATATGTACTCAAAGTGTAATTAATATAGTGTACTTCTCAAATTATTTCTCGTTCATTATTTCTCGTGAAGTCCTAATGATAGGAAGAGGTATCTTCATCAGCACCCCGAGCTCGGCTCGGCCCCAGGTAGACCCGCTGCGCAGGCTCCCATCTAGCTGGCAGGTCCGAAGGCTCGCCTGTGGGGGATAGGTTTTGAGTTGAGATCTTCATCGGCACCCCGAGCTCGGCTCGGCCCCAGGTAGACCCGCTGCGCAGGCTCCCATCTAGCTGGCAGGTCCGAAGGCTCGCCTGTGGGGGATAGGTTTTGAGTTGAGATCTTCATCGACACCCCGAGCTCGGCTCGGCCCCAGGTAGACCCGCTGTTCAGGCTCCCATCTAGCTGGCAGGTCCGAAGGCTCGCCTGTGGGGGATAGGTTTTGTGTTGAGATCTTCATCGGCACCCCGAGCTCGGCTCGGCCCCAGGTAGACCCGCTGCGCAGGCTCCCATCTAGCTGGCAAGGTCCGAAGGCTCGCCTGTGGGGGATAGGTTTTGAGTTGAGATCTTCATCGACACCCCGAGCTCGGCTCGGCCCCAGGTAGACCCGCTGCGCAGGCTCCCATCTAGCTGGCAGGTCCGAAGGCTCGCCTGTGGGGGATAGGTTTTGAGTTGAGATCTTCATCGGCACCCCGAGCTCGGCTCGGCCCCAGGTAGACCCGCTGCGCAGGCTCGCATCTAGCTGGCAGGTCCGAAGGCTCGCCTGTGGGGGATAGGTTTTGAGTTGAGATCTTCATCGGCACCCCGAGCTCGGCTCGGCCCCAGGTAGACCCGCTGCGCAGGCTCCCATCTAGCTGGCAGGTCCGAAGGCTCGCCTGTGGGGGATAGGTTTTGAGTTGAGATCTTCATCGGCACCCCGAGCTCGGCTCGGCCCCAGGTAGACCCGCTGCGCAGGCTCCCATCTAGCTGGCAGGTCCGAAGGCTCGCCTGTGGGGGATAGGTTTTGAGTTGAGATCTTCATCGGCACCCCGAGCTCGGCTCGGCCCCAGGTAGACCCGCTGCGCAGGCTCCCATCTAGCTGGCAGGTCCGAAGGCTCGCCTGTGGGGGATAGGTTTTGAGTTGAGATCTTCATCGGCACCCCGAGCTCGGCTCGGCCCCAGGTAGACCCGCTGCGCAGGCTCCCATCTAGCTGGCAGGTCCGAAGGCTCGCCTGTGGGGGATAGGTTTTGAGTTGAGATCTTCATCGGCACCCCGAGCTCGGATCGGCCCCAGGTAGACCCGCTGCGCAGGCTCCCATCTAGCTGGCAGGTCCGAAGGTTCGCCTGTGGGGGATAGGTTTTGAGTTGAGATCTTCATCGGCACCCCGAGCTCGGCTCGGCCCCAGGTAGACCCGCTGCGCAGGCTCCCATCTAGCTGGCAGGTCCGAAGGCTCGCCTGTGGGGGATAGGTTTTGAGTTGAGATCTTCATCGGCACCCCGAGCTCGGCTCGGCCCCAGGTAGACCCGCTGCGCAGGCTCCCATCTAGCTGGCAGGTCCGAAGGCTCGCCTGTGGGGGATAGGTTTTGAGTTGAGATCTTCATCGGCACCCCGAGCTCGGCTCGGCCCCAGGTAGACCAGCTGCGCAGGCTCCCATCTAGCTGGCAGGTCCGAAGGCTCGCCTGCGGGGGATAGGGTTGGGTCAAGCAATCTCCATCAACATCAAACTAACAAGACAGAATTCATTTTGGCGGAATAGGGTGAAAAGTCCCCTTAAGCGACACTACACCTTAGTATCCCAACTTAGTCCTAAAGTACAAAAATAAACTAAGGGAAAAAGGGTGTGGAGTAGGGCAGGTGACAACACTCGTAGCGGATGGCTTCTAAGGATCGTCTCGCCGATAGCGAAAGAGCACACGCGAGACAAGCCATTGCGCCAACTCGCGGTCGTTAAGCGCGTCGAGAACCCATCTCGCGTAGGGCATTAAATAGAAAAATATATAAACAGAGAGGTTACGCGGCGAGACGAAGTAGTAGCAGCGTCCCGCAGGCAAAAAAACAAATCAGAGATTAACTTCACAAAATAAGAAACAAAATAGAAGACAACAAAATCGAGCACTCGCTCGTCACTTGGCAGATGCCACAAAAATATAGTTTAAAGTTTTTACAACATCAGAAGGAGGAGGAGAGAGTGATTCTAAATCTTGGAGGCGGCGCATCAGTCCTCCTCGCCGGATGAAGAATCATCGCTCTCCTCGCTATAGAGCTCGGGGACCAAGTCGCGCGCGGTCACTGTCTCAGACTCGTCCTTCACAACCCCCAGGTCTTTCATCATTTGCAGCACCAGCTCAGCCCCACGGACACCAGCGTCTCGGCATCGCTCCTCAACTTCCTCGTAAGAGTAGTGTGGCGGAGGTGTCCGGAAGGGCTCACGGCGAGATGACGACGCAGCATCAGCCTGAAGGCGCGCGTTCTCAGCTGTCAGTACCCGGACTTCCTCTTCCAAAGCTGCCACACGCGAACGAAGTTGTCCCGCCGTCTCGGCATCCTACGGGATGACCTAGCAATTAGCCAAGAATCATGGGAAAGGAAAGACCCAAGGGAAAAGAGAGTTATGGCTTACCACGCCGCCTTGGGCCTTCGCGAGGAGTGACTCGGCATCTGACAACCTTCTCACTAGACCAGTAGATTTCTCCCGCTCCGCCTCCAGATTTTCCTCACTGGCCTTCCACTTTGAATTGATGTAAATGAGGCGGCGAGAGGAGCGGTGCGAGAACTACAAGGCCCGCATTTGGTGATGGCAAGTTTTTAGCACAAGGTCCTTGGTGGACTCGCTTTCAGGCGAAGCAGCGTCAAGGCCGCCATAGAGGCCGTACCCTATGGCGAAGGCATGGCTGGAAGGAACCTCTTGCTCCTTCCATGATGGAAGGAAGGTGGAGATAGACACGCGGTTGGCGTCCCTCCCCCACAGCAGAACCGGGTCGCCGACGGCATCGTGAACCACGGGACCCAGATTGTAATTCATGTGAGAGGCGGGGGCGGGACGGCCAGAGGAGTCGCCCTCGCGAGAGGAGGTGGCAGCCACCTGTTCAGGAGCAGCAGCTCGCGGGTTGGAAGCAGTGGCGGGCAGATTGGAGGCAGCAGCAGGTTGATCAGAGAGTACCGTCTCGCGGATAGGCGAGACGGCCTGGTGATTAGGCGAGGGAGGCGGTGGAGTTTCCCCTAAAGAGATAGGGCTCCCTTGAGGAGCCTTCCTCCTTTCCTTGGCGATGACTACAGCCTTCTTCATCTTCTTTTTAGGAGGGCTGGGGCGAGAGGGGACCGTGTCATCTCCGGGACGCTTCGGCGGGATGACCGCCAGGGACTCTCTCGCCGCCTCTGCCGCTGCATTGGCGAGATCAAGACCCTTGGCGGGGTAAATATTGCTCTTGTAAGGAGGGGATGCTGGAATAATTCGCTCACCTAAAAGCAAGCGGGGGTTAGGAAGAAGCGAGACGACAAATAGCGAAGAGAGAGGGACGAAAGAATAAGATAAGAATACCCTCGCCCGGGAGCACTGGGAGAAGCGAGTCGAGGCCTCGCCGCAAGAAGTTGACCTCGAAGTTCTTGCCAACTAGGTACTCGCACAGCAGCTTCTCTGGCCCACTGACTTGGGGGGTGGCGTAGAAGCTCTCTGGCGGAGAGACCGGCGCGAGAGGGATGCCGCCGAAGTCAGCCCGGTCTCCCCGGATGAAGACGAATCGGGTGAGCCAGTGATGGTTCTTGTTAGGCGTCTCGCATACCTTGAGCCCATGCCCAGTAAAATACGAGACGCCATCGGCGTTGGCGTGGTAGATGAAAAGCTTGCGGAAGGCCGTCAAGCTGAACTCGATGCGCTCCCGGCGCATATAGCAGGCGAAAGCGATCAACATCGAAATCATGTTAGGGTTGAACTGTGCCGGGACGACACCGAAGTATATGAAGGTCTGCTTCACCTCAGGCCAGAGGGGCAGTCGCAACCCCGCCTCGAAGTGCGAGACGGGGAAGGCGAGTTCCCCCGGGTAATATGTGTTGATGCACTCGCCGACCTTGGGGAGACGCGACTCGACCCCTTCCCACAGATACTCGCGGGCAAACTTATCATGGTCTTCCCGAGGGAGCCGGCCGAGCGGGAAGTCATGGTCAGTAAACCTCTTCCCGCAGCGGCTGCGCCCCTCACCATCCTCCACCTTTTTCTTACCCATCTTCTTTGGCGAATTGGTCCTCGGCGAGACGAAGGAAGAAATAGGCGAGAGATCTAAGAGAGAAAGGCGAGAAGGGGCCGGCGAGACGGAGTTGTCAGAAAGCCAAGACTTGGTTAACGGCAAAAGCAGAGAGTGTGGTATCTAATCCCGGACTAGGCATATTTATAACTGATACATAGCCAATGATTAAATGGGCGGGAAAATAAGGGGGAGAGGAAGAGTCGATGACCTTTTCTCTCTCCTGTACCTCGATCGGCGCGACCCGTCACAATCATGGAAAAATATATATATAAATATTTAGCATAAATTAAAGGGAGGATTAAAAAAGGGAATGAAAAATTAAGCCTTTAAAAATATATGTCCAGACATCGTCCCGCAGGATACCAAGCTCTCTGCATACTTTGGCGAGACTACCATTATTACAATTTTTGCGAGAAGAAGAAAAAGAAGAATAGCGAGACAGACATTCTTCAGTATGGGCCCAATTCCCAGCGGCCACCGCGAGCCACCCCGCGAGGAGGTCTACTCCGCGAGTGGAAGGAGCAGATGGTTTCAAGACCACGTCGCGTGATACGGAGCTGCATATCAGTCTCATTGATGATGGCCTCGGGGTCGGTGCCGTCGACATCCAGCTCGGCATTCGCTCCAGAAGATAGACGAGCGCACTCGCCCTCCAGCGACTCGATGTGCTTCTCCGCGGCCTGTTTGTCTAAAGTCAAGGAGTGGATGAGGCGCGCGTGCTTCCGGAAGAGCTCAGCCGTCTTCCGCTTCATCTCCACTGGATTTGAAGGATCACCCAGATAGTCTTCAATCCCGTATGCAGGAGGAGGCAAGACAGAGAGTCGCTTTGGCTGCTCCTCAATAGGAGAGTTGGCCCGAGAATCTTCGCAAGGGGTGCAGAGGCAAGGTGGAAGAGGCACTCGCAGAAGGGAGTGAGAGTAGCGAAGGGGATTCAAAAGGGCAAGGGAAGGTCCCTTACCAGGATGGCGAGAGGTATCGGCGGCCGGGGAGGGGTCGTCCCTCCTCTCGCCGGGAGTAGTTGGGGGAGTAGATGAGGGCTGCGAATTGAACTCCACGCATCGGGCAGCAGAACCATCTCGCGGACTCTTCGGGGGCTGCGGAACCACAAGAGCCCCTGAAAAAGCATTAGTCAACAAGAGAGCACCCGGTCGCGGAGATAACAATGGTAATAGCGAGTACCCACCTCTTTTTTCGTGGAGGGCGCATGGGGAGTGGGGATGGTTTCCAAAGCAACGCGAGACGAATCTCCTGCTGTAGGTGATGGGCCCCCAGCCTTCGTTTTTTTCAAGCGAGATGACGGGGCGAGAGGACGAACCAGAGAAGAGGTAAAAGCAGCCACGTTGGCCTTATGTTGCTCTAGCACCAGTGCGAGACGTTCGCGAAAACTTTGACTGTGCGTCATTCTGAAAAACTCAAGAATAGGAAAGAAGAAGAATATGCAGAGCGGGGCACCAGGAGTGCGGGGCAGGAGTCATATATTTATAGGCCCCGGTGGAGGCCTCAGAAGATTCCTCATAAATACGTTTTTTAATGAACCTTGGATAACGAGCCTCGGTTGAACATTCTTTTTGAGCTTAGAGTAATCTCAAAAAGTGCAGGGATTGTGTACAACCTCGGGCTCGTAAAGAGCCCTCAAGAAGCAAATAGGTCGAGATGGGCAGATGGGGCCAGGGGGGCCCACTCGCAAGAGGAGAGACGATAGACTCTCCAATGGGCAAAATGCCCCATCCAGAGGCGAGAGGGCCTCCAGAGGCGAGAGGGCCTCCAGAAGCAAGAGGACCTCCAGGGGCGAGAGAGTCTCCATCAGCAAGGAGGTCTCGCAGTACAGGGCGAGAGGCGCCGGCGAGACGGGCGGTGGGTCCTTCTCGCCGGCAGGTGTCTTTCCTCTCGCCAGGGGGGAAGAGTCCTTTTTTATATTTCCCTATCAAATAGGGGTTTTTACTCTTCTACCCCGGTTATTTTTACCCTCTTACCCTTAGTGGACTGCATATAGCTCCTCAGAACAGCGGAGTTTGGCTGTTGGCAGACCTAGCCAAGGGTACCCCGGTAATTTCAGACCGATGCAGTTCTGTTATTGGCAGTTCAGATTCTGAAATCTATAAATAAGCCCATAGGGGTTCTTCAGAAGGGACTTTTTTCGGACTCGGAGGAGGAATTGCCACAGTCTTCTGAGGAACTCCAAGCCCAGCTCTTGGCTTTGGAGGGGAAGCTCTCTGTGACCTTCCGGGTAAGCGGTGGGACCTCCCTGCTGCGGCTTTGGGCCAGTGTTTTCTTAATCCTTCACGACCAGCCGGAGGTCGAGCATGGGCCAAGTAGGTGTCGGCTACGCCCCTATTTTATGAACGCTTGTCGGAGTCAAATTTTGGCTTCAACAGTTTTGTTTATTACATGTCTATGAATTTACCCTGTTACATAATACTGCTTTACATCATACTATGATTTTATTGTGTATGGTGTATATCATTGACTAAGGGTTATGACTTCTCCAAATAGGGGGAGATTGTTGGGTACATTGGAATGAATGTACCTGATTTGAAGAAGCCTCACCCTACTCAATGATATACATCAAAAATGTATTTGATGTGTTTTGAGTTTAGTTGTGCAGGTCAAGTATTTATAGGTAAAGATGAAAAGTTTCTAAGTCCATGTGTCGACACCCAGGAGGAAAGTGTCGACACTTAAGAAGATTTGTGTCGACACCCAGGCAAGCCGTGTCGACACTTGGAGTACTTGTGTCGACACCAGGGATGCAGAGTCGACACCAGACAGAAAGTGTCGACACATACAGGTTGTGTCGACACTCAATGAAGAAAAGTCCAGTGAAGCTGTGTCGACACTTAGCAGCAGTGTCGACACCTAGAGGAATTGTGTCTACATCAGAAAGTGTCGACACTTAGAGGTTGTGTCGACACTCAGCAAATTCCTATAGAGTCTAAGTATAAGTGTTGACATAATGAAGAATGTGTCGGCACACAGCAGAAGACTCAACACATGAAGAAAGTGTCGACATCATGAAGAATATGTCGTCACACAGCAGAAGACTCAACACATGAAAAAAGTGTCGACACTAGGATGCTGTGTCGACACTCAGCAAAGTTCAACAAAAATTCTAAGTACAAGTGTCGACACAAAGGAGATGTGTCGACACTCAGTCAAAGTCTCAACAAAAGAAGAATGTGTCGACACAAGGAGCCTGTGTCGACACTCAGCAAGTATCAACACAGAAGGCAAGTGCCGACACCAAGAAGATGTGTCGACACTGAACAAGTTCAACACAAGAAGTTGTGTCGACACTTACAAGAATTCAACTAAGTACTGAAAAACAAAGAGTTGTGTCGACAATCAATATCAGTGTCGACACATATTGAAGAAGCTGTGTTGAGAAGTGAATTCTACAACACAAGGAGTTGTGTAGACACCTTGAAGGCTAGTGTCGACACTTAGTCTACTTGTGTCGACACTTAGTCTACAAGTGTCGACACTTAAAGACAAATTGTCTCGACACTTTCAGACAGTTACAAATATTTCAAGAAGTGACTGGATGACATGACAGCTGCCATTCCAGCCGATCTACTGCAACTGTCAGAGATATCAGAAAGCCGTTAGAAACCAGATCAGCCAGTCACCATGCAGAAGGCCTATAAATAGGCTTATACTGTCAACAGAAAGAGATGATTAACAGTCTAAGAGATTAACAATAAGAGATCAACACATCAAAGTGATTCACAGAAGATCTAGCTATTTATTGAAGAATCAAGTGAAGATCTAAGAAGTTGGAGAGAGAGAGCTCCTTCCAAGAAGACAGCCGTTGGAACCAGGCTGTGAAGAATGGTTCAGACCTAGTTCTGAATCTTAAGTTGCAGTGATTGAAGATCAACTGCAGAGAATCAATCCTATTGTGTTCTACATTCAAGAAGCTTTGAAGAAAGCCAAGTGAGATTGATCTCAGCAGAGTTCTTCCAAGAACTCGTCAAGAACCTGTAACTCATCTCTCTTTTCCTGAGTTGTAGGTATATACTTTGTATTCTAAATTTCTTGTAGGATCCTTAGGGATCTGAGTTGTAAGCCTGCAATTATAAAGGCTGAGTGGTAGGGCCTGTGTGCCTGAGTGTAGGAGATCTATTTCTTTGAGTGTAGGCCTGTTGTGGCTGAGTGTAGGCCTTGTGGCTGAGTGTAGGTCTTTAGAAATGACTGAGTTGTAGGGCCTTGGGCCTGAGCTGTAGGAACCTGT
The DNA here is from genome assembly GCA_039583875.1 of Platanthera guangdongensis. Lineage (NCBI taxonomy): Eukaryota > Viridiplantae > Streptophyta > Magnoliopsida > Asparagales > Orchidaceae > Platanthera > Platanthera guangdongensis. The sequence continues at coordinate 115,288,752 of CM077154.1, forward strand.
TTTGGGGTTCTGAGTGTAAGATCTGAGGATCTGAGATAGTGGAGGAGTTTTGCCGAATCTAGTACACTACTAGATAGGCGAAGGGGGAAAGTCGATGTACCCAAATCTTGGGGAACCACTATAAATCTGTATGTTCACTGTGTGCATGTTTGATTCTGTGATTGCTGATTGATTTCTGTGAAGAAGTAATTATAACTCTGTGATATAATCTGTAATCTGCCTAAAAAGTTTAAAAAAGAGTTAGTCACCTATTCACCCGCCCCCCTCTAGGTGATTAGGTACAATTTCTTTCACCGCATTCTCATCAAGGACACCCCGTGACAACCAGTCATGAACTCCGCTCGACGATCGTCAGACCAAAATTGTCGAACGCTGCCGAATCGTCGAATGGAGAATCACTGGCAACTCATAGAACCAGCCAAATCGTCGAACGCAAATCCATGGAAGTCGTCGAACGCAGAATGCTGGGGAAATCGTCGAACACACATCCCTGGCAAATCGTCGAACGCAGATCCATGGAAATCATAGAACACAGAATGTTGGGGAAATCGTAGAACACAGAATGCTGGGGAAATCGTCGAACGCAGATCCCTGGAAAATCGTCGAAAGCAGAATGCCAGGGAAATCGTCGAACACAGGTCCCTGGTAAATCGTCAAACGCAGAATGCTGGGGAAATCGTCGAACGCAGATCCTTGGCAAATCATCGACCCGAGGGGACATGCCCCCTGTCACGCCCGTGTTCCAGGGCGTGACCTCCCAAACATTTCGTCGACCGAAATTCGTCGACCACGCGCCTAACTACACCACCCGTGCGGGACATGCCCGTGTCCTAGGCCGTGTGACCCCCAACTAAGACCCAAACTTGGCCAAAAACGCTGATCGTCCCTCTTTCAAATTTTGGGGCATTACAATACCCTGCAAAAACTCTCTTTGATACTGGAGCAACACACTCCTTTGTATCTCAAGACTCTATTATATCTAAGGAAAATGTCATCCGCTCGTCTTGACTATCTATATGGATTCGTCTACTAGCCGGATCAGACATGATGTCCATGGAAAAATGCTCATTCCAGGTCGTGATACGAGACGTGGAATTCGAAATTTACACGACGATTCTAGCAATAACCATATTAAACCTCATACTTGGAATGGACTGGCTGGCCGAGCATAAGTCCCAAATAAACTGTTCAACTCGAGAGGTCAAGCTTCAAAACCCAGACGGACAGGTCGTCACGTTGACAGGTATGCCCTCTATCTCTCGTATAATTTTGACTTCTGCTCAGACTGTGAGGTCATTCAGGCAGAAAGACGAAGTATTTCTTATCTACTTCGAAATGGAGAATAAGAATCAAGTATTTGCCGAGGTGCCGGTTGTACGAGATTTTCAAGATGTGTTTCTAAAGTCCCTCCCAGGTTTGCCCCCACAATGAGAAGCCGATTTCCAGATCGAGCTTGTGTCTGGATCTCGACAAGTGTCCCAAGCACCTTACTTGATGGCCCCGAAGGAATTGGCCGAGTTGAAAATCTAGTTTCAAGAACTAATAGATACTGTATTTGTCCGCCCAAGTTCCTTGCCCTGGGGAGCCCCTGTGCTCTTTGTAAAAAAGAAGGATGGGATGTTACACCTATGTATAGACTACAGGGAGCTAAACAAGATTACCATACAGAATACGTATCCGCTTCCAAGGATCAATGAGTTGTTCGATCAACTCCAAGGAGCATTAGTATTCTCTAAAATGGATCTAAGATACAGCTATTATCAGCTTCGGGTCCGAGAGAAATACATCCCCAAAACTGCCTTTAGCTCTCGCTACGAACTATACAAGTTTATTATAATGTCGTTTAGGCTCACCAACGCCCCTTCCTCCTTTATGGCTCTAATGAATAAGGTGTTCGAGCCCTTTCTAAATCTCTTCATAATTGTCTTCATCAACGACATCTTAATCTACTTAAAAACCAAGGCCGATCATACTAGACATCTGCGAATGGTGTTACTTAAACTTCGGGAGAACTCTCTCTTTGCCAAGTTTAGTAAGTGCAAATTCTGGTTAGAAGAAGTTGGAGTTTTGGGGCATACCATCAACAAAATGGTGTGGCAGTAGATCAAGCCAAAATCCAAGTAGTTCAGGACTGGCCGCCACTTAAGTCGGCAGCGAATATTCGAAGTTTTCTCAGTCTTGCTGGTTACTATCGAAAATTTGTGCAAGGGTTCTCTAAAATGGGGTTACCCCTCACCGCCCTCACAAGGAAGGATGTTACGTTCCGGTGGATGCCAGAATATGAAGCTACGTTCGTAGAGACCTCTGCCCCGATCCTTACAATCCCTTTAGGAATAGAAGGATTTCAGATATATACAGATGCATCTCTGAAAGGATTAGGAGCTGTTTTAATGCAGCACGGTAAGGTAGTGGCTTATGATTCTTGCCAGCTAAAGCCATATGATCTAAACTACGCAGCCCATGACTTGGAGTTGGGCGTCGTAGTCTTCGGCCTCAAGATTTGGAGGCACTACCAAGACGCGAAATCTTCTCCGACCATAAGAGCCTCAAATACATCTTTACCCAGAAAGAGTTGACCCTCTGACAGTGTCAATGGTTGAAGTTTCTATGTGATTATGATTTCGCTCTCCAGTACCACCCTGGAAAGGCCAATAGATTGGCTAACGCACTGAGCCACCAGCCCTCAACAACCGGAAACTAGACGGAGCAGATTCTAAGAGATTGGTTTCAGACCCTAACAGATTTGGAGATTGCTCTTGTTACTCGTAGAGATACGGAAGAATACCAAGCACATCTTTACTGGATGTAAATCAAGTACAATATCCGGGATCGAATACGAGAAGCCCAGAAGATCGACCCAGAAGTGGCTCCAATCATCTAGTCCCTACAAGGTGGAGCACAAGAGGAGTTTAATATGCACGATGGGATCTTGCAATTCAAGCACCGTATATTTATTCCCTCTACTGGGGGAATCCAAGATGAAATCCTTCAAGAGGCTCAACAGTCAAGGTACTCTATTCATCCTGGTGTAGTTAAGATGTATGTTGACCTACGCAGGACCATTTATTGGCCCAGAATGAAGAAAGATGTCACCAACTTCGTGGCCCAGTGTCAGACTTGCCAAAGGGTTAAGGCTGAATGTCGTAACCCAGAAGGCCTGCTACAGCCCCTGCTGATACCAGAATGAAAATTTGAGGATATTTCCATGGATTTTGTTCACGGCTTACCCCAATCCCGTACTCGAAATGACTTTATATGGGTTGTCGTGGATTGGCTCACCAAAGTGGCACGGTTCATTCCAAACCGGCAGGGCGACAGAGTTGGCATCCTGGCGAGGTTATTCATAGAACAAGTAGTCTGATTCCATGGAATACCGAAGTCCATTGTATCGGACCATGATGGACGTTTCACATCTAAGGAATGGAGGCGGGTGCAGGCATACTTGGGGACCCAGTTGGCCTTCAACACCACCTTCCATCCTCAGACAAATGGGCAGATGGAAATGACAAACCAGACGATGGAGGATCTACTACGACTTTTTATAGTAGAGCACAACGAGCCATGGGAACATCTGTTGTCTTTAGTCGAGTTTTCATATAATAACAACTATCAGGCCAGCATCAAGATGGCCCCATATGAGGCATTATATGGGAGACGTTGCCGAATTACGCTAACATGGGCTTAAGATGAGGACCCAGAAGCCTTGTGAGTGGCTTATATTGATGATACTACAACATCAATACAACTAATCCAAGAGCGAATGCTGGAAGAGCAGAGCCGATAGACCAAATATTATGATGTGGGACACCAACCGGTGGAGTTTAGCATGAGAGAGATGGTATTTTTGAAAATTAAACTCATGCATGGTGTCTCTCGGTTGAGGAAGCAAAAGAAACTAGATCCACACTATTTGGGCCCCTATCAGGTGATAGTGCGTGTCAGCCATGTTGCCTATCGATTAGTCCTGCCCCCACAATTTGGAAACCTTCATGACATGTTCCATATCTCATCCTTGAGGTGAGTTCTCGGGCAACCAGAGCAGCATCTACCAACCCCACCGGTGCTACTACAATCTGATAGATCCATCAAACTTGAACCAGTCAGGGCAGTGGATCATAAAATAAAGAATCTGCGCAACAAGGCCATTCCAATGGTCAAGATATTGTGGTCAAATCACTGACGAGATGAGTATAAATGGGAACCGGAGGTGCTCGTCTGAGAAAAATACCCAGAACTATTTTCCCAGGTATGTTGTTCCTTTTTCCCCCTAGTTTGAGCAAATTTTCGGGGACAAAAATCCTTTTATTTTTATTGGAATGTAATATCCCGACTTTTATTGGGCCACCGGAACCCTAATGGGCCCAATAAAAATGACCTGGGCCTACCCATGGCGCACACTCGAGTGAGAAGTAACCCTAAGCAGGATATATAGATCTAGAAAGCTCCAATTTGAGTTCTGTAAGTTCCTATGTCTTCGTATAATCAATACAAATCCACTGGAACTTGTTGTATCACAATTTGAAGTCTAACGATGAAGATCGGCAATTTGGCCGTTTTAGTGCACCGCGACGCACAGATTTTGGATAATTAGCAAACGAACTCTGATTCGACCCCGGTCAGTAACATTGGACCTGTGTGGTCAATCCAAAGTCAACCGAGTCCGTGCCGATAAATTTCGGTGACGAGTAGTCAACCCATGGCCAAATCAAGTATAATTGTGCACCGAAAAGCATGCACACAAAAATTATGATACGGCACCCCAACTTTAACCCGACTCCCAATATCATGAACCTAATTTGACCTTAATTAGCGTGGGGGACCTACCTAGGGTTGACTTTGGTCAACCCCCACTAAAAACCCATTTTGGGATTTTTCTCCCAAAGAGGTGTTCATCCCCTCTTCATTAATATCTAAGGCCCCACCCCCTATCACATTTGGGCCACCCCAAACCAGCAAAGGCATGGTGCTATGGGCCAATGACAAAAGCCCACCTTTCTCCTATCCTCCTCCTTTTTCACTCCAAGCCCAAGCCCACCAAACCACTTTCTTGCCCCCCCACCTTTGATTGTTTCCACCTAGGGACACCATGATGGTGCCACCTGGCCAGACTAAGTGGAGGGGATGAGAAGAGCTCCTCCCCTCATGGGGATTTCTCCCACATCGACTAGGGGAGGGGTGGCAACCCACCCCAAGCCTATAAAAGGCCTTGCCTTGCCTCCTTCCCTCAACATAAAATAAAAGTATCTATCGTCTATCTAAATCACCTAGATGGGGGTGAATAAGTGATGTCTATTTCTTTTCGCGGAATAAAAATTACTTAAAAATAAGCACACAAACACCGAGATTTATAATGGTTCCCCGAGTTGGGTATGTCCACTTTCCCACCTTGCCTATCTACCACCAACAGCTAGATTCGGCTACTTCACCTTTCTCAGATTTAAATAAATCTTACACCTCATAGCCGCAACTCCTACAACTCGGAGACGACGCTCCTACCACTCGGAGAATAGCCTCTCCTACAACTCGATCCACAACCGGATCTACAACTCGATCCACAAATCTGATCTACAACCCCGAAGAAAAATCTCCTACTAATGTAAAGGAAAATTACAAAATAGAAAAGATTTTAAGTCTTCTCTCCGACATTCTTCGAAAATGTAGATCTTGAAATTTGGAGAACTCAAAAGAGAGAAATCTTGAATACCTTGAATCTTGAACCTTCAATCATCTAGATCTGGACGAATATGAATCTTCAGATGGCAGCAATCCAGACTTAGAGATCGATGATGATTGGATCTTGCACAGCTTGTTGTAGTCGGCCGATCGAGAAAATGCGTATCACACATAGCCGACGGTTTTACCGATTTGGAAAGAAAATTGTTCTGAATCAGAGAGCAAATAAGCACAAAGCAAGATTAGATGGAAAGGAAATATCCCCTAGGTATTTATAGAGATCTCCTTGCCAACAATTACAAGAAAATTTCCAAAAACGAAACCTAGAAAGCACTGTGCATGGCTGGATGAACCCGAACTAGAGTTTGAAATTCTATCGGAAAATGACCTAAGTCAAATTCATCGAGTATCGCCGAGTATCACTAATATACTCGCCGAATGGTTCTTGATATACAACGAATAAGACTTAGTGAAATTAGTTCAGGGTGGCAAAACACTCAACGCCCAGGCGGAGACCGTACTTAACGAATTTGACGAGTATCAGTTGGTATAATCGACGAATTTGTCGAGTATCGACTAGCTCACTCGACGCACTCGACGCCTGACCAAGTAATATATGACAAATGAGAATTAGAAAAATACAGAGAAGAAGCATTGAATGGACTCGATGAATTCGGCATGTATCATTTAGTTTATTCGATGAATTTGGAGAGTATCATTAGATACATTCGACGAATTCGATGAGTATACACAATGATACTCGGCGAATTTTACTTGGCAGATTTTCCAATTCTCAGAGAATTTGCCCAAGTACAAATTGTAACACCCCATATCCGTCACATAGAATATAGCAGTAGGTTCGGCCGGGGCCCGACGACGTATGCCACAGACAGACCGGGTGATTACTCATGGAAACCATCCAACCAATCATAACGTCCTACACAGAGCATTCTAGCGGAAGCAGTTTATAAAAGTTGTAATAAAGAACCCAGCACTAAAGCATGAATGTCCACTAAAATAGCCAACCGGTAATGAAGTACATACACCAGTACTGGCATTAAGGCCTTACAAAATGGTTTACTTAATGTTACATGATTTACAAACCACGGCACGCAGACCGGTCATACATGAATAAAGCAGTAAACACTCCAAAATAGGCCTTCAAGGGCCGGCTTCGCAATTTGGGCTTTAGCCCGCTATTGACCGCTTGGTCCAGCAGCACCTGCAAGCAACATAACCACCGCACGGTGGCAACAAAAAGGCAACGGTCAGCAATGCTGACCAAATTATAACGATCTTGCCCCCAACACGGGGCGGCGATGCTCCTTCCCTGCAATTTTATTAGCACAAGCGAGCAATATAATAATATTCATTTCATCACAGGCGTAGGATCAAACGACCACACACCCCGTGCACTCAGGGCACATTCTTGGTCAACCGGTCGATGTCACGTCAGTTAAAGCCATAGACATTCCAGACTCACCACCGCCACTTTGACGGCCAAAACTATAAGCAATTTGTCTTCCCGGCATGGGTCACGACAATTTAAGCCATAGACCGTCGAAGACTCTCATCTATACCAACGACAAGTTCCACGTAACTTTAGGTCTCTTTAACCAGAACGACATTGAAATGGGTACGGTTCCATCTAACCCGTGCTCACGTCGCAACGACAATTTAAGCCATATGCGCAGGTCAAACTTCTCCCGAGTCCCATTTTCATCACACAATTTCACATAACTCGGTTATGTTCAAGTTGGCTCTCAGGCCTCCATGTTGGCAAGATCATGCATCCGCCCAGTTTTCCGGGTGCACCTTTGGGTTAGTCCCCAAGGCTCCCTGTTGCAATCTACCGTGTAGAAAACCCGAAAAACAACCAATAGCACGGAGTCTTCTCCAGCATTATGCAATGCAACATCACCGATCCAGACCAACATGTCCGGGTAGGCTTCACACAACATGACTATGTCCGTTCTCGCTTACGGGCTCTAACAATGGGGACTATTCATATCTACCCGAAGGAACGCCTCCAACTCACCGCAAACTCGCGAAAGCGGGCTTCCCTTTTGCAAAAGAAGTAGAGCTTAACATGCTCAAGAAGAGGATCGTTACCATAGAGATCCTCTTTGGCGCCATGGAAAAGTAAGCGGATGAAAAGCACCGCACTCTCTTCGCCTCCGTGGATCCGGAGTCGGCTCGCGATTTGGAGCTTCGAAGCTCCTCCAATGGCCGGATCTAGCTTCTTCTTCCTTCCTTAGCTCTCCTCTCTCTCTAAGCTTTAGAAAGATAACAACTCATGAAAAGTGAGGGTTTCTAAGGCCCAATCCCGGGTATATCCCATCAGGAACAACCCCCAGCCGTTGGATCATCAATTAAAGAAACGAATGGCTTTGATTCGGGACTGAAATCTCCAATCTGGATCGCATACGGCCTGGCACACGCCCGTGTCCAGGGCCGTGTGCCTCATTTGCCGTCAAAATCGACTCGCCTGGAACAACACACGGGCATCGAACACGCCCGTGTTCGACCTGACACGCCCGTGTTCCACCTGACACGGCCGTGTGGCCGGCCGTGTACCCCCATCGATTTATCCCGAAAACAACCCGAGCACTGCACGGGTTCTAGGACACGCCCGTGTCCTTGCCCGTATCTAACTCGACACTCCTGGGATCCAGGCCGTGTACACGGTCTCGACACTCGACACTTCGTCGAGCGAAGATCGTCGACCTGACGACACGGCCTTGGACACGCCCGTATCCTAGGCCGTGTGCCTTGTCTCGCCACATCGTCGAGCAAAGTTTGTTGACTCCCCGGGACGAGTGTCGACATGGGTCGACACGCCCTGCGACACGCCCGTGTCGCAGGCCGTGTGTCCATGTCTCAACACATCGTCGAGCGCAGAGTGTCGACTTCGCGGGCTGAGTGTAGACACGGGTCGACACGCCCTGCGACACGCCCGTGTGGCCAGTCTCGACACAATGTCGAGAGCAAAATGTCGACTTCGCCGGCTCAGTGTCGACACAAGCTTGACACGCCCTGGGACACGCCCGTGTCTCTGGCCGTGTGCCTGCAGCCAAAACCCAAAACTGGCCCAAAACGTCCCCCATCGCTCTTTTGAGTTTCGGGGCGTTACACAAATGATGAATTCGATGAGTGTTGGAAGGGATATACGACTATTGTGTATTGTATCAACAATAACCTAGATTTATGTGAAGTCACCCATGAACTAAGATGAATTAAGTTTGTATTTGATGTTGTATTTTAGTTGAGTGCTTGCAGGTCATTATTGCTAAGTGTAGACCAATGTTAGTTTGCAATGCGTCATTAAAAACAGGACCATGCAATGTAATCCCTCACTATGTGATCCATGGTGTTGACTCATGTGTAACCTCTCTATTGGGATGCACTTCATTTTCAAGTACTAGAGCAATGGAAGAAAGGAAGGGTTGTTGGTTTTCACCTAAGAAGAAAAGAAAATTTTTCTGAAAATTTTCCTAAGTCCATTTCTCGAGAAATGAAATATATTTCTCGAGAAGTCTAAGTAAATTTCCCGAGATAGTATAGCTGTTCTCGAGAAATCATAAAACTTCTCGGGAAATTGTTTGAATATTTTCTAAGTCCTTTTCTCGAGAAATGCCCTGAAGATTTCTCGAGAAAGACAAGTTAGTTCTCGAGAAAAGTAAAGCAGTTCTCCAGAAGACGAAATCATTTCTCAAGAAGCTAAGTATTCTTCTTGAGAAATCAAGTCATTCTCGAGAAATAAGTCTTTCAGTTCACAGAATTTTCGTTAAGTAAATTTTGCGAGAAGGTCAGACCATTTCTCGAGAAAGCAATTCTTTTCTCGAGAAATCTATCTTCAGTTTTAAATTTGCGCTAAGTACTTTTCTCGAGAAATAATATCCTTCTCGAGAAATCAGGTATTTTACTTCAAAGAATTTTTGCCAAGTCTTTTCTCGAGAAGCCATGACTTTTTCTTGAGAAAGCTAATCATTTCTCGAGAAATCTATTTCTTCTCGAGAAATGGACTTGCAGATTTTTCATTCTAAATCTTCTCACGAGATTTCAAATTAATCTAAGTTAATGATGATTGATCCATGTGGATCTTTCCTTAATGACATATGACCGTCAGATGATGATCTATAAATAGTCCTTTCAGAGGATTTGCTAACCCTAATTACAAGAATAATTACAGCAATCAGAATCAGTATTGCACTTTCTAATTTCGGGAGAAGCCGCACCGTTTTCATCATCGCTTTTCTCTGCCGCTCTTCTCTCGATCCAGCAATTCAAAAGGAGAAACGATTCGACAGATCCAAGATTCAAAGATTCTTCAACATTTACTTGATCGTGTCAGTTCCAAGATTTTCAGATCCAGTTTTCTCGATTTTCTTCCTCAACCTTATACACAGAGTTTTTCAGTTTTCAAGAAGAAAGATCCTTGAAGATTTCAGATCTAGAAGAGTAATATTTTTATTGTTGATTGTAAAAATTGTTTTAACTTTTGTAGGAGTCTTGTCTCCGAGATTGTAGGAAGTTTGTTCTTCCGAGTTTGTAGATCCATTAGTGGATCGAGTTTGTAGATCCAATTGTGGATCGAGGTGTAAGAGAGTTTGTTCTCCTAGGTGTAGAAGCGTTGCTCCAAGGTGTAAGATTGTGATGATCTGAGAAAGGTGAAGTAGCCGAATCTTACCCTTCATAGAAGATAGGCGAGGCGGGACAGTGGACGTACCCAATACGGGGAACCACTATAAATCTCCGTTGTTTGTGTGCTTGAATTTTTAGATTATTTTTATTCCGCAAAAAGACACAAACATAACCTATTCACCCCCCTCTATGTGATTTAAGTAGACGCTAGATACTTTCATTTGGTATCAGAGGGCCATTTTGGTCGATAAGGTTAACACCTTGATCAATATCCCCTATCTAGCGTTAATAGATTCCGCATATTGACCATGGATCAAAGCATAGACATGTCAGCTATGAAGCTACCGGTGTGCACCAAGGAAAACGTTCCCATGTGGAAAGAACGAGTACGGTCTTCATGGAAGCTGTTGATCCGATGATTTTTTAGATAGTGAAAGAAGGACCACACATCCTTACACAAGCTTCAACGATAAATCCAGCAATTATGATTCCCAAGAAAATGATGTATCTCACCAAGAATGAGATGGCCTTAGTATCCCTAGACAAGAAGGCAAAGAATATCATATCATTTGCAGTGGACAATTCAATGCTCCAGAACTTATTCCACTGCAAATCTGCCAAAGAGATGTGGGACTATCTTGTTGTCCTGATGGAAGGTACTGAAGAAGTGAGAGACGATCATATATCATTGTTGAACCCGGAGTACGAAGCCTTCAAGCAAGGTGTCAATGTCTCCATAGCTGACAGCTTCAAAAAAAATTTCAAGATCGTCAACGGCCTCAGGAACTATGGCCACATGTTCACTAATGGCGAACTCAACGACAAGTTTCTAAGATCCCTGACGAAGGAATGTGACACCAAGGTTGTTGCCATTAGAGAATTTGGGAGGCTGCTAGAGATAGACCCTCAGAACCTGTTCAAAAAGCTGCTCTACTATGAGCTTCAAATGAATATATGTAAGAAGGAGGAGCAGAACAATTGAACGTTTAGCAGAGAAAAGTATGTGGATCTGAAGGCGGAAGGGTCGAGAAAATCTAAAGCTGTGTCACTTGTATGGACACGAGCTCCGGACACTCCAGAAGACTCTGAGCCTAACACATCTGGCTTCGAGCTATCGGATAGAGAATTCTCTCTTATCTCCAAGCAGTTCAAGAAGCTACTGAGCAAGAGGATACAAATGATGAATAAGTCATCCTCTTCAAATTTCAGCAGATCGCATCATGACAGTGATCGAATGAAGAAAAGCTACAACAAAGAGGACAGGTACAAATCCAAGCCGAACAAATAGTTTTTCTCTGACGTTGTTTGCTACTGTTGTAATAAACCAGCTCACATAATTGCGGAGTGCCCTTACAAGAAGAAGGATAGCTCCAGGAAGGACGAGAAGAAGTCCTTCAAAGGGAATAAGAAAGAAGAAAAGAGCTTCATCGCCAAAAGTCGAATACTCTCAGCGACAGTGACTCGAGTGAGTCGAGCTCTGAGAACGAAGAAGTTTACTTCGGGCTTATGGCCCAATCTGACGAGGAAGTGAGCGACTCCGAGTACCATGGGAAGGTAAACTCGCACACTATTCTCTGAGAATCGAAAACGTCCTCTAATGGTCATGAAAACTACTCTTCTGATGAGGATGAATTAGAGTTCATGGTTCAGTACGAACACCTGTTAAAGGCTTTCGAAAAATGTCGTAAGGTAGTCTAAAAGCAATTAAAGGAGATTGCCTCCATCAAGGTAGTTGTTGGGTACATTGTTTCTAATGTACCTGATTTGAAGAAGCCTCACCCTACTCAATGATATACATCAAAATGTATTTGATGTATTTTGAGTTGCCTTGTGCAGGTTAAGTATTTGCAGGAAAGATGAAAAAGTTTCTAAGTCCATGTGTCGACATCCAGAGGGAAAGTGTCGACACTTAAGAAGACTTGTGTCGACACCCAGGCAAGCAGTGTCGACACTTGGATTACTTGTGTCGACACCATGGATGCAGAGTCGACACCAAACAGAAAGTGTCGACACAAGGAGCTGTGTCGACACTCAATAAAGAAAAGTCCAGTGAAGATGTGTCGACACTTAGCAGTTGTGTCGACACCCAGTAAAACTGTGTCTACATCAGAAAGTGTCGACACTTAGAGACTATGTCGACACTCAGCAAAAGTCAGCAGAGTCTAAGTATAAGTGTCGACATAATAAAGAATATGTCGACACTCCGCAGAAGACTCAGCACTTGAAGAAAGTGTCGACACAATGAAGAATGTGTCGACACATAGCAGAAGACTCAACACATGAAGAAAGTGTCGACACTAGGATGCTGTGTCGACACTCAGCAAAGTTCAACAAAATATTCTAAGTACAAGCATCGACACTAAGAAGATGTGTCGACACTCAGCCAGAGTCTCAACAGAAGAAGAATGTATCGACACAAGGAGCAGTGTCGACACTCAGCAAGTATCAACACAGAAGGTAAGTGTCGACACCAAGAAAGATGTGTCGACAATTAATAAGTTCAACACATGAAGATGTGTCGACACAAAGGAGTTGTGTCGACAATTACAAGAATTCAACAAAGTACTGAAGTATAAGGAATTGTGTCGACACTCAATATCAGTATCGACACATGATGAAGAAGCTGTGTCGAGAAGTGAATTCTACAACACAAGGAGTTGTGTCGACACCTTGAAGGCTAGTGTCGACACTTTGTCAACTTGTGTCGACACTTAGTCTATAAGTGTCGGCACTTAAAGACAGACAGTCTCGACACTTAAAGACAGACAGTTACAGATTTTTCAAGAAATGACTGGATGACTTGACAGCTGCCATTCCAGCCGGTCTACTGCACCTGTCAAAGTTGTCAGAAATCAGTTATGAACCGGACCAGCCGGTTACCATGAATAAGGCCTATAAATAGGCTTATACTGTCTACAGAAACAGATGATCAAGTAATTGAAAAAGAAGATCTAGCTATTCTTTGAAGAATCAAGTGAAGATCTAAGTAGTTGGAGAGAGAGAGCTCCATCCAAGAAGACAGCCGTTGGAACCAGGCTGAGAAGAAGGATTCAGACTTTGTTCTGAATCTTAAGTTGCAGAGATCAAGGATCAGCTGCAGTGGAGATCAATCTTATTGTGTTCTACATTCAGGAAGCTTTGAAGAAAAGCCAAGTGAGATTGATCTCAGCAGAGTTCTTCTAAGAACTCATCAAGAACCTATCAACTCATCTCTCTATTCAGACTTATAGGTATATAACCTTTGTATCTTAAATTTCTTGTAGGATCCATAGTGATCTGAGTTGTAAGCCTGCAATTATAAAGGCTGAGTGTAGGGCATGTGTGCCTGAGTGTAGGAGATCTAATTCTCTGAGTGTAGGCCTGTTGTGGCTGAGTGTAGGCCTGTTGTGGCTGAGTGTAGGCTTTGTGGAGAAGCTGAGTGTAGGTCTTTGAAGAAGACTGAGTTGTAGGGCCTTGGGCCTGAGCAGTAGGAACCTGTTTTGGGGTTCTGAGTGTAAGATCTGAGGATCTGAGATAGTGAAGGAGTTTGGCCGAATCTAGTACACTACTAGATAGGCGAAGGGGGAAAGTGGATGTACCCAAACCTTGGGGAACCACTATAAATTTGTGTGTTCACTGTGTGCTTGATTGATTGCTGAGATTGCTGATTGATTGCTGTGTAAAAGTAGATATAACTCTGTGATAAAATCTGAATTCTGCCTAAAAAGTAAAAAAGATTACAGTCACCTATTCACCCCCCCTCTAGGTGATTAGGTACAATATCTTTCAAGTGGTATCAGAGCCAGGTTACTCAAAAAGGGACATAACTGTCTGAGTAGATCCTGTTGGCAGATTCAGTCTAAGTCAATTGCAGAAACAAGAAAATCAAGAACCATGGGTTCAACTGAGAATCATAAGGAACTTGGATCCATGAAGTTACCCATATGTAGAAAAGAGATCTTTGGCATCTGGAAGGAAAGGGTGAGACTGTTTATGGAAGCCTCAGACCCTAGAATATATATCACAGTGAAAGAAGGGCCATATGTGCCTATGAAGGTTTCAGTCCTTGATGCAAATCAGAGAACACCTAAGGATTTCTCTGAGATGACAAAAGATGAGATAATTCTAGCCACAATGGACAAGAGGGCTCAGAATATCATTGTGAAGTGTTATAGATGATGCTACCTTTCAGAATTTGATATACTGTAAGACATCTAAGGAGATGTGGGATACTCTTATAGTGTACATGGAGGGTTCTGAAGAAGTGAGGCAGGACAGGAAGTTCTTATTAAACCAAGAATATGAAAGCTTCAGGCAAGGTAGATCTGATAGCATAACAGAATGCTATAAAAAGTTCTATAAGATTGTCAATGAGCTAATGTCCTATGGAAGAGAGTTCAGTAATTATGAGATTAATGATAAGTTCTTAAGGTCCCTTACAAAAGATTGGGACACCAAGATCTGTGCCATAAGAGAAATGAAAAAGTTAGCAGAAATTCCTCCTCCAACTTTGTTTGGAAAATTGCTATCCTATGAAATGCAGTTGATGGTGAGGAAAGAAGAGGAGAAAACTACAAGAAGTGAACATAAGGAAAGGACTGTGGCATTCAAGACAGAAGCCACTAGAAAATACAGAAGTAAGTCTCCATCTCCACCACCAAAGGTTACTGAGACTGAGTCAGATAATTCAGAAAGTAGAAATTCTGAGAGCAGTGAAAGTGATGAGGACTTTGCAGCTTTCACAAGACACTTTCAGAAGTTCTTAAAGAAGAAACAGTGGAGGACAAAGCCATCTACTTCACAGGATAAAGAAGACTATTATCAGAACAAAAAGTCATCAAAGAAAGACAGGAAAAAGACCAAATCTAGCAAAGCAAATCTATCAAAAATTGTTTGCTATTGCTGTAATAGACAAGGACATGTTATTGCAGACTGTCCAGAGAAAAGGAAGGAGTCTAATGATAAGAAAAAGACTCAATTCAAGGGCAAGAAGGAAAGATCTTTTGTTATCAAAAAGGATAAGAGCCTGTCAGACATATCTTCATCAGAAACTGAGTCAGATGCTGAAGCATACATAGGACTGTTTGCTGAGGAAGAGGAAGAAGATTTCATCCAGATAATGAACTCCATATATGCACAAGAGGACAATCAGTGCCAAGGACTGATGGCATTGACAGAAGATGACAAAATCCAGGAGCAGCCTGGACCTAGTCAGGTACAAAATTGTTCTTTAAGTTCAATTTCTTGTGCTAGTTTAGAATCAGATTCATCATCATCAAGTGATGAGAGTGCATCTGAGTCTGAAGGGGATATTCATCAAATTGATAGATGAATATAAAGTTCTGTTGCAAGCTTTTAAGAAGAGCAAGTCCCTAGCCAAGAGTCAGGCAAAGGAAATTGCTAATCTCAAAGTTGCTGCAACTGATTTTGAGAAAATGTTTGATCAAAAGCTAAATGAGATAGCCAGACTGAAGCACATAACTGTGATTCAGATGGGGACTATATCATTTAAGAATGATCAAATCAAAAGTCTGGAGATAAGTCTTCAGAAGGAGAGAGATTTAGTTGCTAGGTTTTCTAAACCAAAGTCTGTTCTACCCTTAATTGATGAATTTGTTCATCAAAAAGGTAAAGCTGGACTGGGGTTTACTAAACCAGCTAGGACTGTTCAGTCCAAGTCCAAGGGCAAAGCCCCAGCTCTCAACAAGCCAGCTGTAGAAAAAACAGCTAAGAATGTACCTAAGCAAAGGTACAATAGGTTTGAGTGTTGGTGCTGTGGCAAGGTAGGCCACTTTGCCATGGACTGTTGGCACAATGCAAGTGCCAAAGTGAGTAGCAAACTGCCTGTTGGAAAACCTGCAGGTAGCTTTGTTAGGAGGCAAACTAACCAGTACCAAGGACCCAAGAATTCTTTGGGTTCTAAGGTTCACTAATCTGTTTTGCAGGTAAGTCCAAGTGGCCATTCCCCTATATGGTACTTGGACAGTGGATGTTCCAGGCACATGACTGGAACTAGGGTATTGCTAAAGGACTACACACCTATCAAGGATGGTCCTAAAGTCACCTTTGGAGGTTCTGAAAAAGGAATCATCAAGGGTTTTGGTAACATTTCTAGCTCCCATATAACTATTACTCAAGTGGCTTATGTTAAATGTTTGAAACATAACCTTATTAGTATAAGTCAATTGAGTGATTTAGGATATGACATCTCATTTGTTAAAAATGGTTGTCATATCAGGAGATCAAGTGATCAAGAGATCATTTTGACTGGTTATAGAAAAAGAAATGTCTATTGTCTAGACATTATGTGTGAGAACAATGGTTCTCTAGTGTGTCTTGTAGCTGATGAGAAAGTCTCTCATTGTGTCAAATGGCACAAGAGGCTAGCCCATCTCAACTACAAGACAATTGGCCAACTCTTTAGCAAAGAGTTAGTGAGGAATGGTCCTCAAGTTAAGTGTATTAAAGATGGAATATGCTCAGCTTGTCAAAAGGGCAAGCAGACTAGATCCACCTTTGATAGCATTGAAAACAAAGATGCTGTGAGGTGTTTATACCTTTTGCATATAGATCTCTTTGGTCCTATGCCAGTTCACAGCCTAGGTAGGAAGGTCTATACCTTTGTAGTTGTAGATGACTACTCAAGGTTTTCCTGGGTGTTCTTCCTTAGACAAAAATCTGAAACACCTAGTATCTTCCATAGCTTTGTCAAACAAATTCAGAATGAACTAGACAGTACTGTAGTCAAGATAAGAAGTGACCATGGTACTGAATTTCAGTCTGATAGTATGACAAAACTATGTGAAGAATTTGGGATATTTCAAGAGTTTTCTTCACCAAGAACACCTCAGCAAAATGACATTGCTGAGAGGAAAAATAGAACCTTGATTGAGGCTGGTAGGACCCTATTAAGTGACACATCTCTACCAGAATATTTCTGGGCTGAGGCAGTTAATACTGCATGCCATGTAATTAATAGGGCTACCATAACTAAAAGCCACAATAAGACCCCCTATGAGATTGTGAAAGGCAGAAAACCAAACCTATCCTATTTCAGGATCTTTGGTTGTAAGTGCTTTATACTTAACAATGGAAAGTCTTACTTGACTAAGTTTGCTGCCAAGTCCCAAGAGGGAATTTTTGTTGGGTACAGTAACAATAGTAAGGCTTATAGAGTCTACAACTTGTCTTCTCAAGTTGTAGAAGAGTTTGTACATGTAGTATTTGATGAAACTAGACTTATTAACAATGAGTTGTCTAGTAGTATATGCAGCTCCACATGTATAACTAAGAAGATGGACAAGCTCACTATTGAAGAAGAACCTACTGCAAGACAGCAAGTAGTAGATAGTGGCTGCTGTCCAGGGGGAGTACTACATGTACCTTATGAAGAAGAAGTCCAAGGAGTGCAGCAAGATGAAGGAACTGAAGAAGTTCAACCTGAAGCCAGGATGCCTCCAGCTAATAGGCATCTAAGAGATCATCCAGCAGATCAAATCATTGGTGATCTAAGACAAGGGGTACAAACAAGGAGTAGAAATCTGAGTGCAGCACTCTACTCCAGTTTTCTATCCCAAGTAGAGCCAAAGAAGTTTGAAGAAGCCATCCAAGACCCTCATTGGATTGAGGCAATGCAAGAAGAGCTGAATCAGTTCAAGAGGTGCAAAGTCTGGGAGCTTATTCCTAAACCAAAAGACCACAACATAATTGGGACCAAGTGGATCTTTAGGAACAAGATGGATGAACATGGAGTGATTGTCAAGAACAAAGCTAGATTGATTGCTAAAGGATATAAGCAGGAAGAAGGTATTGCATTTGATCAAACCTTTGCTCCAGTAGCCAGACTGGAAGCCATAAGGATGTTCCTGGCCTATGCAACCTATCAAGGATTTAAAGTTTACCAAATGGATGTTAAGTTAGCCTTTTTGAATGGTAATCTAAGGAAGAGGTCTATGTGGAACAGCCATCAGGTTTTGTTGATTCAACTCAACCTAATTATATCTATAGACTTAGGAAAGCTTTATATGGGTTAAAGCAAGCCCCTAGGGCTTGGTATGAAACCCTGTCTAGTTTCCTCATTGAGAATAAGTTCACAAGGGGGAAAATAGACAAGACTCTATTCCTTAGGGAATCCAGAGGTAAGATAATACTAGTCCAAATATATGTAGATGACATCATATTTGGGTCTACTGAGAGTAGTCTTTGCAAAAAGTTTGCAAAACTAATGCAAGGACAATTTGAGATGAGTAGTATGGGGGAACTTAAGTTCTTCTTGGGTCTCCAAGTTAGACAGACTGAGAATGGATTATCCATATGCCAGTCTAAGTTCACCCTAAAACTCATAAGGAAATATGGTATGGATTCATCCAGTACCATGAAGACTCCTATGGGGTCAAGTATGTCTCTTAGCAAAGATGATGCAGGGAAACCTGTAGATGAGACTTTGTATAGAGGGATAGTTGGCTCCCTACTCTATTTGACTGCAAGTAGACCAGATATCATGTATGATACATGTGTCTGTGCTAGGTACCAAGCATGCCCTAAAGAGTCTCATTTGACAGCAGTCAAAAGGATACTGAGATATCTAAAGGGCACTCCTTATCTAGGCCTTTGGTACTCTAGGAATGGAGACTTTGATCTAACAGGTTATTCAGATGCAGATTTTGCAGGCTGCAAAGAAGACAGAAAAAGTACAACTGGAACCTGTCAATTCCTAGGTGGAAGACTGATTTCATGGAGTAGCAAGAAGCAAACAAGTGTGGCTATCTCCACTGCAGAATCAG
This sequence comes from Platanthera guangdongensis, assembly GCA_039583875.1. Lineage (NCBI taxonomy): Eukaryota > Viridiplantae > Streptophyta > Magnoliopsida > Asparagales > Orchidaceae > Platanthera > Platanthera guangdongensis. The sequence goes on from CM077154.1 coordinate 115,307,831, forward strand.
AATATGTGGCTGCAGGAAGTTGCTGTGCTCAACTTCTATGGATACAACATCAGCTTGAGGATTATGGAATTCAGGTAAGTAGAACACCACTATTTTGTGATTCTACTAGTGCTATATCAATTGCAAACAATCCTGTTTCCCATAGTAGAACTAAACATATTGAAATAAAATATCATTTTCTTAGGGAACATGTAGAAAAGGAAGATATTTCACTGGAATATGTAAATACTGATAATCAACTAGCTGATATGTATACTAAGCCCTTAGAAGAAACAAAGTTCAATAGGTTTAAAATTGAACTAGGTATGATAAACTTAGAATAAGTTTATAGAAATGGCTAAGTAAAATAGTGTCGACACACAGAGTTGTCTGTGTCGAGACAGAAAATTGGTGTCGACACTTCAGTGAAAAGGTGTCGACACATCTAGGAAGTTGGTGTCGACACTTCATAAAATTAGTGTCGACACATGATAATTAGGTATCGACACATCCAAGGTGGTGTCGACACATCCAAGGTGGTGTCGACACTTAGGCTTTACTCAGAATTAGTGAAGTAATATCTCGACTAAGTGTCGAGCTAAGTGGTGTCGACACATAAAAAAGTGTCGACACGTATATTCTGTTGACTAAACTTGTGTCGACACATAGGTGTCGAGACATTATAAGTCAGTGTCGACACTTTTCATCAGTGTCGACACAATTTAAGTTAGTTAACCCGCCTTTTCATCTTCAAACCTAGAAAGGTATAAATAGGATTTCGCCATTGTCTGTCGACACGCTCACCAAAGTTTCGAGACCAAACTTGTGTGTCGACACCTCTCTTCTCTCCATTCAAATTCTTCAAACCCTAATGGCGCCAAAGCTCGAGGAGAACGTCAATGAAGGCTATGAACTGGTGCGGCATGTGTTTGACGATGCAGAACAGGAAATCAAGGATGTAGTTACCCTAGTTGCAAATTCAGGGTTAGATTTTCTTGTCTCAGAGCCGACTAAGATCTGGAAGAAAGAAGTTTTAGAATTTCTAAATGGAGCAACCCTAGACGACACTGGATTCAGGATCAAGTCTAGGGTTCATGGAGAAAAGGTGAAGGTATCACCTAAAAGTTTGAGAAAGGTCCTAAATCTACCAAGGACAAAAGAAGAGGATGAAGTTACTGCTTCTAAAACCAGAGATGCATTAACATGGTGTGGTCTAGATTCTAAGCTGAAAATTGGATCTGTATTCAATAGGAAAGGCATGAACAGCCAGGGGAAATTTCTCTCAGAAATTGTTGGAAAAGTGATCTTAAGTAAGCCTGGAGGGCATGACAGGGTATCAGCCCACATGTTCAATCTTATGACAAGGATTATCTTCACCCTGCAAACTGACTGGTCTGTTGTTGTCTTTGATAAGATTAAAGAAAGTCTGAAGAAACCCAATTTGGGTAGGATATTAAGTCTTTACTTGGCTGGTAGTATACCAGAAGTAATGAGTCAAGCTACTGGCACTAAGATCAACCATATGAGGAAGATGGACATGAGGATATTCTCTAGGTGCGACAGAGTTTTATCTAAGGAAATGCCAACACCAGAGAAAATAACTCCTGAGAAGGAAACCCCACTCAAGAAGAAGAAGAAGATAGCTCCAGTAGCTCAAGAATCATCAAGTAGTTCAGAAGAACAAGTTGTCTTCACTCCTGATGAAGAAGACACTGGAGATGCTGGGAAGTCTCTAGCTCAACAAGAAGTTGCTGAGAGGCAGGGGGAGCTACCTCATGCTAGCCCATTACACCAGGATTCTATCCAGGGGGAGCCTCTAGTAGTGGAAGAACCAACTCCACTAGAAAGTGAGCAAGCTACAAACATCATCCTTGAGGTAATCACTGAGATTAATGCTTTAGATTTCCCTATAGAGGATAATGTTTTGTCTGATTCCTTAAATAATGTTAATCAGCAAACTCAGATTGATAGCCAACTCCCAGATGTTGTCATGAAGGACACATCTGTTGCAGCTCAAGTTGTTGATGAGCCAAGGGAATCTCCTGCCCATTCTCCACAAGAATATACAATGGAAGATCTTTTCCTCAATCTAGATCAAACAGACTTTGAGAAAGAAAGTGCTGCTGCTGAGGGGGAGAAGTCTCAAGTTGAGGGGGAGCCAGTGGAAATTCTAGAAAGGCAAGAACCTGAGAATCCCAAGGAAGTTGAGGAGCTACGAAGGGAGAGGGTAGATATTGCAAGTACATCAGCATCTGAAGATGAGGAAGCTGCCAGAGCAAAGAAAAGGAAATTTCAAGTATTCAAGAGGAGGAGCCAGACTTATAAGAAGGCATTGCAAACCATAGCACCACAACCAGCACTACAACCAACTCCATCAGTAGATTACAGTTCTCTGCTTATTGCTATGCAAAAAAAGCTTGATGAACAAAGGCAAGCTCTTGAAAAGTATGTAGATGAAGGGCAAAAATCACTACAATTTGATCTGGCCCAGGACATTAAGTCCATAAGATTTGAAATGAATCTCAATAAGAAGGAGATGACTGACTGCTTCCACAAGCGAGGGAATGCAGTAGTCTATCTAGCAACTCATCAAGAGAAGATAAAAGCTCAAGTAGATGAACTTGAAGTAAAGCAAGGCTATGTACTGGAAAATCAAATCAGAATGAATGATAACTTGACAGCTTCTCACAATGCTATTGTAACTGAGATAAAGAATATATCCACTGCACAGTCTGCAGAAAGTGCCACAGCCAAAGAAACTTTTGATAAGCACTTGCAAGAGAGCCTAACTGCTGTTACAACTGCTATTCAAGACTCTCAGAAGCTCATCACTAAAAAACTCCAAAGGTTGAAACCTTACTTTAAAGATGGAGTCAACTATTTGGATGCCCAAGTAAGATTTCAAAAGGATGATCTAAGAGATCACATAGAAAGAGAAGTCATAAAGGGGGAGAGGGTGTTAGTCAAAGCCAGCTCTGATCATGCCAAGTGGATTTCTAATTATATCAGAGCTACTCTTGGATATCCACCTTTATGTGATGATAACAATGTAGCAGAATCTAGGATACATCCTGCATATCTAGGAGGGGAGCAACCTGAAGTGGCTCAAGTAATCTACCCTCCTCCAGATTTTGATATGATACATGCTGATATACATTCCATGTATAGTCCACCTGAGGGAAAGAAAAATGTCATTATAGAGAAGGTGGTTCAGCCAGTATCTGAGGCTATGCAAGAAGCTTTGCAGAGAGAACATGAAGCTATGTAGAAAGAACATGAATCTAGATTGTCTAAGAAGAGGTTCAGAGAGCAAGCTGAACAAAGGCCTGACTTTGAGCAGTGGAGCCCCACTTCAAGAAACATTATCTTAACTGCATGGAAAGCTGCCAAAGATAATATTCAAGATAGAAACAAATGGTTTTCTGAAATGGAGTGGAGAAAGCATGAGACAAGGCAAGAAGCTATAGTGCAATATAGAAGAAAGGAAAAGATAGGAAAGCTACCTCCTACTGCCCAGGAGCCTAGCAAGTACTTTCCCAAGCCTTATCATTACTTTGAGAGGCAAAAGATTAAAGCTGAAGAGCTAAAGAAGAAGGATCTGAAAGGGAAAAAGTCTGATGATACTGAAGTTGCTGAAGCCCCTATACGAGCCAAAGTACAATCAGGAAAAGGAATTGTGATTAAGGAGGCTGATCAGAATTAGAATAGATTTATCTTAAGTTTACAGTTGCAATATTTTGATTTTAAAACACTCTGTAAATTTTTGTATGATGAATATGATAAAGTGTTAGAACAATGTGATGTGTTATAAATCTATTTCATAATTATTTTGAGATGATATCTGTGTTTACATGTTTTGATTAATACATGTTTATGTTTGCCCTGTTATATAATCCTGCTTTACATCATGCTATGATTTTATTTTGTATGGTGTATATCATTGACTAAGGGTTATGACTTCTCCAAATAGGGGGAGATTGTTGGGTACATTGTTTCTAATATACCTGATTTGAAGAAGCCTCACCCTACTCAATGATATACATCAAAATGTATTTGATGTATTTTGAGTTGCCTTGTGCAGGTTAAGTATTTGCAGGAAAGATGAAAAAGTTTGTAAGTCCATGTGTCGACATCCAGAGGGAAAGTGTCGACACTTAAGAAGACTTCTGTCGACACCCAAGCAAGCAGTGTCGACACTTGGAGTACTTGTGTCGACACCAGGGATGCAGAGTCGACACCAGACAGAAAGTGTCGACACAAGGAGCTGTGTCGACACTCAATGAAGAAAACTCTAGTGAAGCTGTGTCGACACTTAGCAGTTGTGTCGACACCCAGTGAAACTGTGTCTACATCAGAAAGTGTCGACACTTGGAGGCTGTGTCGACACTCAGCAAAAGTCAGCAGAGTCTAAGTATAAGTGTCGACATAATAAAGAATGTGTCGACACTCCGCAGAAGACTCAGCACTTGAAGAAAGTGTTGACACAATGAAGAATGTGTCGACACATAGCAGAAGACTCAACACATGAAGAAAGTGTCGACACTAGGATGCTGTGTCGACACTCAGCAAAGTTCAACAAAATATTCTAAGTACAAGTGTCGACACTAAGAAGATGTGTCGACACTCAGCCAGAGTCTCAACAGAAGAAGAATGTGTCGACACAAGGAGCATTGTCGACACTCAGCAAGTATCAACACAGAAGGCATGTGTCGACACCAAGAAAGATGTGTCGACACTTAATAAGTTCAACACATGAAGATGTGTCGACACAAAGGAGTTGTGTCGACACTTACAAGAATTCAACAAAGTACTGAAGTACAAGGAATTGTGTCGACACTCAATATCAGTGTCGACACATGATGAAGAAGCTGTGTCGAGAAGTGAATTCTACAACACAAGGAGTTGTGTCGACACCTTGAAGGCTAGTGTCGACACTTTGTCAACTTGTGTCGACACTTAGTCTATAAGTGTCGACACTTAAAGACAGACAGTCTCGACACTTTCAGACAGTTACAGATTTTTCAAGAACTGACTGGATGACTTGACAGCTGCCATTCCAGCCGGTCTACTGCACCTGTCAGAGTTGTCAGAAATCAGTTATGAACCGGACCAGCCGGTTACCATGAAGAAGGCCTATAAATAGGCTTATACTGTCTACAGAAACAGATGATCAAGTAATTGAAAAAGAAGAAGATCTAGCTATTCTTTGAAGAATCAAGTGAAGATCTAAGTAGTTGGAGAGAGAGAGCTCCATCCAAGAAGACAGCCGTTGGAACCAGGCTGAGAAGAAGGATTCAGACTTTGTTCTGAATCTTAAGTTGCAGAGATCAAGGATCAGCTACAGGGGAGATCAATCCTATTGTGTTCTACATTCAAGAAGCTTTGAAGAAAAGCCAAGTGAGATTGATCTCAGCAGAGTTCTTCCAAGAACTCATCAAGAACCTATCAACTCATCTCTCTATTCAGAGTTGTAGGTATATAACCTTTGTATCTTAAATTTCTTGTAGGATCCATAGTGATCTGAGTTGTAAGCCTGCAATTATAAAGGCTGAGTGTAGGGCATGTGTGCCTGAGTGTAGGAGATCTAATTCTCTGAGTGTAGGCCTGTTGTGGCTGAGTGTAGGCCTGTTGTGGCTGAGTGTAGGCTTTGTGGAGAAGCTGAGTGTAGGTCTTTGAAGAAGACTGAGTTGTAGGGCCTTGGGCCTGAGCAGTAGGAACCTGTTTTGGGGTTCTGAGTGTAAGATCTGAGGATCTGAGATAGTGAAGGAGTTTGGCCGAATCTAGTACACTACTAGATAGGCGAAGGGGGAAAGTGGATGTACCCAAACCTTGGGGAACCACTATAAATTTGTGTGTTCACTGTGTGCTTGATTGATTGCTGAGATTGCTGATTGATTGCTGTGTAAAAGTAGATATAACTCTGTGATAAAATCTGAATTCTGCCTAAAAAGTTAAAAAGATTACAGTCACCTATTCAACCCCCCCCCCCCCCCCCCTCTAGGTGATTAGGTACAATATCTTTCAGTAGTGAAATAAAATCTGAAGGAATAAATTGCACAATTACTTCCTCTTAGAGATGAAGTATACTCCTTGAAAGAGGAACTCAAGGGCTCTGCTGATACATTAAATCTGAAGGAAATATATCTTGATGAGCTGGAAGAAAAGCTCGTGGTAGAGAGAAAACTCGTTGAGAGTTTCTATAAGCCAAAGAATATTCTCCCTATCATCTATGAGTTCTCAACTCAGAAAAAGGGAAGTGGTCTTGGCCACGTCGGTGTAAAGGTAAAGCAGGAGTACAAAAGGAGGCACAACAGGTTGTACTATTGGTGCTGCGACAAAATTATTCACTTTGGCGCAGATTGTTGGTACAACCCTGCCAATTTTATAACTCCAGAAGTTAGCTATACGAGACCGATCACTCACAAGGTTAATGTTCCTAGTGGTGTTCAGCATACCAGGAACCAAGGACCCAAACACATTTGGGTTTCTAAGGTAAAATGATCTATTTTTGCAGGTATATCCAAAGGCCAATAGAACTCTGATCTGGTATTTGGACAATGGTTGCTCTCAACACATGACCGGGACTAGAAGCCTTTTGCGTGACTATACCCCAGTCAAAGACAGACCAAAAGTCATCTTTGGAGGTTCAGATAGGGGAACAACAAAAGGTTATGGTATGATTTCTAATGACGTAGTCTCTTTCACATACTTTGCTTATGTTGAGGGATTACACCATAATCTCATAAGCATAAGTCAACTATGTGACAAAGGCTACATCGTTGTTTGATAAAGTCGCCTGCAAATTTGGAGACGGTCTGAACAGACACTAGGAGCAGAAATATTTTTTTTTAAACTTCCTTTGCTTAGACAATTCTACCCAGTGTGTTTTATGACAAAAAGTAGTGCGTCTCTTTATGACCAATAACATAAGAGATTAGCACATATTAATTTCAAAACCTTAAATATGATATTTTCTAACAACTTAGTGCGCGATGCCCCCAACATTAAGTGCCTTAAAGAGACTCTATGTCACTCCTATCAAATGGGTAAATAGACACGAGCTACCTTCAAGGGTATTACTGATAAAGATTCGTGAAGAAGCTTATACTTCTTTCATATGGACTTATTTGGTCATATTCCTATTCACAGCTTAGGAGGTAAGGTCTATACGTTAGTAATTATTGATTACTATTCGCAATTCACTTGGGTGTTCTTTCTGAAACACAAGTCAGACACCTTCGATTCTTTAACTAATTTTGTCCGGCAAATTCAGAACGAATTGGACTGCTCAGTGGTCAAAATCAGAAGTTACTATGAAACAGAGTTTGAGTGTGGTGCCAAGACAAAATTTTGTGAAAGCCAAGGTATCTTTCATGAGTTTTGCTCCCCGCGCACTCCACGGCAAAATAGAGTTGTTGAGATAAGAAATAGAACCCTAATTGAAGCATGTACAACCATGTTGAACGACGCTTCACTTCTATAGTACTTCTGGGCTGAAGTAGTCAACACAGCTTGTCACGTGCAAAACAGAGCACTCATTAACAATAACTACCGTAAGTCCCCCTATGAGTTATTGAAGGGAAGAAAACCGACTGTGTCCTACTTTAGAATATTTGGAAGTAAATGCTTCGTAATTAATAATGGGAAGTATTACCACACAAAGTTTACTGAAAAGTATTTTGAAGGTATTTTTGTAGGATATAGTAGCCATAGTCAGGCATATAGGATTTTCAATAAGAAAAATCTGGTGGTATAAAAGTCAATAAATGTTATATTTGATGAGACTAGCATGCTTTATAGCAGCTTATCTAGTGTTATTGGTGCAGATGTAGGTACCAGGTTCGAGGAACTTAGCTTGGATGATGCTGTCATGGAAGAAGCTCCAAGCTCAGTCAAGCTCGTCGACCAAGGCTTGGTGGATGAATAACCCATAGAGGAGGAATTGCCCCATCCTACAGAGGCGACACCAGATGTTGCAGAGCCTACTGGAGGAAGAGCAAGGAACCTAGGGCTCAGACACCTAAGAGATCACCCAGCTGATCAGATCATTGGAGAGCCTGGCGATGGTGTTAGAACCAGAAGAGGTACAACTAATGAGATTTTGCATCTCAGTTTTCTGTCGCAGGTTGAGCCAATGAAATTCGAAGAGGCACACATGGATGCGTCTTGGATTTTGGCAATACAGGAGGAGCTCAACCAGTTTAAATGATGCAAAGTCTGGGAGCTGGTGCCCAGACCAAAGGGACAGAACGTGATCGGTACTAAATGGATTTTCAGAAACAAGCTGGACGAACACGGTGTAATTATCAAGAACAAAGCCAGGCTTGTAGCACAAGGTTACAAACAAGAAGACGGGATCGACTTCGACCAAACATTTGCTCAGTGGCTCGGCTCGAGGCGATCAGGTTATTTCTTGCGTATGCTGCCCTCAAAGGCTTCACTATCTACCAAATGGACGTGAAGTCAGCATTCCTCAACGGGAATATGAAAGTGCAAGTATACGTAGCACAACCCCCAGGTTTTGTCAATTCTAAGTCCCTTGAACATGTTTATTTTTTTAAATAAAGCATTATACAATTTAAAGCAAGCTCACTGAGCTTGGTACGAGATGTTGTCTAGCTTTCTTCTTGAGAATATGTTCATAAGGGGAAAGATAGTCAAGACATTATTCCTTAGGGAAGTTAAAGGCAAGATTTTGTTAGTGCAAATATATATCGACGACATCATATTTGGCTCTCTGGAAGACAGACTTTGCAAAAGGTTTTCTAAACTTATGCAAGAGAAGTTTGAAATGAGCAGTATGGGTCAGCTGAAGTATTTCTTAGTACTTCAGGTGAAGTAATCTGAAGATGGAATTTTCATCTCTCAGACGAAGTTCACCAAGTATCTTCTTAAGAAATTCAGAATGGAGAGTGCATCCTCTATGAAGTCTCTAATGGGTTCAACTGTGTCTCTAGACAAGGATGAGAAAGGGAAACCTTTTGATGAAACCAAGTACAGAAGCATAATTGGATTCTTACTCTACCTGACTGCCAGTAGACCAGATATAATATTTTCAACATGTGTCTGCGCTAGATATCAGGTGAACACTAAGGAATCTAATCACGTCGCTGCAAAGCGGATTTTAAGATACCTTAAGGGTATAACTAATCTTGGCTTATGGTGCCCAAGAAGTAATGATGTCGAGCTAATTGGCTTTTCAGATGTTGATTTTGCAGGAAGCATAAATGATAGGAAAAGTACTTCCGGGACGTGCCAATTCCTCGGAAGACGACCTATTTTATAGAGCATTAAGAAGCAGAATTTGTTGGAGCATGCATTCCACGCTTCTTTGATTTTCTAATAACAAATCTAATTTGTATTTGATCTTTGGGTGTTTATGATATGCAAATATCACAAGTCTAACTCTATTGGTTTCTGGGTGATATTTCGGGTCAGAACAGATGGGCATTGAAGATATCGCCAGGCGATATTAGGTATCGCCCACAGGCGATAGCGAATTCTGCGCTCGACGATCGGCGAATCTGAAAGTGTTTAGTTGTCTACCTAAATTACCTAGGGGGGTGAATAGGTGAGTTGTTCGCCTTTTTGTGAAATAAAAAATTACTGCTCTAAGTACAAAAATCTACCAAGCATTCACAGACAACAAGAGATTTATAGTGGTTCCCCAACCTTGGGTACATCCACTTTCCATTCACCGATCTAGCAAATCACTAGACTCGGCTACTCCACTATCTCGGATTGAAACCAATCCTACGCCTCGGAACAAAGTTCCTACAACTCGATCCACAACACGGATCTACACTCAAAAGATGAAAACTTCCTACAACTCGGAGACAAAAGCTCCTACACTTGGAGAGGAATCTCCTACAAGAATAAATTGAGAAAATGAAACACAAACAATAATAATTCTCAGATCTTGAAAATCTCGGCCAAGGCCTTCTTCCTTTGAACTTGCGGCTTTATCAGAAAACTTGAAGAAGAGTCTCGGCAAGATCTGCATCTGAAATTTCTTTGACTCATACGATCCAAGAGATGATGAGGAGTTGAAGAACAATCTCGATCTGTAAGTCGACTTGATCAGAATCTCTTTGAACGCAAGCCCTAGGTGATTTGCACGATGATGGTCGGCGACGGCTTTCATTTTTGGAAAGATAAAATTTCGATTCAGATTTCTTAGAATTATCTTTTCAGCACTTGTTAGGGTTGGTCGATTTGACAAGACCTTATATAAGGTCTCCCTAATGGTCATAATTAGCATTAATGATGTCCACGTGGACCAATCACGTCACATCATTTGAAAATCCCGTCGGTTCTGTACTTAGCAAAATTCTAGAAAAAACTGACTGAATCACTCGAGTGAGAGATAAGCTACTCGAGTACTAATATGAGTACTCGAGTGGACAGTATCAGACAACTCGAGATGAATTCCTTGAGAAAATTCAGAACAGAACTTATAATCATTCGAGTGGAATAAGATTTACTCGAGTGCTAGAAAGTTTACACGAGGCGTGGAAATGAACTACTCGAGTGCTAGAAGTATTACTCGAGAAAAAGACTTAGCAAATTTTTCTGGGAGATGAAATCTGGTTACTCGAGTACTGGATTTAGATTACTCAAGAAGTTGATTGACTACTCGAGTACAGGAATTTTACTACTCGAGTATAAGACTTGGAAAAATCCTGAGAGATAAAATCTGGTCACTCGAGTACTAGATCTGGACTACTCGAGAAGTAGAAAGGCTACTAGAGTACATGAAAAACTACTCGAGTGGGGTAAGTACATCACGAGAATCTTCCTTCTGTCACTCGATATAAAGTATTCATCTACTGGAGTGGTTAAGTTGACTACTCGAGTAAAGTACTTAGAATATTTTTTGAGAGGGAAAAACTGTTAACTCGAGAATAAAAGAAAGTCTACTCGAGTAATGGACTTGGCCAATCGAGAGCTCTGTTCAGACTACTCGAGAATCAATTCCCTTACTCAAGTTCAGACAGACTTACTCGAGTATTTACTAAGTGTTCAACTCGAGTACTTAAGCTTCTACTCGAGTGAAATACTTGGAATATTTTCCTTCTTGAGAATTTTCCTTTCTTCAATAAAATCAGCAACACTTCTTTCTCTAATCAATCCTAGTGCTTGAATATGAAGTGTATTCCAATAGAGAGGCTACACATGATTCAACACCATGTATCACACAATGAGGGATTACATTGTATGGTCCTGTGTTTGGTGACCCATTGTAGACTGACATTGGTCTACACTTGGCAATTTAGTCATGCAAACACATAACTCAAACAATACATTAAATATAACTTAATTCATCTTAGTTCAAGGGTGACTTCACCAAATCTGTGTTATTGTGAATATAATACCCAACAATCTGCCTCTATTTGTAGAAATCAGAACCCTCTACACTAAGGTGAATTTTATAGACAAACAAAGAGCTATATGTGCAAGATAGAAATCGAAGTAATAAGCACACATAATATAAGCAGAGAGTAGATGATCAAAATTAAAGATTATATAATTAGAATTGTCAAAAAAAATCATTTCTACACAATTCTCATCCATACTCTTGTAACTTCCTTCAATCTAGACTGGATGTTGTTGTTTATCCTTCTTCTCTTGTTGTCTCCTCTGATAACTGTAAGGTTTTGGATAATACTTGGGAGGCTTTGGAGGAGTAGCATGGTTGTTTCTTCCATGTTCTCTATCATGCAGTCTTCTCTTGGTCATAGACTTCTCATAAAAGTCCCATTCTTGGGGGTTGTAATGATCATGTCTATTTTCATTGAAGTCCAAGACTAACTTTAAAGTATCCAGAATAAGTGACTTTGAAGTAGGAGACCAAATTTCTGCAAATTCTGGAGCCTTCCTTTTCTCTGTATCTGGAACTAGAATGGACCTACTAGCAGAGGATCCATCACCATATCTTCTCTTCTTTGGAATGTGAATTCAGGAGGAGCTTGAAGAAATATGTCTGCTGGATCAGCCTACAAAACCTGAGCATAAGATTCTAGAGGAGGAGCTTCAAAGACTTTAGGTCTTGGAGGGAAGGTAGGCTGAGGAGCAGGAACTGGAGCAACAGGAGATAGGGGATTCAGATGATGGGGCATAATATTAGGATCAGCTTGAAAATCAAGGAGTATCTTGTTATGCATCCATACAACTATATCATAAGTATGGAATTTTATACTTTGGATCTGACCCAGCACATCATCATGAATTTCTTTCAGCTTAGCGTCCCAGAGTGTTTGCTTGTTGGCATCTGATTTCGCTAAATATTCTTTGACTAAATTCTCCCCCTTTCTGACTTCTAGAGTCAGAGTACTTATTGTAGGGTACATTGGTTCTAATGTACCTGATTTGAAGAAGCTTCACCCTACTCAATGATATACATCAAAATGTATTTGATGTATGTTGAGTTTACTTGTGCAGGTTAAGTATTTGCAGGAAAGATGAAAAAGTTTCTAAGTCCATGTGTCGACACCCAGAGGGAAAGTGTCGACACTTAAGAAGACTTGTGTTGACACCCAGGCAAGTAGTGTCGACACTTGGAGTACTTGTGTCGACACCAGGGATGCAGAGTCGACACCAGACAGAAAGTGTCGACACAAGGAGCTGTGTCGACACTCAATGTAGAGAATTCCAGTGAAGAAGTGTCAACACTTAGCAGTTGTATCGACACCCAATGAAACTGTGTCTACATCAGAAAGTGTCGACACTTGGAGGCTGTGTCGACACTCATCAAAAGTCAGCAGAGTCTAAGTATAAGTGTCGACACAAGAAAGAATGTGTCGACACTCAGCAGAAGACTCAACACTTGAAGAAAGTGTCGACATAAGAAAGAATGTGTCGACACTCAGAAGAAGACTCAACACTTCAAGAAAGTGTCGACACAAGAAAGAATGTGTCGACACTCAGAAGAAGACTCAACACTTGAAGAAAGTGTCGACACAAGGAGCTGTGTCGACACTTAGCAAAGATCAGCAAAATTCTAAGTACAAGTGTCGACACTAAGGAGATGTGTCGACACTCAGCCAGAGTCTCAACAGAAGAAGAATGTGTCGACACATGGAGCAGTGTCGACACTCAGCAAGTATCAACACAGAAGGCATGTGTCGACACCAAAAAAATGTGTCGACACTGAACAAGTTCAACACATGAAGATGTGTCGACACAAAGGTGTTGTCGACACTTACAAGAATTCAACAAAGTACTGAAGAACAAGAAGTTGTGTCGACACTAAATATCAGTGTGGACACATGAATAAGAAGCTGTGTCGAGAAGTGAATTCTATAACACAAGGAGTTGTGTCGATACCTTGTAGGCTAGTGTCGACACTTTGTCAACTTGTGTCGACACTTAGTCTATAAGTGTCGACACTTAAAGACAGACAGTCTCGACACTTTCAGACAGTTACAGATTTTTCAAGAACTGACTGGATGACTTGACAGCTGCCATTCCAGCCGGTTTACTGCACCTGTCAGAGTTGTCAGAAATCAGTTATGAACCGGACCAGCTGGTTACCATGAAGAAGGCCTATAAATAGGCTTATACTGTCTACAGAAAAAGAGGATTAACAGTTCATTAACAAGAAGAAGATCTAGCTATTCATTGAAGAATCAAGTGAAGATCTAAGTAGTTGGAGAGAGAGAGCTCCATCCAAGAAGTCAGCCATTGGAACCAGGCTGAGAAGAAGGGTTTAGATTTTGTTCTGAATCTTAAGTAGCTGAAATCAAGGATCAACTGCAGAGGAGATCAATCTTATTGTGTTCTACATTCAAGAAGCTTTGAAGAAAGCCAAGTCAGTTTGATCTCAGTTGAGTTCTTCCAAGAACTCATCAAGAAACTCTCAACTCTTCTCTCTTTTCTCTGAGTTGTAGGGTTTACATTTTGTATTCATATTATCTTGTAGGATCCTTAGGGATCTGAGTTTGTAAGCCTGTAATTATAAAGGCTGAGTGTAGGGCCTGTGTGACTGAGTGTAGGAGATTTGTATCTCTGAGTGTAGGCCTATTATGGCTGAGTGTAGGCCTTAGTGGCTGAGTGTAGGCTTTGTGAAGAAGCTGAATGTAGGCTTTGTGAAGAAGCTGAGTTGTAGGGCCTGGGGCCTGAGCTGTAGGAACCTGTTTTGGGGTTCTGAATGTAAGATCTGAGGATCTGAGATAGTGGAGAAGTTTGGCCGAATCTAGTACACTGCTAGATAGGAGAAGGGGGAAAGTGGATGTACCCAAACCTTGGGGAACCACTATAAACCTGGGTGTTCACTGTGTGTATGTGTTTTGCTGTGATTATTGATTGCTTGCTGTGGAAAAGTAGCTATAATTCTGTGATATAAATCTGTATTCTGCCTAAAAAGTTAAAAAGATTCAAGTCACCTATTCACCCCCCCTCTAGGTGATTAGGTGCAATATCTTTCAAGTGGTATCAGAGCCAGGTTAATCAAAAAGGGACTTAACTGTCAGAGTAGATCCTGTTGGCAGATTCAGTCTAAGTACATTACAGAATCAAGAAAATCAAGAACCATGGGTTCCACTGAGAATCATAAGGAATTGGGATTCATGAAGCTACCCATTTGTAGAAAAGAAATATTTGGCATCTGGAAGGAAAGAGTGAGACTATTTATGGAGGCCTCAGACCCTAGAATATATATCACAGTGAAAGAAGGGCCCTATGTGCCCATGAAAGTTTCAGTTCTTGATGCAAATCAGAGAACACCTAAGGATTTCTCTGAAATGACAAAGGATGAGATAATTCTAGCCACAATGGACAAGAGGGCTCAAAATATCATTGTGAGTGCTATAGATGATGCTACCTTTCAGAATTTGATACATTGTAAGACATCCAAGGAGATATGAGATACTCTTATTGTGTACATGGAGGGTTCTGAAGAAGTGAGGCAGGACAAAAAATCCTTATTAAACCAAGAATATGAAAGCTTTAGGCAAGGTAGGGCTGATAACATAACTGAATGCTATAAGAAGTTCTATAGGATTGTGAATGAGCTAATGTCCTATGGAAGAGAGTTCAGTAATTATGAGCTTAATGATAAGTTTCTAAGGTCCCTTACAAAATATTTGGACACCAAGATCTGTGTCATAAGAGAAATGAAAAAGTTAACAGAAATTCCTCCACCAACACTGTTTGGAAAACTGCTGTCCTATGAAATGCAATTGATGGTGAGGAAAGAAGAGGAGAAGACTACAAGAAGTGAACATAAAGAAAGGACAGTGGCATTTAAAACAGAAGCCCCCAGAAAGTACAAAAGTAAGTCACTAACTCCACCACCAAAAGTAGCTGAAACTGAGTCAGATGAGTCAGCAAGTAGAAAGTCTGAAAGCAGTGAAAGTGATGAGAACTTTGCTGCCTTCACAAGACACTTTCAGAAGTTCTTAAAGAAGAAATAGTGGAGGACAAATCCATCTACTTCACAGGGTAAAGAAGACTATTATCAGAACAAAAAGTAATCAAAGAAAGAAAGGAAAAAGACCAAGTCTAGCAAAGCAACTCTTTCAAAAATTATTTGTTATTGCTGTAATAGACAAGGACATGTTATTGCAGACTGCCCAGAGAAAAGGAAGGAGTCTAATGACAAGAAGAAGACTCAATTCAAGGGCAAGAAAGAAAGATCTTTTGTTGCCAAAAAGGATAAGAGCCTGTCAGACATTTCTTCATCAGAAACTGAGTCAGATGCTGAAGCATACATAGGACTGTTTGCTGAGGAAGAGGAAGAACAGTTCATCCAGATCATGAACTCTATATATGAACAAGAGGACAGTCAGTGCCAAGGACTGATGACATTGACAGAAAGTGATAAAATCCAGGAGCAGCCTGGACCTAGTAAGGTACAAAACTTTCAGTTCAATTTCTTGTGCTAGTTCAGAATCAGATTCATCATCATCAAATGATGAGAGTGCATCTGAGTCTGAAGAGGATATTCATCAATTGATAGATGAATATAAAGTTCTGTTGCAAGCATTTAAGAAATGCAAATCCTTGGCCAAGAGTCAAGCTAAGGAGATTGCAAGTCTCAAAGTGGCTGCAACTGATTTTGAGAAAATGATTGATCAAAAACTGAATGAGATAGCCAGAATGAAGCACATAACTGTGATTCAGATGGGAACTATAACTTTTAAGAATGATCAAATCAAAAGTCTGGAGATTAATCTTCAGAAGGAGAGAGATTTGGTTGCTAGGTTTTCTAAATTAAAGTCAGTTCTACCCTTAATTGATGAATTTGTTCATCAAAAAGGTAAAGCTGGACTGGGGTTTACTAAACCTAGGAGTTCAAAGTCCAAGGGCAAAGCCCAGCTCTCACAAGCCAGCTGTTTAAGAATGTACCTAAGCAAAGGTACAACAGGTTTGAGTGTTGGTGCTGTGGCAAGGTAGGCCACTTTGCCATGGACTGTTGGCACAATGCAAGTGCCAAAGTGAATAGCAAACTGCCTGTTGTAAAACCTATAGGTAGCTTTGTTAGGAAGCAAACTAACCAGTACCAAGGACCCAAGAATTCTTTGGGTTCTAAGGTTCACTAATCTGTTTTGCAGGTAAGTCCAAGTGGCCATGCCCCAATATGGTACTTGGACAGTGGATGTTCCAGGCACATGACTGGAACAAGGGGATTGCTAAAGGACTTCACTCCAATCAAAGATGGTCCAAAAGTCACCTTTGGTGGTTCTGAAAAAGGAGTCATCAAGGATTTTGGAAACATTTCTAGCTCCCATATAACTATTACTCAAGTGACTTATGTCAAAGGTTTGAAACATAATCTTATTAGTATGAGTCAATTGAGTGATGTAGGATATGACATCTCATTTGTCAAAGATGGTTGTCATATCAGGAGGTCAAATGATCAAGAGATCATTTTGACTGGTTATAGAAAAAGCAATGTCTACTGCCTAGACATTATGGTTGAGAACAATGGTTCTCCAGTGTGTCTTGTAGCTGATGAGACAGTCTCTTATTGTGTCAAATGGCACAAGAGGCTTGCCCATCTAAACTACAAGACAATTGGCCAACTCTTTAGCAAAGAGTTAGTGAGGAATGGTCCTCAAGTTAAGTGTATTAAATATGGAATATGCTCAGCTTGTCAAAAGGGCAAGCAGACTAGATCCATCTTTAGTAGCATTGAATACAAAGATGCTATGAGGTGTTTATACCTCTTGCATATGGATCTCTTTGGTCCTATGCCAGTTCACAGCCTAGGTAGGAAGGTCTATACCTTTGTAGTTGTAGATGACTACTCAAGGTTTTCCTGGGTGTTCTTCCTTAGATAGAAATCTGAAACACCTAGTATCTTCTATAGCTTTGTCAAACAAATTCAGAATGAACTAGACAATACAGTGGTCAAAATAAGAAGTGACCATGGTACTGAGTTTCAGTCTGATAGTATGGCAAAACTATGTGAAGAATTTGGGATATTTCAAGAGTTTTCTTCACCAAGAACACCTCAGCAAAATGACATTGCTGAGAGGAAAAATAGAACCTTGATTGAGGCTTGTAGAACCCTATTAAGTGATACATCACTGAAAGATATAGTACCTAAACACCTAGAGGGGGGGGGGGGTGAATAGGTGACCTAATTCTTTTTTAAACTTTAATGGCAGCAATCAGTTATAACACAGAATCTACTCTACTTTTACAATCACACAGCATACACAGCAAAGCACAGCACATCAGACATAGAGTTTTATAGTGGTTCCCCAAGCTTTGCATACATCCACTTTCCCCCTTCGCCTATCTAGCAGTGTACTAGATTCGGCCAAACTTCACCACTGTCTCAGAACCCAAACTGGTTCCTACACCTCAGGCCCAAGGCCCTACAACTCAGCTTTTCCACAAAGCCTACACTCAGCCACAAAGGCCTACACTCAGCCAACAAGGCCTACACTCGGCCACCAAGGCCTACACTCAGAGATTTCAATCTCCTACACTCAGGCTCTCAAGCCCTACCCTCAGCATTTATAATTACAGGCTTACAAAACACTCTGATCCAAAGGATCCTACAAGATAAAAATGAATTTACAATTGTTAACTCAACAACCCAAAGACAAGAGAGGGAGGTTGTGAGTTTCTTGATGAGTTCTTGGAAGAACTCAGCTGGATTCAATCTGACTTAGCTTTCTTCAAAGCTTCTTGAAAGTATAACTCAATTAGATTGACTCCTTCTGCAGTTGATCCTTGACCTCTGCTTCTTAAGACCCAGAATGAATCTGAATCCTTCTTCTCAGCCTAGTTCCAACGGCTGATTTCTTGGATGGAGCCCTCTCTCTCCAACTTCTTAGATCTGCGCTTGGACAGCTAGATCTTCTTGATTTGATCCTTGATCAATAACTTGAAAAACTCTGTGAACCACTTTTTGAATTGCTTCAACAACCTCAACAACAAATATTTCTGTAGACTGTATGAGCCTATTTATAGGCCTTCTTCATGGTAACCGGCTGGTCCGGTTCATAACTGTCTTCTGACATCTCTGACAGGTGCTGTAGACCGGCTGGAACGGCAGCTGTCAAGTCATCCAGTCAGTTCTTGAAAGTTCTCTAACTGTCTGAAAGTGTCGAGACTTTCTGTCTTTAAGTGTCGACACTTATAGACCAAGTGTCGACACAAGTTGTGTAAGTGTCGACACAAGTATACAAGGTGTCGACACAAATTCTTGTGTTGTAGATTCTATGTCTCGACACAGTTTCTTCTGCATGTGTCGACACTGAAATTGAGTGTCGACACAAGTACTTGATCTTCTGTAACTTGCTGAATTCTTCTAAGTGTCGACACATCTCCTTTGTGTCGACACAACTTCTTGTGTTGAATCTGTTAAGAGTCGACACTACTTCTTGGTGTCGACACATAGTCTTCTATGTTGATACTTGCTGAGTGTCGACACAGCTCCTTGTGTCGACACTTGATTCTTCTGTTGAGACTTCAGCTGAGTGTCGACACATCTCCTTAGTGTCGACACTTGTACTTCGAATATTTTGTCGATCTTGCTGTTCTTTGCTAAGTGTCGACACAGCTCCATGTGGCGACACTTTCTTCAAGTGTAGAGTCTTCAGCTTAGTGTCGACACATTGTTCTAGGTGTCGGCACTTACTTCATGTGTTGACTCTTCTGTTGAGTGTCGACACATTGTTTTGAGTGTCGACACATACACTTAGTCTCTGCTGACTTTTGCTTAGTGTGGACACAGCTCCAAGTGTCGACACTTTCTGGTGTAGACACAGCTTCACTGGGTGTCGACACAGCTCCTTGTGTCGACACTTTCTGTCTGCACTTTTCTTCATTGAGTGTCGACACAGCTCTTTGTGTCGACACTTTCTGTCTGGTGTCGACTCTGCATCCCAGGTGTCGACACAATGACTACAAGTGTCGACACTGCTTGTCTGGGACTCGACACAAGTCTTCTTAAGTGTCGACACTTTCCCTCTAGGTGTCGACATATGGACTTAGAAATTTTTGCTTCAGTCCTGCAAATACTTAACCTGCACAAGTAACTCAAAAACACATCAAATACATTTTGATGTATATCATTGAGTTGGTGAGGCTTCTTCAAATCAGGTACATTTAAACCAATGTACCCAACAATCTCCCCCTATTTGGAGTAGTCATAACCCTTAGTCAATGATATACACCATTCATAATTAAAATTACACAATGATGTAAGGCAGGATAATATACAGCAGGGTAAACATAAACATGTATCAATTTCACATGTATACAAATTCATCATCACAGAACAAATATGAAATAGACATAGACATCATCACAGAACAAACATGAAATAGATTAATCATATATTGTTCAAATATCTGTCTTATACAGTTTCAGAAGTTCACAAAAATGTTTTACATCAAAAAGATTACACAGTAAACTTTAAGAAAATTCTAAATCTATTTCAGTTCAGGTTCCTTGATAACTATTCTTTTGCCAGCATGAACTTTAGCTTGGACAGGAGCATCAGCAACATCAGCATCAGCAGGCTTCTTGCCTTTCAGATCTTTCTTCTTAAGCTCTTCTGCTTTAATCTTCTGTCTTTCAAAATAATGGTATGGCTTAGGAAAGTACTTGCTAGGCTCCTGGGCAGTAGGAGGTAGCTTTCCCATCTTTGCCTTCCTTCTGTATTGGACAATTGCCTCCTGTCTAGATTCATGTTTTCTCCATTCAGCTTCAGAGAACCATTTGTTCATGTCATGAATGTTGTCTTTGGCAGCTTTCCAGGCAGTTAATATAATGTTTCTAGAGGTAGGGCTCCATTGCTCAAAATCTGGTCTCTATTCAGCTTGTTCCCTAAACCTCTTCTTAGACAATCTTGTCTCTTCTTCTTTTTGTAATGCCTCTTGCATGGCTTCAGATATAGGCTGAACAACCTTTTCAATAATCACATTGTCCTTGCCCCCAGGTGGGCTGTACATGGTCTGTACATCAGCATGCACCATTTCAAAATCTGGAGGAGGATAAATGACTTGAGCTACTTCTGGTTGCTCACCTCCTAGATATGCAGGGTTAATTCCAGATTCAGCAACATCATTGTCATCACACAGAGGAGGATATCCAAGTGTAGCTCTGATAGAATTTGATATCCACTTAGCATGGTCAGAGCTTGCCTTGACTAACACTCTCTCCCCCTTTATGACTTCTCTAGCCATGTGATCTCTGACATCATCCTTCTGAAATCTGATTTGATTATCCAAATATTTGACTCCATCTTTAAAGAAAGGTTTGAGCTTTTGAAGTTGTTCAGATATGGCCTTCTGGGAGGCTTGGATAGCAGTCTTAACAGCAGAGAGTTCTTCTTGGAATACTTTATCAAATTCAGCTTTAACAGCAGCAGTAGAAGTAGAAGGTACAGCAGTCTGGTTCTTTAATTCTGTGACAATAGCATTATGGGAAGCAGTAAGATTGTCATTCATCCTTATCTGATTTTCAAGTACATACCCTTGCTTCAATGCTATGTCATCTACTTGTGCTTTTATCTTTTCTTGGTGTGTAGCCAAGTACACCACTGCATTTCCACCCTTGTGGAAGCAGTCTGTCATTTCTTTCTTGTTAAGGTTCATTTCAAACCTTATAGACTTGATATCTTGGGCCAGATCAAATTGCAATGATTTCTGCCCTTCATCCACATACTTCTCTATTGCTTTTCTATGTTCATCCAGTTTAATCTGCATTGCCACCATTAAAGCACTATAATCAAAAGATGGTGTTTGCTGAACTATAGGCTGTGGTGCAATAGATTGTAGAGCTTTCTTATAACTTTGGCTTCTTCTCTTGAATATATAAAGTTTCTTTTGCTTAGACCTTGTAGCCTCCTCATCTTCAGATTCTGAGGAGCTGGCTATTTCCACCCTCTCCTTAGGGCTTGGAAGCTTCTCAGGTTGCACATCTGGAGCTTTCTCAGTTTCTTGCCTTATAGGCTCTTCCAGAATCTGCACTTGCTCCCCCTCAACAGCAGCATCAGTTTCCTTGTCAAAATCTGCTTGATCCAGATTTAGGAATAAATCTTCCATGGTATATTCTTGTGGAGACTGTGCAGGAGAAATTCTAGGTTCTTCAACCACTGGATCAGGAACCACTTGAACAACAGCAGATGTGTCTTCTATAACAGCATCTGGAACTTGACTATTCAGCTGAGTTTGCTGATGATAATCAGACAAATCAGTATCTTCCATAGAAAAATCTAAAGTGTTTAGTTCAGTGATTACCTCTAGTATGATGGTGGTTGCTTGTTCACTTTCCAGTGTAGTTGGTTCTTCTACAACTGGAAGCTCCCCCTGGCTGTGATCCTTGTGGATGGGGCTAGCTTGAGGTAGCTCCCCCTGGATCTCAGCAACCTCTTGAGGAGTAGGATATTTCACTGCAGGCTCTTTCACATTCTCATCAGGTGTGAAGACAACCTGTTCTTCACTTTCAGAGCTGCTAGTGGACTCTTGTGCCACTGGAACTGTCTTCCTTTTCTTCTTGGGAGGAATTTCTTTCTCAACAACGATCTTCTCAGGGGTTGGCATCTCTTTAGACAACACCCTGTCCCATCTTGAGAACAACCTCATGTCCATTTTCCTCATGTGATTAATTTTGCTTCCAGCAGATTGTTGCATTACCTTAAGGTATGGTTCCAGCAAGATAAAGACTTATGATTCTGCCCAGGTTGGGCTTCTTCAGACTTTCCTTGATTTTCTCAAATACTATAACAGACCAATCAGTTTTTAGTGTGAAGATTATCCTTGTCATTATACCAAACATATGGGCAGACACTCTGTCATGCCCTCCTGGCTTGCTGAGTAGTACTTTGTCAACAATTTCAGAAAGAAATTTTCCTTGACTGTTCATGCCTTTTCTGTTGAAAACAGAACCAATCTTCAGCTTAGAATCAAGTCCACACCAGGTTAGAGCTTCCCTGGTCTTTGATGCAGTAACTTCATCTTCCTCTTGAGTTCTTGGAAGCTGTAGAATCTTCCTCAGACTTTTTGGTGATACCTTGACCTTCTCACCATGAACTCTGGATTTGATTTTGTATCCAGATTCGTCCACCTTTGCTCCATTGAGGAATTCAAGTACCTCTTTCTTCCATATCTTAGTAGGTTCTGAAACGAGATATTCTAACCCAGAATCGACAACTAGGGTTATCACGTGCTTGATTTCTTGCTCAACATCCTTAAAGGCGCCGCGCACCAGCTCGTAACCTTCGTTGACATTCTCCTCTAGCTTAGGCGCCATTAGGGTTTGTAGAATTTGTCTTGAGAGAAGAGAGGTGTCGACACAGAAGTTTGGTCTCGAAACTTTGAAAGCGTGTCGACAAACAAAGACAAAGCCCTATTTATACCTTTCTAATTTTGAAGATGAACAGGCGGGACAGCAAACTTAAAATGTGTCGACACTGGCAATAAGTGTCGACACTGACTTATAATGTCTTGACACATATGTGTCGACACATATTTAGTCAACAGATTTTATATGTCGACACTTGGTTATGTGTCGACACAACATAACTCGACACATTGTCGAGACTTTACTTAGAAAATTCTGAGTAAATACTAAGTGTCGACACCACTTTGGATGTGTCGACACCTACTTGGCATGTGTCGACACTAATATTCTGAAGTGTCGACACCAACTTCCTAGATGTGTCGACACCTATGTCCTGAAGTGTCGACACCACTATTCTGTGTCGACATAGTCTTGTCTATGTGTCGACACCTTTTTACTTGGCCAATTTCAATTCTGTAAACTTACTCTAAGTTTATCATTCCTAGTTCAATTTTAAATCTATTGAACTTAGCTTCTTCTAGGGGCTTAGTATACATATCAGCTATGAAAGGGGAAACTAGATCTGATATACTCTAAAGGGGGGGTGAATAGAGTATATGGTGCTTTTTAAAATACAAAGAAAAACTTTTGCAAAGCTTTACAACAATTGTTGCAATGAGTGTAAGCAGGGAAGCAGAAGTAAAACTAATCACAAAACTAAGCTATGCAGAAACTAAACACAAGAAAATCTAGGCCAGAAACAAAAAGAAAACATGTAGAACCAGATGACACAAGGAATTAT
Organism: Platanthera guangdongensis; assembly: GCA_039583875.1. Classification (NCBI taxonomy): domain Eukaryota; kingdom Viridiplantae; phylum Streptophyta; class Magnoliopsida; order Asparagales; family Orchidaceae; genus Platanthera; species Platanthera guangdongensis. The sequence goes on from CM077154.1 coordinate 115,331,358, forward strand.
AGTGGTTCCCCAACTTGGGTACATCCACTCTTCTACCACCCTAGGTAGGAATCCACTACAGGATGAGTTGATCAGGTGTCCTGGGCACCAATGAGCTTTTGATAAGGTGCTCAAAAACCAAAACAGATTTTTTGATCAGGTGTCTTGCCACCAATGAGCTTTTGACAAGGTGCTCAAAAACCAGATTCAAACTTTTGAAGGGAGTTTGAAAAACCCTTTACAGAGTGGGGGTGAGAGAGTGATGGCAGTCTTCTCTTTCTCAAACAACTGAGAAGACTAAGTGGATTGATTTCAAAGCTCCCCCTGAGTCCTTGATCTTCAGGAAGATGAGCTTTGCTGAGGGTGATAGGCCTTCAAAGATAGATCTCCAGCAAAAGATGATTTCAGCAAGCTGAAATGTTGAGTGTCTGGAGTCTTGAAATGATGTTGGCCTTGAACACTTGAGAGCTGAAGAGATCTGAAGATTTGTTTGAAAGCTTGATCTCTTTGATGAGTGTTCTTCAGAATTCTTGTTGACAGAATATTGAGAGAGTCTCTGTATTCTGAGTTGTGTGTTGTTCTTGTCAATCTCTGTATTTCTTCAGTATTTCATTCAAAAACATTCTCTTTTATTCTCTGTGTCTGAATAGGATATTACTCTGTCAAAGATAGCCGTTGGTCTGCATTGATTACAGCCTTAATTGCATAATTTGTTCTGAAGGAAAGTCCACTGATTTGTTCCTTGAAAAATCCCTTGAAACTTGCTCCAGAAGTAAATGAAAACGGCTGGCAGATCTTCTGAATTAAATGCAGAATAACTTCTATCTGATTTGAATTTGAATTCTGAAAGATAACTGAAATCGTCGAACTGAGCTCTGCTATCGTCGAGCTGAGCTCAGCGAACTGGAAAATGCAAGCAGCAAAGAAATCGTCGATCTGAGCTCAAAGATCGTCGAACTGAGCTCAGAGATAAGGATCCAGTGCAGAGTCAAAATCGTCGACCTGAGCTCAGCGATCGTCGAATGGAGTTCGACGATATTGAGAAGTTGAGCTCAGCGATCGTCGACCAGAGCTCGACGATATTATGAGGGTTGAGCTCAGCGATCGTCGAATGGAGCTCGACGATCTGTCAATAGTTGAGCTAGACGATCGTCGACCGGAGTTCGACGAAACGTCGTGCTGAGCTCGACGATTTGGACTTAGTCTCCAGAAAAACTTGGGTCTTCAGGGCAGCTTCCAATCCTAGCCTTCTAACCCTTAGACTCAATTCTAATTGACCTATTAAGCTATACAGAAGGTCAAAACATAGATTCCTAGAGACATAGTGATCCTGACCCAAATTAGTAATAGGGTGTTCCAACAATCTCCCCCTATTTGGGTTAGGAAAACTATTTACAGACATAGGAAAAACAAACAACATCATACAGTCAGAAAAACATAAAACAACAGCAGCTAGACATCACAGAACCATCACAGAGATATATATAAACATGATATCCAGAAGGCAGTCAGAAAAACCAAGAGTTATCACCTTACAGAGTTATTCCTTTTCTTTGCCTTTTACCATTTTAATTTCTCTGTTAGGATTTAATGCTTCTTTGTTGGATCTGGTATCATCAGCTGCACCCAAATATGTTTGCTTTGAAGTCCTTGGAACCACTGCAGCAGGATGCAATTCCATGTATCTGTCTGCATCAAAAAATTTGCTGGAAGCATATCTTTCTAGTTCTTTGTCTTTGTTCTGACATTGTGGAGATGTTGGAAGTGTCTAGGCCTTTCTCTTTGGCTTTCTTGATTTGATCTAAAGCAGCCAGCTCTTTCATTCTAGCAGTCCAAGCCACAGGATTCTTCTCAGGGTCCTCAAATGGAACAGGTGGCTCATACCTGTTGGAAGAAGTATCTTGAGGAGTCCTGACAGTCACAGTATCTTTGAGCTTATAGGGGAAAGGACCAGAAGATGTATCAGAAGGAACATGTCCTCCCCTGGAGTAAGGATGCTGCCTGGAATGCCCTTTGGAGTAAACCTGAGTCTCTCTTTGGTTTCCCCTATATCCTCCCCTTCTAGAGTAAGAGCCCCTAGACTGGCTTTCCCTTTGATATGTTCTAGCATGAGGTTGGTAGGGAGCCTGGCTTCTAGCAGGGCCTGAACTTGCAGAGCTGCCACCTGCACCTGCATCAGGTGGAGGTGGTGGAGGAGGATGAGGGTGCTTGAACTGAGTGGAACCTTTCTCATACTTCCTCTTCTTCTTCATAGCCTTTAGCTGGTTCTTAGAGAACTGCATCCAATGCTCAGTGATTGGGCAGTTGTGCAGAATATAGTAAGGGACATCATTGTCATCTCTAACTTTGGCAGGTGGAACCTTTTTCAATGCCTTACTTCTTGCCTTCCTTTTCTTTGCAATGGTGGCAGAGGAATCATCAGAAGCAGTGCTATAATCCTCAGATTCAGAACTCTGTGCATCATATAAGGCATCAATCCTTTTCATCAAATTTTCTTTCAGTTGAACAGCAGCTGATGGGGCAGAAGCAGAAGGGGCAGCAACAGGAACAGCAGCAGATGGGGCAACAGATACAGAAGCATCAGCAGATATAACAACAGGTACTGGAGCAGCAGTAGAGGCAACAGTGATTATTTCAGGAATTTTGGCAGCAGCAGGCTCAGATACAACAACAACATCTACAGCAGGCTCAAAAACAACAGCCTCTGTCATCAGAGAATCCTGGGGAATGGTCTCATCAGCAGCAATTGGAACATTTTCTTCCTCAGTAGCAACAACAATTTCAGAAGTAGATACAACCTTGTCTTCAGCAGCAGCAGCAGTAACATCATCAGAAGCAGCAGTCACTGAAAGAATAAAAGCAGAAATGATACTGGGGTCACAGCATGAGAAGGGCACCAGAGCCTTGGACAGATCTTCAGAGGGCTGGACAGCATAGGCTTCTGGAAGGCAGCTGTAATATGCAGTATCAAATGTAGATAGCAAAGACCTTAGGTCTATTGCTAGGGCTGGAGTAGCAGAGGCAACTGGAGCAGAAGAGGTAGCAGACACAGGAGCAGCAGCAGCAGCAGCAGCAGCATGAAGACTGTCTTCATAGGGCATCTCCCCCTGCCTGGATGCAGATACCTCTGGATCAAGGCAACACTGCTGGTGGGGCTGCTGGAGGAAGGAGAGAAGAAAGCCTGGCAGAGAGAGCTGCCACTGACAAGTGTAGAGGAGCCAAAGAGGTCTCCAAGAGAAGGGAGAGCCTGGGGGCAATGAGCTCATACAACTTGTCAGCAAGGGCTGAAAGATCTACTTGCTCAAGAAGAGGAGCAGAGGTAGAGGGTACAGGGATGGCTGAAGAGGCTGGAGGGGGAGGGCTGAAGGGTGGAATGAATGGCTCAGGAGAGGGGATGGTGGAGATGGAGGATAATGGGATGGATATGGATGGAGTGAATGTGGGTTGGGCAATAATGTGGTGGAGAAGGTCTTGGAAAGAGGTGGAGGAGGATGGTAACTCTGGAGGAGAGGAGGGGGAATCATCCATGTAGGATTCATCCAGAAGTGTGAAGGATGGAAGGGATGGGGATGAGGTGACATCTGGTGGGGGATAAGAGAATAGGGGATGGAAGTGGTCTGCTGGTGGAGATGAGATGGTTGCTGGAGATGGAATAGAAGTTGGAGATGGGCTGGAAATTGTAATTGTGGATGAGGCTGGAGTGGTGGATGGAATGGGTAGGGTTGGACTTGGAGGAGGAGGAGAAGCAGCACTAGCAGCAGGCAGGTCTTCTGCAGGGGCAGAGACCTGGGGGGGAGTGACTCTTAGAGTCCTGGTGCCTGAAGGGGCAGATGGAGAGGGCCTGCTGGGCTTGATGATTTGCCTGTCCCATTTCCCAAATAGGGCACAGGTGAGTCTCTTGGAGGCATTGATGTGCACTCCAGAGGAGACTAGCAGAGCAGGGCACTTGGCCTGAAGGAAGACTCCCAGAATTCTTCCATAATTCACAAAGGTTTTGTTTATCTTTTTCTTCAACAGATCAAAAAGACTTCTCCCCAGTTCAAGCTTTTCCTATCTACCAGAGCTCCCATGAGGCAGAGCTGATATCTGGAGATGGTGTCATGTGCAGAATGTTTGGCCAACAGAACCTTGCCTACAACATCTGCCAGAAACCTGTATTCAACTGACAGGTTCCTCTTAAACAACTTGCTAGGGTTCCCCTCAGGATGACCCATCCTGGCAAGTATATCAGAGAATTCTTCTCCAGAAAGTTCAGCAGAGTCTTCACCATTTCTTAATCCAAAAACCTCTGTGAGGACTGTTGGGGTCAGAGGTACCTGGGTGCCACCAATGGATCCAACAATGGTGTTGTTGTCAAGGTTGTGTGCAGTATATACCCATTCTTTGATTTCATCTGAGGCAAGTTTGATTCTTGTGGTCATGAGGGCAGATAAATGCTGATCTTTGAATAAACTCAGGATGTCCTGGAAGATTTGATCAGTGGTGTTGAAGGAGTCCAAATCGATGTCAAAACCTGCATCAAATTTCATGGCGGCTAGCACAGCAACTGAAACGGCCATTGTACCTGCAAAAATCAACAGACAAAACGACCAAGTGTAGAACTGTTTGGAGGGAAGAAAATTTTGCAGAGAAATTGAAGGAGCAAGAGAGAACGACGGCGAAAAATGAGTTTTATATTAGGGTTCGACGCAGAAATGGAAAGATCGTTGAACTCAGTTCGACGATCGAGGCTTCTAAAGGAATCTGAAGAGACTCCAAAATCGTCGATCTCCGTTCGACGATTTGGAAAGGCGTCGAGCTCCGTTCGACGATCGTTGACCAGAAGAGATAGTCCTTACTATCAAAGGAACGCTGAACTCAGTTCGTCGATTCAGGAAATCGTCGAACTCCGTTCGACGATCTTTGTGAAAATCGTCGAGCGCAGTTCAGAGATCAGAGAAATTTTAGACACTAAGGAAAATCAGAATTTTGCCTAGTCTTGGTCAATTTTTAGCTTTCAAAATCTTGGATATTATTTAAGACTTCCTCCATCTAACATTCCTAACTGATTTAGGAAGAAAGTATGTTTCTTTTCATCCAAAGGCTTGGTGAAAATATCTCCCCTTTGTAAATCAGTTGGGATATATTGCAGTTCAATTTTATTCTTTTCAACATTGTCCCTTAAGAAGTGATGCCTAATCTCTATGTGTTTTGTCCTACTATGGAGGACTGGATTTTGAGCTATGGAGATAGCACTTGTATTGTCACAAAAGATTTTTGACTTCTCTAAGTTGTAACCATAGTCTAGGAGTTGATTTTGAATCCACAGAATTTGTGAACAACAACTGCCTGCAGCCATATATTCAGCTTCAGCAGTTGAAGTTGACACAGATGTTTGTTTCTTGCAAAACCAAGAGACAAGTCTATCACCAAGGAACTGACAAGTTCCACTGGTGCTTTTCCTGTCAATTCTGCATCCAGCATAATCAGCATCAGAGAATCCAGTTAACTCAAATGCTGAATCTTTTGGATACCAGAGACCTAGATTTGGACAACTTTTAACATACCTAAGAATCCTCTTTACTAATGTGAGGTGTGACTCTCTAGGGCTAACTTGGAATCTAGCACATATACATGTAGCAAACATTATATCTGGTCTACTAGCTGTAAGATACAGTAAAGAGCCAATCATTGCTCTATATGTTGTCTGATCAACAGGTTTCCCATGTTCATCAGCATCCAATACAGCATTGGTAGGCATGGGTGTTTTCATACAAGATGCCTCAGACATGCCAAATTTCTTAACCAGCTCATTAGCATATTTGGTTTGAGAAATAAAGATGCCTTCAGCATGTTGTTTGACTTGCAATCCTAGGAAGAAGGATAGCTCACCCATGCTACTCATCTCAAATTTAGAATGCATTAGGTTAGAAAACCTTCTGCATAGTTTTGAGTCAGTAGAACCAAAAATGATATCGTCTACATAGATTTGTACTAGTAGGGTATGGGACTTATGGGTTCTAATGAAAAGAGTTTGGTCTACTCTACCCCTTATAAAACCATTTTCAAGAGAAAGCATGCTAGGGTCTCATACCATGCTCTAGGAGCTTGCTTGAGACCATATAATGCTTTATTTAATCTAAAAACAAAATCAGGATGAGTTGGAGAGATAAAACCTGGAGGTTGTCTGACATAGACTTCCTCTTTGATGTCTCCATTTAAGAAGGCACTCTTGACATCCATCTGATAAACCTTGAAGCCTTTGTGAGCTGCATAAGCTAAAAATATCCTGATGGCTTCTAATCTTGCAACAGGTGCAAAGGTCTGGTCGTAGTCAATTCCTTCTTCTTGAGAATATCCTTGGGCAACTAGCCTTGCCTTGTTCCTTATTATTACTCCTTGATCATCCAGTTTGTTTCTGAATACCCATTTTGTTCCAACAATGGAATGATCCTTAGGCTTGGGCACTAGTTCCCATACTTTGTTCCTCTCAAATTGATGCAACTCCTCTTGCATGGCAATGATCCAGTGTGGATCTTGCTCTGCATCTTGAATGGACTGAGGTTCAATTTGAGAAAGGAAGCAGGTGTGCAACAGGTTTTGGTTGACCTGATTTCTGGTTTGCACACCAGCTGAGATTTCTCCAATTATCTTGGGAAATTGGATGGTCTCTTGATGTTACTAAATCAACAGGGGGTGTTGATTGTTCACCAACCTGTGTTGTTGTTTCCTCTTGTGGTACAACAACTGGCTCTTCAGGTTGTGCTTCAATATGTTGAGCATTGCTTTCATCTTCACTGCTTTCATCCTCTTGAGCAACCTGTAGCTTGTTCATATCTTCAACTAGAGAGTGTTCCTGCAAAGGTTCTATGGTAGAAGAAATCTTCTCCTTGAAAGACATGTTAGTTTCATCAAAAGAAACATGAACAGATTCCTCAATTTTCAATGATGATTTATTATAGACCCTATAGGCCTTGCTGATCATGGAGTATCCCAGAAACACTCCTTCATCAGCTTTGGCTTGAAATTTTGCTAGATATTTCTTATCATTATTGTGAATATAGCAAATGCAACCAAAAATTTTGAAATAGTCAACTTTAGGTTTCTTCCCTTTGAGTAATTCATAGGGAGTCTTTCCCTTCAGTTTATGTATCAGACTTCTGTTCAGCACATAGTTGGAGGTGTTCACTGCCTCTGCCCAGAAGGATAGAGGTAGATGAGCATCTGACAACAATGTAGTGGCAGATTCAATAAGGGTTCTATTTTTCCTTTCAGCTACCCCATTTTGTTGAGGAGTTCTAGGAGCTGAGAAAGTATGCCTGATCCCTTCACTCTGACAGAACTCTTGCATAAGAAGAGAATCAAACTCTGTCCCATGATCACTTCTGATCAGGGCAATGTGAGTATTGAACTCAATCTTTATACATTTGAGAAACTCTGTCAGACACTTAAAGTTATCAGACTTCTTCCTTAGAAAGAACACCCAAGTGAATCTAGAGAAGTCATCTACAATCACTAAAGTGTAGGATTTCCCTCCTAGGCTTTGTACTGTGATGGGTCCAAATAGATCCATGTGTAACAGATACAATATCCTAGGTGAATCACTCTTATTAAGTGACTTAAAACTGTTTTTAGTTTGCTTGCCTAATTGACAAGCCTTGCAGAGTCCTTCCTTCTTGTAGGGGCCAGAAGGTAGTCCTCTAACAAGGTTGTCCTTGGAGAGCCTAGCAATAGTTCTAAGGTTTAGGTGTCCTAATCTCTTATGCCATAAAACATTTGGTCTACAAACTGAATTGAATAAACAGATATCTATAGTAGTTGAAAGAAAATCTACTAGGTAGATGTTACCTTTCCTTTTACCTGTCAACACAGTTGTGTTGTCCTCTGACTTGATTTTGCATAAGGTTTTGCTGAAGGTCACCTGGTAGCCTTCATCACATAGCTGACTGATGCTGATTAGGTTGTGCTTCAGTCCTTCCACATATGCTACCTTCTTGAAGGTTACAGAACCAATCTGGACTGCTCCATATCCTTTAGTTTGTCCAAAGTTGGAATCACCAAAGATAACTTTGGGTCCAAGCTTGGCTCTAAAGGAATTGAGGTTGTCCTTGTTCCCTGTCATGTGCTTAGAGCACCCACTATCCAAATACCATTGCTGGTTAGATGTTGGATAGGTCTTCACCTGCACATAAAACAATTTACTTGTTTTTGACCCAGTTTACCTTGGGCCTAGGTTGATAACCTTTAAATTCAGAAATGAAAGATATCCCTGGCTGACTCTTATATCCTTCAGGATGATATCTCCTTGGAGGTATAATCCATTCAGTATAAGGGTTAAAGGTTTGGGATGAAGAACCCTTAGGATTCAATTTTGACTTGCCTTTGAAAAAATTTCCAGAGCTCTGACCTCTGTTCGACGATCTTGGAGCTGCGTTCGACGATCGTGGGTCAGATCGTCGAGCTCCGTTCGACGGTCGACTATGGCTGAGGTCAGGTATATGGGATCGTCGACCTGCGTTCGACGATCTTGGCTGAGATCGTCGATCAGCGTTCGACGATTTGTCCTGAGATCGTCGAGCTGCGTTCGGCGATCGTCGATCTTCATTCGGCGATCGTCGATCTCCGTTCGACGATTTGTACTGGACTTTAGTTTTCTGAGGCAGATCAGAATTTTTCCTGGCAACCTCTACAACTCCCTTTCCCTTGTCAGAAATGAACTTGATAGGGGTTGTTAGAACAATAGGTTGGCTGGATGAGGCACCCAAGCCCAGTGTACTGTTGAATCTTGAGTTCACTGTGCTTGTGATGTCCATCAGCTTGATGCTTCTCCCATTGAGAGATTCTTCAAGCTTCTTGGCCTCAGAGAGCTCACTCTTCAGTGAAGCTATCTGTTCCCTATAGTTCTCCAACTCCTGAGAGAGTTTGAGGTTTTCTGATTTTAAACCACTTTGTTCAGATAATTGATTTCTGAGAGAGATGATCTCTTTCTCAGACTTTAGCAGGTCTAAACATAGTGCTTTAAATTCAAGTTTAAAATCTTCTGAAGTGAAATCAAAAGAGCTGATTACCTGATCTTCTTCAGGTTGAGTCTCTGAGTCTGACTCTGACTCCTCTTCCTCTGAGTTGTGTTGTGAGGCATTGATTGCCATCATGCAGAACTCCTTTTCCTCTGCATCATCCTCATCATCACTTGAGCTGGAAGAGGCTTCTGACTCCTCTTCAGTCTCACTCCAGGATTCAGCAACAAATCCTTTCCTTGTGTGCTTATTTCTGCTGGAGGAAGGTTTGCTACTTCCATTCCTTTTGGAGTCCTTCTCCTTTCTTCTTTCTTTTCTGTCCCTTCTGTCCTTGTTCTTGTTCTCTGGACAGTCAGGAACTATGTGCCCTGGTTTCCTGCAACCAAAGCAAATGATGTCTTTGTTATTGCCAATGGACTTGTCATACCTTGGCTTGTCTTGCTCCTTGTATGATCTTCTTCTGAAGTCCTTTCTGGCCATCTTGTAGAATCTTTTGGCCAACAGGCTGAGAAGTTCATCATTGCCTGTACCTTTTTCTTCAGGCAGATCCTCAGCTGCCTTAAATGCTATAGTCTTCTCTTTCCTTGTGGCTGGTGAAGCAGCCTTCTGTTCTTCCTCTCTGTTCTTGATGAGTAGCTCATAAGATTTGAGCTTACCCAACAAAGCTTCAGTTGTGATCTCATTCAGACTTCTGGCATCTTTAATTGGCCAGATTCTTGAATCCCAAGTGCTGGGGAAGCACATTAGGATCTTGTCATTAAGTTCTGTCAGTGAGATCTCTTTGTCTAATGTCCTCAGTTCACTGACAATTAGACTCAGTCTGTTGTACATGTCTCCCACTGACTCAGTTTCTCCCTTCTTAAAGTTCTCATATTGGGAGATGAGATGAGATCTTCTGTCCTTTCTCTCATCAGCTGAGCCAGAGACAATTTCTGAAAGCTTGTCCCAAATCTCCTTGGCTGAATTGCATTCAGCTACCTTTTGAAAAATGTCATCTGACATTGTCTGAGCTAGAATGTTCATTGCCTTGGCATCAGCTACCTTCCACCTTTTGATGTCAGCATCTGTTCCTGCTGGAGGTGGAACAGCATTTGTGCTTGTACTTTCTGGGGGTCTGGGACACACTGTCAAAACAGAATTAAAAATATCTTCGTCAATAGAATTCATGTAGAGTTTAATCCTTGCTTTCCAAAGTGCAAACTTTGATAGATTGCACACTGGAGGTCTGGTGCTAGCATAATCTTTGTTTTGGGCCATGATTTGTGCAAGCTAAATCTAATAAAAAAATACAAAAGAAGGATCTAGTTTGGGATCTTGGGGTTCAGGTGTTAGCCTGTACAACCAAACAGATATGGTATGATTAACCAACCTCGCTTTGATACCAATTGAAAGGGGAAACTAGATCTGATATACTCTAAAGGGGGGGTGAATAGAGTATATGGTGCTTTTTAAAATACAAAGAAAAACTTTTGCAAAGCTTTACAACAATTGTTGCAATGAGTGTAAGCAGGGAAGCAGAAGTAAAACTAATCACAAAACTAAGCTATGCAGAAACTAAACACAAGAAAATCTAGGCCAGAAACAAAAAGAAAACATGCAGAACCAGATGACACAAGGAATTATAGTGGTTCCCCAACTTGGGTACATCCACTCTTCTACCACCCTAGGTAGGAATCCACTGCAGGATGAGTTGATCAGGTGTCCTGGGCACCAATGAGCTTTTGATAAGGTGCTCAAAAACCAAAACAGATTTTTTGATCAGGTGTCTTGCCACCAATGAGCTTTTGACAAGGTGCTCAAAAACCAGATTCAAACTTTTGAAGGGAGTTTGAAAAACCCTTTACAGAGTGGGGGTGAGAGAGTGATGGCAGTCTTCTCTTTTCTCAAACAACTGAGAAGACTAAGTGGATTGATTTCAAAGCTCCCCCTGAGTCCTTGATCTTCAGGAAGATGAGCTTTGCTGAGGGTGATAGGCCTTCAAAGATAGATCTCCAGCAAAAGATGATTTCAGCAAGCTGAAATGTTGAGTGTCTGGAGTCTTGAAATGATGTTGGCCTTGAACACTTGGAGAGCTGAAGAGATCTGAAGATTTGTTTGAAAGCTTGATCTCTTTGATGAGTGTTCTTCAGAATTCTTGTTGACAGAAGATTGAGAGAGTCTCTGTATTCTGAGTTGTGTGCTGTTCTTGTCAATCTCTGTATTTCTTCAGTATTTCATTCAAAAACATTCTCTTTTATTCTCTATGTCTGAATAGGATATTACTCTGTCAAAGATAGCCGTTGGTCTGCATTGATTACAGCCTTAATTGCATAATTTGTTCTGAAGGAAAGTCCACTGATTTGTTCCTTGAAAAATCCCTTGAAACTTGCTCCAGAAGTAAATGAAAACGGCTGGCAGATCTTCTGAATTAAATGCAGAATAACTTCTATCTGATTTGAATTTGAATTCTGAAAGATAACTGAAATCGTCGAACTGAGCTCTGCTATCGTCGAGCTGAGCTCAGCGAATTGGAAAATGCAAGCAGCAAAGAAATCGTCGATCTGAGCTCAAAGATCGTCGAACTGAGCTCAGAGATAAGGATCCAGTGCAGAGTCAAAATCGTCGGCCTGAGCTCAGCGATCGTCGAATGGAGTTCGACGATATTGAGAAGTTGAGCTCAGCGATCGTCGACCAGAGCTCGACGATATTATGAGGGTTGAGCTCAGCGATCGTCGAATGGAGCTCGACAATCTGTCAATAGTTGAGCTAGACGATCGTCGACCGGAGTTCGACGAAACGTCGTGCTGAGCTCGACGATTTGGACTTAGTCTCCAGAAAAACTTGGGTCTTCAGGGCAGCTCCCAATCCTAGCCTTCTAACCCTTAGACTCAATACTAATTGACCTATTAAGCTATACAGAAGGTCAAAACATAGATTCCTAGAGACATAGTGATCCTGACCCAAATTAGTAATAGGGTGTTCCAACAAGCTACTTGATTATCAATTTTAACATATTCTAATAAAATATCTTCTCTTTCTACATGCTCCCTAAGAAAATGATATTTAATTTCAATATGTTTTGTTCTACTATGGGATACAGGATTATTAGCTATTGAAATAACACTTGTAGAATCACAGAAGAGTGGAGTTCTACTTACCTGAAATCCATAGTCCTCTAGCTGATGTTGTATCCACAGAAGTTGAGCACAGCAACATCCTGCAGCCACATACTCTGACTCTGCAGTGGAGATAGCCACACTTGTCTGCTTTTTACTACTCCATGAAATTAGTCTCCCACCTAGGAATTGACAGGTTCCAGTAGTGCTTTTTCTATCTTCTTTGCATCCTGCAAAGTCTGCATCTGAATAACCTGTTAGTTCAAAATCTCCATTCCTAGGGTACCAGAGGCGTAGATAGGGAGTGCCCTTTAGATATCTCAATATTCTTTTGACTGCTGTCAAATGAGACTCTTTAGGGCAGGCTTGATACCTTGCACAGACACATGTAGCATACATGATATCTGGTCTACTAGCAGTCAAGTATAATCGGGAGCCAACTATCCCTCTATACAAGGTTTCATCTACAGGTTTCCCTGCATCATCCTTGCTATGAGACATACTTGACCCCATAGGAGTCTTCATGGTACTGGATGAATCCATACCATACTTCCTTATGAGTTCTAGGATTAACTTGGACTGACATATGGATAAACCACTCTCAGTCTGTTTAACTTGGAGACCCAAGAAAAACTTCAGCTCTCCCATACTACTCATCTCAAATTGACCTAGCATAAGTTTTGCAAACTTTTTGCAAAGGCTGCTTTCAATAGACCCAAATATAATGTCATCAACATATATTTGGACAAGTATAACTTTGCCTCTAGATTCCCTAAGGAATAGAGTCTTATCTATTTTACCCCTTGAGAACTTGTTCTCAATGAGAAAACTAGATAGGGTTTCATACCAAGCCCTAGGGGCTTGCTTTAACCCATATAATGCTTTCCTAAGTCTATAGACATGATGAGGTAGAGTTGAATCAACAAAACCTGAAGGCTGTTCCACATAGACTTCCTCTTTAAGATTACCATTCAGAAATGCTGACTTGACATCCATTTGGTAAACCTTGAATCCTTGATAGGTTGCATAGGCTAAGAACATCCTTATGGCTTCCAGTCTGGCTACTGGAGCAAAGGTTTGATCAAAGTCAATACCTTCTTCTTGCCTATATCCTTTAGCAACCAATCTTGCTTTAATCTTAATGATGACCCCTTGTTCATCCATCTTATTCCTGTAGATCCACTTGGTTCCTATTATATTGTGGTCTTTAGGTTTAGGAACAAGTTCCCAGACCTTGCACCTCTTGAACTGATTAAGCTCTTCTTGCATTGCTTCAGTCCATTGTGGATCTAGTATTGCTTCTTCAAACTTCTTAGGTTCAACTTGAGATAGAAAACTGGAGTAGATTGCTGCATTCTGATGTCTGCTCCTTGTTTGTACCCCTTATCTTGGATCTCCAATAATCTGCTCTACTGGATGATCTCTAAGATGCCTGTTGGCTGGAGGCATCCTAACTTCTGGTTGAACCTCTTCAGCATCTCCATCATGCTGTACTCCTTGTACTTCTTCTGCAATTGTTACATGTAGTTCTCCCCCTAGACAACAGCCACTGTCTTCTACTTGATGTCTTGCAGTAGATTCTTCTTTTAAAGTGAGCTTGTCCATCTTCTTTGTTAAACCTGTGGGGCTGCATACACTACTAGACAACTCATTGTTAATAAGTTTAGTCTCATCAAAAACTACATGCACAGATTCTTCTACAACTTGTGTAGTCAAGTTGTAGGCTCTATAAGTCTTACTGTTATTGCTGTACCCAACAAAAATTCCCTCTTGGGACTTGGCAGCAAACTTAGTCAAGTAAGACTTTCCATTGTTAAGTATGAAGCATTTGCAACCAAAGATCCTGAAGTAGGATAGGTTTGGTTTCCTGTCTTTCACAACTTCATAGGGGGTCTTGTTGAGGCCTTTAGTGATGGTAGCCCTATTTATAACATGGCATGCAGTATTAACTGCTTCAGCCCAGAAATATTCTGTTAGTGATGTATCACTTAATAGGGTCATACCAGCCTCTATCAAGGTCCTATTCTTCCTCTCAGCAATGCCATTTTGCTGAGGTGTTCTTGGTGAAGAAAACTCTTGAAATATCCCAAAGTCTTCACAAAGTTTTGTCATGCTCTCAGACTGAAACTCAGTACCATGGTCACTTCTAATCTTGACAACTGTACTGTCTAGTTCATTCTGAATTTGCTTGACAAATCTATGGAAGACACTAGGTGTTTCAGATTTCTGTCTTAAGAAGAACACCCAGGAAAACCTTGAGTAGTCATCTACAACTACAAAGGTATAGACCTTCCTACCTAAGCTGTGAACTGGCATTGGACCAAAGAGATCCATATGCAAGAGATATAAACACCTCACAGCATCTTTGTTTTCTATGCTTCTAAAGGTGGATTTAGTCTGCTTGCCCTTTTGACAAGCTGAGCAAATACCATCTTTAACACACTTAACTTGAGGACCATTCCTCACTAAATCTTTGCTAAAGAGTTTGCCAATTGTCTTGTAGTTAAGATGGGCAAGCCTCTTGTGCCATTTGACACAATGAGAGACTGTCTCATCAGCTACAAGACACACTTGAGAACCATTGGTCTCACACATAATGTCTAGGCAGTAGACATTCCTCTTTCTATAACCTGTCAAAATGATCTCTTGATCAGTTGACCTCTTGATATGACAACCATTTTTAACAAATGAGATGTCATACCCTACATCACTTAATTGACTTATACTTATTAGGTTGTGTTTCAACCCTTTAACATAAGCCACTTGAGTAATGGTAATCAAGTTACTAGAAATGTTACCAAATCCTTTGATGATTCCTTTTTCAGAACCACCAAAGGTTACTTTTGGACCATCTTTGATTGGAATGTAGTCCTTTAGTAGTCCCCTAGTTCCAGTCATATGTCTGGAACATCCACTGTCCAAATACCATATTGGGGCATGGCCACTTGGACTCACCTGCAAAACAGATTAGTGAACCTTAGAACCCAAAGTATTCTTGGGTCCTTGGTACTTGTTAGTTTGCAACTTGACAAAACTACCTACTGGCTTTCCAACAGGTAATTTGCAACTCACTTTGGCACTAACATTGTGCCAACAGTCCATTGCAAAATGGCCAACTTTGCCACAGCACCAACATTCAAACTTATTGTACCTTTGCTTAGGTACTGTCTTTGCTGTCTTATCTACAACAGACTTGTTGAATGTTGAGGCTTTGCCCTTGGACTTGGACTTGGACTGCTCAGTCCTTGCAGGTTTAATAAAACCCAGTCCAGCCTTACCCTTGTGATGAACAAATTCATCAATTATGGGTAACACTGACTTAGGTTTAGAAAACCTAGCAACAAGCTCTCTCTCCTTCTGAAGATTTATCTCCAGACTCTTGATTTGATCATTCTTAAAGGTGATAGTCCCCATCTGAATCACAGTTATGTGTTTCAGCCTGGCTATCTCATTAAGCTTTTGATCAAATAGCTTCTCAGAATCTGTTGCAGCAGCTTTAAGATCAGCAATTTCCTTTGCCTGACTTTTGGCTAGGGACTTGCTTTTCTTGTAAGCTTGCAACAGTACTTTATATTCATCTATAAGCTGATGAATATCTTCCTCAGACTCAGATACACTCTCATCACTAGATGATGATGAATCTGATTCTGTACTAGAATAAGAAATTGAACTTAAAGTTGAACTTTGTACCTTACTGGGTCCTAGCTGCTCCAGGATTTTGTCATGCTCTGTCAAAGCCATTAGCCCTTGGCATTGACTGTCTTCTTGTTCATAAATAGACTCCATTATCTGCATGAATTCTTCTTCTTCTTCAGCAAACAGCCCTATGCATGCCTCAGCATCAGACTCAGTTTCTGAAGAAGAGATATCTGATAGAGTCTTCTCTTTCTTGGCAACAAAAGACTTCTCTTTCTTGCCTTTAAAATGAGTCTTCTTCTTGTCACTAGACTCCTTTCTCTTTTCAGGACAATCTGCAACAACATGGCCTTGTCTATTGCAGCAATAGCACACTATTTTAGAAACAGTTGTCTTGCTAGATTTAGTCCTCTTCCTGTCCTTCTTTGAGGCCTTTTTATCCTAATAAAAATCTTCTTTTCCTTTTGAAGTAGAAGACCTTGACATCCACTGTTTCTTCTTCAAGAATTTCTGAAAATGTCTAGTGAAGGCAGCAAAGTCTTCATCACTTTCACTGCTTTCAGATTTTGTGCTGACTGACTCATCTGACTCTGATTCAACTACCTTTGGAGGTGGAGTTGATGACTTATTCCTGCACTTTCTGGAGGCTTCTGTCTTGAAAGCTACTGTTCTTTCCTTGTGTTCAGTTCTTGTTGATTTCTCCTCCTCTTTTCTCACTGTCAACTGCATTTCATAAGACAATAACTTGCCAAACAGTGTAGGTGGAGGAATTTCTCCCAACTTAGCCATTTCTCTAATGGCACAAATCTTTGTTTCCCAATCTTTAGTTAGGGACCTTAGGAACTTGTCATTTAGTTCATAATTGCTGAACTCTCTTCCATAAGACATGAGTTCATTCACTATTCTGCAGAACTTTATATAGCACTCAGTTATGCTATCACCCTTTCCTTGTCTAAAACTCTCATACTCTTGATTTAGCAAGGATTTTCTATCTTGTCTAACTTCTTCAGAACCTTCCATATACACAATAAGAGTGTCCCACATCTCTTTGGCTGTCTTACAGTGTATTAGATTCTGAAAAGTTGCATCATCTATGACACTCACTATAATGTTTTGTGCCCTTTTGTCCATGGTGGCTAGGACAATCTCATCCTTAGTCATTTCAGAGAAATCCTTTGGGGTTCTCTGATTTGCATCTAGAACTGATATCTTCATGGGCACATAAGGCCCTTCCTTTACTGTGATGTATATCCTAGGGTCTGAGGCTTCCATAAACAGCCTTACCCTTTCCTTCCAGATCCCAAATATCTCTTTCCTGCATAGAGGTAATTTCATGGAACCCAATTCCTTGTGATTCTCAGAGGAACCCATGGTTCTTGATTTTCTTGAATCTGTAATTTGTCTTAGACTGAATCTGCCAATCAGGATCTCCTTAGAATGTTAGTCCTTTTTAAGGAACCTCCCTCTGATACCACTTGAAAGATATAGTACCAAAACACCTAGAGGGGGGGGGGGTGAATAGGTGACCTAATTCTTTTTTAAACTTTAATGGCATGAATCAGTTATAACACAGAATCTACTCTACTTTTGTAATCACACAGCATACACAGCAAAGCACAGCACATCAGACACAGAGTTTTATTGTGGTTCCCCAAGCTTTGGGTACATCCACTTTCCCCCTTCGCCTATCTAGCAGTGTACTAGATTCGGCCAAACTTCACCACTGTCTCAGAACCCAAACTGGTTCCTACACCTCAGGCCCAAGACCCTACAACTCAGCTTTTCCACAAAGCCTACACTCAGCCACAAAGGCCTACACTCAGCAAACAAGGCCTACACTCAGCCACCAAGGCCTACACTCAGAGATTTCAATCTCCTACACTCAGACTCTCAAGCCCTACCCTCAGCCTTTATAATTACAGGCTTACAAAACATTCAGATCCAAAGGATCCTACAAGATAAAAATGAATTTACAATTGTTAAATCAACAACCCAAAGACAAGAGAGGGAGGTTGTGAGTTTCTTGACGAGTTCTTGGAAGAACTCAGCTGGATTCAATCTGACTTAGCTTTCTTCAAAGCTTCTTGAAAGTAGAACTCAATTAGATTGACTCCTTCTGCAGTTGATCCTTGACCTCTACTTCTTAAGACCCAGAATGAATCTGAATCCTTCTTCTCAGCCTAGTTCCAACGGCTGATTTCTTGGATGGAGCCCTCTCTCTCCAACTTCTTAGATCTGCGCTTGGACAGCTAGATCTTCTTGATTTGATCCTTGATCAATAACTTGAACAACTATGTGAACTACTTTTTGAATTGCTTCAACAACCTCAACAACAACTGTTTCTGTAGACTGTATGAGCCTATTTATAGGCCTTCTTCATGGTAACCGGCTGGTCCGGTTCATAACTGTCTTCTGACATCTCTGACAGGTGCTGTAGACCGGCTGGAACGACAGCTGTCAAGTCATCCAGTCAGTTCTTGAAAGTTCTCTAACTATCTGAAAGTGTCGAGACTTTCTGTCTTTAAGTGTCGACACTTATAGACCAAGTGTCGACACAAGTTGTGTAAGTGTCGACACAAGTCTACAAGGTGTCGACACAACTCCTTGTGTTGTAGATTCTATGTCTCGACACAGTTTCTTCTGCATGTGTCGACACTGAAATTGAGTGTCGACACAAGTACTTGATCTTCTGTAACTTGCTGAATTCTTCTAAGTGTCGACACATCTCCTTTGTGTCGACACAACTTCTTGTGTTGAATCTGTTAAGTGTCGACACTACTTCTTGGTGTCGACAAATAGTCTTCTATGTTGATACTTGCTGAGTGTCGACACAGCTCCTTGTGTCGACACTTGATTTTTCTGTTGAGACTTCAGCTGAGTGTCGACACATCTCCTTAGTGTCGACACTTGTACTTAGAATATTTTGTCGATCTTGCTGTTCTTTGCTAAGTGTCGACACAGCTCCATGTGTCGACACTTTCTTCAAGTGTAGAGTCTTCAGCTTAGTGTCGACACATTGTTCTAGGTGTCGACACTTACTTCATGTGTTGACTCTTCTGTTGAGTGTCGACACATTGTTCTGAGTGTCGACACATACACTTAGTCTCTGCTGACTTTTGCTTAGTGTCGACACAGCTCCAAGTGTTGACACTTTCTGTTGTAGACACAGCTTCACTGGGTGTCGACACAGCTCCTTGTGTCGACACTTTCTGTCTGCACTTTTCTTCATTGAGTGTCGACACAGCTCCTTGTGTCGACACTTTCTGTCTGGTGTCGACTCTGCATCCCAGGTGTCGACACAATGACTCCAAGTGTCGACACTGCTTGTCTGGGTGTCGCACAAGTCTTCTTAAGTGTCGACACTTTCCCTCTGGGTGTCGACACATGGACTTAGAAATTTTTGCTTCAGTCCTGCAAATACTTAACCTGCACAAGTAACTCAAAAACACATCAAATACATTTTGATGTATATCATTGAGTTGGGTGAGGCTTCTTCAAATCAGGTACATTTAAAACAATGTACCCAACAATCACTACCAGAATATTTATGGGCTGAGGCAGTTAATACTGCATGCCATGTAATTAATAGGGCTACCATTACTAAAAGCCACAACAAGACCCCATATGAGATTGTGAAAGGCAGAAAACCAAACCTATCCTATTTCAGGATCTTTGGTTGTAAGTGCTTTATACTTAACAATGGAAAGTCTTACTTGACTAAGTTTGCTGCCAAGTCCCAAGTGGGGATCTTTGTTGGGTACAACAACAATAATAAGGCTTATAGAGTCTACAACTTGTCTACTCAAGTTGTAGAAGAGTCTGTACATGTAGTATTTGATGAAACTAGACTTATTAACAATGAGTTGTCTAGTAGTATATGCAGCTCCACAGGTATAACAAAGAAGATGGACAAGCTCACTATAGAAGAAGAACCTACTGCAAGACAGGAAGTAGAAGATAGTGGCTACTGTCCAGGGGGAGTACTACATGTACCTAATGAAGAAGAAGTCCAAGGAGTGCAGCAAGATGAAGAAGTTGAAAAAGTTCAACCTGAAGCAAGGATGCCTTCAGCTAATAGGCATCTAAGAGATCATCCAGCAGATCAAATCATTGGTGATCTAAGACAAGGGGTACAAACAAGGAGCAGAAATCTGAATGCAGCACTCTACTCCAGTTTTCTATCCCAAGTAGAGCCAAAGAAGTTTGAAGAAGCCATCCTAGACCCTCATTGGATTGAGGTAATGCAAGAAGAGCTGAATCATTTCAAGAGATGCAAGGTCTGGGAGCTTGTTCCTAAACCAAAAGACCACAACATAATTGGGACCAAGTGGATCTTTAGGAACAAAATGGATGAACATGGAGTCATCATTAAGAACAAAGCAAGATTGCTTGCCAAAGGGTATAGGCAGGAAGAAGGTATTGACTTTGATCAAACCTTTGCTCTAGTAGCCAGACTGGAAGCCATAAGGATGTTCCTGGCCTATGCAACCTTTCAAGGATTTAAAGTTTACCAAATGGATGTAAAGTCAGCCTTTCTGAATGGTAATCTAAAGGAAGAAGTCTATGTGGAACAGCCATCAGGTTTTGTTGATTCAACTAAACCTAATCATGTCTATAGACTTAGGAAAGCATTATATGGGTTAAAACAAGCCCCTAGGTCTTGGTATGAAACCCTGTCTAGTTTCCTCATTGAGAATAAGTTCACAAGGGAGAAAATAGACAAGACTCTATTCCTTAGGGAATCCAGAGGCAAAGTAATACTAGTCCAAATATATGTAGATGACATAATATTTGGGTCTACTGAAAGTAGTCTTTGCAAAAAGTTTGCAAAACTAATGCAAGGACAGTTTGAGATGAGTAGTATGGGGGAACTTAAGTTCTTCTTGGGACTCCAAGTTAGACAGACTGAGAATGGTTTATCCATATGCCAGTCTAAGTTCACCCTAGAACTCATAAGAAAGTATGGTATGGATTCATCCAGTACCATGAAGACTCCTATGGGGTCAAGTATGTCTCTTAGAAAGGATGATGCAGGGAAACCTGTAGATGAGTCTTTGTATAGAGGGATAGTTGGATCCCTATTATATTTGACTGCAAGTAGACCAGATATCATGTATTCTACATGTGTCTGTGCAAGGTATCAAGCATGCCCTAAAGAGTCTCATTTGACAGCAGTCAAAAGGATACTGAGATATCTAAAGGGCACTCCTTATCTAGGCCTCTGGTACCCTAGGAATGGGGATTTTGAACTAACAGATTATTCAGATGCAGACTTTGTAGGATGCAAAGAAGACAGAAAAAGTACAACTGGAACGTGTTAATTCCTAGGTGGAAGACTGATTTCATGGAGTAGCAAGAAGCAAACAAGTGTGGCTATCTCCACTGTAGAATCAGAATGTGTGGCTGCAGGAAGTTGCTGTGCTCAACTTCTATGGATACAACATCAGCTTGAGGATTATGGAATTCAGGTAAGTAGAACACCACTGTTTTATGATTCTACTAGTGTTATATTAATTGCAAACAATCCTGTTTCCCATAGTAGAACCAAACATATTGAAATAAAATATCATTTTCTTAGAGAACATGTAGAAAAAGAAGACATTTTACTGGAATATGTTATAACAGATAATCAACTAGCTGATATGTATACTAAGCCTTTAGAAGAATCAAAGTTCAATAGGTTTACAATTGAACTAGGTATGATAAACTTAGAATAAGTTTATAGAAATGGCTAAGTAAAATGGTGTCGACACACAGAGATATCTGTGTCGACACAGAAAAGTGGTGTCGACAATTCAGAGAAAATGTGTCGACACATCTAGGAAGTTGGTGTCGACACTTCAGAAAATTAGTGTCGACACATGACTAGTAGGTGTCGACACAACCAAGGTGGTGTCGACACTTAGAGTTTACTCAGAATTATCCAAGTAAAGTCTCGACTAAGTGTCGAGTTAAGTGGTGTCGACACATAAACAAGTGTCGACACATATATATGTTGACTAAACTTGTGTCGACACAGTGTGTCGAGACATTATAAGTCTGTGTCGACACTTATCGACAGTGTCGACACAATTTAAGTTAGTTAACCCGCCTTTTCATCTTCAAACCTAGAAAGGTATAAATAGGATTTCTCCATTGTCTGTCGACACACTCACTGAAGTTTCGAGACCAAACTTGTGTGTCGACACCTCTCTTCTCTTAATTCAAATTCTTCAAACCCTAATGGCGCCAAAGCTCGAGGAGAACGTCAATGAAGTCTACGAACTGGTGCGACATGCGTTTGCAGATGCAGACCCGGAGATCAAGAATGTGGTAACCCTAGTTGCAGACTCGGGGTTAGAATTTCTTGTCTCAGAGCCAACAAAAATTTGGAAGAAGGAAGTTCTAGTGTTTCTGAATGGAGCCAAAGTAGATGAATCTAGACTTAAGATAAAGTCTAGGGTTCATGGTGAAAAGGTGAAGGTATCACCTAAAAGTTTGAGAAAGGTCCTAAATCTACCAAGGACAAAAGAAGAGGATGAAGTTACTGCTTCTAAAACCAGAGAAGCTTTAACTTGGTTTGGTCTAGATTCCAAGTTGAAAATTGGATCAGTGTTTAATAGAAAGGGGATGAACAGCCAGGGAAAATTTCTTTCAGAAATTGTTGGGAAAGTGATCTTAAGTAAACCTGGAGGGCATGACAGGGTATCTGCCCATATATTTAATCTTATGACAAGGATTATCTTCACCCTGCAAACTGACTGGTCTGTGATTGTCTTTGATAAGATTAAAGAAAGTCTGAGGAAGCCCAATTTGGGTAGGATCTTAAGTCTATACTTAGCTGGTAGTATACCAGAAGTTATGAGTCAAGCTGCAGGCACTAAAATCAATCATATGAGAAAGATGGACATGATGATATTCTCTAGGTGGGACAGAGTTTTAACTAAGGAGATGCCCACACCAGAGAAAATTACTCCTCAAAAGAAGAAGAAGAAGACTGCCCCAGTGGCTCAGGATTCCTCTAGCAGCTCTGGTAGTGAAGAGCAAGTTGTCTTTACTCCTGATAAGGATGTAGAAGTAAATGCTGGGAAGTCTCCAGCTCAACTAGATGCTGCAGAGAGGCAGGGGGAGCTACCACCAGCTAGCCCCATACACCAGGATCAAATCCAGGGGGAGCCTCTAGTGATGGAAGAGCCTATACCACTGGAAAGTGAACAGGCTACAAACACTATTCTTGAGCTAATCACTGAGATTAATGCTTTAGATTTCCCTATAGAGGATAATGTTTTGTCTGATTCATTAAATCATGTTGATCAGCAACCACAGATTGATAGTCTACCCCCAGATGTTGTCATGGAGGACACATCTGTTATAGCTCATGTTGTATCTGATCAAGTTGTTGATGAGCCAAGAGAATCTTCATCTCTTCCTCAACAAGAATTTATAATGGAAGATCTATTTCTTAATCTGGATCAAGAAGAATTTGAGAAGGAAAGTACTGCTGCTGAGGGGGAGAATGCTCCAGTTGAGGGGGAGCAAATGAAAATTCTGAAAGAACCTGCAAGGCAAGAACCTGAGAAGGCACCAGAAGAGCAGAAGGAGTTACCTCCAAGCCCTAAGGAGAGGGTAGAAATTGCTAGCACATCATCTTCTGAAGATGAGGAAGCTGCTAGAGCTAAGAAAAGGAAATTTCAAGTCTTTAAAAGAAGAAGCCAGACTTATAAGAAGGCATTGCAAACCATAGCACCACAGCCAGCACTATAGCCAACTCCATCAGTAGATTACAGTTCTCTGCTGGTTGCTATGCAAATCAAGCTGGATGAGCACAGGAAAGCCATAGAAACCTATGTGGATGAGGGGCATAAATCTCTCCAGTTTGATCTAGCCCAAGATATAAAGTCTATAAGATTTGAAATGAATCTCAATAAGAAGGAAATGACTGACTGCTTCCACAAAGGAGGGAATGCAGTGGTGTACTTAGCTACACATCAAGAAAAGATAAAAGCTCAAGTAGATGACATTGCACAGAAGCAGGGATATGTTCTGGAGAACCAGCTCAGAATGAATGATAACTTAACTGCTTCCCACAATGTCATAGTAACAGAGATGAAGAATATAGCTGCTGGACAGACTACTTCTACTGCTACTGCTAAGGCAGAGTTTGAGAAAGCTTTACAAGAGAGTTTAACTGCTGTTACAACTACTATACAAGATTCTCAGAAACTGATCTCAGAAAAACTCCAAAGGTTAAAACCTTTCTTTAAAGATGGAGTCAACTATTTGGATAACCAAGTCAGATTTCAAAAGGATGATCTAAGAGATCACATGGAAAGAGAAGTCATAAAGGGGGAGAGGGTGTTAGTCAAAGCCAGCTCTGATCATGCTAAGTGGATTTCTAATTCTATCAGAGCAACTCTTGGTTATCCTCCTTTATGTGATGATGACAATGTAGCAGAATCTGGGATACATCCTGCATATCTAGGAGGGGAGCAAACTGAAGTGGCTCAAGTAATCTACCCTCCTCCAGATTTTGATATGGTTCAAGCTAACATACAGTACATGTATAGCCCACCTGGGGGAAAGGACAATGTCATCATAGAGAAGGTGGTTCAGCCAGTATCTAAGGCTATGCAAGAAGCTTTTCTGAAAGAACAGGAAGCTAGATTGTCTAAGAAAAGGTTCAGAGAGCAAGCTGAACTAAGACCTGACTTTGAGCAGTGGAGCCCCACTTCAAGAAACATTATCTTAACTGCATGGAAAGCTGTAAAAGATAATATTCAAGACAGAAATAAATGGTTTTCTGAATTGGAATGGAGGAAGCATGAGACAAGGCAAGAAGCCATAGTGCAATACAGGAGAAAGGCAAAGATGGGAAAGCTACCTCCTACTGCTCAGGAGCCTAGCAAGTACTTTCCCAAGACTTATTATTATTTTGAGAGGCAAAAGATTAAAGCTAAAGAGCAAAAGAAAAAGGATCTGAAAGGCAAGAAGCCTGCTGATACTGAAGTTGCTGAAGCCCCTATACAAGCCAAAGTACAATCAGGAAAAGGAATTGTGATTAAGGAGGCTGATCAGAATTAGAATAGATTTATCTTAAGTTTACAGTTGTAATAGTTTGATTTTAAAACACTCTGTAAATTTTTATGATAAATATGACAAAGTATTAGAACAATGAAATGTGTTATAAATCTATTTCATAATTGTTCTGAGATGTTATCTATGTATACATATTTTGTTTGATACATGTTTATGTTTGCCCTGTTATATAATCCTGCTTTATATCATTTTGTAATTTTATTATGAATGGTGTATATCATTGACTAAGGGTTATGACTTCTCCAAATAGGGGGAGATTGTTGGGTACATTGGTTTTAATGTACCTGATTTGAAGAAGCCTCACCCTACTCAATGATATACATCAAAATGTATTTAATGTATGTTGAGTTTACTTGTGCAGGTTAAGTATTTGCAGGAAAGATGAAAAGGTTTCTAAGTCCATGTGTCGACACCCAGAGGGAAAGTGTCGACACTTAAGAAGACTTGTGTCGACACCCAGGCAAGCAGTATCGACACTTGGAGTACTTGTGTCGACACCAGGGATGCAGAGTCGACACCAGACAGAAAGTGTCGACACAAGGAGCTGTGTCGACACTCAATGAAGAGAAGTCCAGTGAAGAAGTGTCGACACTTAGCAGTTGTGTCGACACCCAGTGAAACTATATCTACATCAGAAAGTGTCGACACTCGGAGGCTGTGTCGACACTCAGCAAAAGTCAGCATAGTCTAAGTATAAGTATCGACACAAGAAAGAAAGTGTCGACACTCAGCAGAAGACTCAACACTTGAAGAAAGTGTCGACACAAGAAAGAATGTGTCGACACTCAGAAGAAGACTCAACACTTGAAGAAAGTGTCGACACAAGAAAGAATGTGTCGACACTCAGAAGAAGACTCAACACTTGAAGAAAGTGTCGACACAAGGAGCTGTGTCGACACTTAGCAAAGATCAGCAAAATTCTAAGTACAAGTGTCGACACTAAGGAGATGTGTCGACACTCATCCAGAGTCTCAACAGAAGAAGAATGTGTCGACACATGGAGCAGTGTCGACACTCAGCAAGTATCAACACAAAAGGCATGTGTCGACACCAAGAAAATGTGTCGACACTGAACAAGTTCAACACATGAAGATGTCTCGACACAAAGGTGTTGTGTCGACACTTACAAGAATTCAACAAAGTACTGAAGAACAAGGAGTTGTGTCGACACTAAATATCAGTGTCGACACATGAAGAAGAAGCTGTGTCGAGAAGTGAATTCTACAACACAAGGAGTTGTGTCGATACCTTGTAGGCTAGTGTCGACACTTTGTCAACTTGTGTCGACACTTAGTCTATAAGTGTTGACACTTAAAGACAGACAGTCTCGACACTTTCAGACAGTTACAGATTTTTCAAGAACTGACTGGATGACTTGACAGCTGCCATTCCAGCAGGTCTACTGCACCTGTCAGAGTTGTCAGAAATCAGTTATGAACCGGACCAGCCGGTTACCATGAAGAAGGCCTATAAATAGGCTTATACTGTCTATAGAAAGAGAGGATTAACAGTTCATTAACAAGAAGAAGATCTAGCCATTCATTGAAGAAACAAGTGAAGATCTAAGTAGTTGGAGAGAGAGAGCTCCATCCAAGAAGTCAGCCATTGGAACCAGGCTGAGAAGAAGGGTTCAGATTTTGTTCTGAATCTTAAGTAGCAGAGATCAAGGATCAACTGCAGAGGAGATCAATCTTATTGTGTTCTACATTCAAGAAGCTTTGAAGAAAGCCAAGTCAGTTTGATCTCAGCTGAGTTCTTCCAAGAACTCATCAAGAAACTCTCAACTCTTCTCTCTTTTCTCTGAGTTGTAGGGTTTAAATTTTGTATTCATATTATCTTGTAGGATACTTAGGGATCTGAGTTTGTAAGCCTATAATTATAAAGGCTGAGTGTAGGGCCTGTGTGCCTGAGTGTAGGAGATTTGTATCTCTGAGTGTAGGCCTGTTGTGGCTGAGTGTAGGCCTTGGTGGCTGAGTGTAGGCTTTGTGAAGAAGCTGAGTGTAGGCTTTGTGAAGAAGCTGAGTTGTAGGGCTTTGGGCCTGAGTTGTAGGAACCTATTTTGGGGTTCTGAGTGTAAGATCTGAGGATCTGAGATAGTGGAGAAGTTTGGCCGAATCTAATACACTGCTAGATAGGCGAAGGGGGAAAGTGGATGTACCCAAACCTTGGGGAACCACTATAAACCTGGGTGTTCATTGTGTGTATGTGTTTTGCTGTGATTACTGATTGCTTGTTGTGAAAAAGTAGCTATAATTCTGTGATATAAATCTGTATTCTGCCTAAAAAGTTAAAAAGATTTAAGTCAACTATTCACACCCCCCCCCTCTAGGTGATTAGGTACAATATCTTTCACTTATAACATCTTCTTTGAAAGTCCCTACCTCTTCACAGATCTTGAATATGTTAGATTGAGCAGACTTATCTAACTGAATCTGGTTATTCGCAACAGTAACAGCTTGATCCATGATATGACCAACACTGGTGATTTTGTGGTCTAGCGCTTTTCCACCAATCTTGAATAATTATCTCAATTTATCAGTATTGTGCTGAATCTCAGCAGATCCTCTGCTCATCTCTTTCTCAAGAGCATTAACTTTGTATTGAACAACTCTGAGAGAGCCATCAAAATACTTTATCTGTTCAAGTAACATCTGTTCAATCTTACGAATAATATAATTTGCACTAGCAGGAGGAGGAGTAGCAGTAAAATGATCTGGAGGAGGAGGAGCAGACCATGGAATAACTTCTTCAATGGTGACTAAGCTCTTAGCTCTGGTTATATGAATCAGGGCATCCCCTTCTTCAGTGATGATGGTGGGGATAGTGAAGTCCAGGCTCTTCAAAGGAGCTTCCATTGATTCTGGGGAAGGCTCTTTGTCATCAGAAATCAAATTAGTCTCAGCCTGCTCTTTGTCAGCAGCAGGAGAGTGTTGAACAGGGGATACAGGAGATGGATTCTGAGTAGGTGAAGGTACTGGTGTTGGTTGTTTAGATGGTTCAGCAGGTTGTTCTGATTCGAGCGGAGGAAGTGGTTCATCAGTACTTAACTCTTCAATCATCTGATTGATTGCTTCTTCTGTAGATAGAATGGTGACGTGCACCTGAGCTTCTGATAGTGTTTCTTCTGGAGTTGATGGAGGGAGAGAAGTGGCAGCTGGTGGAGTAGCAATCCTGTCTTCTGGAACAAAAGGAGCAGGCTCCCCCTCATCAGCTGCACCAGATATTCTGGCTATATGAGGTGGAGAGGGACGTGGGGTCCTGTCCTCTACAGCAGGAAGATCATGGGCTCTGGCAGACTGGGTAGGATTCAACAGTTTTAAATCCCATCTCTGAATGGAAGAAATTGATACCTTCTTCATGTGGTGTAGAATTGTACCTTTGGAGAAATTGAAGAATTCAGGATTAATCTCATGCAACATCAAAGAGATAATCCTCACATAGTTTGGAGCCTTGATGCCCTCCATGATCTAGTCAAGAATCAACATACCAAACTGATATTTCTTCCTGCAGATAATGGCTGTCATGATGTCAAACATGTTAAGATAAATGTATCTGATTGAACTGGTTTTGCACCGGAGGATTTTTCCAATAATGTCAACTAGAAATTTGCTCTCTGGATTGAGATCTGATCAACGAATGGTGAGTACTTCTGTTGATAATCCACAAAACATACAGGCTCTGTCAGAATCTTCAGAACTGAGATGCTCTTCTTCATCAACGACTGGTAGCCGAAGAAGGTTGGAAACATAGGTTTTGTTGAGCTTTATCTTGATACCTTTCACTGTGGACTTCAGAACTTTACCATTTCTTCTTACCTTAATGTTCTTGAAGAATTCTTCGACCTCTAGAAATAAAATCTTGCACGGTTGCTGAAGAACGAACGTCAACCCGGCAGTGTCGAGGAGAAGAAGTAGAGTCCTGAAATCGTCGGACAATTCGGCAATCCCGGCTGTGACGAGTTGAGAACCAATTCCAATCTTTGATGGCGGTGCCATTATTCAGACAGTTGAGAGAAATTTGGTGCGGGGAAGAAGACGACACAGGCTCTGCGACAATCGATGGAAAACGAAGAGTTTTTTGTCTTACTCGAGTGAAAGGGTTTTGAATCGTGTAGAAAAATGAAATCCGGACTTTTCCTATTTATATAACCCTAATTTATCGATAATTAAGCAGTAAATTAAGCTAACATACCTTTGAAAGTGGCGGTATAAGCCTCGGGTTGCAAATAAAGAAATTTGAATGGAAGTTGAAAATTGACTTCCTGACACTCGAGTGTATCAGTAGTACTCGAGTAAAGTATAGATGGTACTCGAGTGAAATACAAATAGTAATCGAGTGAAATAAAGATATTACTCGAGTGACGTCTTCTTGCTTCTCGAGAATAACTTAGTACTCGAGTAGTGTTACTCGAGTGACTGGAGGAGTACTCGAGTAGGCTGAAGTAGTACTCGAGTGGTCTTTGTCTTACTCGAGTCATAAGGTCTGAACTTGAGAAATTTCAACTTTTGACAGATTTCTTGACCTTTGAGCTTTGTTGTAAGTCCACCTTCTCTAATCTTCTTTGTGGAGCATTCTAGGTTCTGTTTTGAAGAACAAGAACTTGACCTCATCCAGCAGCTTCGTGAAAATGTCTGCAATTTGCCTGTCTGTTGGGACATACTGTAGATCAATGTCCCCATGCTCCACATGCTCCCGGATGAAGTTGTACCGCAGCTCTATGTGCTTTGTCTAGCTGTGAGAGACTGGGTTGTTGGCTATTGCAATCGTGCTGGAGGAGTCGCAAAACAAAGGGATGTTTTGGACTTTGAGATTGTAATCATCCAGCTAATTATTTATCCATAGCAACTGTGCACAACAACTGCATGCAGAGATATACTCTGACTCGGCTGTTGATATTGCAACATAGTTCTGCTTCTTGCTACTCCAGGAAATGAGTCTTCTTCCAAGGAATTGCATGTCCCGGAAGTGCTCTTCCTGTCGTATTTTCTACCTGCAAAATCTGCATCTGAAAAATCAATTAGCTCGCTATCATTACTTCTTGGGTACCATAAGCCAAGATTTGGTGTACCTTTAAGGTATCTCAAAATCTGCTTTGCAGCAGCGTAGTGAGATTCCTTAGAGTTCACTTGAAATCTATCACACACACATGTTGAGAACATTATGTATGGTCTACTACTAGTAAGGTAGAGCAAGGATCCAATTATGCTTCTGTACTTGGTTTCATCAAAAGGTTTCCCTTTCTCATCCCTATCTAGAGACACAGTTGAACCCATTGGAGTCCTCTTAGAGGTTGTGTTCTCCATTCCGAATTTCTTAATTATCACTTTGGTGAACTTAGTTTACGAGATGAAAATTCCATCTTCAGATTGTTTCACCTGAAGCCCTAAGAAATACTTCAGCTCGCCCGTACTGCACATTTCAAAATTCCCTTACATAAGTTTTGAAAACTTCTTGTAGAGGTTGTCTTCAGTAGAGCCAAAAATAACATCGTCGACATAAATTTGCACTAGCAAAATCTTACCTTTTATTTCCCTAAGAAATAATGTCTTATCTATCTTTCTTATTGTAAACTTATTCTCAAGGAGAAAGATAGACAACGTCTCATACCAAGCTCGAGGAGCTTGTTTTAACCCATATAAAGCTTTAGATAATAGATAAACATAATCAAGAAAGTTAGAATCAACGAAACCTATAGGTTGTTCCACATACACCTCTTCCTTTATGTCATCATTAAGGAAGGCAGACTTCACGTCCATCTGATAGACAATGAAGCCCTTAAGAGCGGCATATGCTAGGAATAACCTGATTGCCTCCAGCCTTGCCACTGGAGCGTACGTCTGGTCAAAGTCGATTCCTTCTTCTTGACGATATCCTTTGGCGACGAGTCTGACCTTATTCTTTATAATCGTTCCATCCTCGTCCATCTTGTTCCTATAGACCCACTTTGTCCCAATGACATTCTTACCTGTGGGTCTGGAACAAGTTTTCATACTTGACAGTGCTTGAACTGATTTTGTTCTTCTTCCATCGCCATTATCCAGGATATGTCTGAGTTTGCTTCCTCAAACTTCTTTGGTTCAACTTGTGAGAGAAAACTTAAATATAAATTCTCGTTAGTTGTACCTCCACAAGTTCTGACACCATCCCCAGGATCTCCTATGATTTGGTCCATTGGGTGATCCTTCAAATGTTTGAGCTCTAGAGTCCTTACATCTGGAACTTCTTCAATCACCGGAGTGACTTCATCAACTTGGACGATTTCTTCATCTTGATCATCAACCTCTCCAATCGGGGTTGGAGTGGTGATCTTGATGAACTTTTCACCTTTTTTTCAGTCGGATCTTCCAAGTTAAGTTCATTCAACTTTGTACATGCATCTTCAATGAACACACTAGAAGAGTTGCCTTGTAGCAAGCTCGTCTCATCAAATATAATATGTATGGATTCTTCTATAGCAAGAGTTTTTCTATTAAATATCATATATGTCTTACTGTGGCTACTATACCTTACAAAAATACCTTCAAAACTCTTTTCACTAAATTTGGTAGTATGATACTTGGCATCATTGAGGACGAAGCACTTACAACCAAAGATTCTAAAATATGCAACAGTCGGTTTCCTGCCCTTTAGAAGTTCGTAAGGTGTCTAATTGTGGTTCTTGTTTATGAGTACTCGATTTTGCACATGGCATGCAGTGTTGACGGCTTCAGCCCAGAAGTATTTCGGAAGTGAGGCATCACTCAACATGGTCCTGTAGGCCTCTATGAGTGTTTTATTCCTTCTCTCAGCCACTCCATTCTGTTGAGGAGTACGAGGAGAGTAAAACTCATGAAAGATACCCAAGCTTTCACAGAATTCTGTCATGGCCTAGACTTGAACTCCGTTCCATTGTCACTTCTGATCTTGACTACGGAACAGTTGTATTCATTGTGGACCTGCCTGACAAAATTTGTAAAGATGTCAAAGTTATCTGACTTGTGTTTTAGAAAGAACACCCACGCAAAGTGCGAGTAATCATCAACAATAACAAACCTATAATCCTTACCTCCCAAACGTCTGACTTCTAGTGGAACGAACAAGTCCATATGAAGCAGATGTAAATATCTGTTAGAATCTTTGCTAATAACGCTTTTAAAGGTAGCCCTTGTTTGCTTGCCTTTTACACATGCGTGACAAGGTCTATCTTTAACGTACTTGACATTTGGGGCATCACGTACTAAATATAGTGAAAATAATTTATTAATAGTTTTGAAATTAATATGTGCTATTCTCTTGTGCCATTGGTCACCAAGGGACACACTATCTTTAGCCATAAAACACACTAGTGTAGAATAGTATATACAAATGAAATTTAAACAAAATATATTTCTGCTTCGAGTGCCTGATAGAATCGTTTCCATATTGTCAACTGATTTTATCAAACACTTATCAGCATGGAATTCAACAATATATACTTTATCGCAGAGTTGGCTTATGCTTATGAGATTGTGTTCTGGTCAATCCTTCAACATAAGCCACATCTGAGAAGGATACTCTACCGTTAGAGATAATACCATAACCTTTAGTAATTCCTCAGTTTGAACCTCCAAAGATGACCTTTGGCCTGTTCAAGATTGGAGAATAGTTCTGAAGAAGGCTTCTTGTCTCGGTCATGTGCCAAGAGCATCCATTGTCCAAATACCAGATAGGCATTTTGGTGGCCTTTGGAAATACCTGGAATTATAAATTAATTTACCTTGGGAACCCAAACACGTTTGGGTCCTTGGTGTCCTGTTAGAATACTCCACCTACGAGTATTAGCATTATGAGTGTTCTTTCTCATATTGACAACTTGAGGAGTTGCAAAATTCCTGGAATTAAACCAGCAGTCAATGGTAAAGTGACCAATTTTGCCACAGCACCAACAGTCGAACCTGTTGTATCTTTGCCTTAAGTTCTCGTGCTTGACCTTTTGAGATGGTAGTCTAGCAGGTGCAGTATTCTTGGAGGAAGAAGCTTCATGGTGATGGCAATCACATTATTTCTTCTCCTTCAGTGGCCTTTCCACAATAGGCTTTACCTTCGGTACTTTCTTAATGTTATGACCATGATTATAAGGGTCATAGCTCTGAAGAGTGATTTCTTCATAAGGTGCCTTAAAGACATTCTCACCAAAGTTTTGAGGGTGATTCAATCCTTGGTAACGAGACGTGGGCTCTACATAAGTAGGCCTAGTGAAGTAACCGTAGGATGAGTCAAGATCAAACTCATTTGTTGGAAATATGACTTTCTTGAAAGAAGTATGATCTTGAGGGGCTTTCCCCTTCTCTTTGACCAAAGCCTTTTGGTCGCCTTATTCTTTCTCTGGGCTTTATTCCTCCTAGAAGGTTTACTAGGAGCTTCAACATGGCCTAGCCCAGCAACCTTGGCCTTAGCTGAGAATTCAACAACGAAAGGAAGAACAGACTTAGGCTTCGATAAACTTTCAAAAAGTTTCTTTTTAGCAGCAAGTTGTTCTTCCAACTCTCTGATGATCTTCTCTTTCAGGTCTAGGTGCTCGAGAGCTTTGTTATATTCTTCAATAACAGTATTGAAGTTCTCTCTGAGCGAGTCCGTCTTAGCGACTTCCTCTCTTAAAGTGCTCTCTTCATCCTTTAGAGACTTTATATCTTTAGCTTGAGTTTTCACGACTCGTCGACATTTGTAGTAAGCCTTGATCAACTCCTTGTAATGGGCCATGAGTTCAGACTCATCGTCAGAAGAGCTGTCCTCATGATCATGTTTAGAAATATCGAATTCAAAAAGAGGAGTGTGAGGGTTTACCTTCTCAGTGAATTGGGGCTCTTGTTCGTCATCAGTCTGAGCCATAAGCCCAAAATAGGCTTCTTCTTCTTCTTCACTCGACTCAGATGAGTCATAGTCGCTAAGAGTTTTGCCCTTCTTGGCTATTAGGCTCTTTTCTGTCCTCTTCTTATTATATGAGGACTTCTTTTCCTCTCTCTCTTTCCACCCTCCTTCTTCTTGTGGGGGCAGTCAACAATAACATGACCTGGCTTATTGCTCCAATAACAAACAATGTCAGTGGAAATATGTTTGTTCAGTTTAGTAGAATACCTGTTATGGCCGCTTGAGCCTTTTTTGTGTCGATCACCATCATATCATGATCTTCTGTAGGAGGAATCCTTGTCTTTCCATTGCTTCTTTTTGTTCAAGAATTTCTTGAATTATCATGAGAGTAGAGAGAAATCTCCTTCAGATAGCTCTGAGCCTGAGGTACTTGGCTCCGAGGTTTCTTCTTCACTTACTTCTTGTACTGGGGCAGGGGAGGCAGCCTTGGACTTCCTTGAGGTGTCTGCCTTGAGAGCAACATACTTATCCTTGGATGAGGGCCTGCTCTTCTCTTCTTAAGCTTTTCTTGTATTGAGTTACAGCTCGTATTACATAATCTTCCCGAAGAGATTATGTGGGCCTATCTCAGCTAGCTTTCCAAATTCCCGAATAGCACAAACCTTGTTATCCCATTTCTTAGTTAGGGATCTCAAGAACTTATCATTCAGTTCTCCATTGGTGAAGACTCGGCCGTAGACCCTTAGGCCGTTGACTATCTTGAAGAAGTTTTCAAACGTATCTGCAATGGTATCATTGGGTACTTGTCAGAAGGCTTCATATTTCTGATTCAGAAGGGATCTTCTATCATCCCTAACTTCTTTTGTGCCTTCAATCAAGGTGACGAAGGACTG
The DNA here is from genome assembly GCA_039583875.1 of Platanthera guangdongensis. NCBI lineage: Eukaryota > Viridiplantae > Streptophyta > Magnoliopsida > Asparagales > Orchidaceae > Platanthera > Platanthera guangdongensis. Next base: position 115,365,858 of record CM077154.1, read on the forward strand.
CCACATCTCCTTAGCAGACTGACAGTGGATCAGGTTCTGCAACATGGAGTCATCAACTGCACTTGTTATAATATTCTTGGCCTTCTTGTCTAAAGGCACAAGTGCAATCTCATCTTTGTCGAGATCCATCAATTTGTTAGGAACCTTCTTTGTTGGGTCTATAGTGAAGACGATCATCGGAACATAAGGAACCTCTTCAACGATCATGAAGATCCTTGGATCCACAGCTTCCATGAAGAATATAATTCTCTCTATCCAAATGGGAAAGTTATTCTTTGTGCACGAGGGAAGCTGTAACGCCCCCGAATTTTCTGCGATTATTTAATTCTCGTTTGGCATTACGTTGACGCGTTTGCGGCTTGTGCCGTTTGTTAGAGCGTGGTTTTAGCTCTTTAGGTCCTTGTGTGGTTGTTGGTAGCCTATTAGGCAAGATTCCCTAGCAAGTCGGGTCTGGTTTTGTGACTCGGTGAGGCCTCTCGGGGGATGCTTATGTTTTGGCTTCAGGTGGAGATAACCTGAGTTCCATTCGTCGAAAGTTGACTTCGACTTCGCTGTTGTGTTCGTAGCGTGGATATTTAGCTACGGTACGGATTTCGTCGAATTCCGAGGTCGTTCGGTTTTCGCGTTGTTTTGTATTTTATGTGAAACGATACTATTTATTATGTATTATATTAATTATTATGTTAGAAAGGTGGCGGGTGCATGGCGGTTACGATTTATATATATATTATAATATTATTACTTAATTAATAGTTAAGTTAGAGTTAAGCGGGTGCTATATACATAGGATTAGGATAGGAATTTAAATAACTGCTGCTCATCATCTTCCCGAAAACCCGACCTGCGCCTGTTCACGAAAAGAAACGGAGAAACCGCCGGAACCGCTACCTTCGGACGCCGATTCTGGGAGTGTTAGTGGACGGAATTCAATTCCGAAAGCGGATTTGGATTGCTCTCGCCTAGACCTTCATTCCTACGGTAAGAGATTCAATTTTCGTGGTGTTTCTAGGGGTCTCGAAATTTTTGGTTTAATCCTTTTCCGCCATTAAAACTCTAGAATTTTGGTTTAGGTGTTGTTGCGGCTAGAGCCGAGAGAGAGAGAGGAAGGGTTTTGCAAGATAAATCGCTGGAAATTGAGGCAAGTGCTGTTCTTGCCCTTGCCATGTAGTTTTTATGTCTTCTTAATTGCCCTGTTAGCCTTAGGATAGAAACCGGGGGTTTATTTCTTTGCTTTAGTTTCTCGGGGTCTCGAAAATAGGGCATTCTGGATTGCCCTGTTTTATTGGGGGACTTTCTTGCGAAGGCAAACTTGAAGATGATTGATCTAGAGGACTTCGATGTTATTCTGGGCATGGACTGGTTGTCTAAGTATGATGCGGTTATTCAGTGCAAAGGGAAGCCCTTGGACTACATCAAGGACAACGGTCAGCCTGGAAGTTTGTATGCTGATCCTTGCCAGGATTTTCCTGTCATTTCTGCAGTATGTGCTCAGAAGCTGCTTCATTCTGATTATTTTGCTTGTTTAGTCTCGGCAGTTGGGACTGTTGTTAGTGTACTGTGCTTGGAGGAGATTCCTGTTGTACTTGGTTTCTCTGATGTTTTTCCTGATGACCTTCCTGGTCTTCCCCCCGATCAGGATGTTGAGTTTGTGATTGATTTGGAACCGGGTACGCGTCCTATTACTAAGGATCCATACCAGATGGCCCCTCGTGAGTTGGAGGGGTTGCGAGTCCAGTTGGACAAGTTGTTGGCAAAAGGCTTTATTAGGCAGTGTTCATCGCCTTGGGGTGGTCCTGTTCTATTTGTGAAGAAGAAGGATGGGTCGATGAGGCTGTGCATCGATTATAAGGAGCTGAACAAAGTCACCATTAAGAACAGGTACACTCTGCCAAGGATCGATGACTTATTTGATCAGTTGCGTGGTAGCACGGTGTTTTCCAAGATCGATCTTCGTTCTGGCCATCATCAGCTCAGGATCCGTGAGGCAGATATTCCACGGACTGCGTTTAGATCAAGGCATGGGCACTTCGAGTTTCTAGTGATGTCGTTTGGTTTTACCAACACACCATCAGCTTTCATGGATATGATGAACTGGGTGTTCAAGGATTTTCTGGACAAGTTCATTGTGGTATTCATCGATGATGTGTTGATCTACTCTCGCAGTGCTGAGCAGCATGAGCAGCATCTGCGCTTGGTTCTATCGGAGTTGAGGGAGCACAAGTTATTCGCCAAGCTGAGCAAGTGCGAATTTTGGTTGCCTCAAGTCTCGTTTCTGGGCCACGTGGTGAATAAGGATGGGATCTCGGTTGACCCAGAAAAGATCACAGCAGTGATGGATTGGAGCAGGCCGGGCACGCCCAAGGAGATTAGAAGCTTCCTAGGGTTGGTCGGCTACTACAGGAGGTTCGTGGAGGGTTTCTCCACCCTGGATGCACCTTTAACCAGGTTGACTCAGAAGAACATGGCCTTTGTTTGGGGCGAGAAGTGCGAAGAAGCCTTCCTGTAGCTAAAGAACAGATTATGCACTGCTCCCGTTCTGACCCTACCTACTGAGGGTGCGGAGTATGATGTGTACGTGGATGCTTCGCATGTTGGTTTGGGTTACGTGTTGATGCAGGCTGGAAAAGTGATTGTGTATGGGTCAAGTCAATTAAAGACTCATGAGAGAAATTACCCTACGCATGACCTTGAGTTTGCAGCGGTGATTTATGTGCTAAATCTGTGGAGGCATCTACTTTATGGTGATCAGTGCAAGATCTTCACAAATCATAAAAGTTTAAAGTACGTGTTCACACAGAAGGAGTTGAATCTGCTCCAGCAGCGGTGGCTAGAGTATGTGGCTGATTATGATGTGGAGATGCAGTATTATCCGGGCAAGGCCAATGTGGTGGCCGACGCCCTGAGCCGGAAGACGGGGAATATCTTTAATCTCTCCGCCAATCGTTTAGTGGAGGAGTTCCTCCTGATGGATATCTCTGTGGGATGCTGTGACATGCAGAGCAGTTTGGCAGTGGCAGAACCGTCTTGGATTTCACTTACCAGGCTGCACCAGAAGGATGATCCAGATCTTCTGCACTTATACCTCAGGACTGAGAGAGGGGAGTTGCCGGATTTTTCCATCAATGATGCGGGTACTTTGAAGTACCGTGGCAGGTTTTGCATCCCCGCTGTTGGAGACATCAGGGCTATGATATGCAGAGAGCCTCATGGATCCAGTGTTTCCTACCATCCAGGATCTACAAAGATGTACCATGAATTGAAGCAGATTACCTGGTGGTATGGGATGAAGGGTGATATAGCCCGATTTGTTGCCGAGTGCCACACTTGCAAGCGTGTGAAGGCCGATCATGGAAAGCCTGGTGGCAAGTTGACTCCATTGGAGGTCCCGACTTGGAAGTGGGAGAGTATTTCTATGGACTTCATTACAGGCTTACCGAGATCTCCAAGGGGATTTGATTCAGTTTGGGTGATCGTGGACCGGCTGACGAAGTGTGCGCACTTCATACCTTATAAGATAGATTACTCAATGAAGAAGATAGCAGAGCTGTACCTGAGCAAGGTCATCAGATTGCACGGTGTGCCAGTTAGCATCATTCAGATCGAGACTCCCGTTTTACATCTCGCTTTTGGAGGAGTCTGCAAGAGGGTTTGGGTACAGATTTGAGGTATTCTACAGCTTACCAACCGCAGACCAATGGTCAGACTGAGCGAGTGAACCAGATAGTTGAGGATATGATCAGGTGCTACATCTTGGACCACGGTGGAGCGTGAGATGAGCGTTTACGGCTTATGGAGTTTGCATATAATAATAGTTATCAAGAGAGCTTGCAAATGGCTCCGTTCGAAGCGTTGTATGGGAGACGCTGCAGAACTCCCCTATTTTGGACTGAGGTCAGTGAGAGGCCGTTGTTGGGTCCAGACGCGCTCGAAGAAATGGAAGTTGCGGTGAAGCTGATTCGAGAAAAGCTTCGGATAGCTCAGGAGCGGTACGAGAAGAACGCCAACCGGCGTAGATCTGACTTGGAATTTGCTGTAGGGGACCTGGTGTTTCTTAAATTTTCCTCGATGGTTGGTGTTAAGAGGTTTGGTAAGAACCAGAAATTGGATCTGAGGTATGTGGGCCCGTTTAAGATTGTTGAACGGATTGGCGTGTCAGCATATAAGTTGGATTTGCCAGCAAACTTCTCAGGTGTTCATAATGTATTTCATGTAAGCCAATTACGAAAGTATGTGCGAAGTAGTGGGCAAGTCTTGGATGATGTGCCCCAGTTGGAGCCTAATCTTTCATATGTTGAGGTGTCGGTCCGCATCTTCGGTACTCAAGATCGGGTGCTGCGGACAAAGTCTATCCCGATGGTGAAAGTTCTATGGAAGAATCAGGATTTGGAAAGCGTGACTTGGGAGCTAGAGTCAGCTATGAGGGAGGCTCACCCTCACTTGTTTCCCTGATTTGATCAGTATGTTTGCTTCCTTGTAACTCCTGTTTGTTACTTTCCTTCTATAAGTAGAAGTAGTGTATGTAAAGTTTCGGGACGAAACTTTCTTGTAGGGGGAGTGACTGTAACGCCCCCGAATTTTCTGCGATTATTTAATTCTTGTTTGGCGTTATGTTGACGCATTTCCGGCTTGTGCCGTTTGTTACAGCGTGGTCTTAGCTATTTAGGTCCTTGTGTGGTTGTTGGTAGCCTATTAGGCAAGATTCCCTAACAAGCCGGGTCTGGTTTTGTGACACGGTGAGGCCTCTCGGGGGATGCTTGTGTTTTGACTTCGGGTGGAGATAACCCGAGTTCTGTTCGTCGAAAGTTGATTTCAACTTCGTCGTTGTGTTCGTAGTGTGGATATTTAGCTACAGTACGGATTTCGTCGAATTCCGAGGTCATTCGGTTTTCGCGTTGTTTTGTATTTTATGTGAAACGATACTATTTATTATTTATTATATTAATTATTATGTTAGAAAGGTGGCGGGTGCATGGCGGTTACGATTTATATATATATATATATATATATATATATATATATATATATATATACTTAATTAATAGTTAAGTTAGAGTTAAGCGGGTGCTATATACATAGGATTAGGATAGGAATTTAGATAACCGCTGCTCATCTTCTTCCCGAAAACCCGACCTGCGCATGTTCGCGAAAAGAAATAGAGAAACCGCCGGAACCACTACCGTCGGACGCCGATTCCGGGAGTGTTAGTGGACGGAATTTGATTCCGAAAGCGGATTTGGATTGCTCTCGCCTAGACCTTCATTCATACGGTAAGCGATTCAATTTTTATGGTGTTTCTAGGGGTCTCGGAATTTTTAGTTTGATGCTTTTCCTCCATTAAAACTCTAGAATTCTGATTTAGGTGTTGTTGCGGCTGGAGCCGAGAGAGAGAGAGAAAGGAAGGGTTGTGCAAGATAAATCGCTGGAAATTGAGGCAAGTGGTATTCTTGCCCTTGCCATGTAGTTTTCCTGTCTTCTTAATTGCCCTGTTAGCCCTAGGATAGAAACCGAGGGTTTATTTCTCTGCTTTAGTCTGTACTTAGCCATCCTGTTATGAATTTCCTGTTCAAGTCTTACTCATAGCAGCCCGGTCTCTTAATTATTTATTCCATCCAACTATTAGTAGATGAGTCCTTGCTCTCGGGCTGGGAATAGAGAGATGAGAGTGGAGATGTTTTTTTCTTTTCTGCACAGTAACTATAGCCGGATAGTTGTGTTGTGCCCTTATATTGCTTTTGTACAATGTAATCTGTCTTGGTTAGGCACGAATTAGGGAAAATTAGGCTTGCTTATATAATGGTTGTATCAGAACCCCACTCTTTTCCTTAGTCTAGTTGATTAGAGCATTTCTAGGCTAAATGAAGTGGTCTGGAGCGATGAGGAGGGTACATGAATTAGGTTGTAGCGTTTCTGGCTGGGGTCGTTGATTAGTTCAGGTTTGAGTTTATCTGATTTTGCCTAAGTGTAAAAATCATTGAGTGAGGGAAGCTCACTCAACACCGGGCTTGGTTTTATGCTAAGTATTAAGCGTTGACAGCATTGAGTGCACTCAACGCTGCCAGGTCAACGACATTCGTCGTTCTCAGCTCGACGTTGTTCGTCGAACTGAGATCGACGATCTCCGGTTGCCTGAGATCGACGAAGATCGGCGATCTGAGTTCGACAATAATCGTCGAGCTGAGGTCGACGATTTCCCGTGATCTGAGTTCGATGAAAATCGTCGAACTGAGATCGACGATTTCCCGTGATCTGAGTTCGACGAAAATCGTTGAACTGAGATCGACGATTTCCCGTGATCTGAGTTCGACGAAAATCGTCGAACTGAGATCGACGGTTCCCTGTGAACTGAGTTCGAAGAAAATTGTCGAACTAAGATCGACGAGTCCCTGTGATATGAGGTCGACGATTATTTTTGCCTTAACCGAATTTTTTTTGTTTTTCATTTTCCTTTCCTTCCCGAGTGATTACCTCCTAGGCGGGGATGTCTTGTCGGCCATTCGTTTCTTCCTTTATTTTTTTTGAAGGCTGAATCGTGGGTTATGGCAGGCAGTGGTATTTTGACGCTCTAAAGGAGTGGGATGTTTTGTGTGCGAGCCGTGGCCACCACCATTTAGTCCCAGGTATGGGCTGGTTATAGCCGTAGCCGCCACCTTTTAATCCCAGGTACGGGCTGGGTATGTGGTGGCCTTGTGCTGACGCATTGAATTTTAGTTGGAACTGTTTGTTTGGCGGACTATTTTTGGTCAACAACTCAGGTCCATGTTGTTTTACTACTGCCATTAATCACAATTTAGGATTGTTAGATGTTTCTTCCTTTGTAGATTGCAATTTTTTTTGGCACATGTTTGCCTTGTATAATCTGCAGGATTTATGACAGGGTTGTTACTATTTTCTCGTACTTGGTGCAAGTGCGTCTTGTCTTGGACAGTGTTTGTCTGTTACTGTCTTACTTTCTTCTCTTGCGTACCCTTTTTATATAACACTTCCTTGCAGCTTATTTGTTTTACTTACTGAGGTATTCTTTTCTTCTCTGAATGCCTCAGGTTCTGATTAGTAGCCGAGTAGGCGGCTAGTTTTGTTGTGGTGTTGCTGGTGATCTCTTGTACTGTAGAGATCAGTTTATTGGTCTTGTGAGGTAGTTTTCTGTTTTTCTTACAGACATACATGCTTACCAGTGGGTTCGTGTCAGGTTGTTGACACCCGCTGGTGGTTTTTTACTTATGATACTAGATATGTTTCTTTTACTACTATCTTTTAGAGATGGTCTATTTGCTCTTGGGAAGATTTATGCTAGGTTCTAGTTACTTTTAAACCTAAAAACACTATTATAAGTATAACTCATGATCAACATGTTTATAAAACTCATACACTACTTTCCAAGCAACGTAAAAAGATCATTTTCTTACTCATAATATAAAATAAATCTAGAGTCTTGCATAGTATAAGTTGCCCTCGGGGGACACTTATGCACTCTTTTATGATGTCAAATATAAATAAAGTATTTTTCGCTGCGTATAAGTATAGTTTTTAAACTGTGGACTAGATGATCCACTAAGCCAAGGGATACAGCCTTTAAAATATAACGGATTTTCTAATCATTAAACTTATGAATTTTCATAGTCTAGTTAGATGGTGTTCGCCTGAGCATCGACAGTTATCCGCTGCTCGACGTGGCATCACGACACGTGTTTTCTTATACTCTGATACTTCTTAAATTCGGAGAAAATGCGGGTTGTGACAGAAGCTTGGCAAAATCTTTGGCCTTGTCTATGCTTGGATAATCTCAAAAGACAACTTAGGTCAGATCTGATCAAGGTATTAACCATTTAGTGATCAACCTGGCTCTAATACCAATTAAAAGTGTTCACTTGTCTACTTAAATCACCTAGACTGGTGGGGGGGGGGGTGAATAGGTGAGTTGCGTGTCTTTTTGCTGAATAAAAAATTAGTGATCTAAGCACAAAACTCTACCAAGCATTCACAGATGACAAGAGATTTATAATGGTTCCCCAACCATTGGTACATCCACTTTCCACTCACCGATCTAGCAAAGCACTAGATTCGGCTACTCCACTATCTCGGATTAAAACCAATCCTACACCTCGGAACAAAGTTCCTACAACTCGATCTACAACACGGATCTACACTCGGAAGATGAAAACTTCCTACAACTCGGAGACAAAAGCTCCAACACTCGGAGAGGAATCTCCTACAAAAATAAATTAAGAAAATGAAATACAAACAGTAATAATTCTCAAATCTTGAAAATCTTGGCCAAGGTCTTCTTCCTTTGAACTTGCGGCTTTATCAGAAAACTTGAAGAAGAGGCTCAGCAAGATCTGGATCTAAAATTTCTTTGACTCACACGATCCGAGAGATGATGAGGAGTTGAAGAACAATCACTATCTGTAAATCTACTTGATCTGAATCTCTTTGAATGCAAGCCCAAGGCGATTTCACGATGATGGTCGGCGGCGTCTTTCATTTTTGGAAAGGGAAAATTCTGATTCAGATTTCTTAGAATAATCTTTTCAGCACTTATTAGGGTTGGTCGATTTGACAAGAATTATATAAGATCTCTCTAACAGTCATAATTAGCATTAATGACGTCCACGTGGACCAATCACGTCACATCATTTGAAAATCCCGTCGGTTCTGGACTTAGCAAAATTTTGGAAAAACTGACTGAATCACTCGAGTGAGAGATAAGCTACTCGAGTACTAATATGAGTACTCGAGTGAATAGTATCAGATAACTCGAGATGTATTCCTTGAGAAAATTCAGAACAGAACTTATAATCACTCGAGTGGAATAAGATTTACTCGAGTGCTAGAAAGTTTACAAGAGACGTGGAAATGAACTACTCGAGTGCTAGAAGTATTACTCGAGAGGTAGAAGGATTACTCGAGAAAAAGACTTAGCGATTTTTCTGGGAGATGAAATCTGGCTACTCGAGTACTGGATTTTGATTACTCGAGAAGTAGATTGACTACTCGAGTACAGGAATTTTACTACTTGAGTATAAGACTTGGAAAAATTCTGAGAGATAAAATCTGGTCACTCGAGTATTGGAGCCGGACTACTCGAAAAGTAGAAAGACTACTTGAGTACATGAACAACTACTCGAGTGGGGTAAGTACATCACAAGAATCTTCCTTCTGTCACTCGAGACAAAGTATTCATCTACTCGAGTGGTTAACTTGACTAATCGAGTAAAGTACTTAGAATATTTTCTGAGAGGGAAAAACTGTTAACTCGATAATAAGAGAAAGTCTACTTGAGTAATGCACTTGACAACTCGAGAGCTCTGTTTAGACTACTCGAGAACCAATTCCCTTAACCGAGTTCAGACAAACTTACTCGAGTATTTACTAAGTGTTCAACTCGAGTACTTAAGCTTCTACTCGAGTGAAATACTTATAATATTTTCCTTCTTAAGAATTTTCCTTTCTTCAATAAAATTAGCAACACTTCTTTCTCCAATCAATCCTAGTACTTGAAGATGAAGTGTATCCCAATAAAGAGGCTACATATGAGTCAACACCATAGATCACACAATGAAGGATTACATTATATGGTCCTCTGTTTGGTGACCCATTGTAGACTAATATTGGACTGCACTTGACAATTTAGTCCTACAAACAAATAACTCAAACAATACATAAAATACAACTTAATTCATCTTAGTTCAAGGGTGACTTCACCAAATCTGGGTTATTGTGGATACAATACCGAACGGAATATATGCTCGACGATCGACGATCGCTGTACAACCTTGGGCTTGCGAGTGACCCAACAAGCGAGGAAGGAGGACTGGCGAGATGGGGGGAGGCCTACCCGTAGTAGGCGAGAGGAAGGGGCAGCCCATGATTTAAAGCGAGACCTCGCTAGGCGAGATCTCGCTAGGCGAGACCTCCTGGCGTGGGCGAGATGGCCCAGTAGGCGAGACCTCCCTAGGCTTGACGGATCCCTCCCCACTCACCACATGAAAAAAGAGATGTCTTTACCTTTTTACCCACAAGGGGATTTTACCTTTATGCCCCAGGTAATTTTACATTTTTACCCCGGAGGTCTGCATATAGCTCTCCAGAACAGCGGAGTTTGGCTGTTCGCAGACCCTGTCCAGGGTGTTTTGGTCATTTCAGGTTAACTCAGAAGTGTTATTTGCAGAGCCGATTCAGAGGCCTATAAATAGACCGATACGGTGCCTGAGAAGGGGTTGTTGAACCTTTCCACTATCTTCCTCACAGGCACCTAACTCAGCACTGGCTAGGGAGGGGAAGACTCTCAGTTCTTTCGGGTAAGAGGCGGGACCTCCAAGCTGGGCCCCCTCGGTCTGTTTTTAGGTCACTGACTCTCATCAGGAGGGTAGCGCAGGGAGAGTACGTGAGGGTTGCATCCTGTTTCGAACTTTAGGAGGGATCAGAAAGCTGGTTCCAACATTTTTGGTGCGGTGAGCGTGGAGCGCAGCCCTCAGAGAAGAACCTTGAGCAACCCCATGGCGGGAGATCACGGAGAAGGAGAAGGAGGGGAGTCGGATAACCAGGGGGGATTTGTAGGGAGAGTGGAGTTTATGGCTTCGATCAAGGGGATCATGGATCTACTGGAAGGGATCTCGTGGCAGGGAGACTGTTCAACTCCACTACCCCTAGTGCCAGCTCTCGCGACTTAGGAAGAACTCGTCTCAGTGCGAGTAGGAGAGGATGCCCCGGGGAGAAGGCCGGGAAAGGAGGTGATGATGGAAGGGAGCGGGAGAGACATGGCGGGAAGGGAGCTGTTCCCAAGCCCGGTGAGTGCCATATCGCCAGGGGAGGTCGTCGCGCGAGTAGGGGTGGCGAGACCGGCGGCGAGAGGGTCCCCCTTTTGCGAGCTGATCCTGTCCGCTCCCATCCCAGAGGGCTTCCGAGAGCCCGAGATGAACTACTATGTAGGGAAGGATGATCCCCTCCATCACTTGCAGTTGTTCGAAGACGCTGTCTCGATCAAACCCATGACGGACGCGTTTAAGTGCTGCCTTTTTGCAATCACCCTAAAGGACAAAGCTAGGGACTGGTTCCATCAACTCCCGACAGGCTCGATATACTTCTTCGAGGACTTAAGTAGGAGTTTCCAGCTCCGGTTCTCCACATCTAAGAAGAGGAGGAAGAACCCAGAATCGATCTTTTTAATTAAACAGAAGGCGGATGAATCGCTGGCCCAGTACGTGGACAGGTTTCAAGAATAGATTTTGGATATACAGGAGGTGCCAGGGTTTGCCCTCCAGATGGCCTTCATGGTTGGACTGCGGGAAGGATTCTTCAAGATGAGCCTCACCCGGAAGGCGCCGCTGTCTTTTGAGGGCTTGATGGAGAAGGCGGCAAAGGAAATAGCGATGGAGGCGGCGAACCCAGCTTTTGCAAAGAAGCTGGCAAGGCTTACTGAGGTAGAGTCGAGGGAGTCAAGTGGGAGGCAACAGGAGGCGAGGAGAAGAGAGGAGCCAAGGGCGCAGGCGTATCCAGAGCTGGGGTGGAGACAGCAGGGAGGCCCGGCCCCAGGACAAGGTAGGGGATTTACCCAAGGGGGGAGGAACCAACAGGGAGGACCGGGAAGGTTTCACCAGCAGGGGTGGGGGTATGGTCATAGACCACCCCTACCCCCTCTACAGCAGGCCATGGCCATCGGCCGAGGCATAGGAAGGGGCCGGGAGAGAGGAAGAGGAGCAGGAGCAGGGAGAAGGAGGAACCCTCGGGAAGGAAGACAGGGGGGAGGTGGCGTTGCCATATTGTGACTTCCACGAGGAGGAGGGTCACGCAACGGCTACCTGCCCATATTTCTTAGAGATGAGGAGAACCCGAGGGGCAGGAGAACAGCCCAGGCCGGTGCAGATAGAGGAAGTCACAGTTACAGGAGAAGAGGATCGATGTGTGGATCGAACGGATGAAGGGGATCGCAGGGGAATTGGAGTGATCAATGGGGGGGTGGGGATAGAGGCGGCCCGAAAGGCGAGCCTTCACACTATGTACCGCCGCAGCGTCGCCTCGACGTCACAATCCCCTCCCCCAGATGAAAAGATTACCTTTTCGAGGAAAGACATGCCGGACCATGAGGACCCCTTTTGTGACGCGCTGGTAATACGGACCGCCATCGAGAACTTCACGGTGTCTCGGATCCTAGTGGACAATGGGAGCTCAGTGAACGTGATTTTCAAAAAGGCATTCAATTCAATGAGGGTGGAGGCCCGGAGAGTGCTGACGGCAGATGGGCCACTGTTTGGGTTCTCAGGGGAAAGGAAAGAAGTCGAGGGGGGAGTGGGACTTCAGGTGACCTTGGGAGGGCTGTCCCGGAATTGCCGCTTTGTCATAGTGGACGCCCCCAGTAGTTACAACGCTATCTTTGGGCGCCCCTTAATCAGCGCTTTCAGATGCGTCCCATCCTCGTTTCACCAGTGCTTGAAGCTGAATTCAGGAGGGACCCAAATCAGGGTGCGGGGGGATCCAAAGGCTGCTAGGGAGTGCTACGTGACGGCAGTGAACACCATCTCCTGGCGGGGAGACGCGAAGGAGTTGGAAAAGTGGATGGAGCAATGGCAACTAGAACAGGGGGGCGGGGAAGAGCAAAGAGAGGAGGAAGATGTGGGAGGAGAAGAAGTAGTAATGGTGGGAGGTATTGCGGGGGAACCAGAAATGGCAGAGGAGGAGTTCGGGGAGATGATGGTAGTAGAAAAAGGGAAGGAAAGTGCGAAGGGGAGGGAAGAAGTGGTAAGGAGCTTAGGCCTGGGAGAGAGGCTGGAAGCGGCTGGAAAGGAGGGCGAAGAGACGGAGGTAGCAGAGGGGGAGGAGCTAAAAGGAGAGGTAGTGAGGAGAGAAAAATGGCAGATGGAAGAAGAGGGAGGGTCACCCGGGGAGGGGGCCCGACCAGAAAAGAGAAGAGCCTCACGACAGGAAGAGGAGGACGCAAGCAAGTGGGAGACGAAGCAGTCGGGGGAGGAGAGGATGATGGCCAACGTAGAAGGCAAGGCCAAGGAGCAGGATGTGCAGGTAGAGCAGGAAGAAGAGGAAGAGCCATCAAGGCTGAAAGCGGTTGTGGAGGTCCTCGAGGTAGAGATACGTACCAAGGAAGGCCGAGAAGAAAAGATAAAAATCAGTGGTGAGCTCAGCCTGGAGGACCGGGAGAAGATCAGGACCTGCGTACAGAAAAATATTGACGTCTTCGCATGGAGCGCTGCAGACATGTCAGGGGTCGATGCAGACGTCGCCTGTCACCGCCTCAATCTAGACCCCAACACTCGCCCCATACAACAGAAGAAGAGGGCCCTCGCCTCTAAGATGGCCGGACCTATTAGAGAGGAAGTGGAAAAATTACTTAAGGCGGGGTTTGTGTCCGCCTGTAAGTATCCGGGGTGGGTGAGTAATGTTGTAATGGTCAAAAAAGGGGAGGGTAAGCGGAGAATGTGTGTGGATTTTTCTCTTCTAAATAAAGCATGCCCCAAGGATTGTTACCCGCTGCCCCGAATCGACGCGCCGGTTGACTCAGCCGTCGGTTTCCCCTTTATGAATTTCTTGGATGCGTTTTCTGGGTACCATCAAATACACATGCATCCTCCGGACGTTAAGGACATCACCTTCGTCACGGGGGATGGATTCTTCTGCTTTAATATGATGCCTTTCGGTTTGAAAAATGTGGGCGCGACCTATCAAAGGATGATGGATCGGATCTTCCGAGAGCAGAGAGGAAGGATTCTCGAGGTTTACGTAGATGACTTGATGATCAAAATCAAGGACCTCGGAGCTCATATCCTAGATCTGGAGGAGACCTTTGAAACCCTAAGGGAGTATAAAATGAGACTCAACCCCCTGAAATGCGTTTTTGGTGCTAGCAGGGGAAGGTTCCTGGCACACCTACTCACTCCATCTGGAGTGGAGCCCAACCCTGAAAAAGTAAGAGCAATCCTAGAATTGGAGTCCCCTAGGAATGTTAGGGAAGTCCAGCGTCTCACAGGCAAGTTGGCCGGGCTAAGCAGGTTCCTCTCTCGGGTCGGGTAGAGGTGCTCCCCCTTCTTTCGAACGCTGCGAGGAGGCAAGAGATTCGAGTGGACCTCGAAATGTGAGACGACTTTTCAGGCTATAAAACAACAGCTTACCCAGACGCCCTTACTCCAGGGACCAAGGGAAGCAGAGGTCTTATTTCTATATTTGAGGGTAGGAGCTGTGGCGGTAAGCTCGGTTCTAGTGCGGGAAGAAGGGAGGAAACAATTTACGATCTATTACGTAAGCAGGGTCCTGAAGAAAGCGGAGCTCGGGTACCCCATTCTTGAGAAGTTAGCATTTGCCCTCATCATCTCGGCCCGAAAGCTCCGGCCGTATTTTCAGGCTCACTCCATACAAGTGGTAACAGATCACCCCCTCCGTCGCATCTTGGAGGGGGTAGAGCATTCTGGGAGGTTAGCAAAATGGTCAATAGAGCTCAGTGAATTCGACCTTGCCTTCGTTCCCCGGCTCGCCATAAAGGCACAGGCGGTGGCCGATTTCCTGGTGGACTATGTAGTGGAGGTCCAGGAGACGGAGGCGTCCCCTCAGGCAACCTGGAAGATGTTAGCAGCTGGAGCATCGGGGAAAAATTCCTTTGGAGGAGGAGTGGTCTTGATCAGCCCGGAGGGGACCCAGATTGAGCAAGCCTTGAAGATCCATTTCGCAATCACCAACAACCAAGCGGAATATGAGGCGGTCATTGCGGGACTCAGGTTAGCCTGGGAGCTGGGCATACAAGACATTGAGGCCTCGACAGACTCCATGGTGGTGGCAGGCCAGATCAAAGGGGAGTTCGAGGCAAGGGAGCCCACCCTCCAGTTGTATCTAGGAAAGGTCAAGGACATCATAGGGCAGTTCCGAAGCTTCTCCATCCAGCACGTCCCGAGGGAGGAGAGCACTCAGGTTGACCAACTCGCCAAGTATGGCCCTCGAGCGGGGGGAACAGTGACGGAACTCTTCAGACCGTCTATAAAGGAAGGGGAGCTCATGGAAATATGCCAGCAGAGGTCGTGGATGGACCCCTTTATCACCTTTTTGGCATCAGGGCAGTTACCCGCAATGGAACTCGACAGGAAGCGTACCAGAAATAAATCGGCGTACTACCTGCTGAAGGATGGAGTTTTATATCGCAAAACCTTGTCGGGTCTGCTGGCCAGATGTGTGTTAGAGGAGGAGGCACCCAAGGTCCTGCAAGAGATTCACTCGGGAGAATGTGGGAGTCACTCGGGGAGTCGGACTTTAGAAGGGAGGGTGCTGAGGCAGGGGTACTTTTGGCCCACCCTCCGGAGAGATGTGGAGGAATTCGCGAAAAAGTGTCAAAAGTGCCAGGAATTCGCCCCCCTTCAGCTCCTTCCGGCCCAAAGGTTGCGGACCATCACAGCTCCCTGGCCATTCGCTATATGGGGACTAGATCTGGTGGGCCCCTTTCCCCAGGCAAGTGGCCAAAGGAAATTCCTGATAGTCATGGTGGACTACTTTTCAAAGTGGCTGGAGGTAAAAGCATTGGCTAAGGTAACCTCGCAGGTGGTCAAGAACTTCGTGTGGGGGGAGATCATCCGCCAGCATGGGCTGCCCCTAGCCATTGTAACAGATAACAGACCACAATTTGCAAGCAGGGAGTTCGTGGATTTCTGCATTCGTTTGGGGATAGATCTCCGCTTTGCCTCTGTTCATCATCCACGGAGTAACGGACAGGTCGAAGCGGCTAATAAGGTCATTGTCAATCTATTGAAGAAAAAGGTGGAGAATCTGAGAGGAAGCTGGGTAGAGCAACTACCTACAGTACTGTGGGCCTTGAGGACCACACCAAACACAGCCACGGGGGAAACCCCGTTTAAGCTCTCTCATGGCTCAGAGGCCGTCATACCTGTCGAGTTTGAGGTCGCATCACCAAGAGTAGCGGTTGCAAGGGAAGGAGCCGAAGGATGGAGAGCAGAGAACGGAGAAGAACAGAGACTTTCGTTGGATCTCATGGAGGAGCTCTGGGATTTAACGATGGTCCGGCAGGAGGAGGTCAAGCGCCGGATGGCGAGGTACTTCGACAAGCATGTAAGGGTCAAACAGTTTATGAAAGGAGATTTGGTCCTGAAAAAGGTAGATGCGGCGGGTAGAGGAGCCTCCGTAGGGAAGCTTAACCCCAATTGGGAGGGTCCTTTTGTAGTAAAAGAAGTCTTAAAGTCAGGAGGGTACCACCTCCAGGATGTGGATGGGGTATCCCTCGAGTGGGCCCGGAGTGGGGATGATTTGAAGAGATTTTACCCGTAGCACTCTATTCCATAGCACCTTTTTATTATCATTGTGTAATGCTTATCATCCCTGATGTGTTCTTTTGATGCGATGAAAGTGTGGGTGACCTTTGTGAGGCACCAGGGGCGAGATGATTTGTAGAAACAGCCCCGAGCAGACCCGCTAACCAGGCTCCCATCTAGCTGGCAGGGCTGTAGGCTCACTCGGTGGTTGGTGGTGTTTCGGAGAGGAGACCCCGAGCAGACCCGCTGACCAGGCTCCCATCTAGCTGGCAGGGCTGTAGGCTCACTCGGTGGTTGGTGGTGTATTTGGAGAGGAGACCCCGAGCAGACCCGCTGACCAGGCTCTCATCTAGCTGGCAGGGCTGTAGGCTCACTCGGTGGTTGGTGTTGTTTTGGAGAGGAGACCCCGAGCAGACCCGCTGACCAGGCTCCCATCTAGCTGGAAGGGCTGCAGGCTCACTCGGTGGTTGGTGGTGTTTCGGAGAGGAGACCCCGAGCAGACCCGCTGACCAGGCTCCCATCTAGTTGGCAGGGCTGTAGGCTCACTCGGTGGTTGGTGGTGTTTTGGAGAGGAGATCCCGAGCAGACCCACTGACCAGGCTCCCATCTAGCTGGCAGGGCTGCAGGCTCACTCGGTGGTTGGTGGTGTTTCGGAGAGGAGACCCCGAGCAGACCCGCTGACCAGGCTCCCATCTAGCTGTCAGGGCTGTAGGCTCACTCGGTGGTTGGTGGTGTTTTGGAGAGGAGACCCCGAGCAGACCCGCTGACCAGGCTCCCATCTAGCTGGCAGGGTTGTAGGCTCACTCGGTGGTTGGTGGAGTTTTGGAGTGGAGACCCCGAGCAGACCCGCTGACCATGCTCCCATCTAGCTGGCAGGGCTGTAGGCTCACTCGGTGGTTGGTGGCGTTTTGGAGTGGAGACCCCGAGCAGACCCGCTGACCAGACTCCCATATAGCTGGCAGGGCGGTAGACTCACTCGAGGGGACAAGTCTAAGGGTAAGAATTCGCATGAGGAAAGATCCATGTTCATCAAAAGGTTGATAGTCCCTAAAGTAGAGAGGGGCCAGGAATCGGGCCAGGGAAGAAGGTCCCTGGCCGGCACTCGCCATAGGTGGTCTCGCAACTGGCGGGAGGGTTTTCCTCATCCCCGGCACAAGTGAGCTGAAGTGGCTGGAACCGACCAGGCGAGACGGCCGGTCCCCAGGGATTCCGGCGCGAGATAATCTCGCGGCGCGGCGAGTGCTAATGGTGGGTGGTAATCAAGATAGGTGCGAAGAGCGATAAAAATTGCCTCGCACTGGCTTCTAAGCGGGATGGCAGACGATAAAAGCAGCAATTAAACAGCGTCCAAAAAATAGTCTTACACCTTTGACTAGTAGCTAAGCGAGATGGCAGAGGATCAAGGTGGCAATTAAAATAACATCTAAAAAGTTGCCTCTTGATTAACCATTACACAAGACGCCCAAAAGAGGAAAGCGACAATTAGTATATAAAAAGTTTTAAACAAAAATATCCATAAAGCGGGGACACCTCGCTCTCCTTTTAAGGAAGTGAACCAGAATCACAAGTATTAGACAAAAGAAGATGGAGAAAGGAAGACATTGCAGGGGATGGTACGCTACTCGCTGTTAGAGGAGGCGCTGCCGTCCGACTCGCCGTATAAGTGCGGGACCAGGTCGCGGACGGTCACCGTCTCTGCATCCGCGGGCACCACTCCCAGCTCCTTCATCATCTTGAGGACAACCTCCGTCGTCTTGATATTTGAGTCCCGGCAGATGACGTCCACCTCATCCACGGAATAACGGGAAGGAACGGGAAACTGATCCGGTGGGGGTGTCGCGCTGCTCCGGAGGCGGAGATTCTCGGCTTTCAGCTTCTTGTTTTCCCCCTCCAGATCCTCAATACGCGAGCGCATCCTGTTGGCCGTCTCGGCATCCTGCGGGAGGGGGGGGGGAAGTATGGGACTATAAGAAGCAAGAGTAAGACTAGCAAGGCAAAGATAAGCAAACTTACCACGCCGCCCTGGCTCTGCGCAAGGAGGTTGTCAGCAACATGCAACCGCTTCTCCAGGTCAAGGGACTTCTCGCGCTCCGCGGCGAGACCGGCCTCCGCCTCTTTCCATTTCCTGTTGTTGAAAACGAGGCGGCGCGAGACGCGGTGCGCTAGCTCCAGGGAGCGAAACTGCGAGTGGGCACTTTTTAGAATGAGGTCCCGCGATGCCTCGTTATCAGCAGGCTCGGAGCCAAGACCGCCATACAGCCCAAAACCTAAGGAGAAGGCATGACTGGTGGGGTAGTATTGTTCCTTCCAGGAAGGGAGAAGGGTAAACACCGACAAGCGGTTGAAGTCTTGCTCCCATATCAGAACCGGCTCCACGACGTCATCCTCCGTCACGGGCCCCATATTATAATTAGGGTGTGAGGCGGGAGTCGGGAGGCTGGACGAGCCAGTCTCGCCAGGAGGAAGCTGAGAGGGCTGAATATGGCCGTGGGCAGATGGTTCTGCAGAGACCATCTTGCGGGCTGGCGAGACGGGTCGTCGCGGAGGCGAGGGAGACAATAGGGTGATGGGGGACAGAGACCCCGCTAGCTCTTCTCTTTCCTTGGCCGGTTTTTCCTTCTCTAAGGACACATATTTCTTCTTCTTCTTGGGGCTGAGGCGAGAAGCACCCTCGCCCGTGGGCCTCTTCATGGCGGCAGGGGTCGGCGTATCTTTCACAGCCTCCGCCGCCATACTCGCCAAAGCCAGAGTTCGATTGCTCTGGCAGGGTGGATGGACAGGGACGGTCCTTTCTCCTAGATAAAGTGACAGTCAGCGGAAGGTAAGAATTTACGGGGACAAAAAAGGAAATAGAAGTGTACCTTCGCCGGGAAAAACGGCGGGGAGTGAGTCAAGGTCTCACCGCAGGTATTGGACTTCAAAATTCTTCCCCACGAAGAAATCGCAGAGCTCTTTTTCGGCAACCCCCACCTTGGGGGTATCATAATAGCACTCGGCGGGGGATACGGGGGCGAGAGGGATGCCTCCCAGATCCCCACAGATGAAGACGAACCGCGTCAACCAATGGTGGTTCTTGTTCGGCGCCTCGCATATTTAAGGCCTTGGCCTGTGAAGTAAGAGATGTCGTCGTCCTTGGCGTGGTAGACAAACAGCTTGCGGAAGGCGGTTAGACTAAACTCGATACGCTCTCGCCGCAGGTATCAGGCGAAAGCGATCAACATGGAGATGGCGTTGGGGTTGAACTGGGCCGGGACGACCCCAAAGTACTTCAGCACTAATTTGACCTCCGGCCAGAGGGGAAGCCTTAACCCCGCCTCGAAGTGCGAGACCGGCAAAGCCAGCTCGTTGGGATAGAAGGTGTTGATGCACTCGCCCACCTTGGGCGGGCGAGACGGGTAGCTATCAGAGAGATACTCGCGGGCGAAGCGAGCGTGGTCCTCCTCTGGTAGCCTGCCGAGAGGGAAGTCATGGTCCACGAAGTACTTCCCGCAGCAGCTGTGTCCCTCGCCCTCTTCAATCTTCTTCTTTCCCATAATTGGCGAGAAAGCGGCGAAAGCGGCGAAAGAAAGAGTGGATGGCCAAGGGAGAGACGCGAGATGGCGAAGGAGAGACGAGAACTGGGATCAAAAGAACGGCTTAGAATAATGAGAGGGGCCGTGGTCGGAGATATTTATAAGGGGTAGGGAAAATCAGGCGGCGGGAAATGAGAGGACACCCCAACGCTTCGTTCTTTCCCCCTCTCTCTCTCTCTCTTATCTCACTCTCCCTATCTCACTCTCTCTCTAGAACTCAAGAGGCGGGGGCGCCGCAGAAACCCTTTTGAGGCAAGCCATCATTACAGGATTAATAAAATAAAATAATATCTAATCATGGCAATAATGAAAAGACGGCATGATATGACCAGTGCATGACCAAAAGTCTAAAAATAAAAATCGTCCCGCAGAAGGGAACATCTCGCCCAAATAATTTTATACAACATCAGTAATAAAACAGCGACATTGATAAAAACGAGATCCAGAGAAGGCGAGACGGGACTGCGACAGTCTAGTTCCGCACCCACTGCCAGCGGCCATCTTTACCTCCCGCGCATGGCGGGCGGCCAGGAAGATGAAAGGCGCGAGCGGTAATCACGCCGCGGTACGCGAGACGGAGATGTTCATCCGTCTCATTCAGTATGGCCTGGGGGTCGGTCCCGTATAGAACCCCGTCCGCTTCCACCATTGCGGAAAGGCGGTGGTGATCTGCTTCAATCCACTCCATGCGCCGGTCGGAGGCTTGCTTCTCGAGCTCCATCTCGCGGATTATGTGTGTATATTTGCGGAACATCCTGGCAGTCCTCCGCTTCAATTCCAGGGAGTCCATGGGGTCACCCAGGTAGTCCTCGATCTCGCCCGGATGGGGAAGAGGTGAGAGGGCGGAGACGCGGGAGCTTCCTCAGTATCGGAATCAAAGTGGATGCCTGCGGAAATAGCGAGAGATCACAAGCAAGGGTGAGCCCGCACGAGTCGGATAAAAGAAGGCGAATCAACCGAGAGGCGAGAAGGGAAGAGATCTTACTTGGGATTTGAGGGTTCCCCACAACTCGCGAGAGGTTTTCGCTCCGCGAGGGGGTGTGGAGGCCGCCTTGGGCGAGTCTATGCGCTGAGGAACTTGACTTACATTATCGGGGGGATTGGCAGACACCGGCGAATCAGCGAAACTTCCCTGAAAAAGCATAGTCAGACAGGTGAAACCAGAGAAAGGAAAGATAATGTGATCACCTGCTTCTCCCCAGAAGAAGCGAATGGGTTGTCTATCGGAGCGGCAGAAGAGGTTGTGCCCGCCGAGAGAGGGGCGCAGGCAGCTTTCGTCCTTTTTGTGCGAGAGGGCGGAGAGGCTAAGGGGGGAGTATGCCCCAGATCTGGGAAAAGGGAGTCTGTGTTGGCTTTGTTTCGCCTTCGCACAATCGCAAGGCGCTCACGGAAACTTTGGCTATGAGACATTCCAAAAGAAGAGAGGATGAAGGCAAAAGAGTTCCAAATGAAGGCTTTCTTCTCATATTTATAGGCCATATGGGGGGAGCCTACCCAAGATTCTCATAAAGGAATCCTGACATCGCGAGCCACGGTTGGACTGTCTTTCCGAGGTTAGGGCAACCTCGAAAAGAGCGGGGATTGTGTACAACCTTGGGCTCGCGAGTGACCCAACAAGCGAGGAAGGAGGACTGGCGAGATGGGGGGAGGCCTACCCGTAGGAGGCGAGAGGAAGGGGCAGCTCATGAGTTAAAGCGAGACCTCGCTAGGAGAGATCTCGCAAGGCGAGACCTCCTGGCGTGGGCGAGATGGCCCAGCAGGCGAGACCTCCCTAGGCTTGACGGATCCCTCCCCACTCGCCACATGAAAAAAGAGATGTCTTTACTTTTTTACCCACAAGGGGGATTTTACCTTTATGCCCCACGTAATTTTACATTTTTACCCCCGGAGGTCTGCATATAGCTCTCCAGAACAGCGGAGTTTGGCTGTTCGCAGACCCTGTCCAGGGTGTTTTGTTCATTTCAGGTTAACTCAGAAGTGTTATTTGCAGAGCAGATTTAGAGGCCTATAAATAGACCGATAAGGTGCCTGAGAAGGGGTTGTTGAACCTTTCCACTATCTTCCTCACAGGCACCTAGCTCAGTACTAGCTAGGGAGCAGAAGACTCTCAGTTCTTCCGGGTAAGAGGCGGGACCTCCAAGCTGGGCCCCCTCGGTCTGTTTTTAGGTCACTGACTCTCGTCAGGAGGGTAGCGCAGGGAGAGTACATGAGGGTTGCATCCTGTTTCGAACTTTAGGAGGGATCAGAAAGTTTGTTCCAACAATCTCCGTTCTACGAATCTGCATTAAAGTATAGAAGATGTTGCTAGGAAATATTGGGTATCACTCACAGTCGACAACGACGATCGACGAATCTGCACTCGACGATAGACGAACGACGTTCGACGAATCATCAATACAAAAATCAGGAGTTCCTGGGACACGTGGCAACAGTTATCTCTATCGTCGGTTGGCGATACCAAGTGTCGCCAGGCGACATTCCACGTTCGACGATCAATGAATCTGCGACGTGAAAATGTGGATTTCATGGGACACGTGGCAGCAGTTACCAGTATCTCTAGGTGGCAATACCCAGTATCGCCAGGCAATATCGCCAATGTATAAAAGTCATTCAATTTTCCGAGGAGATTACAAAATTTTAGTACATGGAGTGCACCTTCCTGTTTAGACGAACAAGAGAGATCCAGATTCCAGATTTACTCCATATTCTCAAGAAGGCCGAAGCCCAAAAGATTGACGGCACGTACACAGCATTCAAAGCAACCCTGGCTAGGATTCGTCGTCATCATCAGCACTTTGTTTGAAGGGAGTTTTTATTCAGGAGTTTTGAATTTGTCTTGTTTTTATTCCTATTGTAAACCTATTGTAATCGAGAGAAGAAATCGTCGCCTTGTGCGTGGCGTCTAAGTCTTTGCGCGGCTTAGGGGAAATCACTGCCTCGTGCGTGGAGTCCAAGTCCTTGTGTGGCTTATGGAAAATCACCGCCTTGTGCATGGCGTCCAAGTCCTTATGTGGCTTAGGGAGAAATCATTGCTTTGTGTGCAACGTCTAGGTCGAGGTAGATTTAGGAGAGGCTAGTAGCAAGATCTAGGAAGAGATACGCTTTAGCCTGCCGATTCTTGGTAGAAGGACCGGCGAAAACAAAAGAATATTGTATTTTTTTCATAAGCCTTGGTCTCTAGCTCTATAGAAACACCTTGTATTCTCATTAGTACTTTTGACATAAAATGTCACTTTTTAGCTTTTCTATATTTTAAGGTGTTTATGTTTGCTTATGGAAAAATTAGACATCATTTCATAATTTCTACTAGCATTGTTTATTCACCAAGTAAAATTTGTTTAGCTTAATAAAAAATTAATTAACCCTTATTCACCCCCCCTCTAAGAGCGCCGTAAGATCCAACAGAATTGTGTGGCAACTTTTACTGCCAAGTCAGAGTATATCTCTGCGAGTAGTTATTGCACACAGCTTCTATGGATCAGAAATCAACTTGAAGATTATAATATGAAGTTCAAAAAAATTCTGATGTATTACGATTCATCCAACACAATAGCTATCACAAACAATCCAATTTCTGACAGTCGGACCAAGCACATCGAGGTGCGCTACCATTTCATCCGGGAGCATATGGAGAACAAGGACATAGCCCTCAGCTATGTCCCGACGGACAAGCAAGTTGCAGATATTTTCACGAAGCTGCTGGACGAGGCCAAGTTCTCCTTCTTCAATACAGAACTTGACATTCTCAACATGGAGTCCTGAAAAGCTCACGTTTGAAGTCAAGGGAAGATACTAAAGTCAACTTATATTTCTCAAGAACTTAAAGTGGATTTCTCGAAAGCTTATGGATTTCTCGGAAAAACCTTATGAATTTCTCGAAAGCTTTAGAATTACTTTATTTCCCGAAAAGTCTAATGGATTTCTCGAGAACCCTTATATTTCTCGAGAACTGTCCAAATCCGCCAGAATAAATTTTTGAAGAATTCAAACCGCCATTCCAGGTATGCCTTTCCCTAATTCTTCAAAATTTTCAATTATATATAAATAGATAAGTCCATAAAATATCCAAATCCACGAATTCGAAAAAGACCTTTCCCGAGAAAGACGTTTCAGTTCTGCAAAGGTCACCGCCATTCTTCTCACAAAATCCATCAATTCTTCACCGTAAGGTCAGAAATTTTTCATTCTTCTCAAGCGTTACTCCTACAACAAAAATTGGAATCGGTAGTGAGTTCGTTCGATCAGGCATCGAAGAAATTTCAGATGATTTACGGAACGTTATTCTACTTCTTGAATCCGCCGGCCTCACCTTCATCCTTGAACATCCGTACAAAGTCCTGATAAACGTCGTAGAAGAGTTCTTCAGAAATTCCAAGATTAAGAGTAGTGGAAAGTTGTTGAAAACTTCAGTTAGAGATATGAAAATCAAAATCAAGCCATCTTCTCTAACAGAGTTTCTGAGATTGCCCTCCATAAATGAAAAAGAATACCTGGAAGAACCAGATTATTCCAGGTCCTTATCATTTTGTGGCCTCTCCCATTCAACTACCTCCATACGAAGACAACAAATGAATGATGGGAGCAAACTGCTGGCCGACATTCTAGGAAAAGTCCTACTCTGCAAAACAGGTTCAATTAGTTATTTATCCTCTGATTTTTCTGCATGATGATAGCTATAGTATGTAGAAAGAAGTTTCAATGGGGGCATATGCTTTTTGACAAAATTAAGGAAAACATGAAGGCGCCAAACTTTGCAAGAATTATTTCTCTTTATTTGAATCAATTGCATCAAAAAATCTTTGACTTGTCTAAAGGAGTGTTCATTCACCACCTAAAGAAAGTCACGATCTCATCCATCAGCAGATGGAAAATTAGGATTCCAAGGCCAGTCCAGGACCCTGCAGCGCCAAGGATCATAGATGATGAGGACAGGACCCCATCTCCTCCTCATACTGATACAGTTGGCACATCTGGGTAGTGTGGGATAAGTATGAGAAGCAAGAAGCAATGAAAAGAATTCATATGAGGAATCATCCCAATAGACCTCCTCCTCTGAGATATATTCCTAATCCCCTGGGATATATCCAAAGGCAAAAGTGAAAGCTGCCAGAGGAAATTTTTGAGAGTTGAAATACTATGGGTTTGACTAAATTCTTGTCGGGATTTATATTTTATTTTTCTTAATGTAAAACTCTATAATTTTTGATCATTTATAAGTAATCTAAAATGTTTTGTCCTCCATACATTTTTGTTTCTTTTTTATTTAATTCCTTTATGTTTATTGTCATATGAAGTTTTGACCTCTTCAAATAGGAGGAGATTGTTGGGAATATTGTGTACATAATTCCTGATTTGAAGAATGCCTCAAGATGATATTTAATATCTTGTATTTGATGTGTGTGTTAGTTTTGATGTGATAGGTTTAATAGAAATGCTTGGCTAATCAAGTGTTAAACTTATGGTCACCTAAATAGGGTTTTGCCCTTATAATCCCTCATGGTATAAAACTCATGTTGACCTTTGATCTATTCCTATATTAGACACGACATTATCATGACAAAAATCATTGAAGTTAAAAGAACTTAAAGACAGAAGCTAAAATTAGTCTAAGTCAAACATCGACTGTATAGGCAAGAAACAAAGTATTTTATCGACTGCATAGACTGAATGACCTAAGAAAAATGTCGACTACATCGACTGAATTATTAAGGAAAAAGTCGACTGCATCAACTACATGCTAAGTTATTTATCGACTACATTGATTGCAAAGATAAGAAACTTGTTGACTGTATCATTTAGAAGACTATATAATTAATCGACCACATTGACTAGACTGTGATAGAAGGATTTCTGCAGAGTCAAGTGCTTATGTGTTGGATGCTTTAATTTGAGTTCTTAAAGTACAACATTTAGATTGCATCACATCCATAAGTGTTGAAGGACTTTGTTGACTGTATCGAATAAAGTTTTACTTAGAAGATTTTACCGGCATGAAGCATGTTCTAACGACTCTCTGTTGGGATTCAGTCGTAGATTACGCACATATTCAAATAAATTCAAATTCTACTTTCTGCTTCTATAATTAGTTTGAGGATAAGAATTATGCACATTAAATTCAGATTCATGCATTTCGAGGAACCTTCCTTAGGAAAATATTCAAGTTATTGGAGCTTTTCTTTTTAAGCAGTATGCCCTCTATCAGTCCAGTCTTTTATAAAATGGGACTTGAAAATTGAACAGATATAGATCTACATACTCATACTCCTAAAAATTTTTGTGTTCAAGTTTTCTACAGTGCTTTCAAATTCTTTCAAGTCTCCAGCCACTGCAATCTCTAGAGAGATTTTCTTTCATGGTTCAACTCAACAACATTCTTCTCGAAGAATTTTTCTCTCTAGACAAAGTGTTCTTGATCCAATCTAGTTCATTCCAAACAGATATATTCAAGTGTCAGTTAAGGAAGAAGAAGCATATACAATGCTTCTATTGAAGACTCAAGTTTTGTCATTTAAGTCAAACTCTTTGTAACTCCATTGAAATTGTAGGATCCTTATAGGATCTGAGTTTGTTGTAGGATTATAGTGAAAATCTTAGTTGTAGGATCATTCTGACCGAGGTAGGGTTTGTAGAAAAGATCTGAGTATAAATCTCTAGTTATAGAGATTGAGGTAGTGTTGTGTTTGGCCTGAGTGTAGGATCTTGAGATAGAAGATCTGAGTGGTAGGACCTTGTATTAAAGGTCTGAGGTAGGGGACTGTTGTTCCTGAGTTATAAGATCTTTGAATCTAAGGAAGTTTGGATAAGTTGGCCATGCTAGCACTATACTGGATAGGTGAAGGGGAAAAGTGGATGTACCCATAATTAGGGAACCACTATATACCTTAGTGTACTATGTTGTGGTTGTGTTTTGTTTGTGTTGATTTATTACTCTATTGTACTTAACCAAAGAAAATACAAAGAAAGTATAAAATCAATAAAACACCTACTCACCCCCTCCCCCCACTCCCGTCTAGGTGATTGGACAACCCTTAACTTTTAAGTGGTATCAGATCTAGGTTATTCAAAAAAGGCTTAACAGCTGAATAAGATCCTTAAGGGTTGAAATGTCTGTAGCATCATGGCTTTTGGAGAGAGCTACAAAAAACTAAGCTCAATGAAACTTCCTATTTGTAGGAAGGAAAACTTTGGGATATGGAAGCAAAGGGTTAATCTCTTTATGGAGGCCTCTGACCCTAGGATCTTCACTGCCATTGAAGAGGGATCTTATATCTCTATGAAGGTACCATCTATTGATGAATATTTGAAAGTTACAAAGAAACTCTCGGGTATGATATGGTTTAGAGATCTTGGAATATATGCTTCCCTCACTACATCTTGCTCATTTAAAGGATGTGTGGATATACTTATTCTTTTTCCAGGATCATGTGGAAGCAAATCCAAATAAAATACAAACCCCATTGTAATTTTGTGGTGATATCAAAGGAATCACATTCTCACAATCATCATATGTACACGGGGGAAAACTTTTCATTTTATCTCTCTTGAATTGGATTTTTACATGTTGAATAATCTCACAATTTTTACTTCTTCTGAAATGTGGATGCGATAAGAATAGACTGCAATACAATTGAAGGGCCTAAGAAAAGAAAAATCACACTAGTGTTCTTTCAATATAATGAAAATCATGCATAGTTCAAATCAAAATATCCATGAAAAATAAAGGAATCTATATGTTGATACCGTAAGCCTATTGTAGAAGTACTGCTTAGATATCTAAAAATTCATTTAATTGCTTTTAAATGTGATTTTTTGGGTTAGCTTGAAATCTAGCACATAAACAAACAACAAATATAATATCGGGTCTATATACAGTTGAACATAATAATGATCTCATCATTCCTCTATATAATGTTTGTTTAATAGAAATACAATCTTCATCTTTCCCTAACTTTAGAGATGCACTCATGGGAGTATTAGCTTGCTTAAGATTTTAAAATCTAAATCCTTTAAGTATATCATGAACATATTTTGATTGATAAATAAAAAAAACCATCATGTGTTTGAGTGATTTGTAAATCTAGAAAATATGTAAGTTCTTCTGCCAAGATCATTTTAAATTCATTTTTCATCACTAAAATAACTTCATTACATAACTCTTCATTAGTGCCTTCAAAACTAACATCTACACAAATTTACAAAATAATTAAATTAGTATTAACATGTTTAATGAAGTGTGTACTATCTGCACGTCTCATTTTATAACTATGTTTTAATAAAAATAAAGTTAATCTCTTATACTAAGCATGTGGCTCTTGTTTCAAACCATAAAGCATTTTTTCTAGTTTATACACATGATTCAAATTTTATTCATTAAATAAAAGCAGGGGATGTTTCAACATATACTTCCTCTTTAATAATCTCATCTAAAAATACACTTTTAACATCTATTTGAAATAATTTAAATCTTTTAAAACTAACAAATGTAAGAAAAATTCTAATAGATTCTATATGTGCAACTAGTGCAAAAGTATGATCAAAATCGACCTCCTCGATTTGAGAATATTCTTGTGCAACTAATCTAGCTTTATTCCTTGTATTCCTAGAGTCACCATCTAACTTATTCTTAAAAATCCATTTAACACCTACAATCGGGTGATTAGATGGCCTTTCTCCAAGTTTTCAAACCTTATTACATTCAAATTGATTAAAATTTTCATTCATAACTAATAACCAAAATCCAGCATTTAAAGTGGTTGAAATATATTTTGGTTCTGTTACAGATACAAAACAAAGATTTGAAAATGACTCATATAATGAAGAATAAGTACTTATCCCTTTAGATGGTTCTACAATAATAAGTTCTTTTGGATGATATCTTGAAAAATTTAGCTCACTTGGAGGAACAAATTCATCTCTTTCTTCCACTTTCTCCACTTTTTATTCTTTATTTTCTCTAAGCTTTTCATCTTCCTCATTCTCTGTAGGTGGAAGGGATTCCTCTTCGTTCCCTATAGGAATAAAATCCACTAAATCGATACCCATGATCCTTCCTTTGACGTTTTCTTCAAAGTCACCATCCCTCCTTTCTTCACTACGAGGCTAAGAAACTTTTATTTGTTATGTGTCATGTGTTTGTAACAATCTGACTTTAAATACCAAATGAATTCTTTGTCCTTAGCCTGTCGACATACTTAAAAGGAAGATGAGAGTAAATATCTGGCTACCCAAGAGGTTTCTCTCATAGTATAGGTGGAAACCTTAGGCACCAAAATTTGTTTCATAGTACTTCAACCTTTCTTCCTACAGGAGTTCATGGTGTGTCCAAATATATGGCATTTTGCACATGATATAAAGGGGGTTGAGACCATTTTTTGAGTTCTTTGTGATCTCTTTAGGGAAGATGAGGTAACAACAGAATATTAAAGATTTTTATTATTAACTTTTGGTTTTCTGGAATTGCTATTATCACTGGCGGTAGAAGTTATCATCAGGTTATAGTTTCTAGAAACATACCCAAGTACGAATTTGGCACTTCCATGGCATTGGTTGGCCAAAATCTTGTCACGGGATTTTTGGCTAATTTCAAAAAAATTTAATTGTCATAATTAAATCATGTATTTGGGCTTAAAGTTAGTGTTTTTCGTTACAAGAATAATGCATCGATTCACAAAGGTTTTCTTGCCATTTTCTATTTGAAAAATAGAAGATTTAAAAGTTCTTTCTAAATTCCCCTATTCCTTAGTAAGAGATTCGATAGTGGAATGAGACTTATCAAGATCTTCTTCTAGTTCTTTTACCCTTGCTAAGGTGTGATTGCACTCTTGATAAGTCATATTTTCTTTCCGAAATAGCTTAACATAACTAAATAATTTTTATTCTCTTTTAATAAAAGTTTATTTTCAGATTTTAAAAGTTCAATATCTTTTAAACGTTTTTCAAAATATTTTCAAGTTTGTAAAAATTCAGTATATAAATCATCATAAGAGGGAGGAGGTATCTCAGTGTTGCTTTGGACCTATAGTTATCATCAGATGGTGTGTTGTTCTTTGCCATCAAGCACATGTTTGCCTCATCTTCATTGTTTGAGCTTGATCTACTATATTCCTCAGAGGAGGAGTCATCTCAAGTATCCGCCTTAAGCACCATCTTCTTCTCTTTCCTCTTGTGCCACTTTTATTTTTGCTCTTTCAGAAATTTTGGGCACTTACTCCAGATGTTTCGATCTTTCTGCAATGATATCACTCTAGTGGTGGACGCAATTCATTATTTTTGTCATTATATTTTCCTTTTCCTTTTCATAATAATGACTCCTTGGTGAAAAATTTCCGAATAGTGTTTCTCCTTTCCGAATTCTTCATGAATCTTTTGAATTTCTTTAGGAACAAACTCTACTCATCTTCTTCATCAACATAAGTATTGTTGTTGTCGTTCTTTGATTTTAATGCCAAAACCTTTTTCTTTGGCTCCATGTTGTACACTTGTTGTTGAATTTTTAGCTCAACCTCATGGGTCTTAAGATTATGAATGAGTCTCTTGATTTGAAGCTTCTTTAGATCCTGTGTATTTGAGATGGTCATTATCTTATGATTGAACTTGGGGGGAGCGATCTAAGAATCTTCCTCACTAAATGTCCATTGGAGAAATTCTTTCCTAGCCCTTTTGAGTCATTGACGATCTTGGTGAACCTTGTATACATCAAATCTATATCTTCATCCACTTCCATTAGGAATTTCTTAATCTTGGATTTTGTTTGGAAGAGCTTTGAATCATTTTCCTACGAAGTATTTTCATGAGTAATTTCAAGTAAATGGTAAATATCATAAGCCATTTTGCAAACACAAGTCCTATTAATTCCATTAAATCCAAAGCACAAAATAATGCATTCACAGTTATAACATTATTTTTGCATTTTAATTTGTCAGTATCATCCCACTTATCCTTAGGTTTTTCCATCATAACATCTCCAATAATTATTTTTGGTGGAGAGTAACATTGTTCTACCAAATTCTACACATCTGTATCTAACGTAATTAAAATAGCATAGCATTCTAGTTTTCCAATAATTATAGTCAGCACCAATGAACTGAGGTGATCTACTAATTCCTTTCACCTCATAAAAAACATAATCATGATGTGTCATTACTCCCAGTTGTAAAACTATTTTGAAATTACCTAGCTCTAATACCAAATGTTGGATCTTATGGCGTCCTTATAGGGGGGGGGGGTGAATAAGGGCTTTTGTGATTTTTATAAAACAATAAATTTATCAGATGTTATCACTGGTATACAAATTACAACCTACATTAACTAAATTTTAATTCTCAAGAAATGTGTTTTTCAGAAATGCTTTTAACTTGAAATCATATGAATATAAAAAACTATGATCTTAATATAACTTGAAATAGAGGATATAAGAAAATATCTTTTGTGTTTCCTCACTGGTCCTTCTCCCAAGGACTAGCTGGTTATAGTCCAACTTATCCCTGATATGGTATTTAGCTGCCCCTAGATCTATACCTTGACCTAGTCGTTGCACACAAGGTAGTGAATTTCCCCTTAAACAACACAAGGCCTTATCGCCACACACAAGGTGGTAAATTCTTTACAGTTACAAATGAAAATGGAAGAATATAATTAAAAAAAATTAAATACACCCTATAATGAAGAGCTCTGGAGCAGATGAAGGATTTCCATGAACATTGTTGGACCCGGAAACTACAGTTTAATGAGGAGTTCAGACTAAAAGGGTAGCTCGTCCTTATTACTTCTATCTTAGAACATCAGTTCGATTATTCAGGGCTTATTCAACACTCACCGAGGTGGAGAACTAAAAAATAGACCCCCTAAGCTATAACAAGGAGGTCCCACCATACACCCAGAAGATCAAAAAGGACGTCCCCTCCAAAGCCAATGCTGAGTCGGGCAACTTGGAGAGCACTTGAGGACACCAGACTGTATACCTGGAAACCATAGTGAATAGTGTGGGAACTCTCGCCAGCCAGGATAAACCTAAGGATGGAAGCCATAAAAAAGGTCCTCCTCTAAAGGTGACCTTGGGGGGTCTATTAATAGTTTTTTTAAAAGTGTTCAGTGGATAGCAGAATCCCGCCTTTCGATTTTGCTAACTACAACACAAATTGGTCTGCCAACAACAAAATTCTACTCTTTGGAGAAGCTAATGACATGCCAAAATGGGTTCCCTAGAAAAATATATCACAAACCCTATGGGTAAGTCGAGGTCACGGTGCCCGACTTGCCTAGGAGGGGTGAGTCCCTAACATAGCTGACACTTACTCCCCCTAGGTCAGGGTGAGTCCAGGGGTTTCCCCTACTCGCCCATCTGACTTGCCTGGTCCAGGGTGAGTATAGGGTGATTTCCATACCCCCCCTACTACGCATATGCTAGTATCCCCTTAAATATTTGTTGCCTTGATGAGTCCACTCGATAAACATGGTGTTGTACACAATCCGCACACTTTGCAAGCTCGCTTCATGTTGGGGACATTGTCCACAAGATTCTTGATTTGAGGAAGGCCTCGAGATGACAATAAAAATCTTGTATTTGATGTTTGTGTAGGTTTTGATGTGACAGGTACAACAAAAATGTTTGACTAATATAGTGTTAGGCTTATGGTCATCCAAACAGGGTTTTGCCCATGTAATCCCTCAAGATGAGTGACTAGAAGCGGTCATTTATCAACTGCATCATCTATAAAAAGAAGTAATTTGTCGACTGCATTGATTGTACAATTAAGTCATTTGTCAACTATATCGACTGTAAGATAACATGATATATCGACTGCATTGACTAGACTGAGACAGAATGATTTTTGCTAGATGGACTTCTTGAGTGTTGTCTGTAATAAGTTATGATCTTAAGCACAACATGTTGTCTACAACATAGATATAAGTACTAAAGGAGTTTATCGACTATAATAGTTGGAGCTTTACTTATAACTTTTTATCGGCCTGAAGCATGTTCTAACGACCTTATGCATTTGGTGCAGGATTCTTGTCTTTTATATAAAGGGCAATGAAAATTGAACAAGTACACAATATCTACATATGCATACACCTACAAAGATTTTTGTATAGGAATTTTGCAAGTGTTCGAGACCTAGAATTCCTCTTAGTCTTCAACAACTGCAAACTGTATAGAGATATCTTCCAAGGCTCAACAGAATGACATTCTTTCTAAAGACATTTCTCTCTCGAAAAATAATTTTTGGTTTAGCCTAGTTCATTCTAAGCAAACATATCCAAGTGCTGATTAAGGAAGAAGCCTTCACAGTGCTTCTATTGAAGACTCAAGTATTATCGTTTGAGTAAAATTTTTTGTAAATTCTTTGTAATTATAGGGTCCTATTTGGATCTGAGTTTGGTGTAGGATTCCAATGGAAATCTGAGTTATAAGATCAATGTGATCTGAGGTAGGGTCTTTAGAAAAGATTTGAGTGTAGATCTCTAGTTGTAGAGATTGAGATAGGGCTGCTTTTGGCTTGAGTGTAGGATCTTATGGTTGAAGATCTGAGTTGTAGGACCTTGTGTTGAAAGTTTGAGATATGGGAC
Organism: Platanthera guangdongensis; assembly: GCA_039583875.1. NCBI lineage: Eukaryota > Viridiplantae > Streptophyta > Magnoliopsida > Asparagales > Orchidaceae > Platanthera > Platanthera guangdongensis. The sequence continues at coordinate 115,399,252 of CM077154.1, forward strand.
TGTTGTTCCTGGGTTCTACAAGTCAAGGACTTTGAGTGTAAAATCTTTTGATCTAAGTAATTTGGAGAAGTTGGCCTAAGTTATCACTCTACTAGATAAGGTGAAGGGGGGAAGTTTATGTACACATAATTGGGGAACCACTATATATCTTGGTGTATTGTGTTGTGGATGTGTTGTGGTATTATATTGTTGTGCTTAATAAAAGAAACTTCAAATAAAGCATTAAATTCATAAAACACATTCACCCCCCCCCCCCCCTCCAGGTGATTAGACAACCCTTATATTTCACCTCAAGCTTGGAAAGAAAGTCCAAACCTAGGTGTATGGTGAGTGCTAGCTAAACTCAGTAGGAATCTTTTGGTGCCCCCCGCCCAATGCTTTGCATATATTGACGGGGAAGGGATAGGTGGAATCCTTCCCACAGTGTTCTCCTTTACATCAAAGATTTTATAGAGATTCTACAGTTATATAAGTTTTATTACAAAATCTTATTTTAGACTCAATAGATATTTCTTGATAGAATATGGAGTCTTCTTCAATCCAGATGAGGATTCACTTCTTTTGAGATATTCATGTAGAGGACTTTAAGAATCTATTTCTTTGAAAATTGCACTTTTTGAAGATCCTCCTCCTTGCTTTTAGATGATTGAGCTTTGAATGGATCTGTAGGATGAATTGATTATTCTTCTATAGAATGAATAGATTTGCTTCAGATGCTCTTCTCCAAGGCTGAGCTTCCCGATATATTATCCCTTTCAAAAAGATGACAATAGAATAGCTCAAATTCAAAAATGTATCAATTATGGTTTACTATTCACGTCCTTTTCCTTTTATATGACTGAGATCCTTAATAGTTGAATCTCAGGCTGATTTTATGTCAAAGATCTTTTACCCTAAAGGACAAATCCGAATGGCCATTTTTGTGGCAGTATTAAATGAGCTAATGTCAATATAACAAGTTAATTTAAATAAAAGCTTGTCTAGTAAATTTGACTTGATGTCTGGTCAAATTTCTTCATGCTCAGTGAAATTATATCTTCAGAGCTTCTTCTAGTCGAATGATGTACATCTTCTTGAATCTGACTCTTCTTCATATAAATAGTGTAATCTAGTCAAATTTGCTTTCTATTCAGTTGAATCTTAATATCAAGTCGAATTCTTACTTAATGTACATTTTTCTGAAGCTTATATTCAAAATGCCTCGAAGAGCTTCTTTTAGTCAAATAATGAACATCTAGTCAAATCTAAACTCAAAATTGTTTTCTATAAGTACCTCTTTTTCTCCCTATATGGTCGAATGGATCTATTCGAATACTAGATATCCATTCAAATTATAGCTTAAGACAGAAGCTTCTTTCTTCATATCTTTAAGATAGCTTTGAGCATTAAAGGAAAACTGGTTGAAAAGCTTTGACCGTTCTGCATGATCGTGTAGATGATCTAGATGAATTTGCACTTAAAAAATTTTATGCAACCTCAACATCTACTCGAATCGTCTTGATTCATCTGCATGAGTGGTTTGATGTATGGTCAAATCTACACAAACTCTTTGCATTCGAACTACATCAACCCAAATTGTCTTGAATGTTCTACACAGTTAGTTAGATGTCTATTCAAATTAGTACTTAATCATTTTTTGCCTTCATAAGATATCTAATCGAATTGTTTTGACTCTTTTGCATGAATGACTAAATCATCTAGTCAAATCTGTACTTAGGCATGTTTCTGAAAACTTTCACATGATTCTTTCTTCTTATGCCCATTTTGTTTGATTTTTTAATCAAATAAGCGCCTTATTATAATTCATGTGCTTTTTTAATATCTACACAATTCGTCCTAATTCTTTTGCCCATTCAGTGAAATTATCTAACCATTCGACTAGATATCTTGTCAAATTTTGATTCAAACAAATTCCAATCTTCTTATACTTAATCCTTTGCACTGCCTAAAATTCTAAACTTTGATTATTGGACCTTCAAGAGTGAGAATAATGTATAAATAGTTTAGATCATAGGTCAACTTGCTATCTTACACAATGAGAGATTACATTGGCAAGACTATGTCCGAAGATACTAAGTCTAGGTATACGTTGAGATTGAACTATCATGTACCTGAAAACAATACAACAAGAGCATACACATCAAATACAAGTGTGTTCATCTATTTTGTGAGGACTTCTTCAAATCAAGAACATTGCGGACAATATTCCCAACAGTTACTATCACAGACAATATATATTACTGCAGGTGGTTACCCTCATTCCAAAAGAATAGCTGGAAAGGAGCATTAGAAATGAGACGTAGAGGGAGTGTAATGTATATTATGTCAATCTTTACCATGCTGTGATAGCCTCATTGCACGGTGGTAATATTACGGCAACCATAGGCAATCACAGTATGATTGAGAAGCCAAATGAGGCAGATATCATTTTGGCGCTCTGAAATATCGCACTACTGCGGGAAATATGTGTAACTGCGCATGATAATTAATGTCTAAGATGACAACCCAGTCCAAAATTTAAAGAGCAGATTAAGTAGGAAATGGAAGGATGGACAACTGCTTCACGCTATAGCTGCTCCCATTGCGCCGTGGTACCCTACACATGAAAATATCTATTTAAACAACTTGAACTTTACTTCATCTAAGACACTTTTCATAAAATTTTTATAAATTATAAGTTTTGAATAACATAATAGAATTTTAAAATTCCCTTATTTACCCTCACCCTCTAAGGCCACTTTGCGAGCCAACAAGTGATATTAGAGCTAGGTAACTCTCATTAGGTAGGCTTAACTACCTAGAGTATTAGATGTCGACCCTTACTGAATTTATGAATAATGATGACAAATTGATAGTAATTCCTTCATTATTCAATTGAAGTCATTATGTTAAATAGAAATATATAATAAAAATGTTCATATTTTTATTGATATTGATATGTGGAATAAGACTATAAATTTGTATATTGCACCATCAATTTTAAAGAACAAAATTGAAATTATTAAGCCCAATGTAGGATCAAGCGCATACCCAACTATTCCAAAAGCCCGAACTGTTTGGAGATGGTTCTACTTAATTTCTTAAATAAGTAGCAGAGCACCACGGATCAAGTGAAGGAACGACGGACCCAAAAATCCCCCCCGACATCCAGCACAACCCGTCGGCTCAGATGTGGGGTTACCACATGGCCCACATGGCTCAAAGGTGGGTTTATCACATGTCCACGGTCGCCTGTCTCGCCGGACCCACACAGGTAGAAGGGAAAATCAGAATTTAATAGCGCCCCTCCGGTCTTGAACATGTGACCTCCTCTGATAACAAATGTAGGATCAAGCGCATACCCAACTGTTCCAAAAGCCCGGATTATTTGGAAAGGGTGTTATTTAATTTCTTAAATAAGTAGCAGAGCGCCACAGATCAAGTGAAAGAACGCCGGACCCACACCTACAAGTGATTTTAATGAAATTGAGAAAAATTAATATATTTTAAATGCTAAAGCTATGAATTATTTATAATGTGCTATTGATAATGATATTTTCAAACCTCCTCATACTTTCAACATTGCTTTTGATATTTGAAAATTTCTTTAAAATACTTATGATTTGTGTTCCACATGTAATAAGATAAATTGAAGAATAAAAGAGTGCATTAAGTGTAGAAAGTGTGCACACATGCACCACCTCTCATAAGGACCCTTCTACAGACAATTCTATGGCGAGCACAACGAATGGAAGGTAAAAGGGCATTATATCTTATCACTAAAATAATGTTTCCTCCGATTGCACTGTAATCACAAAAGCATTCCTCCCTTCTTGAATCTAAGCTAATTTCTTCATCATGTATGCTTGATTTTGCTAAACAAAGTATTAAAAATTTTGTTGGAACACCCTATTACTAATTTGGGTCAGGATCACTATGTCTCTAGGAATCTGTGTTTGACCTTCTGTATAGCTTAATAGGTCAATTAGAATTGAGTCTAAGGGATCAGGAGTCTAGGTTTGGAAGCTGCTCTGTAGACCAAGTTTTTCTGGAGACTAAGTCTAATCGTCGAGCTCAGCACGACGTTTCGTCGAACTCCGGTCGACGATCGTCTAGCTCAACTTCGACAGATCGTCGAGCTCCATTCGACGATCGCTGAGCTCAAACCTCATAATATCGTCGAGCTCCACTCGACGATCGCTGAGCTCAACTTCTCAATATCGTCGAACTCCATTCGACGATCGCTGAGCTCAGGTCGACGATTTTGACTCTGCACTGGATCCTCATCTCTGAGCTCAGTTCGACGATCTTTGAGCTCAGATCGACGATTTCTTTGCTGCTTGCACTTTCCAGTTCGCTGAGCTCAGCTCGACGATAGCAGAGCTCAGTTCGACTTTTTCAGTTTCTTTCAGAATTCAAATTTAAATCAGATAGAAGTTATTCTGCATTTAATTCAGAAGATCTGCCAGCCGTTTTCATTTACTTCTGGAGCAAGTTTCAAGGGATTTTTCAAGGAACAATTCAGTGGACTTTCCTTCAGAATAAATTATGCAATTAAGGCTGTAATCAATGTAGACCAACGGCTATCTTTGACAGAGTGATATTCTATTCTGACACAGAGAATAAAAGACAGAATGCTTTTGAATCAAGACAGAGAATAGATAAGAACAAAAAGAGAGATTGACAAGAATAGGACACAACTCAGTATACAGAGACTCTTTCAAAATATTCTGTCAACAAGAATTCTGAAAAACACTCATCAGAGAGATCAAGCTTTCAAAAAAATCTTCAGATCTCTTCAGCTCTTAAAGTGTTCAAGGCCAACATCATTTCAAGACTCCAGACACTCAACATTTCAGTCATTACTGAAATCATCTCTTGCTGGAGTTCTACCTTTGAAGGCCTATCACCCTCAGCAAAGCTCTTCTTCCTGAAGATTTCAAGGATTCAGGGGGAGCTTTGACATCAATCCACATAGTCTTCTCAGTTGATTGAGAAAGAGAAGACTGCCATAACTCTCTCACCCCCACTCTGTAAAGGGTTTTTCAAACTCCCTTCAAAAGTTTGAATCTGGTTTTTGAGCACCTTGTCAAAAGCTCATTGGTGGCAAGACACCTGATCAAAAAATCTGTTTTGGTTTTTGAGCACCTTATCAAAAGCTCATTGGTGCCCAGGACACCTGATCAACTCATCCTGCAGTGGATTCCTACCTAGGGTGGTAGAAGAGTGGATGCACCCAAGTTTGGGGAACCACGATAATTTCTTGTGTCACCTGGTTTTGCATGTTTTCTTTTTGTTTCTGGCCTAGATTTTCTTGTGCTTAGTTTCTGCATAGCTTGGTTTTGTGATTAGTTTTATTTCTGCTTCCCTGCTTACACTCATTACAACAATTATTATAAAGCTTTGCAAAAGTTTTTCTTTGTGTTTTAAAAGCATCATATACTCTATTCACCCCCCCCCCCCTCTAGAGTATATCTGATCTAGTTTCCCCTTTCAATTGGTATCAGAGCCAGGTTGGTTAAACATACCATATCTGTTTGGTTGTACAGGCTAACACCTGAACCCCAAAGATCCCAAACTAGATCCTTCTTTTGTATCTTATTATTAGATTTAGTTTGCATAAATCATGGCCCAAAACAAAGATTATGCTAGCACCAGACCTCCAGTGTGCAATCTGTCAAAGTTTGCACTTTGGAAAGCAAGGATTAGACTCTACATGAATTCTATTGACGAAGAAATTTTTAATTCTGTTTTGACAGTGTGTCCAAGACCTCCAGAGGGCACAAGCACAAATGCTGTTCCACCTCCATCAAGAACAGATGCTGACATCAAAAAGTGGAAAGTAGCTGATGCCAAGGTAATGAACATTCTAGCTCAGACAATGTCAGATGACATCTTTCAAAAGGTAGCTGAATGTAATTCAGCCAAGGAGATCTGGGACAAGCTCTCAGAAATAGTTTCAGGCTCAGCTGATGAGAGAAAGGACAGAAGATCCCATCTCATCTCCCAATATGAGAACTTCAAGAAGGGATAAACTGAGTCAGTGGGAGACATGTACAACAGACTGAGTCTAATTGTCAGTGAACTGAGGACATTAGACAAAGAGATCTCACTGACAGAACTTAATGACAAGATCCTAATGTGCTTCCCCAGTACTTGGGATTCAAGAATCTGGCCAATTAAAGATGCCAGAAGTCTGAATGAGATCACCACTGAAGCCTTGTTGGGTAAGCTCAAATCTTATGAGCTACTCATCAAGAACAGAGAAGAAGAACAGAAGGCTGCTTCACCAGCCACAAGAAAGGAGAAGACTATAGCATTCAAGGCAACTGAGGATCTGCCTGAAGAAAAAGGAACAGCCAATGATGAACTTCTCAGCTTGTTGGCCAAAAGATTCTATAAGATGGCCAGAAAGGACTTCAGAAGAAGATCATACAAGGAGCAGGACAAGCCAAGGTATGACAAGTCCATTGGCAATAACAAAGACATTATTTGCTTTGGTTGCAGGAAACCAGGGCACATAGTTCCTGACTGTCCAGAGAACAAGAACAAGGACAGAAGGGACAGAAAAGAAAGAAGAAAGGAGAAGGACTCCAAAAGGAATGGCAATAGCAAACCCTCTTCCAGCAAAAGTAAGCATACAAGGAAAGGATTTGTTGCTGAATCCTGGAGTGAGACTGAAGAGGAGTCAGAAGCCTCTTCCAGCTCCAGTGATGATGAGGATGATGCAGAGGAAAAGGAGTTCTGCATGATGGGAATCAATGCCTCACAACACAACTCAGAGAAAGAGGAGTCAGAGTCAGACTCAGAGACTCAACCTGAAGAAGATCAGGTAATCAGCTCTTTTGATTTTACTTCAGAAGATTTTAAATTTGAATTTAAAGCACTATGTTTAGACCTGCTAAAGTCTGAGAAAGAGATCATCTCTCTCAGAAATCAATTATCTGAACAAAATGTTTTAAAATCAGAAAACCTCAAACTCTCTCAAGAGTTGGAGAACTATAGGGAACAGATAGCTTCACTGAAGAGTGAGCTCTCTGAGGCCAAGAAGCTTGAAGAATCTCTCAATGGGAGAAGCATCAAGCTGATGGACATCACAAGCACAGTGAACTCAAGATTCAACAGTACACTGGGCTTGGGTGCCTCATCCAGCCAACCTATTGTTCTAACAACTCCTATCAAGTTCATTTCTGACAAGGGAAAGGGAGTTGTAGAGGTTGCCAGGAAAAATTCTGATCTGCCTCAGAAAACTAAAGTCCAGCACAAATCGTCGAACAGAGATCGCCGATCGCCGAATGAATATCGACGATCGGCGAACGCAGCTCGACGATCTCAGGACAAATCGTCGAACGCTGATCGACGATCTCAGCCAAGATCGTCGAACGCAGGTCGACGATCCCATATACCTGACCTCAGCCATAGTCGACCGTCGAATGGAGCTCGACGATCTGACCCACGATCGTCGAACACAGCTCCAAGATCGTCGAACAGAGGTCAGAGCTCTGGAAATTTTTTCAAAGGCAAGTCAAAATTGAATCCTGAGGGTTTTTCATCCCAAACCTTCAACCCTTATACTGAATGGATTATACCTCCAAGGAGATATCATCCTGAAGGATATAAGAGTCAGCCAGGGATATCTTTCATTTCTGAATTTAAAGGTTATCAACCTAGGCCCAAGGTAAACTGGGTCAAAAACAAGTGAATTGTTTTATGTGCAGGTGAAGACCTATCCAACATCTAACCAGCAATGGTATTTGGATAGTGGGTGCTCTAAGCACATGACAGGGAACAAGGACAACCTAAATTCCTTTAGAGCCAAGCTTGGACCCAAAGTTATCTTTGGTGACTCCAACTTTGGACAAACTAAAGGATATGGAGCAGTGCAGATTGGTTCTGTAACTTTCAAGAAGGTAGCATATGTGGAAGGACTGAAGCACAACCTAATCAGCATCAGTCAGCTATGTGATGAAGGCTACCAGGTGACCTTCAGCAAAACCTTATGCAAAATCAAGTCAGAGGACAACACAACTGTGTTGACAGGTAAAAGGAAAGGTAACATCTACCTAGTAGATTTTCTTTCAACTACTATAGATATCTGTTTATTCAATTCAGTTTGTAGACCAAATGTTTTATGGCATAAGAGACTAGGACACCTAAACCTTAGAACTATTGCTAGGCTCTCCAAGGACAACCTTGTTAGAGGACTACCTTCTGGCCCCTACAAGAAGGAAGGACTATGCAAGGCTTGTCAATTAGGCAAGCAAACTAAAAACAGTTTTAAGTCACTTAATAAGAGTGATTCACCTAGGATATTGTATCTGTTACACATGGATCTATTTGGACCCATCACAGTACAAAGCCTAGGAGGGAAATCCTACACTTTAGTGATTGTAGATGACTTCTCTAGATTCACTTGGGTGTTCTTTATAAGGAAGAAGTCTGATAACTTTAAGTGTCTGACAGAGTTTCTCAAATGTATAAAGATTGAGTTCAATACTCACATTGCCCTGATCAGAAGTGATCATGGGACAGAGTTTGATTCTCTTCTTATGCAAGAGTTCTGTCAGAGTGAAGGGATCAGGCATACTTTCTCAGCTCCTAGAACTCCTCAACAAAATGGGGTAGCTGAAAGGAAAAATAGAACCCTTATTGAATCTGCCACTACATTGTTGTCAGATGCTCATCTACCTCTATCCTTTTGGGCAGAGGCAGTGAACACCTCCAACTATGTGCTGAACAGAAGTCTGATACATAAACTGAAGGGAAAGACTCCCTATGAACTACTCAAAGGGAAGAAACCTAAAGTTGACTATTTCAGAATTTTTGGTTGCATTTGCTACATTCACAATAATGATAAGAAATATTTAGCAAAATTTCAAGCCAAAGCTGATGAAGGAGTGTTTCTGGGATACTCCATGATCAGCAAGGCCTATAGGGTCTATAATAAATCATCTTTGAAAATTGAGGAATCTGTTCATATTTCTTTTGATGAAACTAACATGTCTTTCAAGGAGAAGATTTCTTCTACCATAGAACCTTTGCAGGAACACTCTCTCGTTGAAGATATGAACAAGTTATAGGTTGCTCAAGAAGAAGAAAGCAGTGAAGATGAAAGCAATGCTCAACACATTGAAGCTCAACATGAAGAGCCAGTTGTTGTACCACAAGAGGAAACAACAACACAGGTTGGTGAACAATCAACAACCCCTGTTGATTTAGTAACATCAAGAGACCATCCAATTTCCCAAATAATTGGAGAACTCTCAGCTGGTGTGCAAACCAGAAATCAGGTCAACCAAAACCTGTTGCACACCTGCTTCCTTTCTCAAATTGAACCTCAGTCCATTCAAGATGCAGAGCAAGATCCACACTGGATCATTGCCATGCAAGAGGAGTTGCATCAATTTGAGAGGAACAAAGTATGGGAACTAGTGCCAAAGCCAAAGGATCATTCCATTGTTGGAACAAAATGGGTATTCAGAAATAAACTGGATGATCAAGGTGTTGGAATACCCTATTACTAATTTGGGTCAGGATCACTATGTCTCTAGGAATCTGTGTTTGACCTTCTGTATAGCTTAATAGGTCAATTAGAATTGAGTCTAAGGGTTAGAAGTCTAGGATTGGAAGCTGCCCTGAAGACCAAGTTTTTCTGGAGACTAAGTCTAATCGTCGAGCTCAGCACGACGTTTCGTCGAACTCCGGTCGACGATCGTCTAGCTCAACTTCGACAGATCGTCGAGCTCCATTCGACGATCGCTGAGCTCAACTTCTCAATATCGTCGAACTCCATTCGACGATCGCTGAGCTCAGGTCGACGATTTTGACTCTGCACTGGATCCTTATCTCTGAGCTCAGTTCGACGATCTTTGAGCTCAGATCGACGATTTCTTTGCTGTTTGCAATTTCCAGGTCGCTGAGCTCAGCTCGACGATAGCAGAGCTCAGTTCGACGATTTCAGTTATCTTTCAGAATTCAAATTTAAATCAGATAGAAGTTATTCTGCATTTAATTCAGAAGATCTGCCAGCCGTTTTCATTTACTCCTGGAGCAAGTTTCAAGGGATTTTTCAAGGAACAATTCAGTGGACTTTCCTTCAGAAGAAATTATGCAATTAAGGCTGTAATCAATGAAGACCAACGACTATCTTTGACAGAGTGATATCCTATTCAGACACAGAGAATAATAGATAGAATGTTTTTGAATGAAATCGAAGAGAAATAGAGAGAGATTGACAAGAATAGGACACAACTCAATATACAGAGACTCTTTGAAAATATTCTGTCAACAAGAATTCTGAAGAACACTTCTCAAAGAGATCAAGTTTTCAAAAATCATCAGATCTCTTCAGCTCTTAAAGTGTTCAAGGCCAACATCATCTCAAGACTCCAGACACTCAACATTTCAGCTTGCTGAAATCATCTATTGCTGGAGTTCTACATTTGAAGGCCTATCACCCTCAGCAAAGTTCATCTTCCTGAAGATCAAGGACTCAGGGGGAGCTTTGACATCAATCCACATAGTCTTCTCAGTTGCTTGAGAAAGAGAAGACTGACATCACTCTCTCACCCCCACTCTGTAAAGGGTTTTTCAAACTCCCTTCAAAAGTTTGAATCTGATTTTTGAGCACCTTGTCAAAAGCTCATTGGTGGCAAGACACCTGATCAAAAAATCTGTTTTGGTTTTTGAGCACCTTATCAAAAGCTCATTGGTGCCCAGGACACCTGATCAACTCATCCTGCAATGGATTCCTACCTAGGGTGGTAGAAGAGTGGATGTACCCAAGTTGGGGAACCACTATATTTCCTTGTGTCATCTGGTCCTGCATGTTTTCTTTTTGTTTCTGGCCTAGATTTTCTTGTGCTTAGTCTCTGCATAGCTTAGTTTTGTGATTAGTTTTATTTCTGCTTTCCTGCTCACACTCATTACAACAATTGTTGTAAAGCTTTGCAAAAGTTTTTCTTTGTGTTTTAAAAGCACCATATACTCTATTCACCCCCCTCTAGAGTATATCAGATCTAGTTTCCCCTTTCAATTGGTATCAGAGGGAGGTTGGTTAAACATACCATATCTGTTTGGTTGTACAGGCTAACACCTGAACCCCAAGATCCCAATCTAGATCCTTCTTTTATATTTCATCATTAGATTTAGCTTGCACAAGTCATGGCCCAAAACAAAGATTATGCTAGCACCAGACCTCCAGTGTGCAATCTGTCAAAGTTTTGCACTTTGGAAAGCAAGGATTAGACTCTACATGAATTCTATTGACGAAGACATTTTTAATTCTGTTTTGACAGTGTGTCCAAGACCTCTAGAGGGCACAAGCACAAATGCTGTTCCACCTCCATCAGGAACAGATGCTGACATCAAAAAGTGGAAAGTAGCTGATGCCAAGGCAATGAACATTTAGCTCAGACAATGTCAGATGACATTTTTCAAAAAGTAGTTGAATGCAATTCAGCCAAGGAAATTTGGGACAAGCTCTCAGAAATTATCTCTGGTACAGCTGATGAGAGAAAGGACAGAAGATCCCATCTCATCTCCCAATATGAGAACTTCAAGAAGGGAGAAATAGAGTCAGTGGGAGACATGTACAACAGACTGAGTCTAATTATCAGTGAACTGAGGACATTAGACAAAGAGATCTCACTGACAGAACTTAATGACAAGATCCTAATGTGCTTCCCCAGCACTTGGGATTCAAGAATCTGGCCAATTAAAGATGCCAGAATTCTGAATGAGATCACCACTGAAGCCTTATTGGGTAAGCTCAAATCTTATAAGCTACTCATCAAGAACAGAGAGGAAGAACAGAAGGCTGCTTCACCAGCCACAAGAAAGGAGAAGACTATAGCATTCAAGGCAACTGAAGATCTGCCTGAAGAAAAAGGAACAGGCAATGATGAACTTCTCAGCTTGCTGGCCAAAAGATTCTATAAGATGGCCAGAAAGGATTTCAGAAGAAGATCATACAAGGAGCAGGACAAGCCAAGGTATGACAAGTCCATTGGCAATAACAAAGACATTATTTGCTTTGGTTGCAGGAAACCAGGGCATATAGTTCCTGACTGTCCAGAAAACAAGAACAAGGACAGAAGGGACAGAAAAGAAAGAAGAAAGGAGAAAGACTCCAAAAGGAGTGGTAATAGCAAACCCTCTTCCAGCAAAAATAAGCATACAAGAAAAGGATTTGTTGCTGAATCCTGGAGTGAGACTGAAGAGGAGTCAGAAGCCTCTTCCAGCTCCAGTGATGATGAGGATGATACAGAAGAAAAGGAATTCTGCATGATGGCAATTAATGCCTCACAGCACAACTCAGAGGAAGAAGAGTCAGAGTCAGACTCAGAGATTCAACCTGAAGAAGATCACTTAATCAGTTCTTTTGATTTTACTTCAGAAGATTTTAAATCTGAATTTAAAGCATTGTGTTTAGATCTGCTAAAGTCTGAGAAAGAGATCATCTCTCTCAGAAATCAATTATCTGAACAAAGTGTTTTAAAATCAGAAAAACCTCAAACTCTCTCAGGAGTTGGAGAACTATAGGGAACAGATAGCTACACTGAAAAGTGAGCTCTCTGAGGCCAAGAAGCTTGAAGAATCCCTTAATGGGAGAAGCATCAAGCTGATGGACATCACAAGCACAGTGAATTCTAGACTTAACAGTACACTGGGCTTGGGTGCTTCATCCAGCCAACCTATAGTCCTAACAACTCCCATCAAGTTTATTTCTAGTAAGGGAAAGGAGTTGTAGAGGTTGCCAGGAAAAATTCTGATCTGCCTCAGAAATTTAAGTCCCAGCAAAAATCGTCGAACGAAGCTCGACGATCGCCGAATGAAGATCGACGATCGCCGAACGCAGCTCGACGACCTCAGGGAAAATTGTCGAACGCTGGTCGACGATCTCAGCCAAGATCGTCGAACGCTGGTAGACGATCCCATATACCTGACCTCAGCCATAGTCGACCGTCGAACGGAGCTCGATGATCTGACCCAAGATCGTCGAACTCAGCTCCAAGATCGTCGAACAGAGGTCAGAGCTCTGGAAATTTTTTTCAAAGGCAAGCCAAAATTGAATCCTGAGGGTTCTTCATCCCAAACCTTCAACCCTTATACTGAATGGATTTTACCTCCAAGGAGATATCATCCTGAAGGATATAAGAGTCAGCCAGGGATGTCTTTCATTTCTGAATTTAGAGGTTATCAACCTAGGCCCAAGGTAAACTGGGTCAAAAACAAGTAAATTGTTTCATGTGCAGGTGAAGACCTATCCAACATCTAACCAGCAATGGTATTTGGATAGTGGGTGCTCTAAGCACATGACAGGGAACAAGGACAACCTCAATTCCTTTAGAGCCAAGCTTGGACCCAAAGTTATCTTTGGTGACTCCAACTTTTGGACAAAACTAAAGGTTATGGAGCAGTCCAGATTGGTTCTGTAACCTTCAAGAAAGTAGCATATGTGGAAGGACTGAAGCACAATCTAATCAGCATCAGTCAGCTATGTGATGAAGGCTACCAGGTGACCTTCAGCAAAACCTTATGCAAAATCAAGTCAGAGGACAACACAACTGTGTTGACAGGTAAAAGGAAAGGTAACATCTACCTAGTAGATTTTCTTTCAACTACTATAGATATCTGTTTATTCAATTCAGTTTGTAGACCAAATGTTTTATGGCATAAGAGACCAGGTCACCTAAACCTTAGAACTATTGCTAGGCTATCCAAGGACAACCTTGTTAGAGGACTTACCTTCTGGCCCCTACAAGAAGGAAGGACTCTACAAGGCTTGTCAATTAGGCAAGCAAACTAAAAACAGTTTCAAGTCACTTAATAAGAGTGATTCACCTAGGATATTGTATCTGTTACACATGGATCTATTTGGACCCATCACAGTACAAAGCCTAGGAGGGAAATCCTACACTTTGGTGATTGTAGATGACTTCTCTAGATTCACTTGGGTGTTCTTTCTAAGGAAGAAGTCTGATAACTTTAAGTGTCTGACAGAGTTTCTCAAATGTATAAAGATTGAGTTCAAATACTCACATTGCCCTGATCAGAAGTGATCATGGGACAGAGTTTGATTCTCTTCTTATGCAAGAGTTCTGTCAGAGTGAAGGGATCAAGCATACTTTCTCAGCTCCTAGAACTCCTCAACAAAATGGGGTAGCTGAAAGGAAAAATAGAACCCTTATTGAATCTGCCACTACATTGTTGTCAGATGCTCATCTACCTCTATCCTTCTGGGCAGAGGCAGTGAACACCTCCAACTATGTGCTGAACAGAAGTCTGATACATAAACTGAAGGGAAAGACTCCCTATGAATTACTCAAAGGGAAGAAACCTAAAGTTGACTATTTCAGAATTTTGGCTGCACTTGCTATATTCACAATAATGATAAGAAATATTTAGCAAAATTTCAAGCCAAAGCTGATGAAGGAGTGTTTCTGGGATACTCCATGATCAGCAAGGCCTATAGGGTATATAATAAATCATCATTGAAAATTGAGGAATCTGTTCATGTTTCTTTTGATGAAACTAACATGTCTTTCAAGGAGAAGATTTCTTCTACCATAGAACCTTTGCAGGAACACTCTCTAGTTGAAGATATGAACAAGCTACAGGTTGCTCAAGAAGAAGAAAGCAGTGAAGATGAAAGCAATGCTCAACACATTGAAGCTCCATTTGAAGAGCCAGTTGTTGTACCACAAGAGGAAACAACAACACAGGTTGGTGAACAATCAACACCCCCTGTTGATTTAGTAACATCTAGAGACCATCCAATTACCCAAATAATTGGAGAACTCTCAGCTGGTGTGCAAACCAGAAATCAGGTCAACCAAAACCTGTTGCACACCTGCTTCCTTTCTCAAATTGAACCTCAGTCCATTCAAGATGCAGAGCAAGATCCACACTGGATCATTGCCATGCAAGAGGAGTTGCATCAATTTGAGAGGAACAAAGTATGGGAACTAGTTGCCAAAGCCAAAGGATCATTCCATTGTTGGAACAAAATGGGTATTCAGAAACAAACTGGATGATCAAGGAGTAATAATAAGGAACAAGGCAAGGCTAGTTGCCCAAGGATATTCTCAAGAAGAAGGAATTGACTACGACCAGACTTTTGCACCTGTTGCAAGATTGGAAGCCATCAGGATATTTCTAGCTTATGCAGCTCACAAAGGCTTCAAGGTTTATCAGATGGATGTCAAGAGTGCCTTTTTAAATGGAGACATCAAAGAGGAAGTCTATGTCAGACAACCTCCAGGTTTTATCTCTCCAACTTATCCTGATTATGTTTTTAGATTAAATAAAGCATTATATGGTCTCAAGCAAGCTCCTAGAGCATGGTATGAGACCTTAGCATGCTTTCTCTTGGAAAATGGTTTTATAAGGGGTAGAGTAGACCAAACTCTTTTTATTAGAACCCATAAGTCCCATACCCTACTAGTACAGAATTTATGTAGACGATATCATTTTTGGTTCTACTGACTCAAAATTATGCAGAAGGTTTTCTAACCTAATGCATTCTAAATTTGAGATGAGTAGCATGGGTGAGCTATCCTTCTTCCTAGGATTGCAAGTCAAACAACATGCTGAAGGCATCTTTATTTCTCAAACCAAATATGCTAATGAACTGGTTAAGAAATTTGGTATGTCTGAGGCATCTTGTATGAAAACACCCATGCCTACCAATGCTGTATTGGATGCTGATGAACATGGGAAACCTGTTGATCAGACAACATATAGAGCAATGATTGGCTCTTTACTGTATCTTACAGCTAGTAGACCAGATATAATGTTTGCTACATGTATATGTGCTAGGTTCCAAGTAAGCCCTAGAGAGTCACACCTCACATTAGTAAAGAGGATTCTTAGGTATGTTAAAAGTTGTCCAAATCTAGGTCTCTGGTATCCAAAAGATTCAGCATTTGAGTTAACTGGATTCTCTGATGCTGATTATGCTGGATGCAGAATTGACAGGAAAAGCACCAGTGGAACTTGTCAGTTCCTTGGTGATAGACTTGTCTCTTGGTTTTGTAAGAAACAAACATCTGTGTCAACTTCAACTGCTGAAGCTGAATATATGGCTGCAGGCAGTTGTTGTTCACAAATATTGTGGATTCAAAATCAACTCCTAGACTATGGTTACAACTTAGAGAAGTCAAAAATCTTTTGTGACAATACAAGTGCTATTTCCATAGCTCAAAATCCAGTCCTCCATAGTAGGACAAAACACATAGAGATTAGCCATCATTTCTTAAGGGACAATGTTGAAAAGAATAAAATTGAACTGCAATATATCCCAACTGATTTACAAAGGGGAGATATTTTCACCAAGCCTTTGGATGAAAAGAAACACACTTTCTTCCTAAATCAGTTAGGAATGTTAGATGGAGGAAGTCTTAAATAATCTCCAAGATTTTGAAAGCTAAAAATGGACCAAGACTAGGCAAAATTCTGATTTTTCTTAGTATTTAGAATTTTCTGATCTCTGAACTGCGCTCGACGATTTCCCCAAAGATCGTCGAACGGAGATCGACGATTTCCAGAATCGTCGAACTGAGTTCAGCGCCCCTCAGACAGCATGAACTATCTCCTTCGGTCAACGATCGTCGAACGGCGCTCGACGATTTTGTTCCCTGAACGATCGTCGAACGGAGCTCGACGCTTCCCAAGATCGTCGAACGGAGATCGACGATGTTGGAGTCTCTTCAGATTCCTTTAGAAGCCTCGATCGTCGAACTGAGTTCAACGATCTTTCCAATTTTTGCGTCGAACCCTAATATAAAACTCATTTTTCGCCGTCGTTCTCTCTTGCGCTTTCAATTTCTCTGCAAGAATTTTCTTCCCTCCAAACAGTTCTACGCTTGTTCGGTTTGTTTGTTAAGTTTTTGCAGGTACAATGGCCGTCTCAGTTGCTGTCCTCGCCGCCATGAAGTTTGATGCAGGGTTTTGACATCGATTTGGACTCCTTCAACACCACTGATCAAATCTTCCAGGACATCCTGAGCTTATTCAAGGATCAACATTTGTCTGCCCTCATGACCATAAGAATCAAACTTGCTTCAGATGAAATAAAGGAATGGGTATATACTGCACACAACCTTGACAACAACACCATTGTTGGATCTATTGCTGGCACCCAGGTACCTCTGACCCCAACAGTCTTAACAGAGGTTTTTGGTTTAAGAAATGGTGAAGACACTGCTGAACTATCTGGAGAAGAATTTTCTGATATACTTGCCAGGATGGGTCATCCAAAGGGAAACCCTAGCAAGTTGTTTAAGAGGAACTTGTCAGTTGAATATAGGTTCCTGGCAGATGTTGTAGGTAAGGTCCTGTTGGCAAAACATTCTACACATGACACCATCTCCAGATATCAGCTCTGCCTCATGGGAGCTCTGGTAGATAGGAAAAGCTTGAACTGGGGAGAGGTCTTCTTTGACCTGATAAAGAAAAAGATTAACAAAAGCTTTGTGAATTTTGGAAGAATTCTTGGAGTCTTCCTTCAGGCAAAGTGCCCTGCTCTGTTAGTCTCCTCTGGAGTGCACATCAATGCCTCCAAGAGACTCACCTGTGCCCTATTTGGGAAATGGGACAGGCAGATTAGCAAGCCAAGCAGGCCCTCTTCATCTGCCCCTTCAGGCACCAGGACTCAAAGAGTCACTCCCCCCAGGTCTCTGCAACTGCAGAAGACCTGCCTGCTGCTAGTGCTGCTTCTCCTCCTCCTCCAAGTTCCATCCTACCTCTAGCTCCATCCACCATTCCAGCCTCATCTCCCATTACCATATCCAGCCCATCTCCAACCTCAATTCCATCCCCAGCAACCACTTCATCACCTCCAGTAGACCAATTCCACCCATTGTTCTCCTATCCACCACCAGATGTCACCTCATCTCCATCCATACCATCATTCACCCTTCTGGATGAATCCTACATGGATGATTCCCCCTCTTCTCCTCCAGACTTCCCCTCCTCCTCAACATCTTTCCAAGATCTCCTCCACCACATCATTGACCAACCCACTTTCACTCCCTCTATATCCATCTCATTGTCCTCCATCTCCACAATCCCCTCTCCTGAGCCATTCATTCCACCATTCAGCCCTCCACTTCCAGCATCCTCAGCCATCCCAATACCCTCTACCTCTGCTCCTGCCATTGAGCATGTAGATCTGCCAGCCTTAGCTGACAAGTTGTATTAGCTACTGGCCCCCAGGCTCTCTCTTCTCATAGGAGGCCTCCTTAGCTCCTCTACAACAGTCAGTGGCAGCCCTGTCTGCCAGGCTTTCCTCCCTCATTCCTCCAGCAGCACCTCCAGCAGTTTGCCTTGATACAGAGGTATCTGCATCCAGGCAGGGGGAGATGCCTTATGAAGCCAGCCTTCATGCTGCTGCTGCTGCTGCTTCTGCTTCTGCTCCTGCTGCTCCTGCTGCTGTGTTTGTATCTTCTGCTCCAGTTGCTGTGCCTACTCCAGTCTTAGCAATAGACCTAAGGTCTTTGCTATCTGCATTTGATACTGCATATTACAGCTACCTCCCAGAGCCATATGCTGTCCAGCCCCCAGAGGTTCTTGCTGCCCAGCCCTCAGAAGATCTGTCTAAGGCTCTGGTGCCTTTCTCTGTCTGTGACCCCAGTATTATTTCTTCTTTTATACACTCACTGACTGCTGCTGCTGCTGATAAAGAAAAGGCTGAATCTGTTTCTGAAATTGTTCTTACTGCTGCTGACATTCAAATTGTTTCTGATGAGCACACACCCCAGGATTCTCTGATGACAGAGGCTGTTGTTTTTGAGCCTGCTGTAGATGTTGTTGTTGTTTCTGAACCTGCTGCTGCCATAATTCCTGAAATAACTAGTGTTGTTTCTGCTGTTGCTCCTGTATCTGCTGCTGAATCTGTTCGTGTATCTGTTGCTGTATCTGCTGTTATACCTGCTGCTGCCCCTTCTGCTTCTGCCCCATCTGCTGCAATACAACTGAAGAAAGATCTTATGAAGAAGATAGATGCTATATATGATGCCCAGAGCTCTGACTCTGATGAGTTTAAGACAGATTCTGATGACTCTGCTGCCACCATTGCAAGGAAAAGGAAGGCAAGAAGTAAGGCAATGAAGAGGGTTCCACCTGCCAAAGTTAGAGATGATAATGATGTTCCTTACTATATTCTGCACAACTGCCCAATTTCAGAACATTGGATGCAGTATTCCAAAAATTAGCTCAAGGCAATGAAGAAGAAAAGAAAGTTTGATAAGGACTCCTCCCAGTTCAAGCACCCTCATCCTCCTCCACCACCTCCACCTGATGCAGGTGCAGGTTGCAGCTCTGCAAGTTCAGGCCCAGCTAGAAGCCAGGCTCCCTACCAACCTCATGCTAGAACATATCAAAGGGAAAGCCAGTCTAGGGGCTCTTACTCTAGAAGGGGAGTATATAGGGGAAATCAAAGAGAGACTCAGGTTTACTCCAAAGGGCATTCCAGGCAGCACCCTTATTCCAGGGGATGACATGTTCCTTCTAATACATCTTCAGGTCCATTCCCCTATAAGCTCAGAGAAACTGTGACTGCCAGGACTCCTCAAGATACTTCTTCCAACAGGTATGAGCCACCTGTTCCATTTGAGGACACTGAGAAGAATCCTGTTGCTTTGACTGCTAGAATGAAAGAGTTGGCTGCATTAGATCAAATAAAGAAAGCCAAAGAGCAAGGCCTGGACACCTCCAATATATCTACAATGTCAGAACAAAGACAGAAAGAACTAGAAAGATATGCCTCCAGTAAATTTTTTGATGCAGACAGGTACATGGAGTTGCATCCAGCTGCAGTGGTTCCCAGGGCTTCTAAGCAAATTTATTTGGGTGCAGCTGATGACACCAGATCCAAACAGGAAGCTTTAAATCCTAACAGAGAAATCAAGATGGTAAAAGGCAAAGAGAAAAAGTAACTCTATAAGATGACAATTCTTGGTTTTTCTGACTGATATCTGGATGACATATATATATCTCTGTGATGGTTCTGTAATGTCTAGCTACTGTTGTTTTTGTGTTTTTTTGATTGTATGATGTTGTTTGTTTTTCCAAAGTCTGTAAATAGTTTTCCTAACCCAAATTGGGGGAGATTGTTGGAACACCCTATTACTAATTTGGGTCAGGATCACTATGTCTCTAGGAATCTGTGTTTGACCTTCTGTATAGCTTAATAGTTCAATTAGAATTGAGTCTAAGGGTTAGAAGTCTAGGATTGGAAGCTGCCCTGAAGACCAAGTTTTTCTGGAGACTAAGTCTAATCGTCGAGCTCAGCACGACGTTTCGTCGAACTCCGGTCGACGATCGTCTAGCTCAACTTTGACAGATCGTCGAGCTCCATTCGACTATCGCTGAGCTCAACTTCTCAATATCGTCGAACTCCATTCGACGATCGCTGAGCTCAGGTCGACGATTTTGACTCTGCACTGGATCCTTATCTCTGAGCTCAGTTCGACGATCTTTGAGCTCAGATCGACGATTTCTTTGCTGCTTGCAATTTCCAGGTCGCTGAGCTCAGCTCGACGATATCAGAGCTCAGTTCGACGATTTCAGTTATCTTTCAGAATTCAAATTTAAATCATATAGAAGTTATTCTGCATTTAATTCAGAAGATCTGCCAGCCGTTTTCATTTACTCCTGGAGCAAGTTTCAAGGGATTTTTCAAGGAACAATTCAGTGGACTTTCCTTCAGAAGAAATTATGCAATTAAGGCTGTAATCAATGCAGACCAACGGCTATCTTTGACAGAGTGATATCCTATTCAGACACAGAGAATAATAGATAGAATGTTTTTTTTGAATGAAATAGAAGAGAAATAGAGAGAGATTGACAAGAATAGGACACAACTCAATATACAGAGACTCTTTGAAAATATTCTGTCAACAAGAATTCTGAAGAACACTTCTCAAAGAGATCAAGTTTTCAAAAATCATCAGATCTCTTCAGCTCTTAAAGTGTTCAAGGCCAACATCATCTCAAGACTCCAGACACTCAACATTTCAGCTTGCTGAAGTCATCTATTGCTGGAGTTCTACATTTGAAGGCCTATCACCCTCAGCAAAGCTCATCTTCCTGAAGATCAAGGACTCAGGGGGAGCTTTGATATCAATCCACAAAGTCTTCTCAGTTGCTTGAGAAAGTGAAGACTGCCATCACTCTCTCACCCCCACTCTGTAAAGGGTTTTTCAAACTCCCTTCAAAAGTTTGAATCTGGTTTTTGAGCACCTTGTCAAAAGCTCATTGGTGGCAAGACACCTGATCAAAAAATCTGTTTTGGTTTTTGAGCACCTTATCAAAAGCTCATTGGTGCCCAGGACACCTGATCAACTCATCCTGCAGTGGATTCCTACCTAGGGTGGTAGAAGAGTGGATGTACCCAAGTTGGGGAACCACTATATTTCCTTGTGTCATCTGGTCCTGCATGTTTTTTTTTTTGTTTCTGGCCTAGATTTTCTTGTGCTTAGTCTCTGCATAGCTTAGTTTTGTGATTAGTTTTATTTCTGCTTTCCTGCTCACACTCATTACAACAATTGTTGTAAAGTTTTGCAAAAGTTTTTCTTTGTGTTTTAAAAGCACCATATACTCTATTCACCCCCCTCTAGAGTATATCAGATCTAGTTTCCCCTTTCACAAGGAGTAATAATAAGGAACAAGGCAAGGCTAGTTGCCCAGGGATATTCTCAAGAAGAAGGAATTGACTACGACTAGACCTTTGCACCTGTTGCAAGATTGGAAGCCATTAGAATTTTTCTAGCTTATGCCGCTCACAAAGGCTTCAAGGTTTATCAGATGGATGTCAAGAGTGCTTTCTTGAATGGAGACATCAAAGAGGAAGTCTATGTCAGACAACCTCTAGGTTTTATCTCTCCAACTTACCCTGATTATGTTTTTAAACTACATAAAGCATTATATGGTCTCAAGCAAGCTCCTAGAGCATGGTATGAGACCTTAGCATGCTTTCTCTTGGAAAATGGTTTTATAAGGGGTAGAGTAGACCAAACTCTTTTTATTAGAACCCATAAGTCCAATACCCTACTAGTACAAATTTATGTGGACGATATCATTTTTGGTTCTACTGACTCAAAATTGTGCAGAAGGTTTTCTAACCTAATGCATTCTAAATTTGAGATGAGTAGCATGGGTGAGCTATCCTTCTTCTTAGGATTGCAAGTCAAACAACATGTTGAAGGCATCTTTATTTCTCAAACCAAATATGCTAATGAGCTGGTTAAGAAATTTGGCATGTCTGAGGCATCTTGTATGAAAACACCCATGCCTACCAATGCTGTATTGGATGCTGATGAACATGAGAAACTAGTTGATCAGACAACATATAGAGCAATGATTGGCTCTCTGTTGTATCTTACAGCTAGTAGACCAGATATAATGTTTGCTACATGTATATGTGCTAGATTCCAAGTTAGCCCTAGAGAGTCACACCTCACATTAGTAAAGAGGATTCTTAGGTATGTTAAAAGTTGTCCAAATCTAGGTCTCTGGTATCCAAAAGATTCAGCATTTGAGTTAACTGGATTCTCTGATGCTAATTATGCTGGATGCAGAATTGACAGGAAAAGCACCAGTGGAACTTGTCAGTTCCTTGGTGATAGACTTGTCTCTTGGTTTTGCAAGAAACAAACATTTGTGTCAACTTCAACTGCTGAAGCTGAATATATGGCTGCAGGTAGTTGTTGTTCACAAATATTGTGGATTCAAAATCAACTCCTAGACTATGGTTACAACTTAGAGAAGTCAAAAATATTTTGTGACAATACAAGTGCTATTTCCATAGCTCAAAATCCAGTCCTCCATAGTAGGACAAAACACATAGAGATTAGGCATCACTTCTTAAGGGACAATGTTGAAAAGAATAAAATTGAACTGCATTATATCCCAACTGATTTACAAAGGGGAGATATTTTCACCAAGCCCTTGGATGAAAAGAAACACACTTTCTTCCTAAATCAGTTAGGAATGTTAGATGGAGGAAGTCTTAAATAATATCCAAGATTTTGAAAGCTAAAAATTGACCAAGACTAGGCAAAAATTCTGATTTTCCTTAGCGTCTAGAATTTTCTGATCTCTGAACTGCGCTCGACGATTTTCCCAACGATCGTCGAACGGAGTTCGACGATTTCCTGAATCGTCGAATGGAGTTCAGCGCTCCTCAGATAGTATGAACTATCTCTTCTGGTCAACGGTCGTCGAACGGCGCTCGACGATTTTGTTCACTGAACGATCGTCGAACGGAGATCGACGCCTTTCCAGATCGTCAAACGGAGATCGACGATGTTGGAGTCTCTTCAGATTCCTTTAGAAGCCTCGATCGTCGAACTGAGTTCAACGATCTTTCCAATCCTGCGTCGAACCCTAATATAAAACTCATTTTTCACCGTCGTTCTCTCGTGCGCTTTCAATTTCTCTGCAAAAAATTTTCTTCCCTCCAAACAGTTCTACACTTGTTCGGTTTGTTTGTTAAGTTTTTGCAGGTACCATGGCCGTCTCAGTCGCTGTCCTCGCCGCAATGAAGTTTGATGCAGGGTTTGACATTGATCTGGACTCCTTCAACACCACTGATCAAATCTTCCAGGACATCCTGAGTTTATTCAAAGATCAGCATTTGTCTTCCCTCATGACCACAAGAATCAAACTTGCCTCAGATGAAATCAAAGAATGGGTGTATACTGCACACAACCTTGACAACAACACCATAGTTGGATCTATTGCTGGAACACAGGTACCTCTGACCCCAACAGTCTTAACAGAGGTTTTTGGTTTAAGAAATGGTGAAGACACTGCTGAACTATCTGGAGAAGAGTTGTCTGATATACTTGCCAGGATGGGTCATCCTGAGGGAAACCCTAGCAAGTTGTTTAAGAGGAACCTGTCAGTTGAATACAGGTTTCTAGCTGATGTTGTAGGCAAGGTGATGTTGGCAAAACATTCTGCACATGACACCATCTCTAGACATCAGCTCTGCCTCATGGGAGCTCTGGTAGATAGGAAAAGCTTGAACTGGGGAGAGGTCTTCTTTGACCTGATAAAGAAAAAGATTAACAAAACCTTTGTGAATTTTGGAAGAATTCTGGGAGTTTTCCTTCAGGCAAGGTGCCCTGCTCTGTTGGTCTCCTCTGGAGTGCACATCAATGCCTCCAAGAGACTCACCTGTGCCCTATTTGGGAAATGGGACAGGCAAATTAGCAAGCCCAGCAGGCCCTCTTCAACTACCCCTTCAGGCACCAGGACTCAAAGAGTCACTCCCCCCCAGGTCTCTGCTCCTGCAGAAGACCTGCCTGCTGCTAGTGCTGCTTCTCCTCCTCCTCCAAGTCCAACCCTACCTATTCCATCCACCACTCCAGCTCCATCCACAATTACAATCTCCAGCCCATCTCCAACCTCTATTCCATCTCCAGCAACCATTTCATCTCCACTAGTAGACCACTTCCACCTATTATTCTCATATCCACCACCAGATGTCACCTCATCTCCATCCATACCATCCTTCACACTTCTGGATGAATCCTACATGGATGATTCCCCCTCTTCTCCTCCAGACTTACCATCCTCTTCAACATCCTTCCAAGCACTTCTCCACCACATCATTGACCAACCCACTTTCACTCCCTCCATATCCCTCCCTTTGTCCTCCATCTCCACAATCCCCTCTCCTGAGCCATTCATTCCACCATTTAGCCCTCCACCTCCAGCTTCTTTAGCCATCCCTGTACCCTCTACCTCTGCTCCTCTTCTTGAGCAAGTAGATCTTTCAGCCCTTGCTGACAAGTTGTATGAGCTCATTGCCCCCAGGCTCTCCCTTCTCTTGGAGACCTCTTTGGCTCCTCTACACTTGTCAGTGGCAGCCCTCTCTACCAGGCTTTCTTCTCTCCTTCCTCAAGCAGCCCCACCAGCAGTTTGCCTTGATACAGAGGTATCTGCATCCAGGCAGGGGGAGATGCCCTATGAAGCCAGCCTTCATGCTGCTGCTGCTGCTGCTCCTGTGTCTGCTGCCTCTTCTGCTCCAGTTTTTGCTGCTACTCCAGTCTTAGCAATAGACCTAAGGTCTTTGCTATCTGCATTTGATACTGCATATTACAGCTACCTTCCAGAAGCTATTGCTGTCCAGCCCTCAGAAGATCTGTCTAAGGCAATGGTGCCCTTCTCTGGCTGTGACCCCAACATTCTTTCATCCTTTGTACTCTCAGTGATGACTGTTGCTGCTGCTAATAAAGAAAAGGCTGAATCTGCTTCTGAAATTGCTCTTGCTGCTGCTGAAGAAAATGTTCCAACTGCTGCTGAAAATCAAATTGTTTCTGATGAGCCCATTTCCCAGGATTCTCTGATGATAGAGGCTGTTGTTTTTGAGCCTGCTGTAGATGTTGTTGTTGTTTCTGAACCTGCTGCTGCCATAATTCCTGAAATAACCAGTGTTGCTTCTACTGCTGCTCCTGTATCTGTTGTTACATCTGCTGCTGTATCTGTCTCTGTTGCTCCTTCTGCTTCTGCTTCTGCCCCATCTGCTGCTGTTCAACTAAAAGAAGATTTGATGAAAAGGATTGATGCTTTATATGATGCTCAAAGCTCTGAATCTGATGACTACAACACTGCCTCTGATGATTCTTCTGCCACCATTGCAAGGAAAAGGAAGGCAAGAAGTAAGGCAATGAAAAGGATTCCACCTGCCAAAGTTAGAGATGACAATGATGTTCCCTACTATATTCTGCACAACTGCCCAATTACTGAACATTGGATGCAGTTCTCTAAAAATCAGCTAAAGGCAATGAAGAAGAAAAGGAAGCATGAGAAAGGTTCCACCCAGTCCAAGCACCCTCATCCTCCTCCACCACCTCCACCTGATGCAGGTGCAGGTGGCAGCTCTGCAAGCTCAGGCCCAGCTAGAAGCCAGGCTCCCTACCAACCCCATGCTAGAACATATCAAAGGGAAAGCCAGTCTAGGGGCTCTTACTCTAGAAGGGGAGGATATAGGGGAAATCAAAGAGAGACTCAAGTATATTCTAAAGGGCATTCCAGGCAGCACCCTTATTCCAGGGGAGGACATGTTCCTTCTGATACATCTTCTGGTCCATTCCCCTACAAGCTCAAAGAAACTGTGACTGCCAGGACTCCTCAAGATACTTCTTCCAACAGGTATGAGCCACCTGTTCCATTTGAGGACCCTGAGAATAATCCTGTTGCTTGGACTGCTAGAATGAAGGAGTTGGCTGCTTTAGACCAGATAAAGAAAGCAAGAGAGAAAGGCCTAGACACCTCTAATATATCTACAATGTCAGAACAAAGACAGAAAGAACTAGAAAGATATGCCTCCAGTAAATTTTTTGATGCAGACAGGTACATGGAGTTGCATCCAGCTGCAGTGGTTCCCAGGACATCAAAGCAGACATATTTGGGTGTAGCTGATAATACTAGATCCAACAAAGAAGCTTTAAATCCTAACAGAGAAATCAAAATGGTAAAAGGCAAAGAGAAAGAGTAACTCTGTAAGGTGACAATTCTTGGTTTTTCTGACTGCTTTCTGGATATCATATTTATATATCTCTGAGATGGTTCTGTAATGTCTAGATACTGTTGTTTTTATGTTTTTCTGATTGTATGATGTTGTTTGATTTTCCAAAGTCTGTAAATAGTTTTCCTAACCCAAATAGGGGGAGATTGTTGGAACACCCTATTACTAATTTGGGTCAGGATCACTATGTCTCTAGGAATCTGTGTTTGACCTTCTGTATAGCTTAATAGGTCAATTAGAATTGAGTCTAAGGGATCAGGAGTCTAGGTTTGGAAGCTGCTCTGTAGACCAAGTTTTTCTGGAGACTAAGTCCAATCGTCGAGCTCAGCACGACGTTTCGTCAAACTCCGGTCGACGATCGTCTAGCTCAACTTCGACAGATCGTCGAGCTCCATTCGACGATCGCTGAGCTCAAACCTCATAATATCGTCGAGCTCCACTCGACGATCGCTGAGCTCAACTTCTCAATATCGTCGAACTCCATTCGACGATCGCTGAGCTCAGTTCGACGATTTTGACTCTGCACTGGATCCTCATCTCTGAGCTCAGTTCGACGATCTTTGAGCTCAGATCGACGATTTCTTTGTTGCTTGCACTTTCCAGTTCGCTGAGCTCAGCTCGACGATAACAGAGCTCAGTTCGACGTTTTCAGTTTCTTTCAGAATTCAAATTTAAATCAGATAGAAGTTATTCTGCATTTAATTCAGAAGATCTGCCAGCCATTTTCATTTACTTCTGGAGCAAGTTTCAAGGGATTTTTCAAGGAACAATTCAGTGGACTTTCCTTCAGAACAAATTATGCAATTAAGGCTGTAATCAATGTAGACCAACGACTATCTTTGACAGAGTGATATTCTATTCTGACACAGAGAATAAAAGATAGAATGGTTTTGAATCAAGACAGAGAATAGATAAGAACAAAAAGAGAGATTGACAAGAATAGGACACAACTCAGTATACAGAGACTCTTTGAAAATATTCTATCAACAAGAATTCTGAAGAACACTCATCAGAGAGATCAAGCTTTCAAAAAAATCTTCAGATCTCTTCAGCTCTTAAAGTGTTCAAGGCCAACATCATTTCAAGACTCCAGACACTCAACATTTCAGTCATTACTGAAATCATCTCTTGCTGGAGTTCTACCTTTGAAGGCCTATCACCCTCAGCAAAGCTCTTCTTCCTGAAGATTTCAAGGATTCAGGGGGAGCTTTGACATCAATCCACATAGTCTTCTCAGTTGATTGAGAAAGAGAAGACTGTCATAACTCTCTTACCCCCACTCTGTAAAGGGTTTTTCAAACTCCCTTCAAAAGTTTGAATCTGGTTTTTGAGCACCTTGTCAAAAGCTCATTGGTGGCAAGACACCTGATCAAAAAATCTGTTTTGTTTTTTGAGCACCTTATCAAAAGCTCATTGGTGCCCAGGACACCTGATCAACTCATCCTGTAGTGGATTCCTACCTAGGGTGGTAGAAGAGTGGATGTACCCAAGTTTGGGGAACCACTATAATTCCTTGTGTCATCTGGTTTTGCATGTTTTCTTTTTGTTTCTGGCCTAGATTTTCTTGTGCTTAGTTTCTGCATAGCTTGGTTTTGTGATTAGTTTTATTTATGCTTCCCTGCTTACACTCATTACAACAATTGTTGTAAAGCTTTGCAAAAGTTTTTCTTTGTGTTTTAAAAGCATCATATACTCTATTCACCCCCCTCTAGAGTATATCTGATCTAGTTTCCCCTTTCAAATTTGAAAAGTGTAAACTCTAAATTATGTTTAGAAAATATAGACTTGAAAGTAAAACTTGATAAAAAATTAAATATTGATGTGTCCGCTGTTGAATCTCATTCATGCTCTTTAGTTAATAAATTTATGCCTTTTCTTGATTGTAATAAACTTAAAGAAAAATTCAAGGTCCTTGAAAAAGAGTTTTTTGTATTGAAAAGAGTATTGTGAACAATTGTTAAATAAAAATAATACTCTAACAAATAAACTAGATTCATTATAAAGTGTTTATTCGAATGTTTTTAATGATAAAAAATCCTTTATATCTAGTTAATCTAGTGATTTATGCAAGGTCTCCACTAGTGTTATAAAACTTATAAAATAATGTACACCTGGTAGAAATATTTAATCATGTAAGAACATCTTACAGCAAGTGCACCAAGTGATTCAAATTTGGACATATATTATCTTATTGTAAAATTAAATCTATACTTTGCACATCTCATCAAATTTAGGTTCCCAAAATTTCATTTTCTAAAACATTTAGATTAATATAGGTTCCCAAATTATGCCTTCATATACCTTGAGATTGTTGGATTGACGAGGGATATATCGATCATGTGATGATTTGATTTCATTAAAAATGATTATTAGATTATTACACTCTTTTTGCTCCCCGGTAAAACCTAAAACAAAAAATAACTATTTTTATTTCTTTTGCTTTATGTATTTTTTATTATTTTATCATGTTTTTATTAATCCATCATGCATATTCATATATGTTCACATTTGCATGAGGTGTCACTTATTAGATGTATTTTAACTCACACATTTCTACGATGTATTGATATGTGTACGGTTCTGATTTTCAATAGTACTGCTGGAAATAGCACTTATTGTCTAGCAATAGTTCTTTAAACTAGCAACATTATTCCCCCGCCCCCAGGGTCATAATATATATAGCGAACATTGGACCGCTAAAAATTCTCTAGAACACCAGTTACCACACGTCAAATAACTGGGGTTGGACTTTTATTTGGGAGCTTGGGGCAATCTCACAAAGAGCTCGAATTGTGTACAATCCTGTATTTGGCGAGTAGGCCCCTTAGATAGGGTCAAGGTCGGCAAGGGTTGACCTAGTCTTGGTGAGTCGAGTAGGCGAGTGGTTGGGTCTCTCCACCAGCTAGCGCATTTCATAGGCCGAGAGCAAGCAAGGGGAGAGTGGATTGTTTTGTCCTTCACTCGACCCAAGTCAAGGCGAGTGGCGAGTGCGAGCCTTGCGAAGCACTCGCCATCTCCAGCGAGTGATTGGCTCGCCTGGGATAATTCTTCTAGGAAACCAAAAATTGTTATGTTAGTAGCCCCTCCAAACAGCGGAGTTTTGTTGTTGCCAGACCACTTTGGGTTGTTGAAAGCAAAACCAAAAGGCAGTATTTCTCTATTTGCAGGCCATGCTTGGAAAAATATAAATAGACCCCATGTGCAACTTTGGAGAGGATCCTTTTCCTTTCCTTTTTCCTCCTCTGACTAGTTTTGGTTGGCTTTCAGTGCCCTTCAAGGTGCTCAACTCAGGATTGGTTAGGAACAAGAAGTTCTCTTTGATCTTTTGGGTGTGCGGTGGGTCCTCCGCGCTATAGCTCAGGGTCTGTTCCTTTGTCACAAGACATCGGCCTTCTGTTCTTACTTGGGATAAGTAAGTGTAGGTTACCCCCTTTGAGTCTGAATTCCTCTTGGGTCCGAGATCTGGTTTCAACAAAGTTGATTCTCGATCGAATGTTTTGTCTTTTATTATTTTATTTCTCAAAATACAATGGGGGTATATCTTGAGATTGTTGGATTGACGAGGGATATATCGGTCATGTAATAATTAGATTTCATTAAAAATGATTATTAGATTATGACGCTCTCTTTGCTCCCCGGTAAAACCTAAAACAAAAATAACTATTTTTATTTCTTTTATTGGATTTCATTAAAAATAAATTAGGGCTACACTTTGTTGGATTTCATTAAAAATAATTTAGGGGTACCCTAATTTTACGTCAAATAAGATAATAACAATTCGCTCGAAGTAGAAGTACTCAGTGTACAACCCCTATTCGTCGAAGGTGGGTCCTACCATAGCTAGTTCACCAAGTCAAGGCTGGTGTCAAAGTCAGCATGCAAGATCGCGGAAGGCCTGAGCGAGTATAGGCGAGCTCCCCTCGCATACTCTCCAGGTATGCGACTAGGCGAGATACTAGCCCAGCCCGTGCGAGTTCCTCTGGAAGTCGCCTAGTCGCCGGGAGGTGGGGTATAAATATGACCCCCCTCCTTGGATTTTCCTATAAATAGGACCCCAGTGGTACGAGGTGAGGCACTGGAAATCCTCTGTAGGATACTCGCGAGCTTCATCTTTGGTATACTAGACAAGCCTTTGGATACCTTTTCCTTAGAGATCAAGTCGCGACCTTGCGACTTTGTCAGCTTGCTTCCATCGTACCCAGTACGACCATCTTTGGTTGAGAAGAGGCTGCTCCTTTCGAGCATCCGGGTACATGGTGGGACCTTCCTGCCGCAACATCTGCGGTCCTGTTTGACCTGATTCTTCATCCTAGTCACCCTAGCCATCTGATCTAGCTTCTGAGCTGGTAACTTTAGGCGGCATTGGTCTGAATTCTGAGGTTAGG
The DNA here is from genome assembly GCA_039583875.1 of Platanthera guangdongensis. Classification (NCBI taxonomy): domain Eukaryota; kingdom Viridiplantae; phylum Streptophyta; class Magnoliopsida; order Asparagales; family Orchidaceae; genus Platanthera; species Platanthera guangdongensis. Next base: position 115,430,158 of record CM077154.1, read on the forward strand.
ATTTTTCCTAGCTTCAACACTTGGTGTGGTGAGCGTGGATCGCAACCAAGGAGGAAAGTTTAGAGGTTGAGTGAGATGGCCAATGTTAGCGAGCAAGCAGAGTTGGTCAGCAGCTCGGCAGGTGGAGGAGAGGCCACACGAGGTGGCGAGTTTGTGATAGTTGTTGCGTTTGAAGAGTTTGTGAAGATGATTGAGAAAACCATCCTCGTCGGGTTTGCTCATCGCCCCGATGTCACAACGACTTCTCCCCGTCGCCTGACACCGCTTGAAGAAGAAGCGCCGCCGAGGAGAGTTGGGAAGGAGCCCGCTTGGGCAAGGGAAGAGCGACTGATACAGTCGCGACATTACCCGATGAGCAGCCAAGGGGTCCGCTTTTGGGATCCAATGTTCCCGGCAAGATGCAGAGATACTCAGCACTACAGTGAGTATGACGTCTCCATTGAGGATGAAACTCGCCACTGCCAGGGAGGGAGGAGCCCCTTCTATGACGAGATCCTCGCCGCCCCAATTCCAGAAGGGTTCAGGGAACCCGTTCTCACCTACTACTCCGACAGAGACGACCCTGTCAGACACCTCCAGTGGTTTGAAGACGTAGTCTCTATCCGCAACATGTCTGATGCCTTCAAGTGCAGGTTCTTCTCCATCACCCTCAAGGGCAACGCCAGAGATTGGTTCCATCAACTGCCAACAGGGTCCATGTACTACTTCTCAGACGTGCGTCGGGGCCTCATGACGAGGTTCACGACATTGAAAAAGAGGAAAAAGGAAGTGACGGATCTCTTCAAAATCATCCAAGTGCAGCACGAGAGCTTGGGCCATTACATCGATCTCTTCCAGGAGGAGATTTTGGAGGTAGAAGAGGTGGACAACTTTACTCTGATGGTGGCCCTGAAGTTCATGTTGAAGCAGGGACTGTTCAGTCTGGAGATGGGGTCCAATCCCCAGAAATCTTTCGAAGACATGATAGAGAAGGCGAACACTTTTGTTCGGGGAGAGGAGAAGAATAAGGATTTCTTAGCAAGGCTGGACGGAGAGGATACGACGGAGAGCGGTAGAGCAGGACCTTCGTGGTCGAAGATAAGGAGGATGCCAGAAAGGCAGGAGGAGAGGAAAAAGGAAGAGCCAGCAAGAGAGGGGAGTAGGAAGGGAGAGGAACCCAGGAGGGTTGAAGAGAGGAGGTAGGAGAGGCCTCAAAGACAAGAAGAGAGGAAGCGGGCGAAGATCCGGGAAGGAGGAAGGGGGAAAGGCGATTCCAGTATCTCGAGAATCGCCCCTAGTGGAGACCACCAGCAAGGCAGCACTACCAGGAGGAGAGGAGGAATGGTAACCAGCAGGAGGGAGGCCAAGGAGGAGGAAGAAGGGAGACGATGGCCATCGCTCGCCAAGATAATAAATGACACCGGAGGGAGCAGCGGGCGATGCGTTAGGTGGCACAGATTCCCCTCTACTGCAACATTCATTGGGTAGAGGGGCACGAGACCTTGGTTTGCCCTGAGTTCTGGGAAGCAAGGAGGAGGCTGGAGGCAGGAGCAGTGCAGAGAGAGCCGCAGAGGCAGGAGGCCCCGGTGGGGCAGGTGGCATTCCAAGATCCGGCAAGGAGGAGGAATGAAGATCGAGTCGACCTGGGAGGTCACAGGGAAGTGATACATGGCCCAAGAGGTGGGCATGTAGGCATGATCAATGGAGGGACCGGGCTTGGAGATTCCCGCAAAGGAAATCTCCACCAGATCTATCAGAAGAACGTCGCCTCGACGTCACAGACCCCGCCGCCATTGGAGGAGATCAAGTTCTCGGAGGAGGACATGCTGGGTGTAACATCCCATTTCCACCTAGACCCCTAGGAGTCGGTCTGCCGTGACAGAACCCCCGTAAACCCCAGAAATTGACAGTAACCGATCTAAAAATAGGTTCAGGCATGACGGCTAGCCGAAGACGCAATCCTCCGAAGTCCGTCCACCAAAATCCCGAGTCACGGGTTAGTCACGCCCGTGACAGGCCCGTCACGCCCGTGACCTAGGGCGTGATGCCCCCACCAACCGTCGATGATCGGCGCTCGACGATCGTCGAGCGGTGTTTGAATGAGTACACGGCCGTGTCACGGGCGTGTCGTATCTGACACGGGCATGACACGGAGCGTGTCTCTCTCTGTTCGGCGATCGGCGCGCGACGATCGTCGAGCGGTGTTTGAGTGAGTACAAGGTCATGTCACTGGCATGTCGTATCTGACACGGGTGTGACACGGGGCATGTCTCTCTGTTCGACGATCGATGCTCGACAATCGTCGAGCAGTGTTTGAGTGAGTACACGGCCGTGTCACGGGCGTGTCGTATCTGACATGGGCGTGACACGGGGCATGTCTCTCTGTTCGACGATCGGTGCTCGACGATCGTCGAGCGGTGTTTGAGTGACAGACCCGTCACACTCGTGACAGGCCCGTCACGCCCGTGACAAATGCCAAAACGTCAGCCAGGCTGGAAATTACTTTAACACATGTCACAATTAACTCTGATTATGGGAAGTTACACCAGGAGTATTTATGGGCCGTTTCCTTCTCTAATTACTTAATAAAATGAGGAAGTGTTGACCCAATGAGAAATCGCCACCTGGACATATCTTTTCATTCCACCTTTTCCTCTCCCTCCACCATAACCGAAATATTATTAAGAGGAGAGCCTTCATGGCCATAAATGCCTTACCCTTTCCCCTCCCCACTTGGTGATCTATAAAAGCCCCATTAGGGCAAGATGAGAAGTTTACACTCTTGACCAAACAGATTAGAGTTGTTGTTCTTGCTGTAGGAGAAGTTCGGCAATGCCACCACCGCGCCATGACAACCCGACGTTCATCTCGCCTCCAAACCGCGAACAAGGTCCTCCTCTACTTCTTCTTTTATGGGTAGATCATAGGATCTTAGAAAGGAAATTCGTGCTCAACGGAGCCGTACCTATCTCACGTTTTCATGAAAAAACCACGAAAAATATATTTTTGGGTTCGCCGGAAACCGCCACCTCCGACGGCCAAACCACCGCCGACCGATAGCCATCGCCTCGACGGAGGTGGTGGTGGTGGCTGGCCAGGGAAGTTACCGGACGGCCGGTGACGGATCGCGGAAGAGTTACAGGAAATATAAGTTTTCTGAGTTCAGGTTTTCGGGTTCTGTAGAAGATGAACAATAAAAATATTTTTTATAATATAAAAATTATGTATATAATATATAAGGAAAAGATACAGTAAATGGGCACATTTTGATGCTGCAAAACGAGGTACTTAGAAGCCGATTTAGGACAAATGTCCAGTCACGAAAATTGTAGCCCTTCGAGCCTAGATAAATTTAAAATTAGTTTCAACTCGTTTGGGTAAGTGGTTTGACCGCAGCACCCGTTTTAGTGGGGGCTATACCTAGAGTTGGTCAAAAATTAAAATGAATGCCCACTCTTCGTCCCTTTTCCAAATGACCTGAAATTTGGGCAGGGGGTTAAACATAGCCATACCTAGAGGCTGTCCAAAAATGGGAATTTTTGGAGATATTTTGCTTAATGGTTTTGTTTTAATTTAATAAAGTTAGAGTAATTTATTTAAGTGGTCAAATCACCTCCAAACCCTCCCAAATTTTGGTGAGTGGTCCATGGCTATAAAACCTAGCTTTGTACAAAGTTCCATCTCATTTGGATGAGTTTTGGGTAGGAAATCACCTATCCTTAACTAGGCATTAATGAGGCATTTTTGAGTAAAAAGTGCACTAAAAGTTTGGAACGGTCAAATCACCTCAACAGAGGCTGATATTTTGAAAACTGACTTAGAAGGGTTATTATAACCCACTTGGAGAAAAATGGTGTGGTTTAGGGTTGATTTACCCTAGGATCCAAACTCAAACCATAAAGGGAGGGTTTTGAGGGTTGTGAAGGACATGGGGGCAAATGCCCTCGTATTGCCTTGAAACTCAGTAGAGTCGACGGTAGCATAATATAAATCATCTGGATGGAATCTCGGAGGATTTGGAGATAGGTAGAGACCTCAAAACCCTAACCTTATTTTTAGGGTAAAATTTCAAATGAGTAAAATCAGTCACTAAACTTTATTTAAAAGCTGTAAAACTCGGGTAGAGTGAGTTTTGGAATGGGCAGAACCTATAGCAATTTTATTGGAATTTTATGTTGTTTATTTCTAGCATTCATTCGTAAAGTTTGTTATATCCCTAACTGATATTTTAATTATTTAGATCTTTCTGTTCATTGAAACCCCATGAAATCTTGGTATTTAGTGTTTCAGGCCAGAATGGTTGCTCCTGAAGTTTTGTATAATTTTTAGTTGAGTAAATCTAGTACTTCATTCACAAATATTAAAAAGGGGTTTTATGGTTAAAAAATTAATTATGGATGATATTGCTGTTGAAAAATTATGAGACTTAGGAATTGAGATTTCAAGGCCATTATATGCTTGTAGACATTTATTCATGATTTTTAGAAACTTAGTTACGGCACTTTCTTTACAAGTCCACCTTTTGGAGATTTTTGATAATTAATTTATTGAGAGATTAATACTTGCTACATAGTATAATTAATTTATAGTTTCTGGATGGATATTTTCTGTACTTGATTCATAAATAACGAAAGATAGAAAATATTGCTAAAATAGTTTTAGTGCCCTTTTGATGATAGAAAAATTGTGATACTTTAGATTTACCATATTGAGATAACATAATATTTATAATAATTTTGTTGGACATTTTTCATGAGTATTTAGGGTAGTTCATGTTCAAACCGGTAGCCCTTGGAATTTTTGAGGAAATTAATTAAATGCCGGATAAATTAGGAAAAATTATAGTTTTCTGATTATAGGCTAATTATATCATGATATACCTCCAGTAAATAAGTTAGGGCATTTGGATGAGTATTGGATCATTTCCTATCCGGTTCGACATATAGCATAGGATAGTCTGCAATTAGCAATTTGAGTTAACAGTCATAGGATATGATGGGGCACAGTGTTGGAGTTAGTTAATTGTTGAATTGGATGGATGTGAAAGTGTTCACCATATGAGGATGCGAAGGTTGGTGAGAAGTGGTGTTGGCTAGAGTTAAAAGATGCTCGGGTTCGACGAAAGATCGTCTTTCCCGAAGAGAGGAAGGTTAAAAATCACACTAGGTTGGTCTATCGTAACACGAGAAGGTAATGGGTAAGGGAATCAATCAATAATAATAATAAGTACCTTGCGAAAGGGAACGATGAGCGTAATCCCATCATAGTTCCTAGTACCCCTTGAGAGCCCTTCATAGGGAATACCGGAGGCAGTCCTGGGTTAACGTAAACTGTATTAACAAGCTGAAAAGAGTAACTTAGTAATTAGGGTTGCACATTTCACGAACACAGATAACATAGGAATATAGTTGGGAGCTTCGGCTTGGATAGTTAAGAGACGGATGTTTTGGTCCAGGGAGTTTCGGCTCGATTGTTTGAGATGGACATTTTAGTCCGGGGAGCTTCGGCTCGGTTTTTGGTTACGTTAAATTTGCATGTGCATAAAAGGAAAGAAAATTAAGGTGGTGGGTCTTCGGTATTGCAGGGTCGATGCACCGACGCCAATACACTGACTCGGCAAGTGTGGCTAGCACTTCGCCAACAGAAGTCCGGTGCGCCAGCCGACAAGAGTATGCAAGAGCTCCGCTTTGTGCACTAGCATTGAGGCGTACGATAGGTATGACCGGTAGTGCTTTACTGGTTTAGAGGTGGGCGAGGCCCAACCCACCGCTTCCATCTGCCACTACAGAGGTATCTTGGGAGGTTACGGTTCTAGATAGGGGGAACTAAAGGTCTGTGTGCACAGAGTCGGGTGTGTGTGTTGCACTTGCATGTTCCATCATACCCACTTGCATGTCATAGCATAACCATTTCATTTAACCCCTGACACCTAAGGTATAAGTGGAATGGGACGCTTATACATTAGGACTTGCAAAACGACCTCTTGGTCTATAAGCTTGTGTGGGCAAGTTTATAAATTAAGGTCAATTTCGATATATATATATATATATATATATATATATATATATATATATATATATATATATATATATATATATATATATATATATATATATATATATATATATATATATATATATATATATATATTGCTGTTTGATAACCGACACCCCAACGTATAAATTGGTATGAGACTTTTTATACGATGGGAGCCTTACAGAAGATCCCTTGGCTTATGTGTTCTCACATAAGTGAAGGTTACTTTTCATATTTCATCTTATTGTCATTATTTATTATAGAATTACTAGATTTGTTCCGCTGCCACCTGTTTCTTTTGATTTATTCTCCACCTTCATGACCTTCCCTTTCTTCCTCTCCGCTCGGTACTTAGGAGCCATGGGGGAAGGGGTAGGGGATGATAGGGCTTAGTCTTTATGACTAACGGTTTTCGAACCGCATCATTTTAGGGAATCGTGGAGCCAAGCATGGGGGAGCAGCCCCAGAGACCGGTGCGCTTGGAGATGGGGCAGTCTAGCTCCGGAGTTCATACAGTCGGGACCGTGAGTCTCGACCTTGAGTAGATGTTCTGTTTTTTCTTCCGTAAGAGTGATTTGTAGTGAGGACATGATGTTCCGGGCACAAGCCCGTATTTTAGTACTCTGATATATTATTTTGTGGACACTCCCTTCGTGGAGATTATTTATATAATATGTGATTTTCTGTGGACTTACATGTCTATTCTCTTGTACTTCTACTTTTGTGATCAATAAGGCCTGCAGAATCGGCGTTTTGTAGTGATGATCTTCCCGGGCGCGAAGGTATCACCGCAAAGCGGCGGTTCTGGGCATAAGACCCCAGGGTTTGAATGAGAAAAAAAATGGGGGGGGGGCCTTACACTGGGGAACGAGAATCCATTCCACGACGCCTTGGTCATTCAAGCTGCTATCGAAGACTTCAACGTCGACCGAATACTCGTGGATAACGGTAGCTCGATGAATGTCATTTTCAAGAGAACCTTTGTCGGGCTTCAGGTGGAAGCGTCCCGGGTCCAGGCTGCAGATTGACCGCTCTTTGGCTTCTTAGGAGAGAAGAAAGAGGTGGAGGGATCAGTGGAGCTGCTAGTTACACTCGGCGGGATGTCGATCCGATGCCGCTTCATCATCGTCGACGCGCCGAGCGGGTACAACGCCATCTTCAGGCGACCCCTCATCAACTACTTCAGGGCCGTTCCGTCATCTTACCACCAGTGCCTGAAGTACTGTCGCGGAGATGTTCAGATCCGGATCAGGGGAGATCCCAAGGCCTCCAGGGAATGCTACCTGAATGCCATCAGCACTATCAGTTGGATGGGTGATGCGGAGAAGTTGGAGGAGCTGCTGGAGAAGGAGAAGGGATTGTGTGCTACTGAAGAGGTGGAGGAAATAGAAGTGATCTCTCGAGGAGGAGAGCCAGGACTGCTGAAGGTTGGAGGATCTCTGTTGCTTGAAGGGAAGATAGATATGGCTGCTTGCCTGCAGGATAACATCGACGTTTTCGCGTGGAGCGTCGCCGAGATGCCAGTGGTTGACGTGATATTGCCTTCCATCGCTTCAACCTGGATCCCGCGGTGGCTCCTATTTGTCAGAAGCAAAGGAAGAGCGCCGCCATGCTGGCCGAGTCAATCAGGGAGGAGGTAGAGAAGTTGCTGGAGACGGGTTTTGTCTCGGAGATGCAGTATCCAGGCTGGGTCTCCAATGTTGTAATGGTGAAAAAGCCTGGAGGGGCTGGAGTCTATGTATTGACTTTTCAATGTTGAATAAAGCTTGCCCGAAGGATTGCTACCCCTTGCCTCAAATCGACGTGCTGGTTGATTCCGCCGTCGGGTTTCCTGTGATGAGTTTTCTTGATGCTTTTTCAGGGTATCACCAGATCCAGATGCATCCCCCCGACTGTCGAGACATCTCCTTCATAACCAGCGATGGCTGCTATAGCTATAAGATGATGCCCTTCGGGCTTAATAATGCAGGCGCAACTTAACGAAGGATGATGGATCAAATCTTCAAGGGGCAGAAGGGGCGGAACTTGGAGGTTTATTTGGATGACCTCCTCGTGAAGAGTAAAAGTGTCGCAGAGCACATAACGGATCTAGTGGAGACCTTCGCTACTTTGAGGAAGTACAAGATGCGACTCAACTCGGCCAAGTGCGTCTTCGGTGCAGGAAGAGGGAATTTTTTAGGTCACCTCCTCACTCCCAGGGGGTGTAACCTAATCCGGACAAGTTCAAGGCTATTTTGGAGATGGCGTCACCGAGGGATCCAAAGGAAGTTCAAAGGCTGACAGGAAGGATGGCAGGCCTCAGTCATTTCCTGTCCAAAGCAGGGGAGAAGTGCTCTCCATTCTTAAAGACTCTTCGGTGGAATCAAAAGTTCGAGTGGACAGTAAAGTGTGAGGAGGCCTTCAAAAAGCTCAAGCAACAGCTAATCCAAGCTCCTCTCCTCCAAGGCCCGTGGGGTAACGAAGATCTCTTTCTCTATCTAGGAATCAGGGCGGAAGCAGTTAGCTCGGTGTTGGTCCGAGAGGAAGGCAGGAGGCAGCTCTCTGTCTACTATGTTAGTAGAGTTCTGCGGCAGGCGGAGGCGAGATACCCTATTTTGGAGAAGCTGGTGTTTGCCTTGGTGGTTTCGGCTCAGAGGCTCTGTCCGTATTTTCAGGCTCAGTCCATCAAGGTCATTTCCGATCATCCTCTACGGAGCATCCTGGATGGAGTGAAGCATTCTGGCAGGCTGGCAAAGTGGGCAGTGGAGCTTAGCGAGTTCGATATTTCTTACTCTCCAAGGGTAACAATCAAGGCACAGGAGGTGGCGGATTTCCTTGCCGACTTTTCAGCCGAAGTGGAAGGAGAGGAAGGCTCCTCTAGCACAGTACCCTGGAAGATGTTTGTGGATGGGTCTTCGGGTAGATACTCAATGGGAGTCGGATTCGTGCTAGTGAGCCCCCAAGGAACCAGGATCGAGCAAGCAGTCGAGATGCTCTTCCCAGTTACTAATAATCAGGAGGAGTACGAAGCCATGGTAGCCGGCATACGTCTCGCCAAGGAGTTGGCAATTCGAGATATCAAGGCCTTTACCGACTCGATGATAGTCACATCCCAGATCAGAGGCGAGTTCGAGGTGAATGATCCGATCCTGCAAAGATACTTAATCAAAGTGAAAAGTCTGATCGGGGGGTTTCAATCTTTCTTCGTCAAGCATGTACCACTAGAGGATAATTCAGAAGTGGACTATCTTGCCAAGTACGGTCCCCGGGCTGGGGGGACCGTGACTGAACTGTTCCGACCGTCCATCGAAGAAAGGGAGATGATGGAGATCGAGCAGAGAGCATCCTGAAAGGATCCATTTGTTTCTTTCCTGACGACTGGCTGGATTCCTGTTAGCGAGGGGGATCAGAGGAAATTCCGTTACAAAGCCGCATACTATCTGCTTCAGGAAGGAGAGCTCTACCGCAAGACCATCTCAGGTCCTCTAGCTCGGTTCCTGTCAGAGATTGAAGTACCTCGTATCTTGGAGGAGATTCACTCGGGAGTGTTTGGCAGCCACTCAGGGACTCGCACTCTGGAACAAAGAATTCTATGGCATGGATACTTCTGGCCCACCATTCGAAAGGATGCAGAAGCCTTCTCCAAAAAGTGTCTCCAGTGCCAGCTCTTCGCGCCTCTTCAACTACAGCCAGCTCAACACCTTCGCTCGATCACTGCTCGTTGGCCCTTTGCCATCTGGGGAATGGACTTGATCGGCTCCTTTCCTCAGGCTAGCGGACAGAGGAAGTTCGTCCTTGTCATGATCGACAACTTCTCCAAATAGATCGAGGCAAAAGCTCTGGCCAAGACCACATCGCAAATTGTAAAGAATTTCATTTGGGGAGAAATTGCATGCAGGTTCGGGATTCCTCTCGCCATCGTCACCGACAATGGTCCGCAGTTCGCCAGCTTAGAGCTAGAGGACTTCTGCAAGTAGCTAGGGACGGATCTACGATTCGCCTCTATGCATCATCTTCACAGCAACGGACAGGTGGAGGCAGCCATCAAGTTGATCATCAACCTCCTCAAGAAGAAAGTCACCAACTTGAAAGGCAATTGGGCAGAGCAGCTCCCCTCGGTTCTATGGGCTCTGAGAACAACTCCAAGCTCGGATACGGGGGAAACTCCCTTCAAGTTATCCCACGGGTCCGAGGCACTCATCCCGGAAGAGTTTGAGATTCGAAGCCCGAGAGTCATAGCAGCTGGAGATGGCAGCGAAGAATGGCGCTTAGAGAATGAATACGCTTAAAGGATCTCGCTGGATTTCGTTGAAGTGCTCCGAGACTTGGCCTCCATCCACCAAGAGGAGATCAAGCGGCACGTGGCAAAGCACTTTGACAAGAATGTCTGCCTCAAGCATTTCCTCCCAGGAGATATGGTCATGAAGAAGGTGGACGTCGCAGGAAGGGGAGCAACAGTTGGCAAGCTGCATCATAATTTGGAAGGTCCCTTCATCGTCTAAGAAGTCTTGGCTACCGGAGGCTATTATCTCCAGGATCAGGTTGGAGAGCAGCTGGGAGGTACTTGGAGCGGGGATGACCCAAAAAGGTTCTATCCCTAGCGGCCAATGATGTATTTTATTTGTACATGCTTTCATATATATATATATATATAAAGATAGTGGCAACTACTTGGCTTCTCTTTTTTGCTTTTCCATCTCAAGATTTCTGAGGCCTTAAGGTTCTGCTCCGAGTTCAATCCGAGAAACCGGCTATCGACCCATTCCTCCTAGATAGCCCAGTACGGATGATGGAATGATGCCTCGGGATATAAGCGCCCTTGTAAGACCGGACCCCTACATTGTCGGCCGAGATCAGCTCCCCTCATGCATGTCGGCCTAGCTACCCCTGAAAGATATGGTACCTAAACACCTAGAGGGGGGGGTGAATAGGTGACCTAAACCTTTTTTGACTTTTGTTTGGCAGCACAACAGTTTTTCACTGATTACTACAGCTAACAGCAAATACAGAAATTAAGCATTCAATTCACAGCACAGCACAGCACAGAAGACACACTAATTTTATAGTGGTTCCCCAATCTTTGGGTACATCCACTTTCCCCCTTCGCCTATCTAGCAGTGTACTAGATTCGGCCAAACTTCTCCACTAGCTCAGAACCCAACAAGGTTCCTACCTCAGGCCCAAAGCCTTACACTCAGCCAAAAGGCCTACACTCAGCCACCCAGGCCTACACTCAGCCAGTCAAGGCTTACACTCAGCCAATTAAAGGCCTACACTCAGAGTTCTTCAACTCCTACACTCAGGCACCAAGCCCTACCCTCAGCCTTTATAAAATAGGCTTACAATCACTCAGATCCAATGGATCTTACAAGTTTAAAATAGAAATTACAAATGCTAACTCTACAACTCAGAAAGAATGAGAGGAGTTGAGAGTTTCTGAAAGAGTTCTTGGAAGAACTTCACTTGATCCAAACTGACTTAGCTTTCTTCAAAGCTTCTTGAGTAGAACTGAATTAGTCTGAATCTACTGCAGTTGATCCTTGATCTCTGCTTCTTGAAATCCAGATGACTCTGAATTGTTCTTCTCAGCCTTAGTTCCAAAGACTGAATCCTTGGTTGGAGCTCTCTCTCTCCAACTACTTAGATCTGCAGTTGGACTGCCTGATCTTCTTGTGTTGATCCTCTATGTATCACTTCTTAATTTAATCTGATCAACCACTTCAATTATTCTCACAACAAGTAATGATTGTGAACAACTTAACCACTTAACTACTACATTCTGTAAACTGTGGGTGCCTATTTATAGGCTTCCTTTATGGTAACCGGCTGATCCGGTTTATAACAGACTTTTGAATTCTTTGACAGTTGCTGTAGACCGGCGGGATTGGCAGCTGTCATGTCAACCAGTCACTTCTTGAAATCTCACTAACTGTCAGATAGTGTCGAGACTTTCTGTTCTTAAGTGTCGACACTTATAGACCAAGTGTCGACACATGTTGTGTAAGTGTCGACACAAGTCTACAAGGTGTCGACACAATTCCTTGTATGTCTCGACACAGTTTCTTCTGCATGTGTCGACACTGAAATTGAGTGTCGACACAAGTACTTATACTTCATTCTTTATTTGTATTCTTCTAAGTGTCGACACATCTCCTTTGTGTCGACACATCTTCATGTGTTGAAACTGTCAAGTGTCGACACTGATTCTTGGTGTCGACACAAGACTTCATTCTTGATTCTTCAGCTGAGTGTCGACACATTCCCTTAGTGTCGGCACTTATACTTAGAATATTTTACAACTTTTCTGTTCTTTGCTAAGTGTCGAGTCTTCTGGTTATGTGTCGACACATTGTGCTGAGTGTCGACACATTCTTCAAGTGTTGACTTCTTTGAGTGTGTGTCGACACATTGTGCTGAGTGTCGACACATTCTTCATATTTTGACTCTGCTGATTGAGTGTCGACACATTGTGTTGAGTGTCGACACTTGTACTTAGTCTCTGCAGAATTTTGCTGGGTGTCGACACAACTCCAAGTGTCGACACTTTCTGATGTAGACTCAGCTCTTCTAGGTGTCGACACTTCTGCCAAGTGTCGACACAGCTTTTCTGCATTCTTCTACACAGAGTGTCGACACAACTCCAAGTGTCGACACATTCTGACTGGTGTCGACACTTCTTCCCAGGTGTCGACACAATGACTCCAAGTGTCGACACTGCTTGTCTGGGTGTCGACACAAGCTTTCTCAAGTGTCGACACTTTCCCTCTGGGTGTCGACACATGGACTTAGAAATTTTCAGCTTCAGTTCAGTGTATAACTAACCTGCACAAGTAACTCAAACAAACATCAAATACATTCTGATGTATATCATTGAGTTAGGTGAGGCTTCTTCAAATCAGGTACATTTGACCAATGTACCCAACAATCTCCCCCTATTTGGAGAAGTCATAACCCTTAGTCAATGATATACACCACTCATAATTAAAAATTACAAAATGATGTAAAACATATAAATGACAACAGGGTAAACTTGAACATGTAATAAAGCACACATGTATACTTATTAAACATTGCAGAACAATTAAGAAACACACATATTTCAGAACATTCATACTATATTTATCATATACTGTTCCAATAATGTTCCTTATACATTTTCAATGAAGTATTACAATGTTTTTCACTCAACAGATTACAACAAGCATCAAGTTAATTCCTAATCTAGTGCTGATCAGGTTCTTTAATAACAATGCCTTTTCCAGCTTTAACTTGAGCTTTCACAGCAGCAGCAGCAGCAGGCTCAGCTTCAGCAGTCTTCTTCCCTTTAGAGTCCTTCTTCTTCTGTTCTTCAGCCTTGATCTTTTGTCTTTCAAAATAATGATAGGGCTTAGGAAAGTACTTGCTAGGCTCCACAGCTGTTGGAGGTAGCTTTCCTAACTTAGCCTTCCTTCTATATTGGACAATTGCTTCCTGCCTACTCTCATGCTTTCTCCATTCAGCCTCTGAGAACCACTTGTTCCTCTCATGGGCATTGTCCTTGGCTGCTTTCCAGGCTGTAAGAATTATGTTCCTAGAAGTAGGGCTCCACTGTTCAAAATCTGGCTTTTGCTCAGCAATTTCCCTAAACTTCTTCTTTGACAGCCTAGTTTCTTCTTCCTTGTCCAAAGCCTCTTGCATTGCAGCTGTGATAGGTTGAACAACCTTTTCCAGAATAATATTAGGCTTGCCAGCAGGTGGACTATACATTGTGCTTATATCTGCATGAATCATGTCAAAGTCTGGAGGTGGATAGATTACATCAGCCACTGCCTGTTGCTCACCTCCAAGATATGTTCCTTGAATGCCAGAGTCAGCTACATTGTCATCATCACAAAGGGGAGGATAGCCCAGTGTAGCCCTGATGGAATTTGATATCCATTTTGCATGTTCAGAACTGGCCTTGACTAACACTCTCTCCCCCTTTATGACTTCTTGGGCCACATGATCTCTCACATCATCTTTCTGGAATCTGATTTGGCCATCCAAATACCTTATGCCCTCTTTAAAGAAAGGTCTAAGCTTTGTAAGCTGTTCTAAAATGACCTTCTGTGAGTCTTTAATGGCAGTCTGTACAGCAGCAATCTCTGCTTGAAAGAGTTTATCAAAATCAGCTTTGGCAGCAGCAGAGGAAGTTGAAGGTTCATCTGACTTATTCTTGAGTTCAGTGACTATTGCATTGTGAGATGCAGTCAAATTATCATTCATCCTCAACTGATTCTCCAGCACATAGCCTTGTTTTACTGTTATATCTTCTACTTTCTCTTTAATTGTTTCTTGATGTTTAGCTAGATAGACCACTGCATGAGCACCCTTAGTAAAACAATCAGTCATCTCCTTTTTATTAAGGTTCATTTCAAACCTTATTGACTTGATTTCCTGTCCCAGATCAGATTGTAGAGCTTTGTGCCCTTCATCAACATAAGTTTCTAAAGCTTTCCTTTGTTCATCCATCTTGATTTGCATGGCAAGCAGTAGAGCACTGTAATCAGTGGATGGAGCTTGTTGAACTAAGGAATGTTGAGCAACTGTTTGGAGAGCCTTCTTATAGCTCTGGCTTCTTCTTTTGAAAACAAAGAACTTCTTTTTCTTAGCTTGCTCAGCTTCATCATCTTCAGAGTCTGATGTACTGGCTATATCCACCCTATCCTTAGGGCTGGATTGTTTTTCAGTATGCACATCTTGTGCCTTCTCAGTATCTAGCCTTATAGGCTCTTCCACAACTTCTATGTTCTCCCCCTCACCATCAGCATTCTTTACTGTATCAGCATCATTCTTTTCCATATCAAAATCATCCTGTTCTAAATTCAGAAAAAGATCTTCCATGGTATATTCTGGTGGAGATTGTGCAGGAGATGTACTTGGTTCTTCAACCACTTTATCAGGTATCACAACAGATGTGTCTGGAAGAACAACATCTGGTTCTTGGTGTGCTTGCTGAGTTGGCTGATGGTCATCAAACAAATCAGAATTTGTTCTAGAAAAATTCAAAGTATTAAGATCAACAAGTACCTCTTGAATGAGGAGGGTGGCTTGTTCACTCTCCAGTGTAGATGGTTCTGCTACACCTGGAAGCTCCCCCTGGATGTCAGCTGCCTCCTGAGGAGCAGGTGTCTTCTCTGCAGCCACATCAACTGGACTTTCAGGAGTGAAGACCACATGTTCTTCACTGCCTGAGCTGCTGGAGGACTCTTGAGGCACAGCAGCAGTCTTCCTCTTCTTCCTGGGAGGAGAGTCTTTCTTAGAAGCTTGCTTTTCAGGGGTGGTCAATTCCTTTGACACCAGCACCCTTTCCCATCTAGAGAATATTCTTGAGTCCATCTTCCTCATATGATTGATCTTAGTTCCTGCAGCAGTGCTCATTACCTCTGGAATTGATCCAGCCAGGTAGAGACTTAGTATCCTGCCCAGATTGGGCTTCTTTAGGCTTTCCTTCACTTTTTCATAAACCACCATTGACCAGTCTGTTTTCAGATTGAAGATGATTCTGGTCATGACTTCAAACATGGAGGCAGACACCCTGTCATGTCCTCCTGGCTTGCTTAGTATTACCTTGCCCACTATTTCTGATAAGAACTTGCCTTGATTATTCATACCTTTTCTGTTAAAGACTGATCCCACCTTCATCTTTGGATCCAGTCCACACCAAGTAAGAGCTTCCCTGGTCTTAGAAGCAGTTACTTCCTCTTCATCTTGAACTTTAGGTAGCTGAAGTACCTTTCTTAAAGACTTGGGTGAAATCTTGACCTTGGTGCCATGCACCCTTGACTTAATCATGTAGCCTGAGTCATCTACAGACGCGCCAGAAAGGAATTCAATGACTTCCTTCTTCCATATTTTCGTTGGTTCTGAAACCAAGAACTCCAATCCTGAATTGGCAATTAGGGTTAGCACTGATTTGATTTCTTGGTCGCTGTCGTCAAATGCGCCTCGCACAAGCTCATAGCCTTCGTTTACGTTCTCTTCCAGCTTGGGAGCCATTAGGGTTTTGAGAATTAGTCTTTAGATGAGAGAAATGTCGACACAAGAGTTTAGGTCTCGAAACTTTGAAAGCGTGTCGACAATCAAAGACAGAACCCTATTTATACCTTTCTTGTTTGAAGACGAACAGGCGGGACGAATTTCTAATGATGTGTCGACACTGTCAATAAGTGTCGACACTGACTTATAATGTCTCGACACTCATGTGTCGACACAAATTTAGTCAACAGATTTTATGTGTCGACACTTGGTTAAGTGTCGACACCACTATACTCGACATGTGTCGAGACTTTACTTAGAAAAATTCTGAGTAAAACTTAAGTGTCGATACTTTATTGGATGTGTCGACACCTACTCGACATGTGTCGACACTAACATTCTGAAGTGTCGACACTAACTTCCTAGATGTGTCGACACCATTTTCCTGAAGTGTCGACACTTACTATTCTGTGTCGACATAGACTTGTCTATGTGTCGACACCTTTTTACTTAGCCAATTTTTGTTCTGTATACTTAGTCTAAATTTATCATACCTAGTTCAATTTTGAACCTATTAAACTTAGCTTCTTCTAAGGGCTTAGTAAACATATCAGCTATCTGATTATCTGTTTTAACATATTCAAGTGCAATATCATTTCTTTCTACATGCTCCCTAAGAAAGTGATATTTTATCTCAATATGTTTAGTTCTACTATGTGATACAGGGTTATTAGCTATGGAAATAGCACTTGTAGAATCACAATAAAGTGGAGTTCTACTTACCTGACATCCATAGTCTTCTAGCTGATGTTGAATCCACAGAAGTTGAGCACAACAACTTCCTGCAGCTACATATTCTGACTCAGCTGTGGAGATGGCCACACTGGTTTGCTTCTTACTACTCCATGAAATGAGTCTTCCACCTAGGAATTGACAGGATCCAGTTGTGCTTTTTCTATCTTCTTTGCATCCTGCAAAGTCTGCATCTGAATAGCCTGTTAGATCAAAATCTCCATTCCTAGGGTACCAGAGGCCTAGATAAGGTGTGCCCTTTAGATATCTCAAGATTCTCTTGACTGCAGTCAAGTGAGATTCTTTGGGGCAGGCTTGATACCTGGCACAAACACATGTAGCATACATAATGTCAGGCCTACTTGCAGTCAAGTATAGTAGGGAGCCAACTATCCCTCTATACAAGGTTTCATCCACAGGTTTCCCTGCATCATCCTTGCTTAGAGACATACCTGACCCCATAGGAGTCTTCATGGTACTGGAGGAATCCATACCATATTTCCTTATGAGTTCTAGGGTGAACTTTGACTGACATATGGACAAGCCACTTTCAGTCTGTTTAACTTGGAGACCCAAGAAAAACTTCAGTTCTCCCATACTACTCATTTCAAATTGACTTTGCATAAGCTTTGCAAACTTTTTGCAAAGGCTACTTTCAGTAGACCCAAATATAATGTCATCTACATATATTTGGACAAGTATTACTTTGCCTCTAGATTCCCTAAGGAATAGAGTCTTATCTATTTTCCCCCTTGTGAACTTGTTCTCAATGAGGAAACTAGATAGGGTTTCATACCAAGCTCTAGGAGCTTGCTTTAACCCATACAATGCTTTCCTAAGTCTATAGACATAATGTGGAAGAGTAGGATCAACAAAACCTGAAGGCTGCTCCACATATACTTCTTCTTTTAAATTACCATTAAGGAATGCTGACTTCACATCCATTTGGTATACTTTGAATCCTTGGTAGGTTGCATAGGCCAAGAACATCCTGATGGCTTCCAGTCTGGCTACTGGAGCAAAGGTTTGATCAAAATCAATACCTTCTTCTTGCCTATATCCTTTTGCAACCAGTCTTGCCTTATTCTTAATGATGACTCCTTGTTCATCTAACTTGTTTCTGTAGATCCACTTTGTTCCTATCACATTGTGATCTTTAGGCTTAGGAACTAAGTCCCAAACCTTGCACCTCTTGAACTGGTTTAGCTCTTCCTGCATAGCTTCAGTCCACTGTGGATCTTGTATTGCTTCTTCAAATTTCTTTGGTTCTATTTGAGACAGAAAACTTGAATATACTGCAGCATTCTGATTTCTGCTCCTTGTCTGAACACCTTGTCTTGGATCTCCAATGATCAGCTCCACTGGATGATCTCTTAGATGCCTGTTGGCTGGAGGCATCCTTACTTCTGGTTGTACTTCTTCAGCATCTTCATCATGTTGAGTTCCTTGAACTTCTTCAGCTCCTGGTACATGTAGTTCTCCCCCTGGACATAAGCCATCTTCTTCTACTTGCTGTCTTGCAGCAGGTACATCTTCCATGGTTAGCTTGTCCATCTTCTTAGAAAGACCTGTGGGGCTGCACACACTACTAGACAACTCATTGTTAATAAGAAGTGTCTCATCAAAAACTACATGCACAGACTCCTCTACAACTTGTGTAGTCAAGTTGTAGACTCTATAAGCCTTACTATTACTGATGTACCCAACAAACACTCCCTCTTGGGATTTGGCAGCAAACTTAGTTAAGTAAGACTTCCCATTGTTAAGTATGAAGCATTTACAACCAAAAATCCTGAAATAGGATAGATTTGGTTTCCTGCCTTTCACTACTTCATAGGGGGTCTTGTTTAACCTTTTAGTGATGGTAGCCCTATTTATCACATGGCATGCAGTGTTTACTGCTTCAGCCCAGAAATATTCTGGCAGTGATGAATCACTTAATAGGGTTCTACCAGCCTCTATCAAGGTTCTATTTTTCCTTTCAGCAATGCCATTTTGCTGAGGTGTTCTAGGTGAAGAGAATTCTTGAAATATCCCATAGTCTTCACATAATTTTGTCATGCTTTCAGATTGAAACTCTGTACCATGGTCACTTCTAATTTTGACCACTGTACAGTTCAATTCATTCTGAATTTGCCTAACAAAACTGTGGAAGACACTAGGTGTTTCAGATTTCTGCTTTAAGAAGAACACCCAGGAAAACCTTGAGTAGTCATCAACAACTACAAAGGTGTAGACCTTCCTACCTAAGCTGTGAACTGGCATTGGACCAAATAGATCCATATGCAAGAGGTATAAACACCTCACAGCATCCTTGTTGTCAATGCTTCTAAAGGTGGATTTAGTCTGCTTGCCCTTTTGACAAGCTGAGCAAATGCCATCTTTGACACACTTAACTTGAGGACCATTCCTCACTAACTCTTTACTAAAGAGTTTGCCAATAGTCTTGTAATTAAGATGAGCAAGCCTCTTGTGCCACTTGACACATTGAGAGACTGTCTCATCAGCTACAAGACAAACTGGAGAACTATTGTTCTCAACCATAATGTCTAAACAATAGACATTTCTCTTCCTATAACCTGTCAAAATGATCTTTTGATCACTTGACCTCTTGATATGACAACCATTTTTAACAAATGAGATGTCATACCCTACATCACTAAATTGACTTATACTAATGAGGTTATGTTTCAAACCTTTAACATAAGCCACTTGAGTAATGGTAACAAGGTTAGAAGAAATGTTACCAAACCCTTTGATGATTCCTTTTTCAGAACCACCAAAGGTCACCTTTGGACCATTTTTGATTGGGATGTAGTCCTTCAGTAGTCCCCTAGTTCCAGTCATGTGTCTGGAACATCCACTATCCAAGTACCATGTAGGGGTATGGCCACTTGGATTTTCCTGCAAAACAAATTAATGAACCTTAGAACCCAAAGTAAACTTGGGTCCTTGGTGATTGTTAGTTTGCAATTTGACATAGCTACCTACTGTCTTTCCAACAGGTAACTTGCTACACAACTTGGCACTGGCATTGTGCCAACAATCCAAAGCAAAGTGGCCAACCTTGCCACAGCACCAACATTCAAATTTGTTGTACCTTTGCTTAGGTTCTGACTTAGCTGTCTTAACTACAGCAGTCTTGTTGAATGTTGGGGCTTTGCCCTTGGACTTGGACTGATCCTGAACAGTCCTAGCTGGATTAACAAAACCCAGTCCAGTCTTTCCTTTATGATGAACAAAATCATCAATCAAGGGTAGCACTGATTTAGGTTTTGAAAACCTAGCTGCTAGCTCTTTCTCCTTCTGAAGATTAATCTCCAGTTTCTTAATTTGATCATTCTTAAATGTAATAGTACCCATCTGAATCACAGTAATGTGTTTCAGCCTGGCCACTTCATTCAGTTTTTGATCATAATTCTTCTCATAATCTATTGCAGCTGCCTTGAGATCAGCAATTTCCTTGGCCAAATTTTTGGCTAGGGTCTTGCTTTTCTTATAGGCTTGCAATAGTACTTGATATTCATCTAGGAGTTGATGAATATCTCCCTCAGACTCAGATATATTCTCATCACTTGATGAAGAATAATCTGACTCTGAACTAGAACTGGAATCAGAACTTTGAGTTAAACCTTGTACCTGACTGGGTCCTGGCTGCTCCAGGTTTTTGGTACTTTCAGTCAAAGCCATCAGTCCTTGGCTTTGATAGTCTTCTTGCTCATAGATAGATTCCATGATCTGCATAAACTCTTCTTCTTCCTCAGCAAATAGCCCAATATAGGCTTCAGCATCTGTCTCAGTGTCTGAAGAAGACATATCTGAAAGAGTCTTCTTATTCTTTGCAACAAAGGACTTCTCCTTCTTTCCTTTGAAGTGTGTTTTCTTTTTGTCACTGGATTCTTTCCTTCTTTCAGGACATTCTGCAATAACATGGCCCTGTCTATTACAGTAGTAACAAATTATCTTGGATCCAGTTGCCTTACTAGTCTTGGTCCTTTTCTTGTCCTTCTTTGAAGGCTTCTTTTCCTGATACTGAACCTCTTTCCCTTTGGAAGATGAAGGTCTAGACCTCCACTGTTTCTTCTTAAGGAACTTCTGAAAATGTCTGGTGAATGCAGCAAAGTCTTCATCACTTTCACTGCTTGTAGATTTTGTACTTTCTGACTCTTCAGATTCTGATTCAACTACCTCAGGAGGAGGAGTTGATGACTTGGTCCTGCTCTTTCTGGGTACATCTGACTTAAAGGCAACAGTCTTTTCTCTGTATTCAGTCCTTGTTGACTTTTCTTCTTCTTTTCTCACTGACAATTGCATCTCATAAGATAACAACTTGCCAAAAGGTGTGGGAGGAGGAATTTCTCCCAACTTTGCCATTTCTCTGATGGCACAGATCTTGGTGTCCCAGTCTTTGGTGAGGGACCTTAAGAATTTATCATTCAACTCATAGTTTGTGAACTCTCTTCCATATGACATGAGTTCATTTACAATTCTATAAAATTTCTTGTAGCATTCAGTGATGCTATCTCCTCTTCCTTGCCTAAAGCTCTCATATCTTGATTAAGCAAGGACTTCCTATCTTGCCTTACTTCTTCAGAACCTTCCATATAGACAATGAGGGTGTCCCACATTTCTTTTGCAGTTTTACAGTGAATAAGGTTCTGGAAGGTGGCATCATCAATTGCACTAACTATTATATTCTGTGCTCTTTTGTCCATGGTTGCTAGGACAATCTCATCCTTGGTCATTTCAGAGAAATCCTTTGGAGTCCTCTGATTTGCATCCAATATTGAAATCTTCATGGGCACATATGGCCCTTCTTTGACTGTGATGTATATCCTAGGGTCAGAGGCTTCCATAAAAAGCCTAACCCTCTCTTTCCAGATCCCAAAGATCTCTTTTCTGCATATAGGTAGTTTCATTGAACCCAACTCCTTATGATTCTCTGAAGAACCCATGTTCTTGATTTTCTTGAAACTGTTTCCTGTTCCCTGACTTATACTGAATCTGCCAAACTGGATCTCCTCAGACAGTTAGTCCTGATTTTGAGGAACCTGGCTCTGATACCACTTGAAAGATATGGTACCTAAACACCTAGAGGGGGGGTGAATAGGTGACCTAAACCTTTTTTGACTTTTGTTTGGCAGCACAACAGTTTTTCACTGATTACTACAGCTAACAGCAAATACAGAAATTAAGCATTCAATTCACAGCACAGCACAGCACAGAAGACACACTAATTTTATAGTGGTTCCCCAATCTTTGGGTACATCCACTTTCCCCCTTCGCCTATCTAGCAGTGTACTAGATTCGGCCAAACTTCTCCACTAGCTCAGAACCCAACAAGGTTCCTACCTCAGGCCCAAAGCCTTACACTCAGCCAAAAGGCCTACACTCAGCCACCCAGGCCTACACTCAGCCAGTCAAGGCTTACACTCAGCCAATTAAAGGCCTACACTCAGAGTTCTTCAACTCCTACACTCAGGCACCAAGCCCTACCCTCAGCCTTTATAAAATAGGCTTACAATCACTCAGATCCAATGGATCTTACAAGTTTAAAATAGAAATTACAAATGCTAACTCTACAACTTAGAAAGAATGAGAGGAGTTGAGAGTTTCTTGAAGAGTTCTTGGAAGAACTCAGCTTGATCCAAACTGACTTAGCTTTCTTCAAAGCTTCTTGAGTAGAACTGAATTAGTCTGAATCTACTGCAGTTGATCCTTGATCTCTGCTTCTTGAAATCCAGATGACTCTGAATTGTTCTTCTCAGCCTTAGTTCCAAAGACTGAATCCTTGGTTGGAGCTCTCTCTCTCCAACTACTTAGATCTGCAGTTGGACTGCCTGATCTTCTTGTGTTGATCCTCTATGTATCACTTCTTGATTTAATCTGATCAACCACTTCAATTATTCTCACAACAAGTAATGATTGTGAACAACTTAACCACTTAACTACTACATTCTGTAAACTGTGGGTGCCTATTTATAGGCTTCCTTTATGGTAACCGGCTGATCCGGTTTATAACAGACTTTTGAATTCTTTGACAGTTGCTGTAGACCGGCGGGATTGGCAGCTGTCATGTCAACCAGTCACTTCTTGAAATCTCACTAACTGTCAGATAGTGTCGAGACTTTCTGTTCTTAAGTGTCGACACTTATAGACCAAGTGTCGACACATGTTGTGTAAGTGTCGACACAAGTCTACAAGGTGTCGACACAATTCCTTGTATGTCTCGACACAGTTTCTTCTGCATGTGTCGACACTGAAATTGAGTGTCGACACAAGTACTTATACTTCATTCTTTATCTGTATTCTTCTAAGTGTCGACACATCTCCTTTGTGTCGACACATCTTCATGTGTTGAAACTGTCAAGTGTCGACACTGATTCTTGGTGTCGACACAAGTCTTCATTCTTGATTCTTCAGCTGAGTGTCGACACATTCCCTTAGTGTCGACACTTATACTTAGAATATTTTACAACTTTTCTGTTCTTTGCTAAGTGTCGAGTCTTCTGGTTATGTGTCGACACATTGTGCTGAGTGTCGACACATTCTTCAAGTGTTGACTTCTTTGAGTGTGTGTCGACACATTGTGCTGAGTGTCGACACATTCTTCATATTTTGACTCTGCTGATTGAGTGTCGACACATTGTGTTGAGTGTCGACACTTGTACTTAGTCTCTGCAGAATTTTGCTGGGTGTCGACACAACTCCAAGTGTCGACACTTTCTGATGTAGACTCAGCTCTTCTAGGTGTCGACACTTCTGCCAAGTGTCGACACAGCTTTTCTGCATTCTTCTACACAGAGTGTCGACACAACTCCAAGTGTCGACACATTCTGACTGGTGTCGACACTTCTTCCCAGGTGTCGACACAATGACTCCAAGTGTCGACACTGCTTGTCTGGGTGTCGACACAAGCTTTCTCAAGTGTCGACACTTTCCCTCTGGGTGTCGACACATGGACTTAGAAATTTTCAGCTTCCGTTCAGTGTATAACTAACCTGCACAAGTAACTCAAACAAACATCAAATACATTCTGATGTATATCATTGAGTTAGGTGAGGCTTCGTCAAATCAGGTACATTTGACCAATGTACCCAACACCCCCGATTGCATCTCTCCTTCGACTGGAGGAACTAGTAGGAACAGGTTTAGACCCCAACCTCTCGGACTTGAGGAAGGATCGACCTTACCAAGCTCTCATTTGGGCAACAGCCCCACTGATTTCAAAGGTAGGATAACCAGCCAAAGGACAAAGATAGGCCCGAGGGAAGATGTTAGTCGCGAGTGCGTCCTGGAGGACCCTCGGATAAACATTACCCCTAGCTCGTGCGTGTACGCCCGTAGCCAGGTGGCAGAGCTGAGAATGATCAACAGTCGGATTGGGAAACGAGCCTTCGACCTGTTTCTCCTAGATAGCCCAGTGCGGACGGTGGGACGATGCCTCGGGATATAAGCGCCCTCGTAAGACCGGACCCCTGCGTTGACGGCCAAGACTAGCTCCCCCCTTGTATGTCGGCCTAGCTGCCCCCGATTTCATCTATCCTCCAGCTGGAGGAACTATCAGGAACAGGGTTGGACGCCAACCTCTCAACTCGACGGCGACGAGATCATCGTTTGCTTTATATTTTCTTCGTCCTCAAAGATATTGATGCGTTTGATTCATTTTCAATCTCTTGAAGCAGCAAGAAAAATGACTCCAATTATGACTCAAGTACTCGAGTGACAGTGTCGCCGTAAGTCCAAGTTCCTACACGAGTTGCATATTGGCCAAGGACCTACTTGAGTGAGATCAAGATCGTCGCTGGAGTGATGTCGTAGTCCGAAATCCCTGTACGAGATCCTCTCCTGCAGACCGACTACTTGTCTCCCCGAGTCGACCTACACCACTCTAGTTGAGCAAGGCTCCTGAGTGCTGTCGACTCCAACATATCAAGTCCTCGAGTGGCAGTGTCGTCGTAAGTCCAAGTCCCTGCATGAGTTGCATATTGGCCAAGGACCTCCTCGAGTGAGATCAAGATCCTCGCTGGAGTGATGTCGTAGTCCGAGATCTCTGTACGAGCTCCTCTCCTGCAGACCGACTACCTGCCTCCCCGAGTCGACCAACACCACTCTAGTTGAGCAAGGATCCTGAGAGCTGTCGACACCAACATATCAAGTCCTCGAGTGGTAGTGTTGTCATAAGTCCGAGTTCCTGCACGAGTTGCATATTGGCCAAGGACCTACTCGAGTGAGATCAAGATCCTCGCTGGAGTGATACCATAGTTCGAGATCTTTGTACGAGCTCCTCTCCTGCAGACCGACTACTTGCCTCACCGAGTCGACCTACACCACTCTAGTTGAGCAAGGCTCCTGAGAGCTGTCGACTCCAACATTTCAAGTCCTCGAGGGGCAGTGTCGCCATAACTCCAAGTCCCTGCACGAGTTGCAAATTGGCCAAGGACCTCCTCGAGCGAGAACAAGATCCTCGCTGGAGTGATGTCGTAGTCCGAGATCTCTCTATAAGCTCCTCTCCTGCAGACCAACTACTTGCCTCCCCGAGTCGACCTACACCACTCTAGTTGAGCAAGGCTCCTGAGAGCTATCGACTCCAACATATCAAGTCCTCTAGTGGTAGTGTCGCCATAAGTCTGAGTCCCTGCACGAGTTGCATATTGGCCAAGGACCTCCTCGAGTGAGATCAAGATCCTCGCTGGAGTGATGTCGTAGTCCGAGATCTCTGTACGAGCTCCTCTCCTACAGACCGACTACTTGCCTCCCCGAGTCGACCTACACCACTCTAGTTGAGCAAGCCTCCTGAGAGCTGTCGACTCCAACATATCAAGTCCTCGAGTGGTAGTGTCACCATAAGTCCAAGTCCCTGCACGAGTTGTATATTGGCCAAAGACCTCCTCGAGTGAGATCAAGATCCTCGCTGGAGTGATGCGGTAGTCCGAGATCTTTGTACGAGCTCCTCTACTGCAGACCGACTACTTGCCTCCTCGAGTCGACTCACACCACCCTTAGTTGAGCTTGGCTCCTGCTGGGTGTCGACTAATTCCCACCACCAGTTAAGCTTGACTCCTGCTGGGTGTCGACTACTCCCAACCATCAACCAAGCTTAGCTACTCACAGGGTGTCGGCTCTGCTCTTCGAGCCCATCAGAAATAACTAAAAAAAACAAAATAAATTGCGCAGGTGCAGGAAGGTCATGGCGAGCATAAGAGTAAGTATCAGCGAGTATGGGAGCACGACATAGCAATATGCGAGTATGTTATGGAGAGTATATATACAGGATGCAGGCGAGTATCAGGATGCGAGTTGTTGGAACGACTACGATCGTGCGAGTAATGGATGCGTGATTATGCATGATATCGACTTGCGAGTAAAGCGCCACGAGTACTCATCCTCCCCGATCCTATGAGCCTAGCGAGTATCATCAATCAACAAGCATGCGAGAAAGGAAAAATGGCGACAATGTGGTAATTCAAACTTGTATTAATGTTTCAAAAATTTTACAATTTACAAAGTGTTGGTTACAAAAATTCTCTAACGGCTATGTGCGAGTATGACGAATATCGACGAGCAAATAGGACTCATCGTCGCCAGTATCAGGCTGATCTGGCGAGATCGATCCCTCGGCAAGCAGTTCGGGGAGAAGCTCGTCAACAGTAAGCTGCTTCTCCCCCTCGACGAGTTGGCCGTTGAGCCTCAGCCTCGCGAGCATCACATTCCCCATTACATGAGCTATCTCGCGGCGGACAGACGACCTCTCCTCCCAGAGAATGCGAGATCTCTTGATCACGTAGTGAGGATCGTCTTCCGGTCGCGACACTTCTGACGGTGGAGCTGAAGAACTCGCGCCGGCCTCTAAGACGGATAGACGAGATTCCATCTCGGCTGCGCGGATTTGGGCTGCCTCCAGCTCAGCCTAAGACTTGGCGAGTTTCGTCTCGTACTCAGAAATTTTCTTGGCGGTTTCAATCTCGGCAGCCTGTGACAAAGAACAGAGAATCAGCAAAAAAGTCGCGACCGACAGCACTAACGTCGCACACAGGATGCGACTTACCTTATAATCTCGCCAGCGTACAGACTCCATGCCGAGTGCGACCGCCTTCTTGGAGACGACTTGCAGGTCCTTGGTCGTCTCCAGCAGTTTCCGCACTGAGTTGTGGTTCAGCTCAACGGCTCGCGCAAGCGAGCATGATGCCTGCTGGGCGAGATCCTCCGCGGTGAGGTCCAGCATTGACTCCGCATCACCTCGCCCGTACAGTGCATGAAGGACGGAGAAGTCCTCCCCCTTGTCCTCCCAGTCCGCCGACCAGGAGGGGAGGTTGGTGCTCAGCGTCACCAGGTGTTCGTCATCCGACCAGGTCACCAGTGGGCGACCATAGGCGTCCACCGCCCCCAGCCCCGAGTTGAAGTTGGGGTGGAAGTGGGGAAGCCGAGCATCAGGCGGCGACTCATGGTCGTCAGGCTGCGGCGACGATACTTTCGCCTTCTTGGTCGCGGGATCTGACGACCTGGCTTTCCCCTTGCCCTTGGCGAGCCTCTTCTTCTCGCCGACATCAGCCGGCAGATTCGGCTCATAAAGCGAGGTGGCGACTTCCTTCGCCGGAGGGAGCGGCTTCTCGGGGTGCTCGCACGGCACTGCAAAATGTCGAGCAATATTAGTATTAAGCTACGGCTAGAGAAACGAGTAAAAAAGTGATTCTCGCATGAAACTTACCCTCCTTGGGATCAATCTCCAGCAGAGTGTTGACATTTAGTCGCTAGAAGATAAAATTGAACCGGCGACCACGGAACGACTCAACCAGTTGCTCGCGGACGCCCTCCAATATTGGCGGGAGGAAGGCGACATCGGCAGGATGATGCGGCCTTCCCAGGACGCCCGCGAAGTTGCCCTGGACGACTATGAGCTGCTCGCTCCAGCGGTGGACCATGTTCGCCGTCCCCACCAAGGTGCAGACGTGGCTGCTGAAGTAGATCACTCCCTCGGCAGTCGCGGCGAAGGCGAAGATCTTGTGGAAGACGGATTGATCTTGCGGAAGACGGATTGATCTTGCGGAAGACTGATTCAGACTCCTAGAGGTCCGGATTTTGTTGAGCTCCCGCTCTGTCATCCATGGTACCGAGCACAGCTTTTGGCTTTGGGAGGGGAAGATGCGAAACATGCTTTCGGGTGAGTGGCGGGACCTTCTCGCTAATGCTCAACGGGTCTGAGAGTAGGCATCGATCAATCAACTAGAGGGGGTTGACTACGAGCTTGAATTGACCTGTCAAGCACACCCGAAGACAGACTAAGCACGCTAGAACGGTTTGCATCACAGTACGAATTCCATTGAAACCGGTATCCCGCGTCAACAAACACAATCTTCTTTAAATTAATATTTGGCACTACAGCTTAACTAATAATTGTTTCAGTAGTTAATTATGGCTATAGAAAATGATACGTTGCGTGTAAGGACCTCTGCCGAGCATGGCTATACATGAAATATAGAATAATATTATTATAATAGTAGTAAGACGGGCCGCTGTATAATTCAATCCTCCAGTGGCGTCAAGTTGTTGTACTATATTATTTAAACCTCTTCTTCTTTCTCTATTTTCTACTACTTTTGTCTCCGATCTATAAATCAAATGTCCCGTCCTTCCTTAAAATTCAATAAGCCCTGCTGCTCTTGCTGCTTAATTATTAGCTATTAAATCATAATTATAATGGCTTCAACAATGCTGCTGATCATAACGCTCCTCCACGTCTTTATCCTCATCAGCCTCCGTCCACCTTCTTCAGCCGCCGCTCTGCTGGCCCGGCAGAGCTCTGATCTCTTCAGAGCATATATTGGGGCAGAGTTTTACGGCGTCAAGTTCTCAGACGTTCCCATTAACCCCGGCGTCGAGTTCCACTTCATCCTGTCCTTCGCCATCGACAAAACTGCCAACGGCAGCTCTTCCACTGACGGTCACTTCAATGTTTTCTGGGACACTGATAACCTTTCGCCGGCGCAGGTAGCCGCCATCAAGCACAGCAAAAAAAACGTGAGAGTTGCGCTCAGCCTCGGAGGCGACTTCAAACCGTACTCGATCGACTCGTGGGTCCGCAACGCCGTAAAATCTCTCACTCAAATCATACAAGAGTACAATTTGGACGGCATTGATATCGATTACGAGCAGTTTAGCGCTGATCCTGATACCTTCGCTGAGTGTATAGGAAGGCTCATGACGACCCTAAAGAATCAGGGGGTAATATCTTTTGCTTCTATTGCCCCTTTTGACGACGACCAAGTGCAGATGCATTACCATGCGCTTTGGAACAAGTATGGAAATATCATAGATTATGTCAACTTCCAGTTCTATGCCTACGATTCGAGCACGACAGTGTCTCAATTTTTGAGCTATTTTGAGAAGCAGTCCTCCAACTATCCTGGAGGGAAGTTGCTTGCGAGCTTCTCCACCGACTCAAGCAGTGGCGGCCTGTCCCCTGCTAAGGGCTTCTTCAGCGCATGTAGAACTCTCAAGAAGCAAGGGAAGCTGCCGGGTATTTTTGTGTGGTCTGCCGATGATTCCATGAAGTATGGTTTTCGCTACGAGCGCACTTCTCAGCTTCTCCTTGCTAGTTCTCCTTCCTAATTAGTGATGTCTTCATCCTCTCAATCTAAATGTTCCAAGGCTGTACATGCTTGCATGGAGCACCGACCTCTATAAATCATATAAAATTGTGAAATAATATGTTGTGATATATCTATCTATATTATACAAAAATATACTTTGGCAGCTGGTCCATGATATTTATATTATCCTAACTGTCTAATCTCATGCATTGAAATCAAATCTAGTCACTTATTAATTTTGTTAGACCTCCTAAACCTACTATATATATGATAGGGTGTTTTAGGCCTATATTTTAAGGCAACTATCCTACAAAATAAAATTATGCAGACAACCAATCATATGTTACCTAAAGAGTTGACCACTCCATCAACTACCAAGTTATGATTAATACTTCAAATTTATTGTAAAGACACATTCATTCTGAATGGTTTACAACTATAACTTTTATGACTAAACTAAGTAAGTATAATAGATATTGCATTATATTTTCTTTTATAACATAAATGATAACATAATACAATATTTATCGATCAATATAAATATAAAAAGATGTGTTTTTGTATGGGGAGCATAGCGCATAGGGTTCACGAGCGAAGAGAGTGTCATCACGTCAGAGCACTGATGTTGCTGAAGTACTACCGTGTGGGGAACGAGCCCCTCCCCCCTAGATTGTCACTGTTGAATTTTTTCAAAGTGGTCAGCAAGATAGCCCAAACTAAATTAATATTCTCGGTACTACCCAGTTCACACTTTGATCTAGCGGAAACCCAAGTAACAAGGTTAACACCAACAAACAATGGAAGCACAAGCAGATCTTTTATTCATTCCACTTCATTACAAGGCGAGGTATACGTAGCGAGACATGATTTCGCTAGTATACAAGCTATAACAGAAAGCACCCAAAACCAAGTCGGGCGGACAACAATGGAAACCGCCGAGACCGCCAAGTCGCCAAGACCGCCGAACCCGCCCGAGATGAAGCTGCAACACACAGAACATACACGGAGTCCGCTGAAGCCGCGAGGCCGCGCGGACACACCGTTATTCGCCTCCTGCTGATGAACTGAGGAACAGACCGCCTACCCGCCTGCGCCTGGCGGACAGGTTATTGGAACTTGCAAATGTTGAAGTAGAGAACTGACAAGCCGCAGAGCGACCTGCTGAGACCGCAGAGACCGCACACTTCCAAGTACTTGACTGAAGTCAAAGCCAAACTCCTAGCTCCTTGAAGCTACCCACGCGACCTGTACGCAGCAAACCGTCAGCTCTACTCAACCCCCGCGGACCGAAAAATGCAGACCGCAGCAATTTGCCCAAGCCCAACTTACTGTTCACTCTATTAATGTATATGTGTCAAGGGGGTCCTATATATAGGCGAGGTGAGGAGTGTGGTCACTGCCCTAGAGATAGAGATAGCGCCCTAGCCCGCGCGCTAGCAAACCTCCGTTCGCCGAGTCCGCAAGGACTTAGCCGGATTCCAAGGAAAACCCGCCAGGAGCAAGGCACCTTTGGGCGAACCCTCATCAGTCCGCCCAGGCTATGCGGACAAGGCACCAGCCCGCAAAGCCCCCAAACACTGGACAGCATCCCCCTTCAGTGACTGTCCGCACATCAAGAGGAAGTCTGCATACATCACAGCAACGCCTCCATCCGCCACAAGCCCACGACCAAAGGCAGTCCGCCCGGTCAACAACGGGCTTGACGGATACTGCGGACACTCTGGTCTTGTCACAAAGTGTGACCAAGTCCAAAATCACCAAAAGGCATACCGCGAACTCGGCGGACATAAACCCGTCCGTCAAACAACCAAGCAACACAGACCGCCAAAACCTTGCCAAAGCAAAGCAGTCCGCAAGCTACTTGCACGCCTGCCCAACGCTACGGCCATCTGCCGGACTCCACACACAGTCTGCCACAGCAACAGCAGTGTTGTACCACCAGAGCTCGGCAAGGCCTCAGCCAAACTCTAAGGCCAGTCCGCAACTGCGAACACCGCGGACACATCAGTCCGCAAGCCTCCCGCGGACAGGACCCAATCCGCCGGTAAGCACAAGCTTGCAACACGGACACTAAGCAACGTACACCAGTCCGCGAACCTGTATCCACTCAGGCCGCTCCTTGGCTAAACCAACAGCCAACGCCCTATCCGTAGATAATAGACCGCCCAAGCCGCGGACTTAATCCGCACAACCCGCTTAGAAGAACAGCCAGCTTCCACTAGACCTATCACCAGGCCGCATAACAGCAGTCCGCCCAGTCCGCCCAGTCCTCCCAGTCCGCTGACACTGTCCGCTCAGGCCGCTAGGCCTGCCCATCAACCACTTCCACTTCACAAATTTCAACACTCCCCCTTGAAGTGAGAAGTGGTGATCAAGCCCAGCAAGCTGTGCAACCGCTCAAAAGGCCCCTTCGACAGTGGCTTCGTGAAGATGTCAGCAAGATTGTCTTCACTCCGAACATGCCCGACCAAAAGAGATCCCTCCAGCACCTTCTCACTTATGAAGTGGTGATCGATCTCAATGTGCTTGGTCCTAGCGTGACACACTGGATTGTTTACCAGCTTGAGAGCACTCTCATTGTCACCCCGGAGTAAATTCGGCCCTTGCACTTCTTCATGCACATCCTTTATAAGCTTCCTCAGCCAGATGTCTTCCCGAGCAGCCAAGGTCGAAGCCTTATACTCTGCCTCCGTAGTTGAGACGGACACCGAATCCTGCTTCTTGCTACACCACGAGATGCTAGCTAAACCGCAAGTGAACACATAACCTGAAGTCGACCTTCGATCATCCGAATCACCGTCATAGTCAGCATCCGTGTAACCAAGCAAGGCAAAATCTGAGTCCCTTCTATATAGAAGTCTCATGTCAGATGTTGACTTGACATACTTCAAGATGTACTTCGATGCCACTAGATGAGACTTCCTTGGTTCAGCCATAAACCGACTTACTTGGCCAACAGCGTAAGCAATGTCTGGCCTTGTAATCGTCAGGTAGATCAAGCTCCCAACAAGAGCCCTGAACACCAAGGGATCATGAAGAACCATTCCCTCATCTCGTCGAAGCTTCAGCCCATGTTCCAGTGGAGTAGAGCAACTCTTACCTTCGCCCATGCCAAACCGCTTCACAATGCGATCTGCATATCCTCTTTGGCAAATGAGTATACCACTCTTCTTCCTCTCCACTTCAAGATCGAGAAAGTGATGAAGCTCTCCCAAGTCTTTCATCTCGAAGCGTATAGCAAGCTCAGCCCTGAGCCTTGCTACTTCCCCCTCCGAATTCCCTGTGATGATCATGTCATCCACATACATCAGCCTTCTTCTTCAACTTATACACCCACTTGCAAGTGACCGGAGTAATGGCATCAACCTTGGGCACAAGATCCCAGGTTTCATTCTTCTTGAGAGCAGCGATCACTTCCTTCATGGCATCTTCCCACTCCTTAACTCCAATGGCCTCGTTGAAGTTTGCAGGCTCTCGCTCATCCAGAGGACCTGCAAAGAAGCAGGAGACAAAGCTCACTGCATTCCCATCACAGTACCGAGCCGGCGGCTTAATAACCCTCTTCGATCTCCGAAGGGCCGGCTCCTTGCTCACTGCTTCTGTTGCTTCTTCGGGCTCAACTCCTACTTGGGGCAAGCTTTGAGCAGTGCTCCCCCTGCTACCTGAGCCAGAAGGCTCAGCCTCTGAGTTAGAAGCAACAGGTGTTGCTGGTGAAACAGCAAGCTCCTCTTCCAAGCCATCAGCAGCCACCGTGGGTTCTTCATCAACCTTGCTCTCGGTTAGCTCAATCGAGCCACCTCCATACGGCGTCAGCTCGTCAAAGACAACGTCTCTTGACACAACGAACTTCTTCGTCGCAGGGTCCATGCATTTCCATCCCTTCTTCCGCTCATCGTAGCCAACAAAGACAAGCTTCCTTGCCTTTGCATCCAGCTTAGTCCGTGAAGCATCCGGGACATGCACATAGCAAGTTGAACCGAACACCCTAAGTTGTCCCACACTCGGCTTCTCCTTCAGCAACAACTCAAAAGGATTCTTCATGTTGATCGGGCTGAGCGGCATCCGGTTGATGACATAGGAAGCACAAGACATACCCTCCACCCAAAAGGACCTTGGAATGTCTTTTGCATGAAGCCAACATTTACAAGTCTCCGTCAGATGACGGATCTTCCGCTCCGCTACTCCATTTTGTTGTGGAGTGTGAGCACAAGTGAGCTCTTATTGGATCTCGTGCTTCCTGCAGAAGTTAGAAAACTCGGAGGAGAGAAACTTACCACTGTTGTCTGTTCTCAACTTCTCGATCCACAAGCCAAGCCGGCCTTCCACCAACTCCTTGAACTCCACGAACAAACAGAAGGCTTCTGACTTCTCCTTCAAAAAGTAAACCCAAGTATACCTTGAGTAGTCATCAATCAGGACAAGCATGTATCTGCTTCCACCAAGGCTGGCAGTGACCGTTGGTCCCATCAAGTCGCCATGAATGCACTCCAATGGTTGCTTGCTCCTTGTTTGTGATTTATCAAACGGAAGGCAATGTGCCTTACCGTATTGACACCCCGCGCAAACATGCCCCTCACAAAACTTCTACTAGCCATAGCCTTCAGCTTGTCCATGCCTACATGTCCCAGCCTCTCATGCCAGATAGCAACGCTATCGTTGGCCCTCATTCGATCAACATAAGAATTGGTTGCAAGAACAAACAAGTTCTTAACCCTCCTTCCTACATGAGCAACATCAGCCTTAACCGCTGATACATTGCGAAGGAACCTCACGTCTGTTGGCCCAAATAGAACGTGATAACCAGCGTCCAAGACATTGGTCACAGAGAAGAGGTTCTTCTTCATGCCCGGTATGTGATACACACTCCTTAATGTGAGTGGCCCCTGATCACTCCCCAAAGATACAACCCCCTCTTTCTCTACTGCATAAACAGTATTATCAACAGTGATAATAGCTTCATTACCTGAGTATGCTTGCATGGAGATGAACTTCGACTTGTCTCTGGTGAGGTGATGACCACAGCCGGAATCCACGATCCACTCGCCATTGAAGTCCTCAGCAGACAAGGCACGGACACAGGTGCCCGTCATGAAAGCTCTGCCCCATTCTTCTTCCTCACTCCTAGATCAAGCTTCCTCCTTTCCTGCAACATGCCCAGGCTGCAGTTTGACCTTGCAGTCCCGCTTGAAGTGCCCTCGCTGATGACACCGGTAGCACTTCAAGTTCATCTTCCAGTCCTTAGGAGCATTGCTCCTCTCCGGCTGATAAGACATTGAAGGCTCCTTCTCACCAGCGACCTGCTTCTTCTTCTTCCCTTCCCATCCTTTCTTCTTACCTGAGAAGAGAGTTTCACTGCCTTCCTGATTGATATTAACTCCAGCCATCTGCCTTGCCAAGCTCTCATGTGATGCAAGCAGGTTCTCAAGCTCCAGCAGAGATGGCTGAGTAGCCCAACCTTGAACAGATGTCACAAAGGCAACATACTCCTTCCACAAGCCGAGGATTATGTGCCTTTTCATCTTAGCCTCAGAGATAGGCTCATCAGGATCAAGTGCCGACAGCTCAGCACAAAAGCTATTCATCTTCAAGAAGTATTTAGAGATGGAAAGGTCTCCTTGAGTTGTTCTAGCCAACTCATTCTCTAGAAACTGAAGTCGTGAAAGTCCACCTAGTGTCAACTACCTTCACCTATGGGTGGGGGAATAGGTGACTCGCGGTATTTTTGCGGAATTAAAATTGTACCTGCACAAGAAAACAAAACACCACAGCACAGAAAGGACACAAGCAATTTATAGTGGTTCCCCGATTTGGGTACATCCACTTTCCCCCTTCGACCTATCTCCCAACCAGGGACGACTCGGTCACTTCACCAACAGGATTGAAATCCAATCCTTGCACTAACGGAAGGAACCCTTCCACACGTAGGAGTCACCACTCCCACAACACGGTTTGCACCCAACCCTTACTACTAGGAACCAACGTTCCTTTACAACAAAATTGAAAATAGAATGTAAAAGAAATACAAACGACTTATGGAGACTAAGGTGTCCCTCTTCGTTCGATGACGTGTTCTTGAAGTCAACGAAGAGTCCACAACCCTAGATCTCACTTGGAGAGAATCTCCCCGAAACCGGCGGCGGCGAGAAGGGCGGCGGCTTGGTTCTCGGGATCGGCGCGACAACGGAGTGCTGCTACTATTCTTTGGAGACTCAATCTTCGTAGCAAAGCTAGCAAGGTCTTCCAACGGTCACACTAGGATCGATCGTCTCGATCGATTCGGAAAGGGAAGGTTTTCCCGATCTACGAATCAAGAGACAAAGGATCTCTGGTTATACGCGTGAGACGCAGTGCTTGGCTAAGCTTCTGTCGCTGGGAGATCTGGAAGAATCACGATCAAAAACGGCGAACAACTAGCACGAGCGGCGACGGTGGCGGAGCACAATTCACGATCTAGGTCACGTCGGCGGCTCGACTTCTTTTCAAAATTCTCTCTCTCTTTACTGTTCAAAAATACGCGAGTATTTATACAGTAGGATAATCCTTTATGACCATTGTGGGTCCCACCAGAAGAAACCTTAAAATCGGTTCAAAACAGTGTCTTAACATTTGATCCGGTCCAGCGGGATCCAGAAAATCGCCCAAGTCAAAATCGGCGAGAATCGAAGGTGATTCTCGACGAGTCGGCGAGAATCAGCCAGTGATTCTCGACGATTCGGCGAGAATCACTAGTGATTCTCGCCGAATCACTTGATGATTCTCGACGATTATGACTTAGTGACAGAGACGGCGAGAATCAGCCAGTGATTCTCGACGATTTGGCGAGAATCACTAGTGATTCTCGCCGAATCAGCGAGAATCACTTGGTGATTCTCGTCGATTGTTACTTAGACGATTTTTCGTCTTTCCACGCATGAGTTACTCTTTGACCCATCCTTGCTCCTTGTCTGCTCTTGCATTATAATAGCCCTGTACTTGAAAATAAGTACACTCCAATAGAGAGAGTATACGTAGGCCAACACACTGATCTGCTCAACGAGGGATTACGTCGCGCAGACCCGTGTATATTGACCTACTGCACCCTGACATTTGTGTGTACTTAGCATGGAATAACTGCAAGCACAACTTAAAAGATTTCATCAAATACATTGTCTATTTACCTTAGCTTGTTCAGGGGCTTCTTCAAATCAGGTACGTTGTGGATACAATACCCAACAATCTCCCCCTATTTGAAGAAGCCTAAACCCTACAAGCTAAGGTGAATAGAGCGTATGGGAATGAAAATCATAAACTTAAAATTGAGTTGGAGAGATATTCATTATCAATACCAATTTCTTGATTGCAAGCATGGAGCCACCTTAGCCGAGAGGGTAATCTCCCCCTTTTCGGCTTCTGCAAATCTGGGTCTGTTGCATTTGACCCCTTGCTCCCCCTCAGTTCTGGAACCTGTGCTCACCCTTGAGTTCCTGGCAGAGGCTCCCCATAGATGCACGAGCCTGGAGCTTCTGTAGTCTTCATTCCTCAAAGTTTAGCATCCCCAATTCAGTTTTGAAAAGACTGAACTTGGCTTCGTCTAAGGGCTTTGTAAAAATATCTGCAATCTGCTTATCCGTGGGGACATAACAGAGAGAGATGTCCTTGTTCTCCACCTACTCCCGAATGAAGTGGTAGCGCACTTCAATAAGCTTCGTTCTGCTATGCGATACCGGATTGTGGGCAATTGCAATTGCGCTGGAGGAGTCGCAGTACATTGGCACTTCCTTGAACTGAAGGTCGTAGTCGGCTAACTGGTTTCTGATCCATACGAGTTGTGCGCAACAGCTGCCTGCTGAGATGTACTCAGACTCAGCTGTGGAGGTTGCTACACAATTCTGCTTCTTGCTGTTCCATGTGATAAGCCTTCTTCCGAGGAATTGACATGTCCCGGAAGTGTTTTTCCTGTCATCCCTACTCCCTACAAAATCAGCATCTGAAAAACCTATTAGCTCGACATCATTGTTTCTCGGGTACCACAAGCCAAGATTGGGAGTACCTTTAAGGTATCTTAGAATTCGCTTTGCAGTGACATAGTGAGATTCCTTAGTGTTCACCTGATATCTGGCACAGACACATGTGGAGAACATGATATCCGGTCTACTGGCAGTAAGGTAGAGCAGGGTTCCAATGATGCTTCTGTATTTGGTTTCATCCAAAGGTTTACCTTTCTCATCCTTATCCAGAGACATAGTGGATCCCATTGGAGTCCTCATAGAGGTTGTATTCTCCATACCGAATTTCTTGAGGAGTTCATTTGTGAACTTCGTTTGAGAGATGAAGATTCTATCCTGAGACTGTTTCACTTGAAGTCCCAAGAAATACTTTAGCTCTCCCATACTGCTCATTTCAAACTTTCCTTGCATAAGTTTAGAAATTTTTTTGCAAAGATTGTTGTCCGTTGCCCAGAATATAATGTCATAGACATAGATTTGCACCAGCAAAATCTTGCCTTTGACTTCCCTGAGAAACAATGTCTTATCTATTTTACCTCTAGAGAACTTGTTCTCAAGAAGAAAACTAGATAAAGTCTCATACCAAGCTCGTGGAGCTTGTTTGAAACCATATAGAGCTTTATTAAGAAAATACACATGATTGGGATAAGTAGGATTGACAAAACCTGGGGGTTGAGCGACGTATACTTCCTCTTTCAGGTCTCCATTCAAGAATGCTGATTTCACATCCATTTGATAGACTGTGAATCCTTTGTGCGAAGCATATGCCAGGAACAATCTGATTGCCTCGAGCCTTGCTACTGGTGCAAAGGTCTGGTCGAAGTCAATCCCCTCCTCCTGTCTGTAACCTTGAGCCACTAGCCTGGCCTTGTTCTTTATGATGACACCATGTTCATCCAGTTTGTTTCTGAAGATCCACTTGGTGCCAATCACATTTTGCTTTTGTGGTCTGGGGACCAGCGTCCAAACGTTGCATCGTTCGAATTGATGCAGTTCATCTTGCATGGCCAAAATCCATGCCGCATCTTTGTTCGTCTCGTCGAACTTCTTTGGCTCAACCTGTGATAGGAAGCTAAGATGCAAAATCTCGTTAATAGTACCTCTTCGAGTTCTGACACCGTCACGAGGATCTCCGATGATCTGATCTCTAAGATGATCCCTCACGTGCCGGAGCTCTAGAAGTCTGGCGTCTGGAGCTTCGACTACTTCTTGGGCTTCTCCTTCTTCTAAGAGATTTTCTCCATTTTGATTTTCAACATTCCCAGTTGACGTTGAGGTGGAAACTTTGACGTACTTAGGAGTTTCATCGTTAGAGGTCTCATCGAGACGCAGCTGTTCATGTCGTGCACCTGCATCTTCAAGAATACCGCTGGAAGAATTGCTGTTAAGCAAGCTTCCTTCATCAAATACAACATTAATTGATTCTTCTACCACTAGGGTTTTCTTATTGAAGACCCTATATGCCCGACTGTGGGAACTATGGCCCATGAATATGCCTTCGAAGCATTTTTCACCAAATTTAGTACGCGGGTACTTCCCGTTATTGAGTACGTAGCATTTGCAACCAAAGATCCTTAAGTAGGACATGGTTGGTTTCCTGCCTTTCAGTAGCTCATAAGGTGTCTTACGATGATTCTTATTGATCAATGCTCGGTTTTGTACATGACAAGTCGTATTGACCGCCTCTGCCCAGAAGTATTCTGGGAGAGAAGCGTCTTTCAACATTGTCGTGCAGGCTTCAATGAGAGTTCTATTTCTCCTCTCCGTAACTCCATTTTGCTGAGGAGTGCGCGGGGAGGAAAACTCATGAAAGATACCTTGTTCTTCACAAAACTCTGTCATAGCACCAGATTTGAATTCTGTTCCATGGTCACTTCTGATTTTGACCACTGAGCAGTTAAATTCGTTTTGAACCTGCTTGACAAAACTAGTGAAGATGTCAAACGTATCTGACTTTCGTTTTAAGAAGAACACCCATGTAAACCGAGAGTGATCATTAACTATTACTAGCGTATAGGACATGCCTCCCAAGCTATGAACTTGCATTGGACCAAATAAGTCCATATGCAGAAGATAAAGACATCGGGAAGAGTCTTTGTCTGCAATGCTCTTAAAGGTAGCCCGAGTCTGTTTGCCCATCTGGCATGCAGGACAGGGGCTATCTTTGATGCACTTGATAACGGGAGCATCCCTTACTAAGTTTTTAGAAAACAACATACTAATTGTTTTGAAATTAATATGTGCTAATCTCTTGTGCCATTGTTCACAAAGAGATACATTCCAGTTGCCACTAGGCTTACGGGGGTAGATGAATCTAAACTAAGAAAATTTAAGCAGAAGATATTTCTGCTCCTAATGCCTGTTAATACCGTCTCAGAAGAGGCACATGAGATGATCAGGCATTTATCCTTGCAGAACTTAACGTCATAACCTTTATCACATAACTGGCTTACACTGATCAGGTTATGGTTTAACCCTTCAACATAGGCCACGTCGGTGATAGAGATTATACTGTTGGAAATCATACCGTAACCTCTGGTGACTCCTCGATCTGACCCCCCCAAAGATGACTTTGGGTCCATTCTTGACTGGAGTGTAATCACGCAGCAGGCTTCTTGTCCCAGTCATATGCCGGGAGCATCCACTGCCCAAGTACCAGATTGGAGTTTTGGTGGCCTTTGGACATTCCTGCAAAACAAAATTAATTTCCCTTAGGAACCCAATCGAACTTGGGTCCTAGATTCTTGGTTAGCATACTCCCCCTCGGGTGGTTAATCCTACGAGTGGTCGGCCTCGCATTGCTAACATAAGGAGTCTCGTTATACCTCGGATTAAACCAACAATCCACGGCAAAGTGACCGACTTTGCCACAACACCAACAGTCAAATCTGTTGTACCTCTTCCTAGGCTCCTGCTTTACCCTGGGAATGGTGGGTACAGCAGGGCACTTGGAACTGGAGGTGGAGGTATCATAGTGATTACAGTCACATGACTTCTTCACCTTCTGTTCCTTCAGTATAACAGGCTTGGCTTTTGGTGTCTGCTTTCTATTATGGCCGCTAGAGAATTGACCAAAATTTCTCATGTGGATTTCCTCATAAGGTGCCTTGAAGACACTCTCGCCTAAGTTGCGGGGAAAAGTCCAACCATCATATCGGCTCTTTGGCTTTGCAACCGAGGGCCGAAAATGATGACCAAAGGTTGACTCAAAGTCATGTTGGTTACAGGGAAAGCTAGGCTTTCTGAACGCAACAGGACTGAGTGGCGCCTTTCCCTTTTCAGCAGCAGAGGCCTTCTTGGCGGCCTTATTCTTTCTCTGGTTCCAGTTTCTCCTGGATGACGAACCAGATACCCCTACATGCCCCAATCCAGCTTCTTTGGCCTGAGCAGAGAAGGTATCGACTAATGGAAGAACTGTTTTGGCATAGAGAAGCTCTTGACGATCTTCCTTTCTGCCGCAAGTTGTTCTTCCAACTTATCGACTTCCTCCTGCTTAAGATCAAGGAGCTTAAGAGACTCTGAATGCTTTGAAGTCAAGTCTAGGTGCTCCTGTCGGAGAGAGATCAAACTGGTGATCTCTTCCCTTAGAGAGACACTCTCACCCTTAAGGAATTTCACTTCCTTTCTCTCAGCCTTCAATCTCTTACGGCACTCCTTGAAAGTGTTGAGCAGAAGCTCATACTTCTCGAGGAGCTCCGCTTCACGGGCCGAAGGGCTATCCTCAGGGTCGTCATCCAGAGACTCAGGATCATATTCAGAGTCGGAGAGAGGGGTGTGAGCTTTTACCTTCCCAGTAAATGGGGGGCATTCTCCTTCTGAGTCGGAGCGACCCACCATCCCAAAGTAGGCTTCCTCATCATCACTGGAGTCTGAGGAATCAAACTCACTCAGTGTCTTTTGCTTTTTGGCGATGTAGCTCCTCTCTTTCTTCTTATCTCTAGAGGACTTGTGCTCCTCTCCCTTCCCTTTTTCTCTCTTGCCTTGGTGGCAGTCGGCCACGACGTGTCCTGGCTTATTGCATCCAAAACAAATAATGTCAGAGGAGCGATGTTTGTTCGGTTTAGAAGCATACCTGTCATAAGAGTAATTTTTCTTCGGATGCCTGGAGGAGGAGCCGTCTCTCTTTCTTTGATTTCTCATCTTGAGGAACTTCTTGAATTCTCGGGTGATGAGGGAGAAATCTTCCTCAGACAACTATGAGCTGGAGGAGCATGGCTCGGAGTGCTCCTCCTCATCCTTTTTCCTGGCACGGTATGAAACCGCACCGTTGCCCTTTCTGGAGTGAATGGCTTTTAGGGCCACAGTCTTTTCCTTGGCTGCAGCCTTCTCTGCTTCTTCTTCTGCTTTCCTGGTGTTCAGTTGAAGCTCATAGGACATCAACTTCCCAAACAGAATTTGCGGGTCTGTTTCAGCAAGTCTGCCAAACTCTCGGATGGCGCAGATCTTTGTGTCCCATTCCTTAGTAAGGGACCTAAGGAATTTATCATTAAGTTCACCATCAGTGAACACTCTTCCATATTCTTTGAGGGCATTGACAATCTTGAGGAAGTTCTCGAAGGTGACTCCGATCTCTTCCTTAGGCCCTTGTCTGAAGGCCTCATATTTCTGGTTTAGGAGGGATCTCCGATCATCCCTCACTTCATCAGTGCCCTCCATTAGGATAATCAGGCAGTGCCAGATCTCCTTAGCTGTCCTGCAGTGGCAGAAGTTCTGCATCATTGAGTCATCGACCGCGCTGACTAGAATGTTCTGCGCCTTCTTGTCAAGCCCCACCAGCAACATCTCGTCCTTGTCCATTTCAGATATTTTCTTTGGCACTTTCTTGGTAGGATCAATAGTGGAGGCCTTAGTGGGGACATAAGGTCCCTCCTCCACGATCATGAAGAGTCGGGGATCGACCGCTTCCATGTAGAACCTAATCCTTTCCTTCCAGATAGGAAAGTTTAGCCTGGTGCACACTGGGATCTTGCCTGTGTACTTGAGTCCGTCCATAGTAGTAGTCTGC
The DNA here is from genome assembly GCA_039583875.1 of Platanthera guangdongensis. Lineage (NCBI taxonomy): Eukaryota > Viridiplantae > Streptophyta > Magnoliopsida > Asparagales > Orchidaceae > Platanthera > Platanthera guangdongensis. Next base: position 115,472,520 of record CM077154.1, read on the forward strand.
CTTCTTCTTGACACTAGTGGCAGGAACTTACTCAAGGTGTGAACCTTTTTGATGAGTAACCTCCCTCTGATACCACTTGAAAGTCCACCTAGTGTCAACTACCTTCACCTATAGGGGGGGGAATAGGTGACTCGCGGTATTTTTGCGGAATTAAAATTGTACCTGCACAAGAAAACAAAACACCACAGCACAGAAAGGACACAAGCAATTTATAGTGGTTCCCCGATTTGGGTACATCCACTTTCCCCCTTCGACCTATCTCCCAACCAGGGATGACTCAGTCACTTCACCAACAGGATTGAAATCCAATCCTTGCACTAACGGAAGGCACCCTTCCACACGTAGGAGTCACCACTCCCACAACACGGGTTGCACCCAATCCTTACAACTAGGAACCAACATTCCTTTACAACAAAATTGAAAATAGAATGTACAAGAAATACAAACGACTTATGGAGTCTAAGGTGTCCCTCTTCGTTCGATGACATGTTCTTGAAGTCAACGAAGAGTCCACAACCCTAGATCTCACTTGGAGAGAATCTCCCCGAAACCGGCGGCGGCGAGAAGGGCGGCGGCTTGGTTCTCGGGATCGGCGGCGACAACGGAGTGCTGCTACTGTACTTTGGAGACTCAATCTTCGTAGCAAAGCTAGAAAGGTCTTCCAACGGTCACACTAGGATCGATCGTCTCGATCGATTCGGAAAGGGAAGGTTTTCCCGATCTACGAATCAAGAGACAAAGGATCTCTGGTTAGACGCGTGAGACGCAGTGCTTGGCTAAGCTTCTGTCGCCGAGAGATCTAGAAGAATCACGATCAAAAACGGCGAACAACTAGCACGAGCGACGACGACGGCGGAGCACGATTCGCGATCTAGGTCACGTCGGCGGCTCGGCTTCTTTTAAAAATTCTCTCTCTCTTTACTGTTCAAAAATACGCGAGTATTTATACAGTAGGATACTCCTTTATGACCGTTGTGGGTCCCACCAGAAGAAACCCTAAAATCGGTTCAAAATAGTGTCTTAACATTTGATCCGGTCCAGCGGGATCCAGAAAATCGCCCAAGTCAAAATCGGCGAGAATCGAAGGTGATTCTCGACGAGTCGGCGAGAATCAGCCAGTGATTCTCGACGATTCGGCGAGAATCACTAGTGATTCTCGCCGAATCACTTGATGATTCTCGACTATTATGACTTAGTGACAGAGACGGCGAGAATCAGCCAGTGATTCTCGACGATTCGGCGAGAATCACTAGTGATTCTCGCCGAATCGGCGAGAATCACTTGGTGATTCTTGTCGATTGTTACTTAGACGATTTTTCGTCTTTCCACCCATGAGCTACTCTTTGACCCATCCTTGCTCCTTGTCTGCTCTTGCATTATCATAGCCCTGTACTTGAAAATAAGTACACTCCAATAGAGAGAGTACACGTAGGCCAACACACTAATCTGCTCAACGAGGGATTACGTCGCGCAGACCCGTGTATTGACCTACTGCACCCTGACATTGGTGTGTACTTAGCATGGAATAACTGCAAGCACAACTTAAAAGATTTCATCAAATACATTGTCTATTTACCTTAGCTTGTTCAGGGGCTTCTTCAAATCAGGTACGTTGTGGATACAATACCCAAAAAGTCGCGCCACATTCTTCCTATTGAACAACTCATCAATGGTTGTCCAAATATCAGCAGCCGACTCACATCCAATGATGTGATCAAACAGTTCTGGTGAAACAGCTCTCTTGAGAATAAACTCCACTTTAGCATTTGTTTTTCTCCAGAGCCTAACCTGCTTAGCAGTACCAAACGCAGCAGTCACTTCCTGTCTGTCATCACCACCGACGACCTCCCATAGCTCCTCACCCAGAAGATAACTCTTCATGCACGACTTCCACTTCTTGAAGTTAGTCGGCGTTAAGAGTTCAATGTCAAGACCTCTTGCATAAATTCCTTCCATTGCAACAACTGTTGGTCACCTTTCATAAGCTCCGAGCAACAAAACAGGTTGATCACCACTCAAGCACAGAGTAATAACACTGGTTGACCACCGCTCACGCAACTGAATCTGGCTCTGATACCATGCTGAATTTTCTCAAAGTGGTCAGCAAGATAGCCCAAACCAAATTAATATTCTCGGTACTACCCAGTTCACACTTTGATCTAGCGGAAACCCAAGAAATAAGATTAACACCAACAAACAATGGAAGCACAAGCAGATCTTTTATTCATTCCACTTCATTATAAGGCGAGGTATACGTAGCGAGACATGATTTCGCTAGTATACAAGCTATAACAGAAAGAACCCAAAACCAAGCCGGGCGGACAGTAATGGAAACCGCCGAGACCGCCAAGTCGCCAAGACCGCCGAACCCGCCGAGCTGAAGCTGCAACACACCGAATAGACACGGAGACCGCCGAAGCCGCGAGGCCGCGCGGACACACCGTTATTTGCCTCCTGCTGATGAACTGAGGAACAGATTGCCTACCCGCCTGCGCCTGGCGGACAGGTTATTGGAACTTGCAAATGTTGTGATGGCGTGCCCCTCCTCCACCATTTGAAGACGATGCTGCCGATGCTGATGATGATCCGGTTGATAGGGCAATACAACTCAAGGACGTGAGGCGGCACAATAACGCTAACTGAAGGCTACGCTACAACCTCCGCCCGCGGCGTGCTGCAGCCACTACAAAGAATTAGCCTTATTTATTTCCTTTTCTTGCACTCTATTTTATATTAGAAATATAAAATTATCCTATGTTTATGTGATAATTTTATATTCATTGCATGTTTTATTATTTTTAATTTGGAACATTTTTCATGTTGGTGTGCCTTTAGCCATTCGGATGGATGAGAGTACATCTCCATCATGAAGGGCTAAGTCTTGTTTGTAACTCCTATATAAGGAGGCTTTCATATGAGATAATTAGAAAGAGTTAAAACCTAATCTCTCCTTGAGAAATTTCGGCCAAGAGGAGACTTTCTCCAAGCCGCCGCCCTCCTCCCTTGTGTGGTGTGAAGACGCCGCCCCCTTGCTCCCTCCATCCGTTCGGTGCGACTCCGACGCGGCTTCCTTCGGTGCGACTCATTGGAAGAAGGTTGCAAACCATTCGGTGTGACGCCGGTGGATCCGTGGAGAGAGTGATTCTCGCACAGTTATCTTGTGTGAAACGCTTTCCGGTTGGGTAATCTCTTCCCCCTCCCTTGTGTGATTTCATCTCTTTAGTTGTGGTGGTTTTTGCAAATCGTTTTCTCCGGATCGTTAATTTAATCGCCACAAATTTTGAATCGAAATCGCTGTTGCAAGGCTTTTTTATTTCCGGATCGGGTGGATCCTATTTGCCTGAGCGGATCTTGGCCTATAGTCTTGGTCTTGTTCTTGTTCTCAAAAAAGAGTGGCAACCTTTGTGTTTTCTTGGGGAATATTCCGACTCAAATTTCCGATCGTTGTTTTCGAGTCGACCATTCCTCCTTTGTTGTTTGGCTGCGTTCTTGTGACGAGGAACTATTGTGGGCGATAGGTGCTGTGTATGTGCGATAGATCTACGACGTGTAGAGCGGAGATAGGGCGTTAGCTTCGTGGAGATCTCCGATCCGACATCCCTACATCAATTTGGTATCAGAGGCGGTTGTTTCAACTTTCACGTTGCAAACATCCTCACTGCGTTCCTTGTTGATTGGATCTTTAGAAAAAATCAAAAAAAAAATATTTTTTGTGGTCTGCCAATAGCGGGCTGAAATCTTTATTTTTCAGCAAAGTTTCAAAATTTTTTTTTAATGATCTACGTGTTATTCACATTTGTAATATATAAAAATATCTTATTTTCAACATAGCTACAGCCCTAGGAAAAATCATCTTTCCAAACTTTTACTAAACCTGAATGCACACTAGGCTCGGATCGGAATATTCGACTCCGTCTACATCTAGGATGGCTGCGAATGAGCGTGGCGATCCCAACACCGAGGCCATAGCAGGTCTGCGAAATGAAATAATGGAACCTAGAGACATGTTAACACAGATCCTACAAAACCAAGCTAGGCCACCCCCGCCACCCGTTAATGTTGACCGGCCCAACCGGCACCAACATAACTCTGATTCGGATTCTGATGGGGACTCTCCGCGGGTGCCCCCTAGAGGACACCGCCCCGAGCGAGACTTTGACATTACTAGGGCCATTAAGATAAATTCCCCCACTTATGATGGTATGGGAGATCCCCAAATCTTCCTTAACTGGACTGTGGACATGGAGTGTTACTTCGAGTGGCACAACTTGACGGATCCCCAAAAGGTCCAAGTTGCCCTGATGAAGTTAACCGGTCGTGCAAAGACGTTTTGTCTGAATGAGGAGCGAAGGTTAGGAACCGGACACGGAGCCCCCCTTATAGGTTGGCCAGTAATGAAGAACCTGTTGACCGATCAGTACGATCCTGCGTACCATCGGACACAGATGTTCTATGAGCTTGCCACTCTGCAGCAGGGCTCAAGCTCGGTAGCTGAATATATGGGTGAACCTAAGGACCGTATGGTGCGATGTGACCTTAGGAAGATCCCTGAAGTCACCTTATCTAGATTTCGAAAGGGCCTTAACCCCGATATCCAAAGGAAGCTCTTGCGATATGGGCATACGGACTTGAACACGACTTTCAATGCCGCCTTGGATAGTGAAAAACACCTAGCCTCTAAGGCTCACTCCCGTTATGCTCATGCGAAGAACAAGTACATCACTGGGGCATCTTCTTCCACATACCCTGATAAGGGAAAGTTCAAATCCACCGATTCGAAGTTAATCGTGATCACCACCAGGAACACCAAGAACCCTGCGAGTGAGCGTGTCCCTATAGGGAAGGTTAGCAAGGCTAACACCACTTGTTACTCTTGTGGCATTCAAGGCCACTATGCCTACGAATGCCCAACAAAGACGAAAACTCTAGCCTTATTAGAGCCAACTACCGACCCTGACGATTATATATTCGAGGCCGCAGAGGAGAGTGACCCCGAAGGAGTCCCTAGTGACTTAGAGGACGATCACCCCCTTATGGTGATGCGTTGTATTTTGACCACTCCTCGTCCATTAGATGATTGGAAGAGGACGAGCATAGTTTCTCTGATTTTTAAGAGTGGTGAGAAGCTTTGCAAGCTGATTGTTGATAGTGGTAGCTGCGTGAATGTCGTATCTGAGAACGTCGTTGCACGTATGTCCTTGGTCACGGAACCACACCCGACCCCATATCAGGTTGCTTGGATCAACAAGATCTCTGTACCCGTTACCAAGCGCTGTCTGGTCCCACTCTCAATCAAATCCTACATTGATGAGGTGTGGTGTGATGTCCTTCCGATGGACGCTTGTCATGTGTTGTTTGGCCGCCCTTGGCTATACGACCGTGATGTTACACATTTTGGTAGAGACAACACTTATGAATTCAAATTCAATTACAAAACCATCACTTTGAGGCCGACCATCCCAAAGGAGCCCGTAGTCTTGGCTAAGGACACCACTATTCCGGTAGAATGGAAAACGTTAAATCTAATTGGTAGGAAAGAGTTTGAGAGAGATCCGTTCTTTGATGAAATTATGTATACGCTAGTCCTCTTAAGTGCGAAGCCCGATTCTAGCATTTTGGATGAGTTACCTAGTGAGTTACGGGTACTGTTGGAGGAGTATAGGGACATGTACCCAGATGAGTTGTCGCCCACGTTACCCCCGCTTAGGAATATCCAGCATGCGATAGATCTCATCCCGGGGTCTTCCTTGCCAAATCAGCCCCATTATCGACTCCAACCCGCAGCTCACCTGGAGTTGCAGTCTCAGATAGAGGGCTTGCTAGCGAAAGGTTTTATTAGGACTAGTATGAGTCCATGTGCTGTACCAGCTCTACTTGCCCCCAAGAAGGATGGTACATGGCGGATGTGCGTTGATAGCCGGGCTATCAACAAAATCACCATCAAGTATAGGTTCCCCATTCCCCGCCTAGATGATTTGTTGGATGTCTTGTCCGGAGCCACCATATTCTCCAAATTAGATCTTCGGAGTGGCTATCACCAGATTAGGATACGAGAGGGCGATGAGTGGAAGACAACGTTTAAGTCAAAGGATGGTCTGTATGAATGGCTTGTGATGCCCTTTGGGTTGTCCAATGCCCCTAGTACCTTCTCCCGGATGATGACACATGTCTTTCAGCCATTCATGGGGAAGTTCGTTGTCGTCTACTTTGACGATATTCTGATTTATAGCACCTCTACACCCGGCACATCTCCCACATGAGAGTGATCCTTTCCACCATGCGGAAGGAGATCTTATTTCTCAATCTTAAGAAATGCACTTTCTATGTCTTGGAGGTAGAGTTCTTAGGCTATATAGTCGGCTCTGAGGGTATTCGAGTTGATCCGGGCAAGGTTCAGGTCATTAAGGACTGGCCCGTGCCAACCACCCTACGTGAGGTGCGTAGTTTTCATGGGTTAGCCACGTTTTATCGTCGTTTCATACGAGACTTCAGTAGTATTATGGGACCTATCACCGACTGTATGAAGAAGGGAGAGTTTACGTGGACGAAGTCCACCACCCATGCTTTTGAACGAATCAAGGAGCTTATGACTGAGGCACCTATCTTACGTCTACCTGACTTTGCTAAGGTCTTTGAGCTCACATGCGATGCGTCTGGGGTAGGGATTGGAGGTGTCTTGAGTCAGGAGGGCCATCCCGTTAGTTATTTTAGCGAGAATTTGTCCGGCCCTAAGCTGAACTATTCCTATTACGATAGGGAATTTTATGATGTAGTCTGATGTCTACACCATTGGAGGCACTATCTCCTCTCCAAGGAGTTTGTGATCCTCTCCGATCATGAGGCTTTACGTTTCATCAACGGCCAGCATAAGATCAGCCCACGACACGCTAAGTGGGTAGCTTTCTTACAAGGTTATACGTTTAATCTCAAGCACCTTAAGGGAGCTGATAACCGAGTCGCGGACGCCCTTAGTCGTCTTACTCTTTTACTCACCTATATGGAAGTACATGTTGTAGGATTTGAGTGGATTAAGGATGAGTACGCCACGTGTCCTGTCTTCCAGGACTTTTATCTATCTGCCCAGGATAGCTCCCCCACGACGATATCTTCATACGTCATCAAGGATGGTTACCTATTTAGGAACACGGAGCTATGTATCCCACAGTCATCGTTACGTCTACATATCATATGGGAGTTGCATAGCGGAGGGTTGAGTGGCCACTTCGGTAGGGATAAGACCATTATGTTAGTCGAGGACAAATTTTATTGGCCAAAACTTAAGGTTATGGTGGGACAGGTAGTGAGTAGCTGCCGCACATGTCAGGTGTCTAACGGTAGTAAGACAACGTAGGATTATATACACCCTTGCCTATTCCCTCCATGCCTTGGGTAGACGTTAGTATGGATTTTGTATTGGGCCTCCCCATTACTCTACGCCGTCACGACTCAATTTTTGTAGATGTGGATAGGTTTTCAAAGATGGCTTATTTCATCCCGTGCAGTAGGACAAACGATGCGTCTCACGTCGCTAAACTATATTTTAAAGAAGTCGTTAGTCACCGTGGAGTGCCAAAGACCATAGTATCGGATAGGAACGTAAAATTCACTAGTTATTTTTGGAAGACTCTTTGGATATTAATGAGAACAAAATTATTGTTTTCCTCTGCCTATCATCCCCAAACTGATGGGAAGACGGAAGTGGTTAATCGGAGCTTAGGAAATTGGTTACGATGCCTTGTGAGTGATCAGAAAAGCACTTGGAATCTTCTCCTTCCCCATGCCTAATTAGCCTACAATAATTCCAAGAATCGGTCTACGGGCCTGTCTCCAAATGCGATTGTCCACGGGTATAAGGCTCCTGTGCCGCTTGACTTGGTGTCGTTTCCCCCAACGTACAAGGCAAGTCAGTTTTCACAATCCTTCACCCAGCACATCCATGATTTACATGCACGTATACGGGACAGCTTGACTACGCAATACGACTCTTATCAAGCGCACGCTAATGTACATAGGAGAGTGTCAAACTTCAAAATTGGCGAACTAGTTTTAGTCCGTTTGGTTCACGAACGCTTGCCAACTAGCACCGTTAAAAAGTTAGCACCAAAGCGTGCCGACCCTTTTCGGATTATTAAGAAGTTAGGTGACAACACTTTCGTTTTGGACTTGCCTGCTGATTGGGGTATCTCCCCCATTTTAATGCTTCGGATTTAACGATGTTTGTGTCACCACCATAAGAGTTGATTTCTTTGTCGTCTTCTTCTCCCACTCTAAATTCTCATCGGTTGTGGAGTGGTAGTATGGATGATCTCTTTCTTTCGGTCCCCACAGGTATATCATCGGATGGTAAGTTGCCTTCTTTCCTTCCTACTGCTAATATGTTCCCTAGGTTTTCACGGACGTTTTCCACTCCAGAGATGATACTTGATGCTGAGCATGTTACCACTGCTGATGGCGACACCCACCGCTTTCTCATCCGTTGGCGTGATCGGCCCCCTTCGGATGACTCTTGGGTACTCGAGACGGAGCTGCAGAGTTTGGATGCCGCTCTACTTCACCGCTATCGCTTGGACCACGCAACGGATATGCGTGCATTTGAGTGGGGGAGGATTGATGGCGTGCCCCCTCCTCCACCATTTGAAGACGATGCTGCCGATGCTGATGATGATCCGGTTGATAAGGCAATACAACTCAAGGACGTGAGGCGGCACGATGACGCTAACGAAAGGCTACGCTACAACCTCCGCCCGCGGCGTGCTGCAACCACTACAAAGAATTAGCCTTATTTATTTCCTTTTCTTGCACTCTATTTTATATTAGTAATATAAAATTATCCTATGTTTATGTGATAATTTTATATTCATTGCATGTTTTATTATTTTTAATTTGGAACATTTTTCATGTTGGTGTGCCTTTAGCCCTTCGGATGGATGAGATTACATCTCCATCATGAAGGGATAAGGCTTGTTTGTAACTCATATATAAGGAGGCTTTCATATGAGATAATTAGAAAGAGTTAAAACCTAATCTCTCCTTGAGAAATTTCGGCCAAGAGGAGACCTTCTCCAAGCCGCCGCCCTCCTCCCTTGTGTGGTGTGAAGCCGGCGCCCCCTTGTTCCCTCCATCCGTTCGGTGCGACTCCGGCACGGCTTCCTTCGGTGCGACTCCTTGGAAGAAGATTGCAAACCATTCGGTGTGACGCCGGTGGATCCGTGGAGAGAGTGATTCTGCCACAGTTATCTTGTGTGAAACGCTTTCCGGTTGGGTAATCTCTTCCCCCTCCCTTGTGTGATTTCATCTCTTTAGTTGTGGTGGTTTTTGCAAATCATTTTCTCCGGATCGTTAATTTAATCGCCGCAAGTTTTGAATCGAAATCGCCGTTGCAAGGATTTTTATTTCCGGATCAGGTGGATCCTATTTGCCTGAGCGGATCTTGGCCTATAGCCTTGGTATTGTTCTCAAAAAGTAGTGGCAACCTTTGTGTTTTCTTGGGGAATATTCCGACTCAAATTTCCGATCGTTGTTTTCGAGTCGACCATTCCTCCTTTGTTGTTTGTGCTGTGTTCTTGTGACGAGGAACTATTGTGGGCGATAGGTGCTGTGTAGGTGCGATAGATCTATAACGTGTAGAGCGGAGATAGGGCGTTAGCTTCGTGGAGATCTCCGATCCGACATCCCTACATCATGTTGAAGTAGAGAACTGACAAGCCGCAGAGCGACCTACTGAGATCGTAGAGACCGCACACTTCCAAGTACTTGACCGAAGTCAAAGCCAAACTCCTAGCTCCTTGAAGTTACCCGCGCGACCTGCACACAGAAAACAGTCAGCTCTACTCAACCCGCGCGGACAGAAAAACGCAGAACGCAGCAATTTGCCCAAGCCCAACTTACTGTTCACTCTGTTACTGTATATGTACCAGGGGGGTCCTATTTATATGCGAGGTGAGGAGTGTGGTCACCGCCCTAGAGATAGAGACACCGCCCTAGCCCGTGCGCTAGCAAAACTCTGTCCGCCGAGTCCGCAAGGACTTAGCCGGATTCCAAGGAAAACCCGCCAGGAGCAAGGCACCTTTGGGCGAACCCTCATCAGTCTGCCCAGGCTATGCGGACAAGGCACCAGCCCGCAAAGCCCCCAAACACTGGACAACATCCCCCTTCAGTGACTGTCCGCACATCAAGAGGCAGTCCGCATACATCACAACAACGGCTCCATCCGCCACAAGCCCACGACTAAAGGCAGTCCGCCCGGTCAACAACGGGCTTGTCGAATACTGCGGACACCCTGGTCTTGTCATAGAGTGTGACCAAGTCCAAAATCACCAAAAGGCCTACCGCAAGCTCGGCGGACATAAACCCGTCCGTCAAACAACCAAGCAACACAGACCGCCAAAATCTTGCCAAAGCAAAGCAGACCACAAGCTACTTGCACGCCTGCCCAACGCTACGGTCATCTGCCAGACGCCACACACAGTCCGCCACAGCAACACCAGTGTTGTACTACCAGAGCTCGGCAAGGCCTCAACCAAACTCTAAGGCAAGTCCGCAACTGCGAACACTGCGGACAAATCAGTCTGCAAGACTCCCGCGGACAGGACCCAATCTGCCGGTAAGCACAAGCTTGCAACACGGCCACTGAGCAACGTACACCAGTCCGCGAACCTGTATCCGCTCAGGCCACTCCTTGGCTAAACCAACACCCAACGCCCTATCCGCAGATAACAGACCGCCCAAGCCGCGGACTTAATCCGCACAACCCGCTTAGAAGAACAGCCAGCTTCCATTAGACCTATCACCAGGCCGCATAACATCAGTCCGCCCAGTCCGCCCAGTCCGCTGACACTGTCCGCTCAGGCCGCCCGGCCTGCCGATCAACCACTTCCACTTAACAAATTTCAACAGTCACTTGAGTGTGAATATATATATATATATATGAAACTGCATGTGGTCCTCCCGTGCCCCGCGCGACAATTTCCGCCCCCCGGCAGCTTCGCCCGCCCCCGACGGTTTTTAATCATGTAATTTTTTTAATTATTTTAAAATTAAAATTTTATATTTATATTTTTTGTTAAATATTTTTTTTAATTAACCACTTTATTTATTTATTAAATTATTAAAATCAATATATTATATATTATTTAATAATAATAAAATTTTTTAAAAAATCTAAAATAGAAGCTTGATCGCCTCTCCCGATCCCGCCGCCTCTACATGCTTCTTCAACGTCGCAGGCAGCGGTGCCTCCGACGATTTGCTCGGCCCCCACCGACTGGTTCACCAGACTACACCATATCATGCATATGGTAGTGCTCAAAAACCGCTACTGTATATTAAAAAACCGCTACTGTAGGGCTACACTATCGGGTGCCATGGTCATTGGGTATGGTAGCGATTACTCGATGTATTGTGGCGTTCTTGAAACCGCTACTATAGGTACATCTATTATAGCGGTTATAGTTTTCAATGGTAGTGGTTATTCCATTCTACAACAACGGATACGATACTCTATGTAGCGTTTATTCTTGTATTTGGAAACATTTACATGCGTAACTAATTAGGACTATTTTTTGAGACTGAATGTTATTTTTGATCACTTATGATCTTATTTGCTCCCGATTATGTCCAGTTTTTTAGTTGATTTGTTGTTAATCATATGTCTATTAATTTTGTTTGCGATTAATAATTTACAAAAAGTATGGTTCGTCGTTAACAAAAATGTGCGGGTAGTCATTTTTGCAGTCGTAATAAGTTAACAGTCCCCCTCCATACATCTGTTAGTTAACGATAAAACAGATCCCCAAAATTTTATAGCCATAAGAGGTTCCACAGCACATTGAAAAACCAAATTGTAACTTTTTATCATCAAGCTGGCAATTATTTCAAATCAAAATTCTGAAGTTTAATTACAGCAGAATTCCATGTACATTCATATGCAAATTGAAACAAAGTTGCATCAAAATAAAAAATTAGCACAGGATGCCAAAGCATTTGCTTTCTTTCTTCTCTCACCCATACACAAAAAGCACAAAAATATAATCCATCTGCATCATTACTCCTGTTCTTCATGTGCATCCTGCAAGTAAAAGAATATATACCATCAAAAAAAGAAAAAAAATAGCAGCAAAAGAACCAAAATCAGCAAAAGTACCAACAACATAAGATTAAACTTAAAGTACCTGATGAGCTTGCGTTCCCCTTCCCATGTCCACTAACGACATCTCCTGGAGATTGGATCCCTGCCACCAATCCAGCAATAATAGAATCTGAATCAAGATTAGGAATGACATATTGGAGGTTGATTAAGACTGATAAAAGAATCTCCTGCATCAATTCATCATTAACCCTTGTTGTGATAGACTTCACAAGGTCTACCTAAACTTGCTATCTCTTAATCAAGGAATCGCTGAATCAGCGAATGACGAGGAAAGTAAAAAAAAACTTGTTATCACTTGCAAGTTGCAATCTGGGAAAAATGAAAAGAAAAACCGATTACAGGAACGAAGAGCAGCAGAATAATCAAAGAATAAAAAATAAATCAGCATGTTCTTCATTTATGTCATTCTACCGTTCAACTATAATCGAGCTAATGGAATAGAAAAGTGGAATAATTGAAAGGAATCAGAGTTTACCGGGTATCGGGATTAATCAAGCACCGAGGAAGAAAAGCAGAATCACTAAATAAGTGAATCAAATAAGGAGGAAGAATGGAAGATCAAACCTTATAGTTGCTGACATGCATCGTCGTCCTCACTCGTCGACACCACGTCTAGCCGCGGGCTGCCGTCCTGGTACTCATAAAGTGAGAAACAAGGTCAACGTCTTGGCATTATTAGGTATGGAGCAAAGGTTAGAACTAAGAATGAAAGTGAGGGATAGATCTAATCTTTACTCTAGTAGGGGGGGTGAATAGAGTGTTTTAAAAACTTTGAGTTATTTTTACAGCGGATTAAAAAAATGGATGATATATATATATAAGAAAATAAAATATATGTCACAACACAGCAAAATATAGAATATAGCACAAACAGACGACACAAGGAAATTTATAGTAGTTTCCCAATAAACCTGGGTACATCCACTCTTCTACCAGCCTGGTAGGAATCCACTATAGGTTATTGATCAGGTGCCCTGCTACCACAGGTTTTTGCTCAGGTGCCTTGTCACCACAAGATTTATTTTCAAGGGAGATCTAGCAACCCTTTGAGCTTTTGATCAGGTGCCCAAAAACCAAATTAAGTCTTTTGATCAGGAGACTTAACAACCAAAGGGATAACTTTTGAAGGGAGTTAAGAACCCTTTTATAGTAGAGTAAAAAGAAATGTGATATTGTCTTCTCTTTCTCAATATTCTGAGAAGACTAGTGGATTGTTGTTGTTGTCAAAGCTCCCCCTGAGATGTAAAATAGTTCAGGAGAATGGAGGCTTTGCTCAGGGTGTAGGCCTTCAAGATGAGCACTTCTTCCCGTAAATATCTCTGAGTGATTGAGCTTTTGGTCTCAAATTGTATGTTGTATTGCTGGAAGAAAACTTGAAGAAGAAGAATGAAGATGAACAAGATGTTCTGTGTCTCTTTTTCTTGTTCTCAGAATGCAGATATTTTCTTCTTTTTCCTGACTCAATAAATTCTAACTGTTAGACTCTGCATGACAATCTTCTGAAAATCTTTTATATCTGATTATTTATTTTGAAATTCAAATCCTTGAAGACCTCTGCATATTTTCTGGGAATTGGAACGACTGAATATTGTCTTCAATGCATTTCCCTAACTGTCCTAGAAAATATGTTAAGTAATAACTCTATGAAAATCATTAATTAATGTTGTCATGAACATCTATATTCTTGAGAATATGAGCATTAATTATCAGAGTATTACTGCCTGAATATTTGAAATAATCTAAAATCAAATTGACTTAGACAGTCTGAGAAACTGAGACAAGATAGTCGAACAGAACCTGTATGGAGTTAGTCGAACTAAGGAAAGTTTTCATCGATCTAAGCTCCAAGTTCATCGAGCTGATAATTCTCCTTCGTCGAGCTAAGCGCCAAGATTGTCGAATTGAAAAAGCACTTGCCAAACTGAGCTCCAAGTTCGTCGAGCTGAGAAGGCACTTCGTCTTGCTAAGATCCTGAGATAAGCTCACAGTTTGTCGAGCTGAGCTAGTCTTTCGTCGAGCTCAACTCAGAGAAGGAACTCTGTGTTCGTTGATCTAAGATCGACGATCGTCGAGCTGAGTTCAGCTATCGTCGAACTCATTTTTCTGCAATATTCAAAACTTCCTTGTCTCCTAAGTCTTGAGTCTCTGAAGTCTTCTGAAGGTAGGTCTCAGTGAATTAACCTAAAGTAATTGACCTTAACCCTGGAACTAACAAATGACCCTAGAATATACATGGTGGGTCATCAATCCTAATAGTAAACCTAGCTCAAATCACAAGTTGGGTTCTAACAAAGAATCAGTTCACGAAATAGCCTACCTCACCAGATTTCACGAAACGGAGATGCATGCTGCAAATATTATTGTGAATATAACATCTACAACCAAATATTCTAAAATAATCTATTTTAGGTTGTTTCCCTTTGAGCAATTCATAGGGAGTCTTATCCTTAAGTTTATGTATTAAACTTCTATTTAGAACTTAATTTGTTGTGCTCAAAGCCTCTGCCAAAAAGGATAGGGGCAAGTAAGCATCTGCAAGTAATGTCCCTGCAGCTTCAATAAGGGTTCTATTTTTTCTTTTCTGCTACCCCATTTTGTTGAGTAGTTCTAGGAGCAGAGAAACAATGCCTTATACCTTCAATCTCACTGAATTCTTGCACAAGAAGAGATTCAAGCTTTGTACCATGATCACTTCTGATCAATGCAACTAGAGTAGAGTACTCAATCTTTATGCTCCTAAGAAAGTCTGTAAGAACTTTAAAGTTATCTGACTTGTTTCTCATAAGAAGAGATTCAAAATTTGTACCATGATCAATGAAAATATCTTTTTAGTTTCCTCACTGGTCCTTCTCCCAAGGACTAGCTGGCTATAGTCCATCTTATCCCAGATATGGTATTTAGCCGCCCCTAGATCTATACCTTGACCTATTCGTTGCACAAAAGGTAGTGAATTTACCCTTAAACAACACAAGGCCTTATCGCCACATAGAAGGTGGTAAATTATTTATAGTTACAAATGAAAATGGAAGAATATAATTAAAAAAAATTAAAGACACCCTATAATGAAGAGCTCTGGAGCAGATGAAGGATTTCCATGAACATTGTTGGACCCGGAAACTACAGTTTAATGAGGAGTTCAGACTAGAAGGGTAGCTCGCCCTTACTACTTCTATCTTAGAACATTAGCTCGATTATTCAGGGCTTATTCCACACTCATCGAGCTGGAAAACTAAAAAATAGACCCCCTAAGCTACAACAAGGAGGTCCCACCATACCCCCAAATGATCAAAAAGGACGTCCCCTCCAAAGCTAATTGAAAGAAACAGTGCCTAAACACCTAGAGGGGGGGGGGGTGAATAGGTGCACTTAATCTTTTTAACTTTTAAGGCAGAAACACTGTATTATTAGATTTGTTAATGCAATTCTCTACAGCAATTCAGCACAGATAACACAACAATCACAGAATTAATCACACGCAGAGTACACATAGATTTTATAGTGGTTCCCCAAGGTCTGGGTACATCCACTTTCCCCCTTCGCCTATCTAGTAGTGTACTAGATTCAGCCTAACTTCTCCACTTCTTCTCAGATCCTCAGATCTTACAACTCAGAACCCCAAATAGGTTCCTATAACTCAGAGTGATCCCACTCCTACAACTCAGGCACCAAGCCCTACCACTCAGTCTTCAACAAGACCTACACTCAGGCACAACAGCCCTACCTCAGCCTTCAATAAGGCCTACACTCAGAGAAATGATTCTCATACACTCAGGCTCACAAGCCCTACCTCAGCCTTTATAGATTTAGGCTTACAACTCAGATCTATACAAGATCCTACAGAAATTAGAAAATACAAAGTATTTGACCACAACTCTGATAGAGAGAGATGAGTTGACTGGCTTCTTGATGAGTTCTTGGAAGAACTTGACTGAGATCAACCTCCCTTGGCTTTCTTCAAAGCTTCTTGAATTAGAACACAGTAGGGTTGAATCTCCTGAAGATGATCTTTGATCAACTTCTATCTTGAGATTTAGATCTCAATCTGAATCTAACTTAGCAGCCCGGTTCAACAACTGCACTTCTTAGAAGGAGCTCTCTCTCTCCAACTTCTTAGATCTTCACTTGAAGGTCTTCTTCTTGTTGTGTTTTTTTCACTTCATTGATTGCTTCATTGATTCTCTTTCGATTGAAGGAATAAGCCTTTATATAAGCTTTATTCATGGTGACCGGCTGATCCGGTTTCTAACAACTTTCTAACGGCTCTGACATTAGCAGTTGACCGGTTGAAATGGCAGCTGTCAAGTCATCCAGTCACTTATTGAAATCTCTGTCACTGTCTGAAAGTGTCGAGACAGATAGTCTTTATGTGTCGACACAAATAGACCAAGTGTCGACACAAGTAGACTAAGTGTCGACACTAGCCTTCATGGTGTCGACACAACTCCTTGTGTTATTGTAATAGCTTCTCGACACTGCTTCTTCAGAATGTGTCGACACTGATCCTGTGTGTCGACACAAGTCCTTCTTCTTCAATACTAAGTTGATTTCTGCTAAGTGTCGACACAACTCCTTTGTGTCGACACATCTTCTTGTGTTGAAACTTGTTAAGTGTCGACACATCTTCTTTGTGTCGACACATGCCTTCTGTGTTGAAACTTTTGCTGAGTGTCGACACATCTCCTTTGTGTCGACACATTCTTCATGTGTTGAGACTTTGCTGTGTGTCGACACATCTCCTTTGTGTCGACACTTGTACTTAAACTTTGTTGAAGTTTGCTGAGTGTCGACACAGCCTCCTAGTGTCGACACATGTACTTGAACTTTGTTGAAGTTTGCTGAGTGTCGACAAAGCCTTCTAGTGTCGACACATGTACTTGAACTTTATTGAAGTTTGTTGAGTGTCGACATAGCCTTCTAGTGTCGACACTTTTGCTGTCGACAAAGTTTCTCTGAGTGTCGATACTGCTTCTAAGTGTCGACACTGATTATGTAGACATTTCTTCATTGTGTGTCGACACTGCCTGTATGTGTCGACACTTTCCTTCTGGTGTCGACTCTGCCTTCTTGGTGTCGACACAATTACTCCAAGTGTCGACACAGCTCCTCTAGGTGTCGACACAAGCCTTCTTAAGTGTCGACACTTTTCTTCTAGGTGTCGACACATGGACTTAGAAACTTTTCCTGCAAACATGCAGTTACTTAACCTGCACAAATAAACTCAAAGCACATCAAATACATCTTGATGTATATCATTGAGTAGGGTGTGGCTTCTTCAAATCAAGTACATATATTCCAATGTACCCAACACTAATGCTTAGTCTTTAACACCCCCTATCCATCGCATATCATATAGCAGTAGGTCTGGCCGGGGCCCGACGCCATATACCACAAACAAACCGGAAGGTTACTCAATGGAAACCATCCAACCAATCCAACATCCTGCACAGAGTCATTCTAGTGGAAGCAATTTTATTAGTTGTAATAACAAGAACCCAGCACTAGCATGAATGTCCACTAAACAAAACCAAAAGGAATGAAGTACAAATACATAAGTATTGACCTTATGGCCTTACAAAATGGTTTACTCAAATTACATGTTCTCCAAACCTCGGCACGCAGGCCAGTCATACATGAATAAAACAGGTAAACACTCCAATTATCCCTTCGAGGGCCGGCTCAGCAATTTGGGCTTCAGCCCGCTATTGACCGCTCGCTCCTACATCACCTGCAAGCAACAATCCACCATGACGGTGGCAAACAAAGGCAACGGTCAGCTATGCTGACCAAATTATAACGATCCCGCCCCCAAACTCGGGGCGGCGATGCTCCTTCCCTGCACTTTATTAGCTTAATCAAGCAGTAGAGTAATAACACTACATTATAGGCGCAGGCACGCATGGCTACATGCCCCGTGCTCTCAGGGCACATTCTCAGAGATCACGGTCAAAGTCCGCCAACTCAACACTGCCCCTTGGACGACAATATCTCGTGAGCATTTGGTCTTTCTGGCCACTGCCTAAGACCCTCTATCTATGCCAACGGTAAGTGCCAAGTAACTTTAGGTCTCTTTAACGGAACGACATAGAGCGGATATGGTTCCGCCTGACCCGTTGCTCACACCGCAACGTTAATTTAAAACATATGCGCGGGTCAAACTTTCCCGAGTCCCAAATCATTTACAAACATCACATAACCCAGTTATGTTCAAGTTGGCTCCCAGGCCCACAAGATGGCAGAACCACGCATCCGCCCAGTTTTCTGGGTGCACCTTTTAGTTAATCCCCAAGGCCCCTTGTTGCAATCTACCTCGTAGAAAACTCGAAAAACAAACATTCGCATGGAGTCTTCTCCGGCCTTTCATGCAATGCAATATCACCGATCCAGACCAACTTGTCAAGTTAGGCTTCACACATCATGCCTATATCCGTTCTCGATTACAGACTCTACATGTACACAATGGGGATTATTCATGTCTACCCGAAGGAACGCCTCAAACTCACCGCAAACTCGCGTGAGCAGGCTTCCCTATGCAAAAGAAGTAGAGCTTCACATGCTCAAGTAGAGAATCGTTACTCTAGCATTCTTTCTTAGTGCCATGGAAATATATGCGGATGAAAAGCACCGCAATCTGCTTGCCTCCGTATATCCGAAGTAGGCTCGCGATTTGGAGCTCTGAAACTCCGCCGGTAACCGGATCTAGCCTCCTTTCTACTTCCTTGCTCTCCCTTCTCTCTAGACTTTTAGAAAGAGAATAAGTGAAAGAAGTGAGGGATTTGAAACCCTCTTCCCGGGTATATCCTAGTAGGAATAACCCTCAGCCGTCAGATCCCAAAATAAGGAAACGAACGACCACGATCCGTAGCTAAAATGCAAAACCTGGGCCGAATACGGCCTGCGACACACCCGTCTCCTGGGACATGTCCCCCATTCACCATCGAAATCGATGAGTCTCGAAAAACACACGGGCACCCGACACGCCTGTGTTCGACCTGACACGCCCGTGTCAGCCAGTACAGACCTGTGTTCCTGGGCGTGTTCCTCCATCAACACGGGACCAACACCAACCCGAGACTCACACATGTCTTGGACATGCCCGTGTCCTATTTGACATGCCCGTGTCAAACCCGAACACTCCTGGGCTCCAGGCCGTGTTCACTGTCTCGACACTTCGTCGAGCACAGTTCGTCGACCACCCGACACGGCCTTGGACACGCCCGTATCCTAGTCCTTGTTCCCTGTCTTGACACATCGTCGAGCGAAAATGTCGACTTCCCGGGCAGATCATTGACACGAGCTCGACACGCCCTGAGACACGCCCGTGTCTCAGGTCGTGTTCGCTGCTCGACAATCGTCGACTCCAAAATTCATCGATCTCTCGGCCAAATCGTCGACCCAAACACGACACGCCCTGGGACACGCCCGTGTCCCAGGCCGTGTGCCCCCTGGCAAATTCCAAATTTGGCCCAAAACGGCTCCCGTCGCTCTTTTGAGTTTTGGGGCGTCACAGAGTCGGGAACTTGGAGAGCACTCGAGTACACCAAACTGTATGCCTGGAAACCACAGTGAATAGTGTGGGAACTCTCGCCAACCCGGATCAACCTAAGGATGGAAGCCATAAAAAAGGTCCTCCTCTAAAGGTGACCTTGGGGGGGTCTATTAATAGTTTTTTAAAAGTGTTCAGTGGATAACAGAATCCCGCCTTTCGGTTTTGCTAACTACAACACAAATTGGTCTGCCAATAGCAAGATTCTACTCTTTGGAGTAGCTAATGACATGCCAAAATGGGTTCCCTAGAAAAAATATATCACAAAACCTATGGGTAAGTCGAGGTCACGGTGCCCGACTTGCCTAGGAGGGGTGAGTCCCTGACATAGCTGGCACTTACTCCCCCTAGGTCGGGGTGAGTCCAGGGGTTTCCCCTACTCTCCCCTCTGACTTGCCTTGTCTAGGGTGAGTATAGGGTGATTTCCATACCCCCCTACTACGCATAGGCTAGTATCCCCTTAAATTTTTGATGCCTTGATGAGTCCACTCGATAAACATGGTGTTGTACACAATCCTCACACTTTGCATGCTTGCTTCATGTTGGGGACATTGTCCACAAGATTTCTGATTTGAGGAAGGCCTTGAGATGACAATAAAAATCTTGTATTTGATGTTTGTGTAGGTTTTGATGTGTCAGGTAAAACAAAAATATTTGACTAATATAATGTTAGGCTTATGGTCATCCAAACAGGGTTTTACCCATGTAATCCCTCAAGATGAGTGACTAGAAGCGATCATTTATCAACTGCATCATCTATAAAAAGAAGTAATTTGTCGACTGCATTGATTGTACAATTAAGTCATTTGTCAACTACATTGACTGTAAGATAACATGATATATCGACTGCATTGACTAGACTGTGACAGAATGATTTTTGCTGGATGGACTTCTTGAGTGTTGTCTGTAATAAGTTATGATCTTAAGTAGCAACATGTTGTCTACATCATTGATATAAGTACTAAAGGAGTTTATCGACTATAATAGTTGGAGCTTTACTTATAACTTTTTATCGGCCTGAAGCATGTTCTAACGACCTTATGCATTTGGTGTAGGATTCTTGACTTTTATATAAAGGGCAATGAAAATTGAACAAGTACACAATATCTACACATGCATACACCTACAAAGATTTTTGTATAGGAATTTTGCAAGTGCTCGAGACCTAGAATTCCTCCGAGTCTTCAACAACCGCAAACCGAATAGAGATATCTTCCAAGGCTCAACAGAATGACATTCTTTCTAAAGACATTTCTCTCTAGAAAAATAATTTTTGGTTTAGCCTAGTTCATTCTAAGCAAACATATCCGAGTGCTGATTAAGGAAGAAGCCTTCACAGTGCTTCTATTGAAGACTCAAGTATTATCGTTTGAGTCAAATTTTTTGTAACTTCTTTGTGATTATAGGGTCCTATTTGGATCTGAGTTTGGTGTAGGATTCCAATGGGAATCTGAGTTATAAGATCATTGTGATCTGAGGTAGGGTCTTTAAAAAAGATCTGAGTGTAGATCTCTAGGTGTAGAGATTGAGATAGGGCTGCTTTTGGCTTGAGTGTAGGATCTTATGGTTGAAGATCTGAGTTGTAGGACCTTGTGTTGAAAGTTTGAGATATGGGACTATTGTTCCTGGGTTGTACAAGTCAAGGACTTTGAGTGTAAAATCTTTTGATCTAAGTAATTTGGAGAAGTTGGCCTAAGATATCACTCTACTTGATAGGGTGAAGGGGGGAGGTGGATGCACGCATAATTGGAGAACTACTATATATCTTGGTGCATTGTGTTGTGGATGTGTTATGGTATTACATTGTTGTGCTTAATAAAAGAAACTTCAAATAAAGCATTAAATTCATAAAGCACATATTCACCCCCCCCCCCCCCTCTCTAGGTGATTAGACAACCCTTATATTTCACCTCAAGCTTGGAAAGAAAGTCCAAACCTAGGTGTATGGTGAGTGCTAGCTAAACTCAGTAGGAATCTTTTGGTGCCCCCCAATGCTTTGTATATATTGACTGGGAAGGGATAGGTGGAATCCTTCCCACTGTGTTCTCCTTTACAACAAAGATTTTATAGAGATTCTATAGTTATATAAGTTTTATTACAAAATCTTATTTTAGACTCAATAGATATTTCTTGATGGAATATGGAGACTTGTTTAAGCCAGATGAGGATTCACTTCTTTTGAGATACTCATGTAGAGGACTTTAAGAATCTACTTCTTTGAAAATTGCACTTTTTGAAGATCCTCCTCCTTGATTTTAGATGATTGAGCTTTGAATGGATCTGTAGGATGAATTGATTATTCTTCTATAGAATGAATAGATTTGCTTCAGATGCTCTTCTCCAAGGCTGAACTTCCCGATATATTATCCCTTTCAAAAATATGACAATAGAATAGCTCAAATTCGAAAATGTATCAATTATGGTTTACTATTCACGTCCTTTTCCTTTTATATGACTGAGATCCTTAATAGTTGAATCTCAGGCTGATTTTATGTCAACGATCTTTTACCCTAAAGGAAAAATCCGAATGGCCATTTCTGTGGCAGCATTAAATGTGTTAATGTCAATATAACAAGTTAATTTAAATAAAAGCTTGTCTAGTAAATTTGACATGATGTCTGGTCGAATTTCTTCATGCTCAGTGAAATTATATCTTCAGAGCTTCTTTTAGTCGGACGATGTACATCTTCTTGAATCTGACACTTCTTCATCTAGATAGTGTAATCTGGTCAAATTTGCTTTCTATTCAGTTGAATATTAATATCAAGCCAAATTCTTACTTAGTGTACATTTTTCTGAAGCTTATATTCAAAATGCCTCTAAGAGCTTCTTTTAGTCAAATAATGAACATCTAGTCAAATCTAAACTCAGAATTGTTTTTTATAAGTACCTCTTTTTCTCCCTATATGGTCGAATGGATCTAGTCGAATACTAGATATCCATTCAAATTATAGCTTGAGACAGAAGCTTATTTCTTCATATCTTCAAGATAGCTTTGAGCATTAAAGGAAAACTGGTTGAAAAGCTTTGACTGTTCTGCATGATCGTGTAGATGATCTAGATGAATTTGCACTTAAACAATTTTATGCAACCTCAACATCTACTCGAATCGTCTTGATTCATCTGCATGAGTGGTTTGATGTATGGTCAAATCTACACAAACTCTTTGCATTTGAAGTACATCAGCCCAAATTGTCTTGAATGTTCTACACAGTTAGTTAGATGTCTATTCAAATTTGTACTTAATCATTTTTTGCCTTCATAAGATATCTAATAGAATTGTTTTGACTCTTTTGCATGAATGACTAAATCATCTAGTAAAATCTGTACTTAGGCATGTTTCTGAAAACTTTCACATGATTCTTTCTTCTTATGCACATTTTGTTTGATTTTTTAATCAAATAAGTGTCTTATTATAATTCATATGCTTTGTTAATATCTACACAATTCGTCCTAATTCTTTTGCCTATTCAGTGAAATTATCTAACCATTCGACTAGATATCTTGTCAAATTTTGACTCAGACAAATTCCAATCTTCTTATACTTAATCCTTTGCACTGCCTAAAATTCTAAACTTTGATTATTGGACCTTCAAGAGTGAGAATAATGTACAAATAGTTTAGATCATAGGTCAACTTGCTATCTTACACAATGAGAGATTACATTGGCAAGACAATGTCCGAAGATACTAAGTCTAGGTATACGTTGAGATTGAACTATCATGTACCTGAAAACAACACAACAAGAGCATACACATCAAATACAAGTGTGTTCATCTATATTGCGAGGACTTCTTCAAATCAAGAACATTAAGGACAATATTCCCGACAGTTACTACCACAAACAATATATATTACTGCATGTGGTTACCTTCATTCCAAAAGAATAGCTGGAAAGGAGAATTAGAAATGAGACGTAGCGGGAGTGCAATGTATATTATGTCAATCTTTACCATGCTGCGATAGCCTCATTGCACGGTGGTAACATTAAGGCAACCCTGGGCAATCACAGTATGATTGAGAAGCCAAATGAGGCAGATCTCATTTTGGCGCTCTGAAATATCGCACTACCGCGGGCAATAGGTGTAACTGCGCATGATAATTAATGTCTATGATGACAACCCAGTCCCAAATTTAAAGAGCAGATTAAGTAGGAAATGGAAGGATGGACAATTTCTTCACGCTATAGCTGCTCCCATTGCGCCGTGGTACCCTAGACATGAAAATATCTATTTAAACAATTTGAACTTTACTTCATCTAAGACACTTTTCATAAAATTTTTATAAATTATAAGTTTTGAATAACATAATAGAATTTTAAAATTCCCTTATTTACCCTCACCCTCTAAGGCCACTTTGCGAGCAAACAAGTGATATTAGAGCTAGGTAACTCTCATTCGGTAGGCTTAACTACCTAGAGTATTAGATGTCGACCCTTAGTGAATTTATGAATAATGATGACAAATTGATAGTAATTTCTTCATTATTCAATTGAAGTCATTATGTTGAATAGAAAGATATAATAAAAATGTTCATATTTTTATTGATATTGATATGTGGAATAAGACTATAAATTTGTATATTGCACCATCAATTTTAAAGAACAAAATTGAAATTCTTAAGCCCACTGTAGGATCAAGCGCATACCCAACTGTTCCAATAGCCCTGACTATTTGGAAATGGTGCTACTTAATTTCTTAAATAAGTAGTAAAGCACCACAGATCAAGTGAAGGAATGCCAGACCAAACAATCCCCCCCGATGTCAAGCACAACCCGTTGGCTTAGAGGTGGGGTTACCACATGGCTCAAAGGTGGGGTTACCACATGTCCACAGTTGCCAATCCCGCCGGACCCACACAGGTAGAAGGGAAAAATCAGGATTTAATAGCGCCCCTCCGGTCTTGAACTTGTGACCTCCTCTGATACCAAATGTAGGATCAAGCGCATACCTAACTGTTCCAAAAGCCCAGACTATTTGGAAAGGGTGCTACTTAATTTCTTAAATAAGTAGCAGAGCGCCACAGATCAAGTGAAAGAATGTCAGACCCACACCCACAAGTGATTTTAATGAAATTGAGAAAAATTAATATATTTTAAACGCTAAAGCTATGAATTATTTATAATGTGCTATTGATAATGATATTTTCAAACTTCTTCATACTTTCAACATTGCTTTCGATATTTGAAAATTTCTTAAAAATACTTATGATTTGTCTTCCACATGTAACAAGATAAATTGAAGAATAAAAGAGTGCATTAAGTGTAGAAAGTGTGCACACATGCACCACCTCTCAAAAGGACCCTTCTACAGACAATTCTATGGCGAGCACAATGAATGTGAAAGTGAGGGATATATAGAGTTTACTCTAGTGGGGGGTGAATAGAGTATAAAAAAATGTTTAGATTTATTACGGAATTAAAATATTGATACTTATATGAAAGAGGTAAATGCACAAGAAACTATCACAGCATAATAAAAAAAGAAAACACGAGGAAACCAGACGACACAAGAAATTTTATAGTGGTTCCCCAAATCTGGGTACATCCACTCTTCTACCACCATGGTAGGAATCCACTTGGGTTTTTGATCAGGTGCCCTATCACCACAAGATCTGCTTCAGGTAGATCTAGAAACCCTTCAGGCTTTTGATCAGGTGCCTAAAAACCAATAGGTTTTTGATCAGGTGCCCTATCACCAAGGAGTTTACTTTTGAAGGGAGTAATAACCCTGTACAATAGAGGTTAAAGAAAAGTAGATGACAGTCTTCTCTTTCTCAAACACAATGAGAAGACTATGTGGATTTTTGATGATGCCAAAGCTCCCCCTAAGATATAGAGTAGATTCGGGAAGATGAAAGCTTTGTCCAGGGTGTATGTCTTCAAATTGATGTTGATTTAAGCTCTCTGTAGATTTCTGAAGCCTGAAGAAAGAAGAAGACTAGAGAGAATTTTGTGTTGAACAAGTTCTTCTTCTTCCTTGTTTCAGCAAAAGCAAGAGAACTTGAGAGCAAAAAGATTGTTTTCTAACTAACTGTGTCTGTAATTCTTGTTGTCTCTTTCTTTTTGAGTTCTCTGTCTTTGATCAGAATGACCAACGACCTGAATTTGAATTCCCAAGACAGTACTTAATTCTCTGCAAGAATTTAGGAGCCCAAACGGCTAGAATGGCTGGCAATCATAAATGCACTTCCATAACTATCTTTACAGAATATTCTGTGAATAGCATAATTAATGCTTCATTAAATACGGCTATCAGCCTTGAGAATGTCAGCATTAATTATCAGAATATATTTGCCTAAAAATAATTTAAAATAACCAAAATACTTCTAACTGATCTGAGAGAACTGATAACTGGAGGCAGCATAAAATCGTAGAGCTTAGTTTAGAGATCGTCGAACTGGGTTAAGAGATCGTCGACCTGTGAACAACTATCGTAGATCTGAGATAACTGCTGAGAAGCACAAGATCATCGACCTGAGCTCGTAGATCGTCGAGCTCAGTTCAGAGTAGAGAACTCTGAGATCGTCGATGGGAGATCGACGATCATCGAGATGAGTTCGACTAAAGTCGAACTGATGTAGATAATCCACAGAAACTTTCTGAAACTAAGTCTTAGTCCACTGCAATGCTGGTCTGGACAATCCTGACCTAAAAGGATCTAACTAAGACTAGACAAGGACCCAGGCTATACATGAGGGTCAAAAACATCATAAGAGTGAACCTAGCTCAAATCCAAACGAGGGTTCCAACAATCTCCCCCTATTTATGTGAGGTCACTCAAAAATAAAACTGAAAAGAAATAAAAATACAAAGACCATAAATATCTGTAGGGATGAAACAACATCAGTAGATATGTTATAGCAATGTATTGCACATAATCAGTTAAGCATTAAAACTGAATACAAACTATAGTTTATCAGATGAAGGACCAGATGAGGGTTTAGAAAAGATTATCTTTCTGAGTGGATCTGGTATATCCTTCTTAGAAGTCATCAGGTCTTGTCCACCAAGAGTTGTCTGAGCACTGGTCCTGGGCACAATTGCTTCTGGATGAAATGCCATATATTCAGCTGGATTGAATACTTTCTTGCTAACTTGGAGTTTGTCCAGCTCTTTTTCTCTGTAGGATGACATGGTGGTAAACCTAGATGGATCTTCTCCTTCCGCTACAGCTTTTCTTATCTGAGAGAGACCAGTCAGTTCTTGAAGCCTGGCCATCCTAAGGTTAGGATCAACTTCCTGTTCAATAGGTGGCTGATCATCTTGAGGAGGCAACATTGAAACTGCTTTGAACTGAGTGGATAGAGCCTGAAAGTTTGTTGTGCTATGATGTTTATCACTTTGAGAATAGATAGATCTTGGAGGAGCAACCACACTATACTTTCCTTTGGGCTTATGAGATTCATCATGTCTTCTGGACTGATAAGCAGCTGTCTTTTGAACCTTGGGAAGAACTTGTTATTGAGGAGGAGAGAAGGAGGGTTTCTGATAAATAACTTTCTTTATTTGCTCTGTAGAACTTTGATTTCTATGCTGCTAACTGCTTCCTTGGGAATGAGATCTGGAAGATCTATCCTGCCTTTGATATGTTCTAGAGAATGAGGAAGGCTTGGAAGATTCATTAGAAGCTTGAGGAACAGCTCCTGAAGCACCAGGATGAGGAGGAGGAGGAGGAGGACCTCTTCTGAACTTCTGAGGAGGAGGTGAGTATCTCCTACTCTTCTTCCTGGTTTTCTATTCATTTTTTGATAACCACATCCAGCTTTCCATGCCAGGGTATGGAGTAATCCCTTTCAAGATGCAGTAAGGAGTATCATTAGTATTGTCTGGCTTGGGAGCAGCCTTGGGAGCAACTTTTCTTTTCTTTGACACTTTATTTTTCTTGGAATTTTCATCCTCTGAATCATCATCCTCATCATCATCAGATGAATCAGGAGGATTGTCATATAAGTCATTTATTTCCTTCAGCTGTTTATCATAAGTCTTTTTAGCAGCTTTTTCTTTAGCTTCTTCCTGAATGTCAAGAGCAATAAGATCATCAAGAGAGGGACGAGTATTATCTTCTATGGAATAGGAAGGTCCAAGGGGACTTGGGACTTGATCAATATCCATAGAATATACTTCAGCAAGAGGAGCACAAGGCTCACAGAGATTTATTAAGCAAGTCTCTAGGGCTAAGGCCAGATTTCCTGAAGCCACTAGATCAAGCTGTGCATCAGCAATTAAGAGAGCATCAAGCTCATCCTTATCTTCTATAACAGGCATAGGCTCAACATACATAGGGGATGTCATATCTGTATAAACTGTAACTGACTGAATAACTATACAAATTTGAGCAATTGGAGCTGACTGAATCTACAAGAGTTGCTTCAGAACTAAAGGACTCATGGGTCTGGTATAACAGACCAAGGCCTTGGAAGAAGGTATCTCAATTGTAGTCCAAACTGATCTAAACATAGAGAAAGAATGCAAAAGAAATTATAAATCAATGGAGGGATGAATAAAGCAGTAACCACTAGAAATGCCAGGGATTGACACATCAGTGTCCTCATCTGACATAAGAAAATCTGAATAAGGAACTATATATGCACAAAATTCCTGAAACACTTCTTCTTCCCATGCTGCTGGAGGAGACTGAGCTGGAAGTTCTGCTGAGGCTGAACCTGCTACATCTTCATGGGACATCTCCCCCTGCCTGGTTTCAGTAAGAACTGGAATCAGGCCCTTAGATAAAGAAGGGATATAGAAAGCAGAAAGGGAAGCAGATAGAGATATAGAAAGAGAGGAGATAGATTGAGCAAGAGGTGAAAGAGCCTCTACTATCAAAGATTTTAGAGTTGGAGTGAGGAGTTCCAGAAGATGAGAGAGAAAAGAGGGATCAACATGAAGAAACTCAGTGGGAGTCTGAGTTGAGATAGAATGATGAGAGGGAGGAGGAATGAAATCAGTCATAATGTCATCCTGAATAGGGAGGTCTCTCGAAGAATTTTGTGGAGATTGTGGTGTGGAGGCTTCAATGTTGATGGGTGAATCATGTGGACAAGAAATGGATGAGTGAGGTGAGAGTAGTTCAAAATTTGGAAAGGATATGGTGTGGAGGTTTTGAGGTTCAACATTGTGAAGAGTATATGGTGACTGAGTAGGTGAAGAAAGTGGGATAACTGAGGATGAAGGAGGAGTTTGAACAACAGTGATGGGGGATGCTGGAGGTGGAGGAGGAGGAACTTCTTCATTAGGGTGAGGAGTGGCTGTTACAGCCCTTGTGTCCTCAGATATATTGGAGGAAGTTCCAGCCTTGGAGGGCTTTTGAATTGTCCTCTCCCACTTCCCAAACAGAGAGGAGTCCAACCTCTTACTTGTAATTATAGCTATGGTTGTGGAAACAAGTAGCCATGGAGCTTTCTTCTGAAGGAAGATTCCTAGAATCCTTCCTAAATAGACTTCCTTTTTACTGTTCTTTCCCTTAATCAAATCAAAGAACAAACTGGCCCAATATATGGACTTCTTATTAACTAGAGCAGACATAATGACAAACTATTGCATATATATGTTGTCATGGGCCGAATGCTTACCCAGCAGTACCTTGCCCACAATATCGACAAGGAACTTAAAACCAACAGATAAATTTTTCTTTAAGAGCTTAGATGGGATGCCCTTTGCATGACCCATCTCCATTAACATCCTGCTATACTCAGAACTATCCTGTTTCAGCACATCTGTTCCATTTTTCAACTCAAAAAATTCTGTAAGAATTGCAGGGTTTAGAATCACATGCTGTTCTGAAATGAACCCGAGCATTGAGGACTCATTTGTTGAGGAAGAGTAAACCCATTCTTTGATATATGCACCAGATAGTTTGATCCTTGTAGACATGAACTTCTTCAGACCTTGATCATCACATAACTGTAACATTTCTTGAAAAATAGGATCACAGTGACTGGTCGATTCGAAATTGATGTAGAAACCAATGTCGAACTTCATCGCTGAAAGAGCCACCACAGAAATCGCCATGGAAGACCTATAGACTCAAGAGAGAAGAGATCAAGGGCAAAGGGGAAAATAGAATATGAAAGCGCGGGATAGAGATCGAAGAGAAACCTACATATAGGTTTTTGGAATATGAAAAGATGATCTCTATCTGACGATAAAATCAAAAACGTCGATCTTATTTCAAAGATTAATTTATAAACAAATAATATCTTTGGTCTCTGATCTCAGTCGAAAATTGATAGTCGAGCATAGCTCGACGATTAATTTACTGAAAAAAGTCGTCGATCTCTGGTCGACGTTTTTTGTCTTCATGCAAAGTTATCGTCAAACTTAGGTCGATGATTTAGCTCAAGAGCTGTTCGAAGATCGTCGATCTACGTTCGACGATTTAGGAACAGATCCAAAAACTGAAGACAAAAATTAAATTAATCCTTCCCATTGATCATTTCCAACTGATTCAGGAAGAACAAGTGCTTCTTTTCATCAAGGGGTTTGGTGAAAATATCTGCTCTTTGAAAATCAGTGGGGATAAAGTCTAGATTAATTTTCTTTTTGTCTACATTATCTCTAATAAAATGATGTCTTATATCTATATGCTTTGTTTTAGAATGATTCACTGGATTATGTGCTATAGATATTGCCCTAATATTATCACAGAAAATGGTTGAATTATTTAGACTGAAACCATAATCTAAGAGTTGGTTTTGTATCCACAAAATCTGTGAACAGCAACTGCCAGCAGCCACATATTCAGCTTCAGCAGTAGATGTTGATACAGAGGTTTGCTTTTTGCAAAACCAGGATACAAGTCTATCACCCAAGAACTGGCAAATTCCTGAAGTGCTCTTTCTATCCACTCTACATCCAGCATAGTCAGCATCTGAAAATCTAGTCAACTCAAATGCTGACTCTGTTGGATACCAGAGTCCTAGATTAGGACAACCCTTTATATATCTCAAAATCCTTTTTTATGAAAATAAGATGAGATTCTTTAGGGTTCACTTGGAACCTAACACATAAATATGTAGCAAACATGATATCTGGTCTGCTTGCTGTTAGATATAGTAGGGATCCAACAATGGCCCTATACCTGGTCTGATCAATAGGTTTTCCATGTTCATCAGTGTCTAAAACAGCATTGGCAGCCATGGGAGTCTTCATAGAAGATGCATCAGCCATCCCAAACTTCTTAATAAGCTCATTAGTATATTTACATTAGGAGATGAAAATACCATCAGGAGATTGTTTCACTTGGATACCAAGGAAATAAGATAACTCTCCCATGCTTCTTATCTCAAATTTGGAATGCATTAGATTAGAAAATCTTTTGCATAATTTGGGATCAATAGAACCAAATATAATATCATCTACATATATTTGTACTAATAAAATTTTATCATGACGCAATTTTGTAAAAAGGGTTTTATCTACCATGCCTCTAGAAAAACCATGCCCTAAAAGAAAGCTGGCTAAGGTCTCATACCAATCTCTTGGAGCTTACTTAAAACCATAGAGAGCCTTATGCAGTTTGAAAATAAAAGAGGGATGAGTTGGAGAAACAAAACCTGGAGGTTGTTCAACATAGACTTCTTCTTTAAGTTCTCTATTTAAGAATGCACTTTTGACATCCATCTGATACACTGTGAATTTTTTGAATGCAGCATAGGCCAGAAAAATCCTTATAGCTTCTAGCCTGGCAACTGGAGCAAAGATCTGATCATAGTCAATTCCTTCCTCTTGCCTATATCCTTGGGCAATAAGCCTAGCCTTGTTCCTCACAATCACACCTTGGGCATCAAGCTTATTCCTGAAAACCCACTTAGTTCCAATTACTGAATAGCCTTTAGGCCTTGTAAACAAGTCCCAAACTCTACATCTTTCAAATTGATTTAGTTCCTCTTACATTGCAAAGATCCAATGGGGATCTTGCACAGCATCAGTTATGGATTGAGGCTCAATTTGAGAGAGAAAACAGGCATGCATCACATCATGGTTGAGTTGATGCCTTGTCTGTACACCTACTGACATGTCTCTAATTACTTGGGATCTAGGGTTATCCCTAAGTGTGACAAAATCAGATGGTGGAGTTGGTTCAACAACAGCAATTGGAGTGAATTCCTCTTGTGGAATTACTTCTGTTGTTGGAGGAAGTTCAGTTTCTTCCATAGTGTCTTCTTCACTGTCTTCATTTTCCTGTGGTGAAGGATGAGATATCACCTTCTAGGTGAGATTTAAGTCATCCAGCTTTTTATATAGACTTAGTACCTGCAAATGATCACTGGTAGAAGCTTCCTTCTCTTTATAAAACATGTTAGCTTCATCAAATGTAATATGTATAGACTCTTCAATTTTCAAGGATGATTAATTCAGAACCCTATATGCCTTGCTAACTTGGGAATATCCTAGAAAGATTCCCATTGTAGCTTTAGCTTCAAACTTTCTAAGATAATCTTTGTTGTTATTATGTATGTAACTGATACAACCAAAATTTCTAAAGTAGTCTATTTTAGGGTTCTTCCCTTTGAGTAATTCATAGGTAGTCTTGCCTTTAATTTTGTGTATCAAACTTTTATTCAGGATATAATTTGTTGTGCTTACAGCTTCTTCCCAGTAGGATAGAGGCATGTGAGCATCAGCAAGCAATGTGCCTGTAGTTTCAATGAGTGTTCTGTTTTTTCTTTCAACTACCCCATTTTATTGAGTAGTTCTGGGAGCAGAGAAGCAGTGCCTGATTCCTTCATTCTCACATAATTCTTGTATATGAAGAGATTCAAACTCAGTGCTATGATCACGTTTGATCAATGCAACTGGAGTAGAGTACTCAATCTTTATGTATTTTAGAAAGTCAGTAAGAACTTTGAAATTATCAGACTTCTTTCTCAAGAAGAAAATCCAAGAGAACCTAGAGAAGTCATCTACAATAACTAAAGTATAGGACTTCCCTCCCAGGCTTTGTACAATAATTGGTCCAAAAAGGTTCAAATGAAGCAGATACAAAATCCTAGGTGAATCACTCTTATTAACTGATTTAAAACTATTTTTAGTTTTCTTGCCTTCTTGACAAGCCTTGCAAAGGCTTTCCTTCTTGTAGGGGCAAGAGGGCAATCCTCTAACAAGGTTTTCCCTAGATAACCTAGAAATGTTTCTAAGATTTACATGTCCTAGCCTTTTATGCCATAAAGTATTATTATTGCTAACCTGATTAAACAAGCAGATTTCTGAACAAGCAGAATTAAAATCAACTAAGTAGATATTTCCTAACCTAATACCTGATAACACAGTATTGTTGTTTAGAGAAATATTGCATTTAGATTCAGTAAAGCATACCTCATAACCTGCATCACATAACTGACCTATGGATATCAAGTTATGTTTTAGCCCACTTACATATGCCGCTTTCCTGAAAGTGATAGCTCCAAGTGTAAATTATCCATAGCCCTCTGTCTGACCAAAGCTTGAGTCTCCAAATATAACCTTTGGACCTAGCTTTGCCTTATAGTTACTTAGATTGGCCTTGTTTCCTGTCATGTGCTTGGAAGACCCACTATCCAAATACCACTTATCCTGTATGGTAGGATAGTTCTTTATCTGCAAGGAAAAATAACTTATATATTCTGGACCCAGGTAACCTTGGGTCCTGGCTTCTTTTCATACTTAAAACTTGAAATATAAGAGTATTCAGGTTGACTTTTATAACCTAAGAGATGAAATCTCCTAGGTGGGATTATCCAGTTAGTTAAGGGATTGAAAGGTTTAGAGTTAGAATTCGTATTGAAATTTCTATTGAAATTATAGTTTTGATGAAACTGTTTTGGGTTCGATGATTTTAGTTGAGATCGTCGATCTGCGTTCGACGACCAACATTTATATCATCGATCTTGGTTCTCAGAATAATAGTGGTTATTATCTGGGTTCCACGATCGCCGATCTCGGTTCGATGATAAATAATGATATCATCGATCCCCGTTTACAGAGTGTTTAGGCTCAAGCTCTGGGTTCTGAGATCGTCGATCGTCGTTCAACGCATAATGCTGAGATCGTCGATCTTGGTTTGACGATTTTTGTTCAGACTTAACTTTTTATTTTTCTTTATTTATCTCAACTTGTTTTAAAACTTTTTTAACTATTTTAATTTGTTCTGTATTCTTCTTACCTTTTTCTGAAATAAACTTTATAGGTTGTGAAAGGTGATTTTTCAGAATAATTGGTGGTTCACTACATGATGCACCTAATCCTAACTTACTTCTATTAAGTCTAGCATTAAGTGTGCTGGTAATTTCTACTAGCTGTTTGCTTCTTCCATTCAGCGATTCCTCTAGCTATTTTGCTTTACTTAATTCAACTTTCAGAAAAGTGATTTGTTCACTATACATGTCTATTTCATTTTTCAATTTAATGTTTTCTGATACTAAACTATCATAATTAAATTGTTTATCCCTGAGAAGTTTGATTTCCTTCTCAGATCTAATCAGATTACTACACATAGATTTAAAGTCATTTTTAAAATCTTCAGAGGTAAAGTCAAAGTCTTCCAATACCTGATCACAATCTGAACATTCTTCAGATTCTTCTTCTTCTGAGACATGCCCTGAAGTATTGATGGCCATTAAGCAAATTTCTTTGGCCTTTGCTTCCTCTTCATCTTCACTAGTGCTGGAGGAAGATGATTCTTCAGTGTCACTCCATATTTCTGCAACAAACCCTCTCTCCTTCTTCTTGTGCTTGTAGGAGGATGGTTTGCTGGAGTGCTTCTTGTAGTCTTTCTCCTTTCTCCTTTCCTTATGCTTGTTTTCTGGACATTCTGGAAGAATATGTCCAGGTTTCCTGCAACCAAAACAGATAATCTCTTTAGAAGGGGTTTTGTCATACCTTGGTTTATCATCACTCCTTGATGATTTCCTTCTAAATTCTTTTCTCCCCATCTTGAAGAATCTCTTTGCAAAGAGACTCATCAACTCTTCATTTGATGGAGAAGTTTTTGATTCTTCTGAAGCTTTAAAGGCTATAATCCGCTCCTTCCTAGTTGGTGTGGCAATCTTTTGTTGCTCAGCTTCTCTTGTCTTCAGCAACTGTTCATAGGATTTCAGCTTTCCTAAGACTGATTCTGTAGTCATCTCATGTGTGTTTCTAGTCTCTCTGATAGGACAGATTCTAGAGTCCCATGAGCTAGGGAAGCAGATGATAATCTTGTCATTTATTTCTGTGACTGAGATGTCTTTGTCAAGAGTTTTCAGCTCATTAACAATGATACTGAGTTTATTGTACATCTCAGAAACTTGCTCAGTTTCTTCTTTTTAAAAATTCTCATACTAGGAGATGAGATGAGCTTTCATGTCCTTCCTTTCATCTACTGATCCTGCAACCATCTGGTTTAAGGAATCCGAGATGGCCTTAGCCGATTCACATTCAGCTACTTTTTGAAATATATCATCAGATAATGTTTGTGCCAGTATGTTCATGTCTTTTGCATCAGCAATCTTTGATTTCTTGTATGCATCATTGTAGTTTGGAGGAGGTACTACAATCATGTTTGTGGAAGTACTTGCAGGGGCAGCTGGTGGTGAAGGTACTCCTGTTAAGATAGAAGCAAAAATATCTTCAACAATAGAATTCATATAAAGCCTGATTCTTGCATTCCAGATTCCAAACTTTTGCAAGTTGCAAACTTGAGGTCTGGTGCTTGCAAAATCCTTGTACTGTACCATGGTATAACATGAAAAAAAACAGTAGATTAAACAGATATCTATTAGAGATCTTAGATTCAGGTGTTAGCCTCTACAACCTTAAAAACACACCCTCTGATAACGATTGAAAGTGAGGGATAGATAGAGTTTACTCTAGAGGGGGGGGGGTGAATAGAGTATAAAAAAATTGTTTAGATTTATTGCAGAATTAAAATATTGATACTTATATGAAAGAGTTAAATGCACAAGAAACTATCACAGCACAATAAAAAAAGAAAACACAAGGCAACCAGACGACACAAGAAATTTTATAGTGGTTCCCCAAATCTGGGTACATCCACTCTTCTACCACCCTGGTAGGAATACACTTAGGTTTTTGATCAGGTGCCTAAAAACCAATAGGTTTTTGATCAGGTGCCCTATCACCAAGGAGTTTACTTTTGAAGGGAGTAATAACCCTGTACAAGAGAGGTTAAAGAAAAGTAGATGATAGTCTTCTCTTTCTCAAAAACAATGAGAAGACTATGTGGATTTTTGATGATGCCAAAGCTCCCCCTGAGATATAGAGTAGATTCAGGAAGATGATAGCTTTGTCCAGGGTGTAGGTCTTCAGATTGATGTTGATTTGAGCTCTCTATAGATTTCTGAAGCCTGAAGAAGGAAGAAGACTAGAGAGAATTTTGTGTTGAACAAGTTCTTCTTCTTCCTTGTTTCAACAAAAGCAAGAGACCTTGAGAGCAAAAAGATTATTTTCTGACTGACTGTGTCTGTAATTCTTGTTGTCTTTTCTTTTTGAGTTCTCTGTCTTTGATCAGAATGACCAACGGCCTGAATTTGAATTCCCAAGATAGTACATAATTCTCTGCAAAAATTTAGGAGCTCAAACGGCTAGAATGGCTGGCAATCATAAATGCACTTCCATAACTGTCTTTACAGAATATTTTGTGAATACCATAATTAATGCTTCATGAAATACGGCAATCAGCCTTGAGAATGTCAGCATTAATTATCAGAATATATTTGCCTTAAAATAATTTAACATAACCAAAATACTTCTGACCGATCTGAGAGAATTGATAACTGGAGGTAGCATAAAATCGTAGAGCTTAGTTCAGAGATCGTCGACCTATGAAGAACTATCATAGATATGAGATAACTGCTGAGAAGCACAAGATCATCGACCTGAGCTCGTAGATCGTGGAGCTTAGTTCAGAGTAGAGAACTCTGAGATCATCAATGCGAGATCGACGATCGTCGAGCTGAGTTCGACTGAAGTCGATCTGATGTAGATAATCCACATGAACTTTCTGAAACTAAGTCTGAGTCCACTGCAATGTTGGTCTGGACAATCCTGACCTAAAAGGATCTAACTAAGACTAGACAAGGACCCAAGCTATATATGGGGGTCAAAAACATCCTAAGAGTGAACCTAGCATAAATCCAAACAAGGGTTCCAACAGAATGGAAGGTAAAAGGGCATTATATCTTTATACTAAAATAATGTTTCCTCTGATTGCACTGTAATCACAAAAGAATTCCTCCCTTCTTGAATCTAAGTTAATTTCTTCATCATGTATGCTTGATTTTGCTAAACAAAGTATAAAAAATTTGAAAAGTGTAAACTCTAAATTATGTTTAGAAAATACAGACTTGAAAGTAACAATTGATAAAAAAATTAAATATTTATGTGTCCGCTGTTGAATCTCATTCATGCTCTTTAGTTAATAAATTTATGCCTTTTCTTGTTTGTAATAAACTTAAAGAAAAATTCAAGGTCCTTGAAAAAGAGTTTTTTGTATTGAAAAGAGTATGGTGAACAATTGTTAAATAAAAATAATACTCTAACAAATAAACTAGATTCATTATAAATTGTTTATTCGAATGTTTTTAATGATAAAAAATCCTTTATATCTAATTAATCTAGTGATTTATGCATGGTCTCCACTAGTGTTATAAAACTTATAAAATAATGTACACCTAGTAGAAATATTTAATCATGTAAGAACATCTTACATCAAGTGCACCAAGTGATTCAAATTTGGACATATATTATCTTATTGTAAAATTAAATCTATACTTTGCACATCTCATCAAATTTAGGTTCCCAAAATTTCATTTTCTAAAACATTTAGATTAATATAGGTTGCCAAATTATGCCTTCATATACCTTGAGATTGTTGGATTGACGAGGGATATATCAGTCATGTGATGATTTGATTTCATTAAAAAAAATTATTAGATTATTACACTCTTTTTGCTCCCCTGTAAAACCTAAAACAAAAAAAACTATTTTTATTTCTTTTACTTTATGTATTTTTATTGTTTTATCATGTTTTTATTAATCCATCATGCATATTCATATATGTTCACATTTGCATGAGGTGTCACTTATTAGGTGTATTTTAACTCACACATTTCTACGATGTATTGATATGTGTACGGTTTTAATTTTCAATAGTACTGCTGGAAATAGCACTTATTGTCTAGCAATAGTTCTTTAAACTAGCAACACTATTCCCCGCCCCCAGGGTCATAATATATATAGCGAACATGGGACCGCTAAAAAATTCTTTAGAACACCAGTTACCACACGCCAAATAACTAGGGTTGGACTTTTATTTGGGAGCTTCGGGCAATCTCACTGTTGGAACACCCTATTACTAATTTGGGTCAGGATCACTATGTCTCTAGGAATCAATGCTTGACCTCCTGTATAGCTCAATAGGTCAATTAGAATTGAGGCTAAGGGTTAGAAGTCTAGGTTGGGAAGCTGCCCTCAAGACCAGGATTTTCTGTTTGGAGACTAAGTCATATCGTTGAGCTCAGCACGACGATTCGTCGAACTCCGATCGACGATCATCTAGCTCAACTTCGACAGATCGTCGAACTCCATTCGACGATCGCTGAGCTCAACTTCATCATATCGTCGAACTCAGTTAGACGATCGGTGAGCTCAGGTCGACGATTTTAACTCTGCTTTGGATCTTTATCTCTAAGCTCAGTTCGACGATCTTTGAGCTCAGATCAACGATATTTTGCTGCTATATATTTCTAGATCGCTGAGCTCAGCTCGACGATAGCATAGCTCAGTTCGACGTTTTCAGATAACTTCAAGGATGTTTCTAGATTCAAATTCAAATCAGTTAAGGAGTTATTCTGCAATTAATTCAGAGATTTCCTAGCCGTTTTCATTCATTTCTAGACCAAGTTTCAAGGAATATTTCTATGGACTTTCCTCCAGAAGAGATTTTACAATTAAGGATGCAATTAATGCAGATCAACGACTATTCTTCTCAGTGAGAATGTTTTGTTCAGTACCAGAGAATAAAAGAGAAGAATTTTTTGAATCTGATACAGTTTTATAGACACACAGAAATATTCCTGTAATCTTCAACTAAATATTCTGTCTCAAGGAATTCTCAAGAACACACATCCAAGGAGATCAAGCTCTCTCAAAAATCTTCAGATCTCTCTAGTTTTCAAGTGTTCAAGGCCAACATATTTCAAGACTCCAGACATTCAACATTTCAGCTATTGCTGAAATCATCTATTGCTGGAGTTCAATCTTTGAAGGCCTATCACCCTCAGCAAAGCTTTTCTTCCTGAAGATCTCAAGGATTCAGGGGGAGCTTTGACATCAACAATCCACATAGTCTTCTCAGTTGTTTGAGAAAGAGAAGACTTCCATCACTCTCTCACCCCCTCTCTGTAAAGGGTTTCTCAAACTCCCTTCAAAAATTTGAGCTTGGTTTTTGAGCACCTTGTCAAAAGCTCATTGGTGGCAAGACACCTGATCAAAAAATCTGATTTGGTTTTTGAGCACCTTATCAAAAGCTCATTGGTGCCCAGGACACCTGATCAACTCATCCTGCAGTGGATTCCTACCTAGGGTGGTAGAAGAGTGGATGTACCCAAGTTTAGGGGAACCACTATATTTCCTTGTGTCTTCTGGTCTTGCTTGTCTTTATGTTTGTTTCTGGCCTTAATTTTTCTGTGATTAGCTTTTCATTAACTTAGTTCTGTGATTAGATTTATTACTGCTTCCCTGCTCACTCTTATTACAACAATTGTTATAAAAAGTTTCAATGCACCATATACTCTATTCACCCCCCCCTCTAGAGTATATCAGATCTAACTGCACTTTCAATTGGTATAAAAGCGAGGTTGGTTAAACATACCATACCTGATTGGTTGTACAGGCTAACACCTGAACCCAAAGATCCCAAGTTAGATCTGCTTTCTTTTGTATTTTATTATTAGATTTTGTTTTCACAAATCGTGGCCCAAAACAAAGATTATGCTAGCACCAGACCTCCAGTGTGTAATCTATCCAAGTTTGCACTTTGGAAAGCAAGGATCAGACTGTACATGAATTCTATTGATGAAGATATCTTTAACTCTGTTTTGACAGTGTGTCCAAGACCCCCAGAGAACACAAGTATAAATGCTGTTCCACCTCCATCAGGAACAGATGCTGATATCAAGAGATGAAAGGTAGCTGATGCCAAGGCTATGAATATCTTGGCCCAGACAATGTCTGATGACATATTTCAAAAAGTGGCTGAATGCAATTCAGTTAAGGAAATTTGGGACAAACTTTCTGAAATAGTCTCAGGCTCAGCTGATGAGAGGAAGGATAGGAGATCCCATCTCATCTCTCAATATAAGAACTTCAAGAAGGGAGAAACTGAGTCAGTGGGAGACATGTACAACAGGCTAAGTCTAATTGTTAGTGAACTCAGGACATTGGACAAAGAGATCTCTCTAACTGAACTCAATGACAAGATTCTAATGTGCTTCCCTCGCACTTGGGATTCAAGAATCTGGACAATTAAGGATGCCAGAAGTCTGAATGAGATCACCACTGAAGCTCTA
This sequence comes from Platanthera guangdongensis, assembly GCA_039583875.1. NCBI lineage: Eukaryota > Viridiplantae > Streptophyta > Magnoliopsida > Asparagales > Orchidaceae > Platanthera > Platanthera guangdongensis. Next base: position 115,512,761 of record CM077154.1, read on the forward strand.
TTGGGTAAGCTCAAATCTTATGAGCTACTCATCAAAAATAGAGAGGAAGAATAGAAGGCTGCCTCACCAGCCACAAGAAAAGAGAAGACCATAGCCTTCAAGGCAACTGAAGATCATACTGAAGACAAAGCCACATGCAATGATGAACTACTCAGTCTGTTGGCCAAAAGATTTTACAAGATGGCAAGAAAGGACTTCAGAAGGAGATCATACAAGGAACATGATAAGCCAAGGTATGACAAGTCCATTAATAATAATAATAATAAAGACATTATTTGCTTTGGTTGCAGGAAACCAGGGCACATAGTTCCTGAATGTCCAGAGAACAAAAACAAGGACAGAAGGTACAAGAAAGAAAGAAGAAAGGAAAAAGACTCCAAAAGGAATGGCAATGGCAAACCCTCATCAAGCAAAAACAAACATACAAGAAAAGGGTTTGTTGCTGAATCCTGGAGTGAGACTGAAGAAGAGTCAGAAGCCTCATCCAGTTCCAGTGATGATGAGGATGATGCAGAAGAAAAAGAGTTCTGCATGATGGCAATCAGTGCCTCACAGCATAATTCAGAAGAAGAGGAGTCAGAGTCAGATTCAGAGACTCAACCTGAAGAAGATCAGGTAATCAGTTCTTTTGATTTTAGTTCAGAGGATTTTAAATCTGAATTTAAAGCACTGTGTTTAGACCTGATAAAGTCTGAGAAAGAAATTATCTCTCTCAGAAATCAAGTATCTGAACACAATACTTTAAAGTCAGAAAACCTCAAACTCTCTCAGGAGTTGGAGTGCTGTATGGAATAGATAGCTTCACTGAAAAGTGAGCTCTCTGAGGCCAAGAAGCTTGAAGAATCCCTTAATGGGAGAAGCATCAAGTTGATGGACATCACAAGCACAATGAACTCCAGATTCAATAGTACACTGGGCTTGGGTGCTTCATCCAGCCAACCCATAGTTCTAATAACTCCAATCAAATTCATTTCTGACAAAGGAAAGGGAGTTGTAGAGGTTGCTAGGAAAAATTGTAATCTGCCCCAGAAAACTAAGTCCAAGCAGAAATCGTCGAACGGAGATCGTCGATCGCCAAATGGAGATCGACGATCGCCGAACGCAGATCGAGGATCTCAGGCAAAATTGTCGAACGCAGCTCGACGATCTCAAGTACCTGATCTCACCCATAGTCGACCGTCGAACGGAGCTTGACAATCTGACCCAAGATCGTCGAACGCAGCTCCAAGATCGTCGAACAGAGGTCAGAGCTCTGGAAAATTTTTCAAGGGCAAATCAAAATTGAATCCTAAGGGTCCTTCATCACAAATCTTTAACCCTTATACTGAATGGATTATACCTCTAAGGAGATATCATCCTGAAGGTTATAAGAGTCAACCTGGGATGTCTTTCATTTCAGAATTTAAAGGTTATCAACCTAGGCCCAAGGTAAACTGGGTCAAATACAAATGAATTGTCTTATGTGCAGCTGAAGACCTATCCAACATCTAACCAGCAGTGGTACTTGGATAGTGGGTGCTCTAAGCACATGACAGGGAACAAGGACAACCTCACATCCTTCAGAGCCAAGCTTGGACCCAAAGTTATCTTTGGTGATTCATACTTTGGACAGACTAAAGGATATGGTGCAGTCAAGATTGGATCAGTAACTTTCAAGAAGGTAGCTTATGTGGAAGGACTGAAGCACAACCTAATTAGCATCAGTCAGCTGTGTGATGAAGGCTACCAGGTGACCTTCAGCAAAGCCTTATGCAAAATCAAGTCAGAGGACAACACAACTGTGTTGACAGGTAAAAGGAAAGGTAACATCTATCTAGTAGATTTTCTTTCAACTGATGTAGATATTTGCTTGTTTAATTCTGTTTGTAGACCAAATATTTTATGGCATAAGAGATTAGGACACCTAAACCTTAGAACTATTGCTAGGCTATCCAAGGACAACCTTATTAGAGGACTACCTTCTGGCCCGTACAAGAAGGAAGGACTCTGCAGGGCTTGTCAATTAGGCAAGCAAACTAAAAATAGCTTTAAGTCACTTAATAAGAGTGATTCACCTAGGATATTGTATCTGTTACACATGGATCTCTTTGGACCCATCACAGTACAAAGCCTAGGAGGGAAATCCTACACTTTAGTAGTTGTAGATGACTTCTCTAGATTCACTTGGGTGTTCTTTCTAAGGAAGAAGTCTGATAACTTTAAGTGTCTGACAGAGTTTCTCAAATGTATACAGATTGAGTTCAATACTCACATTGCCCTGATCAGAAGTGATCATGGGACAGAGTTTGATTCTCTTCTTATGCAAGAGTTCTGTCAGAGTGAAGGGATCATGCATACTTTCTCAGCTCCTAGAACTCCTCAACAAAATGGGGTAGCTGAAAGGAAAAATAGAACCCTTATTGAATCTGCCACTACATTGTTGTCAGATGCTCATCTACCTCTATCCTTTTGGGTAGAGGTAGTGAACACCTCCAACTATGTGCTGAATAGAAGTTTGATACATAAACTAAAGGGAAAGACTCCCTATGAATTACTCAAAGGGAAGAAACCTAAAGTTGACTATTTTAGAGTCTTTGGTTGTATTTGCTATATTCATAATAATGACAAGAAATATTTAGCAAAATTTCAAGCCAAAGCTGATGAAGGAGTGTTTTTGGGATACTCCATGATCAGCAAGGTTTATAGGGTCTATAATAAATCATCTTTAAAAATTGAGGAATCTGTTCATATATCATTTGATGAATCTAACATGTCTTTCAAGGAGAAGATTTCTTCTACCATAGAACCCTTGCAGGAACAGTCTCTGGTTGAAGACCTGAACAAGTTACAGGTTACTCAAGAGGATGAAAGCAGTGAAGATGAAGGAAATGCTCAACATATTGAAGAACAACTTGAAGAGCCAGTTGTTGTACCACAAGTGGAAACAACAACACAGGTTGGTGAACAATCAACACCCCCTGGTTATTTAGTAACATCAAGAGACCATCCAATTTCCCAAATAATTGGAGACATCTCAGCTGGTGTGCAAACTAGAAATCAGGTCAACCAAAACCTGTTGCACACCTGCTTCCTATCTCAAATTGAACCTCGGTCCATTGAAGATGCAGAGAAAGATCCACACTGGATCATTGCAATGCAAGAGGAGTTGCATCAATTTGAGAGAAACAAAGTATGGGAACTAGTGCCAAAGCCTAAGGATCATTCCATTGTTGGAACAAAATGGGTATTCAGAAACAAACTGGATGATCAAGGAGTAATTATAAGGAACAAGGCAAGGCTAGTTGCTCACGGATACTCTCAAGAAGAAGGAATAGACTACGACCAGACTTTTGCACCAGTTGCAAGATTGGAATCCATCAGAATATTTTTAGCTTATGCAGCACACAAAGGCTTCAAGGTATATCAGATGGATGTCAAAAGTGCATTTCTCAATGGAGACATCAAAGAGGAAGTATATGTTAGACAACCTCCATGTTTTATCTCTCCTACTTTTCCTGATTATGTTTTTAGATTGAAGAAAGCATTATATGGTCTCAAGCAAGCTCCTAAAGCATGGTATGAGACCCTAGCATGCTTTCTCTTGGAAAATGGTTTTATAAGGGGTAGAGTAGACCAAACTCTTTTCATTAGAACCCATAAGTCCCATACCCTACTAGTACAAATTTATGTAGACGATATTATTTTTGGTTCTACTGACTCCAAATTATGTAGAAGGTTTTCTAACCTGATGCATTCTAAATTTGAGATGAGTAGCATGGGTGAGCTATCCTTCTTCCTAGGATTGCAAGTCAAACAGCATGCTGAAGGCATCTTCATTTCTCAGACCATGTATGCAAATGAACTGGTTAAGAAATTTGGCATGTCTGAAGCATCTTGTATGAAAACACCCATGCCTACTGATGCTATATTGGATGCTGATGAACATGGGAAACCTGTTGATCAGACAACATATAGAGCAATGATTGGCTCTTTACTGTATCTTACAGCTAGTAGACCAGATATAATGTTTGTTACATGTATATGTGCTAGGTTCCAAGTAAGCCCTAGAGAGTCACACCTAACACTAGTAAAGAGGATTCTCAGGTATGTTAAAAGTTGTCCAAATCTAGGTCTCTGGTATCCAAAAGATTCAGCATTTGATTTAACTGGATTCTCTGATGCTGACTATGCTGGATGCAGAATTGACAGGAAAAGCACCAGTGGAACTTGTCAGTTCCTTGGTGACAGACTTGTCACTTGGTTTTGTAAGAAATAAACATCTGTGTCAACTTCAACTGCTGAAGCTGAATATATGGCTGCAGGCAGTTGTTGTTCACAAATCTTGTGGATTCAAAACCAACTCCTAGACTATGGCTACAACTTAGAGAAGTCTAAAATCTTTTGTGATAACACCAGTGCTATTTCTATAGCTCAAAATCCAGTCCTCCATAGTAGGACAAAACACATAGAGATTAAGCATCATTTCTTAAGGGATAATGTTGAAAAGAATAAAATTGAACTACAATATATCCCAACTGATTTACAAATGGGAGATATTTTCACCAAGCCATTGGATGAAAAGAAACACACCTTCTTCCTAAATCAGTTAGGAATGTTAGATGGAGGAAGTCTTAAATAATATCCAAGATTTTGAAAGCTTAAAAATTGACCAAGACTAGGCAAACATTCTGATTTTTCTTAGTGTCTAGAGTTTTTCTGATCTCTGAACTGCGCTCGACGATTTGCCCCAAGATCGTCGAACGGAGATCGACGATTTCTGCAATCGTCGAACTGAGTTCAGCGTCTCTCAGATAGTATGAACTATCTCTTCCGGTCAACGATCGTCGAACGGCGCTCGACGATTTTGTTCTCTGAACGATCGTCGAACGGAGCTCGACGCTCTCCAATATCGTCGAACGGAGATCGACGATGTTGAAGACTCTTCAGATTCCTTTAGTAGCCTCGATCGTCGAACTGAGTTCAACGATCTTTCCATTTCTGCGTCGAACCATAATATAAAATTCATTTTTCGTCGTCGTTCTCCTTTGCGCTTTCGATTTCTCTACAAGAATTTTCTTTCCCTCCAAACAGTTCTGCACTTGGTCATTTTGTTTGTTGAATTTTTGCAGGTACCCATGGCTGTGTCTGTTGCTGTTCTTGCTGCCATGAAGTTTGATGCTGGTTTTGACATTGACATGGAATCATTCAGCACAACTGACCAGGCTTTTCAAGATATTTTGGGATTATTCAAAGACCAGAACCTGACTGCCCTTATGACCACAAGGATCAAGCTGGCATCTGATGAGATAAAGGAATGGGTCTATACTGCCCACAATCAAGATAACAACACCATTGTTGGGTCTATATCTGGAACTCAGGTACCCTTAACCCCAGCAATTTTAACAGAAGTTTTTGAGTTGAGAAATGGTGAAGATACTGCTGACCTGTCTGGAGAAGAGTATTCTGACCTGCTTGCCAGAATGGGTCATTCAGAGGCCAACACTAGCAAGCTCTTCAAAAGGAACCTTTCTGTGGAATACAGATTTATGGCAGATGTTGTTGGGAAAGTGCAACTGGCTAAGCACTCTGCCCATGATACAATCTCAAGGTATCAGCTCTGCCTCATGGGAGCCCTTGTAGATAAGAATAATCTGAATTGGGGAGACGTCTTCTTTGACCTTATCAAGAAGAAAATCAACAAAAGTTTTGTAAACTTTGGAAGGATCATTGGGGTGTTTCTGCAGCACAGGTGCCCTGCCTTACTGGTCTCCTTTGGAATCCACATCAATGCTTCCAAGAGACTGTCTAGTGCCCTCTTTGGAAAGTGGGACAGATAAATCAGCAAGCCCAGCAGGCCCTCCTCCAGCACTCCTTCAGGCACAAGAACTCTAAGAGTCACTTCTCCATAGGTATCTGCCCCTGCAGATGACCTGCCTGCTGTTGTTGCCTCTCCTCCTCCTCCTCCAATTCCATCCCTTCCCATACCATCTACCATTCCAGCTCCATCCACCATCATCATATCCAGCCCCTCTCCAACATCCACACCATCTCCAGTACCTATTCTACCAACACCAGAAGACCACTTCCATCCCTTATTCTCCAACCCTCCACCAGATGTCACTTAATCACCCTCCATTCCATCCTTCACCCTCATTGATGATTCCTTTATGGATGACTCTCCATCCTCTCCTCCTGAGCTACCCTCATCCTCCACTTCCTATCAAGACCTTCTACAAGAAATTATTGACCAACCAACATTCACCCCATCTATCTCAATCCCACTGTCCTCCATCTCCACCTTACCAACCCCTCAGCCATCCCTTCCTCCATTCACCAGCTATCCACTACCCTCACCATCAGCTGCTCCTCCATCTTCTACCTCTGCTCCAGTCACCCTTGAGCAAGTAGACATCTCAGCCCTTGCTGACAGGTTGTATGAACTGCTAGCCCCCAGGCTCTCTCTTCTGTTGGAGACCTCCTTGGCTCCACTACACCTGTCAGTGGCAGCTCTCTCTGTCAGGCTCTCTTCCCTATTCCCTCAGGCAGCCCCTACAGCAGTGTGCCTTGATCCAGACTTGTCTGAATCTAGGCAGGGGGAGATGCCCTATGAAGTGAGCCTTCATGCTGCTGTTGCTGCTGTTTCTGTCAGCCTGTCTGCTACTACTTCTGCTGTTATTGCTGCTTCTTCATCTTCTGCTCTTGCTGCTGTTGCTGTGCCTCAAGCACAAAGTCCTCCTGCTGCAGTCCTTGCAATAGACCTCAGGTCTTTGCTATCAAATTTTGATCAGTTTTACTTCAGCTGTCTGCCAGAGGTCAATGTTGTCCAGCCTCCAGAGGATCTATCCAAGGCACTTGTGCCATTTTCTTGCTGTGACCCAAGTATTATCACCTGCTTTGTCAACTCAGTGTATGCTGCTGCTTCTTTTGAAGAAAGCATTATTGTTGCTTCTGATATTATTGCCCCTACTGCTGCTGAACTTTCTGATATTGCTGGTGAAGTTTCTGTCATTACTGATGAACCAATTTCCAAGGAAATTCTTATGTCAGAGGCACCTGAATTTGAGCCTTCTGCAGCTTCTGATGATATTCCTGCTGTTGATGCTGTTGTTAGTGAATCTGTTGTTACTGTTGTTGTCACTTCTCCAGTATCTGTTGCTGCTGTTATTACTGCTTCTACTCCAATTGCAACACCTTCAATATCTGCTGCTATCACTGCTGCTACTACTTCAACACCTACTGCTACAACCTCTGCCTCATCTGCTTCTGTACAGCTCAAGAAGGATCTAATGAAGAAAATAGATGCTCTTTATGATGACCAGAGTTCTGAAAGTGATGAATTTAGAACAGACTCTGATGACTCTTCTGCTACCATTGCTAGGAAAAGAAAGGCAAGGAGCAAAGCTATGAAGAGAGTACCTCCTGCTAAAGTCAAAGACAATAATGATATTCCATACTACATTCTACATGACTGCCCTATTACTGAGCACTAGATGCAGTACTCCAAGAATCAGCTGAAGGCAATGAAAAAGAAGAGAAAATATGATAAGGGTTCCTCCCAATTCCAACACTCTCATCCTCCTCCACCACCTCCTCCTGATGCAGGTGCAGGTGGAAGAGCTGCAGCTCAACCCCCAGCCAGAAGTCAGGCCCCCTATCAGCCTCATGCCAGATCTTACCATAGGGAAAGCCAATCCAGGGGTTCTCATTCTAATAGAGGAGGATACAGAGGAAATCAAAGAGATCTTCAAGTCTACTCCAAAGGTTACTCAAGGCAACACCCATATTCTAGGGGAGGATAAATTTCAACTGATACAACATCTAGTCCTTTCCCTTATAAGCTGAAAGAAACTATGTCTTCCAGGCCTTCTCAAGACAATCCCTCTAACAGATATGAGCCACCTGTACCTTTTGAGGATCCTGAGAACAATCCAGCTGCTTGGACTGCCAGATTAAAAGAACTAGCTGTACTAGATCAGATCAAAAAGGCTAGAGAGCAAGGAAAAGATTCCTCCAACATCTCAACAATGTCTGAACAGAGACAGAAAGAGCTACAAAGATATGCATCAAGTAAATTCTTTGATTCTGACAGGTATATGGAATTGCATCCTGAAGCTGTAGTTCCCAGGCCTAAAAAGCAAACATATTTAGGTGCAGCAGATGATACCAGATCAAACAAAGAAGCCCTCAATCCTAATAGAGAGATCAAACTTGTTAAGGACAAGGAAAAGAAATGATAATGTAAGGTGACATTCTCTGTGATTTCTGATTACTATCTGGATGCTATATATCTCTGTGGTTCTGCAATGTCTAGCTTGTTGCTTTTCTGTTTTGCTGCTTGTATGTTGTTATTTTAATTTTTCCAAAGTTTGTAAATAGTAATCCTAACCCAAATAGGGGGAGATTGTTGGAACACCCTATTACTAATTTGGGTCAGGATCACTATGTCTCTAGGAATCAATGCTTGACCTCCTGTATAGCTCAATAGGTCAATTAGAATTGAGTCTAAGGGATAGAAGTCTAGGTTGGGAAGCTGCCCTCAAGACCAGGATTTTCTGTTTGGAGACTAAGTCATATCGTCGAGCTCAGCACGACGATTCGTCGAACTCCGATCGACGATCGTCTAGCTCAACTTCGACAGATCGTCGAACTCCATTCGACGATCGCTGAGCTCAACTTCATCATATCGTCGAACTCAGTTCGACGATCGGTGAGCTCAGGTCGACGATTTTGACTCTGCTTTGGATCTTTATCTCTGAGCTCAGTTCGACGATCTTTGAGCTCAGATAGACGATATTTTGCTGCAATATATTTCTAGATCGCTGAGCTCAACTCGACGATAGCAGAGCTCAGTTCGACGTTTTCAGATAACTTCAAGGATGTTTCTAGATTCAAATTCAAATCAGTTAAGGAGTTATTCTGCAATTAATTCAGAGATTTCCTAGCCATTTTCATTCATTTCTGGACCAAGTTTCAAGGAATATTTCTATGGACTTTCCTCCAGAAGAGATTTTGCAATTAAGGATGCAATTAATGCAGATCAACGACTATTCTTCTCAGTGAGAATGTTTTGTTCAGTACCAGAGAATAAAAGAGAAGAATTTTTTGAATCTCATACAGTTTTACAGACACACAGAAATATTCCTATAATCTTCAACAAAATATTCTGTCTCAAGGAATTTTCAAGAACACACATCCAAAGAGATCAAGCTCTCTCAAAAATCTTCAGATCTCTCTAGTTTTCAAGTGTTCAAGGCCAACATATTTGAAGACTCCAGACATTCAACATTTCAGCTATTGCTGAAATCATCTATTGCTGGAGTTCAATCTTTGAAGGCCTATCACCCTCAGCAAAGCTTTTCTTCTTGAAGATCTCGAGGATTCAGGGGGAGCTTTGACATCAACAATCCACATAGTCTTCTCAGTTGTTTGAGAAAGAGAAGACTTCCATCACTCTCTCACCCCCTCTCTGTAAAGGGTTTCTGAAACTCCCTTCAAAAGTTTGTGCTTGGTTTTTGAGCACCTTGTCAAAAGCTCATTGGTGGCAAGACACCTGATCAAAAAATCTGATTTGGTTTTTGAGCACCTTATCAAAAGCTCATTGGTGCCCAGGACACCTGATCAACTCATCCTGCAGTGGATTCCTACCTAGGGTGGTAGAAGAGTGGATGTACCCAAGTTTAGGGGAACCACTATATTTCCTTGTGTCTTCTGGTCTTGCTTGTCTTTATGTTTGTTTCTGGCCTTGATTTTTCTGTGATTAGCTTTTCATTAACTTAGTTCTGTGATTAGATTTATTACTGCTTCCCTGCTCACTCTTATTATAACAATTGTTGTAAAAAGTTTCAAAGCACCATATACTCTATTCACCCCCCCCCCCCTCTAGAGTATATCAGATCTAGCTGCACTTTCACTCACAAAGAGCTCGAATTGTGTACAATCCTGTATTTGGCGAGTGGGCCCCGTAGATAGGGTCAAGGTCGGCAACGGTTGACCTGTCTTGGTGAGTCGAGTAGGCGAGTGGTTGGATCTCTCCCCCAGCTAGCGCATTTCGTAGGACGAGAGCAAGCAAGGGGAGAGTGGATTGTTTTGGCCTTCACTCGCCCCAAATCAAGGCGAGTTGCGAGTGCGAGCCTTGCGAAGCACTCACCATCTCCAGCGAGTGATTGGCTCGTCTGGGATCATTCTTCTAGGAAACCAAAAGTTGTTATGCTAGTAGCCCCTCCAAACAGCGGAGTTTTGCTGTTGCAAGACCACTTTGGGTCGTCGATAGCAAAATCAAAATGTAGGATTTCTCTATTTGCAGGCCAGGCTTGGAAAAATATAAATAGACCACATGGGCACCTTTGGAGAGGATCCTTTTCTTTTCCTTCTTCCTCCTCTGACTAGCTAGTTTGGTTGGCTTTCAGTGCCCTTCAAGGTGCTCAACTCAGGATTGGTTAGGAACGAGAATTTCTCTTTGATATTTTGGGTGTGCGGTGGGTCCTCCGCGCTATAGCTCAGGGTCTGTTCCTTAGTCACAAGACATCGGCCTTCTGTTCTTAGTTGGAGAAGTAAGTGTAGGTTACCCCCCTTTGAGTCTGAATTCCTCTTGGGTCCGAGATCTGGTTTCAACAAAGTTGATACTCGATCGAATGTTTGTCTTTTATTATTTTATTTCTCAAAATAAAATGGGGGTATATCTTGAGATTGTTGGATTGATGAGGGATATATCGGTCATGTAATAATTAGATTTCATTAAAAATGATTATTAGATTATGACACTCTCTTTGCTCCCCGGTAAAACATAAAATAAAAATAACTATTTTTATTTCTTTTATTGGATTTCATTAAAAATAAATTAGGGCGACACTTTGGTGGGTTTCATTAAAAATAATTTAGGGGTACCCTAATTTTCCGTCAATAAGATAATAACAATTCGCTCGAAGTAGAAGTACTCAGCAGCCCCGAGTCTAATACGAGTTTGATTTTAAAAAATCCTATACTACTCTCAATAAGTTACACTTGTTCTTATCATTTGAGGTCTGAATTTCACCCCATCATCTTTCCCTGCATGCAACCTCCAAAAATAAGGGTTGTCCGCTTACAAGGTGCGGTAAAATATATTAAGTGCAAGAAGCGGAATGGTCTACGAGGCTTCTGGAATGATCGACGAGTACTTAGGTGGGCACAACTCAGGTGGTATGCGAGTACGCCAAGGCTGGGATATGGGTGGCCAACAAGATCATCTGGCATGAATGGGAAGTAAGTAGTATCAACCCCATTGCGGACAACGAATATGGCGTAATTTAGGCAAATAATTAATAAGAAATATATATTCAATAGGTTCCGCCATTGAATATTTTATAAGGTTCTAATATTATGAATTTTGCACTGTTTTGTTAAGGGAGGCCGCAAAATAAGGTTCTTCATTAAATATCCAATGAGAGGACGTGATAGGAAGATTCTCACATCACTACCCAACACTAAAACCAGTTCCAATTAATATTAAGGTTCTCTTTCCAAGCATAAATATGTGATAAAGACTTGCTCATCACATTAAACCAGAATGTTTCAACTAATACTGTAAAACCCAATTTAGCGACTCCAGTCCAGACTGCGACCAAATAGGATAGGGCGAGCCCACCAAGGAAAATTAGATCAGTTGAGGCGACCTCACGACTCGCCAGGAGCAACTAGGAGCCGGGCCCCATCAGCCCGGCGCCGGCTCACCGAACGAGACCCCGGGTAAGGCGAGTCGAACCCCGCCTTCATTGTGAACTCGCCTCGATACAGTGGTTGGAACACAAACATCGGGATTCCACTATCTGTAGAACAATCGGGGGTGCCGATAGAAGGATTCGAAAGGCAGAGGCCGCTCTTAGTAGACCAAAACGATGATTTTACCCTTGTTTTGGGGTTTGCCTATACATAAACCCCGAAAGAACCTTGGAGAGGCGGATTCAGACTCTTAGAGGTCGGGATTTTATTGAGCTCCCGCTCTGTCATCCATGGTACCGAGCACAGCTTTTGGCTTTGGGAGGGGAAGATGCGAAGCACGCTTCCGGGTGAGTGGCGGGACCTTCTCGCTGATGCTCAACGGGTCTGAGAGTAGGCATCAATCCATCAACTAGAGGGGGTTGACTACGAGCATGAATTGACCTGTCATGGACACCCGAAGACAGACTAAGTGATTGGCCCGCGAACAGACTCTTACTGTGGTTGGTTTAGTGAGTCGATCGCCGCGGGCTTGCTAGGGTAGGCAAGTGCACCTATCACAAGTAGTACTTGATATTCGGGAGAATACCGAGGTCGTATTATTCCCGGGAAGGGGTTGATTACCCCTACTGCTCCGAAAACACTATTATTTTACCGAAATAGTAAGTTGAGGGTTTTAATAAAAATAGGACGAAAATAGATTTAAGAAAATAGTCGATGAAGAGATAACTCCCGGTATCGAATTACGTTAGGATTAAAAATAGATTTGAATAACTAGAGATCTAAAGTTTCAATTTAATTAAAGCGGAAACTTTGCCGTGGAGATTCAAAATAATGAGCTCACCTATCTCTAGGAATATCGCTCACCTAGACATTAAGGCTATTCGACCTATCTCTCGTCCGACGAATGATTCCCCTTAATGCCCGCAGTATGCTAAGAACCCCGCTATTGGGTGGGGAACCCAATCCGGTAGAGTTAGCGCGCCTCCTCTCTCGAGGGTTAGTGCGGAACTCTATTTACCCAGGGGTGATCTGTCTATACACACGGCCTCTCGGCAAGCTAGCGTATGGATAACGAAAATAGAGCCCACACATCGATATGTGGTTCTACGCGTCGTTAACCAGGGGTAAACCTTAAGTTTTTTAATTAAATCGAAAAATTAGACATTTGATTATTTAAAATATTTTATATCCCAAAGCTCTTCGATACCGAGAGCTAAAAGCAATTAGTCACTCATCGGAATGGGGATAGCTTATATGTTTGGTTATGCGAGCGTTCTAAACTATTCGTTGAAAGGTTATAAAGAAAATAAGAAGAAAAGTAAAATACCCTAACATTAGAAAAGTTATTACAAATAAACACACCCACACTCATTCAAACATATAACAAAAGACAGAAATAAAACTAAGTTACACATAAAAGAAAATTGCATAATTTAAATTTGCAGGTCCCACTCAAACGAGTGTGGGCGGGAAATAAAAGATGAAAATTGCAAGTCCTACTCAAACGAGTAGGACTGAAATGAAAGCGAGTCCTACTCAAACAAGTACGAGAAAATAAATGCGATTACAGGGCTTTCTTAAATATTTACATCAAAATAAAGTCCGACCATTTAACTCCTAGCGAGTAGGCGAAAAATCAAATCCAGCCATTTAACTCAAGTGAGTAGGCGGAAAAATAAAGAATGAAAATTACAAGTCCTACTCAAACGAGTAGGACTGAAAATACAGTTCAGCCATTTAACTCAAGTGAGTAGGCGGAAAATCAAATCCTATAAACACTTGCTTGAATAAAATCCAGCCATTTAACTCAAATGAGTACACGGAAAAATAAAAACAACACACGCACTCTACTTGAATAAAATCCTGCCAACTACCTCAAATGAGTAGGAGGAAAAATAAAAACAACACACGCACTGTACTTGAAAGTAACTACTCACGCACTCGACATAAATAAACACACACACACACACACTTACATAAATTAACTTAGGAGCGGAAAAATATCTCATACACACACACACTCGTGCTAAAATAATTGAGAAAAACAAAGTTATTGAAAAACTAAAATGACTGCATTTCTACCGCTGAAATGCAGTAGAAATACATAAAAAGGCAAAATAAAAATGTTTGAGCAAAAAGTTTTCAAATTAAAGTGAGAAAGGCAAGTGCCCGAAAAATTAAAACGTTTATATTTTTACAGTTAGATTTTGATAGAAATGCATAAAAAGTGAAAATAAAAATTGTTCGAGCGAAAATATTTTTTGTAATTACTTAAAATGAAAGTTGATGAAAAATAAAAATGACAATTTATACATTCTTATAGACTTGTAAAATGGTTTAAAAAGTGGGAGTAAGCTAAAAAGAAGTAATAGTAGTAAAAGCTAAGTTAAGAGGGATGAAAACCACCTTTATAACGTTTTTCAAGTTCATAAGAACGTATTTTAAAGCATAAAAATCCTAAGTCTAACCAATTTTTAAGAGTTTGAGAATGAAATCGGACATAATAACGGCTATAAATTTTGTTATTATGATAGTAAAACAAATTGTTTTTCATTTTAAAACATAAATTTTGCAATTTTTAACTCATACACACACGTACGTAATATGGAAATGAAATTAAAAGTACTTAGGATTGATGAAAAGGAGGCCTTCAGAGATTTTTTCAAAGCATTATAAGGATGTAAAGAAAAGATTTTATTAATAAAAAGGGTTGATTACAATGCTTAAACAAACTTGAAAAGGAGGGGGAAAGATCCTTACATAGCCCCAAAGCTAGCTCCAAACGGCAGCCCTTAGCATCAAAACGGTTCAAAAATTTGGAACCCTGAACTCATACAGCAGCTGCCCTTAAATAGGCAAAAATTTCCAAGTACACACCCTCTGACACCGGCGTGTCGGGGGGCGTGTCAGCACTATTAAACAGTAGAGTTCGGTGAAGTGACGGATTTGACATTGCGGCTGAAAACACAGCGGTCACGCCCCTGGTCACGGGCGTGACGGTGGGCGTGTCGTGCGGCGATTAAAGGCGTTGTTGACTTCGGGAGTCACCGACGACGGTTTTTCGGGCTGACACGGGCGTGTCGAATCATTGAACACGGGCGTGTCCCTGTTGGCTTCGATGAACATTGAGAGCAAAACATCGACCTGGCTGACACGGGCCTGGTCACGCCCCGTGTCGGATTGACACGGGCGTGTGGCCGGGCGTGTCAGGCTTTTCTCTTCAAAAATCTTTGATTTCACTGGCATTTGATGCGTCACGTCCTGGTCACGGGCATGACCAACACTACACAAGCGTGACATGTGTATTTTGGGCAGATTTTTTTCTTTTTATCTATAAAACAAAATAAATTAAATTCGCAAAATATTTATAATAAAAGAAACATTTTATTGAACAAAAATAAGTAAAAATGACAAAAATAATATAAAATGACTGATATAATGTACATAAAACTAGGTATATTTACAATTCATCAAATACCCCCATACTTAAGCTTTTGTTATTCCAGAGCAAAAGTTTGAGGTGAACTTATAAGGAATAGAAAAAACTCTAAGTTTAGCTACCGCTTAATCAATTATAAGAGAGATCTAAATAAATAAATGGGGTGTAAGAGTTAAGTCCTAAATTTATGATGATGATTTAAATAGCGCAAAAGTTTTGACCAAAAGAATTGTTGATATAATCAAATAGAAAGCAATAATTATAATGGTTAGATTAACAAGAATAGTTTGGAATTATATGAACTTTTAGCATATAGGAGTTTTACTAGAAATAATGAAATTTACAAATTATGCTCTCAAAAAGATTTTTGAATTAAATCTAAAATCGTGAAATTGGCAAGGGGATTGATGTTGGTTTATGAAGAGGGTTTTGATTTTGAGGCGAGGTAATTTTTTCTCGAACCTCCATTTTTTTTTCTTTTTGAATTATTAGGAAAATGAAATCTTATTTTCCTAATATCATTTTTTGCTTCAACTTCATAATAAATTTTAACCCAATATATATGTGTAGGAGTAATGAATTTTATCCTCTTACTCCATAACATATAATCTTTTTAATCTATTGGGTGCCTATGTTTACGGAACGAAATCTTATTCCCATTGACATAGGATCTTTTAAGGATAACAATTTTATCATGCCAAGTAGGTAATTCTAAGAAAGGTGAGAAAAGAAAACTAGATTTTTTATTAAAAACAATTTTGAGAGCAACCTTAATAAATTGTAAGTTCTAATTTTTCAGAAAGCTAAAAGTAAACATAATTGAATCCTATAGTCGTTATTGTCTAACATAATACACGTGCTCGTATCAATGAAAAATTAGAAGTAATGCCTAAAACGAGTTCGCTATTTTTAACAAAGCATACTGAATTTTTTAAAACTTAACCCCGAATATTTAAATTTTTCAATCTATAATTCACAAATGAAAAGCAAACAGAGAATTAATAAAATTCACATATAAATAAACTCAAAGCAAAATTTTTGGATAGCACGAAAATTAAGGATGGTATATTTGATTTATTTGTCTCAAAACATTTTTTTTATTTTTATAGTTTTATCATCATTCATTTTTTTGTTTTTCATTTATTATCTTTTTTTTATTTTTGTTTTGTTTTTTGAATTTTTTGAACTATTATCTTTTTGTTTTGGGTTTTTAAGTTTATGACATTAGTATATACATAAAAAGTTTTTTTGTATTTTTTAAAGAAAATTTTCATTCTATTTACAAAGATTGGGAGAAAAAGAAAAGTTATTTACAACAATGAGAGGGAAGCGGAAGGGGGGGAGAGAAGATTATTTACATAAAAATATTTACAAAGAAAAATATTTACAAAGTGAAACTAAATATATATATATTTTGTTTTATAATTTTTTTGTTGGAATTTTTGTTTTATAATTTTTTTTGGAATTTTGTTTTACAAGTTTTTTTTTGGGGATTTTTGGTTTAAAAAGACAGAAAAAAACATTTTAAAGACAAAAAAAAACTTAAGTTTTTGGGATTTTTTTCATTTTCAAATTTTTGTTTTGTTTTGTTTTGTTTTTTTTATATAATTTTTTTTCATATATATTTTTTTCGAAGTGCAGAAAATAGAAATACAGTACAGAAAATAGAAGTGCGAAAAAGAAAGTAAGAAAACACCCTCATACTTAAGTCCAACATTGTCCCCAATGTTGTAACGTAAGTGTGCAGAACAAAACAGGTAAGTGAGTATATACAAAGAAAAGAAAGAGAGGGGGGGGGTTAGAAGCTTCCCTGACAGGAGGTGGGGGAGGCGCAGTTTAGGAGCCCTGCATTATGAAGAAAGATAGCAAAGAAAAAGGTAAAGAGATAGCGAAAAAGATAAACATGGGGTGCCTCCCAAGAGTGTTTTGTTTATAGTCGCGTAGCTTGACTATTTTGACGGTTTATATATCTAGGAGGGTTATGGATTCGAAATTACCGCCCACAGGATCGCCTGTTATGTATAATTTTAAGCGATGACCGTTCACTTTAAAAGAGCCTTTATCCGGGTGGGAGAGGAGTACGGTCCCATAAGGCCAAACCTCTTCAACTTTGAAGGGGCCGGACCAACGTGATCTAAGTTTCCCGGGGAAAAGTCTAAGTCGTGAGTTATAAAGAAGGACAAGATCGCTCGGAGAAAAAGTTTTTTGGAGCTTGAGTTTTCAGTCATGATAAAACTTAGAACGCTCCTAATAGAACTTATTGCTCTCGTAAGCGTTTGCACGCCATTCATCGAGCTCGTTTAGTTGCAGTTTTCTATTTTGGGCGGCTAAGTTAACGTCGAGATTTAAGAGTTTTAAAGCCTAAAGTGCACGACGTTCTAATTCTACGGGGAGATGACACGCTTTGCCGTAGACTAATCGATACGGCGTACAACCAATTGCGATTTTATCTGCGATACGATAAGCCCACAATGCATCGTCGAGTTTGATAGACCAATCTTTCCCATTAAGTGAAACGGTTTTCTCTAATATGCGCTTTATCTCTCGATTTACTACCTCTACTTGGCCACTAGTTTGCGGGTGGTAGGGGGTGGCAAGTTTGTGCGTGAAGCCGTATTTAGCTAACGTCTTAGCCATCTCGGTGTTGCAGAAATTCGTCCCTCTATCGCTTACAATAGCGCGCGGAGTGCCGAAGCGAGAAAATAGTTTTTTAAGAAATGTGACGACGACTCGCGCATCGTTGGTGGGGAGAGCTTGCGCTTCCGCCCATCTCGATACGTAGTCGACCGCCACTAAAATATACATATTTTTGAAAGACGGAGGTACGGGGCCAACGAAATCTATGCCCCATAAATCGAAGACTTCGCATTTTAAAAACAAATTTTGGGGCATCTCGTCGCGACGAGAGATGTTACCCGACCGCTGACAGCTATCGCATGCGCGCACAAAATTGTGAGCGTCTTTGAATAGAGTGGGCCAAAAGAAGCCCGCCTCTAGAGCCTTCCGTGCGGTACGGTTAGCTTGATAATGTCCACCAGCCGGACGCTCGTGGCAGTGCCTAAGGATTTGCGTGCACTCCACACCCGCGACACATCTTCGGACCGCTTGGTCCGTGCAGATACGAAAAAGAAAAGGGTCATCCCAAAAGAAATTTTTCAAGTCAGAAAAGAATTTCTTCTTTTGCTTGCTCGAAAAGTCTTTTGGAAGCACCCTCGCAACTAAATAGTTCGCAAAATCAGCGAACCAAGGCGGGGAAGATGAACTAGTAGTTATGGCTAGGAGGCGTTCCTCGGGGAATCTGTCATTTATGTCAGATTCGACGAGTGCTTCCGTAGTGGGATTTTCTAAGCGGGAGAGGTGATCGGCGGCTAAATTTTTCGCGCCCCTCTTATCCCGGATCTCTAAATCGAACTCCTGCAAGAGGAGGATCCATCGAAGAAGGTGGGGTTTGGCGTCTGTTTTCGCTAACAAATATTTTAAGGTGGAATGGTCGGTAAATACGATAACTTTGGATAGCGTGATATACGAGAGAAACTTATCAAAAGCAAATACGACGGCTAAAAGTTCCTTTTTCGTTGTCGTGTAATTTCCTTGTGCGGAAGTGAGTGTCTTGCTAGCGTAGTAAATAGGATGAAAATATTTGTTTATACATTGGCCAAGAACGGCACCTACGACAATATCACTAGCGTCGCACATAATCTCGAACGGAAGGGTCCAATCATGCTCCACTAAAATAGATGAATTGATAAGTTTTTGTTTTATAAAATTAAAAGCAGGCTCGCATTCGCTATCAAAGACAAAATTTGATTCCTTTTCCAAGAGGAGAGTTAGAGGCTTTGTTATTTTTGAAAAATCTTCAATAAAACGCCTATAAAAGCCTGCGTGCCCTAAGAAACTCCTAATAGACTTAACGTTGGAAGGCGGGGGAAGTTTTTTGATAATTTCAACTTTGGCCTTATCGACCTCCATCCCCTTAAACGAAATCATATGGCCGAGAACCAAACCTTCTCGAACCATAAAGTTACATTTTTTCCAATTTAAAACGAGATGTGTGTCCTCACATCGCTGAAGGACACGATCTAAATTACGAAGACAGGACGAGAAAGAGCTTCCGAAAACAGAGAAGTCATCCATAAAGACTTCCATAATGTCTCCTACCAGCTCGCCAAAGATTGCTAGCATACTGTAACAACCCCATCCGTTCATATGATATATTCTAGAAGGTCTGGCCGGGGCCCCACAGGATATACCACAAAACAGTCGGTGAAGGTACAGGATGATACTAGAGTAGTGCATCGCACCTATCACAAGCATTCTAGCGGAAGCCTAAACTACTTGAACTCCTCATGACTGTCCAAACATAAAACTCCACATTTTATATTTATAGGAATGTCTTACAATATGAACAAGCGTTGGCCTTATGGCCTTACATAGCTTTCACACAGTGTCCTAAAACAGATTGGCGCGCAGGCAGGCCACAATAAAAGAAAACACTCAAAAGAACACAACTAGCCTTCGAGGGCTAGCAGCAGCAGCAGGAACATCAACCTCTATGCGTCCCGCTCGGCTCTCCAGCACCTGTGCAAGGACAATCCACCAACCGGTGGCAAACAAAAGCAACGGTCAGCGTTCAGCTGACCAAATTATAACGACCCTACCCCTTCTCTCGGGGCAGCGGTATTTTTCCCTGCAGGCATATCATATCACAAGTATGGCAAGCTATATCATCAAAAGGTACTTTCACGCACACAAGCCATCACAACCGTTCGCCACCCGGCCCAACGGTCAGTGCACTCAGGGCACATTCTTGGTGTTCTGGCAACCTCTTGCCCACCACCGTATCAGGGTTATCACCCAACGGTAAATCTCTTGAGCATTTACTCCATGGCGTGCAGCCGGAGTTAGTCTTCGGACACCGGGATAGCCCGTAGCCCCCCGTTGTGTCATGGCGCGCAGGCCGAAGACTCTTGCTATGCGCTCCAACAGACCGCACTTTTTGGTCTCACGTCAGACGGACATAGCGCAGGTCGGATCCTCCACCCCCCGTTGCTCAAATCGCCTTGCCTTCTCCGAGTACAGCGTACTCATGGCTATATCAAAGGAGCGGGTAGGTCTCACCGATCCTGTTCTGGCATTCAAGCCTGGGTATTTATATATACCCATTTCCTCACAGCAATAGCGGGTCTTTCCTAGGCGCACCAGTACTTCCTGTGACTCGCTCCACAGGTGGACACCGCACAAGCACAAATGCCAGGGGTCTTTCCTGGGCACACCAGTACTTCCTGTGACTCGCTTCACAGGTGGACACCCTATGACATCAAGCATCACAAAAAGGGCCTTTCCTGGTCCCACCAGTACTTCCTGTGCCTCATTCACAGGTTGGACCCAAAACCATCACAAGGCTATTTTCCTGGGCTACCACCCCAGTACTTCCTGCTACTCCTTTTCGCAGGCATAACCCGTAGACACCGTACACTACACGTTATCACGGAGTCTTCTCCGGTTCGTATGCAACATCACCAATCCAGACTAACCTGTCCAGATGGGCTTCACACAGCATGCTTATTTCGTACTCCATTTCCGGATCTATATGCACAACAAAGGGGATTTCAAGAATCACCCAAACGACTCCCAAAAGCAGCCACCTCTTGGCGGGGGAATCAAAAGATATGCCAAAACGGAAGCCTTCACATGGCTAGGTTGAAAAGTCGTTACCCTTGACGATCGCTTCGGTGCCATGGCCTCCAAGCTAGCTTGCAAGACTCGCAAGAGCGTTTCCTCCGCAACGCTGGCTTCGGATCTCTCGTTGGTAAACCGCAGCACCACCAGCAACAGCCCCCTTTCCTTCTTCCTCCTCCTTTCTCTCTCTCTTTCTCTCTCTTGAAGAAAGATGAAGGCCAAAGTAAAATGAGATATCATTCTCTGATTTCGGCCCTTAAGGAAAAAGAAGAAGAAGCTTCAGCCCTTGGATCCAGACTGAAGGAATGGACGGCCACGATTCTGCCAAAAACACATATTTTGACCCGACACGGCCTCGAACACGGCCGTGTGCCAGGCCGTGTGCCTCAAGCGATGGTCAACCGACTTATCCTAACCAGTGACACGCCCACGGGACACGCCCGTGTCATGGGCCGTGTCACCAACACGCCTTCAGACACGCCCGTGTCTGTGGCCGTGTACCTGGGTGAAAAAAATCCCAAATCATCCCGAGACTTCACGCGGCCTATGACACGCCCGTGTCCCAGGCCGTGTGCCCAGACACGGCACAAAGACACGCCCTGTCGAAATCCTTCGGCGGGCTGAGTTTGTCGCCTGATTGGACACGCCCTGTGACACGCCCGTGTCACAGGCCGTGTTCAACACTCGACACGCACTTCTCGACACTCGACGATCGTCGAGAAAAACTCGTCGAGAATGCGACACGGCCGTGGACACGCCCGTGTCCTGGGCCGTGTGCCTTCCTCTCGACGCATCGTCGAGAGAAAAATCGTCGAGACAAAGCCCAATCGTCGACACAACCTCGACACGCCCTGCGACACGCCCGTGTCGCAGGCCGTGTCACTTGACACGCCCTGGGACACGCCCGTGTCCCAGGCCGTGTCACCCAAAAATTCCTGTTTCAGAACTTTGGGCTGTTACAATCCTCCCCTCCTACAAGAAATTTCGTCCTCGAAATTTAGAGAAAGGAAAATAACAGAAACCAGCAAGAAACATGTTACAACATCTAACATTTTATGTTACAACATGCTCGATATAAGTTACAGAAACAACTCAGGGAACTCTTCTCGCATGGTCTGCTCGCGTTTCCATGTCAGCTCTTCACGGCCGCAGTTGTCCCATCGGACTTTCACCATACCGACCGTCTTGTTCCGCAACTGTTTCTCGGCTCGATCTTCGATTTGAATGGGTCTAACTCTCATTGTTAGCCCATACTCCACCGGCACCCGATCATCCGCGATCACTTGAGCTGGATCTTTCACGGCCTTCCGAAGCACCGAGATGTGAAAGACATCATGTAACCCACCCAAGTCCGCCGATAGAGCTAGCCGATAAGCCGCTTCGCCAACTCGCTCAACCACTTCAAAAGGACCCAAATATCTTGGACTCAACTTTTTCAATCGTCGAATCCTGGAGACACCTTTGAATGGCTTGATCTTCAAGTAGACCCAATCGCCAACCGCAAATTCGACGTTCCGGTGCTTGGCGTTGTAGTACTTCGCTTGTCGATCTTGAGCAATCAGCAATCTCTCTCGAATAGTCCGAATGGTTGAGTTTGCTTCATCCACCTCATTTGGTTTAACAACCCGGGCTTCACCCGCTTCTACCCAAGCCAAGGGAGTACGACACTTCCTTCCATATAGGGCTTCATATGGTGCCATCCCAATGCTTGCCTGGTAGCTGTTATTATACACAAACTCGACCATATAGAGATGATCTTCCCATCTCTTTCCGAAATCAAGGGCGCACATTCGGAGCATGTCCTCCATTGTTCTGTTGGTACGTTCAGTCTGGCCATCCGTTTGGGGATGAAAGGCCGTACTGAAAGTCAACTTCGTGCCCAACAGTCGGTGAACTAGCCTCCAATCATTTGACGTGAATCGCCCATCTCGATCACTTACGATGCTCCGAGGAACACCGTGAAGCCGCACAATCTGATCAACATATAATTTTGCCAAACTTTCAACTGAATCATCCCGCCTGTTCGGGAGAAAATGTGCTACTTTCGTTAGCCGGTCAACAATCACCCAAATGGAATCATTTCCTCGCTGCGATCTTGGCAACCCATGCACAAAATCCATGGAAATATCATCAAATTTCCACTCTGGGATCGGCAGTGACTTCAAATAACCGCCCGACTTTTGGCATTCCGCCTTCACCAACGCACATGTTTGACATTTGGCCACATAAAGGGCAACATCTTTCTTGAGCCCTGGCCACCAGAAAAGCTTCTTCATATCGTTGAACATCTTTGTGCTCCCGGGGTGAATGGAATACTTGGTATAATGTGCTTCATACATCAGTTCTTCCCTCAGTTCCCCCACATTTGGGACGCACAACCGGCCCTCTTTTCGCAAAAGACCGTCGTTCCAGGTGAATTTGCCTTCTGGTCCTTCCTTCACATAGCGCAAGAGATCGTCATCCAACTCCGTTTCCCGTCGAACTCGGTCCGCAAGGTCACATTGCACCTCGGTCCAGTTCAAACATGCAGTGGCAGTGAAATTCTTGTCAACACAATAGATCTCCAATGCTTCTAACTCCTAGATAAGACGTTCATCATGCCTTTGTAACCAATTTGCTCTAGCTGGAACCCGCCGACTCAAGGCATCCGCGACAACATTCCCTTTCCCGGGTGTATAGTGAATCTCGAAAGTGTAGTCCCCAAGGAACTCCAACCACCTTCGTTGTCGCATGTTCAAATCTTTCTGCTCCAACAGATAATTTAGGCTCTTATGATCGGTATAGATCTCCACCTTCACGCCATAAAGGTAGTGTCGCCACAACTTAAGTGCAAAAATCACCGCCGCTAATTCCAAATCATGGACGGGATAGTTACGCTCGTGCACCTTCAGCTGGCGTGAGCCATAAGCAAGCACCATTCCATTCTGCAGAAGAACGCAGCCTAAGCTGCTCCCTGAGGCATCACTATAAATCACAAATCCGTCGGTTCCACTGGGTGAAGACAACACCGGCGCCGTGGTCAACCGAACCTTCAGCTCTTCAAAAGCTCGTGCGCACTCTGGCGTCCAAACGAACTTCTGATCTTTTCGCGTCAGTGTGGTGAGCGGCAAAGCGATCCGAGAGAAGTTCTCCACAAATCTTCTATAGTAGCCCGCAAGTCCAAGAAAACTCCTGACCTCGGCCACAGAAGACAACATTGGCCATTCTTGTATGGCTTTTATCTTCGCTGGATCCACTGCAATGCCCGCTCCACTCACCACATGGCCCAAAAATGCCACTGACGATAGCCAAAACTAGCACTTCGAGAACTTGGCATAGTACTGATTTTGCCTCAACGTGTTCAACACTAACCGCAAGTTAATCTCATGCTCAGCTTTGGACTTCGAGTACACCAGGATGTCATCAATGAACACTATCACAAACAGATCCAGGTACTCACGGAAAATACGGTGCATCAAATCCATAAACACCGAAGGCGCATTACACAATCCAAAGGGCAGGACTGTGAACTCATAATGCCCATAACGCGTTCCAAATGCGGTTTTGGGAATGTCACCTTCCCGAATTCTTAACTGGTAATAACCAGACTTCAGGTCCAACTTCGAATAGACGGTAGATCCCACCAGCTGATCGAATAATTCATCAATCCGAGGTATAGGATACTTATTCTTCTCGGTCAGCTTATTCAATTCACGGTAATCGATATACAACCGTAACCCACCATCTTTCTTCTTTACAAAAAGCACAGGCGCGCTCCAAGGTGACATACTTGGGCGGATATAACCTTGATCTAGCATTTCTTGTAGTTGAACCTTCAATTCAGCCATCTCTTTTGGCGCCACGCGATATGGCGAGCGGGCTACATGTTTTGCACCTGGCACCAACTCAATTGTGAAGTCAATCTCCCGCTGGGGTGGTAGCCCAGGGAGATCCGTGGGAAACACATCTGTAAATTCTGCCACAATCGGAACCTCGCACAACGTGGACTTAGGCGCGATAGCCTGAATTAGTGCAAAGTAACACTCCGCACCCTTCCGAACAGCTTTGACTACCTGGAGTGCAGACATCAACGTCCCTCCTACTCCTCGCATACCCGCGAACTTGGTCTCCTGTTCGGTATTCTGGCCCAACGTGATTTCTTTGGACTGGCAATCAATCATAGCATGCTGCTCCGCAAGCCAATCCATCCCAAAAATCACATCGAATTCCGATATTGGCAAAACAAATGCGGTTAAACAAAAATCCCGACTTCCGAACTGAACCGCCACATCGCAAGCTTGATCCACAAGCATCCAACAACCATTCGGCAACACCACTCTGACGCTATCTGTCTTTGCACGACTGGGTATCCCAAGCCGCGTAACAAATTCACGAGACAGAAAAGAATGCGATGCCCCTGTATCAAACAGTGCTCGCGCCAGCGTGTCCCGAATCATCACAAAGCCTATGACAAACATGTCACACACACAAACCACAAACATAGGGGTACTAAGCGAAGCATACAAACAATAGCATATGCAAAACTAACTCATACCTGTGACAACGTCACTCTGCTTGATGGCCTCTTGCAGGCCAAGATTGTAGACCCGGGGTTGCGCCTGCGAGGCAGAGGAATCCACCACCGCCTTTCATTTCTCCGCATAAGATGCTCCCGCCTTCTTTTCACTCTTCGGCGGCATCCGACAATCTCGCGCAATATGCCCCATCCTAGCACAATTGAAGCAGGTACGAGTGTCTGGCTTGGAGGATGCCCCTGATGTTGCTCCCGTTGCAACTGATGAAGGAGCTTGTCCACTAGGCTTGGACTTCTTACCCCATCTCTTCTTATAAAATGACTTTCCCGATCGGGGCGCCTTCCACTCCGGTTGCGACACAGCCAAAGCTCTCTTCCCTTGCACCCTCTTCATATCCTTCTCCAACGCGGTCGCAGTGTCAACCAACGCTTGGAAACCTTGGTTCACAGAACTGGACACAAGGAACCTCAACTCGTCCCTCAGTCCCTCATAGAACCGATTAGTCTTCCTCTGCTCATCAGCAAAAATCGAACCCGCATACCGCCCCAAGCGAGTAAACTCATGCAGGTACGCGTCAACACTGCCATCACCTTGAGTTAACCGTTGGAATTCATTTTCCATGGCTATCCGTTGAGCCACAGGAAGGTGCTTCGCTAGGAAGAGCCGGGAGAATTCTTCCATCGA
Organism: Platanthera guangdongensis; assembly: GCA_039583875.1. Classification (NCBI taxonomy): domain Eukaryota; kingdom Viridiplantae; phylum Streptophyta; class Magnoliopsida; order Asparagales; family Orchidaceae; genus Platanthera; species Platanthera guangdongensis. The sequence continues at coordinate 115,538,753 of CM077154.1, forward strand.
CACTTGGGTTAACGGACGACCCGCCAAATGATGCAACTCCATCTCATCCCACCATAAACGCGCTTCTCCTTCAAGCAAGAAGGTGGCTAAGGTAACTTTCTGATGCTTCGCCGTTCCTATCGCCGTCATCACTCGCTTGACGCGCGATAACCAATCTTCAGCCTGCGTCGGGGTTCCCGCTCCCGAGAATGTAGGCGGATGGAAACTCATAAACCGTGTTAGCTGCTTCTCAGCCGCTCGAGGAGCCACATCCACAACAGGTTCAGGCCTTGCCACCACCTGTTCTGGCCTCACAGCCGCTTGCTCCTGCCTAAGTGGTTGGCGTTGGATCATGGTAAATAAGGCCTCCGCAACTAAACGGACATGTTCCGCGGACGGTGGAGGTGTAGGCACCGTGGCTGGTGCCGTACTTTCATCAGAACGCTGGGGCTCAGACGGCCCAGCTCCACTCCGTGTCACCTAAAGGTGGACAAGACACACACATTAGCAGTCGTACCCAAGCAAACAACACAAAATAGGAACACGCAGGTTCCTCAAACATACAAAAATGCATTCCTATCATGGACATTCAGGAGTTCATTCGTAGACTTTGGTGTGCACAAACACGTGCTCGCCACCCCACAAAAGAAGTCGGCCACGACTTCGAGAGGGAAAGACCAAGACAACCGATACCAAAAATGTAACAACCCATCCGTTCATATGATATATTCTAGAAGGTCCGGCTGGGGCCCCACAGGATATACCACAAAACAGTCGGTGAAGGTACAGGATGATACTAGAGTAGCGCATCGCACCTATCACAAGCATTCTAGCGGAAGCCTAAACTACTTGAACTCCTCATGACTGTCCAAACATAAAACTCCACATTTTATATTTATAGGAATGTCTTACAATATGAACAAGCGTTGGCCTTATGGACTTACATAGCTTTCACACAGTGGCCTAAAACAGATTGGCGCACAGGCCGGCCACAATAAAAGAAAACACTCAAAAGAACACAACTAGCCTTCGAGGGCTAGCAGCAGCAGCAGCAGCAGGAACATCAACCTCTATGCGTCCCGCTCGGCTCTCCAGCACCTGTGCAAGGACAATCCACCCACCGGTGGCAAACAAAAGCAACGGTAAGCGTTCAGCTGACCAAATTATAACGACCCTACCCCTTCTCTCGGGGCAGCGGTATTTTTCCCTGCAGGCATATCATATCACAAGTATGACAAGCTATATCATCAAAAGGTGCTTTCACGCACACAAGCCATCACAACCGTTCGCCACCCGGCCCAACGGTCCGTGCACTCAGGGCACATTCTTGGTGTTCTGGCAACCTCTTGCCCACCACCGTATCAGGGTTATCACCCAACGGTAAATCTCTTGAGCATTTACTCCATGGCGTGCAGTCGAAGTTAGTCTTCGGACACCGGGATGGCCCGTATCCCCCCGTTGTGTAATGGAGCGCAGGCCGAAGACTCTTGCTATGCGCTCCAACAGACCGCACTTTTTGGTCTCACGTCAGACGGACATAGCGCAGGTCGGATCCTCCACCCCACGTTGCTCAAATCTCCTTGCCTTCTCCGAGTACAGCGTACTCATGGCTATATCAAAGGCGCGGGTAGGTCTCACCGATCCTGTTCTGCCATTCAAGCCTGGGTATTTATATATACCCATTTCCTTACAGCAATAGCGGGTCTTTCCTGGGCGCACCAGTACTTCCTGTGACTCGCTCCACAGGTGGACACCGCACAAGCACAAATGTCAGGGGTCTTTCCTGGGCACACCAGTACTTCCTATGACTCGCTTCACAGGTGGACACCCTATGACATCAAGCATCACAAAAAGGGCCTTTCCTGGTCCCACCAGTACTTCTTGTGCCTCATTCACAGGTTGGACCCAAAACCATCACAAGGCTATTTTCCTGGGCTACCACCCCAGTACTTCCTGCTACTCCTTTTCGCAGGCATAACCCGTAGACGCCGTACACTACACGTTATCACGGAGTCTTCTCCAGTTCGTATGCAACATCACCAATCCAGACTAACCTGTCCAGATGGGCTTCACACAGCATGCCTATTCCGTACTCCATTTCCGGATCTATATGCACAACAAAGGGGATTTCAAGAATCACCCAAACGACTCCCAAAAGCAGCCACCTCTTGGTGGGGGAATCAAAAGATATGCCAAAACGGAAGCCTTCACATGGCTAGGACGAAAAGTCGTTACCCTTGACGATCGCTTCGGTGCCATGGCCTCCAAGCTAGCTTGCAAGACTCGCAAGAGCATTTCCTCCGCAACGCTGGCTTCGGATCTCTCGTTGGTAAACCGCAGCACCACCAGCAGCAGCCCCCTTTCCTTCTTCCTCCTCCTTTCTCTCTCTCTTTCTCTCTCTTGAAGAAAGATGAAGGCCAAAGTAAAATGAGATATCATTCTCTGATTTCGGCCCTTAAGGAAAAAGAAGAAGAAGCTTCAGCCCTTGGATCCAGACTGAAGGAATGGACGGCCACGATTCTGCCAAAAACACATATTTTGACCCGACACGGCCTCGAACACGGCCGTGTGCCAGGCCGTGTGCCTCAAGCGGTGGTCAACCGACTTATCAAAACCAGTGACACGCCCACGGGACACGCCCGTGTCATGGGCCGTGTCACCAACACGCCTTCAGACACGCCCGTGTCTGTGGTCGTGTACCTGGGTGAAAAAAATCCCAAATCATCCCGAGACTTCACACGGCCTATGACACGCCCGTGTCCCAGTCCGTGTGCCCAGACACGGCACAAAGACACGCCCTGTCGAAATCCTTCGGCGGGCTGAGTTCGTCGCCTGATTGGACACGCCCTGTGACACGCCCGTGTCACAGGCCGTGTTCAACACTCGACACGCACTTCTCGACACTCGACGATCGTCGAGAAAAACTCGTCGAGAATGCGACACGGCCGTGGACACGCCCGTGTCCTGGGCCGTGTGCCTTCCTCTCGACGCATCGTCGAGAGAAAAATCGTCGAGACAAAGCCCAATCGTCGACACAACCTCGACACGCCCTGCGACACGCCCGTGTCGCAGGCCGTGTCACTTGACACGCCCTGGGACACGCCCGTGTCCCAGGCCGTGTCACCCAAAAATTCCTGTTTCAGAACTTTGGGCTGTTACACATACATCGTTGGAATGTAGCGGGCGCGTTGCATAGGCCAAATGACATTCTTCGATATGCGAAGGTACCAAACGGGCAGGTAAAAGTTGTTTTCTCTTGGTCCTCGGGGGAAATGGGGATTTGGAAAAACCCCGATAAACCATCAAGAAAACAAAAATACGGATGACCGGACAAACGCTCTAAAATTTGGTCTAAGAATGGTAGTGGGAAATGATCCTTACGGGTGGCGTCATTTAGTTTTCTATAGTCGATGCACACCCGCCAACCCGTAACAGTACGAGTTGGGACGAGTTCATTGTGCTCATTCTCCACTACGGTAAGACAACCCTTTTTGTGCACCACATGAATGGGACTAACCCACGTACTATCCGATATGGGATAAATAATCCCTGTATCTAATAATTTAATAATTTCGGCCTTAACGACGTCTTTCATGTTAGGGTTAAGACGTCGCTGCGGCTGAATAGTTTTGCGGCAATTATCGAGAAGGAAAATCTTATGGGTGCAGAAAGACAGGTTAATCCCTTTGAGATCAGACATTTTCCACGCAATTGCGTGGCGATGTTTAAACAAAACTCCCAATAAATCGGAAGTCTCCGATTCGGTCAAATGCGAAGAAATTATAACGGGAAGGGTATCAACTTTTCCCAAAAGGCGTATTTGAGCGAATCGGGTAGGGGTTTGAGATCAAGGCAGGGTGGTTCTTCTAACGAGGTTTTAATTCCTATGTCTTTCTTACCAATTGGTTCGAAAGGCAAGTCTATAGAGGTATCCTCATCACAGTTAAAATTTTCGAGCGCATAAATATCGTCGTTTAAAAAAGTAGACACAAAAATAGGGGAAGAACAATCTCCGATATATGTGTCTAAATTATAACAAAAGTCATCGCTCGATGACGAGTCTCCTATAGAGGGATTAATAGAGAAAGTAACTTCGTCATCTCCTACCCAAAGGAGGAGACGACCGTTACTGACATCAATTAATGCGCGAGAGGTAGCGAGAAAAGGGCGACCGAGTATAATTGGTACATCGGTGTCCTCCTCGATGTCCAAGATGACGAAGTCTACCGAAAAGATAAACTTATCAACTCGGACAAGTACGTCCTCCACTACCCCGAAGGGAAACTTAACCGAGCGATCTGCTAGTTGGATTCGCATTTTAGTAGGGGCCGGAGTGCCCAAACCTAATTTTTGAAAGAGCGAGAACGGCATCAAATTAATGCTTGCGCGTAAATCTGCTAGAGCGTATTTTACTAATATATTGCCAAAAAGGCACTGGATGGAGAACCGTCCCGAGTCATTTCTTTTCAGGGGCAATTTATTAGTAAGAGCCGCTGAGCAGTCAGCATTAAGAGAAATATGCGAAATATTTTCTAATTTTTGTTTATTGGAAAGAAGTTGTTTTAAGTATTTCACATATTTAGGCATATGAGAGATTGTCTTGCAGAAGGGAACATTAATATGAATTTGTTTTAATAATAAAATAAATTTTTCATATTGCGCATCCTTACGCTCACTATTGAGCTTGTGCGGATATGGTAAGGACGTTTTAATAATTTTTTCATTTAAAATTTGTAAAGGCGGCGTAATCGAAGAAGGGGGAAGAGGGGTCGGAGGTGAAATATGTACCTGAGGATCTGTCCGTTTTGGATTGATCACCTCCTTTCCGCTACGGAGGGTTATAGCGTTGATATTTTCCAGCGGATTGGGTTCCGTGTTTCCCGGCAGTGCCCCGAGCGCGCGCTCGGACATCATTCGCGCAAGCTGTCCAACCTGGAGTTCTAAGGTTTTTAGCGATCCGGTGATGTTCCGGATATTTGACTCGTTGGAAGCGATATATTTAGAAAAATTCTCCTCCATCGGGGAGGGTTTTGGAAGAGGGGGAGGCGGCAGAAATCCGGGAGCGAAAAAATTGCGCGGGCGCTGCGCATTATTCGCATTGCTCCATGAGAAGTTGGGGTGGTTCCTCCAACCCGGATTATAGTTATTGCTATAAGGGTTGTTATTGGGGTTGAAGGAAGGTTGCCCAGCATTTCCCACGTAGTCTACGAATTCATTAACCACGCCGGCATTAGGGGGAATCGCCCAAGGAGGAGTGGTGGAGGCAGCAGACATCTCCGCCACCTTCTTCGTCAGCCGTTCAACTTGAAGGGCTAAGTGGGCAGTGGCATCCACTTCGAAGAGGTCAGCCGCCTGCTTGGAACGTCCCCGAGGGACGTTCCATTGGTAGGCGTTCATATCCATCTCTTCAATAAGAGCTTGGGTAGCCTCGGGGGTCTTATTATTCAAGGTACCCCCAGCAGCCGCGTCAATCATTTGACGCGTTTGATAATTAAGCCCATTGTAGAAGATTTGGACCTGCAACCATGCAGGCAGCGCGTGGTGCGGACACTTGCGGAGGAATTCCTTAAAGCGCTCCCAAGTCTCAAAAAGAGACTCGGAATCGGTTTGCACGAACAAAGAAATGTCCGCCCGCAACTTTGCAGTTTTGGCGGGCGGAAAATACTTCGTTAAGAACCGTTCCGCAAGGTCGGCCCAGGTGGTGATACATCCTCGTGGGAGGGAATTCAACCATGCCTTAGATTTGGATCTGAGGGAGAATGGAAAAAGGCGCAAACGAATGGTGTTATCAGTGACGCCATTGATCTTAAAAGTATCGCAAATCTCCAAAAAACTAGACAAATGAACGTTCGGGTCCTCATCCGGCTGTTCGTCGAACTGCACGACATTTTGGATTATTTGGATAACGCTCGATTTGATCTCAAAATTATTGTTCGCCACCTTCGGGCGAACAATACTGGATCCAGTATCGTCCAAATTCGGCCGGGCGTAATATGACATTGTACGCTCGACGACCGCGTTCGGATTGGGGTCGGCCATAGCATTGGCAGAGGGTTCTCCGATGGATTCTTCGGGATCCAAAGAGGGATTTCTGCATTAATACCGAATACGCTCAAGCGAGCGTTCGATCTCGGGATTGAAATCCAAATTTTCTAACTCCGAAGGCTGTCCACGTGTCATACACCCTTAAATAGAAAGTAGAAAATTAACTTCTTCTTTTGGATTTTGAAGAAAAGTTTTTAATTTTTTTTTTAATTTTTTTTTGAAATAAGGTAAAAGTAATAGACTCCGGATTCGTAATAACAACTCAAAGAGATTCCCCGGCAACGGCGCCAAAAACTTGATTGGCCCGCGAACAGACTATTACTGTGGTTGGTTCGGTGAGTCGATATCCGCGGGCTTGCTAGGGTAGGCAAGTGCACCTATCACAAATAGTACTCGATATTCGGGAGAATACTGAGGTCGTATTATTCCCGGAAATGGGTTGATTACCCCTACTGCTCCGAAAACACTATTATTTTACTGAAATAGTAAGTTGAGGGTTTTAATAAAAATAGGACGAAAATAGATTTAAGAAAATAGTCGATGAAGAGATAACTCCCGGTATCGAATTACGTTAGGATTAAAAATAGATTTGAATAACTAGAGATCTAAAGTTTCAATTTAATTAAAGTGGAAACTTGGCCGTGGAGATTCAAAATAATGAGCTCACCTATCTCTAGGAATATCGCTCACCTGGACATTAAGGCTATTCGACCTGTCTCTCATCCGACGAAGGATTCCCCTTAATGCCCGAAGTATGCTAAGAACCCCGCTATTGGGTGGGGAACCCAATCCGGTAGAGTTAGCGCGCCTCCTCTCTCGAGGGTTAGTGCGGAACTCTATTTACCCAGAGGTGATCTGTCTATACACACGATCTCTCGGCAAGCTAGCGTATGGATAACGGAAATAGAGCCCACACATCGATATGTGGTTCTACGCGTCGTTAACCCGGGGTAAACCTTAAGTTTTTTAATTTAATCGAAAAATTAGACATTTGATTATTTAAAACATTTTATATCCCAAAGCTCTTCGATACCGAGAGCTAAAAGCAATTAGTCACTCATCGGAATGGGGATAGCTTATATGTTTGGTTATGCGAGCGTTCTAAACTATTCGCTGAAAGGTTATAAAGAAAATAAGAAGAAAAGTAAAATACCCTAACATTAGAAAAGTTATTACAAATAAACACACCCGCACTCATTCAAACATATAATAAAAGACAGAAATAAAACTAAGTTACACTTAAAAGAAAATTGCATAATTGAAATTTGCAGGTCCCACTCAAACGAGTGGGGGCGGGAAATAAAAGTTGAAAATTGCAAGTCCTACTCAAATGAGTAGGACTGAAATGAAAGCGAGTCCTACTCAAACGAGTAGGAGAAAATAAATGCGATTACAGGGCTTTCTTAAATATTTACATCAAAATAAAGTCCGATCATTTAACTCCCAGCGAGTAGGCGGAAAATCAAATCCAGTCATTTAACTCAAGTGAGTTGGCGGAAAAATAAAGAATGAAAATTACAAGTCCTACTCAAATGAGTAGGACTGAAAATACAGTCCAGCCATTTAACTCAAGTGAGTAGGCGGAAAATCAAATCCTACAAACACTTGTTTGAATAAAATCCAGCCATTTAACTCAAATGAGTAGGCGGAAAAATAAAAACAACACACGCACTCTACTTGAATAAAATCCTGCCAATTGACTCAAATGAGTAGGCGGAAAAATAAAAACAGCACACACACTGTACTTGAAAGTAACTACTCACGTACTCGACATAAATAAACACACACACACACACACTTACATAAATTAACTTAGGAGCGAAAAAATATCTCATACACGCACACACTCGTGCTAAAATAATTGAGAAAATCAAAGTTATTGAAAAACTAAAATGACTGCATTTCTACCGTTGAAATGCAGTAGAAATGCATAAAAAGGCAAAATAAAAATGTTTGAGCAAAAAGTTTTCAAATTAAAGTGAGAAAGGCAAGTGCTCGAAAAATTAAAACGTTTACATTTTTACCGTTAGATTTTGATAGAAATGCATAAAAAGTGAAAATAAAAATTGTTTGAGCGAAAATATTTTTTGTAATTACTTAAAATGAAAGTTGATGAAAAATAAAAATGACAATTTATACATTCTTATAGCCTTGTAAAATGGTTTAAAAAGTGAGAGTAAGCTAAAAAGAAGCAATAGTTTTATAATTAAAACAAAGTAAAAGCTATGTTAAGAGGGATGAAAACCACCTTTTTAACGTTTTACAAGTTCATAAGAACGTATTTTAAATCATAAAAATCCCAAGTCTAACCAATTTTTAAGAGTTTGAGAATGAAATCGGCCATAATAACGACTATAAATTTTCTTATTATGATTGTAAAACAAATTGTTTTTCATTTTAAAACATAAATTTTGCAATTTTTAACTCATACACACACATACGTAATATGGAAATGAAATTAAAAGTACTTAGGATTGATGAAAAGGAGGCCTTCAGAGATTTTTTCAAAGCATTATAATAAGGATGTAAAGAAAAGATTTTATTAACAAAAAGGGTTGATTACAATGCTTAAACAAACTTGAAAAGGAGGGGGAAAGATCCTTACATAGCACCAAAGCCTGCTCCAAACGGCAACACTTAGCATCAAAACGGTTCAAAAATTTGGAACCCTGAACTCATACAGCAGCTGCCCTTAAATAAGCAAAAATTTCCAAGTACACGCCCTCCGACACGGGCGTGTCGGGGGGGGGGGGGGGGGGGGGGGGGGGGGCGTGTCATCACTATTAAACAGCAGAGTTCGGTGAAGTGACGGATTTGACATTGCGGCTGAAAACACGGCGGTCACGCCCCCGGTCACGGGAGTGACAGTGGGCGTGTCGTGCGGCGATTAAAGGCGTTGTTGGCTTCGACAGTCGCCGGCGGCGATTTGTCGGGCTGACACGGGCATGTCGAATCATTGAACACGGGCGTGTCCCTGTTGGCTTTGACGAACGTTGAGCGCAAAACGTCGACCTGGCTGGCACGGGCCTGGTCACGCCCCGTGTCGGATTGACACGGGTGTGTGGCCGGGCGTGTCAGACTTTCTCTTCAAAAATCTTTGATTTCATTGGCATTTGATGGGTCACGCCCTTGTCACGGGCGTGACTAACAGTACACGAGCGTGACATGTGTATTTTGGGCAGATTTTTTGCTTTTTATCTGCAAAATAAAATAAAATAAATTCGTAAAATATTTACAATAAAAGAAATATTTTATTGAACAAAAATAAAGTAAAACGACTGATATAATGTACATAAAACTAGGTATATTTACAATTCATCACTAAGCAAGCTAGAACAGTTTGCATCTCAGTACGAATTCCATTGAAACCGGTATCCTGCTTCAACAAACAAGATCTTCTTTAAAGATTTGGCACTATAGCTTAACTAATAATTGTTTCAGTAGATAATTGTGGCTGTAGAAAATGGTACGTTACGTGTAAGGACCTCTGCGGAGCATGACTATACATGAAATATAGAATAATATTATTATAATAGTAGTAAGACGGGCCGCTGTATAATTCAATCCTCCAGTGGCGTCAAGTTGTTGCACTATATTATTTAAACCTCTTCTTCTTTCTTTATTTTCTACTACTTTTGTCGCCGATCAATAAATTAAATGTCTCGTCCTTCCTTAAAATTCAATAAGCCCTGCTGCTCTTGCTGCTTAATTATTAAAATCATACTCTCGTATGATTTGAGTGAGAGATTTTACGGCGTTGCTGACCCACGATTCGATGGAGTTCCACTTCATCCTGTCCTTCGCCATCGACAAAATTGCCGACGGCAGCTCTTCCACTGACGGTCACTTCAATGTTTTCTGGGACACTGATAACCTTTCGCCGGCGTAGGTAGCCGCCTTCAAGCACAGCAAAAAAAACGTGAGAGTTGCGCTCAGCCTCGGAGGCGACTTCAAACCGTACTCCATCGACTCGTGGGTCAACAACGCCGTAAAATCTCACTCAAATCATACGAGAGTACAATTTGGAAGGCATTGATATCGATTACGAGCAGTTTAGCGCTGATCATGATACCTTCGCTGAGTGTATAGGAAGGCTCGTGACGACCCTAAAGAATCAGGGGGTAATATCTTTTGCTTCTATAGCACCTTTTGACTACGACCAAGTGCAGATGCATTACCATGCGCTTTGGAACAAGTATGGAAATATCATAGATTATGTCAACTTCCAGTTCCATGCCTATGATTCGAGCACGATGGTGTGTCAATTTTTGAGCTATTTTGAGAAGCAGTCCTCCAATTATCCTGGAGGGAAGTTGCTTGTGAGTTTCTCCACCAACTCAGGCAGTGGCGGCCTGTCCCCTGCTAAGGGCTTCTTCAGCGCATGTAGAACTCTCAAGAAGCAAGGGAAGCTACCGGGTATTTTTGTGTGGTCTGCCGATGATTCCATGAAGTATGGTTTTCGTTACGAGCGCACTTCTCAGCTTCTCCTTGCTAGTTCTCCTTCCTAATTAGTGATGTCTTCAACCTCTCAATCTAAATGTGTTGGGTACATTGGAATATATGTACCAGATTTGAAGAAGCCTCACCCTACTCAATGATATACATCAAGGTGTATTTGATGTGCTTTTAGTTTATATGTGCAGGTTAAGTAATTGCAGGAAATGCAGAAAATTTTCTAATTCCATGTGTCGACACCTAGAGATGCAGTGTCGACACTTATGAAGGCTTGTGTCGACACCTAGAGAAGCTGTGTCGACACTTGGAGTAATTGTGTCGACACCAGGAAAGGCAGAGTCAACACCAGAAGAAAGGTGTCGACACATACAGGCAGTGTCGACACACTGTGAAGAATTGTCAACATAATCTTTGTCGACACTTAGAGGCAGTGTCGACACCTAGAGAAGCTTTGTCGACATCAAATTTGTCGACACCAGGAGGCTGTGTCGACACTCAGCAAGCTTCAACAAAGTTAAATACTTGTGTCGACACAAAGGAGATGTGTTGGCACTCAGCAAGTTTCAATACATGAAGGCATGTGTCGACACAAAGAAGATGTGTCGACACTCAACAAGTATCAACAACAAAAGAAGATGTGTCGACACAAAGGAGATGTGTCGACACACAGCAGAATTCAACTAAGTGTTAAAGAAGAAGTACTTGTGTCGATAGACTCAATCAGTGTCGACACATTCTACATAAGGCTTGTGTCGACACACAGAATCAGTCTCGACACATTCTGAAGAAGTAGTGTCGAGAAGCTGTTACAACAACACAAGGAGTTGTGTCGACACCATCAAGGCTAGTGTCGACACTTAGTTCACTTGTGTCGACACTTGGTCTATTTGTGTCGACACATAATGAAGATCAGTCTCGACACTTTCAGACAGAGATGGTATTTTCAAGAAGTGACTGTATGACTTGATAGCTGCCATTTCAACCGGTCAACTGCAACTGTCAGAGTTGTCAGAAGTTCGTTAGAAACCGGATCGGTCGGTTACCTTGGAGGAAGACTATATAAAGGCCTTTCTCCTTCAACAGGATCAATCAATAGAGAACACAATTAAAGAATTAATCAGAAGATTAAGAAGATCAATACAGATCCAGAGAAAACTGTAAATCAGTATTTTGAAGAAACTTCAGATTTACTTGGAGAGAGAGAACTCCAGTAATTGAAGTCAAGAAAGAGACTTGTTAATCAAATCTCTTAAGAAGCAGATTCTGAACCAGACTGCAAAGTAGGATCAAGATTTATTTCTCCATCCTAAGAAGGTAGTTGTCAGCCAGTCTACTTCAAGAAGATCATCTTTACTGAGTTCAGACTCAAGAAGCCTTGAAGAAAGCAAAGACAAAGTTGATCTCAGGAATCAGTGCTATGAAGAACTGATCAAGAAGATTGCCCTCTTCATTCTCTCAAACTGAGTGGTGATCTGAAAACATTTTATTATCTTTTTGTAGGATCCTAAGGGATCTGAGTTGTAAGCCTAAATCTATAAAGGCTGAGGTAGGGCTTTTGAGCCTGAGTGTAGGAGAATCAATTCTCTGAGTGTAGGCCTTGTTGAAGGCTGAGGTAGGGCTGTTAGCCTGAGTGTAGGTCTTGTTGAAGACTGAGTGGTAGCGCTTTGTGCCTGAGTTGTAGGAGTGGGGACACTCTGAGTTGTAGGAACCTGTTTGGGGTTCTGAGCTGTAAGATCTGAGGATCTGAGGAGAAGTGCTGAAGTTAGGCCGAATCTAGTACACTACTAGATAGGCGAAGGGGGAAAGTGGATGTACCCAGACCTTGGGGAACCACTATAAATACTGTGTGCACTCTGTGTATGTTTGTTTCTGTGGTTGCTGTGTTGTGATAGTTATAGAATATTGCAAAAACAGGTTTAATTGTACAGAGTTTCTGCCTTAAAATTAAAAATGAAAAGTACACCTATTCACCCCCCCTCTAGGTGGTTATTTCTTTCAAGTGGTATCAGAGCCAGGTTACTCAAAAAGGGACTTAACAGTCTAAGTAAGATCCTGTAGGCAGATTCAGAACAAACAAGAATCAAGAAAATGGGTTCTATTGAGAATCACAAAGAGCTGGGGTGCATGAAATTGCCAATAAATAGAAAAGAGATATTTGGCATATGGAAAGAGAGGGTTAGACTCTTTATGGAAGCTTCTGACCCGAGGATATATATTATAGTTAAAGAAGGGCCATATGTGCCAATGAAGATATCCATTCTGGATGCAAATCAGAAAACTCCATAGGACTTCTCTGAAATGACTAAAGATGAAATCATTCTGGCCACTATGGACAAGAGAGCCCAGAATATAATTGTTAGTGTCATTGATGATGCAACATTTCAGAACTTAATTCATTGTAAAACCTCTAAAGAAATGTGGGACACGTTAATAGTCTATATGGAGGGCTTAGAGGAAGTAAGACAAGATAGGAAGTCCTTGTTAAATCAGGAATATGAAAGCTTCAGACAAGGAAAGTCTGATAGCATTACAGAATGTTACAAGAAGTTCTATAGGGTTGTTAATGAGTTGATGTCCTATGGAAGAGATTTCAGCAACTATGAGCTGAATGACAAGTTCTTAAGATCTCTAACTAAGGACTGGGACACCAAGATTTGTGTCATTAGGGAAGTGGCCAAACTAGCTGATATACCTCCTCCAACTTTGTTTGGAAAACTGCTATCTTATGAGATGCAGTTAATAGCTAGAAAGGAGGAAGAGAAGAATACTAGAGTGGAGCACAAGGAAAAGACTGTGGCCTTCAAGATTGAAGCCACTAGGAAGTATAGAAGTAAGTCTCCATCTCCACCTCAAATAGTTGTTGAAGCTGTGACAGATAATTCAGATAGCAAGAATTCAAATAGTAGTGAAAGTGATGAAGACTTTGCTGCTTTTACTATGCATTTTCAAAAGTTTTTGAAGAAGAAGCAGTGGAGGTCTAAGCCTTCCACTTCTCAGCCAAAAGATGACTACTATCAGAAAAGAAAGTCATCAAGGAATGACAGAAGCAGGTCCAAGCCAAGCAAAGCTACATCTTCAAAGATTGTGCGATATTGCTGCAATAGACAGGGACATGTAGTGGCTGACTATCCTGAAAAGAGGAAGGAGTCAGCTGACAAAAATAAGACTCAGTTTAAGGGCAAAAAGGAAAAGTCCTTTGTTGCTAAGAAAGACAAGAGTCTGACTGATCAGTCATCTTCAGAAACAGAATCAGAAGCTGAAGTCTACATTGGATTATTTGCTGAAGAGGAAGAAGATGAGTTCATGCAGCTAATGAACTCAATTTATGAGCATGAGGACCATCAGTGCAAGGGACTGATGGCTTTATCTGAAGGAGACAAGAACTAGGATCAGCCTGGACCAAGTAAGGTACAAAGTTGTTCTTCTAGTTCAATTTATAGTACTGAGTCAGAATCAGATACATCTGCATCAAGTGATGTGGGTGAGTCTGAATCTGAAGGAGATATTCATCAGTTAATTGATGAATATAGGAACTTGTTGCAGGCCTTGAAGAAAAGCAAAACCTTTTCCAAAACCCAGGCAAAGGAGATTGGTAGTCTTAAATTGGATGCTGCTGATTCAAACAAGTTGTTAGATCAGAAACTGAATGAAATAGCCAGACTGAAGAACATTACTGTTATTCAGATGGGTATTATTACATTTAAGAATGATCAGATCCGAAATCTGGAGATTAGACTTCAGAAAGAGAGAGAGATAGTTGCAAGTTTTTCTAAACTTAAATCTATTTTACCCTTGATAGATGAGTTTGTACCACAAAAGGGTAAGACTGGATTGGGGTTTAAAAAACCTACCTGGACTGCTAGGTCCAAATCTAAGGGCAAAGCCCCAGCACAAAACATAAAGCCTGCTGTAGATACTTCAGCCAGGGTAGTACCTAAACAAAGGTACAACAGGTTTGAGTGCTGGTGTTGTGGCAAGATAGGCCACTTTGCCTTAGATTGTTGGCACAATTCAAGTGTCAAGGAGAGTAGCAAACTGCCTGCTAGAAGAGCTACATGTAGTTTTGTTAAAGGTCAGACTAACCTGCACCAAGGACCCAAGAGTTATTTGGGTTCTGAGGTTAAGTAATCTGTTTTGCAGGTGAGTCCAAGTGGCCATGCCCCTATATGGTACTTGGACAGTGGATGTTCTAAGCACATGACTGGAACTAGGGGGTTGCTGAAGGACTATACACCTATCAATGATGGCCCTAAAGTTACCTTTGGTGGTTCAGAAAAAGGAATTATCAAAGGCTTTGGTAACATTTCTAGTAACCAAATTACTATCACTCAAGTGGCTTATGTGAAGGGTTTGAAACATAACCTCATTAGCATAAGTCAGCTGAGTGATTTAGGATATGACCTCTCATTTGTCAAGAATGGTTGTCATATCAAAAGGTCAAGTGATCAAATGATCATTTTGACAGGATATAGGAAGAGAAATGTCTATTGTCTTGACTTTGGATGTGAGAACAATGTTTCTCCTATTTGTCTTGTAGCTGATGAGAGAGTCTCACTTTGTGTTAAATGGTACAAGAGGCTGGCTCATCTTAACTATAAGACAATTGGCCAACTCTTTAACAAAGAGTTAGTGAGGAATGGTCCTCAAGTTAAGTGTATAAAGGATGGGATATGCTCAGCTTGTCAAAAAGGCAAGCAGACCAAATCCACCTTTCATAGCCTTGAGAACAAGGATTCTGTGAGGTGTCTATACCTCTTACATATGGATCTTTTTGGTCCTATGCCAGTTCACAGTCTAGGTAGAAAGGTCTACACATTTGTGGTAGTAGATGATTATTCAAGATATTCCTGGGTGTTCTTCATAAGGCAAAAATCTGAAACTCCAAGTATCTTATATAGTTTTGTTAAACAAATTCATAATGAGTTAGACAGTAGAGTGGTCAAAATCAGAAGTGACCATAACACTGAATTTCAGTCTGAAAGTATGACAAAACTGTGTGAAGAATTTGGGATTTTTCATGAATTTTCCTCACCAAGAACAGCTCAGCAAAATGGTATTGCTGAAAGGAAGAATAGAACATTGATAGAGGCTGGTAGAACCCTATTGAGTGACACTTCTCTCCCAGAATATTTTTGGACTGAGGCAGTAAATACTGCTTGTCATGTGATCAATAGGGCTACTATCACCAAGAGCCATAAGAAGACCCCCTTATGAGATTGTGAGGGCAGAAAACCAAATTTATCCTATTTCAGGATCTTTGGTTGCAAGTGTTATATACTTAACAATGACAAGTCTTATCTAACCAAGTTTGCTGCCAAATCCCAAGAGGGGATATTTGTTGGGTAAAGCAATAATAGTAAGGCTTATAGGGTCTACAACTTGATTACTCAAGTTGTAGAAGAGTCTATACATGTAGTCTTTGATGAAACAAGACTCATTAACTGTGAATTGTCAAGTAGTGTTTGCAGCTCTACAGGTATAACTGATAGGCTGGACAAGCTTACCATTATAGAAGGTTCTACTGCAACTCAGCATGTAGAAGATGGTGGTTGCTGTCCAGGGGGAGTACAAGACTCTCTAGATGCAGAAGAAGACCAAGAGGTGCAGTTAAATGAAGAGGCTGGAGGAGTTCAACCTGAAGACAGACTACCTCCAACAAATAGGCACTTAAATGATCATCCAGCCAATCAAATAATTGGAGATCCCAGACAAGGAGTGCAAACAAGAAGCAGGAATTTGAGTACAGTTCTTTACTCCAGCTTCCTATCCCAAGTGGAACCAAAGAAGTTTGAAGAAGCAGTTCTAGACCCCCATTGGATTGAGGCAATGCAAGAGGAGCTGAACCAGTTCAGGAGGTACAAAGTCTGGAAGCTTGTTCCTAAACCCAAATACCACAATATCATTGGAACAAAGTGGATCTTTAGGAACAAATTGGATGAGAATGGAATCATCATAAAGAATAAAGCTAGACTTGTTGCAAAGGGATATAGGCAGGAAGAAGATATTGATTTTGGTCAAACCTTTGCTCCAGTAGCAAGACTGGAAGCAATAAGGATGTTCCTTGCCTATGCAACATATCAAGGGTTTAAGGTATATCAAATCGATGTAAAGTCAGCTTTTCTGAATGGAAATCTGAAGGAAGAAGTCTATGTAGAGCAGCCATCAGGTTTTGTTGATTCTCTTAAACCTGATTATGTTTATAGACTTAGGAAGGCTTTGTATGGGTTGAAATAAGCCCCAAGGGCTTGGTATGAAACCTTGTCTAGTTTCCTCATTGAGAACAAATTCTCAAGGGAGAAAATAGACAAAACTCTATTCCTTAGGGAATCTAAAGGCAAAATTATCTTAGTCCAAATATATGTAGATGACATAATATTTGTGTCTACAGAAAGTAATCTTTACAAGAAGTTTGCAAAACTTATGCAAGGAAAATTTGAAATGAGCAGTATGGGGGAACTTAAGTTCTTCTTGGGTCTCCAAGTTAGACATACTGAAGATGGCTTGTCCATATGCCAGTCTAAGTTCACCCTAGAGTTGATAAAGAAGTATGGTATGGAATCATCCACTATCATGAAAACTCCTATGGGGTCAAGCATGTCTCTAAGCAAAGATGATGCAGGGAAACCTGTAGATGAAATTTTGTATAGAGGGATAGTTGGCTCCCTACTGTATTTGACTGTTAGTAGACCAGATATCATGTATGCTACATGTGTCTGTTCTAGGTATCAAGCATGCTCTAAAGAATCTCATCTGACTGCAGTCAAAAGGATTTTGAGATATCTTAAGGTCACACCTTATCTAGGCCTTTGGTACCCTAGGAATGGAGATTTTGTACTGACAGGTTATTCAGATGCAGATTTTACAGGCTGCAAGGAAGATAGGAAGAGTACTACAGGATCCTGTCAATTTCTAGGTGGAAGGCTGGTGTCATGGAGCAGTAAGAAGCAGACCAGTGTGGCAATCTCCACACCTGAGTCAGAATATGTGGCAGCAGGAAGTTGTTGTGCACAACTTTTGTGGATTCAGCACCAGCTAGAAGACTATGGTATTCAAGTAAGTAGAACACCTTTATTTTGTGATTCTACAAGTGCGATTTCTATTACAAATAATCTTGTCTCACATAGTAGGAGTAAGCACATAGAAATTAAATACCATTTTCTTAGAGAACATGTAGAAAAAGAGGACATTTCCCTAGAATATGTTAACACAGATAATCAGGTTGCTGATATGTTTACTAAGCCCATAGATGAAACCAAATTCAATAATTTAAAATTGAATTAGGAATGTTAAACTTAGAATAGTTTAAAAAATTGGCTAAGTAAAATGGTGTCGACACACAGAGTTGTCTGTGTCGACACATAGAAGTGGTATCGACATTTCAGAGAAATGATGTCGACACATCTAGAAAGTCTGTGTCGACACTTCAGAGAAGTAGTGTAGACACATCCAGAGTAGGTGTCGACACATCCAGGGTGGTGTCGACACTTAGGATCAACACAGAATTCGTCGAGTTAAGTATCGACTAATCGTCGAGCGCAGATGTTTAAGTGTCGACACATATATTATGTCGACTATATTTGTGTCGACACATAGTTGTCGAGACATTAGAAGTAAGTGTCGACACTTTTCAACAGTGTCGACACATTTCAAGTATTTTGACGCGCCTTTTCACCTTCGATTTTAGAAAGGTATAAATAGGTCTTCATCATTGTTTGTCGACACACTCACCATAGTTTCGAGACCAAACTTGTGTGTCGACATCTCTCTTCTCTAAATTCAAAATTTCTCCAAACTCTAATTGCGCCAAAGCTAGAAGTGAACATCAATGAAGGTTTTGAGCTAGTGCGACATGCCTTTGATGATGCGGAACCAGAAATCCAAGGTGTTGTAACCCTAGTTGCAGAGACTGGGTTAGAGTATCTAGTTTCAGAGCCAATCAAGATTTGGAAAAGGGAGGTCCTCGAATTCTTTACTGCAGCTACCCTTGATGAAACAGGTCTTAAGATTAAATCCAAAGTTCATGGGGAAAAAGTGAAAGTCACCCAGAAAAGTCTAAGAAAAGTTCTACATCTACCTAGAACTAAAGAAGAGGAAGATGTACCTGCATCAAGGATAAGGGAGGCACTGCAATGGTGTGGACTTGATTCAAGCATGAAGATTGGATCAGTTTTTAACAGGAAAGGGATGAACATACAAGGAAAGTTTTTATCTGAAGTAGTTGGGAAGGTAATTCTGAGCAAGCCAGGTGGGCATGATAGAATATCAGCTCACATGTTCAGTTTAATGAGAAGGATAATTTTCCAACTTAAAACTGATTGGTCAGCAGTAATGTTTGACAAGATAAAGGAAAGTCTGAGGAAGCCCAATCTGGTTAGGATTATGAGTTTGTACTTGGCTGGAAGTATTCCAGAAGTCATGAACCAAGCTGTTGGATCTAAGATAAACCACATGAGGAAAATGGATATCAGAATATTCTCAAGATGGGATAGAGTGTTAACTAAAGAAATGCCTACACCAGAGAAGGAAACACCTCAAAAGTAGAAGAAGAAAGCCACAGTGGCTCCTGAATCATCCAGTAGCTCAGAGGAGCAAGTAGTTTTTAGTTCTGATGATGGAGAGGCTGGGAATGCTAGACAATCACCAGCAAGAAATGAAGATGCCCAGAGGCAGGGGGAGCTACCATCTGCTAGCCCCATTCACCTGGATCCACTCTAGGGGGAGCCTCAACATGTGGATGAGCCAACTCACTTAGATAGTGAAAGGGCAACCCAAATAATTCTTGAGGTAATCAATAAAGTTAATCAATCTATTTTCAATATTGAGGATGAAGTATTGACTGAATCATTACTTGATGTTGATCAGCAAACTCAGATAAATAATCAACCACAAGATATTGTCATGGAAGACACATCAGTTGCAGATCATGCTCCTTAGATAAGAAATTCTCCAGTCCATCCTCAATAGGAGTTTACACTAGAAAAGCTATTTCATGATTTACTACAGACTAATTTTGAGGGAGAGAAAGCTGCTGTTGAGGGGGAGTCAACTAACCTTGAGGGGGAGCATATACAGTTTCATGAGGAGACTGCTATAAATGAGACTGAGGAGCAAAGGAATGCTGAGGAGCTACCAAGAGCAGAGAAGGAATTTCCCCTACTCCACAGGATAGACTAGACATTGCTAGTACTTCTAACTCTGAAGATGAAGAGGCTGCTAGAGACAAGAAAAGAAAGCTACAGGTTTTCAAAAGGAGAAGCCAGACCTATAAGAAAGCACTGCAAATGATTGTTCCACAGCCTGACCCAACTGCTGATTATAGTTCATTGTTGGTGGCTTTGTAGATCAAGATGGATGAGCAAAGGAAGGCTTTAGAAACTTATATGGATGAAGGATATAAATCCCTTCAATTTGATCTGACTCAAGATATAAAATCTATTAGATTTGAAGTTAATCAAAATAAGAAGGAAATGACTGACTATTTTCATAAAGGAGGCAATGCAGTGGTATATCTGGCTACTCATCAAGAGAAGATCAAGACACAGGTTGATGATATGGCAGTGAAATAAGGATATGTCCTGGAAAATCAAATTAGGATGAATGATAATCTGACTACCTCTCATAATTCCATTGTAAGTGAAATGAAAAATATAGCTACTGCCCAGACTGCAGTAAGTGCTACTGCCAAAGAAGCATTTGATAAGCAATTACAAGAAAGTCTAACTGCTGTTAAAACTGCCATTGAAGATTCTCAAAAGGCTATTACTGAAAAGCTTCAAAGGTTAAAACCTTTTTATAAAGATGGTGTTAACTATCTGAATGCTCAGATCAGATTTCAGAAGGATGATCTTAGGGATCATATAGAAAGAGAAGTCATAAAGGGGGAGAAGGTACTAGTCAAAGCAGGCTCTGACCATGCTAAATGGATTTCAAACAACATCAGAGCTTCCCTTGGATATCCACCCTTGTGTGATGATGATAATGTAGCAGAATTTGGGATAAATCCTGCATATTTTGGAGGTGAACAAGCTAAAGTAGCTCAGGTGATCTACCCTCCAGTAGATTTTGACATGATATATCAAGAGATACAATCTATGTATAGTCCTCCAGAAGGTGCTCACAATATGATCATTGAGAAAGTAGTACAGCCTGTGTCAGAGGCAGTATTAAAAGAGCAAGAGGCAGTATTAAAAGAGCAGGAAGCTCAATTATCTAAGAAGAGGTTCAGAGAATAGGCAGAGTTAAGGCCTGATTTTGAACAGTGTAGCCCAACTTCTAGGAATATCATATTGACAGCTTGGAAGGCTGCAAAGGATAATTTCCTAGAGAGGGGTAAATGGTACTCTGATTAGGAATAGAGAAAACATGAAACTAGGCAAGAAGCCATTGTACAGTACAGAAGAAAGGCTAAACTAGGGAAGCTACCACCTAATGCACAGGAGCCTAGCAAGTATTTCCCTAAGCCTTATCATTATTTTGAGAGACAAAAGATAAGGGCTGAAGAACAAAAGAAGAAAGATCTTAAGGGAAAGAAGCCTGCTGATGACAATGATGCTCCAGTTCAAGCAAAGATTCAATCTGGAAAGGGCATTGTTATCAAGGAGCCAGAGCAGCCATAGAATAGAATTTTCTTAAGTTTACTACTCTGTAATCTTTTGCATTAAAATCTATATAAACTTTTTATTAATGAAACTATTGGAAGTTATAACAAAACAATGTTTGATGTTCAATCTGTTACATTTTTATTCTGTAATGATTGTTTATACATGTTTTGTTTAGTATTTACCCTGTCATATAATATTGTTATACATCATAATGTGTATTTGTTATGTATGGTGTATATCATTAACTAAGGGTTATAACTTCTCCAAATAGAGGGAGATTGTCGGGTACATTAGAATATATGTACCAGATTTGAAAAAGCCTCACCCTACTCAATGATATACATTAAGGTGTATTTGATGTACTTTGAGTTTATATGTGCAGGTTAAGTAATTACAGGAAATGCAGAAAAGTTTCTAAGTCCATGTGTCAACACCTAGAGATGCAGTGTCGACACTTATGAAGGCTTGTGTCGACACCTAGAGAAGCTGTGTCGACACTTGGAGTAATTGTGTCGACACCAGGAAAGGCAGAGTCGACACCAGAAGAAAAGTGCCGACACATACAGGCAGTGTCGACACACTGTAAAGAATTGTCAACATAATCTGTGTCGACACTTAGAGGCAGTGTCGACACCTAGAGAAGCTTTGTCGACATCAAATATGTCGACACCAGGAGGCTGTGTCGACACTCAGAAAGCTTCAACAAAGTTAAAGTACTTGCGTCGACACAAAGGAGATGTGTCGACACTCAGCAAGTTTCAACACATGAAGACATGTGTCGACACAAAAGAGATGTGTCGATACTCAGCAAGTATCAACAACAAAAGAAGATGTGTCGACACAAAGGAGATGTGTCGACACACAGCAGAATTCAGCTAAGTGTTAAAGAAGAAGTACTTATGTCGACACACTCAATCAGTGTCGACACATTCTATAGAAGGCTTGTGTCGACACACAGAATCAGTGTTGACACATTCTGAAGAAGTAGTGTCGAGAAGCTATTACAATAACACATGGAGTTGTGTCGACACCATCAAGGCTAGTGTCGACACTTAGTTCACTTGTGTCGACACTTGGTCTATTTGTGTCGACACATAATGAAGATCAATCTCGACACTTTCAGACAGAGACAGTATTTTCAAGAAGTGACTGGATGACTTGACAGCTGCCATTTCAACCGGTCAACTGCAACTGTCAGAGCTGTCAGAAGTTCGTTAGAAATCGGATCAGCCGGTTACCTTGGAGGAAGACTATATAAAGGCCTTTCTCCTTTAACAGGATCAATCAATAGAGAACATAATTAAAGAATTAATCAGAAGACTAAGAAGATTAATACAGATCCAGAGAAAACTGTAAATCAGTATTTTGAAGAAACTTCAGATTTACTTGGAGAGAGAGAACTCCAGTAATTGAAGTCAAGAAAGAGACTTGTTAATCAAATCTCATAAGAAGCAGATTCTGAACCAGACTGCAAAGTAGGATCCAGATTTATTTCTCCATCCTAAGAAGGAAGTTGTCAGCCGGTCTACTTCAAGAAGATCATCTTTATTGAGTTCAAACTCAAGAAGCCTTGAAGAAAGCAAAGATAAAGTTGATCTCAGGAATTAGTGCTATCAAGAACTGATCAAGAAGATTGCCCTCTTCATTCTCTCAAACTGAGTGGTGATCTGAAAACATTTTATTATCTTTTTGTAGGATCCTAAAGGATCTGAGTTGTAAGCCTAAATCTATAAAGGCTGAGGTAAGGCTTTTGAGCCTGAGTGTAGGAGAATCAATTCTCTGAGTGTAGGCCTTATTGAAGGCTGAGGTAGGGCTGTTAGCCTGAGTGTAGGTCTTGTTGAAGACTGCGTGGTAGGGATTTGTGCCTGAGTTGTAGGAGTGGGGACACTCTGAGTTGTAGGAACCTATTTGGGGTTCTGAGCTGTAAGATCTGAGGATCTGAGCAGAAGTTCTGAAGTTAGGTCGAATCTAGTACACTACTAGATAGGCGAAGGGGGAAAGTGGATGTACCCAGACCTTGGGAAACCACTATAAATACTGTGTGCACTCTGTGTATGTTTGTTTCTATGGTTGCTGTGTTGTGACTGTTGTAGAATATTGCAAAAACAGGTTTAATTGTACAGAGTTTCTACCTTAATATTAAAAAGGAAAAGTACATCTATTCACCCCCCCCCCCCTCTAGGTGGTTATACACTATTTCTTTCAAAATGTTCCAAGGCTGTACATGCTTGCATGGAGCACCGACCTGTATAAATCATATAAAATTGTGAAATAATATGTTGTGATATATCTATCTATATTATACAAAAATATACTTTGGCAGCTGGTCCATGATATCTATATTATCCTAAATGTCTAAACTCATGCATTGAAATCAAATCTAATCACTTATTAATTTTGTTAGACCTCCTAAACCTACTATATATATGATAGGATGTTTTAGGCCTATATTTTAAGGCAACTATCCTACAAAATAAAATTATGCAGACAACCAATCATATGTTACCTAAAGACTTGACCACTCCACCAACTACCAAGTTATGATTAATACTTCAAATTTATTGTAAAGACTCATTCATTCTGAATGATTTCCAACTATAACTTTTAAAATAATTATAAATATAAGTTTATGTTATAACTTTTATGACTAATCTAAGTAAATATAATAGATATTGCATTATATTTTCTTTTATAACATAAAATGATAACATAATACAATATTTATCGATCAATATAAATATAAAAAGATGTGTTTTTGTATGGGGAGCATAGCGCATAGGGTTCACGAGCGAAGAGAGTGACATCACGTCAGAGCACTGATGTTGCTGAAGTACTACCGTGCGGGGCACGAGCCCCTCCCCCATAGATTGTCACTTGAGTGTGAATATATATATATATATATATATATATATATATATATATATATATATATATATATATATATATATATATATATATATGAAACTGCACGTGGTCCTCCCGTTCCCCGCGCGACAATTTCCGCCCCCCCCCCCCCCCCCCCCCCCGGTAGCTTTGCCCGCCCCCGGCGGTTTTTAATCATGTAATTTTTTTAATTATTTTAAAATTAAAATTTTATATTTAAATTTTTTGTTAAATAATTTTTTAATTAACCACTTTATTTATTTATTAAATTATTAAAATCAATATATTATATATTATTTAATAATAATATAAATTAAAAAAATCTAAAATAGAAGCTTGATCGCCTCTCCCGATCCCGCCGACTGTACATGCTTCTTCAACATCGCCGGCAGCGGAGCCTCCGACGGCTTGCTCGGCCCCCACCGACTGGTTCACCGGACTACACCATATCATGCATATGATAGCGCTCAAAAACCGCTACTGTATATGAAAAAACCGCTACTGTAGGGCTACACTATCGGGTGCCGTGGTCATTGGGTATGGTAGCGATTACTCAATGTATTGTGGCGTTCTTGAAACCTCTACTATAGGTACATCTATTGTAGCAGTTATAGTTTTCAATGATAGCTGTTATTCCATTCTACAACAACGGATACGATACTGTATGTAGCGTTTATTCTTGTATTTGGCAACATTTACATGCCTAACTAATTAGGACTGTTTTTTGAGATTGAATGTTATTTTTGATCACTTATGATCTTATTTGCTCCCGATTATGTCCAGTTTTTTAGTTGATTTGTTGTTAATCATATGTCTATTAAATTTGTTTGCGATTAATAATTTACAAAAAGTATGGTTTGTCGTTAACAAAAATGTGCGGATAGTCATTTTTGCAGTCGTAATAAGTTAACAGTCCCCCTCTATACATCTGTTAGTTAACGATAAACCAGATCCCCAAAATTTTATAGCCATAAGAGGTTCCACAACACATTGAAAAACCAAATTGTAACTTTTCATCATCAAGCTGACAATTATTTCAAATCAAAATTCTGAAGTTTAATTACAGCAGAATTCCACGTACATTCATATGCAAATTGAAACAAAGTTGCATCAAAATAAAAAAATGAGCATAGGATGCCAAAGCATTTGCTTTCTTTCTTCTCTCACCCATACACAAAAAGCACAAAAATATAATCCATCTGCATCATTACTCCTGTTCTTCATGTGCATCCTGCAAGTAAAAGAATTTATACCATCAAAAAAAAGAAAAAAAATAGCAGCAAAAGAACCAAAAGCAGCAAAAGTACCAACAACATAAGATTAAACTTAAAGTACCTGATGAGCTTGCGTTCCCCTTCCCATGTCCACTAACGACATCTCCTGGAGATTGGATCCCTGCCACTAATCCTGCAATAATAGAATCTGAATCAAGATTAGGAATGACACATTGGAGGTTGATTAAGACTGATGAAAGAATCTCCTACATCAATTCATCCTTAACCCTTGTTGTGATAGACTTCACAAGGTCTACCTGAACTTGCTATCTCTTAATCAATGAATCGTTGAATCAGTGAATGACGGGGAAAGTAAAAAAAAACTTGTTATCACTTGCAAGTTGCAATCTGGGAAAAATGAAAAGAAAAACTGATTACAGGAACGAAGAGCAGCAGAATAATCAAAGAATAAAAAGTAAATTAGCATGTTCTTCATTTATGTCATTCTACCGTTCAACTATAATCGAGCTAATGAAATAGAAAAGTGGAATAATCGAAAGGAATCAGAGTTTATCGGGTATCGGGATTAATCAAGCACCGAGGAAGAAATGCAGAATCACTAAATAAGTGAATCAAATAAGGAGGAAGAATGGAAGATCAAACCTAATAGTTGCTGACATGCATCGTTGTCCTCACTCATCGACACCACATCTTGCCGCGGGCCGCCGTCCTGGTACTCACAAAGTAAGAAACAAGGTCAACGTCTTGGCATTATTAGGTATGGAGCAAAGGTAGGAACTAAGAATGAAAGTGAGGGATAGATCTAATCTTTACTCTAGTGGGGGTGGGGGGTGAATAGAGTGTTTTAAAAACTTTAAGTTTTTTTTACAGCGGATTAAAAAATAGATGATATATATATAAGAAAAGAAAATATATGTAACAACACAGCAAAATAAAGAATAGAGCACAACCAGACGACATAAGGAAATTTATAGTAGTTCCCCAATAAACCTGGGTACATCCACTCTTCTACCGTGCTGGTAGGAATCCACTACAAGTTGTTGATCAGGTGCCCTGCCACCATAGGTTTTTGCTCGGGTGCCTTGTCACCACAAGATCTATTTTCAAGGGAGATCTAGCAACCCTTTGAGCTTTTGATCAGGTGCCCAAAAACCAAATTAAGTCTTTTGATCAGGAGACTTAACAACCAAAGGGATAACTTTTGAAGGGAGTTAATGACCCTTTTATAGTAGAGTAAAAAGAAATGTGATATTGTCTTCTCTTTCTCAATATTCTGAGAAGACTAGTGGATTGTTGTTGTTGTCAAAGCTCCCCATGAGATGTAGAATAGTTCAGGAGAATGGAGGCTTTGCTCAGGGTGTAGGCCTTCAAGATGAGCACTTCTTCCAGTAAATATCTCTGAGTGATTGAGCTTTTATTCTCAAATTGTATGTTGTGTTGCTGGAAGAAAACTTGAAGAATAAGAATGAAGATGAACAAGTTGTTCTGTGTCTCTTTTTCTTGTTCTCAGAATGCAGATATTTTCTTATTTTTCCTGACTCAGTAAATTCTAACTGTTAGACTCTACATGACAATCTTCTGAAAATCTTTTATATCTGATTACTGATTTTGAAATTCAAATCCTGGAAGTGCTCTGCATATTTTTTGGGAATTGGAACGACTGAATATTGTCTTCAATGCATTTCCCTAACTGTCCTAGAAAATATGTTAAGTAATAACTCTGTGAAAATCCTTAATTAATGTTGCCATGAACGGCTATATTCTTGAGAATATGAGCATTAATTATTAGAGTATTGCTGTCTGAATATTTGAAATAATCTAAAATCCAATTGACTTAGACGGTCTGAGAAATTGAGACAAGATAGTCGAACAGAACCTGTAGGGAGTTAGTCGAACTAAGGAAAGTTTTCATCGACCTAAGCTCCAAGTTCATCGAGCTGATAATTCTCCTTCGTCGAGCTGAACTCCAAGATCGTCAAATTGAAAAAGCACTTGCCAAATTGAGCTCCAAGTTCGTCGAGCTGAGAAGGCACTTCGTCTTGCTAAGATCCTAAGATAAGCTCAAAGTTTGTTGAGCTGAGCTAGTCTTTCATCGAGCTCAACTCAGAGAAGGAACTCTGTGTTCGTTGATCTGAGATCGACGATCGTTGAGCTGAGTTCAGCTATCGTCAAACTCTTTTTTTTTGCAATGTTCAAACTGCCTTGTCTTCTAATTCTTGAGTCTCTAAAATCTTCTGAAGCCTTCTGAAGGTAGGTCTCACTGAACTAACCTAAAGTAATTGACCTTAACCCTGGAACTAACAAATGACCCTAGAATGTACATGGTGGGTCATCAATCCTAATAGTGAACCTAGCTCAAATCATAAGTTGGGTTCTAACAAAGAATCATTTCACGAAATAGCCTACCTCGCCAGATTTCATGAAATGGAGATGCATGCAGCAAATATTTTTGTGAATATAACATCTGCAACCAAATATTCTAAAATAATCTATTTTAGGTTGTTTCCCTTTGATCAATTCATAGGGAGTCTTACCCTTAAGTTTTTGTATTAAACTTCTATTTATAACATAATTTGTTGTGCTCAAAGCCTCTGCCAAAAAGGATAGGGGCAAGTAAGCATCTGCAAGCAATGTCCCTGCAGCTTCAATAAGGGTTCTATTTTTTTTCCTTTCTGCTACCCCATTTTGTTGAGGAGTTCTAGGAGCAGAGAATCAATGCCTTATACCTTCCATCTCATAGACTTCTTGCATAAGAAGAGATTCAAACTTTGTACCATGATCACTTCTGATCAATGCAACTGGAGTAGAGTACTCAATCTTTATGCTCCTAAGAAAGTCTGTAAGAACTTTAAAGTTATCTGACTTATTTCTCATAAGAAGAGATTCAAAATTTGTATCATGATCAATGAAAATATCTTTTTGTTTCGTCAACGGTCCTTCTCCCAAGGACTAGCTGGCTATAGTCCATCTTATCCCAAATATGGTATTTAGCCGCCCCTAGATCTATACCTTGACCTAGTCGTTGCACACAAGGTAGTGAATTTCCCCTTAAACAACACAAGGCCTTATCGCCACACACAAGGTGGTAAATTCTTTACAGTTACAAATGAAAATGGAAGAATATAATTAAAAAAAATTAAAGACACCCTATAATGAAGAGCTCTGGAGCAGATGAAGGATTTCCATGAACATTGTTGGACCCGAAAACTACAGTTTAATGAGGAGTTTAGAATAGAAGGGTAGCTACAACAAGGAGGTCCCACCATACACCCAGATGATCAAAAAGTACGTCCCCTCCAAAGCTAATCCTGAGTCGGGCAACTTGGAGAGCACTCGAGGACACCAGACTGTATGCCTGGAAACCATAGTGAATAGTGTGAGAACTCTCGCCAACCAGGATCAACCTAAGGATGGAAGCCATAAAAAAGGTCCTCCTCTAAAGGTGACCTTGGGGAGTCTATTAATAGTTTTTTTAAAATTGTTCAGTGGATAGCAGAATCCCGCCTTTGGTTTTGCTAACTACAACACAAATTGGTCTGCCAACAGCAAACTTCTACTCTTTGGAGCAGCTAATGACATGCCAAAATGGGTTCCCTAGAAAAAATATATCACAAACCCTATGGGTAATGTTGAAGCCAAAAATGGCCTCTATGGAGTTCGGGGTCCCAAAAGAGGGGTGACCTCACACCTACTACACTTGGGAGAATGTCACGGACCGGAGACTTAGGAAACTATGAATAGACCCTCGGCTCTAGCGCGCTGGTCCCACCTCACACCCGGAAGATCACTAGAACTCTTCCCCTGCCTTACCAAAGGGCTAGGCAGGGCACCTTGGAGAGCTCTCTCTACTCTACCAAGAAGAAGCTAAGGGAGGAGGAAGCCAGCAAAAGTCCCTCTCCAAAGGCACCCAAGGGGGTCTATTTATAGTTTTCCCAAGTCTTGGGGGGTAAAATGACCAAAATGCCCTTGGGATAAATAGACTTTGGTCCAATAGGAAACACCCACACTGGGGGCAGAGAGGTAAAAACACCCCCAGGGGCACAGCGGTAAAAGCACGCCGCCAACCCCCCACCCCAAACACCCGAGGCGATTCCAGGCCGCTGGGCAGGTCACTTGGGCGAGACCAGGCCGTCGGCCGTCTCGCTGCGAGCAGGCCGCCCGGGCGAGAACCAGGCTGTGGCGGTCTCGCCCGCGAGCAGGCATCCCGGGCGAGAACCAGGCCGCGGCGGTCTCACCCGCGAGCAGGCCGCCCACGCGAGACCGGCCCCCGGCCGTCTCGCCCTCGAGCAGGCTCCTCGCGCGAGACCAGCCCCGGCCGTCTCGCCCGCGAGCAGGCCGACTGGGCTAGAACCAGGCCGCAGCGGTCTTGCCCGCGAGCAGGCCTCCCGGGCGAGAACCAGGCCTCAGCGGTCTCGCCCGCGAGCAGTCCGCCCGGGCGAGAACCAGGCCGCGGCGGTCTCGCCCGCGAGCAGACTTCCCGCGCGAGTCCGGCCCCCGGCCGTCTCGCCCGCCCCTACCTCGAACTCAACAGGCCGGGGCGGGTGTTAGACAAATTGCCGAACCCGCCCCCTAACAAAGGAGCCATTGGGGGAGGCCAATTTTTCCTCCCCTACTAGTATATTTCCAAGCTAGAGCCAAAATTGGCCACCGAGAGTGCCCATATGCCTAAAAAGCTTAAAACTATATAGGGGCAAATACGTGGTTGTACACAATCCCCGCTCTTTTCGAGGTTGGCATAAGCTCGGAAATAAATGTCCAACCCAACGTATTCACTGAGTGTAATTTTCTTGCGCGGCACCCCGGGGAGTCAACCTATCATGCCATCTGATGGGAGCCTGGGTGACGAGACCCCCTCCGGGTAAAAAATACTTCACCCTCCGGAGGGGTCAACCTGCCATGCCAGCTATCGGAGCCTGGGTGGCGAGACCTCCTCTAGGTAAAAAACTTGGCTTCCACGAGAGATCAACCAGCCCTGTCAGCTAGTGACAGCCTGACAGCAGAATCATCATCGGAGCAAAAGATTTGGCTTCCACGAGAGATCAACAACCCTGTCAGCTAGTGAGAGCCTGACAGCGGAATCATCATCGGAGCAGAGGGACTTGGGCTACCACGAGAGATCAACCTGCCCTGCCAACTAGTGGGAGCCTGGCCGCGGAATCATCCTCGGAGCAAAGGGACTAAGGCTACCACGAGAGATCAACCTGCCCTACCAGCTAATGAGAGCTTGGCTGCGGAATAATCATCGGAGCAAAGGGACTTGGGCTACCACGAGGGATCAACCTGCCCTGCCAGCTTGTGGGAGCCTGGCCGCGGAATCATCATCGGAGCAAAGGGACTTGGGCTACCATGAGAGATCAACCTGCCCTACCAGCTAGTGAGAGCCTGGCCGCAGAATCATCATCGGAGCAAAGGGACTTGGGCTACCACGAGATATCAACCTGCCATGCCAGCTAGTGGGAGCCTGGCCGCAGAGTCATCATCGGAGCAAAGGGACTTGGGCTACCACGAGAGATCAACCTGCCCTGCTAGCTAGTGGGAGCCTGGCCGCGGAATCATCATCGGAGCATAGGGACTTGGGCTACCACGAGAGATCAACCTGCCCTGCCAGCTAGTGGGAGCCTGGCCGCGGAATCATCCTCGGAGCAAAGGGACTTAGGCTACCACGAGAGATCAACCTGCCCTACCAGCTAGTGTGAGCCTGGCCGCGGAATCATCATTGGAGCAAAGGGATTAAGCATCTCAATCAAACCTTACCACATCCTACATCCTCAAACGGGGAAAATATGGATTACATGATCCCCTGACTCAGACGATCAGGGGTAGAGCTTGTCGAAAGGTAGGAAAAAAAGGAAAGACTTTACCAAGGCGATGCTTCTTCAGGTGGCCTGGGTGTGATGGCCGTCATCCTTCCCCTCGGAGACCTCCATATTGCTCAGGCTTTCCATGATCCTCTCCATCTCCTCTGCCCTAGCCAACCAAGAGATGGTGTTGACGGCCGTGACATAACACTACCTTGTCATCCTGGAATCTCCCTTGACCCTAACCTGGATTCCCCTTGAGTTGAACTTGAGGCACTGGTGGAATGAAGACGGCACACAACGGAAGGCGCTGATGAGGGGTCCTCTGAAGATGGTGTTGTAGCTGCTTGGAGCATCAACAATGACGAACCGGAAGTTCCTTGAGACTCCCTGTAATTTTACTTGGAGCCCCACTCCACTCTCGACCTCCTTTCTCTCCCCTGAGAATCCGAACAGGGGTCCGTACGAGGCCAACACCCTCCTTGGCTCCACCTTCATCTCATCAAACGCCTTCTTGAAAACAACGTTGACGGAGCTTCCATTGTCAACCAAGATTCGGGAGACGGTGTAGCCTTCGATGGGCGTCTGGACGACCAGCGCACCGCAGAACGGATACTCATGATCCGGCAGGTCCTTCACTGAGAAGGTGATCTTTTCCTCTAGGGGCGGGGTCTGGGAGGTTGAGGCGACGCTCCTTCGGTATATGACATGGAGTCTTGTCTTTCGAGTTTCCTCAACCCCCACTCCACCGGGGATCACTCCTATACCACCTCGGGTTCCCACGTCGACCCGATCCTCGCATATATCATCACCCCCTTCTCTGCGTAGAACCTCTTCTACCCGCACCGGCGGCTGCGGCTGGGCAGGGCCTCTCGCCCCCTCACTTCCAATAACTCGGGGCAGGTAGCCGTGGCGTGCCCCTCCACCTGGTGGAAGTCACAGTACAACAATGATCTTTCTCCCCTCTTTCGGCGGGCTGGGAATTCTCTCTTGTTACCTCTTCCCCCTCCTATCGTCAAGGCTTGCTGTGGCGGGGGCAAGAGCTGCCTTGGGGCTTGCCTCTGGAAGTTATACCTCCCTTGGACCCCATGAAAGTTCCCCCCTCCTTGGATGAGAGCTCTTCCTGGACCTTGGGCAGGTCCTCCCTGCTGCCTCCAGCCTGGTTCCGGACCCTCCTGTCCTTGGAAACCCTGAGCTCTCTGCTCCTTTCTTCTTCTTCCTTCCTGATGCCTTGAGCCACCCTGCTCCTTTGACTCCACCTCCGTCAACTTCGCCAACCTCTTGACAAATGCCGGGTTGGCTGCCTCCATGGCAATCTCTTCTGCCGCCCTTTCCATCAGCTCCTCGAAGGAAAGGGGGGCCTTCCGGGTCAAGCTCATCTTGAAGAAGCCCTCGTTCAGTCCAACGGTGAAACCATCTGGAGAGCATACCCTGGCATCTCCTGGACCTCCAGGATCTCTGCTTGGAACTTGTCAACATAACGGGCCAGCGACTCCTCGGCCCCTTCCTTATTAGAAAGATGGACTCAACACTCCTCTTCATATTCTTGGAGGTGGAGAAGCGAAGCTGGAAACTCCGGCTCAAGTCCTCGAACCCATAGATCGACCTTGGAGGGATTTGATGAAACCAATCCCTCGCCTTCTCCTTCAACGTGATCGCAAAGAGGCGACACTTGAAGGTATCTGTCATCGGCCTGATGGAGACCGCATCCTCTAACCAATGCAAGTGCTGGATGGGGTCATCCTTACCGGTATAGTAAGCCATGTCTGGCTCTTTGAGCCCCTCGGGAATGGGAGCTGAGATGATCAGCTCGCTGAAGGGTGACCCCCTGAGGGGGGGGGGGGGGGGGGGTCTCGCCTGGTCCACTCGCGCGACCTGCTCGCCTGGGAGGTTGGCAATCACCGGGCTGGAGACCAGCTCCTGGCCGGTGAGGTCTCACTCGACCCCATCTCCCATCCTCTCCTTTCCATACCTTCTTCCTGTTGCACTTCATTCTCCTCCTGCTGGGGTCATCTCGCTTAGACCCCTGCCCGTCAACTTGTCGAGAGGGCGAGGAGCTAACTCCTAGGGGTCGGGGTGGAGCTTCCACGCTGAGGAGCAATGCTTCGCAGCATCTCTATAATGCCTTGGATGGAGGCCATGAAATCTTGCCTCCCAACAAAGGGTCCTGGGCTGGGGAGCTCTCTGAGATCATCACTACCTCCTTGACCTCCTGTCATGACACTCTCTCGAGATCTTTTGTGCGGGTCACTCTCCACGCTAAACGCACCAAAAGTGTTGAAGCCAAAAATGACGTCTGTGGAGTTCGTGGTCCCAAAAGAGGGGTGACCTCACACCTACTACACTCGGGAGAACGTCACAGACCGGATACTTAGGAAACTATGAACAGACCCTCGGCTCTAGCGCGGAGGTCCCACCTCACACCCGGAATATCACCAGAACTCTTCCCCTCCCTTACCAAAGGGCTAGGCAGGGCGCCCTGGAGAGCTCTCTCTACTCTACCAAGAAGAAGCTAAGGGAGGAGGAAGCCAGCAAAAGTCCCTCTCCAAAGGCACCCAAGGGGGTCTATTTATAGTTTTCCCAAGTCCTGTGGGTAAAATGACCAAAATGCCCTTGGTACAAATAGACTTTGGGCCAATAGGAAACACCAACACCGGGGGGTAGAGAGGTAAAAATGCCCCCAGAGGCATAGTGGTAAAAGCACGCCGCCAACCCCCAGCCCCAAACACCCGAGGCAATTCCAGGCCGCTGGGCAGGCCGCATGGGCGAGACCAGGCCGCCATCCGTCTCGCCGCGAACAGGCCGCCCGGGCGAGAACCAGGCCGCGACGGTTTCTACCGCGAGTAGGCCGCCCGAGCGAGAACCAGGCCGCGGCAGTCTTTCCCGCGAGCAGGCCGCCTGCGCAAGACCGGCCCCCGGCCGTCTCGCCCGCAAGCAGGCTCCTTGCGCGAGACCGGCACCCGGCCGTCTCGCCCGCGAGCAGGCTCCTCGAGCGAGACCGGCCCCCGGCCATCTCGCCCGCGAGCAGGCTCCTCGCGCGAGACCGGCCCCCGGCCGTCTCGCCCGCAAGCAGGCCGCCCTGGCAAGAACCAGGCCGCAGCGGTCTCGCCCGCGAGTATGCCGCCCAAGTGAGAACCAGGCCGCAGCGGTCTCGCCCGCGAGCAGGCCGCCCGGGCGAGAACCAGGCCGCGGAGGTCTCGCCCGCGAGCAGACTTCCCGCGCGAGACCAGCCCCCGGCCATCTCGCCCTCCCCTACCTCGAACTCAACAGGCCGGGGTGGGTGCTAGCCAACTTGCCGCACCCGCCACCTAACAAAGGAGCCATTGGGGGAGGCCAATTTTTCCTCCCCCTACTAGTATATTTCCAAGCAAGAGCCAAAATTGGCCACCGAGAGTGCCCATATGCCCAAAAAGCTTAAAACTATATAGGGGAAAATAAGGGGTTGTATAGGTAAGTAGAGGTCACGGTGCCCGACTTTCCTAGGAGGGGTGAGTCCCTGACATTGCTGACACTTACTCCCCCTAGGTCGGGGTGAGTCCAGGGGTTTCCCCTACTCACCCCTCTGACTTGCCTGGTCCAGGGTGAGTATAGGGTGATTTCCATACCGCCTACTACGCATAGGCTAGTATCCCATTAAATATTTGATGCCTTGATGAGTCCACTCGATAAACATGGTGTTGTACACAATCCCCACACTTTGTATGCTTGCTTCATGTTGGGGACATTGTCCACAATTTTTCTGATTTGAGGAAGGCCTCGAGATGACAATAAAAATCTTGTATTTGATGTTTGTGTATGTTTTGATGTGACAGGTAAAACAAAAATATTTGACTAATATAGTGTTAGGCTTATGGTCATCCAAACAGGGTTTTACCCATGTAATCCCTCAAGGAGAGTGACTAGAAGCGGTCGTTTATCAGCTGCATAATCTATAAATAGAAGTAATTTATCGACTGCATTGATTGTACAATTAAGTCATTTGTCAACTACATCGACTGTAAGATAACATGATATATCGACTGCATTGACTAGACTGAGACAAAATGATTTTTGCTGGATGGACTTCTTGAGTGTTGTCTGTAATAAGTTATGATCTTAAGTAGCAATATGTTGTCTACATCATTGACATAAGTACTAAAGGAGTTTATCGACCATAATAGTTGGAGCTTTGCTTATAACTTTTTATCGGCCTAAAGCATGTTCTAACGACCTTATGCATTTGGTGTAGGATTCTTGTCTTTTATATAAAGGGCAATGAAAATTGAACAAGTACACAATATCTACACATGCATACACCTACAAAGATTTTTGTATAGGAATTTTGCAAGTGCTCGAGACCTAGAATTCCTCTGAGTCTTCAACAAATGCAAACCGTATAGAGATATCTTCCAAGGCTCAACATAATGACATTCTTTCTAAAGACATTTCTCTCTAGAAAAATAATTTTTGGTTTAGCCTAGTTCATTCTAAGCAAACATATCCAAGTGCTGATTAAGGAAGAAGCCTTCACAATGCTTCTATTGAAGACTCAAGTATTATCGTTTGAGTCAAATTTTTTTGTAACTTCTTTGTGATTATAGGGTCCTATTTGGATCTGAGTTTGGTGTAGGATTCCAATGGGAATCTGAGTTATAAGATCAATATGATCTGAGGTAGGGTCTTTAGAAAAGATTTGAGTGTAGATCTCTAGTTGTAGAGATTGAGATAAGGCTGCTTTTGGCTTGAGTATAGGATCTTATGGTTGAAGATCTGAGTTGTAGGACCTTGTGTTGAAAGTTTGAGATATTGGACTGTTGGATACATTGGAAAATGTGTACCAGATTTGGAGAAGCCTCAAATAACTCAATGATATGCATCAAGTTGTATTTGATGATGTGTTGAGTTATCATGTGCAGGTTAAGTAAATGAAAGAAAAATTTTCTAAGTACAAGTGTCGACACCTGGGAATGGCTGTGTCGACACAAAGGGCCAGATTGTGTCGACACCCAGAATTTGTGTCGACACACAGAAAATCTGTCGACAATACTGTGTCGACACCAAGCGCCCGATTGTGTCGACACCCAGAATTTGTGTCGACACACAGAGAAGCTGTCGACATATTCCAGAATTCTGTCGATAACGACTGTGTCGACACACAGAACTTGTATCGACACACACCAGAATTCTGTCGACACCAACTTTGTCAAGACAAGGAGTGATTGTGTCGACACACAGGACTTGTGTCGACACATTATACAGAAGCTGTGTCGAGAAGTAAAAGTGAAGCTGTGTCGACATCATCAAGACTTGTGTCGACACATGGACAATATGTGTCGACACATGTGAAGTATTCACTCGACATTCTCTACTGCTGAGTCAAAGTCCAATGAAGGTTGAAGTAATTAAACTGGAGACTTGAAAGCTGTCATTACTGACATTGATGTCACATATGTCAGAGGTGTCAGAAGACCGTTTGGAACCGGAACAGCCGATAACCATGGATGAAGCCTATATATAGATATGCTCTCTCAACAGTTAACAATGAAGACCTATTGATGGTGAAGAAGTGTTCGTGAACACGATCAGTGAATAAAGAATAATCTCTGAAGGATTGAGGATCCAGAAGAATAGAAAGAAGAAACAATCAACAGATTGTAGAGAGAGAAAAATAAGAAGGAGAGAAGTCCTCATCCAGTGAAGGCAGATCCTGAACAGTCTGCCAGAAGAATTCAGATCAATTCTGAAGAAGAATTCAGATTATTTTCTAAATAAGAAGGAAGCTGATTGAAGATCAACTCCAACACCAAGAAGATCAACCTTACTTTGTTCAGATTTAAGAAGCTTTGAAGTAGCTAAGACAGGTTGATCCTTAAGTAATCAGTTCTATCAAGAACTGATCAAGAAGCCTTCAACCAATTCTCTCTCCATTTGGTTGAAGTTATTATTATCTTTTCATCAATAACTTTTGTAGTATCTGTTATAGATCTGAGTGTAGGAGATTTATTTATCTAAGTTGTAAGCCTAAATTATAAAGGCTGAGGTAGGGCTGAGTACCTGAGGTAGGAGAATCTGTTCCCTGAGTTGTAGGCCTATGAAAGAGGCTGAGGTAGGGCTTTTGCCTGAGTTGTAGGAGTGGGGTTTCACTCTGAGTTGTAGGACTGTGAAAGAGGCTGAGGTAGGGCTTGTGCTCGAGTTGTAGGAGTGTGGATGCACTCTGAGTTGTGGGAACCATTCTTGGTTCTAAGTTGTAAGATCTGCGGATCTGAGAAGAAAGAAGGAAGTTAGGCTGAATCTAGTACACTGCTAGATAGGAGAAGCGGGAAAGTGGATGTAGCTATCATTTGGGGAACCGCTATAAATTTGGTGTACAATCTGTGGAATGTTGTGTGTATGTGAATGCTGTGCTGTGATATCTGCTGAATAAATTACAAAACTAGATAGATTTGTATGCCTAAGTTAGAAAAATAATTGAACCTTTTCACCCCCCCCCCCTCTAGGTGTTTAGGACATCTTAAAACCAATTCTTTCAAGTGGTATCAGAGGGAGGTTACTCAAAGAATAGAATTAACAGTCTGAGTAGATCTCCAAGACAGAAATCTATTAGGCAAAATGGGTTCCATTGAGAATCATAAGGAGCTTGGTTTCATGAAGTTACCTATATGCAGGAAAGAGATTTTTGGCATATGGAAAGAAAGAGTTAGACAGTTTATGGAAGCTTCAGATCCAAGAATCTTTATGACAGTCAAAGAAGGGTCATTCATCCCATTGAAAGTCTCAGTTCTTGATGCAAATGTCAGGACACCAAAGGAGTATTCTGAAATGACAAAGGATGAGATCATCTTGTCTACTATGGATAAGAGAGCACAAAATATAATAGTCAGTGCTATAGATGATTCAACATTCCAAAATTTGATTCACTGCAAGACCTCCAAAGAAATATGGGATACCCTGATTGTCTACATGAAGGGATCATAAGAAGTGAGAGAAGATAGAATGTCTATGCTAAATCAGGAGTATGAAAGTTTTAGACAATCTAAAATAGACAGCATAACTGAATGTTACAAGAAGTTTTTCAGAATAGTTAATGAATTAATGTCATATGGAAGAGTATTCAACACATATGAGTTAAATGATAAGTTTCTGAGATCATTAACTAAGGACTGGGAAAACAAGATATGTGCCATTAGGGAAGTGGCCAGACTAACAGATATCTCACCTCCTACATTATTTGGCAAACTGCTTTCATATGAGATGCAGCTGATGGCTAGAAAGGAGAAGGAGAAAAGTAATAAAGTTGATTACAGAGATAAGTCAGTGGCTTTCAAGACTGAAGTCATAAGAAAGGACAGGAGGATGTCTCCATCTCCTCCTAGGAAAGCTGCAGAAGTAGTTTCAGAAAGTTCTGACAGTCACACATCAGATAGTCCAAATTCTGATGAAGACTTAGCTGCTTTCTCAAGACAATTTCAAAGGTTTTTGAAGAAGAAACAGTGGAGATCCAAGCCATCCTCCTCACAATCCAAGGATGATTACTATCAGAAAAAGAAATCCTCTAGGAAGGACAGGTATGACTCTAAACCTAGTAAATTATCTTCAACTAAGATTGTTTGCTATTGTTACAATAGGCCTGGACATGTGGTAGCTGATTGTCCTGACAAAAGGAAAGAATCTAATGACAAGAAGAAACTAAAAACAAGGGCAAGAAGGAGAAATCCTTTGTTGCAAAGAAGCAAAAATGTTGGTCAGATTCTTCATCATCAGATTCTGAGGCTGAAGCATAACCATACATAGGACTGTTTGCAACTGAAGAGGATACAGAAGAGGCTGAGTTTTTAAAATTGCTGGACTCAGTAAATGGAATTGAAGAACATCGTTGTAAAGGGCTGATGACATTGATAGAAGAAGATTAGTGCCAGGATCAGCCTTGTCCTAGTAAGGCAAACAATTCTTCAATAGTTTCTGATTACTATACTGGATCAGAATCAGAAGCATCTGCATCAAGAGATGTGGATAAATCTGAATCTGAAGGGGATGTTCATCAACTTATTGGTGAATATGGTGATCTGCTGCAAGCGCTTAAGAAAAGCAGAATCCTTAACAAAGCACAGGCCAAGGAAATTGCTGCTCTTAAGCCGGCTGCATTAGATTCAGAAAAAATGCTGGATCTAAAGATGAATGAAGTGGCCAAACTGAAAAACATAACTGTTATTCACATGGGTACAATTACATTCAAGAATGATCAAATCAATAGTCTGGAAGTCAAACTTCAAAGGGAGAAGGATCTGGTGGCTAAATTCTCTAAGCCAAAATCAGTCTTACCCTTAATTGATGACTTTATTCCCAAAAAGGGTAAGACATGATTGGGCTTTAAGGGAAATGTAAGGGATGTCAATTCCAAAAGAAAAGGCAAAGTCCCAATACAACCACTAGCCTTCAAGCCCCCCATTGCCTTCAGTAAAGTGCAACAGCCTACCAATAGATATGATCATGATATCATACATGGTTATAGGAAGCCTGATATTCTGAATGACAAGGGTGTAGCTCCAGCACTCAAGCAAAGAACCACTATACCAACAGTGTTAAGAACAGCTGACAATAATGCTGTTAAAACTGTACCTAAAAAGAGGTATAATAGATATGAGTGCTGGTGCTGTGGTAAGATAGGGCATTATGCCAAGGATTGTTGGCATAACACTAATGTCAGGAAGAATGCCAGCTTACCTGTGAGGAAGGCTACTGGTAAGAATATCAAGTTTCAATCTAACTTGAACCTAGAACCCAATAAGCATTAGGGTTCTAAGGTAAATTAATTTTATTTGCTGTAGGTGGGTCCAAGTTGCCATACCCCTATATGGTACTTGGACTGTGGATGTTCCAGACATATGACTGGAACAAGAAGAATGTTAAAGGACTATACTCCCATAGAGAGTGGACCCAAAGTGATCTTTGGTGGATCAGAAAAAGGGGTCATAAAAGAGTTTGATAACATTTCTACTAGTTCTATGACAATCACTCAAGTGGCTTATGTAAAAGGTTTGAAACATAACTTGATAAGCATAAGTCAACTGAGTGATCTTGGGTATGATACTTCATTTATTAAGAATGAGTGTCGAATTAAAAGGACAAGTGATCAGAAGGTGATCTTGTCTGGTTATAGAAAAGGGAATGTTTATTGTTTAAATTTTGATTATGAAAACATGAACTCTCCTGTATATTTAGTTCCAGATGAGAAAGCATCTCAGTGTGTCCAATGGCACAATAGGCTAGCTTATCTGAACTATAAGACTATAGGCTAACTCTATAGTTTAGAGTTAGTAAGGAATGATCCTCTGTGTAAGTGCATAAAAGAGGGTATATATTCAGCTTGTCAAAAAGGCAAGCAGACCAAATCCTCTTTTCATAGTCTTGATACCAAAGATTCTGTGAGGTGTTTGTACCTCTTGCATATGGATCTATTTGGTCCTATGTCAGTTCATAGTATAGGTAGGAAAGTCTATACTTTTGTGGTAGTAGATGACTATTCTAGATTTGCATGGGTTTTCTTTTTGAGCCAGAAATCTAAAATCCCTACTGTCTTTCATAACTTTGTTAAACAAATTCAGAATGAACTTAACAATTCAGTGGTCAAAATAAGAAGTGACCATGGAACTGAATTTCAGTCTGAATGTATGACAAGGTTTTGTGAAGAACTAGGGATTCATCAGGAATTCTCCTCACCTAGAACACCTCAGCAAAATGGAATTGCTGAAAGAAATAATAGGACTCTTATTGAGGCTGGTAGAACTCTACTAAGTGACACTTCTCTCCTAAAATATTTCTGGGCTGAGGCAGTAAATACTGCTTGTCATGTTCTCAATAGAGCATCCATAACTAAGAGCCACAAAAAGACACCCTATGAGATTATGAAGGGCAGAAAACCAAACATATCCTACTTTAGGATCTTTGGTAGCAGGTGTTATGTGCTTAACACTGACAAGTCTCACCTAACTAAGTTTGCTGCTAAATCCCAAGATGGGATATTTGTTGGGTACAATAATAATAGTAAGACATATAAGGTCTACAACTTGACTACATAAGTTGTAGAAGAATCTGTTCATGTAGTGTTTGATGAATCTGAGCTAATTAATTGTGAGTTGTCTAGAAATTCTTGTAGCTCAATAGGTTTAAAAGAAAAGTTGGACATGCTGACCATTAATGAAGACCAAACTGTAAGACAGGATGATAAAAATGATGGTTGCTGTCTAGGGGGAGTACAAGGTCCACAAGCTGATATTGAAGACAATGAAGTTCAGCATGGTGGAGAAATTGAAGAAGTTCAAATTACTGATAGAATGCCTCCATCAATAAGGAATCTAAAGGATCATCCAGCACACCAAATTATTGGTGATCCAAGACATGGTGTGCAAACCAGAAGCAAACACATGAACACAGTGCTTTGCTCAAGTTTCCTGTCACAGGTGGAACCAAAGAGATTTGAAGAAGCCATAAAAGACTCCAACTGGATTGATGCAATGCAGGAGGAGCTGAATCAATTCAGAAGGTGTAAAGTATGGGAGCTGGTTCCAAAACCAAAGGATCATAATATTATTGAGATTAAGTGGATCTACAGGAAAAAACTGGATGAAAATGACATCATAGTAAAGAACAAGGCAAGACTGGTTGCCAAAGGTTATAGACAGGAAGAGGGCATAGACTTTGATCAGACATTTGCCCCTGTGGGAAGGTTGGAAGCTATAAGGCTATTCCTTGCCTTTGCTGTGTTCCAAGGTTTCAAAGTATACCAAATGGATGTCAAGTCAGCATTCCTAAATGGTAATTTGAAAGAAGAAGTCTATGTTGAACAGCCCTTAGGTTTTATTGATCCACTTTATCTTGATTATGTTTATAGGCTTAAGAAAGCCTTATATGGTTTGAAACAAGCCCCTAGGGCTTGGTATGAAACATTGTCTACCTTCCTTATTGAGAATAAATTTTCAAGTGGGAAAATAGACAAGACTCTATTCCTTAGGGAGTCAAAGGGCAAGATGATACTAGTCCAGATTTATGTTGATGACATAATCTTTGGATCTACAGAAAACAACCTTTGTAAGAAGTTTGCAAAACTTATGCAAGGGAAGTTTGAGATGAGTAGTATGGATGAGCTGAAATTCTTCTTGGGACTCCAAGTAAGACAGACTGATGATGGCTTGTCCATATCACAGTCTAAGTTCACCAAGGAGTTAATTAAGAATATGGTATGGAGTCATCCACCACCATGAGAACTCCAATGGGGATAAGTATGCCTTTAGGCAAAGATGATGTAGGAAAACCTGTAGATGAGTCTTTGTATAGAGGGATAATTGGCTCCCTTCTATACTTAACTGCCAGTAGACCAGACATTATGTATGCTACATGTGTCTGTGTTAGGTACCAAGCAAGCCCTAAAGAATCTCATTATACTGCAGTTAAAAGAATTTT
Source organism: Platanthera guangdongensis (assembly GCA_039583875.1). Lineage (NCBI taxonomy): Eukaryota > Viridiplantae > Streptophyta > Magnoliopsida > Asparagales > Orchidaceae > Platanthera > Platanthera guangdongensis. The sequence goes on from CM077154.1 coordinate 115,581,185, forward strand.
GAGATATCTTAAGGGCACACCTAATCTTGGTCTTTGGTACCCTAAGAATTGAGATTTTCTACTGACTGGTTTTTCAGATGCAGACTTTGCATGTTGCAAAGATAGAAAGAGCACCACTGACACATGTCAGTTTCTAGGTGTTAGATTGGTGTCATGGAGCAGTAAGAAGCAGACAAGTGTGGCAATCTACATTGCTGAGTCTGAATATAGTACTGCAGGCAGCTGCTGTGCTCAGCTTTTATGGATTCAACATCAACTTGAAGACTATGGTCTCAAGGTAAGTAGAACTCCACTATTTTATGATTCTACAAGTGATATTTCTATTACTAAAAATCCTATATCACATAGCAGAACAAGTCATATAGAAATTAGATTTCACTTCATTAGAGAGCATGTTGAAAAAGAAGATATTGGTTTGTAATTTATCACCACAAATAATCAAATTGCTGACATGTTTACTAAGCCACTAGATGAAACTAAATTCAATTATTTTAAAATTGAATTAGGCATGTTAAACCTAGAGTAACTTAGTAAATCTGACTAAGTAATTCAATGTTGACACAAAAGGAAATCTGTGTCGACATATAGTAGTTGATGTCGACACAAAAGGAAATCTGTGTCGACATATAGTAGTTTGTGTCGACACATAAGGAAAGTTGTGTCGACACAACAAAATAGTGGTGAGATAGTGGTGTCGACACTCAGAGTTTGGTGTCGACACATAGAAGTTCTATCATTTAGAAGTCTGTGTGGACACATACAATCATCTGTGTCGACATACAGATATTATAATCGACTGTTAAGAAGTCTGTGTAGACACATCGCAAACTGTGTCGATACATAGTGTTGTCTGACTCTGTCGAGACATTAGAAGTCAGTGTCGACACAATCTCTATAGTGTCGACACATTAAGTATTTATTACCCCACCTTTTGACCTTCTGTGTTGACAAACATATAAATAGGTCACAGAACAACTTTGTTGACTACGCTCTCAACATTTTTGAGACCAAAACCTTGAGTCGACAAACCTTCATCTCTCTTCTCCTCAAATTTCTCGTCATCAATGGCGCCAAAATTGGAGAACAATATCAACGAAGGTTATGAATTAGTCCGTAATGCTTTTGAGAGTGCTGCAACTGAGATCAGAGATGTGATAACCCTAATCGAAGAAAGTGGTTTGGAATATCTAGTTTCAGAACCTACTAAGATCTGGAAGAAGGAGATTCTTGAATTCTATACAGCAGCAAACATGGATTCCACTAGATTGAAGATTAAGTCATCAATTCAAGGAAGCAAGGTGAAACTTACATAGAAGCATCTAAGGAAGACACTACAGTTGCCCAGGACTCAGGAAGATGATGAAGTCACATCTTCAATGACAAAAGAAGCTCTTCAATGGTGTGGACTGGATCCCACCACTAAGATTGAATCATCAATGAAGAGGAAGGGGATGAACTCCCAAGGAAAGTTTCTTTCAGAGATTATGGGAAAAGTAATTCTCTGCAAACTAGGAGGACATGATAGGATCTCAGCATATATGTTCAGCTTAATAACAAGAGTTATTTTCAGAGTAAAAATTAACTGGTCTGCTGTGATCTTTGAAAAGATCAAAGAAAGTTTGAAGAAACCTAATCTAGGAAGAACACTGAGTCTGTATCTGGCAATGAATATTCCTGAAGTGATGAACCACATAGCAGGATCTAGAATAAACCACATGAGAAGGATGGATATGAAAATACTATCCAGGTGGGAAAGAGTACTGATAAAGGATGGTTCTACACCACAGAAACAACCACAACTGAAAAAAAAAAGACAACCCCTAGTGTAGCTGAATCTTCTAGTGATTCAGATGAATAAGTGGTCTTCAGATCAGAAGAGGAAAGACCAAAAACTGCTAGAAAATCACCTGCTCTTGAGATTACCGATGATAGTCAGATGCAGAAGGAGTAGATGGATCACTTTCAGGGGGAGATGATAGAGCAATTCCAGGGGGAGTCTCTACAAGATCTAGTTTTCGAAGCTCCATCACCTTCAAAGGATGCTCATAAGTCTGAGCAAGCTAAACTAGTGACTGACATAGTCACTGAGACAATACTTGAGACTACTCAAGTCTATGTCCAAGCACAGGATGTTGCAATGGATGACATCTCTACGTGTGATGTCCCTCCATCTACTGCACAAGAACAAGATATTCCTCCAGTTCAACTACAACAAGAATTCACTCTTGATGAATTGTTTCCTAACTTACAAGAAGTAAGGACTGAGGAAGAGGTGTCAAGTACTGAGGGGGAGGAGTCAAGGACTGAGAGGGAGTTGTCAAGGACTGACAAGGAGTTGTCCTCTAGTCGAAAGGACAAAGTGAACATTGAAAGTTCTTCTGAATCTGATGATGGAGAAGCACTCAGAGAAAAGAAGAGAAAACTGATGGTTTACAGGAAGAAAAGCTCAAGCTATAAGAAAGCTTTATAGACTGTATCACAACCCTCAGCTCCAGCAGTTGACTTCAGTTCACTGTTGGTTGCTCTGCAAGTTAAAATGGATGAGCAAAGACAAGCTCTTGAAAAATATGTGGATGAAAGCCATAAGGAACTTCAGTTTACTTTGGATCAAGATATAAAATCAATCAGATTTGAAGTAAAACAGAATAAGAAAGAGATGACAGTCTGCTTCCATAAAGGAGGTAATGTTGTAGTTTATTTGGCCAAGAAGGAACAAGAGGCCAGGGCTCAAACTGATGATATAGTAGTTAAGCAAGGATATGTTCTGGAGAATCAGATAAGAATGAATGATAATCTTACTGAATCACATAATGTGATTGTTACTAAGTTAAAGAATACTGCAACTGCATTAACTAAGGAAAGGGCTAAAGAGAAGTCAGAGTTTGATAAGAAACTTTAAGAAGATTTACCCACTTTCCAATCTGCCATTCAAGCCTCTCAAAAGATCATATCTGATCAGCTACAGAAGTTTAAAGCTTATTATACAGAAGGCATCAACTACTTAGCTGATCAAATCAGATTTCAGAAAGATGATCTCAGGAATCATATTGAGAGAGAAGTCATAAAGGGGGAGAGGTTGTTAGTCAATGCTAGCTCAGAGCATGCTAAATGGATAACAAATACTGTTGGAGTAACTCTGGGATATCCTCCCTTGTATGATGATGATAATACAGCTGAGTCAGGCATTCAAGCTGCAGTAATTGAAGGGGGTCAGCAGGAGGTAGCTCAAATCATATAACCCCTTCTAACTTTGAGGGAATTCAACAACTAGTTCACCAGATGTATATCCCCCCAGAGGCTACTAAGAATGTTATAATTGAGAAAGTGGAAATATCAGAGGCAGCATTGAATAAAGAGAAAGAAGCTCAACTCTCAAAGAAAAGGTTTAGAGAGCAGGCTGAACTGAAGCCTGATTTTGAAAGATGGAGTCCCACCTCCAGAAATATAATACTCACTGTCTGGCAAGCTGTCAAAGATAAAATTCATGGTAGAGGCAAGTGGTATTCTGAACTTGAGTGGAGCAAATATCTGCAAAGACAAGATGCTATACATCAGTTCAGAAGGGAACACAAGGCTGGGAAAATACATGCCTGTGGAGCACAATAAATACTTTCCCAAGCCTTATCACTATTTTGAAAGTCAAAAAGTTAAGGCTGAAGAACTTAAGAAGAAGGATCTCAAAGGAAAGAAGCCAGCTGAAGATACTGAAGCTCCAGTACAAGCAAGGGTCTAGTCTGGCAAAGGTATAATGATCAAGGAGCCTGATCAGCCATAGGATAGATTGACTAGATTTTAGAACATTGTAATCTTCAATTTTAAAATCTATGTAATTTATTATTAACAAATTGTTTTTTTGAAATTTAAACAAAACAATGATTCATGCTTATTATGTTTGTATCATATTCTGTGATGATATAATATACATGTTTTGTTTATAAGTTACACTGTCATTGAATGCTTTTATACATCATATTGTTTATTTTATTATAAGTGATGTATATCATTGACTAAGAGTTATGACTTCTCCAAATAGGGAGAGATTGTTGGGTACATTGGAAAATGTGTACCAGATTTGGAGAAGCCTCACCTAACTCAATGATATGCATCAAGTTGTATTTGATATTGTGTTGAATTATCATGTGCAGGTTAAGTAAATGGAAGAAAAAATTTCTAAGTACAAGTGTCGACACTTGGGAATGGCTGTGTCGACACCAAGGGCCAGATTGTGTCGCCACCTAGAATTTGTGTCGACACACAGAAAATCAGTCGACAACGCTATGTCAACACCAAGGGCCAGATTGTGTCGACACCCAGAATTTATGTCAAAACATAGAGAAGCTGTCGACATATTCCAGAATTCTGCCGACAACGACCGTATCGACACACAGAACTTGTGTCGACACACACCAGAATTCTGTCGACACCAACTTTGTCAAGATAAGTAGTGATTGCGTCGACACACAGAACTTATGTCGACACATTCCACAGAAGCTGTGTCGAGAAGTAAAAGTGAAGCTGTGTCGACATCATCAAGACTTGTGTCGACACATGGACTATGTGTGTCGACACATGTGAAGTATTCACTCGACATGCTCTACTGCTGAGTCAAGGTGCAATGAAAGTTGAAGTAATACAACTGGAGACATGACAGCTGTCATTACTAACATTGCTGTCACATCTGTCAGAGGTGTCAGAAGACCATTTGGAACCGAAACAGCCGGTAACCATGGATGAAGCCTATATATAGATATGCTCTCTCAACAGTTAAGAATGAAGATCTATTGATGGTGAAGAAGTGATCGTGAACACGATTAGTGAATAAAGAATAATCTCTGAAGGATTGAGGATCCAGAAGAAGAGAAAGAAGAAACAGTCAACAGATTGTAGAGAGAGAAAAGTAAGGAGAGAAGTCCTCATCCAGTGAACGCAGATCCTGAACATTCTGCCAGAAGAATTCAGATAAATTCTGAAGAAGAATTCAGATTTATTTCTAAATAAGAAGGAAGTTGATTGAAGATCAACTCCAACACCAAGAAGATCAATCTTACTTTATTCAGATTCAAGAAGCTTTGAAGAAGCTAAGACAGGTTGATCCTTAAGTAATCAGTTCTATCAAGAACTGATCAAGAAGCCTTCAACCAATTCTCTGTTCATCTGGTTAAAGATATTATTATCTTTTCATCAATAACTTTTGTAGGATCTGTTATAGATCTGAGTGTAGGAGATTTATTTATCTGAGTTGTTAGCCTAAATTTTAAAGGTTGAGGTAGGGCTGAGTGCTTAAGGTAGGGGAATCTGTTCCCTGAGTTGTAGGCCTGTGAAGGAGGCTGAGGTAGGGCTTTTGGCTGAGTTGTAGGAGTGGGGTTTCACTCTGAGTTGTAGGCCTGTGAAAGAGACTGAGGTAGGGCGTTTGCCCGAGTTGTATGAGTGTGGATTCACTCTGAGTTGTAGGAACCATTCTTGGTTCTAAGCTGTAAGATCTGCGAATCTGAGAAGAAAGAAGGAAGTTAGGCCAAATCTAGTACACTGCTAGATAGGCCAAGGGGGAAAGTGGATGTACCCATCATTTGGCGAACCTCTATAAATCTGGTGTACAATCTGTGGAATGCTGTGTGTATGTGATTGCTGTGATGTGATATCTGCTGAATAAATTGCTAAACTAGATAGATTTGTCTGCCTAAGTTAGAAAAAGAATTGAACCTATTCACCCCCCCCCCCCTCTAGGTGTTTAGGACATCTTGAAACCAATTCTTTCAGGGACTATTGTTCCTGGGTTGTACAAGTCAAGGACTTTGAGTGTAAAATCTTTTGATCTAAGTAATTTGGAGAAGTTGGCCTAAGTTATCACTCTACTAGATAAGGTGAAGGGGAGAAGTGGATGTACGCATAATTGGGGAACCACTATATATCTTGGTGTATTGTGTTGTGGATGTGTTATGGTATTACATTGTTGTGCTTAATAAAATAAACTTCAAACAAAGCATTAAATTCATAAAGCACATATTCACCACCCCCCCCTCTCTCTAGGTGATTAGATAACCCTTATATTTCACCTCAAGCTTGGGAATAAAGTCCAAACCTAGGTGTATAGTGAGTGCTAGCTAAACTCAGTAGGAATCTTTTGGTGCCCCCCCCAATGCTTTGTTTATATTGACTGGGAAGGGATAGGTGGAATCCTTCCCACTGTGTTCTCCTTTACAACAAAGATTTTATAGAGATTATACAGTTATATAAGTTTTATTACAAAATCTTATTTTAGACTCAATAGATATTTCTTGATGGAATATGGACTCTTCTTTAAGCCAAATGAGGATTCACTTCTTTTGAGATATTCATGTAGAGGACTTTAAGAATCTACTTCTTTGAAAATTGCACTTTTTGAAGATCCTCCTCCTTGCTTTTAGATGATTGAGCTTTGAATGGATCTGTAGGATGAATTGATTATTCTTCTATAGAATGAATAAATTTGCTTCAGATGCTCTTCTCCAAGGCTGAGCTTCCCGATATATTATCCCTTTCAAAAAGATGACAATAGAATAGCTCAAATTCGAAAATGTATCAATTATGGTTTACTATTCACGTCCTTTTCCTTTTATATGATTGAGATCCTTAATAGTTGAATCTCAGGCTGATTTTATGTCAAAGATCTCTTACCCTAAAGGACAAATCCAAATGGCAATTTCTGCGGCAGCATTAAATGTGCTAATGTCAATATAACAAGTTAATTTAAATAAAAGCTTGTCTAATAAATTTGACTTGATGTCTGGTCTAATTTCTTCATGCTCATTGAAATTGTATCTTCAGAGCTTCTTCTAGTCGAACGATGTACATCTTCTTGAATCTTACACTTCTTCATCTAGATAGTGTAATCTGGTCAAATTTGCTTTTTATTCAGTTGAATCTTAATATCAAGTCGAATTCTTACTTAGTGTACATTTTTCTGAAGCTTATATTCAAAATGCCTCTAAGAGCTTCTTTTAGTCAAATAATGAACATCTAGTCAAATCTAAACTCAGAATTGTTTTCTATAAGTACCTCTTTTTCTCCCTATATGGTCGAATGGATCTAGTCGAATACTAGATATCCATTCAAATTATAGCTTGAGACAGAAGCTTCTTTCTTCATATCTTCAAGATAGCTTTGAGCATTAAAGGAAAACTGGTTGAAAAGATTTGACTGTTCTGCATGATCGTGTAGATAATCTAGATGAATTTGCACTTAAACAATTTTATTCAACTTCAACATCTACTCGAATCGTCTTGATTCATATGCATGAGTGGTTTGATGTATGGTCAAATCTACACAAACATTTTTCATTCGAAGTACATCAGCCCAAATTGTCTTGAATGTTCTACACAGTTAGTTAGATGTCTATTCAAGTTTGTACTTAATCATTTTTTTGCCTTTATAAGATATCTAATAGAATTTTTTGACTCTTTTGCATGAATGACTAAATCATCTAGTCAAATCTGTACTTAGGCATGTTTCTGAAAACTTTCACACGATTCTTTCTTCTTATGCACATTTTGTTTGATTTTTTAATCAAATAAGTGTCTTATTATAATTCATGTGCTTTGTTAATATCTACATAATTCGTCCTAATTCTTTTGCCCATTCAGTGAAATTATCTAACCATTCGACTAGATATCTTGTCAAATTTTGACTCAGACAAATTCGAATCTTCATATACTTAATCCTTTGCACTGCCTAAAATTCTAAACTTTGATTATTGGACCTTCAAGAGTGAGAATAATGTACAAATAGTTTAGATCATAGGTCAACTTGCTATCTTACACAATGAGAGATTACATTGGCAAGACTATGTCCGAAGATACTAAGTCTAGGTATACGTTGAGATTGAACTATCATATACCTGAAAACAACACAACAAGAGCATACACATCAAATACAAGTGTGTTCATCTATATTGTGAGGACTTCTTCAAATCAAGAACATTGCGGACAATATTCCCAACAGTTACTACCACAGATAATATATATTACTGCAGGTGGTTACCCTCATTCCAAAAGAATAGCTGGAAAGGAGTATTAGAAATGAGACGTAGAGGGAGTGCAATGTATATTATGTCAATCTTTACCATGCTGCGATAGCCTCATTGCACGACAGTAACATTAAGATAACCCTGGGCAATCACAGTATGATTGGGAAACCAAATGAGGCAGATCTCATTTTGGTGCTCTGAAATATCGCACTACCGCGGGGAATAGATGTAAATGCGCATGATAATTAATGTCTGATGACAACCCAGTCCCAAATTTAAAGAGCAGATTAAGTAGGAAATGGAAGGATGGATAATTGCTTCACGCTATAGATGCTCCCATAGCTGCTCCCATCTGCGCTGCAGCGCGGATGGGTGTGAGAGGGTGGTTTAAATCCCTCTTAGAAAGGAGGTTGGGGGATCGAGGCCAGCCAACGCCTCGCCAACCTCAACAACCCACCACACCGTATTAAGTCGGGTCTTGATGCCCGATAATGGGCTTGGCCGCGAGCGGTGGTGGAGAGGGGTTGGGCCTGGTGGACTGCAGTTCTGGCAGGGGGCGGCCCGGATACTCTCATGAGGTGGTCGGCCCTCTTACAACATATACTATTATTTTTTAGCTACAAAAATAGCAATGAAATTTTTTGTTACAAAAATAGCAAAGAAATATTTTGTTGCTAAATACTTGTTGCTAAATTGCAATGAAATTTTTCCTTTCAAAAATTTCATGCTAAAATCTTTGCATTAAATATGGCAAATGTTATGTGCAAATCGAATTTGGATACATGCAAATCAATTTTATTTGCAGATCAAAATATTCTAAGTGCAGACCAAATTATTACGTGCAAACCACAAATAAAATTTGAAAAAAAATCATTTTAATAAATATACGATAAAACGAAACACATTAAATATTTGAAAGATATGGTACCTAAACACCTAGAGGGGGGGTGAATAGGTGACCTAATCATTTTTAAACTTTAATGGCAGCAGACAGTTAATATCACAGATTTCTAACTATTTCATCACAGCAAACACACAGCAACAATCACAGCACAACAAAGCAGACACAGTGTTTTATAGTGGTTCCCCAAGATATGGGTACATCCACTTCCCCCTTCGCCTATCTAGCAGTGTACTAGATTCGACCAAACTTCTCCACTGTCTCAGAACCCAAATTGGTTCCTACACCTCAGGCCCAAGGCCCTACAACTCAGCTTTATCCCAAAGCCTACACTCAGCCACAAAGGCCTACACTCAGCCACCAAGGCCTACACTCAGCCAATCAAGGCCTACACTCAGAGATAACAATCTCCTACACTCAGGCCAAAGGCCCTACCCTCAGCCTTTATAATTATAGGCTTATAATTCACTCAGATCCAAAGGATCCTACAAGATAAAAATGATTATAGAAATAATAACTCAACAACTCTGAAACAAGAGAGGGGAGTTGAGAGTTTCTTGATGAGTTCTTGGAAGAACTCGGCTGGATACAATCTGACTTAGCTTTCTTTAAAGTTTCTTGAAAATAAAACTGAATAAGATTGTCTCCTTCTGCAGTTGATGCTTGACCTCTGCCACTTAGAATTCAGAATGAATCTGAACCCTTCTTCTCAGCCTAGTTCCAGAGGCTGATTTCTTGGATGGAGCCCTCTCTCTCCAACTTCTTAGATCAGCACTTGGACTGCAAGATCTTCTTGTGTTGATACTCTGTGTACGACTTTAATAACTTGTTTTTCAACAATATGAACAACAGTTTCTGTAAACTGTATGTGCCTATTTATAGGCCTTCTTCATGGTAACCGGCTGGTCTGGTTCATAACTGTCTTCTGACATCTCTGACAGGTGCTGTAGACCGGCTGGAACGGCAGCTGTCAAGTCATCCAGTCATTACTTGAAAATCTCTAACTGTCTGAAAGTGTCGAGACGTTCTGTCTTTAAGTGTCGACACTTATAGTTCAAGTGTCGACACATGCTGTGTAAGTGTCGACACAAGTCTACAAGGTGTCGACACAACTCCTTGTATGTCTCGACACAGATTCTTCTTCAGGTGTCGACACTAAAATTGAGTGTCGACACAAGTACTTGATCTTCTATCTTTAGCTGAATTCTTCTAAGTGTCGACACATCACCTTTGTGTCGACACAACTTCTTGTGTTGAATCTGTTAAGTGTCGACACTGCTTCTTGGTATCGACACATAGTCTTCTATGTTGATACTTGCTGAGTGTCGACACAGCTCCTTGTGTCGACACTTGATGCTTATGTCGAGACTTCAGCTGAGTGTCGACACATTCCCTTAGTGTCGACACTTGTACTTAGAATATTTTGTTGATAATTCTGTTCTTTACTAAGTGTCGACACAGCTCCTTGTGTCGACACTTTCTTCAAGTGTAGAGTCTTCAGCTGAGTGTCGACACATTGTTCTAGGTGTCGACACTTACTTCATGTGTTGACTCTTCTGTTGAGTGTCGACACTTTGTTTTTGGTGTCGACACTTTCTTCAAGTGCTGACTCTTCTTGTTGTGTCGACACATTGTTCTGGGTGTCGACACTTTAACTTAGTCTCTGCTGACTTTTACTGAGTGTCGACACAGCTCCAAGTGTCGACACTTTCTGGTGTAGACACAGCTTTACTGGGTGTCGACACAGCTCCTTGTGTCGACACTTTCTGTCTGCACTCTTCTTCACTGAGTGTCGACACAGCTCCTTGTGTCGACACTTTCTGTCTGGTGTCGACTCTGCATCCCAGGTGTCGACGCAATGACTCCAAGTGTCGACACTGCTTGTCTGGGTGTCGACACAAGCCTTCTTAAGTGTCGACACTTTCCCTCTAGGTGTCGACACATGGACTTAGAAACTTTTTGCTTCAGTCCAGTGATTACATAACCTGCACAAGTAAACTCAACATACATCAAATACATTATGATGTATATCATTGAGTTGGGTGAGGCTTCTTCAAATCAGGTTCATTTAACCAATGTACCCAACAATCTCCCCCTATTTGGAGAAGTCATAACCCTTAGTCAATGATATAGACCATTCATAATAAAAATTACAAAATGATGTAAAGCAGGATTATGTAAGCAGGATAAACATAACATGTATCAATTTCACATGTATACACAAACATCAACACAGAACAAATAAGAAATAGACATATTTACAGAACAAACATGAAATATATTGATCATATATTATTCTAACATTTGTGTTATACATTCTCAGTAGTTCACAAAAATGTTTTACATTCAAAAGATTACAAAATAATCTTCAAGTAAATTCTTAATCTATTTCTGTTCTAGTTCCTTGATAACTATTCCCTTGCCAGGTTGGACTTCAGCTTTGACAGGGACATCAACAATTTCAGCATCAGCAGGCTTCTTGCCTTTTAGATCTTTCTTTTTGAGCTCTTCAGCTTTGATCTTCTGCCTCTCAAAATAGTGATATGGCTTAGGAAAGTACTTGCTAGTCTCCACTGCAGTAGGAGGTAGCTTTCCCATCTTTGCCTTCCTTCTATACTGAACTATTACTTCCTGCCTGATCTCATGTTTTCTCCAATCAGCTTCAGAAAACCACTTGTTCCTGTCATGAGTGTTATCCTTGGCAGCTTTTCAGGTAGTTAATATTATATTCCTAGAGGTAGGGCTCCACTGTTCAAAGTCTGGCCTTTGTTCTGCTTGTTCCCTAAACCTCTTCTTAGACAACCTTGTCTCTTCCTCCTTCTATAATGCCTCTTGCATGGCTTCAGTAATAGGTTGAACCACTTTATCCAGAATAACATTAGACTTCCCTTCAGTTGGGCTATACATATGATGAATATCAGCTTGCACCATGTCAAAATCTGGTGGAGGATATATCACTTGAGCTACCTCTGGAAGAGAGTTCAGTAACTATGAACTAAATGACAAGTTCCTAAGGTCCCTAACCAAAGATTGGGACACCAAGATCTGTGCCATAAGAGAAAGGGATAAGTTGGGGGAAATTCCTCCTCCTACACTGTTTGGCAAGTTATTGTCATATGAGATGCAGTTGACAGTGAGAAAAGAGTAGGAGAAATCAACAAGAATTGAACACAAGGAAAGAACAGTAGCCTTCAAGACAGAAGCCTACAGGAAGTGCAGGAATAAGTCATCAACTCCACCTACAGAGGTAGCTGAATCAAAGTCAGATGAGTCAGTTAGTACCAAGTCTGAAAGCAGTGAAAGTGATGAAGACTTTGCTGCCTTCACCAGACACTTTCAGAAATTCTTGAAGAAGAAACAGTGGAGGTCAAGACCTTCTACTTCAAAGGGAAAGGAAGTCTTGTATAAGGAGAAAAAGCCTTCAAAGAGAGACAGGAAGAGGATATATCACTTGAGCTACCTCTGGTTGCTCACCTCCAAGATATGCAGTTTGAATCCCAAATTCAGCAACATTGTCATCATCACAGAGTGGAGGATACCCCAGTGTAGCTCTGATGGAATTAGATATCCATTTGGCATGATCAGAGCTAGCTTTGACTAAAACTCTCTCCTCCTTTATGACTTCTCTAGCCATATGATCTCTGACATCATCCTTTTGAAATCTTATTTGACTATCCAAGTATCTGATTCCCTCTTTAAAGAATGGTTTGAGCTTTTGAAGTTGTTCAGAGATGACTTTCTAAGAGGCTTGGATTGCAGTCTTTACAGCAGTATGTTCATCTTGAAAGACTTTATCAAATTCAGCTTTAGCAGCAGCAGTAGATGTAGAAGGTTCAGCAGCCTTGTTCTTTAACTCAGTGACAATAGCATTATGTGAAGCTGTAAGATTGTCATTCATTCTAAGTTGATTTTCAAGAACATATCCTTGTTTCAATGCTATGTCATCCACCTGTGCCTTGATCTTTTCCTGGTAGGTGGCCAAGTACACCACTGCATTGCCACCCTTGTGGAAACATTCAGTCATCTCCTTCTTGTTGAGGTTCATCTCAAACCTGATAGACTTTATGTCCTGGGCAAGATCAAATTGTAAGGATTTATGCCCTTCATCCACATAAGCTTCTATGGATTTTCTTTGTTCATCCAATTTAATCTGCATGGCAATCATCAAAGCACTATAATCAACAGTTGGAGCTTGCTGAACTATAGGCTGTGGGGCAATAGATTGCAGAGCTTTCTTATAACTTTGACTTCTTCTCTTGAAGACATACAAGTTCTTCTTCTTTGCCCTAGCACTCTCCTCAGCTTTAGAGGCAGAAGTGCTGGCTATGTCAACCCTCTCCTTAGGGCTTTGAGGCTTCTCTTTCTGTACTTCAGGTGCCTTCTCAGTTTCCTGCCTAATAGGCTCTTCCAGAACTTGTACTTGCTCCCCCTCAGCAGCAGCATTATCTTTTTCATTATCAAAATCTGCTTGATCAAGATTTAGGAATAAATCTTCCATTGTGTATTCTGGTGGTGAAGAAGCTAGAGAAGTTCTTGGTTCTTCAACCACAGGATCAGGAATTACTTCAACAGCAGATGTGTCTTCTATAACAACATCTGGAGCTTGACTATTCAGCTGAGTATGCTGATTAACATCAGATAAATCAGCATCTTCCATAGAAAAATCTAAAGTGCTTAGTTCAATGAGTACCTCTTGAATGATGGTGGTGGCTTGTTCACTTTCCAGTGTAGATGGTGCTTCTACAACTGGAGGCTCCCCCTTGCTTTGATCCCTGTGGATGGGGCTAGCTTGTGGTAGCTCCCCCTAGATCTCTGCATCAGTTGGAGGAGCAGGAGACTTCACTGCAGCTCTTCTTCTTGGTCATCTACAGTGAAAACAACTTGTTCTTCACTTTCAGAACTACTAGTGGACTCTTGTGCCACTGGAGTAGTTTTTCTCTTTTTCTTTGGAGGAATCTCCTTCTCAGTAACTGTCTTCTCTAGGGTTGGCATTTCCTTGGACAACACCCTGTCCCATCTAGAAAAGATCCTTAGATCCATCTTCCTCATGTGGTTTATCTTGCTTCCTGCAGCAGTACTCATTATCTCTGGTATCACACCAGCTAGGTATAGACTAATGATTCTGCCCAGATTGGGCTTCTTCAAGCTCTCCTTAATCTTCTCATAAACCACTATAGACCAGTCTGTTTTCATAGTGAAGATTATCCTTGTCATGATTCCAAACATATAGGCAGACACTCTGTCATGCCCTCCAGACTTGCTGAGTAAGACCTTACCAACAATCTCAGACAGGAATTTACCTTGGCTGTTCATGCCTTTCCTGTTAAAGACAGAACCAATTTTTATTTTAGGATCCAGTCCACACCAGGTTAGAGCTTCCCTGGTCTTGGATGCAGTAACTTCTTCTTCATCTTGAGTTTTTGGTAGCTGGAGCACCTTCCTCAGATTTTTAGGGGATACCTTAACCCTTGCACCATGAACTCTGGATTTGATTTTGTATCCAGATTCATCTATCTGAGCTCCATTTAGGAATTCAAGAACCTCTTTCTTCCAAATCTTTGTAGGTTCAGAAACTAAGTATTCTAATCCAGAATCGGTGACTAGGGTTACTACCGCCTGGATTTCTTGATCTGCTTCTTCAAACGCGCCATGCACCAGCTCATATCCTTCGTTAACGTTCTCCTCTAGCTTAAGCGCCATTAGGGTTTATAGAATTTGTCTTTAGAAAAGAGAGGTGTCGACACAGTAGTTTTGGTCTCGAAACTTTGAAAGCGTGTCGACAAACAAATACAGAACCCTATTTATACCTTTCTGATTTTGAAGATGAACGGGCGGGACAGCTAACTTAAAATGTGTCGACACTGGCAATAAGTGTCGACACTGACTTATAATGTCTTGACACCTACTGGACATGTGTCGACACTAACATTCTGAAGTGTCGACACCAACATCCTAGATATGTCGACACCTTTTTCCTGAAGTGTCGACACCACTATTCTGTGTCGACATAGACTTGTCTATGTGTCGACACCTTTTTACTTAGCCAATATTAATTCTGTAAACTTATTCTAAGTTTATCATTCCTAGTTCAATTTTGAATCTATTGAACTTAGCTTCTTCTAGGGGCTTAGTAAATATATCAGCTATTTGATTATCAGTTTTAACATATTCTAATAAAATATCTTCTCTTTCTACATGCTCCCTAAGAAAATGATATTTAATCTCAATATGTTTTGTTCTACTATGAGATACGGGGTTATTAGCTATTGAAATAGCACTTGTAGAATCACAGAAAAGTGGAGTTCTACTTACCTGAAATCCATAGTCCTCTAGCTGATGTTGAATCCACAGAAGTTGAGCACAGCAACTTCCTGCAGCCACATACTCTGACTCAGCTGTGGAGATAGCCACACTGGTTTGCTTTTTGCTACTCCATGAAATTAGTCTCCCACCTAGGAATTGACAGGTTCCAGTAGTGCTCTTTCTATCCTCTTTGCATCCTGCAAAGTCTGCATCTGAATAACCTGTTAGATCAAAATCTCCAATCCTAGGGTACCAGAGGCCTAGATAGGGAGTGCCCTTTAGATATCTCAATATTCTTTTGACTCCTGTCAAATGAGACTCTTTAGGGCAGGCTTGATACCTGGCACAAACACATATAGCATACATGATGTCAGGTCTACTAGCAGTCAAGTATAATAGGAAGCCAACTATCCCTCTATATAAGGTTTCATCTACAGGTTTCCATGCATCATCCTTGCTAAGAGACATACTTGACCCCATAGGAGTCTTCATGGTGCTGGATGAATCCACACCATACATCCTTATGAGTTCTAGGGTGAACTTGGACTGACAAATGGATAAACTACTCTCAATCTGTTTAACTTGGAGACCCAAGAAAAACTTCAACTCTCCCATACTACTCATCTCAAACTGACCTTGCATAAGTTTTGCAAACTTTTTGCAAAGGTTGTTTTCAGTAGACCCAAATATAATATCATCTACATATATTTAGAATAGTATGACTTTGCCTCTAGATTCCCTAAGGAATCGAGTCTTATCTATTTTCCCCCTTGAGAACTTGTTCTCAATGAGGAAACTAGATAGGGTTTCATACCAAGCCCTAGGGGCTTGCTTTAACCCATATAAAGCTTTCCTAAGTCTATAGACATGATGAGGTAGAGTTGGATCAACAAAACCTGAAGGCTATTCCACATAGACTTCTTCCTTAAGATTACCATTTAGGAATGCTGACTTGACATCCATCTGGTAAACCTTGAATCCTTGATAGGTTGCATAGGCCAAGAACATCCTTATGGCTTCCAGTCTGGCTACTGGAGCAAAGGTTTGATCAAAGTCGATACCTTCTTCTTGCCTATATCCTTTAGCAACCAGTCTAGCCTTATTCTTAATGATGACCCCTTGTTCATCCATCTTATTCCTGTAGATCCACTTAGTTCCTATTACATTGTAGTCTTTAGGTTTTGGAACAAGTTCCCAAACCTTACACCTCTTGAACTGATTAAGCTCTTCTTGCATTGCTTCAGTCCATTGTGGATCTTATATTGCTTCTTCAAATTTCTTAGGTTCAACTTGAGACAGGAAACTGGAGTAGATTGTTGTATTCATGTATCTGCTCCTGGTTTGTACTCCTTGTCTTGGATCTCCAATAATCTGCTCTACTGGATGATCTCTTAGATGCCTGTTTGCTGGAGGCATCCTGACTTCTGGTTGAACCTCTTCAGCATCTCCATCATGCTGTACTCCTTGTATTTCTTCAGCAATTGGAACATGTAGTTCTCCCCCTGGACAACAGCTATTGTCTTCTACTTGCTGTCTTGCAGCAGGTACTTCTTCTATAGTTAGCTTGTCCATTTTCTTTGTTAAACCTGTGGGGCTGCATACACTACTAGACAACTCATTGTTAATAAGTTTAGTCTCATCAAAAACTACATGCACAGATTCTTCTACAACTTGTGTAGTCAAGTTGTAGACTCTATAAGCCTTACTATTATTGCTGTACCCAACAAAAATTCCCTCTTGGGACTTGGCAGCAAACTTAGTTAAGTAAGACTTCCCATTGTTAAGTATGAAGCATTTGCAACCAAAGATCCTGAAATAGGATAGGTTTGGTTTCCTGCCTTTCACAACTTCATAGGGGGTCTTGTTTATCCCTTTAGTGATGGTAGCCCTATTTATAACATGGCATGCAGTGTTAACTACTTCAGCCCAGAAATACTCTGGCAGTGATGTATCACTTAATAGGGTCCTACCAGCCTCTATCAAGGTTCTATTCTGTAGAACTTCTTATAGCACTCAGTTATGCTATCACCTTTTCCTTGTCTAAAACTCTCATACTCCTGATTTAGCAAGGATTTTCTATCTTGTCTAACTTCTTCAGATCCCTCCATATACACAATAAGAGTGTCCCACATCTCTTTGGCTGTCTTGCAGTGTATAAGATTCTGAAAAGTTGCATCATCAATGGCACTCACTATTATGTTTTGTGCCCTCTTGTCCATGGTGGCTAGGACAATCTCATCCTTAGTCATTTCAGATAAATCCTTTGGAGTTCACTGATTTGCATCTAGAACAGATATCTTCATGGGCACATAAGGCCCTTCCTTTACTGTGATGTAGATTCTAGGGTCTGAGGCCTCCATAAACAGCCTTACCCTTTCCTTCCAGATCCCAAAGATTTCCTTTCTATATATGGGCAATTTCATGGAACCCAATTCCTTGTGATTTTTAGAGGAACCCATGTTTCTTGATTTTCTTGAATTTCTTGAATCTGTATTTTACCTTACACTGAATCTACCAAACATGATCTCCTCAGACTGTTAGTCCTTTTTGAGGAACCTCCCTCTGATACCACTTGAAAGATATGGTACCTAAACACCTAGAGGGGGGGGGGGGTGAATAGGTGACCTAATCCTTTTTAAACTTTAATGGCAGCAGACAGTTAATATCACAGATTTCTAACTATTTTATCACAGCAAACACACAACATACACAGCAACAATCACAGCACAGTACAGCAGACACAGTGTTTTATAGTGGTTCCCCAAGATATGGGTACATCCACTTTCCCCCTTCGCCTATCTAGCAGTGTACTAGATTCGGCCAAACTTCTCCACTGTCTCAGAATCCAAATTGGTTCCTACACCTCAGGCCCAAGGCCCTACAACTCAGCTTTATCCCAAAGCCTACACTCAGCCACAAAGGCCTACACTCAGCCACCAAGGCCTACACTCAGCCAATCAAGGCCTACACTCAGAGATAACAATCTCCTACACTCAGGCCAAAGGCCCTACCCTCAGCCTTTATAATTATAGGCTTACAATTCACTCAGATCCAAAGAATCCTACAAGATAAAAATGATTATAGAAATAATAACTCAACAACTCTGAAACAAGAGAGGGGAGTTGAGAGTTTCTTGATGAGTTCTTGGAAGAACTCGGCTGGATACAATCTGACTTAGCTTTCTTCAAAGCTTCTTGAAAATAGAACTGAATAAGATTGTCTCCTTCTGCAGTTGATGCTTGACCTCTGCCACTTAGAATTCAGAATGAATCTGAACCCTTCTTCTCAGCCTAGTTCCAGAGGCTGATTTCTTGGATGGAGCCCTCTCTCTCCAACTTCTTAGATCAGCACTTGGACTGCAAGATCTTCTTGTGTTGATACTCTGTGTACCACTTTAATAACTTGTTTTTCAACAATCTGAACAACAGTTAGTGTAAACTGTATGTGCCTATTTATAGGCCTTCTTCAAGGTAATCGGCTGGTCCGGTTCATAACTGTCTTCTGACATCTCTGACAGGTGTTGTAGACCTGCTGGAACGGCAACTGTCAAGTCATCCAGTCATTACTTGAAAATCTCTAACTGTCTGAAAGTGTCGAGACTTTCTGTCTTTAAGTGTCGACACTTATAGTTCAAGTGTCGACACATGCTGTGTAAGTGTCGACACAAGTCTACAAGGTGTCGACACAACTCCTTGTATGTCTCGACACAGATTCTTCTTCAGGTGTCGACACTAAAATTGAGTGTCGACACAAGTACTTGATCTTCTATCTTTAGCTGAATTCTTCTAAGTGTCGACACATCACCTTTGTGTCGACACAACTTCTTGTGTTGAATCTGTTAAGTGTCGACACTGCTTCTTGGTGTCGACACATAGCCTTCTATGTTGATACTTGCTGAGTGTCGACACAGCTCCTTGTGTCGACACTTGATGCTTCTGTCGAGACTTCAGCTGAGTGTCGACACATTCCCTTAGTGTCGACACTTGTACTTAGAATATTTTGTTGATAATTCTGTTCTTTACTAATTGTCGACACAACTCCTTGTGTCGACACTTTCTTCAAGTGTAGAGTCTTCAGCTGAGTGTCGACACATTGTTCTAGGTGTCGACACTTACTTCATGTGTTGACTCTTCTGTTGAGTGTCGACACTTTGTTTTTGGTGTCGACACTTTCTTCAAGTGCTGACTCTTCTTGTTGTGTCGACACATTGTTCTGGGTGTCGACACTTTAACTTAGTCTCTGCTGACTTTTGCTGAGTGTCGACACAGCTCCAAGTGTCGACACTTTCTGGTGTAGACACAGCTTTACTGGGTGTCGACACAGCTCCTTCTGTTGACACTTTCTGTCTGCACTCTTCTTCACTGAGTGTCGACACAGCTCCTTGTGTCGACACTTTCTGTCTGGTGTCGACTCTGCATCCCAGGTGTCGACACAATGACTCCAAGTGTCGACACTGCTTGTCTGGGTGTCGACACAAGCCTTCTTAAGTGTCGACACTTTCCCTCTGGGTGTCGACACATGGACTTAGAAACTTTTTGCTTCAGTCCAGTGATTACATAACCTGCACAAGTAAACTCAACATACATCAAATACATTATGATGTATATCATTGAGTTGGGTGAGGCTTCTTCAAATCAGGTTCATTTAACCAATGTACCCAACAATATTTGTGAAAGATATACATGTAAGGGGGCCGCCCCACCGTATTAAGTCCACCAGGGTGTGAGAGGGGTTGGGCCTGGTAGACTGCAGTCCTGGCAGAGGGCGGCCCGGATACTCTCGCGAGGTGGCCGGCTCCCTTACAATACATTTCGTGACAAGTAGTAAATCAATCATGTAACTATCACAAGCATGATCAGATAATATATAAAGGCTGTTTGAAAGGTCGATCAGATAATTTCTTGAAATCAAACTAAAAAAGAATGGAGACGGATACTAAAGATTCATACTTGCATTGTCATTACCGATTCCTTTAACCCATTTGAATCTAGACCGATGAAAAACAAAGAGATATTACGTACATGATTGTCACAATATACATATGCTTTTCTGAAAATAAATAATTCATAAGAAATTTTAAGAGACAAATGTCCATAATAAAGTTACAAACTTCTGTGTGAGTGATGCACTTTATTTGAGTGTTAATAATTTACAAATTAATTAAGTGTTAATAAGTGTACATATTTAATTCTGAAATCAAAATTACCAAAAAAAGAATGCACTTTATGGAGGGAAATTTTTGTTTCCCTCCAAATTGATTTCATTAACTGGCCACTCAAATAAAAAATGAATATATATATCAAAACCTAAACCTACCAGTGGAATCAAGCACAAACATTTCGGTCCTCTCCCGAGAAATAAGTGTACATATTAATACTTCAAATTTATTGTAAAGACTCATTCATTCTGAATGGTTTACAACTATAACTTTTAAAATAAGTATAAATATAAGTTTATGTTATAACTTTTATGACTAATCTAAGTAACTATAATAGATATTGCATTATATTTTCTTTTATAACATAAAAATGATAACATAATACAATATTTATCTATCAATATAATAATAAAAAGATGTGTTTTTGTATGGGGAGCATAGCGCATAGGCGGGTTCACGAGCGAAGAGAGTGTCATCACGTCAGAGCACTGATGTTGCTGAAGTACTACCGTGCGGGGCACGAGCCCCTCCCCCTAGATTGTCACTTGAGTGTGAATATATATATATATATATATATATATATATATATATATATATATATATATATATATGAAACTGCACGTGGTCCCCCCGTGCCCCGGTCGATAATTTCGGCCCCCGGGCAGCTTCTCCCGCCCCCGACGGTTTTTAATCATGTAATTTTTTTTAATTATTTTAAAAATAAATTTTATATTTATATTTTTTGTTAAATATTTTTTTTAATTAAACACTTTATTTATTTATTAAATTAATAAAATCAATATATTATATAATATATTTATTATATATTATTTAATAATAATAATAATTTAAAAAATCTAAAATAGAAGCTTGATCGCCTCTCCCGATCCTGCCGCCTGTACATGCTTCTTCAACGTCGCTGGCAGTGGAGCCTCTGACGGCTTGCTCGGCCCCCACCGACTAGTTCACCAGACTACACCATATCATGCATATGGTAGCGCTCAAAAACCGCTACTATATATGAAAAAATCGCTACTGTAGGGCTACACTATCGAGTGTCGTGGTCGTTGGCTATGGTAACGATTACTCAATGTATTGTGGCGTTCTTGAAACCGCTACTATAGGTACATCTATTGTAGCGGTTATAGTTTTCATTGGTAGCGGTTATTCCATTCTACAACAACGGATACAATACTCTATGGTAGCGTTTATTCTTGTATTTGGCAACATTTACATGCCTAACTAATTAGGACTATTTTTTGAGATTGAATGTTATTTTTGATCACTTATGATCTTATTTGCTCCCGATTATGTCCAGTTTTTAAGTTGATTTGTTGTTAATCATATGTCTATTAATTTTGTTTGCGATTAATAATTTACAAAAAGTATGGTTCGTCGTTAACAAAAATGTGTGGATAGTCATTTTTGCAGTTGTAATAAGTTAATAGTCCCCCTCCATCCATCTGTTAGTTAACGATAAACCAGATCCCCAAAATTTTATAGCCATAAGAGGTTCCACGGCACATTGAAAAACCAAATTGTAACTTTTCTTCATCAAGCTGGCAATTATTTCAAATCAAAATTCTGAAGTTTAATTACAGCAGAATTCCACGTACATTCATATGCAAATTGAAACAAAGCTGCATCAAAATAAAAAATGAGCACAGGATGCCAAAGCATTTGCTTTCTTTCTTCTCTCACCCATACACAAAAAGCACAAAAATATAATCCATCTGCATCATTACTCCTGTTCTTCATGTGCATCCTACAAGTAAAAGAATATATACCATCAAAAAAAGAAAAAAAAACAGCAGCAAAAGAACCAAAAGCAGCAAAAGTACCAACAACATAAGATTAAACTTAAAGTACCTGATGAACTTGCATCCCCCTTCCCATGTCCACTAACAACATCTCCTGGAGATTGTATCCCTGCCACTAATCCAGCAATAATAGAATCTGAATCAAGATTAGGAATGACACATTGGAGGTTGATTAAGACTGATGAAAGAATCTCCTGCATCAATCCATCCTTAACCCTTATTGTGATAGACTTCACGAGGTCTACCCAAACTTGCTATCTCTTAATCAATGAATCGTTGAATCAGCGAATGACAGGGAAAGTAAAAAAAACCTGATATCACTTGCAAGTTGCAATCTGGGAAAAATGAAAAGAAAAACCGATTACAGGAACAAAGAGCAACAGAATAATCAAAGAATAAAAAGTAAATCAGCATGTTCTTCATTTATGTCATTCTACCATTCAACTATAATCGAGCTAATGAAATAGAAAAGTGGAATATTTGAAAGGAATCAGAGTTTCCTGGGTATCGAGATTAATCAAGCACCGAGGAAGAAATGCATAATCACTAAATAAGTGAATCAAATAAGGAGGAAGAATGGAAGATGAAACCTTGTAGTTGCTGACATGCATCGTCGTCCTCACTCGTCGACACCACATCTAGCCGCGGGTCACCGTTCTGGTACACACAAAGTGAGAAACAAGGTCAACGTCTTGGCATTATTAGGTATGGAGCAAAGGTAGGAACTAAGAATGAAAGTGAGGGATAAATCTAATCTTTACTCTAGTGGGGGGGGGGGGGTGAATATAATGTTTTAAAAACTTTGAGTTATTTTTGCAGCGGATTAAAAAAATGGATGATATATATATATATAAGAAAAGAAAATATATGTCACAACATAGCAAAATAAAAAATATAGCACAACCAGACGACACAAGGAAATTTATAGTAGTTTCCCAATAAACCTGGGTACATCCACTCTTCTACCAGCCTAGTAGGAATCCACTATAGGTTATTGATCAGGTGCCCTGCTACCACAGGTTTTTGCTCAGGTGCCTTGTCACCACAAGATCTATTTTCAAGGGAGATCTAGAAACCCTTTGAGCTTTTGATCAGATGCCCAAAAACCAAACTAAGTCTTTTGATCAGGAGACTTAACAACTAAAGGGATAACTTTTGAAGGGAGTTAGGAACCCTTTTACAGTAGAGTAAAAAGAAATGTGATATTGTCTTCTCTTTTCAATATTCTGAGAAGACTAGTGGATTGTTATTGTTGTCAAAGCTTCCCCTGAGATGTAGAATAGTTCAGGAGAATCGAGGCTTTCCTCAGGGTGTAGTCCTTCAAGATGAGCACTTCTTCTAGTAAATATCTCTGAGTGATTGAGCTTTTGATCTCAAATTATATGTTGTGTTGCTGGAAGAAAACTTGAAGAAGAAGAATGAAGATGAATAAGATGTTCTGTGTCTCTTTTTCTTATTCTCAAAATGCAGATATTTTCTTCTTTTTCCTGACTCAGTAAATTCTAACTGTTAGACTCTGCATGACAATCTTTTATATCTGATTATTGATTTTGAAATTCAAATCCTTGAAGTCCTCTGCATATTTTCTGGGAATAGAAACGACTAAATATTATCTTCAATGCATTTCCCTAACTGTCCTAGTAAATATGTTAAGTAATAACTCTGTGAAAATCCTTAATTAATGCTACCATGAACAACTATATTCTTAAGAATATAAGCATTAATTATTAGAGTATTACTGTCTGAATATTTGAAATAATCTAAAATCAAATTGACTTAGACGGTCTGAGAAATTGAGACAAGATAGTCGAACAGAACATGTATGGAGTTAGTCGAACTAAGGAAAGATTTCATTGACCTAAGCTCCAAGTTCGTCGAGCTGATAATTCTCCTTCGTCGAGCTGAGCTCCAAGATCATCGAATTGAAAAAGCACTTGCCAAATTGAGCTCCAAGTTCGTGGAGCTGAGAAGGCACTTCGTCTTGCTAAGATCCTCAGATAAGCTCACAGTTTGTCGAGCTGAGCTAGTCTTTCGTCGAGCTCAACTCAGAGAAGAAACTCTGTGTTCGTTGCTCTGAGATAGACTGTAACGTTCCAGCCCATCGGATTATCTACCGGCCCACCAGGAGCGTTACAGGGATGCAGCCCAATACACCACAACGCCTCTCCCGCCTGTTTCTCAGCAAGGCGTGTTGTTGGCATTAGGTATCGAACCTGCAACCCTTGATAACACTCTCTTCCAACAGAGGCCATCACCAACTGAGCTTCAGCTCAGTTGGTGATGGCCTCTGTTGGAAGAGAGTGTTATCAAGGGTTGCAGGTTCGATACCTAATGCCAACAACGCGCCTTGCTGAGAAACAGGCGGGAGAGGCGTTGGGGTATATTGGGCTGCAGCACTATTTCTCAGCTAGGCGCGTTGTTGGCGCTAGGTTTCGAACACGCAGCCCTTGATAACACTCTCCTCCAACAGAGCTCATCACCAACTGAGCTGTCACAACCCGCTTTTTCACCACAACGACAAAATATCAGAGTAAGGGAAAATGCGCGTCATGATGCCACGTCAGCAGGGAATAACAGCAGACGCTCAGGCAACACTCCGACTCAATTCAAAAATGTGATTTAAATGTTTTATTGAAGGAGTTTATTTTAAGTTATGCAATCAACCGTATCCCTCGGCTTAGTGGCTCACGAGTCCACCAGAAGGAAAGTAATTAAACGCAGTGGAAAATACTATAGTAAATAGGTTAGACATCCTACATGAGTCTAACATCCCAAAAAAAACTCATGGCATGCATTACCCTAATTTTATAGTAATAATATCGAAGTAGTTTGTACGGTATTTAAATATAGGGATTTAGAGTTTTAAAACATGATGTGCATGATATAGTAATATTAGTTGGTTTTATAGTTGAAAATACCTATAGGCATCCTAGCATAAATCTTTCCCAGAGAGCAAGAACTACTAACACAAAAGTAGACACTAGCAACTAGCCAAATATCCAAGAACGACAATAAACAATCAGTGGGTCTCAAACACCTGACACGAACCCACTAAAATTTCACAAGTCTGAAGCATACTACAAAAGAACAAAAGCTACCTCACAACCTCGAGGCACCCTCAGGAAACCCAGCAATAAAACTACTCAACCGCACCACTGACTACAACCCTGAACCTGAGGCATTCAAGAGCAGAACACCTCAGCAAGCAGAACAAAAAAAAATAAGTGGCAAAAGAATAGGTAAGCAAGTGAGTAAGCCAAACAAAGGAGGGTGTACCAAACCCAACCAAAGGAGGAAGAATGCAAAAGAAAACAACAACAATTAGCCAAATAGAATATATAGAGGAAGGTTAGTCATTATAATAACCTCTAAATTTAAAAAGAATGCACCAAGTGCGAAGGTGAACAAGTCTGGGTACAACCAGCAAAATTTAGCAAAACTGTGGCATAAACCACAAAAAAACAACTGATCAAAATACTGCTTGCAAGAGGGTTGATCATCAACACATGGTATGACTGCATTGAAGGCCGGAGAGGGCGACGACCTCAAGCGCCCTAAGCCCAACTCTGGATCCTCAACCGTCTCATAGTCGGTACTGTGGTCCACAAACATGGCCAAACCGGGCCAACCAGAACCCAACAGTCCAAGAAAGGAGAAACTAAGCATACCCCCACTGTGATGATCCACAGAAAGAAGGGGCCTCCCGGTTGGGTGGTATGCTAACCACAACCAACAGTCCTACCCCAAACATCATCATCCCAAAATTGGCACAACACCTAAGTATTACAACACTAAATCAAAGACCATGACTTACAATCGACCTATACTAAGCGCAACGCATCCTACGCTCAATGGAGTCGAAATATTTTCCATAAGAGTAAGCCCTAAAAAAAATTAAAACATCTTATACTCTAAAGGAACCAGGAATATTAATATAAGGTGAAAGTCTTACCAAAAGAACTTAAGGAAAAGGATAGGAAAAGAGCAACTTGCATTGGCTTTATCAAAGAAAGCCTCCAAATCACACCTCGTCGCAGATCGGGACTAAGGGAGACGAGAGAAGCCGAAATCTGGACAAGAGTGGACGAAATAGAAGTTAGGCCAAAAAACACTAACGAGAAGTCTCAAGGAATGGAAAAAATTACCGCGGTGACGTAGATCTCGCCGAGAGCTTTTCAGATCTATGCTCGAATGAAGATTTCGAGCATCGGAATTCCGTCGGCGGCAACCGGAAGGTTCACGAAATCTCACGCTCCGCCATCGCCGTCCTCACGTTTCTTCAGTTCTAGTTCGGTTCAGTGAAGAAGAAGAAGAAGTCTTATATGAAGAGTGGGTCCGTTCTAATTCTAAGTATACGTATATATATAGGTATTTATGAAAAGTTTTGTTTAAAAACATACTATTTACGAGCGGGTGCGCGGAAAATGGAATTAGGAGTTCAAAACTGCTTCAAATCGAAAAGTGGTCAACATGAATTGTAGATCTCGTCGAGAAGAACAAATTGCATGTTAACCATTTTTTGATACAATGTCGTTTTGATCCTCAAAACGGTGCACGAACGTAGACAAAAACGGCCTACTCGAATGGCAGCATGAGCCACTCGAGTTCCAACTTATCTACTCGAGTAGCAGCATACCTACTCGAGTAATAGCATACCTACTCGATTAGTAGCATAATATACTCGAGTAGAGGCTCATTACTCGAGTTAAAACATGTATTACTCGAGTAGTAGCAGCATATATTCGAGTTGCAGCTCACCACTCGAGTTCCAGCAGAAAAAACAAAATTAGGGGTTCAAAACCACTTCAAATCGAAAAGTGGTCATCATGAAAGTTGTAGATATCGTCGTGACGAACAAATTTAATGTTAAACATTTTTGATACGATGCCGTTTTGACCCTCAAAACAGCATCTGAACGCAGACAGAAACAGCCTACTCGAGTGGCAGCATGAACCACTCGAGTTCCAACATATTTACTCGAGTAGCAGCATACCTACTCGAGTAACAACATACCTACTCGAGTAACAGCATACCTACTCGAGTAGTAGCATAATATACTCGAGTAGAGGCTCATTACTCGAGTTAAAACATGTATTACTCGAGTAGTAGCAGCATATACTCGAGTAGCAGCTCACCACTCAAGTGTCAGCAGAAAAAACGAAATTAGGGATTCAAAACCACTTCAAATCGAAACGTGGTCAACATGAAAGTTGTAGATCTCATCGAGACAAACAAAGGTCATGTTAACCATTTTTTGATATGACGCGATTTTGACCCTCAACATGGCGTCCTAGCAAAATATGAAACGGGCTATTCGAGTAGAGCCATAGCTACTCGAGAAGACTCAGAACGGAAGCCCAAACGCGCGCCGAATTAAACGAAACTTGTTGAAATTTGTGAAGTGGAAGTGGGTGATGGGCATGCCGGTCAGCCTGTAAGGACTGAGTCCGCGACCTGGGCGGATTGCTGACTGCAGCCTGGGTGGTAGCTATCTTGGTGGCTTGCTGATTGAGCAGCCTGTGGTCTAAGCGGCCTGTGCGAACTGAGTCCGCGGCCTGGGTGGACTGCTGTCTGCGGACAGGGAATTGGCTGTCTTAGTGGCTTGGCTGATTTAGAAACGGCCTGAGTGGACAGAGGTTTGCGGGCTGTAGGCAGTGCTCTGTTCAGTGGCCTTGTGTTGCAAGCTTGTGTTAACCGGCGGATTGGGTGTCCTGTCCGCGGGAGGCTTGCGGACTTGCGTGTCCGCGGTGTCCGCTGTGGCGGACTGACCTTGGAGTTTGGTTGTGGCCCTTACCGAACTCTTGTGGTACAGCAGGTGCTAACTGCTGGGGAGGACTGCACGGACTGATGTCGGAGTCCGACAGTTGGCCGTTTGTTTGGGCAGTTGTGCGAGGATTGCTTGCAGACTCTGCCTTAACTCTGGAGGAGTATTGACGATCTGCTTTGGGTATTGGTGGACTGGGCCTTGTTCGCCGAGCTCGCACTAGACCTTTGGTGATTTACTGGACTTGGTCACATTCTGTGACAAGTCCAGTGTGTCCGCAGTATCTGCCAAGTCCGTTGTTGACCAGGCGGACTGCCTTTGATCGTGGACTTGTGGTGGATGGAGGTTTTGGTCTTGTACTATGCGGACTGCCTCTTTCGTGTGCGGACTGTTGCTGAAGGAGTTGTGGCTGTCCAGGTGTGATGATGTGTGCGGACTGTTCCTTGTCCGCATAGTGTGGGCAGTCTGGTTCCAGGCCGCCTGGTAGTGAACATCAGTGCCTTGCTTCTAGCGGTTTTCTTGGAATCCGGCTAAGTCTTTGCGGACTCAGCAAACGGATGTTTTGCTAGTGCATGGGCTGGGGTGGTGATTCTATTCACTAGGGTGGTGACCACACTCCTCACCTCGCCTATAAATAGAACCCCCCAGCAGGTCTACAGTAACGGAGTAAATAGTAAGTTGGGCTTGGGCAAGTGTTGCGGTCTGCAGTTTTCTGTCCACAAGGGTTGAGTAGTGCTGACGGTGTGCTGTGTGCAGGTCTCGCGGCTAGCTTCAAGGAGCCAGGAGTTGGGAATTGAAGTGTGCGGTCTCTGCGGTCTCAGCTGGTCGCTTCGACAGCTTGTCAGTTTTCAGTTTCAGCTTGGTCAAGTTCCAATAACCTATCCGCCGGTCTCAGGCGGGTAGGCGGTCTGTTCCTCTATTCTTCAGAAGGCAGCGAATAACGGTGTGTCCGCTTGACATCGCGGTCTCGGCGGACTCCATGTGCTATTCGGCTTGTAGAAGTTTCAGCTTAGGCAGCTTGGGCGACCTTGGCAGACGAGGCGGTCTCTGCGGTCTCCAGTGCTATCCGCCCGGCTTGTTTGTTCATTCTATTTGTAGCTGTTGTAATAGCGAAATCATGTCTCTCTATGTATATCTCGCCTTATAAAGAATTGTGAATGAATATAAGACCTGCTTGTTCTTCCATTTATTGTTGGTGTTTGTTGGGTATTGTATCCACAACATACCTGATTTGAAGAAGCCCCTGAACAAGCTAAGGTAAATAGACAATGTATTTGATAAAATATTTCAAGTTGTGCTTGCAGTTTTTCCACGCTAAGTGCACACCAATGTCAGGGTGCAGTAGGTCAATATACACGGGTCTGCACGACGTAATCCCTCGTTAGGCAGATCAGTGTGTTGGCTTACGTGTACTCTCTCTATTGGAGTGTACTTATTTTCAAGTACAGGGCCGTGATCATGCAAGAGCAGACAAGGAGCAAGGATGGGTCAAAGAGCAGTCCATGGGCGGATAGACGAAAAATCATCTAAGTGCTAATCGTCGAGAATCACCAAGTGATTCTCGCCGATTCGGTGAGAATCACTAGTGATTCTCGCCGAATCGTCGAGAATCACTAGCTGATTCTCGCAGTCTCCTTTCGGCGAAAACAGTGCGTGCAACCAAGTCAACTTCGACGAGAATCATCTTTGATTCTCGCCGAATCGTCGAGAATCATCTTTGATTCTCGTCGAATCATCGAGAATCATCTTTGATTCTCGACGATTCGACGAGACTCACCTTCGATTCTCGCCGATTTTGTCTTGGGCGAATTCTGGATCCTGCTGGACCGGACTCTGCCGCGGGCGCTGTTTTGAACCGGGGTTAGGGTTTCTTCAGGTGGGACCCTTAACGGTTATAATGGAGTATTTCCACCGTATAAATATACGCGTATTTTGAACAGTAAAAACACACAGAAAGAAGCCGAGCGACGATCTTGACCTAAAATCGCGAAACTGCTCCGCCGCCGTCGCCGCTCGTGCAAGTCGATCGCCGGCCGTTTGATCGTGGTTTCCTCCAGATCTCCCGGCGGAAGAAGCATAGCCAAGCATAGAGTCTCACGCGTCTAACCAGAGATCCCTTGTCTCTTGATTTGTTGATCGGGAAAACCTTCCCCGTCCGAATCGATCGAGATGACCGATCCTAGTGTGACCGTTGGAAGACCTTGCTAGCTTTGCTACAAAGTTTGGATCTCCAAAGTATAGCAGTCGCGCACCGTTGTCGCCGCCGATCCCGAACCAAGCCGCCGCCCTCTTTGCCGCCGCCGGTTCCGGGGAGATTCTCTCCAAGTGAGATCTAGAGTTGTGGACTCTTCGTGACTTTCATCGAACGAAGAGGGACACCTTAGCCTCCAAAAGTAGTTTGTATTTCTTGTACATTCTAGTTATTTTTGTTGTAAAGGAACGTTGGTTCCTAGTTGTAAGGGTTGGGTGCAACCCGTGTTGTGGGAGTGTTGACTCCTACGTGTGGAAAGGTTCCTTCCGATAGTGCAAGGATTGGATTTCAATCCTGTTGGTGAAGAGACCGAGTCGTCCCTTGTTGGGAGATAGGTCGAAGGGGGAAAGTGGATGTACCCAAATCGGGGAACCACTATAAATAGCTTGTGTACTCTTTTTGATGTGCTGGTTTATTTTCGTGTGCAGGTATAATTATAATTCCGCAAAAACTTTGCACGTCACCTATCCTCCCCCCCCCCATAGGTGAAGTTAGTTGACACTAGGTGGACTTTCAAGTGGTATCAAAGCCAGGTTCCTCATCAAAAAGGTTAACACCTTGAGTTGAATCCTGCCACTAGTCTCAAGAAGAAGGAAAACATCTACCATGGACGGGCTCAAGTACACAGGCAAGATCCCAGTGTGCACCAGGATCAACTTTCCTATCTGGAAGGAAAGGATCCGGTTCTACATGGAAGCAGTTGATCCTCGACTCTTTATGATCGTGGAGGAGGGACCTTATGTCCCCACTAAGGTCTCCACCATTGATCCTACCAAGAAAGTGCCGAAGAAACTTTCTGAAATGGACAAGGACGAGATGGTGATAGTGGGACTTGACAAGAAGACGCAGAACATTCTGGTCAGCGCGGTTGATGACTCAATGATGCAGAACTTCTGCAACTGCAGGACAGCAAAGGAGATCTGGCATTGCCTGATCATCCTAATGGAGGGCACTGATGAAGTGAGGGATGATCGTAGATCCCTCCTGAACAAGAAATATGAGGCCTTCATACAAGGGCCTAAGGAAGAGATCGGAGTCACCTTCGAGAACTTCCTCAAGATTGTCAATGCACTCAAAGGATACGGAAGAGTGTTCACTAATGGTGAACTTAATGATAAATTCCTTAGGTCCCTTACTAAAGAGTGGGACACAAAGATCTGCGCCATCCGCGAGTTTGGCAGACTAGCTGAAACAGACCCTCAAATTCTGTTTGGAAAGCTGATGTCCTATGAGCTTCAACTGAACACCCGGAAAGCAGAAGAAGAAGCAGAGAAGGCTGCAGCCAAGGAAAAGACTGTGGCTCTAAAAGCCACTCACTCTAGAAAGGGCAAGGGTGCGGTTTCATACCGTGCCAGGAAAAAGGATGAGGAGGAGGACTCCGAGCCATGCTCCTCCAGCTCAGAGCTGTCTGAGGAGGATTTCTCCCTCATCACCCGAAAATTCAAGAAGTTCCTCAAGATGAGGAATCAAAGAAAGAAAGACGGATCCTCCTCCAGACATCAGAAGAAAAATTATTATTCTGACAGGTGTGCTTCTAAACCGAACAAACATCGCTCCTCTGACATTATTTGCTTTGGATGCAATAAGCCAGGACACGTCGTGGCCGACTGCTACCAAGGGAAGAGAGAAAAAGGGAAAGGAGAGGAGCACAAATCCTCTAGAGATAAGAAGAAAGAGCGGAGCTACATCGCAAAAACGCCAAAGACACTGAGTGAGTCTGATTCATCAGACTCCAGTGATGATGAGGAAGCCTACTTCGGGCTGGTGGGTGGCTCCGACTCAGAAGGAGAATGCCCCCCATTTATTAGGAAGGTAAAATCTCACACCCCTCTCTCCGACTCCGACTCTGATCCTGAGTCTCAGGATGATGACCCTGAGGATAGCCTTTCGGCCCGTGAAGCGGAGCTCCTCGAGAAGTATGAGCTTCTGCTCAACACTTTCGAGGAGTGCCGTAAGAGATTGAAGGCTGAGAAAAAGGAAGTGAAATTCCTTAAGGGTGAGTGTGTCTCCCTAAGGGAAGAGGTCACCAGTTTGATTTCTCTCCGACAGGAGCACCTTGACCTGACTTCAAAGCATTCAGAGTCTCTTAAACTCCTTGATCTTAAGCAGGAGGAAGTCGACAAGTTGGAAGAACAACTTGCGCCAGAAAGGAAGATCGTCAAGAGCTTCTCTATGCCAAAAACTGTTCTTCCAGTAGTTGATACCTTCTCTGCTCAGGCCAAAGGAGCTGGCTTGGGGCATGTTGGGGTATCTGGTTCCTCATCCAGGAGAAACAGGAACCAGAGGAAGAATAAGGCCGCCAAGAAGGCCTCTGCTGATGAAAAGGGAAAGGCTCCGCTCAGTCCTGTTGCGTTCAGAAATCCTAGCTTTCCTTGCAACCAACATGACTTTGAATCAACCTTTGGTCATCATTTCCGGCCCTCGGTTGCAAAGCCAAAGAGCCGATATGATGGTTAGAACTTTCCCCGGAACTTCGGTGAGAGTGCCTTCAAGGAACCTTATGAGGAAATCCACATGGGAAATTATGGTCAATTCTCTAGCGACCATAATGGAAAGCAGGCACCAAGAGTCAAGCCTGTTATACTGACGAAACAGAAGGTGAAGAAGTCATGTGACTGCAATCACTATGAGGCCTCCACCTCCAGATCCAAGGCCCCGGCTGTACCCACCATTTCCAGGGTAAAGCAGGAGCCTAGGAAGAGGTACAACAGATTTGACTGTTGGTGTTGTGGCAAAGTCGGTCACTTTGCCGTGGATTGTTGGTTTAATCCAAGGTATCACGAGACTCCCTATGTTAGCAATGCGAGGCCGACCACTCGTAGGGTTAACCAACTGAGGGGGAGTATGCTAACCAAGAATCTAGGACACAAGTTCGATTGGGTTCCTAAGGGAAATTGATTTTGTTTTGCAGGAATGTCCAAAGGCCACCAAAATGCCAATATGGTACTTGGACAGTGGATGCTCCCGGCATATGACTGGGACAAGAAGCCTGCTGCGTGATTACACTCCCGTCGAGAATGGACCCAAAGTCATCTTTGGGGGGTCAGATCGTGGAGTCACCAGAGGTTACGGTATGATTTCCAACGGTATAATCTCTATCACAGACGTGGCTTATGTTGAAGGGTTAAACCATAACCTGATCAGTGTAAGTCAGTTATGTGATAAAGGTTATGACGTTAAGTTCTGCAAGGATAAATGCCTGATAATATCATGTGCCTCTTCTGAGACGATACTAACAGGTATTAGGAGCAGAAATATCTTCTGCCTTAATTTTCTTAGTTTAGATTCATCTACCCCCGTATGCCTAGTGGCAGCTGGCAGTGCATCTCTTTGTGATCAATGACACAAGAGATTGGCACATATTAATTTCAAGACAATTAGTATGCTGTTTTCTAAGAACTTAGTAAGGAATGCTCTCATTATCAAGTGCATCAAAGATAGCCCCTGTCCTGCATGCCAGATGGGCAAACAGACTCGGGCTACCTTTAAGAGCATTGCAGACAAAGACTCTTCCCGGTGTCTTTATCTTCTTCATATGGACCTGTTTGGTCCAATGCAAGTTCATAGCTTGGGAGGCAAGTCCTATACGCTAGTGATAGTTGATGATCATTCTCGGTTTACATGGGTGTTCTTCTTAAAACAAAAGTCAGATAAGTTTGACATCTTCACTAGCTTTGTCAAGCAAGTTCAGAACGAATTTAACTGCTCAGTGGTCAAAATCAGAAGTGACCATGGAACAGAATTCGAATCTGGTGCTATGACAGAGTTTTGTGAAGATCAAGGTATCTTTAAAGAGTTTTCCTCCCCGCGCACTCCTCAGCAAAATGGAGTTGCGGAGAGGAGAAATAGAACTCTCATTGAAGCTTGCACGACAATGCTGACAGACACTTCTCTCCTAGAATACTTCTGGGCAGAGTCGGTCAATACAGCTTGTCATGTACAAAACCGAGCATTGATCAACAAGCATCATCGTAAGAAGCCTTACGAGCTACTGAAAGGCAGGAAACCAACCATGTCCTACTTGAGGGTCTTTGGTTGCAGATGCTATGTACTGAATAATGGGAAGTACCCGCATACTAAATTTGGTGAAAAATGCTTCGAAGGCATATTCATGGGCTATAGTTCCCACAGTCGGGCATATAGGGTCTTCAATAAGAAAACCCTAGTGGTAGAAGAATCAATTAATGTTGTATTTGATGAAGG
This sequence comes from Platanthera guangdongensis, assembly GCA_039583875.1. Taxonomy (NCBI): domain Eukaryota; kingdom Viridiplantae; phylum Streptophyta; class Magnoliopsida; order Asparagales; family Orchidaceae; genus Platanthera; species Platanthera guangdongensis. Next base: position 115,615,587 of record CM077154.1, read on the forward strand.
AAGTTTGCTTAACAGCAATTCTTCCAGCGGTATTCTTGAAGATGCAGGTACACGACTTGAACAGCTGTGTCTCGATGAGACCGCTAAAGATGATACTCCTAAGTACGTCAAAGTTTCCACCTCAACGTCATCTGGGAATGTTGAAGATCAAAATGTAACAAATCTCTTAGAAGAAGGAGAAGCCCAAGAAGTAGTCGAAGCTCCAGACGCCAGACTTCTAGAGCTCCGGCACGTGAGGGATCATCCTAGAGATCAGATCATCGGAGATCCTCATGTCGGTGTCAGAACTCGAAGAGGTACTATTAACGAGATTTTACATCTTAGCTTCCTGTCACAGGTTGAGCCAAAGAAGTTCGACGAGGCGAACAAAGATGCGGCATGGATTCTGGCCATGCAAGATGAACTACATCAATTCGAACGTTGCAACGTTTGGACGCTGGTTCCCAGACCACACAAGCAGAATGTGATTGGCACCAAATGGATCTTCAAAAACAAACTGGATGAACATGGTGTCATCATAAAGAACAAGGCCAGGCTGGTGGCTCAAGGTTACAGACAGGAGGAGGGGATTGACTTCGACCAGAACTTTGCACCAGTGGCAAGGCTCGAGGCAATCAGATTGTTCCTGGCGTACGCTTCGCACAAAGGATTCACAGTCTATCAAATGGATGTGAAATCAGCATTCTTGAACGGAGACCTGAAAGAGGAAGTATACGTCGCTCAACCCCCAGGTTTTGTCAATCCTACTTATCCCAATCATGTATATTTTCTTAATAAAGCTTTATATGGTTTAAAACAAGCTCCACGAGCTTGGTATGAGACTTTATCTAGTTTTCTTCTTGAGAACAAGTTCTCTAGAGGTAAAATAGATAAGATATTGTTTCTCAGGGAAGTCAAAGACAAGATTCTACTGGTGCAAATTTATGTCGATGACATAATATTCGGCTCAACGGACAACAATCTTTGCAAAACGTTTTCCAAACTTATGCAAGGAAAGTTTGAAATGAGCAGTATGGGAGAGCTAAAGTATTTCTTGGGACTTCAAGTGAAACAGTCTGAGGATGGAATCTTCATCTCTCAGACGAAGTTCACAAATGAACTCCTCAAGAAATTCGGTATGGAGAATGCAACCTCTATGAGGACTCCAATGGGATCCACTATGTCTCTGGATATGGATGAGAAAGGTAAACCTTTCGATGAAACCAAATACAGAAGCATCATTGGATCTCTGCTCTACCTTACTGTCAGTAGACCGGATATCATGTTCTCCACACGTGTCTGTGCCAGATATCAGGTGAACACTAAAGAATCTCACTATGTCGCTGCAAAGCGAATTCTAAGATACCTTAAAGGTACTCCCAATCTTGGCTTGTGGTACCCGAGAAACAATGATGTCGAGCTAATAGGTTTTTCAGATACTGATTTTGCAGGGAGTAGGGATGACAGGAAAAGCACTTCCGGGACGTGTCAATTCCTCGGAAGAAGGCTTATTTCATGGAATAGCAAGAAACAGAATTGTGTTGCAACCTCAATAGTAGAGTCTGAGTACATCTCGGCAGGCAGTTGTTGCGCACAACTCCTATGGATCAGAAACCAGTTAGCCGACTACGACCTTCAGTTCAAGGAAGTACCAATGTACTGCGACTCCTCCAGTGCAATTGTAATTGCCAACAATCCGGTATCGCACAGCAGAACGAAGCATATTGAAGTGCGCTACCACTTTATTCGGGAGCACGTGGAGAACAAGGACATCTCTCTCTGTTATGTCCCCACGGACAAGCAGATTGCAGACATTTTCACAAAGCCCTTAGACGAAGCCAAGTTCAGTCTTTTCAAAACTGAATTGGGGATGCTAAACTATGAGGAATGAAGACTACAGATGCTCCATGCTCGTGCATCTAGGGGGAGGCTTTGCCAGGAACTCCAGGGTGAGCACAGGTGCAAGAACTGAGGGGGAGCAGGGGGTCAAATGCTACAGACCCCGATTTGCAGAAGACGAAAAGGGGGGAGATTACCCTCTCGGCTAAGGCTAAGGTGGCTCCCAGTTTGCTCTCAAATTGGTCTTGGTAATGCATATCTCTCTCAACTCAATTTCAAGGTTATGATTTTCATTCTCATACGCCTTATTCACCTTAGCTTGTAGGGTTTAGGCTTCTTCAAATAGGGGGAGATTGTTGGGTATTGTATCCACAACATACCTGATTTGAAGAAGCCCCTGAACAAGCTAAGGTAAATAGACAATGTATTTGATAAAATATTTCAAGTTGTGCTTGCAGTTTTTCCACGCTAAGTGCACACCAATGTCAGGGTGCAGTAGGTCAATATACACGGGTCTGTATGACGTAATCCCTCGTTGGGCAGATCAGTGTGTTGGCCTACGTGTACTCTCTCTATTGGAGTGTACTTATTTTCAAGTACAGGGTCGTGATCATGCAAGAGCAGACAAGGAGCAAGGATGGGTCAAAGAGCAGTCCATGGGCAGATAGACGAAAAATCATCTAAGTGCTAATCGTCGAGAATCACCAAGTGATTCTCGCCGATTCGGTGAGAATCCTCAAGTGATTCTCGCCGATTCGGGGAGAATCACTAGTGATTCTCGCCGAATTGTCGAGAATCACTAGCTAATTCTCGCCGTCTCCTTTCGGCGAAAACAGTGCGTGCAACCAAGTCAACTTCGATGAGAATCATCTTTGATTCTCGCCGAATCGTCGAGAATCATCTTTGATTCTCGCTGAATCATCGAGAATCATCTTTGATTCTCGACGATTCGACGAGACTCACCTTCGATTCTCGCCGATTTTGACTTGGGCGAATTCTGGATCCTGCTGGACCGGACTCTGCCGCGGGCGCTGTTTTGAACCGGGGTTAGGGTTTCTTCAGGTGGGACCCTTAACGGTTATAATGGAGTATTTCCACCGTATAAATATACGCATATTTTGAACAGTAAAAACACACAGAAAGAAGCCGAGCGACGATCTTGACCTAAAATCGCGAAACTGCTCCGCCGCCGTCGCCGCTCATGCAAGTCGATCGCCGGCCGTTTGATCGTGGTTTCCTTCAGATCTCCCGACGGTAGAAGCATAGCCAAGCATAGAGTCTCACGCGTCTAACCAGAGATCCCTTGTCTCTTGATTTGTTGATCGGGAAAACCTTCCCCGTCCGAATCGATCGAGACGACCGATCCTAGTGTGACCGTTAGAAGACCTTGCTAGATTTGCTATGAAGTTTGGATCTCCAAAGTACAGCAGCCGCGCACCGTTGTCGCCGCCGATCCCGAACCAAGCCGCCGCCCTCTTTGCTGCCGCCGGTTCCGGGGAGATTCTCTCCAAGTGAGATCTAGGGTTGTGGACTCTTCGTGACTTTCATCGAACGAAGAGGGACACCTTAGCCTCCAAAAGTAGTTTGTATTTCTTGTAAATTCTAGTTATTTTTGTTGTAAAGGAACGTTGGTTCCTAGTTGTAAGGGTTGAGTGCAACCCGTGTTGTGGGAGTGTTGACTCCTACGTGTGGAAGGGTTCCTTCCGATAGTGCAAGGATTGGATTTCAATCCTGTTGGTGAAGAGACCGAGTCGTCCCTTGTTGGGAGATAGGTCGAAGGGGGAAAGTGGATGTAACCATATCGGGGAACCACTATAAATAGCTTGTGTACTCTTTTTACTGTGCTGGTTTATTTTCGTGTGCAGGTATAATTATAATTCCGCAAAAACTCTGCACATCACCTACCCCCCCCCCCCCCCCATAGGTGAATCTAGTTGACACTAGGTGGACTTTTAGTGTTAAACTTGCTCCTTGGCCTTCCGCATGATCAAAGTGTGAACTGGGTAGTTCTAAGAATATTAATTTGGCTTTAGGCTACCTTGCTGACCACTTTGATAAAATTCAACATGGTATCAGAGGGAGGTTCAGTTGCTTGAGCGGTGTTCAACCAGTGTCGTTGCTCTGTGCCTGAGTGGTGATCAACCTGTGTTGGTGCTCTATGCTTCTGGAAGTTTGCTTAACCAATAGTTGTTGCAATGGAAGGGAGTTATGCAAGAGGTCTTGGCATTGAACTCTTAACGCTGACTAACTTCAAGAAGTGGAAGTCGTGCATGAAGAGTTACCTTCTTGGTGAGGAGCTATGGGAGGTCGTCGGTGATGACGACAGACAGGAAGTGACTGCTGCTTTTGGAACTGCTGAGCAGGTAAGGCTCTGGATAAAAACAAATGCTAAGGCGGAGTTTGTTCTCAAGAGAGTTGTTTCACTGGAATTGTTTGATCACATCATTGGATGTGAATCAGCTGCTGATATTTGGACAACCATTGATGAGTTGTTCAATAGGAAGAATGTAGCAAGGCTATAATTCTTGGAGAATGAGTTGTCTAGGACAACTCAAGGAGACCTGACTATCTCTAAATACTTCTTGAAGATGAAGAGTCTGTGTGCAGAGATATCAACGCTTGATCCTAATGAGCCTATCTCTGAGGCCAAGTTGAAAAGGCACATAATCCGCGGCTTGCGGAAGGAGTATGTTGTTTTTGTGACATCAGTTCAAGGCTGGGCGACTCAACCATCTTTGATGTATCTTGAGAATCTGCTTGCTACACAGGAAAGCTTGGCAAGGCAGATGGCTAGAGCCAATGTCTCTAAGGAGAGAAATGAAGCACTCTTCACGGGCAAGAAGAAGAAGAGATGGGAAGGGAAGAAGAAGCAAGTCGCTGCTGAGAATGAGCCTTCAACTTCTTATCAGGCAGAGAGGAGCACTGCTCCTAAGAAGGACTGGAAGAAGAACCTGAAGTACTACAGGTGTCATAAGCGGGGACACTTCAAGCGTGACTGCAAGGTCAAACTGCAGCCTGGGCATATTGCTGGCAAGGAGGAAGCTTGCTCTAAGAGTGAGGAAGCTGGATGTGGTGGAGCCTTCATGATGGGCACTTGTGTCCGTGCTTTGTCCGCTGTCGACTTCAACGATGATTGGATCGTGGACTCCGGGTGTGGACATCACCTCACCGTAGACAAGTCGAAGTTCTCTTCTCTGCAAGCCTACGCAGGTAATGAAGCTATTATAACTGCTTATAACACTTTTTATGCAGTAGAGAAGTAGGGTGTTGTGTCGTTGGGTAGTGATAATGGGCCACTCACATTAAGGAGTGTGTAACATGTACCATGCATGAAGAAGAACCTCTTCTCGGTGACCAATGTGGTAGACGCGGGTTATCACGTTCTGTTTGGGCCAACAGAAGTGAAGTTCCTTCGTAACGTATCAGTGGTTAAGGCTGATATTGCTCATGTTGGGAGGAGAGTGAAGAACTTCTTTGTTCTTTCTACTAACTCTTATGTTGATCGGATGAGAGCAAACGATAGCGTGACTATATGACATAAAAGGCTGGGGCATGTAGGAATGGAGAAGTTGAAAGCTATGGCAAACTAAAGCCTTGTTTGAGGCTTGCCTAAGCTTTCTTCATTTGGTGACAGTCACGTTTGCGTGGGATGTCAGTACGGCAAGGCTCATCGCCTTCCGTTTGATAAATCACAAACGAGGAGCAAGAGACCATTGGAGTGCATCCATGGAGACTTGATGGGACCAACTGTCACTGCAAGCCTTGGCAGGAGCAGATATATGCTTGTGCTGATTGATGACTACTCAAGATACACTTGGGTATATTTCTTGAAGGAGAAGTTAGAAGCCTTCCATTTGTTTGTGGAGTTCAATTAGTTGGTAAAGGGCCGGCTTGGCTTGCGGATCAAGAAGCTTAGAACATACAATGGTGGTGAGTTTATCTCCTTCGAGTTTTCTAACTTCTGCAGGAAGCACGAAATCCAACGAAAGCTCACTTATGCTCACACTCCACAACAAAATGGAGTAGCGGAGCGGAATATCCGTCATCTGACGGAGACTTGCAAATGTTGGCTTCATGCAAAAGGCATTCCAAGGTCCTTTTGGGCGGAGGGGATGTCTTGTACTTCTTATGTCATCAACCGGATGCCGCTTAGCCCGATCAACATGAAGAATCCTTTTGAGTTGTTGCTGAAGGAGAAGCCTAGTGTGGAACACCTTTGGGTGTTCGGTTCAACTTGCTATGTGCATGTCCCGGATGCCTCAAGGACTAAGCTGGATGCAAAGGCAAGGAAGCTTGTCTTTGTTGGCTACGATGAGCAGAAGAAGGGATGGAAATACATGGATCCTGCGACGAAGAAGTTCGTTGTGTCAAGAGATGTTGTCTTTGACGAGCTGACATCGTATGGAGGTGGCTCAGTTGAGCTAACTGAAAGTAAGGTTGATGAAGAACCGATGGTGGATGCTAAAGGCCTGGAAGAGGAGCTTGTTGTTTCACCAGCAGCTCCTGTTGCTTCAAATTCTGGTGCTGAGGCTTCTGGCTCACGAAGTAGGGGGAGCATTACTCAAAGCTTGCCTAAAGGTGGTGCTGAACCTGAAGGAGCAACAGAGGTAGTAAGCAAGGTGCAGACCCTTCGGAGATCGAAGAGGGTTATTAATCCACCGACTCGTTACTGTGATGGGAATGTAGTGAGCTTTGTCTCCTACTTCTTTGCAGGTCCTCTGGATGAGGGAGAGCCTACAAACTTCAATGAGGCCATTGGAGTCAAGGAGTGGGATAATGCCATGAAGGAATAGATTGCTGCTCTCAAAAAGAATGAAACCTGGGACCTTGTGCCCAAGGTTGATGGCATCACTCCAGTGACTTGCAAGTGGGTATATAAGTTGAAGAAGAAGGCGGATGGGAGCATTGATAGGTTCAAAGCTCGCCTGGTTGCTCGAGGATTCTCACAGCAGTATGGAGAAGACTATGAGGAGACTTTTAGTCCAGTTGTAAAGATGACTTCAGTTAGAGTGGTGATCGCATTGGCTGCTAGCAAGGGATGGAGGTTGTGGTAGCTTGATGTGAAGAATGCTTTTCTTTACGAGGAGATTGACAGGGACATCTTCATGGATCAGCCACTTCGATTTGTTTTTGAAGAGCATCCGAACTATGTCTGTAAGCTCAGGAAGGCTCTCTACGGGTTGAAGCAAGCTTCTAAAGCTTGGTATGGGAAGATAGCAGAGTATTTGTAATTCTGCGGGTATCTTGCTTCCAACTCGGATTCTAGCTTGTTCGTCAAGAAGAAGCGGGAGCTTCAAGTCTTGGTCATGCTGTATGTGGATGATATGATCATCACAGGGAATTCAGAGGAGGAAGTAGCAAGGCTCAGGGCTGAGCTTGCTATACGCTTCGAGATGAAAGACTTGGGGGAGCTTCATCACTTTCTCGGTCTTGATGTGGAGAGGAAGGAGTGTGGGATTCTAATTTGCCAGAAGGGATATGTGGATGACATTGTAAGTCGGTTCGGCATGGGTGAAGCGAAGTGTTGCTCTACTCTATTGGAACATGGGCTAAAGCTTCGACGAGATGAATGAAGGATTCTTCTTGATCCCTTGGTGTTCAGGGCTCTTGTAGGGAGTTTGATCTACCTGACGATTACAAGGCCAGACATTGCTTATGCTGTTGGCCTAGTAAGTCGGTTTATGGCTGAACCAAGGAAGTCTCATCTGATAGCGGCAAAGCACATCTTGAAGTATGTCAAGTCAACTTCTGATATGGAACTCCTCTATAGTAGGGATGAGAACTTTGCTTTCCTTGGATACACGGACGCTGACTATGGTGGTGACTTGGATGATCGGAGATCAACTTCGGGCTATATTTTCACTTGTGGTTCGGCTGGTATTTCGTGGTGTAGCAAGAAGCAGGATTCTGTGTCCGTGTCTACTACGGAAGCTGAGTATAAGGCTTCGGCCTTGGCTGCTCGGGAAGCTATCTGGTTGCGGAGGCTTGTAAAGGATGTTCATGAAGAAGTGTGATGAATTGTAAATATACCTATTTTTGTGTACATTAATTTAGTTGTTTTCATTTATTTTTGTTGTTTTTACTTATTTTTATTCAATAAAATGCTCCTATTTTTGTAAATATTATACTAACTTATTTTATTTTATTTTTCAGGAAAAAATCAAAAATCTGCCAAAATTTGACATGTCACGCCCGTGACAAATGGGTCACGCCCGTGACCAGGGCGTGACACGTCAAAAGCCGTGAAATCAGCAATTTTCTGAAGTTCAAAGCCTGTCACGCCCGTGTCACCCGAGTCACGCCCGTGACCCAAGCCCGTGACACTCCACTCGACGATTTCATCTCGACATTCGTCGAGTGTCGACACCCGCCTGTCACGCCCAGAGTCACGCCCGTGACCTGGGGCGTGACCTTTCCAGCTAGCCCGACAAGACCCGCGCGGCGACTTTTTGGCGCACCGCGCCCAGATCCACCTGCCTGTCACGCCCCCTGTCACGCCCGTGACCAAGGGCGTGACCTCTGCGAGACCGACACGTGTCCAGGCCGAAGTCAACTTTCCCGTCAAATCGCCGGCCGCCTTCCAAATAGTACTGTCACGCCCCCTGTCACGCCCGTGACCAAGGGCGTGACCCTTGTAAATTTTTTCTATAAATTCAGAGCTGCTGCTTAGGATTTCTGTTCCCCTTTTGGGCACCATTTTGTATAGAGTTATGCTGCTCGGATGAAGTCCAAATGCTATGTAAGGGATATTTTCTCCCCCTCTCCTTAGTTTTTATTTTCGTTCCTGTGTAACCCGTTATTATTAGCTTAATAAAATGTGTTTTTCATCCCTTTATTTGGCTTTGGAATGAGTCTAAACGACTACCTCTATGCAATCTTATCTTTTTTTCCTTGTCTTAACTTAGTTTTCTTTCGTTCTTTTTTATATGCGTGTGTGTGTGTATGAGAGTAACATTTTATTTCTTCTTTTTATTGTTAAGTAGATGTCTTCATTTTCATAATAGCTATTTAGTTTTTTGTTCTAAAACCCGTCCTTATGAAACTATAAAAACGATTTTAAAGTGGTTTTGTCATTTTCGTTTCACTTAGACTTTTTAGTTTTGTAGAATTTTTCGTCCTTTTATCTTTTCTTCCACTTTTTAGGAGTTTTTATAGCATTATAAGAGGGGATATGTTGTTATTTTATTTTTCCAAACACTTGTATTTTTCCTTTATTTTCAAAATCTTTTTCCTTATTTAATTTTTCCGCTCTCTTTTTATGCATTTCTACCGCATTCTAGCGGTAGAAATGTATTCGTTTTAATTTTTCGAGCACTTGCATTTTTGCGTTTATTTGCAAACTTTCTTCCCGTTTAATTTTTATTTCAGCTTTTTATGCATTTCTACCGCATTCTAGCGGTAGAAATGCAGTTGTTTTATTTTTTCGGTAACTTAGTTTTTTGCAATTTTTTATGTGTGCGCATTTATTTCCGCCTACTCGTTAAGAGTTAAATGGCGCTTTGCTTTATTTCAATTCTGTCGAGTGTATGCGTGTGTTTTACTTTTCAGTAGAGTGCGTGTGTTTTCATTTATGTCGAGAGAGTGTGTGCGTGCGTTGCATTTATTTTGTCCTACTCGTTTGAGTAGGACCCGTATTTATTTTCTCCTACTCATTTGAGTAGGACTTGCGTGTGTGTGTTTTACTGCTTTCATTTCTCCCGCCCACGCAGTTGCGCCGGGACTCGCAATTTACTGCTTTCTTCAGTCCTACTCGTTTGAGTAGGACTTGCAATTTTCAGCTTTCCTTTACTGCTTTCATTTTCCTGCTTTCATTTACTGCTTTCTTTATCGCTTTATTTTCTGCTTTTCCCGCAAATCGTCCCCATTCCGATGAGTGGCTAACAGTTCTTAGCCCTCGGCATCGAAGAGCATTGGGACAGATAAAATAGCTTAAAATAATTAAAGGTCTAATTTTTCTAATTAATTAAAAGTACTTAAGGTTTGCCCGGGGTTAACGACGCGTAGGACCACATATCGATGTGTGGGCCCTATTTCCGTAGTCCATATGCTAGCTAGCCGAGAGGCCGTGCATATGGACCGATCACCCCTTGGCAAAGAGAGTTCCGCACTAACCCTCGAGAGAGGAGGCGCGCCAACTCTACCGGATTGGGTTCCCCACCCAATAGCGGGGTTCTTAGCGTAATGCGGGCGTTAAGAGGAATCCTTCGTCGGACGAGAGCCCGGTCGAATAGTCTTAGCGTTCAGGTGAGCGATAGCCCTATAGCTAGGTGAGCTCATTTTAGTGGAACCTCCACGGCCAAGTCTCCGCCTTAATTAATTAGAAATTTAGGAGCTCTTTTTATTTAAAGTTTATTTTAGTTCAATTGTTTTTTTCGGTGCCATCGAGCTAAGCTCTTCATCGGCACCACCTTATTGCCTTCTTTTCATGTTTTCATTTTTCTTTCTGCCATTTTCTGCTTTTTATTATATATAAATAACCCGACAAGTTAATTATCGGTAAAATAATAGTCCCCTCCAGGGAAGAGTAGAAATAATCGAACCGGACCCGAGAACAATACGACCTCGATATTCCACCCGGAATATCCTGTACTACTCACGATAGGTGCACTTGCCTCCTTTCGTTAAAACTCGATCTAAACCGTTTTATATCCAAATAAATAAATACGCGCGTCCCGTCTTCTTAAATAAATTCACTTCCGCCTTTTTCTCAAATAAAACCGCCGGGTCGCCGCGTGACCGTAAATAATTTCCGAGTTTTAACCACCAAGTTTTTGGCGCCGTTGCCGGGGAATTTTAGGTTCGTTATTTTAAACCCTGGAAATCTATTAATTTTACCTATATATATTTATATAAAAAAAAAATAATAAAAAAAAAAACTTAAATTAGTTTGGCCAACTAAAAAAAATTTTAATAATAATAATAACTTAAATATATATATTTACAACTTTATAAAACAAAAAAAAAATTGATTGAAAAACTCAAAACAAAAAAATTTTTGAAAAACCTTAAAAATTAAAAATTTGAAAAAACTATAAAACTAAAAAAAAAACTAAACAAAAAAAAAAAAAAAAAAAAAAACTAAAAATCCAAAAAATGAAAAAAAAAACTTAACAAAAAAAATATTTTATTTTCATTCTTGTTTTTGAAAAGAAAAACAAAAAAAAAACAAAAAAACAAAAAAAAAAAACACAAAAAAAAAAAAACAAAAAAAACAAAAAAACTAACAAATGAAAAACTTCAAAAAAATATTTTAATTTAATTTAACTTATTATATTTTATTTTATTTTGATTCGGCGCGCTTTTCACTCTTATGCGCGCTAGGGGATCGCATTTTTATCACGTAGTGGTCGCTAAGGCCTTAGCTACCTCCGACTCCCCCACGCACATCGCCCCCCCTACCGCCCGCACTCTTTAGGCCGAGTTTATCCTTTTTTTGTTTTTTCTGTTTCTTTTTGTTTTTTTCTTCTAAATAATGCAGGATTTCGACCTGCGCCTTCCCGGACTCGTCTAAGGGAAGCTCCTTCCCTCCCTTTTTCTTTTTGTACTTATTTTATTTTGTATATTATCAGTTCCGCATACTTAGATTGCAACATTGGGGACAATGTTGGGTTTAAGTATGGGGGTGTTTTCCTATACTGCATTTTTTTATTTTATTTTGTACTCATCAAAAATACAAAAAAAATTTGCAAAACATAAAACCTAAAAAATTTTTCCCTTGTTTTTATTTTCATAAAACTTAAAAAAAAAAAAAAAAAAAATCTCTCTTCCCCCCTCTTCTTCTCTTTTTCGTAAAAACTTGCATTCTGCCTGCCCGCGACGTTCGACTCATCGAACCAACCATTCAAATAAGAGTCTGTTCGCGGGGCCGCAATCGAGTTTTTTACTTTGCTTTTTTGTAAAAAATCTCTCTTTCCCCCCTATCTTCTTTGTAAAAAACTCTTCTTTCTCTCCTCATTCTTGTAAATAATTTATCCTTAAAAACTAAAAATCAAAAAATTAGAAAAACCAAAAACCCTAAAAAGATAAAAAAAAAATCTAAAAAAACTCCTAAAAAGATAATAATTAAAACACAAAAAAAAAATGATAAAAACTCTAAAAATTCCAAAAAAAAAAATGTTTTGTTAAAATTATGTAACAAAATAATTCGAATACACCATATCTTAACTCTTTTTGCTTTCCACAAATCTAGTTTCGAGTTAATTTGTATGCGAATTTTAGTTATTCTTTGCTTACTATTCGTTTATTAATTAAAGTTCGATAGATTTAAGTGTCTGGGGTTAAGATTTAAAGAATTTTTTATGTCTTTTCCTTATAATAGGGAACTTGTTTTTCACCACCACTTCTAATTTTATAAATAGAAGCTCGTTTTTTATGTTAGAAAATAACATCCATGGATTTCAATTATTTCTACTTCATGCTTTTAGAAACATTGGAACGTTCATTTTAAAAAGGTTGCTCTCAAAACTTTTTGATTAAAAGCTAGTTTTATTTTTGAAAAACTAAAGCCACTTCCATTTTTTTTCGTGTCTTAATTGACATGATTTACCCCTATCCCTTAAAAGATCCTATGTCAATGGGAATAAGATTTCGTTCCGTAAACATAGGCACCCAATAATTTAAAAAGATTATATATGGAGTAAGAGGATAAAATTCATTACTCCTACAAATATACATTGGGTTATTTATTTATTATGAAGAAAGAAAAAATTTATTATAAGTTAGGAAAATAAGATTTCGTTTTCCTAACTATCCAAAAGAAAAAAATTGGAGGTTCGAAAAAAATTGCCTCGCCTCAATATCCAAGCCTTCTTCATAATCCACCAAACCACTTAGCCTATTTCAATGATTCTAGACTTAATTTAAAATTTTTTTGAGAGCATAATTTTTAAATTGCATTATTTCCTTTAACTTCTTTTTAGCCAAAGTTTTTTGTATAAATCCAATCCATCTTTGTTAAACTAACAAAAATAAATTTTTGCTTTCTATTTTATTTTTTCTAGAAGTCTTTTTTGAAACTCTTCCTCTATTCATAACATTTCATAAATTAGGATTTAATTCTTTAACCCCAGATGTTTATTTTGATCTTCCTTTTAATTAATTCAAGCGGTAGCTAAACTTAGGATTTCTTTTATTCCTTATAAGTTCATCTCCAACTTTTGCTCTGGAATAGCAAAAGCTTAAGTATGGGGGTATTTGATGAATTGTAAATATACCTATTTTTGTGTACATTAATTTAGTTGTTTTCATTTATTTTTGTTGTTTTTACTTATTTTTATTCAATAAAATGCTCCTATTTTTGTAAATATTATACTAACTTATTTTATTTTATTTTTCAGGAAAAAATCAAAAATCTGCCAAAATTTGACATGTCACGCCCGTGACAAATGGGTCACGCCCGTGACCAGGGCGTGACACGTCAAAAGCCGTGAAATCAGCAATTTTCTGAAGTTCAAAGCCTGTCACGCCCGTGTCACCCGAGTCACGCCCGTGACCCAAGCCCGTGACACTCCACTCGACGATTTCATCTCGACATTCGTCGAGTGTCGACACCCGCCTGTCACGCCCAGAGTCACGCCCGTGACCTGGGGTGTGACCTTTCCAGCTAGCCCGACAAGACCCGCGCGGCGACTTTTTGGCGCACCGCGCCCAGATCCACCTGCCTGTCACGCCCCCTGTCACGCCCGTGACCAAGGGCGTGACCTCTGCGAGACCGACACGTGTCCAGGCCGAAGTCAACTTTCCCGTCAAATCGCCGGCCGCCTTCCAAATAGTACTGTCACGCCCCCTGTCACGCCCGTGACCAAGGGCGTGACCCTTGTAAATTTTTTCTATAAATTCAGAGCTGCTGCTTAGGATTTCTGTTCCCCTTTTGGGCACCATTTTGTATAGAGTTATGCTGCTCGGATGAAGTCCAAATGCTATGTAAGGGATATTTTCTCCCCCTCTCCTTAGTTTTTATTTTCGTTCCTGTGTAACCCGTTATTATTAGCTTAATAAAATGTGTTTTTCATCCCTTTATTTGGCTTTGGAATGAGTCTAAAACGACTACCTCTATGCAATCTTATCTTTTTTTACTTGTCTTAACTTAGTTTTCTTTCGTTCTTTTTTATATGCGTGTGTGTGTGTATGAGAGTAACATTTTATTTCTTCTTTTTATTGTTAAGTAGATGTCTTCATTTTCATAATAGCTATTTAGTTTTTTGTTCTAAAACCCGTCCTTATGAAACTATAAAAACGATTTTAAAGTGGTTTTGTCATTTTCGTTTCACTTAGACTTTTTAGTTTTGTAGAATTTTTCGTCCTTTTATCTTTTCTTCCACTTTTTAGGAGTTTTTATAGCATTATAAGAGGGGATATGTTGTTATTTTATTTTTCCAAACACTTGTATTTTTCCTTTATTTTCAAAATCTTTTTCCTTATTTAATTTTTCCGCTCTCTTTTTATGCATTTCTACCGCATTCTAGCGGTAGAAATGTATTCGTTTTAATTTTTCGAGCACTTGCATTTTTGCGTTTATTTGCAAAACTTTCTTCCCGTTTAATTTTTATTTTTCCTTTTTATGCATTTCTACCGCATTCTAGCGGTAGAAATGCAGTTGTTTTATTTTTTCGGTAACTTAGTTTTTTGCAATTTTTTATGTGTGCGCATTTATTTCCGCCTACTCGTTAAGAGTTAAATGGCGCTTTGCTTTATTTCAATTCTGTCGAGTGTATGCGTGTGTTTTACTTTTCAGTAGAGTGCGTGTGTTTTCATTTATGTCGAGAGAGTGTGTGCGTGCGTTGCATTTATTTTGTCCTACTCGTTTGAGTAGGACCCGTATTTATTTTCTCCTACTCATTTGAGTAGGACTTGCGTGTGTGTGTTTTACTGCTTTCATTTCTCCCGCCCACGCAGTTGCGCCGGGACTCGCAATTTACTGCTTTCTTCAGTCCTACTCGTTTGAGTAGGACTTGTAATTTTCAGCTTTCCTTTACTGCTTTCATTTTCCTGCTTTCATTTACTGCTTTCTTTATCGCTTTATTTTCTGCTTTTCCCGCAAATCGTCCCCATTCCGATGAGTGGCTAATCGTTCTTAGCCCTCGGCATCGAAGAGCATTGGGACAGATAAAATAGCTTAAAATAATTAAAGGTCTAATTTTTCTAATTAATTAAAAGTACTTAAGGTTTGCCCGGGGTTAACGACGCGTAGGACCACATATCGATGTGTGGGCCCTATTTCCGTAGTCCATATGCTAGCTAGCCGAGAGGCCGTGCATATGGACCGATCACCCCTTGGTAGAGAGAGTTCCGCACTAACCCTCGAGAGAGGAGGCGCGCCAACTCTACCGGATTGGGTTCCCCACCCAATAGCGGGGTTCTTAGCGTAATGCGGGCGTTAAGAGGAATCCTTCGTCGGACGAGAGCCCGGTCGAATAGTCTTAGCGTTCAGGTGAGCGATAGCCCTATAGCTAGGTGAGCTCATTTTAGTGGAACCTCCACGGCCAAGTCTCCGCCTTAATTAATTAGAAATTTAGGAGCTCTTTTTATTTAAAGTTTATTTTAGTTCAATTGTTTTTTTCGGTGCCATCGAGCTAAGCTCTTCATCGGCACCACCTTATTGCCTTCTTTTCATGTTTTCATTTTTCTTTCTGCCATTTTCTGCTTTTTATTATATATAAATAACCCGACAAGTTAATTATCGGTAAAATAATAGTCCCCTCCAGGGAAGAGTAGAAATAATCGAACCGGACCCGAGAACAATACGACCTCGATATTCCACCCGGAATATCCTGTACTACTCACGATAGGTGCACTTGCCTCCTTTCGTTAAAACTCGATCTAAACCGTTTTATATCCAAATAAATAAATACGCGCGCCCCGTTTTCTTAAATAAAATCACTTCCGCCTTTTTTTCGCAAATAAAACCGCCGGGTCGCCGCGTGACCGCAAATAATTTTGGAGTTTTAACCATCAAAGTGCAAGGGCCTACTTTACTCCGGGGTGACAATGAGAGTGCTCTCAAATTGGTAAACAATCCAGTGTGTCATGCAAGAACCAAGCATATTGAGATCGCACACTTCATAAGCGAGAGGGTGTTGGAGGGATCTCTTCTGGTCGGGCATGTTCGGAGTGAAGATAATCTTGCTGACATCTTCACGAAGCCACTGTCGAAGGGGCCTTTTCAGCGGTTACGTAGCATGATGGGCTTGATCACCACTTCTCACTTCAAGGGGGAGTGTTGAAATTTGTGAAGTGGAAGTGGGTGATGGGCAGGCCAGGCGGCCTGTGCGGACTGAGTCCGCGACCTGGGCGGATTGCTGGTTGCGGCCTGTATGGTAGCTGTCTTGGTGGCTTGCTGATTGAGCAGCTTGTGGTCTGAGCGCCCTATGCAAACTGAGTCCGCGGCCTGGGCGGACTACTGTCTGCGGATATGGTGTTGGCTGTCTTGGTGGCTTGGCTGATTTAGGAGAGGCTTGAGCGGACAGAGGTTTGCGGGCTGTAGGCAGTGCTCTGTTCAGTGTCCTTGTGTTGCAAGCTTGTGTTAACCGGCGGATTGGGTGTCCTGTCCGCGGGAGGCTTGCGGACTGGCGTGTCCGCGGTGTCCGCTGTGGCGGACTGACCTTGGAGTTTGGCTTTGGCCCTTGCTGAACTCTGGTGGTATAGCAGGTGCGAACTACTAGGGAGGACTGCGCAGACTGATGTCAGAGTCCGGCAGTTGGCCGGTTGTTTGGGCAGTTGTGTGATGATTGCTTGCGGACTCTGCCTTAACTCTGGAGGAGTATTGACGATCTACTTTGGGTACTGGCGGACTGGGCCTTTTCCGCCGAGCTCGCACTAGACCATTGGTGATTTACTGGACTTGGTCACATTTTGTGACAAGTACAGTGTGTCCGCAGTATCCGCCAAGTCCGCTATTGACCGGGCGGACTGCCTTTGGTCGTGGACTTGTGGTGGATGGAGGTTTTGGTCTTGTACTATAGGGACTGCCTCTTTCGTGTGTGGACTGTTGCTGAAGGAGTTCTAGCTGTCTAGGTGTGATGATGTGTGCAGACTGTGCGGACTGTACCTTGTCCGCATAGTGTGGGCTGTCTGGTTCCAGGCCACCTTGTAGTGAACATCGGTGCCTTGCTTCTAACGGTTTTCTTGGAATCCGGCTAAGTCTTTGCGGACTCAGCGGACGGATGTTTTGCTAGTGCGCGGGCTGGGGTGGTGATTCTATTCACTAGGGTGGTGACCACACTCCTCACCTCGCCTATAAATAGAACTACCCGACATGTCTACAGTAATAGAGTCAACAGTAAGTTGGTCTTGGGCAAGTGTTGCGGTTTGCAGTTTTCTGTCCGTGCGGGTTGAGTAGTGCTGACAGTGTGCTCTGTGCAGGTCGCGCGGCTAGCTTCAAGGAGCCAGGAGTTGGACATTGAAGTGTGTGGTCTCTGCGGTCTCAGCTGGTCTCTTCGGCAGCTTGTCAGTTTTCTGCTTCAGCTTGATCAAGTTCCAATAACCTGTCTGGCGGTATCAGGCGGGTATGCGGTGTTGGGTACATTGGTTTAAATGTACCTGATTTGAAGAAGCCTCACCCTACTCAATGATATACATCAAAATGTATTTGATGTATTTTGAGTTGCCTTGTGCAGGTTAAGTATTTGCAGGGAAAGATGAAAAGTTTCTAAGTCCATGTGTCGACACCCAGGAGCAAAGTGTCGACACTTAAGAAGACTTGTGTCGACACCCAGGCAAGCAGTGTCGACACTTGGAGTAATGTGTCGACACTAGGGATGCATAGTCGACACCAGACAGAAAGTGTCGACACATGAAGGCTGTGTCGACACTCAATGAAGAAAAGTCCAGTGAAGCTGTGTCGACACTTAACCGTAGTGTCGACACCTAGAGGAACTGTATCTACATCAGCAAGTGTCGACACTTGGAGGCTGTGTCGACACTCAGCAAAAGTCAGCAGAGTCTAAGTGTAAGTGTCGACATAATTAAGAATGTGTCGACACTCAGCAGAAGACTCAACACTTGAAGAAAGTATCGACACAATGAAGAATGTGTCGACACACAGCAGAAGACTCAATACATGAAGAAGAAGTGTCGACACTAGGAGGCAGTGTCGACACTCAGCAAAGTTCAACAAAGATTCTAAGTACAAGTGTCGACACTAAGGAGATGTGTCGACACTCAGCCAAAGTCTCAACAGAAGAAGAATGTGTCGACACAAGGAGCAGTGTCGACACTCAGCAAGTATCAACACAGAAGGCATGTGTCGACACCAAGAAGATGTGTCGACACTGAACAAGTTCAACACATGAAGATGTGTCAACACAAAGGTGTTGTGTCGACACTTACAAGAATTCAACTAAGTGCTGAAGAACAAGAAGTTGTGTCGACACTCAATATCAGTGTCGACACTCAATATTAGTGTCGACACATATTGAAGAAGCTGTGTCGAGAAGTGAATTCTACAACACAAGGAGTTGTGTCGACACCTTGAAGGCTAGTGTCGACACTTAGTTAACTTGTGTCGACACTTAGTATATAAGTGTCGACACTTTCAGACAGTTACAGTTATTTCAAGAACTGACTGGATGACTTGACAGCTGCCATTCCAGCAGGTCTACTGCACCTGTCAGAGTTGTCAGAAAGCTGTTAGGAACCGGATCAGCCGGTCACCATGAAGAAGGCCTATAAATAGGCTCATACTGTCAACAGAAAGAGATGATTCAACACAGATTAACATAAATCAGTTGAAGTGATCTGAAGATCTAAGTAGTTGGAGAAAGAGAGCTCCATCCAAGAAGACAGCCGTTGGAACCAGGCTGTGAAGAAGGGTGCAGACTTAGTTCTGAATCTTAAGTTGCAGTGATTGAAGATCAGCTGCAGAGAATCAATCCTATTATGTTCTACATTCAAGAAGCTTTGAAGAAAATCCAAGTGTGATTGTACTCAGCAGAGTTCTTCCAAGAACTCATCAAGAACCTATCAACTCATCTCTCTATCCAGAGTTGTAGGTATATACACTTTGTATTTTATATTTCTTGTAGGATCCTTAGAGATCTGAGTTGTAAGCCTGTAATTATAAAGGCTGAGTGGTAGGGCCTGTGTGCCTGAGTGTAGGAGATTCTTATCTCTGAGTGTAGGCCTGTTGTGGCTGAGTGTAGGCCTGTTGTGGCTGAGTGTAAGCTTTCTGAAGAAGCTGAGTGTAGGTCTTTGAAGAAGATTGAGTTGTAGGGCCTTGGGCCTGAGCTGTAGGAACCTGTTTTGGGGTTCTGAGTGTAAGATCTGAGGATCTGAGATAGTGGAGGAGTTTGGCCGAATCTAGTACACTACTAGATAGGCGAAGGGGGAAAGTGGATGTACCCAAACTTTGGGGAACCACTATAAATCTGTGTGTCCACTGTGTGCATGTGTGATTCTGTGATTGCTGATTGATATCTGTGTTAAAGTAATTATAACTCTGTGATATAATCTGAAGTCTGCCTAAAAAGTGTAAAAAGATTTAGTCACCTATTCACCCCCCCCCCTCTAGGTGATTAGGTACAATTTCTTTCAAGTTGTATCAAAGCGAGGTTACTCAAAAAAGGACTTAACTGTCTGAGTAGATCCTGTTGGCAGATTCAGTCTAAGTAACTTGCAGAATCAAGAAAATCAAGAACCATGGGTTCAAATGAGAATCATAAGGAACTTGGAGCCATGAAGTTACCCATTTGCAGAAAAGAAATATTTGGCATCTGGAAAGAAAGGGTGAGACTGTTTATGGAAGCCTCAGACCCTAGAATATATATCATAGTTAAAGAAGGGCCATATGTGCCCATGAAGGTTTCAGTCCTGGATGCAAATCAGAGAACACCTAAGGATTTCTCTGAAATGACAAAGGATGAGATAATTCTAGCCACAATGGACAAGAGGGCTCAGAATATCATAGTGAGTGTCATAGATGATGCTACCTTTCAAAACTTGATACACTGTAAGACATCTAAGGAGATGTGGGATACTCTTATAGTGTACATGGAGGGTTCAGAAGAAGTGAGACAGGATAGAAAATCTTTGTTAAACCAAGAATATGAAAGTTTTAGGCAAGGTAGGTGTGATAGCATCACAGAATGCTATAAGAAGTTCTATAGGATTGTCAATGAGCTAATGTCCTATGGAAGAGAGTTCAGTAATTATGAGCTAAATGATAAGTTTCTAAGGTCCCTAACAAAGGATTGAGACACCAAGATCTGTGCCATAAGGGAAATGACAAAGTTAGCAGATATCCCTCCACCAACACTGTTTGGAAAACTGCTATCCTATGAGATGCAGTTGATGGTGAGAAAAGAAGAGGAGAAGTCTACAAGAAGTGAACATAAAGAAAGGACAGTGGCATTCAAGACAGAAGCCACCAGAAAATATAGAAGTAAGTCACCAACTCCACCTCCTAAAGTAGCTGAGATTGAGTCAGATGATTCAGAAAGCAGAAAGTCCGAAAGCAGTGAAAGTGATGAGGACTTTGCAGCATTAACAAGACACTTTCAGAAATTTCTAAAGAAGAAACAGTGGAGGTCAAAGCCATCCACTTCACAGGGCAAAGATGACTATTATTAGAACAAGAAGTCATCAAAGAAAGACAGGAAAAAGACCAAGTCAAGCAAAGCAACTTTATCAAAAATTGTTTGCTATTGCTGTAACAGACAAGGACATGTTATTGCTGACTGTCCTGAGAGAAGGAAAGAGTCTAATGATAAGAAAAAGACTCAATTCAAGGGCAAGAAGGAAAAGCCTTTTGTTTCCAAGAAGGACAAAGGCTTGTCAGACATGTCTTCTTCAGAAACTGAGTCAGAAGTTGAAGCTTACATAGGACTATTTGCTGAAGAAGAGGAAGAAGAGTTCATCCAGATCATGAACTCCATATATGAGCAAGAGGACATCCAGTGCAAAGGACTGATGGCCTTAACAGAATGTGATAAAATCCAGGAGCAGTCTGGACCTAGTAAGGTACAAAATTGTTCTTTAAGTTCAATTTCTAGTGCTAGTTCTGATTCAGTTACATCAGCATCAAATGATGCCAGTGGATCTGAATCAGAAGGGGATATTCATCAATTGATTGATGAATATAGAGTTCTGTTGCAAGCTTTTAAGAAGAGCAAGTCCCTAGCCAAAAGTCAGGCAAAGGAAATTGCTAGTCTCAAAGTTGCTGCAACTGATTTTGAGAAGATGATTGATCAAAAACTAAATGAGATAGCCAGACTGAAGCACATAACTGTGATTCAAATGGGAACTATAACATTTAAGAATGATCAAATCAGAAGTCTGGAGATTAGTCTTCAGAAGGAGAGAGACATTGTTGCAAGGTTTTCTAAACCTAAGTCAGTTCTACCTTTGATTCATGAGTTTATATATCACAAGGGTAAAACTGGATTGGGGTTTACTAGCCCTGCTAGGAATGTCAAGTCCAAGTCTAAGGGCAAAGCCCCAGCTCTCAACAAGCCAGCCGTAAACAAAACATCTAAGGATGTACCTAAGCAAAGGTATAATAGGTTTGAGTGCTGGTGCTGTGGCAAGGTAGGCCACTTTGCCATAAACTGTTGGCATAATTCTAGTGCCAAGTTGAGTAGCAAACTGCTTGTTGGAAGACCTGCAGGTAGCTTTGTTAGGAGGCAAACTAACCAGTACCAAGGACCCAAAAATTCTTTGGGTTCTAAGGTCAACTAATCTGTTTTGCAGGTGAGTCCAAGTGGCCATGCCCCAATATGGTACTTGGACAGTGGATGTTCCGGAAACATGACAGGAACTAGGGGATTGCTAAAGGACTTCACTCCAATCAAAGATGGTCCTAAAGTCACCTTTGGTGGTTCTGAAAAAGGAATCATCAAGGGTTTTGGTAACATTTCTAGCTCCCATATAACTATTACTCAAGTGGCTTATGTTAAAGGTTTGAAACATAACCTTATTAGTATAAGTCAACTGAGTGATTTAGGATATGACATCTCATTTGTTAAATATGGTTGTCATATCAGGAGGTCAAATGATCAAGAGATCATTTTGACAGGTTATAGAAAGTGGAATGTCTATTGCCTAGACATTATGTGTGAGAACAATGGTTCTCCAGTGTGTCTTATAGCTGATGAGAAACTCTCATTGTGTCAAATGGCACAAGAGGCTAGCCATCTTAACTACAAGACAATTGGCCAACTCTATAGCAAAAAGTTAGTGAGGAATGGTTCTCAAGTTAAGTATGTTAAAGATGGAATATGCTCAGCTTGTCAAAAGGGCAAGCAGACTAGATCCACCTTTAATAGCATTGGAAACAAAGATGCTGTGAGGTGTTTATACTTCTTGCATATGGATCTCTTTGGTCCTATGCCAGGTCACAGACTAGGTAGGAAGGTCTATATCTTTGTAGTTGTAGATGAATACTCAAGGTTTTCCTGGGTGTTCTTCCTTAGACAGAAATCTGAAACACCTATTATTTTTTATAGCTTTGTCAAACAAATTCAGAATGAACTAGACAATACAGTGGTCAAGATAAGAAGTGACCATGGTACTGAATTTCAGTCTGAGAGTATGGAAAAACTATGTGAAGAATTTGGGATATTTCAGGAGTTTTCTTCACCAAGAACACCTCAGTAAAATGGCATTGCTGAGAGGAAAAATAGAACCTTGATTGAGGCTGGTAGAACCCTATTAAGTGACACATCTCTACCAGAATATTTCTGGGCTGAGGCAGTTAATACTGCATGCCATGTAATTAATAGGGCTACCATTACTAAAAGCCACAATAAGACCCCCTATGAGATTGTGAAAGGCAGAAAACCAAATCTATCATATTTCAGGATCTTTGGTTGTAAGTGCTTTATACTTAACAATGGAAAGTCTTACTTGACCAAGTTTGCTGCCAAGTCCCAAGAGGGGATCTTTGTTGGGTACAACAACAATAGTAAGGCTTATAGAGCCTACAACTTGACTACACAAGTTGTAGAAGAGTCTGTTCATGTAGTATTTGATGAAACTAGACTTATTAACAATGAGTTGTCTAGTAGTATTTGCAGCTCCACAGGTGTGACTGAGAAGTTTGACAAGCTCACTATAGAAGAAGGATCTACTGTAAGACAGCAAGTAGAAGATAGTGGTTGCTGTCCAGGGGGAGTACTACATGTACCTAATGAAGAAGAAGTCCAAGGAGTGCAGCAAGATGAAGAAACTGAAGAAGTTCAACCTAAAGCCAGGATGCCTCCAGCTAATAGGCATCTAAGAGATCATCCAACAGACCAAATCATTGGTGATCTAAGACAAGGGGTATAAACAAGGAGCAGAAATCTGAGTGCAGCACTCTACTCCAGTTTTCTATCCCAAGTAGAGCCAAAGAAGTTTGAAGAAGCCATCCTAGATCCTTTTTGGATTGAGGCAATGCAAGAAGAGCTGAATCAGTTCAAGAGGTGCAAAGTCTGGGAGCTTGTTCCTAAACCAAAAGACCACAACATAATTGGGACCAAGTGAATCTTTAGGAACAAGATGGATAAACATGGAGTAATTGTCAAGAACAAAGCAAGATTGGTTGCTAAAGGATATATGCAGGAAGAAGGTATTGACTTTGATCAAACCTTTGCTCCAGTAGCCAGACTGGAAGCCATAAGGATGTTCCTGGCCTATGCAACCTATCAAGGATTTAAAGTATACCAATGGATATAAAGTCAGCCTTTCTGAATGGTAATCTAAAGGAAGAAGTCTATGTGGAACAGCCATCAGGTTTTGTTGATTCAACTCAACCTAATTATGTATATAGACTTAGGAAGGCTTTGTATGGGTTAAAACAAGCCCCTAGGGCTTGGTATGAAACCCTGTCTAGTTCCCACATTGAGAATAAGTTCACAAGGGGGAAAATAGACAAGACTCTATTCCTTAGGGAATCCAGAGGCAAAATAATACTAGTCCAAATATATGTAGATGACATCATATTTGGGTCTACTGAAAGTAGTCTTTGCAAAAAGTTTGCAAAACTTATGCAAGGGCAATTTGAGATGAGCAGTGTGGGGGAACTTAAGTTCTTCTTGGGTCTCCAAGTTAGACAGACTGAGAATGGTTTATCCATATGCCAGTCTAAGTTCACCCTAGAACTGATAAGGAAGTATGGTATGGATTCATCCAGTACCATGAAGACTCCTATGGGGTCAAGTATGTCTCTTAGCAAAGATGATGCAGGGAAACCTGTAGATGAGACTTTGTATAGAGGGATAGTTGGCTCCCTACTCTATTTGACTGCAAGTAGACCAGATATCATGTATGCTACATGTGTCTGTGCTAGGTACCAAGCATGCCCTAAAGAGTCTCATTTGACAGCAGTCAAAAGGATACTGAGATATCTAAAGGGCAATCCTTATCTAGGCCTTTGGTACCCTAGGAATAGGTACTTTGAACTGACAGGTTATTCAGATGCAGATTTTGCAGGCTGCAAAGAAGATAGGAAGAGTACAACTGGTACCTGTCAATTCCTAGGTGGTAGACTGATTTCATAGAGTAGCAAGAAGCAAACAAGTGTGGCTATCTCCACTACAGAATCAGAATATGTGGCTGCAGGAAGTTGTTGTGCTCAAC
This sequence comes from Platanthera guangdongensis, assembly GCA_039583875.1. NCBI lineage: Eukaryota > Viridiplantae > Streptophyta > Magnoliopsida > Asparagales > Orchidaceae > Platanthera > Platanthera guangdongensis. The sequence continues at coordinate 115,639,956 of CM077154.1, forward strand.
TTCTATGGATACAACATCAGCTTGAGGATTATGGTATTCAGGTAAGTAGAACACCACTATTTTGTGATTCTACAAGTGCTATATCTATTGCAAATAATCCTGTTTCCCATAGTAAAACTAAACATATTGAAATAAAATATCATTTTCTTAGGGAACATGTAGAAAAAAAAGATATTTCACTACAGTATGTTAAAACAGATAATCAACTAGCTGATATGTATACTAAGCCCTTAGAAGAAACAAAATTCAATAGGTTTAAAATTGAACTAGGTATGATAAACTTAGAATAAGTTTACAGAAATGGCTAAGTAAAATAGTGTCGACACACAGAGTTATCTGTGTCGAGACAGAAAATTGGTGTCGACACTTCAGAGAAAAGGTGTCGACACATCTAGGAAGTTGGTGTCGACACTTCAGAAAATTAGTGTCGACACATGATACGTAGGTGTCGACACATCCAAGGTGGTGTCGACACTTAGACTTTATGCAGAATTAGTGAAGTAATATCTCGACTAAGTGTCGAGCTACATGGTGTCGACACATAAACAAGGGTCGACACATATATTCTGTTGACTAAACTTGTGTCGACATATAGGTGTCGAGACATTATAAGTCTATGTCGACACTTTCCAACAGTGTCGACACAATTTGAGTTTGCTGACGCGCCCTTTCATCTTCAATCCTAGAAAGCTATATATAGGATTTCACCATTGTCTGTCGACACGCTCAACAAAGTTTCGAGACCAAACTTGTGTGTCGACACCTCTCTTCTCTCAATTCAAATTCTTCAAACCCTAATGGCGCCAAAGCTCGAAGAGAACGTGAATGAAGGCTATGAACTAGTGCGGCATGCATTTGAAGATGTAGAATCAGAGATCAAGGATGTGGTAACCCTAGTCGCAAACTCAGGGTTAGATTTTCTTGTTTCAGAGCCGACAAAAATCTGGAACAAAGAAGTTCTAGAATTCCTAAATGGAGCAACCATAGACAAATCTGGATTCAAGATAAAGTCAAGGGTTCATGGAGAAAAGGTGAAAATCTCACCTAAAAGTCTGAGAAAGATACTTCAGTTACCAAGGACTAAGGAAGAAGAGAATGTTTCTGCTTCTAAAACTAGGGAAGCATTGACTTGGTGTGGTCTGGATTCCAATATGAAAATTGGAATCAGTGTTCAATAGGAAGGGGATGAACAGCAAAGGAAAATTCCTCTCAGAAATTGTTGGAAAGGTGATCTTGAGTAAGCCTGGAGGGCATGACAGGGTATCAGCCCATATGTTCAGTCTCATGACAAGGATTATCTTCACACTGCAAACTGATTGGTCTGTAGTAGTATTTGAGAAGATAAAGGAGAGCCTAAAGAAACCCAATTTGGGTAGGATACTAAGTCTTTACTTGGCTGGTAGTATACTAGAAGTAATGAGTCAAGCTGCTGGATCTAAAATAAATCACATGAGGAAGATGAACATGAGACTCTTCTCAAGATGGGATAGGGTCTTGACCAAGGAATTGCCTACTCCTGAGAAAATAACTCCACAAAAGAAGAAGAAGAAGACAGCCCCAGTGGCTCAAGAATCATCCAGCAGTTCAGAATAACAAGTAGTGTTCACTCCTGATGAGGAAGCAGAAGGAAATGTTGGACAATCTCCAGCTCAACAAGATGATGTTGTGAGGCAGGGGGAGCTACCTCAAGCTATCCCAGTACATCAGGATACTATACAGGGGGAGCCTCTAGTAGTGGAAGAGCCAACTCCACTAGAAAGTGAGCAAGCTACAAACACCATACTTGAGGTACTCACTGAAATCAATAACTTAGTTTTCCCTATAGAGGATATTGTTTTGTCTGATTCATTAAATAATGTTAATCAGCAACCTCAGATTGATAGTCAACCCCCAGATGTTGTCATGGAGGACACATCTGTTGCAGCTCAAGTTATATCTGATCAAGTTGTTGATGAGATAAGGGATTGTCCATCACAACCTTAACACGAGTTTACAATGGAAGATCTCTTCCTTAATCTGGATCAAACAGACTTTGAAAAAGCAAGTGTTGCTGTTGAGGGGGAGAATGCTCAAGATGAGGGGGAGCAAGTGGAAATTCTAGAAGAAACAACAAGGAAAGAGCCTGAGAAGCCAAAGGAAGTTGAGGAGCTCCCTAGGGATAGGGTAGACATAGCAAGCACCTCAGCTTCTGAAGATGAGGAGGCTACAAGAGCAAAGAAAAGGAAATTCCAAGTATTTAAAAGAAGGAGCCAGAATTACAAAAAGACTTTACAAACAATAGCACCACAGCCTGCAGTACTGCCAGCACCATCTGTAGATTACAGTGCTTTGATGGTTGCTATGCAAATTAAGCTTGATGAGCACAGGAAAGCCATAGAAACATATATGGATGAGGGTCATAAGTCTCTACAATTTGACCTGGCCCAAGACATTAAGTCTATTAGATTTGAGATGAATCTAAATAAGAAGGAGATGACTGACTGCTTCCACAAAGGAGGGAATGCAGTAGTCTATCTAGCTACTCATCAAGAGAAAATTAAAGCTCAAGTGGATGAACTTGAAGTCAGGCAAGGATATGTACTGGAGAATCAAATCAGAATGAATAATAACTTGACAGCTTCTCACAATGCTATTGTCACTGAACTTAAGAATATATCAACTGCCCAGAATGTAGCCCTGACTACTGCCAAAGAGGAATTTGATAAAGAATTGCAAGAGAGACTCACTGCTGTAACTTCTGCCATTCAAGATTCCCAGAAGCTGCTCACTGAAAAACTCCAAAGTTTAAAACCTTTCTACAAGGATGGAGTCAATTATCTAAATGCCCAAATCAGATTTCAGAAAGATGATTTAAGAGATCACATAGAAAGAGAAGTCATAAAGTGGGAGAGGGTGTTAGTCAAAGTAGGCTCTAATCATGCAAAATGGATTTCCAATTCCATCAGAGACACTCTTGATTATCCTCCTTTATATGATGATGATAATGTTGCTGAGTCTGGGGTTAATCCTGCCTATCTTGGAGGTGAGCAAGCTGAAGTAGCTCAGGTAATCTATCCTCCACCAGACTTTGATATGGTACAAGCTGATATACAATCAATGTATAGCCCACCTGAGGGACAGCAAAATGTTATTATAGAGAAGGTGGTTCAGCCAGTATCTGAGGCTTTACAGGAAGCTATACTGAAAGAACAAGCTGAACAAGAAGCTAGATTGTCTAAGAAGAGGTTCAGGGAGCAAGCTGAACAAAGGCCTGATTTTGAACAGTGGAGCCCCACTTCAAGAAATATTATTTTGACTGCTTGGAAGGCTGCCAAAGATAATATTCAAGACAGAAACAAATGGTTTTCTGAACTAGAGTGGAGAAAGCATGAGACCAGGCAAGAAGTCATAGTGCAATATAGAAGAAAGGCAAAGATGGGAAAGCTACCTCCTACTGCCCAGGAGCCTAGCAAGTACTTTCCCAAGCCTTATCATTATTTTGAGAGGCAAAAGATCAAAGCTGAAGAGCTAAAGAAGAAGGATCTTAAAGGCAAGAAGCTTGCTGCTGCTGAAGATGCTGAAGCCCCTGTGCAAGCCAAGATACAGTCTGGAAAGAGAATAGTGATCAAGGATGCTGAGCAAAAATAGAATAGAATTTTCTTCAGTTTATAATTGTAATATTTTGATTTTAAACACTTTGTAAACTTTTGAAAAATGAATATGACAAAGTTGTTAGAACAATGTGTTGTCTGATAAATCTATTTCATAATTGTTCTGAGATGATATCTATGTATACATGTTTGTTTAATACATGTTTATGTTTGCCCTGTTATATAATCCTGCTTTACATCATGCTATGATTTTATTCTGTATGGTGTATATCATTGACTAAGGGTTATGACTTCTCCAAATAGGGGGAGATTGTTGGGTACATTGGTTTAAATGTACCTGATTTGAAGAAACCTCACCCTACTCAATGATATACATCAAAATGTATTTGATGTATTTTGAGTTGCCTTGTGCAGGTTAAGTATTTGCATGGAAAGATGAAAAGTTTCTAAGTCCATGTGTCGACGCCCAGGAGCAAAGTGTCGACACTTAAGAAGACTTGTGTCAACACCCAGGCAAGTAGTGTCGACACTTGGAGTAATGTGTCAACACCAGGGATGCAGAGTCGACACCAGACAGAAAGTGTCGACACATGAAGGCTGTGTCGACACTCAATGAAGAAAAGTCCAGTGAAGCTGTGTGGACACTTAATCGCAGTGTCGATACCTAGAGGAACTGTGTCTACATCAGAAAGTGTCGACACTTGGAGGCTGTGTCGACACTCAGCAAAAGTCAGCAGAGTCTAAGTGTAAGTGTCGACATAATTAAGAATGTGTCGACACTCAGCAGAAGACTCAACACTTGAAGAAAGTGTCGACACAATGAAGAATGTGTCGACACACAGCAGAAGACTCAATACATGAAGAAGAAGTGTCGACACTAGGAGGCAATGTCGACACTCAGCAAAGTTCAACAAAGATTCTAAGTACAAGTGTCGACACTAAGGAGATGTGTCGACCCTCAGCCAAAGTCTCAACAGAAGAAGAATGTGTCGACACAAGGAGCAGTGTCGACACTCAGCAAGTATCAACACAGAAGGCATGTGTCGACACCAAGAAGATATGTCGACACTGAACAAGTTCAACACATGAAGATGTGTCGACACAAAGGTGTTGTGTCGAAACTTACAAGAATTCAACTAAGTGCTGAAGAACAAGGAGTTGTGTCGACACTCAATATTAGTGTCGACACATATTGAAGAAGCTGTGTCGAGAAGTGAATTCTACAACACAAGGAGTTGTGTCGACACCTTGAAAGCTCGTGTCGACACTTAGTTAACTTGTGTCGACACTTAGTCTATAAGTGTCGACACTTAAAGATAGATTGTCTCGACACTTTCAGACAGTTACAGTTATTTCAAGAACTGACTGGATGACTTGACAGCTGCCATTCCAGCCGATCTACTGCACCTATCAGAGTTGTCAAAAAGCTGTTAGGAACCGGATCAGCCAGTCACCATGAAGAAGGCCTATAAATAGGCTCATACTATCAATAGAAAGAGATGATTCAACACAGATTAACACAAATCAGTTGAAGTGATCTGAAGATCTAAGTAGTTGGAGAAATAGAGCTCCATCCAAGAAGACAGCCGTTGGAACCTGGCTGTGAAGAAGGGTTCAGACTTAGTTCTGAATCTTAAGTTGTAGTGATTGAAGATCAGGTGCAGAGAATCAATCATATTGTGTTCTACATTCAAGAAGCTTTGAAGAAAAGCCAAGTGTGATTGTTCTCAGCAGAGTTCTTCCAAGAACTCATCAAGAACCTATCAACTCATCTCTCTATCAAGAGTTGTAGGTATATACACTTTGTATTTTATATTTCTTGTAGTATCCTTAGGGATCTGAGTTGTAAGCCTGTAATTATAAAGGCTGAGTGGTAGGGCCTGTGTGCCTGTGTGTAGGAGATTCTTATCTCTGAATGTAGGCCTGTTGTGGCTGAGTGTAGGCCTGTTGTGGCTGAGTGTAGGCTTTGTGAAGAAGCTGAGTGTAGGTCTTTGAAGAAGACTGAGTTGTAGGGCCTTGGGCCTGAGCTGTAGGAACCTGTTTTGGGGTTCTGAGTGTAAGATCTGAGGATCTGAGATAGTGGAGGAGTTTGGCCGAATCTAGTACACTACTAGATATGTGAAGGGGGAAAGTGGATGTACCCAAACCTTGGGGAACCACTATAAATCTGTGTCCACTGTGTGCATGTGTGATTCTGTGATTGCTGATTGATATCTGTGTTAAAGTAATTATAACTCTATGAAATAATCTGAAGTCTGCCTAAAAAGTGTAAAAAGATTTAGTCACCTATTCACCCCCCCCCCACTCTAGGTGATTAGGTACAATTACTTTCATGCGGTCTGTTCCTCTGTTATTCAACAGGCAGCGTATAACGGTGTGTCTGCTTGACCTCGCGGTCTCGGCGGGCTCCGTGTGTTATTCGGATTGTATCAGTTGCAGCTTGGGCGGCTTGGGAGAGCTTGGCGGATAAGGCGGTCTCGGCGGTCTCCAGTGTTGTCCGCCCGACTTGTTTGTTCTTTCTGTTTATAGCTGTTGTACTATCGAAATCATGTCTCGCTACGTATACCTCGCCTTGTAAAGAAGTGTGAATGAATATAAGACCTGCTTGTTCTTCCATCTGTTGTTGGTGTTAAACTTGCTCCTTGGGCTTCCGCATGATCAAAGTGTGAATTGGGTAGTTCTGAGAATATTAATTTGGCTTTAGGCTACCTTGCTGACCACTTTGAGAAAATTCAACATGCACCGAAGGCGAACACTAACGCTACAAATTTAACGGCGAAATCAAAACCACAAAACTTAACTTATCAGCTCGAAAACTTTCAATTTCGACGAAAATCCCAAAAATCTGGTCAGTCCGACCAAACGAATGTGAAAATGCACTAACGGTGCAACGCCGACAACATGACGTAAAAAGAGGTAACACCCTGATGTCATAAATATGACGATATCAAATCAAATAAAATCATCGAAAAAAATCGGGGGTGTTACAGTAACTCTCCCTAAAAGGATTTTTCCCCGAAACTTAATACAACACCAAAACCAATCCAAACGATAGAATCAAACATCGTAAAAACAAGGAGACTTACCAAAACTAAGGGAAAAATGCGGATGAGATTTCCTCATCGCCGACTCCAATTCCCACGTCGTGCTCTCGACGTCTTGATTTCTCCAAAGAACCTTGACCATGGGGATTGTCTTTCTCCGCAGCAATCGATCCTGAGACTCCAAAATACGAACATACACCTCCATAAAAGAAAGGTTTGGCTCCAACTAGGGCATAACATCGAGAATCTGCCTATGCTCAACACGCACTTCCGCAGCCGACTCACATGTAAAACATCGTGCACTCCGGGAAAATTTGCCAGTAGGTCCAGCCTATAAGCTGAAACACCAATCCGCTCAACAATTCGGAAGGGTCCCACATATCTCGGGTCCAACTTATGATTTTTACCAAATCACTTCACACCAGACATCGGGGAAACTTTTAGGAAGACCATATCCTCGACGACAAATTCCAAATTGGTCCTGCACCGATTGGCATACTTTTTGTAGCGCTCCTGGGCTAACCGAAGCTTCTCTCGGATGAGCCTAACTGAAATTTTCATCTCTTCAAGGGATTCTGGACCTAGCAACGGTCTATCACCAACCTCAGCCCAAAATAAAGGAGTCCTGCAACGTCTCCCATATAAAGCTTCAAATGGAGCCATTTGCAAGCTCTCCTGGTAGCTATTATTGTAGGCAATCTCCATTAGCCTCAGACGCTCGTCCCACGTTCCACAGTGGTCCAGAATATAACATCTAATCATGTCCTCCACGATCTGATTTACTCTTTCTGTTTGTCCATTCGTCTGCGGATGGTAGGCGGTGGAATACCTCAAGTCGGTACCCAACCCCTCCTGCAAGCTCTTCCTGAGACAGGACGTGAACCTGGAGTCTCGATCAGATACAATACTGACAGGTACTCCATGCAACCTGATGACCTAGTCCAAATACAATTCAGATATTTTCTTCATGGAGTAGTCAATCTTGAACGGCATGAAGTGAGCATTATTCGTCAGTCTATCCACAATCACCCAAACTGAGTCTTGCCCTCTGGGAGATCTCGGTAATCCAGTAATAAAGTCCATCGAGATACTCTCCCATTTCCAACTCGGGATATCCAAAGGTGTTAACTTGCCTCCAGGCCTTCCATGATCGGCCTTAACTCGCTTACAGGTGAAACATTCAGATACAAACCTTACTATATCACCCTTCATACCCATCCACCAAACAATCTATTTCAGATCCTGGTACATCTTGGTCGAACCGGGGTGGTAGGCCACATTAGAACCATGTGCCTCCTTGCACAACTGATACCTAATATCCTTAACAGCAGGAATACAAAGCCTTCCACGGTATCTCAGGGTTCTCATATCATCAATAGTAAACTCTGGCAACTCACCCTTCACAGCTCTACTATAAAGATGCAATAGATCGGTATCCTCCTTTTCATGCAATTTAGTAAGCGTAATCCATGAAGGCTCTAACACTTCTAATGCACTATTCGAGCTGCCACTTCCTACTGAAATTCCCATCATTAGAAATTCTTCCACCAGTGAATCCACCGAAAGGTTAAAAATTTTAGTTGTCTTCCTGCTCAGGGCGTCGGATACCACGTTAGCTTTGCCCGGGTGGTACTGGATCTCAACATCATACTCTGCCACATACTCCAGCCATCTACGTTGGCACAAATTCAGTTCCTTCTGTGTGAAGAAGTATTTCAAACTTTTATGATCAGTATAAATCTTGCATATAGCGCCATACAATAGATGTCTCCACAACTTGAGGGCATAGATCACTGCTGCAAATTCCAGGTCATGCGTTGGGTAATTCCGTTCATGAATCTTTAGTTGCCTAGACCTATATGCAATCACCTTTCCCTCCTGCATCAACACGCATCCGAGCCCAACATGAGATGCATCCACATACACGACATACTCAAGTCCTTCAGTAGGCAGGGTCAAAACTGGTGCAGTACATAATCTCCTCTTCAGCTCCTGGAACTCCTCTTCACACTTATCACTCCAAATAAAGGCTACATGCTTCTGCGTTAACTTTGTCAAAGGCGCAGATAATGTAGAGAATCCCTCCACAAACCTTCTATAGTAGCCTGCCAGCACTAGAAAACTTCTTATTTCCTTGGGAGTGGTAGGCCTACTCAAATCCATCACTGCAGCTATCTTCTCCGGATCAACCTTTATCCCATCTTTATTCACCACATGGCCCAAGAAGGAGACTTGAGGTAACCAAAACTCGCACTTGCTCAACTTAGCATACAACTTATACTCTCTCAAAGTTGACAAAACCAATCGCAAGTGTCGCGCATGCTCTTCAGCATTGCGGGAGTAGACTAGAACGTCATCTATGAACACAATGACAAAATGATCCAGGAAGTCCTTGAATACTCTGTTCATCAAATCCATGAATGCGGCGGGTGCATTAGTCAATCCAAAAGACATTACAAAGAACTCAAAATGTCCATACCGCGAACGAAAAGCAGTTAGTGGAATGTCTGCCTCACGAATCCTCAACTGATGATAACCCGAACGCAGGTCAATCTTGGAAAATACAGAGCTACCATGCAGCTGGTCAAACAAATCATCGATTCTCGGCAAGGGATATCTGTTCTTGATGGTCACTTTATTCAATTCTCTGTAATCTATACACAACCTCCATGATCCATCTTTCTTCTTTACAAATAGAATGGGGACACCCTACGGTGACGAACTTGGCCTAATAAAATCGTTCTGCAACAACTCGTCTAACTGGGTACGCAGCTCTCCCAGCTCACGCGGAGCCATACGGTATGGAGACTTAGCGATAGGACGGGTACCCGGTTTTAAATCTATGACAAACTCAACATCTCTCTCAGGCGGAACACCAGGAAGATTATCAGGAAACACGTCAGGAAACTCGCGCACTACCGCAATCTCCTCCACAAGCGGCAAACTAACAACGGTCGCCAACACTGAAACCAAACAGTCAAAGCATCCTGAATTCAAAAGCTTTCTAGCACTTACCGCAGAAATGATCGGAGAATCTTGGCACGAATAACCATAAACGCTCCTGCGTTGACCGTCATCCATCTTGAAGTCCAAACGCCTGACCTTGCACTGGATACTGCATCATACTTCGATAGCCAATCCATGCCCAGGATTACATCAAAATCTTCCAGGTCTATAACTTTTAGATCCGCAACCGCGAGAAAATCTCCCAACTGGACTAGACAACCCTGAATTCCCTGATCTGACACAACAAAATCACCTGAGGGGAACTTGACACAGAACGGGTCGCCAACCGAATTGAGGGTCAAACGGTGACTCTCTACAAAAGATCTAGCCACAAATGAGTGGGTAGCACCGGAATCGAAAAGGACACACGCCCAGCGGTTACTTACCTTAAACTTTCCTATAAGATTAAATATATGACTGAGGGGAAAAAACGTTGACATTAAGATCATACCTAGAAAACAAAACATGGTTAGGATCTAACCTGAAATAACTTGGGTCGACATCTGAGCTTCATCCGCGGACACCACATTCAGCTTGCCCTTCCCGTTGTCCAAGAGCTGAGGTGGTGGCAAGGCCTGAAGTCGCACTGGCTGCAACGGGGATTGAGCTTGCGGGCAATGGGTCTTGACATGCCCCTTCCATCCACATAGATAACAGGTCTTGTCCTTCTAGCAATGGGTTGCATCATGCCCCGTCTTGTTGCAACTGGAACAAGCTAATCTATCATTGGGGGCACCCTGAATCGCGAGCACCTGCTCTTGCTTCCGAGCTCCCAGTCTCTGGTAACATCTCTCGAACGGGTGGCCTGCCCGGCCACAAGAACTGCACACTTCCTTGCCTCTTTTCTTCCCAATAGTCCCGGATTCCTGTGATTCCTTACCTTCAACAGACTTCCTCTTATCCTTCCTCATCTGCTGACCTCTGACCTTGGCATTGTCAATTGATTCCACCTTCAGAGCAGCCTCTACCACCTCAGAATAAGTCCCGGATCCGTAGGCACTGGTAAGCTGCTGGATGTCATTCCGAAGACCACCCAGAAATCATTTGACTCGGTTGGATTCTAAAGACACCAAGTCAGGAGCAAAGCGGCTCAGCTTACTGAACTCTACCTCATATTCACTGACAGTAAGCTGGCTCTGCTTTAAGTGAAGGAAGTCATTCATCAACCGGTCTCTTTCCACAGACGGCAAGAACTTCTTCAATAACAACTCCTTAAAGGACTCCCACGAGCATCCATCCTTCAAGCTTTCTTTCTCCCTCAACCACCAACTCTTGGCCATGCCCTTGAGTTAATAAGCATCAACCATCACTCTCTGGTCCGCAGAGATACCAGAGTAGGTGAACATCTCCTCGATGGAAATCATCCAGTCATCTAATGCCATAAAATCTGCCTTGCCATCATACGTAGGGGGTCCTAACCTTTGAAAGTGTGAAATGAAAGTCATCTCTTGTGGCAACACCGCCGGGGGCACCAGAGGAGCAGGGGGAATGGGAACAGCTTGATCCACGGTGGGATCTTGCACCCTCTGCGGCTGACTTGCCACGACTAATAACAACGACTGAATCAACGACTACATCTCCAGCATCTGCCTCGACAGGGCCTCATTGCTCTGTCGCAATCCCTCTATCACTGCCTCACTCTGGGAACCAGAAGATTCTCCCTCCGACTGGGGAGTATTCCTCGTCACTGGAGGCTTAGGAAGCATTCTAAACAGTCAATAAACTATCTATCAACACCTAGCTTAACATGCTAGACTTACAACTTTGCTCAGACATAAAACCTTAGATACTTGCTCATGCTGCTAGCTTGCTCTGGGATTTAAAATAAATGATGACATGTCCTACTTAGGGGGAAACACCCTCATCCTTATGTCTCTTGTGCCTATTATATGAGTGCATGAATGATTACTTTTTTTTATTTCAAATCATGTGTGTACATATGTCATCCTGTAGATCTTTAACTTGGCATGTGTGCTTATGCAATGATATGATATGTATGCAGTGCTATGCATTCTAAAGAAAAGCCTTAATGTATGTATGAGCGGTGTACACATACAATGTTATGCATCTCATACTACATAATATTGTATGTAACGAAAAAGGTAAAACGTGCTAATGGGCATCCATGTGATGGTGGTTATGCATCCCATACTACATAACTGTCACATGTCAACACCTATGGTGGATCCATATGCAAACACATATTATGCATCCCATACTACATAATATGCCCCGTATACTTCTTCTTTTGTGCTATGAGTGTAGTGTTCATGCTTCCATCAAGATCAACTGATGACATACCAGTGTGTGTATGTAATGAATGACACGACGAGAGTTTTGCTTGAGGGCAAGTTGTTCGACCAACTTGCCAAACCAACTGCCCCTCTTACAGAACCTGCCTCTGGTACCAACTATCACAACCCGCATCTTCACCACAACGACGAAATATTAGAGCAAGGGAAAATACGTGTCGTGATGCCACGTCAGCAGGGGATAACTGCAGACGCTCAGGCAACACTCCGACTCAATACAAAAATGTGATTTAAATGTTTTATTGAAGGAGTTTATTTTAAGTTAGGCAATTAGCCGTATCCCTCGGCTTAGTGGCTCACGAGTCCAACAGAAGGAAAGTAATTAAACGCAGCGGAAAATACTATAGTAAACAGGTTAGACATCCTACATGAGTCTAGCATCCCAAAAAAACTCATCGCATGCATTACCCTAAATTTATAGTAATAATATCGAAGTAGTTTGTACGGTATTTAAATATAGTGATTTATAGTTTTAAAACATGATGTGCATGATATAGTAATATTAGTTGGTCTTATAGTTGAAAATACTTATAGGCATCCTAGCATAAATCTTTCCCAGAGAGCAAGAACTACTAACACAAAAGTAGACACTAGCAACTAGCCAAATATCCAAGAACGACAATAAACCATCAGTGGGCGTCAAACACCTGACACGAACCCTCTAAAATTTCACAAGTCTGAAGCATACTTCAAAAGAACAAAAGCTATCTCACAACCTCAAGGCACCCTCAGCAAACCCAGCAACTAAACTACTCAGCCGCACCACCGGCTACAGCCCTGAACCTGAGGCATTCAAGAGAAGAACACCTCAGCAAGAAGAACAAAAAAAATAAGTGACAAAAGAATAGGTAACCAAGTGAGTAAGCCAAACAAAGGAGGGTGTACCAAAGCCAACCAAAGGAGGAAGAATGCAAAAGAAAACAATAACAATTAGCCAAATAGAATATATAGAGGAAGGTTAGACATTATAATAACCTCTAAATTTAAAAAGAATGCAACAAGTGCGAAGGTGAAAAAGTCTGGGCACAACCAGCAAAATTTAGCAAAACTGTGGCATAAACCACAAAAAAAAACAACTGATCACAATATAGCTCGGAAGAGGGTGGATCATCAACACGTGGTATGACTGTGTTGCAGGTTGGAGAGGGCGACGACCTCAAGCGCCCTAAGCCCAACTTCGGATCCTCAACCATCTCACAGTAAGTACTGTGGTCCACAACCATGGCCAAACCAAGCCAACCAGAACCCAACAGTCCAAAAAAGGAGAAACTAAGCATACCCCCACTGCGATGATCCATAAAAATAAGGGGCCTCCAGGTTGGGTGGTATGCTAACCACAACCAACACTCCTACCCCCAACATCATCATCTCAATATTGGCACAACACCTAAGTATTACAACACTAAATCAAAGATCACGACTTACAATCGACCTATACTAAGCGCAACGCATCCTACGCTCAACGACGTCGAAAAATTTTCCCTAAGCGTAAGCCCTAAAAAAATTAAAACATCTTATACTCTAAAGGAACCAGGAACATTAATATAAGGTGAAAGTCTTACCATAAGAACTTAAGGAAAAGGAGAGGAAAAGAGCCACTTGCCTTGGCTTTATCAAAGAAAGCCTCCAAATCACACCTCGTCGCAGATCGGGACAAAGGGAGACGAGAGAAGCCGAAATCTGGACAAGAGTGGACGAAATAGAAGTTAGGGGCAAATAACCCTAACGAGAAATCTCAAGAAATGGAAAAAAATTACCATGGTGATGTCGATCTCGCCGAGAGCTTTTCAAATCTATGCTCGAATGAAGATTTCGAGCACCGGAACTCCGTCGGCGGCGACCGGATGGTTCACGAAATCTCACGCTCCGCCATCGCTGTCCTCAAGTTTCTTCAGTTCTGGTTCGGTTCAGTGAAAAAGAAGAAGAAGTCCTATAGTAAGAGTGGGACCCGTTCTAATTCTAAGTATACGTATATATATAGGTATTTATGAAAATTTTTGTCTAAAAACGTACTATTTATGAGTGGGTGCGCGGAAAACGAAATTAGGAGTTCAAAACTGCTTCAAATCGAAAAGTGGTAAACATTAAAGTTGTATATCTCGTAGTGACGAACAAATTTCATGTTAACCATTCTTTGATACGACGCCGGTTTGACCCTCAAAACGGCGCTCGAACGTAGACAAAAATGGCCTACTCGAGTGGCAGCATGAACCACTCGAGTTACAACTTATCTACTCGAGTAGTAGCATACCTACTCGAGTAACAGTTTACCTACTCGAGTAGTAGCATAATATTCTCGAGTAGAGGCTCATTACTCGATTTAAAACATGTATTACTCGAGTAGTAGCAGCATATACTCGAGTACTAGCTCACCACTCGAGTTCCACCAGAAACAACGAAATTAGGGGTTCAAACCACTTCAAATCGAAACGTGGTCAACATGAAAGTTGTAGATCTCGTCGAGACGAACAAATGTCATGTTAACCATGTTTTGATACGACACCATTTTTACCCTCAAAACAGCGTCTGAACGCAAACAGAAACAGCCTACTCGAGTGGCAGCATGAACCACTCGAGTTCCAATATATCTACTCGAGTAACAGCATACCTACCCGACTAGTAGCATAATATACTTGAGTAGAGGCTCATTACTCGAGTTAAAACATGTAATATTCGAGTAGTAGCAGCATATACTTGAGTAGCAGCTCACCACTCGAGTGACAGCAGAAAAAATGAAATTAGTGGTTCAAAACGACTTCAAATCGAAAAGTGGTCAACATGAAAGTTGTATCTCATCGATATGAACAAATTTCATGTTAACCATTGTTTGATACAATGCGGTTTTGACCCTCAAAATGGCATCCGAGCAAAATCTGAAACGGGCTATTCGAGTAGAGCCATAGCTACTCGAGAAGACTCAGAACGGAAGCACAAAAGAGCGCCGAATTAAACAAAACTTGCACCGAAGGCGAAAACTAATGCTACAAATTTAACGGGGAAATCAAAACCACAAAACTTAAATTATCAACTCGAAAACTTTCAGTTTCGACAAAAATCCCAAAAATCTGGTCAGTCAGACCAAACGGACGCAAAAACGCACTAACGGTGCAGCGCCGACAACATGACGTAAAAAGGGGTAATGCCCCGATATCATAAATATGATGATATCAAATCAAATAAAATTATTGAGAAAAATTGGGGGTGTTACATAGACGATTGTCGAGCTGAGTTCAGCTATCGTCAAACTCCTTTTTCTGCAATATTCAAAACTGCCCTGTCTCCTAAGTCTTGAGTCTCTGAAGTCTTTTGAAGCCTTATGAAGGTAGGTCTCAGTGAACTAACTTAAAGTAATTTACCTTAACCCTGGATCTAACAAATGACCCTAGAATATACATGGTGGGTCATCAATCCTAATAGTGAACCTAGCCCAAATCACAAGTTGGGTTCTAGCAAAGAATCATTTCACGAAATAGCCTACCTTGTCTGATTTCACGAAACGGAGATACATACAGCAAATATTATTGTGAATATAACATCTGCAACCAAATATTCTAAAATAATCTATTCTAGGTTGCTTCCCTTTGAACAATTCATAGGGAGTCTTACCCTTAAGTTTATGTATTAAACTTCTATTTAGAACATAATTTGTTGTGCTCACAGCCTCTGCCAAAAAGGATAGAGGCAAGTAAGCATCTGCAAGCAATGTCCCTGTAGCTTCAATAAGGGTTCTATTTTTTCATTTTTGCTACCCTATTTTGTTGAGGAGTTGTGGGAGCAAAGAAGCAATGCATTATACCTTCCATCTCACAGAGTTCTTGCATAAGAAGAGATTCAAACTTTGTACCATGATCAATTTTGATCAATGCAACTGGAGTAGAGTACTCAATCTTTATGCTCCTAAGAAAGTTTATAAGAACTTTAAAGTTATCTGACTTGTTTCTCATAAGAAGAGATTCAAACTTTGTACCATGATCAATGAAAATATCTTTTTTGTTTCCTCATCAGTCCTTCTCCCAAGGACTAGCTGGCTATAGTCCATCTTATCCAAGATATGGTATTTAGCTGCCCCTAGATCTATACCTTGACCTAATCGTTGCACACAAGGTAGTGAATTTCCCCTTAAACAACACAAGGCCTTATCGCCACACACAAGGTGGTAAATTCTTTGCAGTTACCAATGAAAATGGAAGAATATAATTAAAAAAATGAAAGACACCCTATAATGAAGAGCTCTGGAGCAGATGAAGGATTTCCATGAACATTGTTGTACTCGAAAACTACAGTTTAATGAGGAGTTCAGACTAGAAGGGTAGCTCTCCCTTACTACTTCTATCTTAAAACATCAGCTCGATTATTCAGGGCTTATTCCACACTCATCGTGGTGGAAAACTAAAAAATAGAGCCCCTAAGCTACAACAAGGAGGTCCCACCATACACCCAGATGATCAAAAAGGACGTCCCCTCCAAAGCCAATGTTGAGTCGGGCAACTTGGAGAGCACTCGAGGACACCATACTGTATGCCTGGAAACCACAGTGAATAGTGTGGGAACTCTCGCCAACCAGGATCAACCTAAGGATGGAATCCATAAAAAAGGTCCTCCTCTAAAGGTGACCTTGGGGGTCTATTAATAGTGTTTTAAAAGTGTTCAGTGGATAGTAGAATCCCTCCATTTGGTTTTGCTAACTACAACACAAATTGGTATGCCAACAACAAAATTCTACTCTTTGGAGCAGCTAATGACATGCCAAAATGGGTTCCTTAGAAACAATATATCACAAACCCTATGGGTAAGTCGAGGTCACGGTGCCCGACTTGCCTAGGAGGGGTGAGTCCCTGACATAGCTGACACTTACTCCCCCTAGATCGGGGTGAGTCCAGGGGTTTCCCCTCCTCACCCCTCTGACTTGCCTGGTCCAGGGTGAGTATAGGGTGATTTCCATACCCCCTACTACGCATAGGATAGTATCCCCTTAAATATTTGATGCCTTGATGAGTCCACTCGATAAACATGGTGTTGTACACAATCCCTACACTTTGCAAGCTCGCTTTATGTTGGGGACATTGTCCACAAGATTCCTGATTTGAGAAAGGCCTCGAGATGATAATAAAAATCTTGTATTTGATGTTTGTGTAGGTTTTGATGTGACATGTAAAACAAAAATATTTGACTAATATAGTGTTAGGCTTATGGTCATCCAAATAGGGTTTTGCCCATGTAATCCCTCAAGGGGAGTGACTATAAGCGGTCATTTATCAAGTGCATCATCTATAAAAAGAAGTAATTTGTCGACTGCATTGATTGTATAGTACAATTAAGTCATTTGTCAACTACATCGACTGTAAGATAACATGATATATCGACTGCATTGACTAGACTGAGATAGAATGATTTTTGCTGGATGGACTTCTTGAGTGTCGTCTGTAATAAGTTATGATCTTAAGCAGCAACATGTTGTCTACATCATTAATATAAGTACTAAAGGAGTTTATCGACTATAATAGTTGGATCTTTACTTATAACTTTTTATCGGCCTGAAGCATGTTCTAACGACCTTATGCAATTGGTGTAGGATTCTTGTCTTTTATATAAAGGCCAATGAAAATTGAACAAGTACACAATATCTACACATGCATACACCTACAAAGATTTTTTATAGGAATTTTGCAAGTGCTCGAGACCTAAAATTCCTCTGAGTCTTCAACAACTGCAAACCGTATAGAGATATCTTCCAAGGCTCAACAAAAGGACATTCTTTCTAAAGACATTTCTCTCTAGAAAAATAATTTTGGTTTAGCCTAGTTCATTCTAAGCAAACATATCCAAGTGCTGATTAAGGAAGAAGCCTTCACAGTGATTCTATTGAAGACTCAAGTATTATCGTTTGAGTCAATTTTTTTGTAACTTCTTTGTGATTATAGGGTCCTATTTGGATCTGCATTTGGGGTAGGATTCTAATGGGAATCTGAGTTATAAGGTCAATGTGATCTGAGGTAGGGTCTTTAGAAAAGATCTGAGTGTAGATCTCTAGTTGTAGAGATTGAGATAGGGCTGCTTTTGGCTTGAGTGTAGGATCTTATGGTTGAAGATCTGAGTTGTAGGACCTTGTGTTGAAAGTTTGAGATATGGGACTATTGTTCCTGGGTTGTACATGTCAAGGACTTTGAGTGTAAAATCTTTTGATCTAAGTAATTTGGAGAAGTTGGCCTAAGTTATCACTCTACTAGATAAGATGAAGGGGGAAGTGGATGTACACATAATTGGGGAACCACTATATATCTTGGTGTATTGTGTTGTGGATGTGTTATGGTATTACATTGTTGTTCTTAATAATAGAAACTTCAAATAATGCATTAAATTCATAAAACACATATTCACCCCCCCCCCCCTCTCTAGGTGATTAGACAACCCTTATATTTCACCTCAAACTTGGAAAGAAAGTCCAAACCTAGGTGTATGGTGAGTGCTAGCTAAACTCAGTAGGAATCTTTTGATGCCCCCCAATGCTTTGTATATATTGACAGGGAAGGGATAGGAGGAATCCTTCCCACTGTGTTCTCCTTTACAACAAAGATTTTATAGAGATTCTACAGTTATATAAGTTTTATTACAAAATCTTATTTTAGACTCAATAGATATTTCTTGATAGAATATGGAGTCTTCTTTAAGCCAGATGAGGATTCACTTCTTTTGAGATATTCATGTAGAGGACTTTAAGAATCTACTTCTTTGAAAATTGCACTTTTCTAAGATGCTCCTCCTTGCTTTTAGATGATTGAGCTTTGAATGGATCTGTAGGATGAATTGATTATTCTTCTATAGAATGAATAGATTTGCTTCAGATGCTCTTATCCAAGGCTGAGCTTCCCAATATATTATCCGTTTCAAAAAGATGACAATAAAATATCTCAAATTCAAAAATGTATCAATTATGGTTTACTATTCACGTCCTTTTCCTTTTATATGACTGAGATCCTTAATAGTTGAATCTCAGGCTGATTTTATGTCAAAGATCTTTTACCCTAAAGGACAAATCTGAATGGCCATTTCTGCGGCAGCATTAAATGTGCTAATGTCAATATAACAAGTTAATTTAAATAAAAGCTTGTCTAGTAAATTTGACTTGATGTCTGGTCGACTTTCTTCATGCTCAGTGAAATTGTATCTTCAGAGCTTCTTCTAGTTAAACGATGTACATCTTCTTGAATCTGACACTTCTTCATCTAGATAGCGTAATCTGGTCAAATTTGCTTTCTATTCAGTTGAATCTTAATATCAAGTCGAATTCTTACTTAGTGTACATTTTTCTGAAGCTTATATTCAAAATGCCTCTAAGAGCTTCTTTTAGTCAAATAATGAACATCTAGTCAAATCTAAACTAAGAATTGTTTTCTATAAGTACCTCTTTTTCTCCCTATATGGTCAAATGGATCTAGTCGAATACTAGATATTCATTCAAATTATAGCTTGAGACAGAAGCTTCTTTCTTCATATCTTCAAGATACCTTTGAGCATTAAAGGAAAACTGGTTGAAAAGCTTTGACTGTTCTGCATGATCGTGTAGATGATCTAGATGAATTTGCACTTAAACAATTTTATGCAACCTCAACATCTACTCAAATCGTCTTGATTCATCTGCATGAGTGGTTTGATGTATGGTCAAATCTACACAAACTCTTTGCATTCGAAGTACATCAGCCCAAATTGTCTTGAATGTTCTACACAGTTAGTTAGATGTCTATTCAAATTTGTACTTAATCATTTTTTGCCTTCATAAGAAATCTAATCGAATTGTTTTGACTCTTTTGCATGAATGACTAAATCATCTAGTCAAATCTGTACTTAGGCATGTTTCTGAAAACTTTCACATGATTCTTTCTTCTTATGCACATTTTGTCTTTGTACAACCCCATATTCGCTGAGTAGGACCCGGAGGCACCAACGGTCAGGATTGGACTAGCTCTGGGCTCCTGACCAGAAGAGCTCCCGCCCTAAAGAAGCTCCCGCCCTGAAGAATTTCCCGCCCATGAGTGGGCGGGAACGCTTGCGCTTGCGCCAAGCTCCCGCCTTGGAGGAGCTATCGCCCATAAGCAAGGGAGATCGCTTGCACCAAGCTCTGAACAAGAAGGTTATCGGCTCAGAGTTCTCGCCGAGTGGGTCCCAGGGCCCGGGGTAAAATGACCTAATTACCCTCAGGTAAGATTACCCCTATACCCTCAGGATAAACAGCAGGATTTGGCTATTGGCAGGTCAACTAAGGGTATTTCAGTAATATTAGTTCGGCAAAAGGCTATAAATAGACCCATATGGGCTCCTTAGAAAGCAAGATCTCATAATCCTCCAAATCTCCAGTGCTTTCTGAGGAGCTCATAGCCCAGCTTTTGGCTTTGGAGGGGAAGCTCTCAGAGACCTTCTGGGTGTGAGGTGGGACCTCCCTGCTGAGGCTTTGGGTCAGTATTAGGTCCTTTGCAACTAGTAGAGGGTCGGGGCTCGAGAGAAGTAGGTGTTGGCTGCACCCCTATTTTTGAACTCCCGTTGAGTTCAATTTTGGCTTCAATAGTTCTGGTGCGGTGAGCGTGGAAGGCAGCTGATACAAGAAAGCCTTGAGTTTTGTCCCATGGATAGAGGTGAAGGTGAAGGGTCTTGTTCTGGAGGCTCCCCCACCCGGGGAGAGGAGGTGATGAGGAAGATGTTGGAGGACTTCAGGCGAGAAGTCCTGCAAACCATCAACTTGGCCTTCTCGGCCCGGAGCGAGTGGGACACACCTCAGGTTCCGATAGAGGAGGTCCCACTTTTGGGCGAGAACGCCCCTGGACAGTGCCCAGGGAAGGAGGTCCCGGCGGAGGCGGGATAGAGGGATGTGGCCGCGCTTGAGCTCTTCCAGGCCAGCGCCCAGGCAAGGAGACTCTGGCAGATTTGGGCGAGAGGGAGGCGGCTGTGCGAGAGCTCTTCCCTGTGCACGATCTCACGGATCGGGCCAGCCAGCCGAGACCATGGGACGTGCCCGCTCGCCAGGCGGGAGGCGAGAGACCTTTTAGCGAGCTCATCATCTCAGCTCCGGTACTGGAGGGGTTCCGGGAGCCGGACATGTCCTACTACTCGGGGAAGGATGACCCTGCACAGCACGTGCAGTGGTTTGAATATGTTGTTTCGATAAGGCAGATGACGGATGCCTTCAAGTGTCGGCTATTTGCCATCACGTTGAAGGAGAAGGCTCGGGACTGGTTCCACCAGTTGCCAGCAAGGTCGATCTATTGTTTTGAAGATCTGCGAAGAAGTTTCCTATTGAGGTTCTCAACATCAAAGAAGCAGAAGAAGGAGGCGAAGTGCCTGTTTGCAGTGAGGCAGAAGCAGGATGAAACACTGGGTGACTATGTTGACCAGTTTCAGGAAGAGATCCTCCTGGTCTAGGAGTTCCCAGGGTACGCGTTGATGCTCGCCTTCACCATGGGGCTGAGGCCGAGATTCTTCAGTATGGAGTTGAAGAGAGTGCCCCCCTCTCCTTTGAGGAGCTCATGGAGAGGGCGGCGAAAGAGATAGACTTCGAGAGGGCAAATCCAGCGTTCGCTAGGAAGTTGGCTAGGCTGGCGGAAGATGATGTGAAGGAGCCTGCAGCAGGAAGGCAGAAGGAGCCGAGAGAGTAGAGGGAGCAAAGAGAAGAAAGAATGAGGGAAGAACCCCAAAGACATGGGCAGCAGCAGGGATGGGGGCCCGGGAGCCTAACAATAGGTTGGGTTGGAGGCCCCAGGAGGGTCTCCCCCAGGGCCAAGGAGGAGGCTACCAGGGAAGAGATAACTTACGAGAACCCAGCAGGTCTGACCAACTGGCGTGGAGGCAGGAGCCAAGGGGTCACATCCCGCCGCCGCAAGAGGCCATGGAGGTGGGCAGAGTAAGAGGACCAAGGAGAGGAGTTCGGGGAGCTTGGAGAAGAGGAGGAGGAGAAGGAAGAAGGGGTACGGTGGCGTTGCTCTTTTGTGACTTCCACCAGGAGGAGGGTCACGCGACGACTACCTGCCCTGAGTTCTTAGAGATGAGAGAAGCAAGAGGAGCAGGGAGGCAGGATCCGCCGATTAGGATCATGGAAGTACAACAGGGGGAGATGGAGGATAGATGTAAAGACAAGGTAGACGTGGGAACCCGGGGAGGAATCGGGGTGATCCACGGAGGAGTGGGGATCGAGGCAACCTGCAGAGGAAGCCTTCAAACCATGTACCAAAGGGGGGTCGCCTCTACCTCCCAGGCTCCGCCACTGAAAGAAAAGATCACCTTCTCATCAGCAGACATGTCGGACTATGAAGATCCGTTCTATGACGCCCTGGTGATCTAGACGGCGGTGGAGAATTTCACGGTCTCGAGGATATTGGTGGACAACAGGAGCTCATTAAATGTTATCTTCAAGAAGGCCTTTGATGAGATGAAGGTTGAGGGGAAAAGGATCTTGGCTTCGGATGGACCGCTATTTGGATTCTCTAGAGAGAGGAAAGAAGTAGAAGGAGGAGTAGGGCTACATGTGAAGCTGGGAGGCGTGTTACGGAACTGCATGTTCATGATAGTGGATGCTACGAGCAGTTACAATGCCATCTTTGGACGTCCCCTCATCAGCACCTTTGGCTGCATCCCCTCCTCTTTCCACCAATGTCTTAAGTTCAATAACGGAGGGGTGCAAGTTAGGATCAGGGGGGATCCGAAGGTGGTGAGGAAATGCTATGTGACGGCGGTCAACACCATGTCCTGGATGGCCGAGGCAGAAGAGCTAGAGAGGGAGATGGCGGAGCAAGAGGAGGATGTCGAGGAAGAGGGGATGCTCCTAGAGGAGGCAAGGAAGGAGAATACGGAGGAGCAGGAGAAAGCTAAGAGAGAGGCCCAGAGGGGCGTAGAGGTCGAGCAGCAGCGGCAGAGCCCGGAGGAGGCGATGGAGGTAGAAGAGCAAGTAGCAGGAGGAGTGGAGAGAGAGGCTCAGAGGGGGGTGGAAGTCTAGCAGCAGCAGGAGGGGCCGGAGGAGGCGATGGAGATTGAGGAGGAAGTAGGAAGGGAGGAGTTGGAGTCGGAAGAATAAGCAAGGGTCGGCTTGGAGTAGTCACCGCTGGAGCCGGCCGAGGAAGTAGTGGAGATGGAGATCTTCACCAGCGAAGGGCAGGAGCAGAGGGTGCGGGTCAGCGGAGGATTGAGTCCCGAGGAACAGGAGCGAGTGCGGGCCTGCATTCAAAGCAACATCGACATCTTCGCTTGGAGCGCGGCAGACATGCCAGGCATTGACGCAGACGTGGACTGCCACCGCCTGAACCTGGACCCCCGCACCCATCCCATACGCCAAAAGATGAGAGCCATCACCACCAAGCTGGAGGAACCCATCCGCGAAGAGGTCAGGAAGCTCCTGGAGGCCGGCTTCATCTCAGAGATCCAGTATCCAGGCTAGATCTCCAATGTGGTAATGGTTAAAAAATGGGGTGGGAAATGGCGAATGTGTATCAATATTTCTTTGTTAAATAAATCATGCCCTAAGGATTGCTACCCCTGCCTCGGATCGACATGATGGTTGATTCTGCCGTCGGTTTTTCTATTATGAGCTTTTTGGATGCTTTTTCAGGTTATCACCAAATCCAGATGCACCCTCCCGATATCAAGGATGTTTCCTTCATTACGAGGGAGGGATGCTTCAGTTATAAAATGATGCCCTTTGGGTTGAAGAATACGGGGGTTACATACCAACTGATGATGGATCGGGTCTTCCGAGATCAAAGGGGGAGAAACTTGGAGGTTTTTGTCGACGACCTAATGATCAAGAGCAAGTGTGTGGATTCGCACCTGAAGTATCTAGAAGAGACGTTCGCCACCCTGCGAGGATTCAAGATGAGGCTGAACCCCTTGAAGTGTGTCTTCGGGGCCAGCCGCGGGAAGTTCCTTGGGCATCTCTTGACTCCGGCAGGGGTGGAACCCAACCCGGATAAGGTGAAGTCCATCCTAGATTTGGAATCACCTCGTGATGCCAAGGAGGTCCAGTGCTTGACAGGCAAACTGGCTGGGCTGAGCAGGTTCCTCTCCAGTTCAGGAGACAAGTGTTCTTCATTCTTCAAGGTGCTGCGGGGGAACCAAAGGTTTGAGTGGACCGCCGAGTGCGAAGAAGCCTTCCAAGGGCTGAAGAGACGGCTCTCTCAGGCTCCTCTGCTTTAGAGCCCAAAAGAAGGGGAGGACCTGACCTTGTACCTTGGAGTAGGAGCGGAGGCGGTGAGCTCCGTCCTAGTAATGGAAGAAGGAAAGAAGCAACTGCCAATCTACTACGTCAGCCGGATCATGAAGAAGACAGAGCTCCGCTACCCCATCCTTAAAAAGTTAGCTTACGCTTTGGTCGTCTCTGCAAGGAAACTCCGGCCGTATTTTCAAGCACACTCGATTAGGGTGGTGACCGACCATCCTCTTCGCAAGATCTTTGAAGGGGTAGAGCACTCGGGAAGACTTGTTAAGTGGTCCATCGAACTAAGCGAGTTCGACATGTAAGACACCCCATCCCAGATCCCAAAACACGGTACGAAGGGGGAGTCTTATTCTCGGAACAGCGGCCATGCGGTAGCATTAGCACACGGGCTAACCTGTACCACAAGACGCTTCTTCCGCTGGTACAACAATATCAATATAACATGCCAACCCAACCAAAATATAAGCAAGAGAAGTCAATCCACACTAAGTAATAATGTCCAAATCAGTACAACAAAAGAGAAGCTAAAACATGCTTCTACATATCAGAGTACAGCTAAAGAAATTGCCCAAAAATGGGCTACATCAAATCCTCTCAACACTCACATCTGTGGCCGACGGTATCGACGACACCGTCCCTTCAGGCCCTGTCATCCTGGCCTGGTTGTCCTGCTGCATAGTCCGCGGCTGCTCTACCTGCGGCGTGACCTCCTAAAAGGAAGACGTAGCAACCGTTAGTTGAAACGACTAAGTGGCTTCACATCCGCTCCCCCGGCGACTCCTCGGCACCGGGCGGAGAGAAGGAACAAGGGTAATATATATTTATATGCAAGTAAAATAAGTACAAGCAAGTGGCAATAGTGTAAGAGTAACAGTATCATGATCTAGCAAATATTTAAGAGCTATAGCAAACTAACAAGCATAAGTAACAATAGGAAAGTAACTTAACTTATAAGAATGCCCATACAAACTTATAAGTTAAGGATCAGGTTACATAAAGGTAACTCATCGTATAAGAGTGCACATACAAACTTATACGATGAGGATCTTGTTGTGCAATGTTATGAAATGCTATGTATGCTATGTAATGACTCACCCATGATCACACACATGCAATTGCTATGTCGACACAGACTATAGTTCCCACTTTTCGAGCAGGTAGCTAACCTCACAGTCATCAGCCGCCGTGGCCAGGCGGTGACAGTAGAACGGGCACTTCTACTACTAGTCGGGTATCCACACTACTTCCCCTAGGCCTCCGTACGCCTCAATGCTAAGAACACAACAGCGGAGCCCATGCGTACTATAGCCCAGCAGGGTCTTGGGTAGATGTGCACCAAGAACACAGCCCGAACTGACCTTGTGTGACCCGGAAGGGGCCTCGGAAGTAAGCACGAGGACACAGCCCAACCATTAACTTGTCACGGAAGGGGCCCCAGGACGTGAACACCGAGGACACAGCCCAACTGCCCAAAGTATAACTGTCAACTTCCATCGGTGTGACGATCGGCGAGCCCGAAGACCTGCCACACTATCCTTAACCCAGGATTACGACACCGCGTGTCGACTCACACCGCATGCAAATGCCTCCTCGCCATAACATGGAAGGGGCCTCAGAAGTAAGCACGAGGACACATCCCAACCATCCATCCATACCTTATCTCAACACAAACCAAATAAGTGACGGTCAACATCGCACTCACATCCACTCACAATACTACCCGTAGGGAGACGACGCTCTAAGTATTGTACTAGTAAACTCATTCCATTAATCAAACATACTCATGGCCATAATTTATTCTTCTACATGACTTTCCAAATGATGACAACATAATATAAACATGATGCGCATATAAAGATCGATCAATCTTTGCAAAAGTACAAACATATTATAAACATGATGCGCGTATAAAGATCCATAAATCTTTCCAAAGGATAACAACATATTATAAACATGAAGCGCATAAATAACCATCTATCAATTTCTATCAAGTTAATTCGTTTAAGTTAGCAACTAAAATGATTAATCATAAAAAGTTCATCCAAGCCAAGTAACTTGCAATATTAATTCCACCGAATCCAAATCCATATTATATAAGCCCAGAATTTAGGTGCAGAGTAAATCTGGGCAGCAACTTCGACCGGAGATTCTCGAAGCTACATGAATCTGGTGAAGATGTGTAACCACTCGATGGAAAGGTCTTTCCATGGGCTACAACTTTCGTATTCATACCTCAACCCAGATTTGAATGTATCCTATTAGAAACCAGCCTTGAGGTCCGCTGCGTACAGAACACAATTTCTGTATGTAGGATTTATTGAACACCATTTTCGTTCAGACTTTCCCGTGGCTACAGACATCGCCTGAAGTCGTGCACTCGTTGGAAAGGTATTTTCAAAGGCTTCAACTTTCGTGTTGAAAGATAATAGTTGTCAACCTAAATCACCTAGAGGGGGGGGGGGTGAATAGGTGAGTTGTGCGTCTTTTGTGGAATAAAAAAACTTAGAACACAGTACAGATCTATCTACTAAAATATCACAGACGAGACAAGATTTATAGTGGTTCCCCGATCTTGGGTACATCCACTTTCCCTCACCATCTAGCAATGAACTAGACTCGGCAACTCCACTATCTCGGATTGAAAATCAATCCTACCCTCGGAACAAAGTTCCTACAATCTCAATCCAATCAACTGGATCTACAACTCGGAAGAAACACCTTCCTACAAACTCGGAGTGGAAAACTCCTACACTCTGAGAAAAATTCTCCTACAGAATTGAAATACAAGTATTGAAAAATACAAATAGTAATATTGTCTGGTTCAGATCTGAAAATGAAACAGGGACTGGAAACTTCTTCTTGGCGTGCGGCTTTATCAGAAAAGTTGAAGAAAGATTCTCGGCAACAGTAGATCTGAACTCCTTGCTTCCACGATCGGACAGATGATGAGTATGTGAAAATCGATCTCGATCTGGAGAGCTTTTTCAGTCTATTTCCTCTGAAGATCGAAACATTTGCCGGAGAAGAACAGAGGCGGCGGCAGCTTTCGTTCCGTGAAGAGAGAGAGAGAGGAAATAGCGATTCATTTTTGGAAAGCGGCGGCTGCAAAACTTAGAATAATTTTCTTCTTGAAAGATTTGTTTTCTGATTAGGGTTTGTCGATTGGACAAGACCTTTTATAGGAGTACTAATAACGGTCATAATTGGTGTTAATGACGTACACGTGGACCAATCATGTCACGAGATTTGAAAATCTGTCAAATCTGGACTTAAAAGAAATTTCAGAGAAAATGAGGTCATATACACGAGTAGGTATAAAACTACTCGAGTAGGTCAAGGACTACTCGAGTAAGCAGAGAAATATTACTCGGGTATATGATTCATGACCACTCGAGTATGTAGAAGACAACTACTCGAGTGCATATAATTAACTACTCGAGTACTTTAGAAGATCTACTCGAGTACACAGAAAAGTTTCTCGGGAAGGAGCTGAGCTACTCGAGTACAAGTTATACTACTCGAGTAGGCAGAATTGAACTACTCGAGTGGTTATAAGAACTACTCGAGACAAACACTTAGAAATATTCTACACATGGGAAAAACAACTACTCGAGTAGTCAGATTGAACTACTTGAGAGGGAAGAAATCTTCTCGAGTAAATGAATGGCCTACTGGAGTATTTCTTAACTACTCGACACAGAGGAGAGAGTTACTCGACACAGTGTCGAGAACTACTCGAGTATATAAAGTACATACTCGAGTAAATGACTTAGAAAAATTCTGAAGAACAGGAAGAATATACTACTCGAGTATGAAATACTCGAGACAGAATGAGCTACTCGAGTATAAGACTTGTACTACTTGAGTGTTTTACTTAGAAAAACTTGGAAACTAAATTTTGGGCAACTCGAGTAGGAAGATTGATCTACTCGAGTAGTTAAGTAAGCTACTCGAGTATGTCAGTGAACTACTCGAGTGTTTTACTTAACTTCACGAGAGGAATTTTCTTACTCGAGTATGCATAAGTTTTACTCGAGTATATCTCAAGTAATCTACTCGAGTAGTTAAAGACCTACTCGAGAGAAACACTTAGAAAAATTTCTGTCAGCAATTTTTCTTCTACTAGAAGGGAATCAGCACCAAGTCTTTACACAGTCCTATAGCTTGAATATGAAGTGTATCCCAATAGAGAGGCTACACACGAGTCAACACTTTGGAACACACAATGAGGGATTACACTGTATGGTCCTATGTTTGGTGACCCATTGTAGACTGATATTGGTCTACACTTCCCATTGGAGTCCTGCAAACACATAACTCAAACAAAGCATCAAATACAACCTAATTCATCTTAGTTCCAGGGTGACTTCATCAAATCTGGGTTAATGTGGACATAGTTCCCAACAATATCCCCCTATTTGTTAAAGTCAGAATCCTTTACAATAAGGTGAATTATAGACATAAAAAGAAGCTAAGTAAAAAATTTGCAAGCAAGCAATAGACTATGAGAAAGGATAATAAAAGCAAAAACTTAGAATTATATAAATAAGAATATCCAACATTATCAATTCTACAGTCAATCATTCCACACTCTCAAAAATCCTTGAAAGTCAGCCTTGATTCTGTTGTCTGTCCAATTTCTCTTGTTGTCTCCTCTGGTAGCAGTATGGTTTTGGATAATACTTGGGAGGTCTAGGAGGGGCTGTAGGGTTGTTCCTCCCATATTCTCTGTCATAGATTCTTCTCTTGGTCATGGATTTTTCATAAATTTCCCATTCATATGAGCTGTAATGAATATTCCTGCTCTCATGGAATTCCATAACTAATCTGAGAGTTTCTAAAATCAGGGATTTGGAGGTTGGAGACCAAACTTCAGCATGTTCAGTAGCTTTAGAGGGAGCAGACTTGCTAGCAGAGGGGTCTTCACCATACTTCCTTTTCTTCTTGTAAGTTTTGATCTCTGGAGGAGCCTGAAGGAGAATATTAGCAGGATCTTATTCCCAGCCTTGAACATAGGTGTCTGGAGGAGCAACTGAGTCTCCAGGCCTGGGAGAGAAGGTAGGTTGCAGAGGAGCAGCTGGGGCAGAGATATCTGTAGCTAGAGGATTTAAATGATGAGGAATGATGTTGGGGTCAACAACAAGGTCTGGCAGAATCTGATTGTGCATCCATACAACAGTGTCATAGGTATGAAATTTGACACTCTGTATCTGTGCTAGCACATCATCATGAATTGTCTTCACATGAGCTTCACATACATCTGACTTCTGAGCAGCTGATTTTTCTACTTGTTCTTTGAGTTCTTTGATCAATCCCTCCCCCTTTCTGATTTCAACAGATAACTTCTCTATAGTATCGTCTTTGAAAAGACCAACTTCTTCATAGATTTTCACTTTGTTTGCTTCAGTTCTCTTGTCCAGTTCAATTTGATTATTTGCAAGGGTGACACCTGGTCCATAACTTCTCCAACACTAGTGATAGTGTGGTCTAGGGCTTTGCCACCCAGTTGAAATAAGTATTTGACCTTGTCAGTATTATGCTAAATTTCAGCAAAGCCTCTGCTCATCTCAGTCTCGAGAGCAGTTACCTTGTCAGTGACAGTCTTTAGAGAAGTATCAAAATAAGTTCTTTGTTCTTGAAGAAGAAGTGCAATTTGTTGCAGCAAATCTGAGGAGGAAGAGACTGTAGCAGCAGCAGGAGGAGGAGCAGCAGAAGGGAGAGGAGGAGCTACCCAGGGGGCTATTTCTTCAATGATGACAGAGCTGTGAGCTCTGGTGGTAGGAAGGATATCATCCCCTTCTTCTGTAACCTAAGGGAGAGAGAAATCTAGGTTTCTGAGAGGAGCTTCTGCTAGCTCTGGAGAGGGCTCATCAGAAATAAGAATTGTATCTTGCTGGTCTTTGAGTGCAGCAGGAGATTATGCTGGAGTCCTGGCTGGAGAATGTTCAGGAGACTGTGCTGGAGTTGAGACCTTGTGAAATTCAGAGGATGTACCTGGAGGAGATAGAGGAGGAATAGGCATCACTTCTTCAGATAGCTCTGCAATCATAGCATCTATGGCAGCAGCTGTGGATAGAAGAGATTCTTGAGGTATCTGATCTGAAGGAGTTGCTGGACATCCGGGAGTATGAGGTAGGGAAGAAATTGCTGGTTGAGGAGAGGGCTGCCAGACTTGGATAGAAGGAGCAGGCTCCCCCTCACTTAGTGCACCAGAGGAGCCGGCCACATGATGAGGAGAGGGAGATGGGGTCCTGTCCTCTAGAGCTAGAACCTCTGGAGCTTCTGAAGTCTTTGCAGCTTGGGCAGGATTTCCCATCTCTGAATAGAAGAAATGGAGACCTTCTTCATGTGATGAAGAGGGGTCCCTTTGGAGAAGTCGAATACCTGAGGATTTGTTTCATGGACGAGCAGAGAGATAATTCTGGCATAGTTGGGGGATTTCAAACTATCCTTGATTTTGTCCAGAATTAGCATACCAAACTGATATTTCTTGCGGCAGACAATGGCTTGCATTATGTTGAAGAAATATAGAGGAATGTCTCTTATGGAGTTGGTCTTGCACAGTAAAATCTTTCCAATGACATCAACCATAAATTTTCCTTCTGCGTTCATGTCTGACCTTTTGATGTATTGGGCATCAGCCGAAATGCCACAGAAAAAGGCTGTTCTGTCAGAGTCTTCATCATCTAAGTCATCTTCTTCGTCTACTAGCGGCAATCGGAGAAGTTGAGAGACAGAGGTCTTATTGAGCTTGATTTTCAACCCTTTCACTTTTGATTTCAGTACATGTCCATGACGCTTGACATTCAGATTTGAGAAGAATTCGGCGACTTTCGGGAAGAGAATACGGCAGGGTTCTTGCAGAATGAAGGATAACCCTGCAGTGTCTAGAAGAATCAGCAGGTTGTGAAAGTCGTCTGAGAGCTCGGCAATCCCGGCGGTAATGAGTTCCGATCCTACACCAATCTTGGAGACGGCGGCCATGATCCAGAAATTGGGAAAAAATTCTGTCGCGGGGAAGAGGAAGAGTCACGGCTCTGCAATTTCTCGAGTGGAGACGAAGCGGCGGACGGGTACTCGAGTGCTTGGAAATGATCTCGTGTAGAAGTAATTTGGAATTTCGAATTTATAAACCCTAGGTTTATGTCTATTCATCGAGAAGAAAATAATTTAAAGGAAAGGCGGCACGGGAAAATTTGAAAGCCAAGAGGCATATACACGAGAGGAAAAAGAAGTACTCGAGTATATAGAGAGTTACTCGAGTAGGTCTATAGAAGTTACTCGAGTAGGTCTATAGAAGGTACTCGAGTAGGTCTATAGAATCTGCAATGACTCGAGTAGAAGAATTAACTCACTCGAGTAGAGGAAGTGTACTACACGTGTACATTAATTGCCTTACTCGAGTAAGT
Source organism: Platanthera guangdongensis (assembly GCA_039583875.1). Taxonomy (NCBI): domain Eukaryota; kingdom Viridiplantae; phylum Streptophyta; class Magnoliopsida; order Asparagales; family Orchidaceae; genus Platanthera; species Platanthera guangdongensis. The sequence goes on from CM077154.1 coordinate 115,671,510, forward strand.
TAAAGGACTACTCGAGTAGGTCTGTTGAGTACTCAAGTAGATACTTTGAGTACTCGAGTAGGTCAGGTTTTACTTGAGTCAGAGAAGGAAGAGAACTTTGAAAAGACCAGATTTTGACTAACCTTTTTATTTCCTTTGCTTCATGAAGTCCAAACTTCTCTAATCTTCCTTGTTGAGCATCCCAAGTTCAGTTTTGAAGAATGAGAACTTGGTCTCATCCAGCGGCTTCGTGAAGATATCAGCGACTTGCCTGTCTGTGGAGACATATTGGAGATCGATGTCCCCATGCTCTACATGCTCCCGGATGAAATGATACCTTAGCTCGATATGCTTTGTCCGGCTGTGCGAGACTGGATTGTTGGCTATTGTAATTGCGCTGGAGGAGTTGCAAAATAGTGGGATATTCTTGAACTTCATATTATAGTCTTCGAACTAATTCTTGATCCAAAGTAACTGTGCGCAGCAACTGCCTGCAGAGATGTACTCTGACTCAGCCATTGAGATTGCGACACAGTACTGCTTCTTGCTACTCCAGGAGATTAGCCGTCTTCTAAAGAATTGGCAAGTCCCTGAAGTGCTTTTCCTGTCGCCTTTGCTACCTGCAAAATCTGCATCTGAAAAACCAATTAGTTCGCTGTCATTACTTTTTGGGTACAATAAGCCATGATTTGGTGTACCTTTAAGGTATCTCAAAATCCGCTTTGCAGCAGCGTAGTGAGATTCCTTAGAGTTCACCTGAAATCTAGCACAGACACATGTTGAAAACATTATGTCAGGTCTATTAGCAGTAAGGTAGAGCAAGGATCCAATTATGCTCCTGTACTTGGTGTTGGGTATATTGGAAAATGTGTACCAGATTTGAAGAAGCCTCACCCTACTCAATGATATACATCAAGGTGTATTTGATGCGCTTTGAGTTTATATGTGCAGGTTAAGTAATTGCAGGAAATGCAGAAAGGTTTCTAAGCCAATGTATCGACACCTAGAGGTGAAGTGTCGACACTTAAGAAGGCTTGTGTCGACAACTAGAGAAGCTGTGTCGACACTTGGAGTAGTTGTGTCGACACCAGGAAAGGCAGAGTCGACACCAGAAGAAAAGTGTCGACACATACATGCAGTGTCGACACACTGTGAAGAATTGTCAACATAATCTGTGTCGACACTTAGAGGCAGTGTCGACACACAGAGAAGCTTTGTCGACATCAAATGTGTCGACACCAGGAGGCTGTGTCGACACTCAGCAAAGCTTCAACAAAGTTAAAGTACATGTGTCGACACAAAGGATATGTGTCGACACCCAGCAAGTTTCAACACAAAAGAATTGTGTCGACACACAGTAGAATTCAAATAAGTGTTAAAGAAGAAGTACTTGTGTCGACACACAGAATCAGTGTCGACACATTCAACAGAAGGCTTGTGTCGACACACAGAATCAGTGTCGACATATTCTGAAGAAGAGTGTCGAGAAGCTGTTACAACAACACAAGGAGTTGTGTCAACACCATTAAGGCTAGTGTCGACACTTAGTCTACTTGTATCGACACTTAGTCTATATGTGTCGACACATAATAACTATCTGTCTCGACACTTTCAGACAGTGACAGTGATTTCAAGAAGTGACTGGATGACTTGACAGCTGCCATTTCAACCGGTCAACTGCAACTATCAAAGCTGCCAGAAAGTTGTTAGAAATCGGATCATCCGGTTACCTTGGAGGAAGACTATATAAAGACATTTCTCCTTCAACAGAAGGACGGATCACAATTAACAACAATCAATCAACAGATTATTCATTGAAGATCAATAACAGATTGAAGATCTACACAGAGATCTAACAACACAAAAGAAGAAGACATTCAACAGAAGATCTAAGAAGTTGGAGAGAGAGAGCTCCTTCTAAGAAGAACAGCTGTTGAACCAGGCTGTAAAGTAAGATTCAGATTGAGATCTGAATCTCAAGACAGAAGTTGATTGAAGATCATCTTCACAGGAGATTCAACCCTACTGAGTTCTAATTCAAGAAGCTTTGAAGAAAGCTAAGGGAGGTTGATCTCTGCCAAGTTCTTCCAAGAACTCATCAAGATGTCAGTCAACTCATCTCTCTCTGTCAGAGTTGTGGTTAATTACTTTGTATAATCAAATTTCTGTAGGATCTTGTATAGATCTGAGCTGTAAGCCTATTTTATAAAGGCTGAGTGTAGGAGACTGTGTGCTCTGAGTGTAGGTCTTGTTGAAGACTGAGGTAGGGCCTTGTGCCTGAGTTGTAGGAGACTTTGTTCTCTGAGTGTAGGTCTTGTTGAAGACTGAGTGGTAGGGCTTTGTGCCTGAGTTGTAGGAGTGGGGACACTCTGAGTTGTAGGAACCTGTTTGGGGTTCTAAGCTGTAGGATTTGAGGATCTGAGGAGTAGTGCAGAAGTTAGGCCGAATCTAGTACACTACTAGATAGGCAAAAGGGGAAAGTGTATGTACACAGACCTTGGGGAACCACTATAAAAATTTGTGTGCACTCTGTGTTTGTTTATTTTTGTGATTGCTGAGATAGCTGTGCTGAATTGCTATAGAAAATTGCAAATACAAGTTTAATTATTCAGTGTTTCTGCCTTAAATTCAAAAAGATAAAGTTCACCTATTCACCCGCCCTCTAGGTGGTTAGGTACTATTTCTTTCAAGTGGTATCAGAGGGAGGTTACTCAAGAAGGGACATAACAGTCCGAGTAAGATCCTGTTGGCAGATTCAGAACAAACAAGAATCAAGAAAATGGGTTCTAGTGAGAATCACAAAGAGCTGGGGTCCATGAAATTGCCAATATGTAGAAAAGAGATATTTGGCATTTGGAAAGAGAGGGTTAGACTTTTTATGGAAGCATCTGACCCAAGGATATACATTTCAGTTAAAAAAGGCCTATATGTGCCAATGAAGATATCCATTTTGTATGCAAATCAGAAAACTCCCAAGGACTTCTCTGAAATGACAAAAGATGACTACTATCAAAAAAGAAAGTCATCAAGGAATGACAGAAGCAGGTCCAAGGCAAGCAAAGCTACATCCTCAAAGATTGTGTGTTATTGCTGCAATAGATAGGGACATGTAGTGGCTGACTGTCCTGAAAAGAGGAAGGAGTCAGCTGACAAAAAGAAGACTCAGTTTAAGGGCAAAAAGGAAAGGTCCTTTGTTGCTAAAAAAGACAAGAGTCTGACTGATCAGTCTTCTTCAGAAACAGAATCAGAAGCTGAAGCCTATATTGGATTATTTGCTGAAGAGGAAGAAGATGAGTTCATGCAGCTAATGAATTCAATTTATGAGAATGAGGACAATCAGTGCAAGGGACTGATGGCCTTATCTGAAGGAGACAAGAACCATGATCAGCCTGGACCAAGTAAGGTACAAAGTTGTTCTTCCAGTTCAATTTCTAGTACTGAGTCAGAATCAGATACATCTGCATCAAGTGATGTGGGTGGGTCTGAATCTGAAGGAGATATTCATCAGTTAATTGATGAATATAGGGACTTGTTGCAGGCCTTGAAGAAAAGCAAAACCTTGGCCAAAACTCAGGCAAAGGAGATTGCTAGTCTTAAATTGACTGTTGCTGATTCAGACAAGTTGTTTGATCAGAAACTGAGTGAAATAGCCAGGCTGAAGAACATTACTGTTATTCAGATGGGTACTATTACATTTAAGAATGATCAAATTAGAAATCTGGAGGTTAGACTTCAGAAGGAGAGAGAGATTGTAGCAAGTTTTTTTAAACCTAAATCTGTTTTACCCTTGATAGATGAGTTTGTACCTCAAAAGGGTAAGACTGGATTGGGGTTTACAAAACCTGCCTGGACAGCTAGGTCCAAATCTAAGGTCAAAGCCCCAGCACTAAACAAGAAGCCTGCAGTAGATAATCCAGCCAGGGTTATACCTAAACAAAGGTGCAACAGGTTTGAGTGTTGGTGTTGTGGCAAGATAGGCCACTTTGCCATAGATTGTTGGCATAATTCAAGTGTCAAGGAGAGTAGCAAACTGCCTGCTAGAAGAGCTACAGGTAGTTTTGTTAAAGGTTAGACTAACCTGCACCAAGGACCCAAGAGTTATTTGGGTTCTAAGGTTAAGTAATCTGTTTTGCAGGTGAGTCCAAGTGGCCATGCCCCTATATGGTACTTGGACAGTGGATGTTCCAGGTACATGACTGGAACTAGGGGGTTGCTGAAGGACTCTACACCTATCAATGATGACCCTAAAGTTATCTTTGGTGGTTCAGAAAAAGGAATCATCAAAGGCTTTGGTAACATTTCTAGTAACATGTTTACAATTACTCAAGTGGCTTATGTAAAGGGTTTGAAACATAACCTCATTAGCATAAGTCAGCTGAGTGATTTAGGATATGACATCTCATTTATCAAGAATGGTTGTCATGTCAAGAGGTCAAGTGATCAAAAGATCATTCTGACAGGATATAGGAAGAGAAATGTCTATTGTCTTGACTTTGTATGTGAGAACAATGTTTCTACTATTTGTCTTGTAGCTGATGAGAAAGTCTCACATTGTGTTAAATGGCACAAGAGGCTGGCTCATCTTAACTATAAGACAATTGGTCAACTCTTTAGCAAAGAGTTAGTGAGGAATGGTCCGCAAGTTAAGTGTATAAAAGATGGGATATACTCAGCTTGTCAAAAAGGCAAGCAGACCAAATCCACCTTTCATAGCTTTGAGAACAAGGATTCTGTGTGGTGTCTATACCTCTTGCATATGGATCTTTTTGGTCCTATGCCAGTTCACAGCCTAGGTAGGAAGGTTTACACATTTGTGGTTGTAGATGACTATTCAAGGTATTCCTGGGTGTTCTTCCTTAGACAAAAACTGAAACCCCAAGTATCTTATATAGTTTTGTTAAACAAATTCAGAACGAATTGGACAGTATAGTGATCAAAATCAGAAGTGACCATGGTACTGAATTTCAGTCTGAAAGTATGACAAAACTATGTGAAGAGTTTGGGATTTTTCAGGAATTTTCTTCACAAATAACACCTCAGCAAAATGGTATTGCTGAAAGGAAGAATAGAACCTTGATAGAGGCTGGTAGAACCCTATTGAGTGACACTTCTCTCCCTGAATATTTCTGGGCTGAGGCAGTAAATACTGCTTGTCATGTGATCAATAGGGCTACTATCACTAAGAGGCACAAGAAGACCCCCTATGAGATTGTGAAGAGCAGAAAACCAAATTTATCCTATTTCAGGATCTTTGGTTGCAATTGTTATATACTTAACAATGGAAAGTCTTATCTAACCAAGTTTGCTGTCAAATCCCAAGAGGGGATCTTTGTTGGGTACAGCAACAATAGTAAGGCTTATAGGGTCTACAACTTGATTACTCAAGTTGCAGAAGAGTTTGTACATATAGTTTTTGATGAAGCAAGGCCATTAATAGTGAATTGTCAAGTAGTGTTTGCAGCTCTACAGGTGTAACAGAGAACATGGACAAGCTTACCATTGTAGAAGGTTCTACTGCAAGTCAGCAAGTGGAAGATGGTGGCTACTGTCCAGGTGGAGTACAAGATACTCCTGATGTTGAAGAAGACCAAGAGGTGCAGCTAAATGAAGAGACTGAAGGTGTACAACCTGAAGACAGGCTGCCTCCAGCAATTAGACACTTAAAAGATCACCCACCCAATCAAATAATTGGAGATCCCAGACAAGGAGTGCAAACTAGGAGCAGGAATCTGAGTACAGTTCTTTACTTCAGTTTCCTATCCCAAGTAGAGCCAAAGAAATTTGAAGAAGTAATTCTAGACTCTCATTGGATTGAGGCCATGCAAGAGGAGCTGAACCAGTTCAAAAGATGTAAGGTCTGGGAGCTAGTTCCTAAACCCAAGTACCACAATATTATTGGAACTAAGTGCATCTTTAGGAACAAGTTGGATGAGAATGGAATCATCATAAAGAATAAAGCTAGGCTGGTTGCAAAAGGATATAGGCAGGAAGAAGGTATTGATTTTGATCAAACCTTTGCTCCAGTAGCAAGACTGGAGGCTATCAGGATGTTCCTTGCTTATGAAACATATCAAATGTTTAAGGTATATCGAATGGATGTAAAGTCAGCTTTTTTGAATGGAAATCTGTAGGAAGAAGTCTATGTAGAGCAGCCATCAGGTTTTGTTGATTCTCTTAAACCTAATTATGTATATAGACTTAGGAAGGCTTTGTATGGGTTAAAACAAGCCCCAAGGGCTTGGTATGAAACCCTGTCTAGTTTCCTCATTGAGAACAAATTCTCAAGAGGGAAAATAGACAAGACTCTATTCCTTAGGGAATCTAAAGGCAAGATTATCTTAGTTCAAATATATGTAGATGACATAATATTTGGGTCTATAGAAAGTTTGCAAAACTTATGCAAGGATAATTTGAAATGAGCAGTATGGGGGAACTTAAGTTCTTCTTGGGTCTCCAAGTTAGACAGACTGAAGATGGCTTGTCCATATGCCACTCTAAGTTCACCCTAGAGTTGATAAAGAAGTATGATATGGAATCATCCACTACCATGAAAACTCCTATGGGGTCAAGCATGTCTCTAAGCAAAGATGATGCAGGGAAACCTGTAGATGAAACATTGTATAGAGGGATAGTTGGCTCCCTAATGTATTTGACTGCTAGTAGACCAGATATCATGTATGATACATGTGTCTGTGCTAGGTACCAAGCATGCCCTAAAGAATCTCATCTGACTGTAGTCAAAAGGATTTTGAGATATCTTAAGGGCACACCTTGTTGGAGTTACCATTGTGATCTGGAAGTGATCAAGCATGTAATCTCACTGCCAACGCGATATGAGCCTGCAGGGTCGCACATAAGAGATGTGGAGAAGTTGGATGACTGACTGTGTTGGTAAAGGTTACCAATCACCGACCTGAATAGGGTTATGGGCAAAGTGTTGCCTTATAGGATCATCGGGTTGGGCAAATGTTGCCTTGAAGGGCAGGTTGGGATTGTCGTCCGAAGGTCGATGACATTAGTCGAGAATCGTCTTCTGATTCCCGCCGATCGGCGAGAATCGTCTCTCTGATTCTCGCCAATCGACGAGAATCGTCGAGAATTAATTGTTGATTCTCGACGATCGACTACTTCGACAATTGTCGTCGACCGCGGCTCGACGATCGTCGAGTATCGTTATGTATCGTCGAGCGCGGCTCGACGATCGGCGAGAATCGTCGAGTATTGTACTCTGATTCTTGCCGATCCTGTATGATACTCGTCGACTGATTCTCGTCGAACCTGCTCAGTGATTCTCGCCGATTGTCGCCGATTCTCACCGATTGATACTCGCCGATTTTGAACCCTATTTTCGGATGGTCTGCGGATAGCGATTTTCCTGGGTTTATTTATACCTTTGGTATAAATAGGACACTTAGGGTTTTTGGGATCACACGCGCTCGCGATTTTCTCCTGTAGCGAATCGAACCCGACGGAAGCCGTTCCGCCTTTCGCTGCGCCGATCCCGATCCCCGCCGTCGATGGAAGAGTTCCGCCGCCGCCGTGTTTGCTCCGTCGACCGCCTCTTCTCCAGCGACTGTCGCTGGTGCTGCTCTTCCTGGCGCGGACCTAGTAGTCCGTGGAATAGCCGAGGTGCGGTCTTCTCCTTCCCGATCTTCCGTGCGACGGAAAGCTCGGCGTTCTCCCGCTCGTCTGGACTTCTGCTGAAACGTGGACACTATTCCACGTAGAAATCGCCACTAGCAAGCAGATAAAGTTAGGAGCATCTCCGTTGAGTTGTGACTCAACGCCACCGAGGTAATTTTTGCCTACTTTTTGCTAACTTCTTGATTCAACGTTCATAGCCCGATCCACATCTCTTTGGGTTTTTCTTGATGTTTGTTTTTCCGCTGCGTGCACAAGCGTTGTGCCATCCTCATAGAGAAACCCAACAGTGGTATCAGAGGGAGGTTCCGGCCATGATCGTTGTTTTGGAAGTTTGTTATTCCAGTGTGTGTAAACCTAGGGATTTAGAAGTGTTCTAAATGTCTAGATTTAGTCTTGGTACCTCGCCAAGAACGATTGGAATTTCGGTGGATTTCTAAGTGTTAGAAATTGTGATCTCCTTAGCAGTAACCATCCCTCGATTTTGTTTTGGATTTTGAATCCAACAAAGAGAGATGAGCTTGTCTACTGCTTTAAGTTGAGCTGTCTTTGCCTTTGTCCAATGCATGTAAATCTGAGGATTTGGAAATTTCCGGATGTTCAGATTTAGCCCTTCCTTCTATCAAATGTTTATGGTGTCAGGATGTGCACATAAGGGATGCATGTGGTTTTAGAAGAATTGTTTTTCTTTGGATGTGCACGTCGATCAAATGTTGATCATGGTTAATTGTTAACCTATATTTGAAATCCCTTCATCAAATATTAAGTGTTCGGATGCCTTCCGATAGATGACACTCTTCCTGCCTCGATCGATGAAGTGTGGGCTTGCCAAAGCAAGGTGCATTAATCTATCTTAGTAAGGGTGCAAGCGGATAATTGTGATATCCCACTGTCGACATCGGGTCCAGCTTAACTAGGTGACCTCAAAGGTTGAGTGCCTAGAGGCATAGGGTTGGCATGCACCATATGATGGATGTGAATAAGGAGTTATTCACCAACCATACAAGAATTGCATGAGGATGCAATTGGCAAGCGTTGCCTACCTAAATAACCGTATCGTGAGAGGAACGCCAAAGCGGACTCATAGTGTTGGTGAAATACGGATCTTGTCCACTAAGAGAGTAGCTCGCATAAACTCTCCGAATTGCTAGTGAGGGCTATCTTTTCGAATAAAATAGTGGGAGTATTTTAATTGAAGTCCTAATTATAATAAATTGTAATTGAAATTTAGGTACTGATTTTATTCTGCATAAATTCTTGTAGAATTCCATGGCAAGCGTTGCGCACTCCACGTTGTCTCTGAGAGACATCCTTGAGAAGGATAAGCTCAGTGGGACAAATTACATGGACTAGTATAGGAACCTGAGAATTGTTCTCAGGCAAGAGCGAAAGCTCTATGTCTTGGAAGAAGAAGCCCCCGAGGTGCCGACCGGGAACTCTTCTCGTGCTGAGAAAGATACTTATAAGAAGTATACTGACGATGCTTTGGATGTCGAGTGCCTTATGCTTGCCACCATGAACTCTGAGCTTCAGAAGCAACGTGAGAACATGGGGTGCAAGGAGATTGACGAGCATCTCAAGAAAATGTTTCAAGGGCAGGCTCGTCAAGAGAGGTTCGACATCACGAAAGTGTTGTTTCAGTGCAAGATGGGAGTTCGAGACTCAGTAGGGACTCACGTACTCAAGATGATTGGGTATATAAAGAACCTTGAAAGGCTGGGTTTTCCTCTTGGTCAAGAGTTGGCCACGGATCTGATCCTGCAATCGTTGCGGGACAGTTATGAGCAGTTTGTCTTGAACTACAACATGAACGAGATAGACAAGACACTGCCCGAACTCCTAGGCATGTTGAGAACTGCCGAAATCAATATGAAGAAAGCCAAGCCTGCCAGCCCCATACTGATGGTGCATAAGGGCAAGGGCAAAGCCAAGGGCTCCAAGAAGACGAAGGTAGGACCTAAGTCATATCTTGAGCCCAAGTCTTCAGCACTGATAAAAAAGAATAGTACGGTGAAGGATGGGAAATGCCACCACTGTGGCAAGGCTGGTCATTGGCGGAGGAACTGTCCTTCGTATATTGAGGGTCTGCAGAAATTGAGGGGAGGTATGACTTCCGCTTCTAATATCTACGTTATATAGATAAACCTTTCTGCTCCTTCATCTTGGGTATTGGATACCGGATGTGGTTCTCACATTTGTACAAATGTGCAGGAACTGGGAAGGAGAAGATTGCTGAGTAAAGGGGAGGTGGACCTCCGCGTCGGCAATGGAGCAAGAGTTGCTGCTGTAGCCGTAGGAGTTTACCGTCTTTCTTTGCCCAGTGGGCTTGTAATATAACTAGATAACTGTTATTTTGTTCCGGCGATAACTAGAAACATTATATCTATTTCATGTTTGGACATGATTGGATTTTCTTTTATAATTAAGAACAATTGTTGTTATATATTTAAGAATGATGTTTGTTATGCTGTAGCCCAATTGTTTAATGGTCTTTACGTTTTGAACTTGGACCATCTGATCTGTAATGTAGAAAATAATAAAAGACTAAGAACAAATAATTCGAACCCTACTTTTCTCTGGCATTGTCGTTTGGGCCATATCAACGAGAAGCGCATATCCAAGCTCCATGGAGATGGACTTTTGGACTCATTTGATTATGAATCATTTGAGCGATGCGAATCTTGTTTGTTAGGCAAGATGACTAAAGCTCCTTTCACTGGTTATACTGAGAGGGCTGAGGATCTCTTGGGTGTTGTACATAGTGATGTATGCGGACCCATGAGTTCGATGGCTAGAGGAGGGTATTTCTACTTTGTTACATTTACTGATGATTTTAGTAGATACGGATATGTGTATCTTATGAAGTGCAAATCCGAGACCTTTGAAAAGTTCAAAGAGTTCAAGAATAAATAGAAAACCAGTTGGGTAAAAGGGTTAAAGCACTCCGATCTGATCGAGGTGGCGAATACCTAAGTCATGAGTTCCGTGATCATCTGAAAGAGTGTGGTATTGTATCACAGCTCACTCCACCTAGAACACCACAACATAATGGTGTGTCTGAGAGGAGAAATCGTACTCTGTTAGACATGGTACGTTCGATGATGAGTCATGCAGACTTGCCTGTTTCCTTTTGGGGTTTTGCTTTAGAGACTGCTGCAATGACATTGAATCGCGCTCCAACGAAAACGGTTCTGAAGACACCATATGAGATATGGACTGGGAAGCATCCTAGTATGTCGTTCATTAAAATTTGGGGCTGTGAGGCATACGTGAGATGTCAAATGCCTGACAAGCTGGAACCCAAATCGGATAAATGTTATCTGGTGGGATATCCTAAGGAAACGAAAGGGTATTACTTTTACCTACCGTCTGAGGGCAAAGTGTTTGTCGCAAGGACTGGTGTCTTCTTGGAGAAAGAGTTCTTATCAAGAAAGACTGAAAAGGTAGAGCTTGAAGAAGTTCAAGAACCACATGTAGTGAATGAACCGGAATTGGATTCTGAGTCAGGACTACAAGATGTTGTAGCTAGAGAACCTGCTCAGGGAACACAAGTCCTACGTAGATCTGGTAGACTGAGGTTTGAGCCTGAGAGATATGGATTTCTCGTGTCTCAAATAGGTAATGTGTTGCTTATGGATCATGATGATGAACCAGCAACCTACCAAGAGGCTATGAATGGACCGGACTCCGACAAATGGCTTGAGGCTATGAAATTCGAAATGGACTCCATGTATGCAAACCAAGTTTGGAACTTGGTGGAACCACCTGAAGGGGTACGACCCATAGGGTGCAAGTGGGTCTTCAAGAAGAAGACCGACATTGATGGGAATGTACAGACATTCAAATGGCGACTAGTGGCTAAGGGTTTCAAGCAAATTCATGGTATTGACTATGATGAGACCTTTTCCCCTGTTGCCATGGTAAAGTCCATTAGGATATTGCTTGCTATTGCTGCGTATTATGACTACGAGATCTGGCAGATGGATGTCAAAACGGCTTTCCTTAATGGAAACCTCCTTGAGGAAGTGTATATGACACAACCCGAGGGTTTTGTATCCCCAGATGAAGCCACTAAAATATGCAAGCTGAATAAGTCCATTTATGGACTGAAACAGGCCTCTCGAAGTTGGAATCTTCGTTTTGATGAGAAAATCAAAGAGTTTGGTTTCATCAAGAATGAAGATGAGCCTTGTGTTTACAAGCGAATCAGTGGGAGCATTGTTGTCTTCCTGATATTGTATGTAGATGACATACTGTTGATCGGGAATGACATTCCTACCCTGAAAGTTGTTAAGAACAACCTAGGGAACTGCTTTTCAATGAAGGATTTGGGTGAAGCGACTTATATACTCGGTATTAAGATCTATAGAGATAGATCGAAGAAGTTGCTGGGTTTGACCCAGAGTACGTACATCGAAAAGGTGTTGAAGCAGTTCAACATGCTTGAGTCCAAGAAAGGATTTTTGCCCATGTCTCATGGTGTGAATCTCTCTAAGGACCAGTGTCCAAAGTCTTGTGAAGATAAGGACCGCATGAAGTTGATTCCATATGCTTCGGCAATTGGATCAATTATGTACGCGATGTTATGTACTCGACCCGATGTCTCCTTTTCTTTGAGCATGACTAGCAGGTATCAGTCAGACCCCGATGAGTGTCACTGGATTGTAGTCAAGAATATCCTGAAGTACTTGAGAAGGACTAAGGACGTGTTCTTGGTGTATGGTGGAGAGGAAGAGCTCGTTGTAAGTGGTTACACGGATGCTAGCTTCCAAACTGATCGAAACGACTCCAAGTCTCAGTCAGGTTTTGTGTTTTTCCTGAATGGCGGAGCTGTGAGCTGGAAGAGTTCCAAGCAAGAGACAGTTGTTGATTCTACAACAGAGGCCGAGTATATCGCAACAGCTAATGCGGCGAAGGAGGCTGTATGGATTAGGAAATTCATCGGCGAGCTTGATGTAGTTCCTAGCATTGTTGGTCTCGTAGTTCTCTACTGTGATAACAATGGTGCAATTGCACAATCTAAGGAACCTAGATCTCATCAGCGCTCTAAGCACATACTCCGGCATTTTCATCTTATTCGTGAGATTGTCGAACGAGGAGATGTAAACATTTGTAGAGTGCCGACTGAGGAAAATATTGCGGATCCGCTGACAAAGCCTCTTGCGCAGAGAAAGCATGATGGTCATACTAGATCGATGGGTATACGATACCTAAATGATCAACTCTAGCGAGAATCTTGTGGGTTGCATGTAATCTTGTATTTTGTTGGCTGTTTGTTCATATGATGAACTGTGTACCTAGTTTTTCTTTTATAATTAATGGCAAATTCTTTTATTATGAATTTTTCTTTATATGATAGTTAAATGTTAACATAATAGATACCCTTAGAATGTTCGCTTCCATGGGACATCAAGTACGTGACTTGAATGTGAGAGCCCATGATTTATTTGAAGCTTCATTCTTAAAGGTCCCTAGTCGAGTATCATCATAGAAGCTAAGGGTGATGATGGTACATGAAGACTAGCACGTGTGTTGACTGATGACTGGTTCTCACAGGTCATGATATTGTGATATCAAGTCATCACGTGGGTACTTGTTAGTGAACAAGTTGTACTGGACAGACCCAACCTGAGACTACTCTTTGGATTGTCATCCAATCGTGTCACGAGTAGGTCTCAATTGACAATGGTGTTGTGATCCTTTGACCTGAAGTCATAGCATTCATCAAGTGAGGAAGAGCATGCTTTGATGCCATCTAAAGTCTTCCTTGAGAAAGGTTGATGATAAGGGTGGTTGTTGGGCATGTTACGAATCATTTGGGTGTTTGTGTGTGAGCAGATATGGGATTTGTCCTCGTGTATGACCGGAGTTGCATCCATGGGCCCCTTGATGGAACTGGACTGAGAAATGCATGGCCATGCTTGGTTGAGTCAATATGTGATATTGGACTCACCATTCTCTGGAAGTCCGTCCTGGATCAAGAAACTAGGATTGAGCTATTACGAGGGTGACACGGTCCATACCTCTAGTTCTTTCCGGATGTAAGGGACAAAGGGACAAAGACAACGCTGATACATTGGTCATAAAGGCTTATGAGTTATAAACTCATATTGCTTGGGGAGCAATGATGCATTGCTAGATGCCGCTCATTGTTTGTGAGGTTTTTGGTTTGATACTTTCGAGATCAAGTGGGAGTCTGTTGGAGTTACCATTGTGAACTGGAAGTGATCAAGCATGTAATCTCACTGCCAACATGATATGAGCCTGCAGGGTCGCACATAAGAGATGTGGAGAAGTTGGATGACTGATTGTGTTGGTAAAGGTTACCAATCACCGACCTGAATAGGGTTATGGGCAAAGTGTTGCCTTATAGGATCATCGGGTTGGGCAAATGTTGCCTTGAAGGGCTGGTTGGGATTGTCGTCCGAGGGTCGATGACATTAGTCGAGAATCGTCTTCTGATTCCCGCCGATCGGCGAGAATCGTCTCTCTGATTCTTGCCGATCAACGAGAATCGTCGAGAATTAATTGTTGATTCTCGACGATCGACAACTTCGACAATTGTCGTCGACCGCGGCTCGACGATCGTCGAGTATCGTTGTGTATCGTCGAGCGCGGCTCGACGATCGGCGAGAATCGTCGAGTATTGTACTCTGATTCTCGCCGATCCTGTATGATACTCGTCGACTGATTCTCGCCGAACCTGCTCAGTCATTCTCGCCGATTGTCGCCGATTCTCACCGATTGATACTCGCCGATTTTGAACCCTATTTTCGGATGGTCTGCGGATAGCGATTTTCCTGGGTTTATTTATACCTTTGGTATAAATAGGACACTTAGGGTTTTCGGGATCACACGCGCTCGCGATTTTCTCCTGTAGCGAATCGAACCCGACGGAAGCCGTTCCGCCTTTCGCTGCGCCGATCCCGATCCCCGCCGCCGATGGAAGAGTTCCGCCGCCGCCGTGTTTGCTCCGTCGACCGCCTCTTCTCCAGCGACTGTCACTGGTGCTGCTCTTCCTGGCGCGGACCTAGCAGTCTGTGGAATAGCCGAGGTGCGGTCTTCTCCTTCCCGATCTTCCGTGCGACGGAAAGCTCGGCGTTCTCCCGCTCGTGTGGACTTCTGCTGAAACGTGGACACTATTCCACGTAGAACTCGCCACTAGCAAGCAGATAAAGTTTGGAGCATCTCCGTTGAGTTGTGACTCAATGCCACCGAGGTAATTTTTGCCTAGTTTTTGCTAACTTCTTGATTCAACGTTCATAGCCCGATCCACATCTCTTTGGGTTTTTCTTGATGTTTGTTTTTCCGCTGCATGCACATGCATTGTGCCATCCTCATAGAGAAACTCAACACACCTTATCTAGGCCTTTGGTACCCTAGGAATGGAGATTTTGTACTGACAGGTTATTCAGATGCAGATTTTGCAGGCTGCAAGGAAGATAGGAAGAGTACTACAGGAACCTGTCAATTTCTAGGTGGAAGGTTGGTGTCATGGAGTAGTAAGAAGCAGATCAGTGTGGCCATCTCCACAGCTGAGTCAGAGTATGTGGCTGCAGGAAGCTGCTGTGCACAACTTTTATGGATTCAACATCAGCTAGAAGATTATGGTATTCAAGTAAGTAGAACACCTTTATTTTGTGATTCTACAAGTGCTATTTCTATTGCAAATAATCCTGTCTCACATAGTAGGACTAAGCACATAGAAATTAAATACCATTTTCTTAGAGAACATGTAGAAAAAGGAGACATTTCACTAGAATATGTTAAAATAGATAATCAGATAGCCGATATGTTTACTAAGCCCCTAGATGAAACCAAATTCAATAATTTTAAAATTGAATTAAGTATGTTAAACTTAGAATAGTTTAAAAAAAATTAGCTAAGTAAAATAGTGTCGATACACAGAGTTGTCTATGTTGACACATAGAAGTGGTGTCGACATTTCAGATAAATGGTGTCGGCACATCTAGACAGTCTGTGTCGACACTTCAGAGAATTAGTGTCGACACATCCAGAGTAGGTGTCGACACATCCAGGGTGTTGTCGACACTTAGGATTTACACAGAATTCGTCGAGTAGAGTTTTGACTAATCGTCGAGCTGAGATGTATAAGTGTCGACACATATATTCTGTCCACTATACTTGTGTCGACACATAGTTGTCGCGACATTAGAGGTAAGTGTTGACACTTCTCCGCAGTGTCGACACATTTCAAGTATTTTGACGCGCCTTTTCACCTCTGATTTTAGAAAGGTATAAATAGGTCTTCACCATTGTTTGTCGACACGCTCACCAAAGTTTCGAGACCAAACTTGTGTGTCGACATCTCTATTCTATAAATTCAAAATTTCTCCAAACCCTAATGGCGCCCAAGCTAGAAGAGAACATCAATGAAGTTTATGAGCTCGTGCGACACGCCTTTGACGATACGGAACCAGAAATCCAAGGTGTGGTAACCCTAGTTACAGAAACTGGGTTAGAGTATCTTGTTTCAGAACCAATCAAGATTTGGAAGGAGGTCCTTGAATTCTTTAGTGCAGCTACACTTGATGAATCTGGACTCAAGATTAAGTCCAAAGTCCATGGGGCAAAAGTCAAGATCACCCAAAAAGGTCTAAGAAAAGTTCTACATATCCCTAGAACTAAAGAAGAGGAAGATGTACCTGTATCAAAGACAAGGGAGGCACTGGAATGGTGTGGACTTGATTCAAGCATGAAGATTGGATTAGTGTTTAATAGAAAAGGGATGAATATCCAAGGAAAGTTTTTATCTGAAGTAGTTGGGAAGGTGATACTGAGCAAGTCTGGTGGGCATAATAGAATATCAGCTCACATGTTCAGTTTAATGACAAGGATAATTTTCCAACTTAAAACTGATTGGTTAGCAATAATGTATGATAAGATAAAGGAAAGTCTGAAAAAGCCCAATCTGGGTAGGATTATGAGTTTGTTCTTAGCTGGAAGTATTCCTGAAGTCATAAACCAAGCTGCTGGTTCTAAGATAAACCATATGAGGAGAATGGATGTTAAAATTATCTCAAGGTGGGATAGAGTGTTGACAAAGGAAATGTCAACTCCATAAAAGGAAGTTCCTCAACAGAAGAAGAAGAAAGCCATTGTGGCTCAAGAATCCTCAAGTAGTTCAGAGGAGCAAGTGGTTTTTAGTTCTGATGATGAAGAGGATGGCAATGCTGGACAGTCACCAGCAAGACATGAAGATGCCCAGAGGTAGGGGGAGCTATCATCTGCTAGCCCTATTCACCTCAATCCACTCCAGGGGGAGCCTCAACATGTGGATGAGCCAACTCACTTAGATAGTGAAAGGGCAACCCAAATAATTCTTGAGGTAATCACTGAAATTAATCAATCTATTTTCAATATTGAGGATGAAGTATTGACTGACTCATTACTTGATGTTGATCAGCAAACTCAGATACATAGTCAACCACAGGATTTGGTCATCGAAGACACATCAGTTGTAGAAAATGCTCCCGAGATAAGAGATTCTCCACTACATACTCAACATGAGTTTACACTAGAAGAGCTGTTCCCTGATCTATTACAGACTGATTTTGAGGGAGAGAAAGCAGCTGTTGAGGGGGAGTCAGCTAATATTGAGGGAGAGCATATAGAGTTTCAGGAGGAGACTGCTAGAAAAGAAACTGAGAAGCAAAGGAGTGCTGAGGAGCTACCAAGAGCATAGAAGGAATTGCCCCCTACTCCAAAGGATAGAGTAGACATTGCTAGTACTTCTGTCTTTGAAGATGAAGAGGCTGCTAGAGCCAAGAAAAGAAAGCTACAGGTTTTCAAAAGGAGAAGCCAGACCTACAAGAAAACACTGCAAACCATTGTTCCACAACAAGCCCCAACTGCTGATTATAGTTCTTTGTTAGTGGCTTTGCAAATCAAGATGGATGAGTAAAGAAAGGCTTTAGAAAAATATATGGATGAAGGACATAAATCCCTTCAATTTGATCTGGCTCAAGATATAAAATCTATTAGATTTGAAGTTAATCAAAATAAGAAGGAAATGACTGACTGTTTTCATAAAGGAGGCAATGTAGTGGTATATCTGGCTACTCATCAAGAGCAGATAAATACACAGGTTGATGACATAGCAGTAAAGCAGGGCTATGTCTTAGAAAATCAAATAAGAATGAATGAAAACTTGACTGAATCACATAATGTGATTGTCACGGAAATGAAAAATATAGCTACTGCACAGACTGTAGTAAGTACTACTGCCAAAGAGGCATTTGATAAGCAATTACAAGAAAGCCTAACTGCTGTTAAAACTGCCATTGAAGATTCTCAAAAGGCTATTACTACTCAGCTTAACAGGTTAAAACCTTTTTATAATGATCATATAGAAAGAGAAGTCATAAAGGGGGAGAGGGTATTAGTCAAAGTAGGCTATGACCATACTAAATGGATTTCAAACAGCATCAGAGCTACCCTTGGATATCCACCCTTGTGTGATGATGATAATGTAGCAGAATCTGGGAAAAATCCTGCTATTTCTGGAGGTGAGCAAGCTGAAGTGGCTCAGGTGATCTACCCTCCTGCAGATTTTGACATGATACATCAGGAGGTACAATCTATGTACAACCCTCCTGAGGGTAATCAGAATATTATTTTGAAAAAGTAGTACAGCCTGTGGCAGAGGCAGTATTAAAAGAGCAAGAGGAAGTATTGAAAGAGAAAGAAGCTTAATTATCCAAGAAGAGGTTCAGAGAACAGGCCGAATTAAGGCCAAATTTTGAGCAATGGAGACCAACTTCTAGGAATATCATACTGACTGCTTGGAAGACTGCAAAGGATAATATCCTAGAAAGGGGCAAATGGTATTCTGAGCAGGAGTGGAGAAAACATGAAGCTAGGCAAGAGGCAATAGTAGAATACAGAAGGAAGGCTAAATTAGGGAAGCTACCTCCTAATGTAGAGGAGCCTAGCAAGTATTTCCCTAAGCCTTATCATTATTTTGAGAGACAGAAAATAAGGGCTGAAGAACAAAAAAAGAAATATCTTAAGGGAAAGAAGCCTACTGATGACAATGATGCTCCAGTTCAAGCAAAGATTCAATCTGGAAAGGGCATTGTTATAAAGGAGCCAGAGCAGCCATAGGATAGAATTTTCTTAAGTTTACAACTTTGTAATCATTTGCATTAAACTCCATGTAAACTTTTGATTAATAAAACTTTAGGAAGTTGTAAGAAAACAATGTTTAATGTTCAATCTATTACATTGTTATTCTGAGATAATTGTTTATACATGTTTTGTTTATACATGTTTAGTATTTACCCTGTCATATAATACTGCTATACATCATAATTAGTATTTGTTATGTATGGTGTATATCATTGACTAAGGGTTATGACTTCTCCAAATAGGGAGAGATTGTTGGGTACATTGGAAAATGTGTACCAGATTTGAAGAAGCCTCACCCTACTCAATGATATACATCAAGGTGTATTTGATGCACTTTGAGTTTATATGTGCAGGTTAAGTAATTGCAGGAAATGCAGAAAAGTTTCTAAGTCCATGTGTCGACACCTAGAGGTGAAGTGTCGACACTTATGAAGGCTTGTGTCGACACCTAGAGAAGATGTGTCGACACTTGGAGTAGTTGTGTCGACACCAGGAAAGGCAGAGTCGACACCAGAAGAAAAGTGTCGACACATACAGGCAGTGTCGACACACTGTGAAGAATTGACAACATAATCTGTGTTGACACTTAGAGGCAGTGTCGACACACAGAGAAGCTTTGTCGACATCAAATGTGTTGACACTAGGAGGCTGTGTCGACACTCAGCAAAGCTTCAACAAAGTTAAAGTACATGTGTCGACACAAAGGAGATGTGTCGACACTCAGCAAGTTTCAACACAAAGGAGTTGTGTCAACACACAGCAGAATTCAACTAAGTGTTAAAGAAGAAGTACTTGTGTCGACACACAGAATCAGTGTCGACACATTCAACAGAAGGCTTGTGTCGACAGACAGAATCAGTGTCGACACATTCTGAAGAAGCAGTGTCGAGAAGCTGTTACAACAACACAAGGAGTTGTGTCGACACCATTAAGGCTAGTGTCGACACTTAGTCTACCTATGTCGACACTTAGTCTATATGTGTCGACACATAATAACTATCTGTCTCGACACTGAAAGATATAGTACCTAAACACCTAGAGGGGGGGTGAATAGGTGACCTAATTCTTTTTTTAAACTTTAATGGCAACAATCAGTTATAACATAGAATCTACTCTACTTTTGCAATCACACAGCATACACAGCAAAGCACAGCACAGCAGATACAGAGTTTTATAATGGTTCCCCAAGCTTTGGGTACATCCACTTTCCCCCTTCGCCTATCTAGCAGTGTACTAGATTTGGCCAAACTTCACCACTGTCTCAGAACCCAAACTGGTTCCTACACCGTAGGCCCAAGGCCCTACAACTCAGCTTTTCCACAAAGCCTACACTCAGCCACAAATGCCTACACTCAGCCAACAAGGCCTACACTCAGCCACCAAGGCCTACACTCAGAGATTTCAATCTCCTACACTCAGGCTCTCAAGCCCTACCCTCAGCCATTATAATTACAGGCTTACAATCACTCAGATCCAAAGGATCCTACAAAATAAAAATGAATTTACAATTGTTAACTCAACAACCCAAAGACAAGAGAGGGTGGTTGTGAGTTTCTTGATGAGTTCTTGGAAGAACTCAGCTGGATTCAATCTGACTTAGCTTTCTTCAAAGCTTCTTGAAAGTAGAACTCAATTAGATTGACTCCTTCTACAGTTGATCCTTGACCTCTGCTTCTTAAGACCCAGAATGAATCTGAATCCTTCTTCTCAGCCTAGTTCCAACGGCTGATTTCTTGGATGGAGCCCTCTCTCTCCAACTTCTTAGATCTGCACTTGGACAGCTAGATCTTCTTGATTTCATCCTTGATCAATAACTTGAACAACTCTGTGAACCACTTTTTGAATTGCTTCAACAACCTCAACAACTGTTTCTGTAAACTGTATGAGCCTATTTATAGGCCTTCTTCATGGTAACTGGCTGGTCCGGTTCATAACTGTCTTCTGACATCTCTGACAGGTGCTGTAGACCGGCTGGAACGGCAGCTGTCAAGTCATCCAGTCAGTTCTTGAAAGTTCTCTAACTGTCTGAAAGTGTCGAGACTTTCTGTCTTTAAGTGTCGACACTTATAGACCAAGTGTCGACACAAGTTGTGTAAGTGTCGACACAAGTCTACAAGGTGTCGACACAACTCCTTGTGTTGTAGATTCTATGTCTCGACACAGTTTCTTCTGCACGTGTCGACACTGAAATTGAGTGTCGACACAAGTACTTGATCTTTTATCTTTTGCTGAATTCTTCTAAGTGTCGACACATCTCCTTTGTGTCGACACATCTTTATGTGTTGAATCTGTCAAGTGTCGACACTACTTTTTGGTGTCGACACAAGTACTTGAATGTTGATACTTGATGAGTGTCGACACAGCTCCTTATGTTAACTGGCATGCAGTGTTAACTGCTTCAGCCCAGAAATATTCTGGCAGTGATGTATCACTTAATAGGGTCCTACCAGCCTCTATCAAGGTCCTATTCTTCCTCTCAGCAATGTTATTTTGCTGAGGTGTTCTAGGTGAAGAGAATTCTTGAAATATCCCAAATTCTTCACATAGTTTTGTCATGCTATCAGACTGAAATTTAGTACCATGGTCACTTCTAATCTTGACCACTGTACTGTCTAGTTCATTCTGAATTTGCTTGACAAAGTTATGGAAGACACTAGGTGTTTCAGATTTCTGTCTTAAGAAGAACACCCAGGAAAACCTTGAGTAGTCATCTACAACTACAAAGGTATACACCTTCCTACCTAAGCTATGAACTGGCATTGGACCAAAGAGATCCATATGCAAGAGGTATAAACACCTCACAGCATCTTTGTTTTCTATGCTTCTAAAGATGGATTTAGTCTGCTTGCCCTTTTGACAAGCTGAGCAAATACCATCTTTAACACACTTAACTTGAGGACCATTCCTCACTAACTCTTTGCTAAAGAGTTTGCTAATAGTCTTGTAGTTAAGATGGGTAAGCCTCTTGTGCCATTTGACACAATGAGAGACTGTCTCATCAGCTACAAGACACACTAGAGAACCACTGTTCTCAACCATAATGTCTAAGCAATAGACATTCCTTTTCCTATAATCAGTCAAAATGATCTCTTGATCACTTGACCTCTTGATATGACAACCATTTTTAACAAATGAAATGTCATACCCTACATCACTTAGTTGACTTATACTTATTAGATTGTGTTTCAACCCTTTAACATAAGCCACTTGAGTAATGGTAACGAAGTTGCTAGAAATGTTACCAAATCCTTTGATGATTCCTTTCTCAGAACCACCAAAGGTTACTTTTGGACCATCTTTTATTGGAATGTAGTCCCTTAGTAATCCTCTAGTTCCAGTCATATGTCTGGAACATCCACTGTCCAAGTACCATGTTGGGGTATGGCCACTTGGACTCACCTGCAAAACAGATTAATGAACCTTAGAACCCAAAGAATTCTTGGGTCCTTGGTACTTGTTAGTTTGCAACTTGACAAAACTACCTACTGGCTTTCCAACAGGTAATTTGGAACTCACTTTGGCACTAACATTGTGCCAACAGTCCATTGCAAAATGGCCAACTTTGCCAAAGCACCAACATTCAAACTTATTGTACCTTTGCTTAGGTACAGTCTTTGCTGTCTTATCTACAGCAGACTTGTTGAATGTTGAGGCTTTGCCCTTGGACTTGGACTTGAACTGCTCAGTCCTTGCAGGTCTAGTAAAGCCCAGTCCAGCTTTACCCTTGTGATGAACAAATTCATCAATTATGGGTAACACTGACTTAGGTTTAGAAAACCTAGCAACAAGCTCTCTCTCTTTCTGAAGATTGATCTCCAGACTCTTGATTTGATCATTCTTAAAGGTGATAGTCCCCATCTGAATCACTGTTATGTGTTTCAGCCTGGCTATCTCATTAAGCTTTTGATCAAATAGATTCTCAGAATCTGTTGCAGCAGCTTTTAGATCAGCAATTTCCTTTGCCTGACTTTTGGCTAGGGACTTGCTCTTCTTGTAAGCTTGCAGCAGTACTTTATATTCATCTATCAGCTGATGAATATCATCCTCAGACTCAGATACACTTTCATCACTTGATGAAGATGAATCTGATTCTGTAATGGCACAAGAAACTGAACTTAAAGTTGAACTTTGTACCTTACTGGGTCCTGGCTGCTCCAGGATTTTGTCACTCTCAGTCAATGCCATCAGTCCTTGGCACTGACAGTCTTCTTGTTCATAAATAGACTCCATAATCTGCATGAATTCTTCTTCTTCTTCTTCAGCAAACAGCCCTATGTATTCCTCAGCATCAGACTCAGTTTCTGAAGAAGAGATATCTGATAGAATCTTCTCCTTCTTGGCAACAAATGACTTTTCTTTCTTGCCTTTAAAATGAGTCTTCTTCTTGTCACTAGACTCTTTTCTCTTTTCAGGACAATCTGCAACAACATGGCCTTGTCTATTGCAGCAATAACACACTATCTTTGAAACAGTTGCCTTGCTAGATTTAGTCCTCTTCCTGTCCTTCTTTGAAGACTTTCTGTTCTGATAGAAGTCTTCTTTTCCTTGTGAAGTAGAAGGCCTTGTCCTCCACTGTTTCTTCTTCAAGAATTTCTGAAAATGTCTAGTGAAGGCAGCAAATTCTTCATCACTTTCACTGCTTTCAGATTTTGTGCTGACTGACTCATCTGACTCTGATTCAACTACCTTTGGAGGTGGAGTTGGTGACTTATTCCTGCACTTTCTGGAGGCTTCTGTCTTGAAAGCTACAGTTCTTTCCTTGTGTTCAGTTCTTGTTGATTTCTCCTCCTCTTTTCTCACTGTCAACTGCATTTCATAAGACATTAACTTGCCAAACAGTATAGGTGGAGGAATTTCTCCCAACTTAGCCATTTCTCTAATGGCACAGATCTTGGTGTCCCAATCTTTAGTTAGGGACCTTAGGAACTTGTCATTTAGTTCATAATTACTGAACTCTCTTCCATAAGACATGAGTTCATTCACTATCCTGTAGAACTTCTTATAGCACTCAGTTATGCTATCACCCTTTCCTTGTCTAAAACTCTCATACTCTTGATTTAGCAAGGATTTTCTATCTTGCCTAACTTCTTCAGAACCTTCCATATACATAATAAGAGTGTCCCACGTCTCTTTGGTTGTCTTACAGTGTATTAGATTCTGAAAAGTTGCATCATCTATGGCACTCACTATAATGTTTTGTGCCCTTTTGTCCATGATGGCTAGGACAATCTCATACTTAGTCATTTCAGAGAAATCCTTTGGAGTTCTCTGATTTGCATATAGAACTGATATCTTCATGGGCACATAAGGCCCTTCCTTTACTGTGATGTATATCCTAGGGTCTGAGGCTTCCATAAACAGCCTTACCCTTTCCTTCCAGATCCCAAATATCTCTTTCCTGCATAGAGGTAATTTCATGGAACGCAATTTCTTGTGATTCTCAGAGGAACACATGGTTCTTGATTTTCTTGAATCTGTAATTTGTCTTAGACTGAATCTGCCAATCAGGATCTCCTTAGACTGTTAGTGCTTTTTAAGGAACCTCCCTCTGATACCACTTGAAAGATATAGTACCTAAACACCTAGAGGGGGGGTGAATAGGTGACCTAATTCTTTTTTTAAACTTTAATGGCAGCAATCAGTTATAACACAGAATCTACTCTACTTTTGCAATCACACAGCATACACAGCAAAGCACAACACAGCAGACACAGAGTTTTATAGTGGTTCCCCAAGCTTTGGGTACATCCACTTTCCCCCTTTGCCTATCTAGCAGTGTACTAGATTCGGCCAAACTTCACCACTGTCTCAGAACCCAAACTGGTTCCTACACCTCAGGCCCAAGGCCCTACAACTCAGCTTTTCCACAAAGCCTACACTCAGCCACAAAGGCCTACACTCAGCCAACAAGGCCTACACTCAGCCACCAAGGCCTACACTCAGAGATTTCAATCTCCTACACTCAGGCTCTCAAGCCCTACCCTCAGCCATTATAATTACAGGCTTACAATCACTCAGATCCAAAGGATCCTACAAAATAAAAATGAATTTACAATTGTTAACTCAACAACCCAAAGACAAGAGAGGGTGGTTGTGAGTTTCTTGATGAGTTCTTGGAAGAACTCAGCTGGATTCAATCTGACTTAGCTTTCTTCAAAGCTTCTTGAAAGTAGAACTCAATTAGATTGACTCCTTCTACAGTTGATCCTTGACCTCTGCTTCTTAAGACCCAGAATGAATCTGAATCCTTCTTCTCAGCCTAGTTCCAACGGCTGATTTCTTGGATGGAGCCCTCTCTCTCCAACTTCTTAGATCTGCACTTGGGCAGCTAGATCTTCTTGATTTTATCCTTGATCAATAACTTGAACAACTCTGTGAACCACTTTTTGAATTGCTTCAACAACCTCAACAACCGTTTCTGTAGACTGTATGAGCCTATTTATAGGCCTTCTTCATGGTAACCGGCTGGTCCAGTTCATAACTGTCTTCTGACATCTCTGACAGGTGCTGTAGACCGGCTGGAATGGCAGCTGTCATGTCATCCAGTCAGTTCTTGAAAGTTCTCTAACTGTCTGAAAGTGTCAAGACTTTCTGTCTTTAAGTGTCGACACTTATAGACCAAGTGTCGACACAAGTTGTGTAAGTGTCGACACAAGTCTACAAGGTGTCGACACAACTCCTTGTATTGTAGATTCTATGTCTCGACACATTTTCTTCTGCATGTGTCGACACTGAAATTGAGTGTCGACACAAGTACTTGATCTTTTATCTTTTGCTGAATTCTTCTAAGTGTCGACACATCTCCTTTGTGTCGACACATCTTTATGTGTTGAATCTGTCAAGTGTCGACACTACTTCTTGGTGTCGACACAAGTACTTGAATGTTGATACTTGATGAGTGTCGACACAGCTCCTTGTGTCGACACTTGATTCTTCTGTTAAGACTTCAGCTGAGTGTCGACACATTCCCTTAGTGTCGACACTTGTACTTAGAATATTTTGTTGATCTTTCTGTTCTTTGCTAAGTGTCGACATAGCTCCATGTGTCGACACTTTCTTCAAGTGTTGAGTCTTCAGCTGAGTGTCGACACATACTGTCTTGTGTCGACACTTTCTTTAAGTGCTGACTCTTCTGTTGAGTGTCGACACATTGTTCTGGGTATCGACACTTATACTTAGTCTCTGCTGACTTTTGCTGAGTGTCGACACAGCTCCAAGTGTCGACACTTTCTAGTGTAGACACAGCTTCACTGGGTGTCGACACTGCTGTTAAGTGTCGACACTGCTTTACTGTACTTTCTTCATTGAGTGTCGACACAGCTCCTTGTGTCGACACTTTGTGTCTGGTGTTGACTCTACATCCCAGGTGTCGACACAATGACTCCAAGTGTCGACACTGCTTGCCTGGGTGTCGACACAAGTCTTCTTAAGTGTCAACACTTTCCCTCTGGGTGTCGACACATGGACTTAGAAATTTTTTCTTCAGTTCTGCAAATACTTAACCTGCACAAGTAACTCAAAAACACATCAAATACATTTTGATGTATATCATTGAGTTGGGTGAGGCTTCTTCAAATCAGGTACATTTAAACCAATGTACCCAACAGACACTTTCAGACAGTGATAGTGATTTCAAGAAGTGACTGGATGACTTGACAGCTGCTATTTCAACCGGTCAACTGCAACTGTCAAAGCTGCCAGAAGATTGTTAGAAACCGGATCAGTCGGTTACCTTGGAGGAAGACTATATAAAGACCTTTCTCCTTCAACAGAAGAACGGATCACAATTAACAACAATCAATCAACAGATTATTCATTGAAGATCAATAACAGATTAAAGATCTACACAGAGATCTAACAACACAAAAGAAGAACACCTTCGACAGAAGATCTAAGAAGTTGGAGAGAGAGAGCTCCTTCTAAGAAGAACAGCTGCTGAACCAGGCTGCAAAGTAAGATTCAGATTGAGATCTGAATCTCAAGATAGAAGTTGATTGAAGATCATCTTCACAGGAGATTCAACCCTAATGAGTTCTAATTCAAGAAGCTTTGAAGAAAGCTAAGGGAGGTTGATCTCTACCAAGTTCTTCCAAGAACTCATCAAGATGCCAGTCAACTCATCTCTCTCTGTCAGAGTTATGGTTAATTACTTTGTATAATCAAATTTCTGTAGGATCTTGTATAGATCTGAGCTGTAAGCCCATTTTATAAACGCTGAGTGTAGGAGACTGTGTGCTCTGAGTGTAGGTCTTGTTGAAGACTGAGTTAGGGGCTTGTGCCTTAGTTGTAGGATACTTTGTTCTCTGAGTGTAGGTCTTGTTGAAGACTGAGTGGTAGGGCTTTGTGCCTGAGTTGTAGGAGTGGGGACACTCTGAGTTGTAGGAACCTGTTTGGGGTTCTGAGCTGTAGGATCTGAGGATCTGAGGAGTAGTGCAGAAGTTAGGCCGAATCTAGTACACTACTAGATAGGTGAAGGGGGAAAGTGGATGTACCCAGACCTTGGGGAACCACTATAAAAATCTGTATGCACTCTGTGTTTATTTATTTCTGTGATTGCTGAGATAGCTGTGCTGAATTGGTATAGAAAATTGCAAATACAAGTTTAATTATTCAGTGTTTCTGCCTTAAATTCAAAAAGATAAAGTTCACCTACTCACCCCCCCCTCTCGGTGGTTAAGTACTATTTCTTTCACTTGGTTTCATCAAAAGGTTTCCCTTTTTCATCCTTGTCCAGAGACATAGTTGAGCCCATTGGAGTCCTCATAGAGGTTGCGTTCTCCATTCTGAATTTCTTAATTAGCTCTTTGGTGAACTTGGTCTGCGAGATGAAAATTTCATCTTCAGATTGTTTCACCTGAAGCCCTAAGAAATACTTCAGCTTGCCCATACTGCTCATTTTGAACTTCCCTTGCATAAGTTTTGAGAACTTTTTGTAGAGGTTGTCTTCTGTAGAGCCAAAAATAATGTCATCGACATAGATTTGCACTAGCAAAATCTTGCCTTTAATTTCCCTAAGAAATAATGTCTTGTCTATCTTTCCCCTTGAGAACTTGTTCTTAAGTAGAAAGCTAGACAACGTCTCATACCAAGCTCGAGGAGCTTGTTTCAGACCATATAGAGCCTTGTGCAGTAAATAGACGTAATTAGGAAAGTTAGGATCAACGAAACCTGGAGGTTGTTCCACATACACTTCCTCCTTTATGTTACCATTTAGGAAGGCAGACTTCACGTCCATCTGATAGACGGTGAAGCCTTTGAATGCAGCATATGCTAGGAACAACCTTATTGCCTACAGTCGTGCCACTGGAGCATATGTCTGGTCGAAGTCGATTCATTCTTCTTGACGATAGCCTTTAGCGACGAGTCTGGCCTTGTTCTTTATGATCGTCTCGTCTTCGTGTATCTTGTTCCTGTAGACCCATTTTGTTCCAATGATGTTCTTTCCTTTGGGTCATTGAACAAGCTTTCACACATTGCAGCGCTTGAACTGATTTAGCTCTTCTTCCATTGTCATTATCCACAATGCGTCTGAGTTTGCTTCCTCAAACTTCTTTGGTTCATCCTGCGACAGAAAACTTAAATAAAGATTCTCATTAGTTGTACCTCTTCGAGTTCTGACACCGTCCCGGGGATCTCCTATGATCTGGTCCATGAGGTGATCCTTCAGATGTCTGAGCTCTAAAGTTCTTGCATCTGGATTATCTTCAATCACTGGAGTGATTTCCTCATCTTGGATGACTTCTTCATCGTGATCATCAGTCTCTCCAATAGGGGTTGGAGTCGTGATCTTAATGAACTTTTCGCCTTTATCTTTGGACGGTTCATCCAAGCTAGTTTCTTTCAGCTTTGCACCTGCATCTTCAATGAGCACACTAGAGGAGTTGCCTTGCAGCAAACTCGTCTCATCAAATACAACGTGTATCGATTCTTCTACCACCAGGGTTTTTCTATTAAATACTCTGTATGCCTTACTATGACTACTATAACCTACGAAAATATCTTCAAAACTCTTTTCGCTGAACTTGGTGGTATGATACTTACCATTGTTAAGTACGAAGCATTTACAGCCAAAGATTCTAAAGTATGAGACTGTTGGCTTCCTGCCTTTCAGAAGTTCGTAAGGTGTCTTATCGTGGTCTTTGTTTATGAGTGCTCGATTTTGCACGTGGCATGCAGTGTTGACGACTTCAGCCTAGAAGTACTCAGGTAGTGAAGCATCACTCAACATGGTCCTGCAGGCCTCTATGAGTGTTTTGTTCCTTCTCTCAGCCACTCCATTCTGTTGTGGAGTACGAGGAGAGGAAAACTCATGAAAGATACCTAAGCTTTCACAGAATTCTGTCATGGCCCCAGATTTGAACTCTGTTCTGTTGTCACTTCTGATTTTGACTATGGAGCAGTTGTATTCATTCTGGACTTGCCTAACAAAATTAGAAAAGATATCGAAGGTATCTGACTTGTGTTTCAGAAAGAACACCCACGCAAAGCGCGAGTAATCATCAACAATTACCAACGTATAATCCTTAACTCCTAAACTTCTAATTTGCAGTGGACTAAACAAGTCCATGTGCAATAGATGGAGACATCTGTTAGAGTCTTTGCCAATAATGCTTTTAAAGGTAGCCCTTGTTTGCTTGCCTTTTACGCATGCATGACAAGGTCTATCTTTGACGCATTTGACATTTGGGGCATCACGTACTAAGTTCATTAAAAATAATTTATTAATAGTTTTGAAATTAATATGTGCTAGTCTCTTGTGTCATTGGTCACCAAGAGACACATTATCTTTTGCTAAAAGACACACTGGTCTAGAGGAATCTATACAAATAAAGTTTAAACAAAAAATATTCCTGCTTCGAGTGCCGGATAAAATCATTTCCATATTGTCAACGGATTTTATCAGACACTTATCAGCATGGAATTCAATTATGTATCCTTTATCGCAGAGTTGGCTTATGCTTATGAGATTATGTTCCAATACTTCGACATAAGCCACATCTGAGAAGGATACATTGTCGTTAGTAATCATACCATAGCATCTAGTAATTCCACGGTCTGAACCTCCAAAGATGACCTTTGGTCCGTTCACGACTGGTGTAAAGTTCTGAATGAGGCTTCTAGCCCCGGTCATGTGCCGAGAGCATCCGCTGTCCAAATACCAGATAGGCGTTTTGTTGGCCTTTGGACATACCTGCAATCATAATCAGTTTGCCTTAGGAACCCAAACACGTTTGGGTCCTTAGTCTCGGGTTAGAGTACTCCCCTGCAAGTGTTAGCACTATGAGTGGTCTTTCTCATGTTGCTAACATGAGGGGTTGCAGTGTTTCTGGAATTGAACCAGCAATCTATGGCGAAGTGACCAACCTTGCCACAGCACCAACAGTCAAATCTGTTGTACCTTTGCCTCAAGATCTCCTGCTTGACCTTTTGGAATTGTGGTCTAGCAGGGGCAGCATTCTTGGAGGAATATGCCTCATAATGATGCCAATCACATGGCTTCTTCTCCTTTATGGGCCTCTCTACAACAGGCTTTGTCTTTGGTGCCTTCTTGAAGTTATGCCCATGATTGAAAGGTGCATTGCTTTGAAGTGGAAGTGGTTGACGGGACAGGCCGGGCGGCCTGGGGCGGACAGCTTTGGCGGACTAGGCGGACTGGGTGGACTGTAATGTGCGGCCTGGTGGAAGGTCTAGTGGAAAGCTGGCTGTCTTTTGAGCGGCTTGTTGCATGGAGTCCGCGGACTATGCGGCCTGGTTTCTGCGGATAGGGTGTGCTGATTGGCTTTGCCAAGGAGCATCCTGAGCGGATGGAGGCTTGCGGACTGGTGCATTGCTCTGTGGCCGCGGGTGCAAGCTTGTGCTGATAGGCGGTTTGGCTCATGTTCGCCGGAAGCTTGCGGACTGATGTGTCCGCGGTTTGGGCTGTTGCGGACTGAGCTTAGAGCTTGTCTAAGGCCTCGTCGAGCTCTGCTGGCACAGCAGGTGCTTTGCTGTGGAGGTCGATTGGCGGACTGGTTTTGGAGTTCGGGAAGTGGCTTCTGCGTTGGACAGGAGTGCGAGGAGCTCGCGGACTGATGGCGGTCTG
The DNA here is from genome assembly GCA_039583875.1 of Platanthera guangdongensis. Taxonomy (NCBI): domain Eukaryota; kingdom Viridiplantae; phylum Streptophyta; class Magnoliopsida; order Asparagales; family Orchidaceae; genus Platanthera; species Platanthera guangdongensis. The sequence continues at coordinate 115,702,363 of CM077154.1, forward strand.
TGCTAGGGTGTTTGGCGGACGGGAGTTTGTGTCCGCCATGCTCGCATTGGACTTTGATGGTTTTGGACTTGGTCACACTTTGTGCCAAGACCATGGTGTCCGCGGTATCCGCCAAGTCCGCTGAGACCGGGCGGACTGTTGTTATCTGCCTTTGGTCATGGACTTGTGGCAGATTGAGGTGTGAGTCTTGCGGACTGCCTCGGGTTGGTGCAGACTGCCATTGAAGAGGGTTGCTGTCCTGCAGTGGTCGGAGCTTTGCGGGCTGATGCCTTGTCCGCATAGCTTGGGCAGACTGGAGAGGGTTCGTCAATGGTTGCTTTGCTCCTGGCAGTTTTCCTTGGTATCCAGCTAAGTCCTTGCGGACTCGGCGGACGGAGTTTTTGCTATCGCGCGGGCTGGGGCGGTGTCGCTATCTTTTGGGCGGTGACCACACTCCTCACCTTGCCTATAAATAGGACCCCCCTGGCACATCTAAAGTAACCTAAGTAACTTGAGTGAACAGTAAGTTGGGTTGAGCGAAGGGCTGCGGTCTCAGTTTGTCTGTCCGCGCGGATTGATTCAGGCTGACGGTTTGGTGTGTGCAGGTCGCGCGGGTAGCTTCAAGGAGCCAGGAGTTTGGCTGTGACTTCGGTCAAGTACTTGGAAGTGTGCGATCTCTGCGGACTCAGCAGGAGGTCGCTCTGCGTCTTGTCAGTTCTGTTTCATCTTTGCCAGCTTCAATAACCTGTCCGCCGGCTTCAGGCGGGTAGGGGTGTTCCTCAGTTCAGGTTTAGCAGGAGGCGAATAACGGTGTGTCTGCGCGGACTCGCGGCTTCGGCGGACTCCGTGGCGATTCGGCGGATTGTAGCTTAGCTTGGGCGATCTCAGCGGACTCAGCGACCTCGGCGACCTTGCGGTCTCGGAGGACTCCGTTGCTGTCCGCCCGGCTTGTTTTTTGGTGCTTTCTATTTACAGCTGTTATACTAGCGAAATCATGTCTCGCTATGTATGCCTCGTGGTGTAAATGAGTGAATGAATAAAAGACCTGCTTGCCCTTCCATTGTTTGTTGGGTTTAACCTTTGTTCCTTGGGTTCCGCTGGTTCAACGTGAGAACTGGGTAGTTCCGAAGATATTAATTTGGCGTTTGGGCTATCTTGCTGACCACGTTGAGAAAATTTAACATGGTATCAGAGGGAGGTTTTTGAGGTTCAGTTGCGTGAGCGGAAGTCAGCCAGTGTTGTTACTCAGTGATTGAGTGGTGATCAACCTGTGTTGTTTCTCGGAGCTGTTGAAAGGTTGCCAACAGGTGTTGCAATGGAAGGGAGTTTTGCAAGAGGTCTGGGCATTGAACTCTTAACGCCGACTAACTTCAAGAAGTGGAAGTCGTGTATGAAGAGTTATCTTCTTGGCGAGGATCTGTGGGAAGTCGTCGGTGGTGACGACAGACAGGAAGTCACTGCTGCTTTCGGTACTGCTGAGCAGGTTAGGCTCTGGAGAAGAACCAATGCTAAGGCGGAGTTCATTCTGAAGAGAGCCGTGTCTCCGAAACTATTTGATCACATCGTTGGGTGTGAGTCGGCTGCTGATATTTGGACAACCATTAATGAGTTGTTCAATAGGAAGAATGTGGCGCGGCTTCAGTTCCTGGAGAATGAGTTGGCCAGGGCAACTCAGGGAGACCTTTCCATCTCCAAGTACTTCTTAAAGATGAAGAGCTTGTGTGCTAAGCTGTCGGCACTGGATCCTGATGAGCCCATCTCTGAGGCAAAGATGAAAAGGCACATTATCCGCGGCTTGCGGAAGGAGTATGTGGCCTTTGTCACATCTGTTCAAGGGTGGGCTACTCAGCCGTCGTTGCTGGAGCTGGAGAATCTGCTTGCCTCGTAGGAGAGCTTAGCAAGGCAGATGGCTGGAGTGAACCTGAATCAGGAAGGCAGCGAAGCTCTCTTCTCAGGCAAGAAGAAAGGATGGGAAGGGAAGAAGAAGAAGAAGAAGGTGCAGGCCGTTGTTGAGAAGGAGACTTCAACTTCATATCCGCCGGAGAGGAGCAATGCTCCTAAGGACTTTAAGAAGAATCTGAAGTGCTACCGGTGTCATCAGCGAGGGCACTTCAAGCGGGACTACAAGGTCAAACTGCAGCCTGGGCATGCTGCAGGAAAGGAGGAAGCTTGCTCGAGAAGTGAAGAAGCAGGATGGGGCGGAGCTTTTATGATGGGCACTTGTGTCCGGGCCTTGTCTGCTGAGGACTTCAACAGCGAGTGGATTGTGGACTCCGGGTGTGGTCATCACCTCACCGGAGACAAATCGAAGTTCACCTCCATGCAGGCTTACTCAGGTAATGAAGCTATTATCACTGCTGATAATACTGTTTATGCAGTAGACAAAGAGGGGGTCGTGTCTTTGGGTAGTGATCAGGGGCCACTCACGTTGAGGAGTGTGTATCACGTGCCGGGCATGAAGAAGAACCTCTTCTCGGTGAACAATGCGGTGGACGCTGGGTATCACGTTCTGTTTTGGCCAACAGACGTGAGGTTCCTTCGCAACGTATCAGCGGTGAAGGCTGATGTTGCTCATGTTGGGAGGAGGGTGAAGAACTTGTTTGTTCTTTCCACCAATGCTTATGTTGATAAGATGAGGGCCAATTATAGCGCTGCTATTTGGCATGAGAGGCTGGGGCATGTTGGCATGGACAAGCTGATGGCGATGACAAGTAGAAGTTTGGTGAGGGGGTTGCCGAAGTTGTCTTCCTTTGGTGATGGGCATGTTTGTGCGGGCTGTCAATACGGTAAGGCACATCGCCTTCCATTTGATAAATCACAAACAAGGAGCAAGAAGCCACTGGAGTGTATTCATGGCGACCTGATGGGACCGACGGTTACTGCCAGCCTTGGTGGAAGCAGATACATGCTTGTCTTGGTTGATGACTACTCAAGGTATACTTGGGTATACTTCTTAAAGGAGAAGTCGGAAGCCTTCCGTTTGTTTGTGGAGTTAAGGAGTTGGTAGAAGGCCGGCTTGGCTTGCGGATTAAGAAGTTAGAACTGATAACGGGGGTGAGTTTGTCTCCTCCGAGTTTTCTAACTTCTGCAGGAAGCACGAGATCCAACGGTAGCTTACTTGTGCCCACACTCCACAACAAAATAGGGTAGTGGAGCGGAAGATCCGTCATCTGACAGAGACCTGCAAATGCTGGCTTCATGCGAAAGATATCCCAAGGTCCTTTTGGGCGGAGGGAATGTCTTGTGCTGCATATGTTATCAACCGGATGCCACTCAGCCCAATCAACATGAAGACTCCTATTGAGCTGTTGCTGAAGGAGAAGCCGAGTGTTGGACACCTTAGGGTGTTCGGTTCAACTTGCTACGTGCATGTCCCGGATGCTTCACGGACAAAGCTGGATGCGAAGACAAGGAAACTTGTCTTTGTTGGCTATGATGAGCGGAAGAAGCGATGGAAATGCATGGACCCTGTGACGAAGAAGTTCGTGGTATTAAGAGACGTTGTCTTTGACGAGCTGACGTCATATGGAGGTGGCTCGGTGGAGCTAACTGGAAGTAGCAAGGTTGATGAAGCACCGGTGGAGGCTGCTGAAGGCTTGGAAGAGGAGCTTACTGTTTCACCAGCAGCTCTTGTTTCTTCGAACTCCGAGGCTGAGCCTTCTGGCTCAGGAAGTATGGGGAGCACTGTTCAATGCTTGCCCCAGGTAGGAGTGGAGCCCGAAGAAGCAACGGAAGACATGAGCAAGGAGCCATGTCTTCGGAGATCGAAGAGGGTGGTTAAGCCACCGGCTCGGTACTATGATGGGAATGCAGTGAGCTTTGTCTCCTGCTTCTTTGCAGGTCCTCTGGATGAGCGAGAGCCTGCAAACTTCAACGAGGCCACTGGAGTGAAGGAGTGGGAAGGTGACATGAAGGAAGAGATTGATGCTCTGAAGAAGAATGAAACATGGGACCTTGTGCCCAAGGTTGATGGCATTACTCCGGTTACTTGCAAGTGGGTGTATAAGTTGAAGAAGAAGGTTGATGGGAGCATTGATCGGTTCAAGGCTCGCCTGGTCGCTAGAGGATTCTCACAGCAGTATGGAGAAGACTATGAGGAGACATTCAGTCCAGTTGCGAAGATGACTTCTGTAAGAGTGGTGATCGCCTTGGCTGCTAGCAAGGGATGGAGGTTGTGGCAACTCGATGTAAAGAATGCTTTTCTTTACGGAGAGATTGACAAGGACATCTTCATGGATCAGTCGCTTGGTTTTGTCTCTGAAAAGCATCCGGACTATGTCTGTAAACTCAGGAAGGCTCTCTATGGGTTGAAGCAGGCTCCTAGAGCGTGGTATGGGAAGATTGCAGAGTACTTGCAATTCTGTGGATACCTTGCTTCCAACTCGGATTCAAGCTTGTTCGTCAAGAAGAAGGGAGAGCTACGTGTCTTGGTCCTGCTGTATGTGGATGACATGATCATCACAGGGAACTCGGAGGGGGAAGTAGCAAGGCTCAGGGCTGAGCTTGCTATACGCTTCGAGATGAAAGACTTGGGAGAGTTGCATCACTTTCTCGGTCTGGAAGTGGAGAGGAAGGAGTGCGGGGTTCTCATTAGCCAGAAAGGGTATGCTGATCGCATTGTGAAGCGGTTTGGCATGGGCGAAGGGAAGAAGTGCTCTACTCCACTGGAATCTGGGTTGAAGCTTCGACGAGATGAGGGAAGGGTTCTTCATGATCCCTTGGTGTTCAGGGCTCTTGTTGGGAGCTTGATTTACCTGACGATTACAAGGCCAGATATTGCTTATGCTGTTGGCCGAGTAAGTCGGTATATGGCTGAACCAAGGCAATCTCATCTAGTGGCGGCAAAGGGAATTCTGAAGTATGTCAAGGCTTCTTCTGACATGGGACTCCTCTATAGAAGGGATGCAGAGTTTGCGTTGCTCGGGTACACAGATGCTGACTATGGCGGTGATTCGGATGATCGAAGGTCTACTTCAGGTTATGTGTTCACTTGCGATTCTGCTAGCATCTCGTGGTGTAGCAAGAAGCAGGACTCGGTGTCGGTTTCAACCACGGAGGCAGAGTATAAGGCTTCGGCCTTCGCTGCTCGGGAAGCCGTTTGGTTGAGAAGGCTTATAGAGGATGTTCATGAAGAAGTGCAAGGGCCTACTTTACTCCGGGGTGACAATGAGAGTGCTCTCAAACAGGTTAACAATCCAGTGTGTCACGCCAGGACCAAGCACATAGAGATTGATCACCACTTCATCAGGGAGAAGGTGTTGGAGGGGTCTCTACTGGTTGGGCATGTTCGGAGTGAAGATAATCTTGTTGACATCTTCACGAAGCCACTGTCGAAGGGGCCCTTTGAATGCTTTCGCAGCTTGCTGGGCTTGGTCACCACTTCCCACTTCAAGGGGGAGTGTTGAATTTTGTGAAGTGGAAGTGGTTGACGGGACAGGCCGGGCGGCCTGGGGCGGACAGCTTTGGCGAACTAGGCGGACTGGGCGGACTGTGATGTGCGGCCTGGTGGAAGGTCTAGTGGAAAACCGGCTGTCTTTTGAGCGGCTTGTTGCATGGAGTCCGCGGACTATGCGGCCTGGGTTCTGCGGATAGGGTGTGCTGATTGGCTTTGCCAAGGAGCGGCCTGAGCGGATGGAGGCTTGCGGACTGGTGCATTGCTTAGTGGTCGCGGGTGCAAGCTTGTGCTGATAGTCGGTTTGGCTCATGTTCGCGGGAAGCTTGCGGACTGATGTGTCCGCGGTTTGGGCTGTTGCGGACTGAGCTTAGAGCTTGGCTGAGGCCTTGTCGAGCTCTGGTGGTACAGCAAGTGCTTTGCTGTGGAGGTCGATTGGCGGACTGGTTTTGGAGTCCGGAAAGTGGCTGCTGTGTTGGACAGGAGTGCGAGGAGCTCGCGGACTGATGGCGGTCTGTGCTAGGGTGTTTGGCGGACGGGAGTTTGTGTCCGCCATGCTCGCATTGGCCTTTGATGGTTTTGGACTTGGTCACACTTTGTGCCAAGACCATGGTGTCCGCGGTATCCGCCAAGTCCGCTGAGACCGTGCGGACTGTTGCTATCTGCCTTTGGTCATGGACTTGTGGCAGATTGAGGTGTGAGTCTTGCGGACTGCCTCGGGTTGGTGCGGACTGCCATTGAAGGGGGTTGCTGTCCTGTAGTGGTCGGAGCTTTGCGGGCTGATGCCTTGTCTGCATAGCTTGGGCGGACTGGAGAGGGTTCGTCAATGGTTTCTTTGCTCCTGGCGGTTTTCCTTGGTATCCAGCTAAGTCCTTGCAGACTCGGCGGACGGAGTTTTTGCTATCGCGCGGGTTGGGGTGGTGTCGCTATCTCTTGGGTGGTGACCACACTCCTCACCTTGCCTATAAATAGGACCCACCTGGCACATCTACAATAACCTAAGTAACTTGAGTGAATAGTAAGTTGGGTTGACCGAAGGGCTGCGGTCTCAGTTTGTCTGTCCGCGCGGATTGATTCAGGCTGACGGTTTGCTGTGTGCAGGTCGCGCGAGTAGCTTCAAGGAGCTAGGAGTTTGGCTGTGACTTCGGTCAACTACTTGGAAGTGTGCGGTCTCTGCGGACTCAGCAGGAGGTCGCTCTGCGGCTTGTCAGTTCTCTTTCATCTTTGCCAGCTTCAATAACCTGTCTGCCGGCTTCAGGCGGGTAGGGGTGTTCCTCAGTTCAGGTTCAGCAGGAGGCGAATAACGGTGTGTCCGCGCGGCCTCGCGGCTTCGGCAGACTCCGTGGCTATTCGGCGGATTGCAACTTAGCTTGGGCGATCTCAGCGGACTCGGCGACCTCGTGGTCTCGGCGGACTCCGTTGCTGTCCGCCCGGCTTGTTTTTTTGGTGCTTTCTGTTTACAGCTGTTATACTAGCGAAATCATGTCTCGCTATGTATGCCTCGTGGTGTAAAGAAGTGAATGATTAAAAGACCTGCTTTCTCTTCCATTGTTTGTTGGGTTTAACCTTTGTTCCTTGGGTTCCGCTGGTTCAACGTGAGAACTGGGTAGTTCCGAAGATATTAATTTGGCATTTGGGCTATCTTGCTGACCACGTTGAGAAAATTTAACATCATGATGATGCCAATCACATGGCTTCTTCTCCTTTATGGGCCTCTCTACAACAAACTTTGTCTTTGGTGCCTTCTTGAAGTTATGCCCATGATTGAAAGGTCCATAGCTCTTAAGAACAACTTCTTCATAAGGAGCCTTAAAGACACTTTCGCCAAAGTCTCTGGGTCGAGTCCATCCTTGATGGTGGGACTTTGGCTCCACATAGGTAGGCCTAGCAAAGTGCCCGTAGGATGAGTCAAAATAAAACTCATTTGACGGAAAGATGACTTTCTTGAATGTGGTTTGATCTTGAGGGGCTTTCCCCTTCTCTTTGGCTAAGGCCTTTTTGGTGGCCTTATTCTTCCATTGATTCTTGTTTCTCCTAGAGGATTTACTAAGAGATTCTTCATGGCCTAGTCCAGCACCCTTGGCCTTTGTTGAGAATTTAGCAACGAATGGAAGAACTGTTTTGGGCTTCGAGAAACTCTCAACAAGTTACTTTTCAGCCGCAAGTTGGGCTTCCAACTCTTTGATGATCTTCTCCTTAAGGTCAAGGTGCTCAAGAGCCTTGTTATATTCTTCAATAACATTATTGAAGTTTTCTTCGAGGGAGTCAGTCTTTGCGACTTTCTCTCTCAAGATGCTCTCTTCGGCTTTTAGAGATTTGATCTCTTTAGCCTGAGTCTTCACGACTCGACGACATTTGTCGTAAGGAATGATTAACTCCTTGTACTGGGCCATTAGCTCTTACTCATCGTCAGAGGAGCTATCCTCGCAATCATGCTCAGAGACTTCAGAATCTGAAAGAGGGGTATGAGATTTTACCTTCCCAGTCAACTGGGGCTCTTGATCATCATCGGTTTGAGCCATTAGACAAAAATAAGCTTCTTCTTCTTCACTTGACTCAGATGAGTCGGAGTCACCAAGAGTCTTGCTCTTTTTGGATATGAGCCTCTTCTCTTTCCTCTTCTTGTTGTGTGAGGATTTCTTTTCTTCTCTTCTACCACCCTCCTTCTTCTTATGAGGGCAGTCGGTGATGATGTGACCTGGCTTATTACAACAATAGCATATGATGTCAGTCGAAACATATTTGTTCTGTTTAGAATTATACCTGTCATTCCTGCTTGAGCATTTTCTTTGCCGATCACCATCATGTCGTGAGAAATAGGAGGCATCCTTGCCTTTCCATTGCTTTTTCTAATTCAAGAACTTCTTGAACTGTCTTGAGAGCAGTGAGAACTCTCTGTCTGATAGCTCAGAGCCTGAGGTACGAGGCTCAGAAGTTTCTTCTTCTTCACTAATCTCTGGAGCTGGAGCTGGGGAGGCAGCCTTTGTCTTTCTGGAGGTATCTGCTTTTAGAGCAACATACTTTTCTTTGAGAGCAGACCTATTCTTCTCTTCTTCAGCTTTCCTAGTGTTGAGTTGAAGCTCATATGACATAAGCTTCCCGAAGAGATTTTGTGGGTCTGTCTCAGCCAGCTTCCCAAACTCCCTGATGGCACAGACCTTGTTGTCTCATTCTTTTGTCAGGGATCTCAGGAACTTGTCATTCAGTTCTCCATTAGTGAATACTCTGCCATAGACTCTTAGGCCATTCACTATCTTGAAAAAGTTCTCAAATGTATCAGCAATGGTCTCTTTGCTTCCTTGTCAGAAGGCTTCATACTTCTGATTGAGGAGGGATCTCCGATCATCCATCACTTCTTCTGTTCCTTCCATTAAGGTAACCAAGGACTGCCACATCTCCTTTGCAGATTGGCATTGGATTAAGTTCTGCAGCATTGAGTCATCAACTGCACTTACTATAATGTTTTTGGCTTTCTTGTCTAGTGAGACAAGTGCAATCTCGTCCTTGTCTAGATCCATCAGCTTCTTTGGAACCTTCTTGGTAGGATCTATAGTGGAGACAGTCATAGGGATATAAGGACCTTCTTCAACTATCATGAAGATCCTTGGATCCACAGCTTCCATAAAGAATTTGATCCTTTCTTTCCATACGGGAAAGTTGTTCTTGTTGCACAGGGGAAGCTTGGCGAAATCCTTTGCCTTGTCCATGATAGATAGATCTCAAATGACAACTATTTGCAGGAACTGATCAAGGTGTTAACCTTTTAACGATCAACCTCACTTTGATACAAATTGAAAGATAATAGTTGTCAACCTAAATCACCTAGAGGGGGGGTGAATAGGTGAGTTGTGCGTCTTTTGCGGAATAAAAAATCTTAGAACACAGCACAGATCTATCTACTAAAATATCACAGACGAGACAAGATTTATAGTGGTTCCCCGATCTTGGGTACATCCACTTTCCCTCACCGATCTAGAAATGAACTAGACTCGGCTACTCCACTATCTCGGATTGAAAATCAATCCTACCCTCGGAACAAAGTTCCTACAATCTCAATCCAATCAACTGGATCTACAACTCGGAAGAAACACCTTCCTATAAACGCAGAGTGGAAAACTCCTACACTCGGAGAAAAATTCTCCTACAGAATTGAAATACAAGTATTGAAAAATACAAACAATAATATTGTCTGGTTTAGATCTGAAAATGAAACAGGGACTGGAATCTTCTTCTTGGCGTGCTTCATTATCAGAAAAGTTGAAGAAAGATTCTCGGCAATAGTAGATCTGAACTCCTTGCTTCCACGATCGGACAGATGATGAGTATGTGAAAATCGATCTCGATCTGGAGAGCTTTTTTAGTCTGAAAGTGCGAGTTAGATCTGATATACTCTAAAGGGGGTGAATAGAGTATGGTGCTTGCTAAAAACTTTTACAGCAGTTGTTGTATTCTAAATGTGAACAGGGAAGCAAACAATAAAAAGTAAATCTAATCACAGAATGATCACAGAACAATCTAGTCACAAAGCAACCTAGTCATAAACCACAGCCAGAAACAAAAAGAAAAACAACAACCAGAAGACACAAGGAGCTATAGTGGTTCCCCAATCAACCTGGGTACATTCACTCTTCTACCACCCTAGGTAGGAATCCACTGCAGGATGAGTTGATCAGGTGTCCTGGGCACAAATCAGCTTTTGATAAGGTGCTCAAAAACCAAACCAGATTTTTTGATCAGGTGTCTTGCCACCAATGAGCTTTTGATAAGGTGCTCAAAAACCAAACACAAACTTTTGAAGGGAGTTTGAAAAACCCTTTACAGTAGAGAGAGAGAGGGATGAGAGAGGATCTTCTCTGTCAACAGTCAGAGAGAAGATAGTGGATGTTGTCAAAGCTCCCCCTGAGATCTTGAGTTGATCAGGAAATGAAGCTTTGTAGTAGGGTGATAGGCCTTCAGAAAATTGATCTCCAGCAAATGATGATTTCAGCAACAACTAAAATGTGAGGTGTCTGGAGTCTTAAATGATGATGGCCTTGAACACTTGAATCAAAAGAGATCTGAAGATTTCAGTTTGTTGATCTCCTTTGGTGATGTGTTATTGTATGAATTCTTGTGACAGAGAATGTCTGCAACTCTCTTTCTTTCTCTTGTGTAAAATGTTGGTGTTGTGAGAGTTGTTGTTGCAGAGAAATATTTTTCTAACTTCTTGTTCTTCTGTATTTCTTCTTCTGTAGCAGGAATGAATAATCTTCTCTTTTATTTCTTTTTGTCTGAATAGAAATTATCCACTATCAATATAGTCCTTGGCCTGTCATAAATGACTTCCTTAATTGCAATTGTCTTCTGGAGGAAAGTCCAATAAAGCATTCCTTGAAAATCCCTTGAAACTTGCTCCAGAATAAATGAAAACGGCTACACGATCTCTGAATTAAATGCTGAGAACAATTCCTTAACTGTCTGAATTTGAATCTTGAAAATCGTTGAACTCTTCAGAAAAACGTCGAACTGAGCTCCACTATCGTCGAACTGAGCTCAGAGATTTGGACTTAGATAGAAACAGAGATCGCCGATCTGAGCTCAACTATCGTCGAACTGAGCTCAGAGATAGTGGAACAAACTGGAGTCAAGATCGTCGAACTGAGCTCGAAGATCGTCGAATGGAGTTGGACGATATGTTGAAGTTGAGCTCAGTGATCGTCGAATGGAGTTCGACGATCCGTCGAAGTGAGCTCAACGATCATCGATTGGAGTTCGACGATTCGTCGTACTGAGCTCGACGAAATGACTTAGTCTCCAAACTGAAAAACCTGGTCTTGAGGGCAGCTTCCAAACCTAACTGCTAACCCTTAGACTCAAATCTACTTGACCTTTAGATCTATACAATGAGGTCAAAACATGTTTCCTAAGAGACATAGTGATCCTGACCCAAATCAGTAATATGGTGTTCCAACAATCTCCCCTTATTTGGGTTAGGATTACTATTTACAGATATTGGAAAAATTATAAACATACAGAACAACAATATAATAACAAAACATTGCAGAAACACAGATATTATCTCAGACAGATCATAAAACAGCATATATTGTCACCTTACAAAATTACTCTTTATCTTTGCTCTTTATAAGTTTTATTTCCCTGTTTGGATTAAGAGTGTCCTTCTTAGATCTTCTGTCATCAGCTGCACCTAGAGATGTTTGTTGTTTTTGCCTTGGTACTACAGCTTCAGGGTGCAGCTTCATGTAGCTTTCAGAATCAAAGAACTTGCTGGAGGAGTATCTTTCCAGTTCCTTTTTCCTTTGTTCTGACAAAGTAGTAATGCTGGAGGTGTCTTTGCCTTGCTCTCTGGCTTTCTTAATCTGATCCAAAGCTGCTAATTCCTTCATCCTAGCTGTCCAGGAAGTTGGATTGTTCTCTGGATCCTCAAAGGGAACTGGAGGCTCATATCTGTTGGAGGGATTATCTGGAGGAGTTCTGGAGGAGACTAATCCTTTCAACTTATAAGGAAAGGGACCTGAGGTTGTATCAAATGGACCTTATCCTTCCCTTGAATATGGGTGTTGCCTGGAGTAACCTTTGGAATAAACTTGAAGTTCTCTTTGGTTGCCTCTGTAGTTTCCTCTCCTTGATTGATAGCCTCTAGATTGGCTTCCCCTATGTTGAGATCTACCTTGAGGTTGATAAGGGGTTTGGCTTCTGGCAGAGAGTTGAACAGCTGAACTACCACTTGCACCTGCACCAGGTGGAGGAGGAGGATGAGGAGGGTGATGAAACTGAGAGGAACCTTTCTCATACTTTCTCTTTTTCTTCATAGCCTTTAGTTGATTCTTGGCGTATTGCATCTACTGTTCTGTAATGGGGCAGTCATGCAATATGTAGTATGGAATATCATTAGTATCTTTGACTTTAGCTGGAGGAACCATTTTCATTGTCTTTCTTCTGGCCTTTCTTTTCCTTGCTATAGTACCAGAAGAATCATCTGAATCAGTTCTGAACTGATCACTTTCTGAGCTTTGTTCATCATATAAAGCATCAATCCTTTTAAGGTAGTCTTTATGTTGTTGTGATTGAGCAGGAGAAACAGTAGTGACAACAACAGTAGTAACAACAGGAGGAGGAGTAGAAGCAGTACTGGCAGAAGAGGTCATGGCAGCAGTAGATACAGCAGTAACTATGGCAGCAGATTCAGATATAACACTTTCAGATACAACAGTTTCAGCATCAGCAATAACATCAGCAATAACAGTAGGCTCAAGGTCAAATGCCTCTATCTGCATATCCTCAGAAACTAAAAGCCATATCAGAACTGACAGAAACAACAACATTTGCAGCAGTAGGAGCAGCATCAGTACTTTCAATAGAGACTGAAGGAGCAGCAGCAACAGAAACAGCAGGGGAAGCAGCAGAGAGGGACTTTATAAAAGAATTAAAGAGACTGGTGTCACAGCTGGAAAAGGGCACAATGGCCTTGGATAGATCTTCTGATGGCTGGACAGCAGTATGCTATGGAAGATAGCTGAAATATGTATAATCAAAATCTGATAAAAGTGACCTGAGGTCCACTGAGAAAATTGCAACTTGAGATGGTGAGGCTTGAGCTTGAATTGAAGATACAGCAGCAGTAGCAGCAGCAGGCAATCCATCCACTTCATGAGGCATCTCCCCATGCCTAGATTCAGTCAAGACTGGATCAAGGCACCCAGATGAAGGTATTGCCTGAGGAGGAAAGAGGGAGGAGAGCATGGCAGACAGGTCCGCAACTGACTTTAAAAGTGGAGCCAAGGAGGTCTCCAACAAGAGGGATAGCCTGGGAGCTATTAGCTCATAAAGTTTGTCTGCTAAGGCTGGAATATCTACATGCTCAATAGGGATTTGAGCAAAGGTAGGGACTGAAGGTGGAGTAGCTGGAGATGTTGGTGGAGAGCTGGTGTATGGGGGAAAGGAAGGTTGAGATGTGGGGATTGTTGAAATGGAAGATAGTGCAATGGAAATAAAAGGTGTGAAGGAGGGTTGAGCAATGATATCTTGCAGTAGCTGTTGGTAAGATGTGGATGAAGAGGGTAGATCAGGAGGGGATGAATGGGAATCATCCATAAAGGAATCATCCAGAAGTGTGAAAGATGGAAGTTGAGATGATGAATCAATTTCCTGATGTGGGTAGTGATGTAATGGATGGAAGAGTTCTTCTGTTAGTGGAAAAGTTGGAGAATGGATAGAAGTTGGAGATGGGGTTGAAATTATGATGGTGGAGGAAACTGTAATGGTGGATGTGACTGGTGGAGATGAAATAAGAGGTGGAGGAGGAGAGGAAGAGGCAGGCAAGTCTTCTGCAGGGGCAGAGACTTGAGGGGAAGAGACTGCAAGAGTCCTTGTGCCTGAAGTGGTAGATGCAGAGGGCCTGCTGGGCTTCACTATCTGCCTGTCCCATTTACCAAATAGGGCACAAGAGAGCCTCTTAGAGGCATTGATGTGCATCTCATTTGAGACTAGCAGGGTAGGGCATCTGTTCTGAAGAAACAACCCGAGTATCCTTCCATAATTCACAAACTTCTTGTTGATTTTCTTCTTAATCAGGTCAAAGAAAACTTCTCCCCAGTTTAACTGTTTCTTATCTACAAGAGCACACATCAAACACAGCTGATACCTGGAGATGGTATCATGGGCTGAGTGCTCGGCCAATAAGACCTTTCCTACAACATCAGCCAAGAATCTGTACTCAACAGCCAAATTCTTTTTCAGCAGCTTGCTAGGGTTTGCATCAGAATGACCCATTCTATCAAGCATAGTAGAAAATTCTTCTCCAGACATCTCAGCAGAATCTCTTCCAGAATTTAATCCAAAAATCTCTGTCAGAATAGTAGGTGTCAGAGGTACCTGGGTGCCAGAAATTGAGCCAACAACTGTATTTTGATCCTGGTTGTGGTCAGTATATACCCACTCCTTGATTTCATGAGCAGCCAATTTGATTCTGGTGGACATTATAGTAACTAGCTTTTGCTCCTTGAATAGTTCTAGAATTTCTTGGAAAATCTGATCACTGTTATTAAAAGAGTCCATATCTATATCAAATCCTGCATCAAATTTCATGGCGGCTAGGACTGCAACTGAGACGGCCATTGTTTCCTGCAAAAATCAACAAACAAACGACCAAGTGTAGAGAAGTTTGGAGGGAAAGAGAATTTTTGCAGAAAGTATGAAAGCGCAAGGGAGAACGACGGCCGAAAAAAGAGTTTTATATTAGGGTTTGACGCAGAAAAGGAAAGATCGTTGAACTCAGTTCGACGATCGGGGCTTCTAAAGGAAACTGAAAGGTCATCAACATCGTCGATCTCCGTTCGACGATATTTGAGAGCGTCGAGCTCTGTTCGACGATAGTTCAGAAAACAAAATCGTCGAGCTTCGTTCGACAATCACTGACCTGGAGAGATAGTTAAACACTATCTGAGAAGCGCTGAACTCTGGTCGATGATTTCGGAAAGCGTCGATCTCCGTTCGACGATATGGGGGAAAATTGTCGAGCACAGTTCAGAGACCAGAAACACTCTATACACTAGAAAAATCAAGATGTTTGCCTAGACTTGGTCAATTTTTAGAGTTTTAAAATCTTAGATATTATTTTAAACTTCCTTCATCTAACATTCCTAACTGATTTAGGAAGAAGGTGTGTTTCTTTTCATCCAAGGGTTTGGTGAAAATGTCTCCCCTTTGCAAATCAGTTGGGATATATTGAAGTTCAATTTTACCTTTCTCAACATTATCCCTTAGAAAGTGATGTCTAATTTATATGTGTTTTGTCCTACCATGGAGGACTGGATTTTGAGCTATAGAAATAGCACTGGTATTATCACAAAAGATTTTAGACTTCTCTAAGTTGTAGCCATAGTCTAGGAGTTGGTTTTGAATCCACAAGATTTGTGAACAACAACTACCTGCAGCCATATATTCAGCTTCAGCAGTTGAAGTTGACACAGATGTTTGTTTCTTGCAAAACCAAGAGACAAGTCTGTCACCAAGAAACTGACAAGTTCCACTAGTGCTTTTCCTGTCAATTATGCATCCAGCATAATCAGCATCAGAAAATCCAGTTAAGTCAAATGCTGAGTCTTTTGGATACCAGAGACCTAGATTTGGACAATTTTTAACATACCTGAAAATTCTTTTTACTAATGTTAGGTGTGACTCTCTAGGGCTCACTTGGAATCTAGCACATATGCATGTAGCAAACATTATGTCAGGTCTACTAGCTGTAAGGTACAATAAAGAGCCAATCATTGCTCTATATGTTGTCTGATCAACAGGTTTCCCATGTTCATCAGCATCCAATACAGCATTAGTAGGCATAGGTGTTTTCATGCAAGATGCTTCAGACATACCAAATTTCTTAACCAATTAATTTGCATACTTGGTTTGAGAAATAAAGATGTCTTCAGCATGTTGTTTGACTTGCAATCCTAGAAAGAAGGATAGCTCACCCATGCTACTCATTTTAAATTTAGAATGCATTAGGTTGGAAAACCTTCTGCACAAATTTGAATCAGTAGAACTAAAGATAATATCATCTACATAAATCTGTACTAGTAGGGTATGAGACTTATGGGTTCTAATAAAAAAGAGTTTGGTCTACTCTACCCCTTATAAACTCATTTTTCAGGAGAAAGCATGCTAGGGTCTCATACCATGCTCTAGGAGCTTGCTTGAGACCATATAATACTTTATTCAATTTAAAAACATAATCAGGATAAGTTGAAGAGATAAAACCTGGAGGTTGTCTAACATAGACTTCTTCCTTGATGTCTCCATTTAGAAAAGCACTCTTTACATCCATCTGGTATACTTTGAAACCTTTGTGTGCTGCATATGCTAAGAAGATTCTTATAGCCTCCAACCTTGCAACTGGTGCAAAAGTCTGGTCATAATCTATGCCTTCTTCTTGAGAGTACGCTTGAGCAACTAGCCTTGCCTTGTTCCTTACAATTAATCCATGATAATCCAATTTGTTTCTGAACACCCACTTTGTTCCAACAATGGAGTGATCCTTAGGCCTTGGTACTAGTTCCCAAACTTTGTTCCTTTCAAATTGATGCAACTCTTCCTGCATTGCAATGATCCAGTGTGGATCTTGCTCTGCATCTTGAATGGATTGAGGTTAAATTTGAGATATGAAGCAAGTGTGCAACAGTTTTTGGTTGACCTGATTTCTGGTTTGCACACCAGCTGAGATGTCTCCAATTACTTGGGAAATTGGATGGTCTCTTGATGTTACTAGATCAACAGGGGGTGTTGATTGTTCACCAACCTGTGTTCTTGTTTCCTCTTGTGGTACAACAACTGGCTCTTCAAGAGGTTTCTCTTCATGATGTTGAATGTCTTCTTCATCTTCACTGCTTTCCTATTTTTGAATGATTTGTAATCTGTCCAAGTCTTCAGCAAGAGAATGTACCTGCAAAGGTTCTATGGTAGAAGTGTTCTTCTCCTTGAAAGACATGTTAGTTTCATCAAAAGATATGTGAACAGATTCTTCAATTTTAAGAGTTGATTTATTATAAACCCTATAAGCCTTACTGATCATGGAGTATCCCAGAAACACTCCTTCATCAGCTTTAGCTTGAAATTTTGCTAAATATCTCTTGTCATTATTGTGAATATAACAAATACAACCAAAAATTCTAAAATAATCTACTTTAGGTTTCTTCCCTTTGAGTAATTCATAGGGAGTCTTGCCCTTCAGTTTACGTATTAAACTTCTGTTCAGCACATAGTTGGAGGTGTTCACTGCCTCTGCCCAAAAGGATAGAGGAAGGTGAGCATCTGACAATAATGTAGTGGCAGATTCAATAAGGGTTCTATTTTTTCTTTCAGCTACCCCATTTTGTTGAGGAGTTCTAGGAGCTGAGAAAGTGTGCCTGATCCCTTCACTCTGACAGAACTCTTGCATAAGAAGAGAATCAAAATCTGTCCCATGATCACTTCTGATCAGGGCAATGTGAGTATTGAACTCAGTCTGTATGCATTTGAGAAACTCTGCCAAACACTTAAAGTTATCAGACTTCTTCCTTAGAAAGAACACCCATGTAAATCTAGAGAAGTCATCCACAACCACTAAAGTGTAAGATTTCCCTCCTAAGCTTTATACTGTAATGGGTCCAAAAAGATCCATGTGTAACAGATACAAAATCCTAGGTGAATCACTCTTATTAAGTGACTTGAAACTATTTTTAGTTTGCTTGCCTAATTGACAAGCCCTGTAGAGTCCTTCCTTATTCTAGGGGCCAGAAGGTAGTCCTCTAACAAGGTTATCCTTGGATAGCCTATCAATGGTTCTAAGGTTTAAATGTCGTAATCTCTTATGCCATAATACATTAGGTCTACAAACAGAATTAAACAGGCAAATATCTACTTCAGTTGCAAGAAAGTCTACTAAATAGATGTTACCTTTCCTTTTACCTATCAACATAGTTGTGTTGTCCTCTGACTTGATCTTGCATAGAGATTTGCTGAAAGTCACCTGGTAGCATTCATTACATAGCTGACTGATACTGATCAAATTGTGCTTCAGTCCTTCCACATAGGCTACCTTCTTGAATGTGACTGTCCTAATTTGGACTGCACCATATCCTTTTGTTTGTCCAAAGTTTGAATCACCAAATATGACTTTGGGTCCAAGCTTGGATCTGAAGTATGTGAGGTTTTCCCTATTTCCTGTCATGTGCTTTGATCACCCACTATCCAAATACCATTGTTGGTTTGATGTCGGATAGGTCTTCACCTACACATAAAGCAATTTACTTGTTTTTGACCCAGTTTACCTTGGGCCTAGGTTGATAACCTTTAAATTCAGAAATAAATGACATCCCTGGTTGACTCTTATAACCTTCAGGATGATATCTCCTTGGATGTATTATCCATTCAGTATAAGGGTTAAATCTGGATGAAGGACCCCTAGGATTGGAATTTGATTTACCCTTGAAGAAGTTTTCAAATCTCTGATCTCTGCTCGACGATCGTTGAGCTGCGTTCGACGATCTTGGGTTAGATCGTCGAGCTCCGTTCGACGATCGACTATGGAAGAGTTCAGGGTTTAGAGATCGTCGACCTGAGTTCGACGATTTTGCCTGAGATCGTCGATCTGCATTCGACGATCGTCTAGCTCCGTTCGACGATTTCTGTTGAACACTTGATTTCTTGGGTAAGTCAGAATTTTTCCTAGCTACCTCTACAACTCCCTTCCCTTTATCAGAAATAAACTTAATTGGGGTTGTTAGAACTATAGGTTGGCTGGATGAAGCACCCAAGCCCAGTGTACTATTGAATCTAGAGTTCACTGTGCTTGTGATGTCCATTAGCTTGAATTTTCTCCCATTGAGGGATTCTTTAAGCTTTTTGTCCTCTGATAGCTCACTTTTCAGTGAAGCAATCTGCTCCCTACAGCACTCCAACTCCTCAGAGAGTTTGAGGTTTTCTGATTTTAAGGTACTGTGTTCAGACAATTGATTTCTGAGAGAAATAATTTCCTTCTCAGATTTTAATAGGTCTAAACATAGTGCTTTAAATTCATACTTAAAATCCTCAGAATTGAAATCAAAAGAGTCTATTACCTGGTGCTCTTCAAGTTGAGTCTCTGAGTCTGACTCTGAATCTTCTGCATCAGAATTGTATTGTGAGGCATTGATAGCCATCATGCAGAATTCCTTCTCTTTAGCATCATCCTCATCATCACTTGAGCTGGAAGAAGTTTCTGATTCTTCTTCTGTCTCACTCCAAAATTCAGCAACAAATCCCTTCCTTGTGTGTTTGTTCTTGCTTGAGGAGGGTTTGCCATTGCTATTCTTCTTGAAGTTCTTGTCTTTTCTTCTTTCTCTCTTGTCCTTTCTGTCCTTATTTTTGTTCTCTGGACAGTCAGGCACAATGTGGCCTGTTTTCCTGCAACCAAAGCAAACAATTTCTTTATTATTTGACTTATCATACCTTGGCTTGTCATGCTCTTTGTATGATCTCTTCCTGAAGTCCTTTCTGGCCATCTTGTAAAATCTTTTGGCCAGTAGACTAAGTAGCTCATCATTGCCTGTGACCTTGTCTTCAGGCTGATCTTCAGTGGCTTTAAAAGCTATTGTCTTTTCCTTTCTTGAGGCTGGTGAGGCAGCCTTCTGCTCATCTTCTCTATTTTTGATGAGCAGCTCATAAGACTTGAGCTTGCCCAAGAGAGCTTCTGTTGTGATTTCATTGAGACTTCTAGCATCCTTGATTGGCCAGATCCTTAAGTCCCAAGTGCTTGGGAAGCACATTAGGATTTTATCATTTAGCTCAGTCAATGATATCTCCTTATCCAAAGTCTTCAGTTCATTGACTATCAGGCTGAGCCTGTTGTACATTTCAGCTACTGGCTCAGCTTCTCCTTTCTTGAAGTTCTCATATTGGGTTATGAGGTGAGATCTTCTATCTTTTCTTTCATCAGCAGATCCTGAGACTATCTCAGATAGCTTATCCCAAATTTCCTTTGCTGAGTTGCATTCAGCTACTTTTTGGAAAATGTCATCAGACATAGTCTGGGCTAAGATATTCATAGCCTTTGCATCTACTACTTTCCACTTCTTGATGTCAGCATCTGTTCCTGATGGAGGTGTGACAACACTTGTACTTGTGTTCTCTGGAGGTCTTGGACACACTGTCAAAACAGAATTAAAAATGTCCTCATCAATAGAATTCATGTATAGTCTAATCCTTGCCTTCCAAAGTGCAAACTTGGATAGATTGCACAATGGAGGTCTGGTGCTAGCATAATCTTTGTTTTGGGCCATGATTTGTGAAGAAAGAATTCTAATAACAAAATCTACAACAAGCAGATCTAACTATAGGAATCTTTTGGTTCAGGTGTTAGCCTATGCAACCACTAAGGTGTGTTATTTTTAACCAACCTGCCTCTGATACCAATTGAAAGTGTGAGTTAGATCTGATATACTCTAAAGGGGTGGTGAATAGAGTATGGTGCTTGCTAAAAACATTTACAACAGTTGTTGTATTCTAAATGTGAACAGGGAAGCAAATAATAAAAAGTAAATCTAATCACAGAATGATCACAGAACAATCTAGTCACAAAGCAACCTAGTCACAAACCACAGCCAGAAATAAAAAGAAAAACAAGCAACCAGAAGACACAAGGAGCTATAGTGGTTCCCCAATCAACCTGGATACATCCACTCTTCTACCACCCTAGGTAGGAATCCATTGCAGGACAAGTTGATCAGGTGTCCTGGGCACCAATGAGCTTTTGATAAGGTGCTCAAAAACCAGACCAGATTTTTTGATTAGGTGTCTTGCCACCAATGAGCTTTTGATAAGGTGCTCAAAAACCAAACACAAAATTTTGAAGGGAGTTTGAAAAACCCTTTACAGCAGAGAGAGAGAGGGATGAGAGAGGATCTTCTCTGTCAACAGTCAGAGAGAAGATAGTGGATGTTGTCAAAGCTCCCCTGAGATCTTGAGTTGATCAGGAAATGAAACTTTGCAGTAGGGTGATAGGCCTTCAGAAAATTGATGTCCAGCAAATGATGATTTCAGCAATAACTGAAATGTGAGGTGTCTGGAGTCTTAAATGATGATGGCCTTGAACACATGAATCAAAAGAGATCTGAAGATTTCAGTTTGTTGATCTCCTTTGGTGATGTGTTCTTGTATGAATTCTTGAGACAGAGAATGTCTGCAACTCTCTTTCTTTCTCTTGTGTAAAATGTTGGTGTTGTGAGAGTTGTTGTTGCAGAGAAATATTTTTCTAACTTCTTGTTCTTCTGTATTTCTTCTTCTGTAGCAGGAATGAATAATCTTCTCTTTTATTACTTTTTGTCTGAATAGAAATGATCCACTGTCAAGATAGTCGTTGGCCTGTCATAAATGACTTCCTTAATTGCAATTGTCTTCTAGAGGAAAGTCCAATAAAACATTCCTTAAAAATCCCTTGAAACTTGCTCCAGAATAAATGAAAATGGCTACACGATCTCTGAATTAAATGCTGAGAACAATTCCTTAACTGTCTGAATTTGAATCTTGAAAATCGTTGAACTCTTCAGAAAAACGTCGAACTGAGCTCCACTATCGTCGAACTGAGCTCAGAAATTTGGACTTAGACAGAAACAGAAATCGTCGATCTGAGCTCAACTATCGTCGAACTGAGCTCAGAGATAGCGGAACAAACTGGAGTCAAGATCGTCAAACTGAGCTCGAAGATCGTCGAATGGAGTTCGACGATTTGTTGAAGTTGAGCTCAGCGATCGTCGAATGGAGTTCTACGATCCGTCGAAGTGAGCTCAATGATCGTCGATTGGAGTTCGACGATTCGTCGTACTGAGCTCGACGAAATGACTTAGTCTCCAAACTAAAAAACCTGGTCTTGAGGGCAGCTTCCAAACCTAACTACTAACCCTTAGACTCAAATCTACTTGACCTTTAGATCTGTACAATGAGGTCAAAACAGCTTTCCTAAGAGACATAGTGATCCTGACCCAAATCAGTAATAGGGTGTTCCAACATAGTTTATTTCCTCTGAAGATCGAAACCTTTGCTGGAGAAGAACAGAGGCGGCGGAGGCTTTCGTTCCGTGAAGAGAGAGAGAGAGGAAACATCGATTCCTTTTTGGAAAGCTGCGGCTGCAAAACTTAGAATAATTTTCTTCTTGAAAGATTTGTTTTCTGATTAGGGTTTGTCGATTGGACAAGACCTTTTATAGGAGTACTAATAACGGTCATAATTTGTTTTAATGACGTACACGTGGACAATCATGTCACGGGATTTGAAAATCTGTCAAATCTAGACTTAGAAGAAATTTCAGAGAAAATGAGGTCATATACACGAGTAGGTATAAAACTACTCGAGTAGGTCAAGGACTACTCGAGTAAGCAGAGAAATATTACTCGGGTATATGATTCATGACCACTCGAGTATGTAGAAGACAACTACTCGAGTGCATATAATCAACTACTCGAGTACTTTAGAAGATCTACTCGAGTACACATAAAAGTTTGTCGGGAAGGAGTTGAGCTACTCGAGTACAAGTTATACTACTCGAGTAGGCAGAATTGAACTACTCGAGTGGTTAGAAGAACTACTCGAGACAAACACTTAGAAATATTCTGCACATGGGAAAAACAACTACTCGAGTAGTCAGATTGAACTACTCGAGAGGGAATAAATCTTCTCGAGTAAATGAATGGCCTACTCGAGTATTTCTTAACTACTCGACACAGAGGAGAGAGTTACTCGACACAGTGTCGAGAACTACTCGAGTATATAAAGTACATACTCGAGTAAATGACTTAGAAACATTCTGAAGAACCGGAAGAATATACTACTCGAGTATGAACTACTCGAGGCAGAATGAGCTACTCGAGTATAAGACTTGTACTACTCGAGTGTTTTACTTAGAAAAACTTGGAAACTAAATTTTGGGTAACTCGAGTAGGAAGAGTGATCTACTCGAGTAGTTAAGTAAGCTACTCGAGTATGTCAGTGAACTACTCGAGTGTTTTACTTAACTTCACGAGAGGAATTTTCTTACTCGAGTATGCATAAGTTTTACTCGAGTATATCTCAAGTAATCTACTCAAGTATTTAAAGAACTACTCGAGAGAAACACTTAGAAAAATTCCTGTCAGCAATTTTTTTTCTACTAGAAGGGAATCAGCACCAAGTCTTTACACAGTCCTATAGCTTGAATATGAATTGTATCCCAATAGAGAGGCTACACACGAGTCAACACTTTGGAACACACAATGAGGGATTACACTGTATGGTCCTGTATTTGGTGACCCATTGTAGACTGACATTGTTCTACACTTCCCATTAGAGTCCTGCAAACACATAACTCAAACAAAGCATCAAATACAACCTAATTCATCTTAGTTCCAGGGTGACTTCATTAAATCTGGGTTAATGTGGACATAGTTCCCAACACGTGTTTAGTCGAAAGCCCAGATCTGGCCATATCCTTCATGAAGATGGCCTGGAAGATCGCTGCGCACAAAATACAGATTCAGCACGCATCTTGAGGCGGGACGAACGACATCGGTTCATCTTCCTCCCCAAGTTGATCCTCCAAATCTCCTCCAGAAATTTCTTTCACCCTTATTCACCCTCATGAGGCCTTTGATCTTCACGAAACCATCCCCCATCTCCACATAGAAGATCGCAGAGGTTGAAGACACCACTAACCAAGAGCACAAGCCCTGGATTGGCCTCACCCTAGAGAAATCATCTTCTCACATGTCTAGACTCTTTTGAGTCGACGTATCGCCTAGATATCTACAGATCTAGCACCAAGGGAGAGGGTAGGAAGCTCACCTCGATTCCAGCGGTTCTTCCATTTTCCGTCCATGGATCTCGTAATTCTCCTTGGCAGCATCTTCTCCTTCGCGGCGTTGGCGGATTTTCCCTCCCTAGAACTTGCTCCTGCAGTTCTCTTTCTACAGAAGTTTTCTCAAAAAATCGGGCTGGAAAGAAAAGTGAAACTGCTAGGGTTTTCGAAGCCCTTTTAATTGAATAGTGACACAGGTAGGGACATGCCCGTGTCCTTACCCGTGTCGTGCTCCACCGAAGCGTTACGATGGTTACAATGCCGATTCAATATTATATATGACGGAACACTCCCTGGTCACGCCCGTGACACCGGGCATGACTCTTATCGTCGACCGGAATTCGTCGAACTCAACTAAAATCCTCGAATGGAGAAAACGCCCCGGTCACGCCAATGGTCACGCTCGTGATACCGGGCATGACTCCTATCGTCGACCGGCATTCGTCGAACTCAAATAAAATCGTCGAACGGATAAAACGCCCCGGTCACGCCCATGGTCACGCCCGTGACACCGGGCGTGACTCCTATCGTCGACAGGAATTCGTCGAACTCAACTAAAATCATCGACCGGAGAACACGCCCCGGTCACGCCCATGGTCACGCCCGTGACAGGGGGCGTGTCCCGTGTTCAACTACTCGAGTACTCGAAAACTGACTGGATAGTCACGAGCATGGTCATGCCCGTGTTGGACCGGTCACGCCCGTGTCGGACCGGTCACGCCCGTGACATGGGCATGAAACTCACTATGTCGAGAATTCACTACCCGTGTACTCCTCTGGACAACTCGAGGGCTGGTTTCTCCTACATTCCCAAGTGCATCCCACTTTCCAGCACTTCCCTAGACCCAAGTCAGCTCTCCTGACTCAAAAACACGCACAAGGGGCCTAGTGCGAATCGGGACGTTACACGACATCTCTTTTATTCCGAGACTCTCCATTAAGGAGCAAGCGGTGGCGAACTTTTTGGCAAACTATGTTGTCGAAGTCGAGGAGGGAGAGCAGCAGCCACAGGAAGTGTGGAAGATGATGGTTGATGGGGCCTTGGGAAAACATTGCCTCGGGGGAGGAGTGGTGTTGATAAGCCCCCAGGGAGTAACGATAGAGCAGGCGGTGGCTTACCACTTTCCGGTGACCAACAACCAAGCAGAGTATGAGGTCGTGATCGCCAGCCTTCTCTTGTCAAAGGAGCTTGAGATCCAGGATATGGAGGCCTTCACTGACTCAATGGTAGTAGCATCGCATATCCGAGGAGAGTTTGAAGCTCGGGAGCCTACCCTCATAAAATACCTATCCAAGGTAAGGGAGATCATCGGTGGGTTCCGGTCATTCTCAATCCAGCATGTCCCCAGGGAGGAGAGCGCGGTCGCCGATCGATTGACGAAGTTTGGACCTCGGGGAGGAGGGACCCTGACTGAACCTTTTTGGCCAGCAATTGAGGAAGGGGAGTTGATGGAGGTAGGTCGGCGATCCTCGTGGGTGGACCCGTTGGTAACCTTCCTGACCACAGGCAGGCTGACAAAGGAGGTCAAAGATGCAAAGAGCTTCAGGCGTAAGGCAGCTCATTACCTGATGATAGAAGGGGGGTTGCATCATAAGATGTTGTCAGGGCTCCTGGCAAGATGTGTAACCGAAGAAGTGATCCAAAGGATCTTGGGAGAGGTACACTCGGACGAGTTCGGCAGTCATTCTGAAGGTAGGATATTGGAGGCAAGGGTGGTCAGGCAGGGGTACTTCTGGCCCACCCTCAGGAAGGATACCGCAGAGTTTGCAAGGAGGTGTCATAAGTGCCAGCTCTGCACCCCCTCCAGCTCTTGGCAGCTCAAAGTCTCTGAAGAATCGCGACACCGCAGCCGTTTGCTATCTGGGGATGGATTTACTTGGGCCTTTTCCTCCGGCTAGTGCGCTAAGGAGGTTCCTCCTAGTCATGGTCGATTACTTCTCAAAGTGGTTGGAGGTTAAGGCCTTGGCCAAGGTCACCTCGCAAGTCATAAGGAACTTCATCTAAGGGGAGATCATATACAGACACGGGCTGTCTCAAGCGATAGTGACAGATAACAGTCCCCAGTTTGCCAATGAAGAGTTCATCAGCTTCTGCGCCCAACTGGGGATAGATCTCAGATTTGCCTCTGTCCACCACCCCTGGAGCAACGACCAGGTGGAAGCAGCAAACAAGATTATTGTGAACCTGCTCAAGAAGAAAGTGGAAAACTTAAAGGGAAATTGGGTGGAGCAGCTTCCCTCGGTCCTGTTGGCCTTGCGAATGACTCCAAACACAACCACTGGTGAGACCCCCTTCAAGCTCTCTCATGGGTGTGAGGCGGTCCTACCAATGGAGTTCGAGGTTCGGTCCCCGCGGGTCGCAGCCGCAGGCGAAGGAGACGAGACGTGGAGGTTGGAGAATGAGGAGGGGTTACGCCTCTCGCTAGACATGGTAGAAGAGCCGCGGGATGTGGCAGCCATCAGACAAGAAGAGATCAAGCGGCGGATGGCCAAGTATTTCGATAAGCATGTCAGGGTCAAGCAGTTTGCCGAAGGAGACCTGGTGCTGAGAAAGGTTGACGCGGCAGGAAGGTCAGCTCCCGTGGGTAAACTCAACCCGAACTGGGAAGGACCTTACATAGTGAAGGAAGTCCTTGGAATAGGAGGTTACTACCTCCAGGACGTGGAGGGGAGGGCCTTAATCCACACCTGGAGCGGCGATGACCTAAAACGCTTCTACCCATGAGATGGGGAAGATGTAATAATGTATTCAAAATCAAGCTTGTTATACTACATCAATTGACTTGTTTTTCTCTTGCATATTGCGAAATTTTTATGATAGGATGTAATTATGTATTTTGCAACACCCCGAGCTCGCCTCGGCCCCAGGTAGACCCACTGCGCAGGCTCTCATCTAGCTGGCAGGTCCGAAGGCTCGCCTGTGGGGGATAGGTCTGGTTTGTGGAAACTTCATCTGCACCCCGAGCTCGGCTCGGCCTCAGGTAGACCCGTTGCGCAGGCTCTCATCTAGCTGGCAGGTCTGAAGGCTCGCCTATGGGGGATAGGTCTGGTTTGTGGAAACTTCATCGACACCCCGAGCTCGGCTCGGCCCCAGGTAGACCCACTACGCAGGCTCTCATCTAGCTGGCAGGTCCGAAGGCTCGCTTGTGGGGGATAGGTCTTGTTTGTGGAAACTTCATCGACACCCCGAGCTTGGCTCGGCCCCAGGTAGACCCGCTGCGCAGGCTCTCATCTAGCTGGCAGGTCCGAAGGCTCGCCTGTGGGGGATAGGTCTTGTTTGTGGAAACTTCATCGGCACCCCGAGATCGGCTCGGCCCCAGGTAGACCTGCTGCGCAGGCTCTCATCTAGATGGCAGGTCTAAAGTCTTGCCTGTGGGGGATAGGTCTCATTTATGGAAACTTCATCGGCACCTAGAGCTCGGCTCGGCCCCAGGTAGACCCGCTGCGCAGGCTCTCATCTAGCTGGCAGGTCTGAAGGCTCGCCTGTGGGGGATAGGTCTGGTTTGTGGAAACTTCATCGACACCCCGAGCTTGGCACGACCCCATGTAGATGATGAATTGTAAATATACCTAATTTTATGTACATTACTTAAGTCGTTTTATTTAATTTTTGTCATTTCTACTTATTTTTATTCAATAAAATGCTCCTATTTTTGTAAATATTATACTAACTTGTTTTATTTTATTTGTCAGGAAAAAAGTCAAAATCTGCAAAAAGTGACATGTCACGCCCGTGACATATTGGTCACGCCCGTGACCAGGGCGTGACAGCTCAAAATCCCGAAAAGAAGCCAATTTTGAAGAGGAAAGCCTGACACGCCCGTGTTCCATGATTCGACATGCCCGTGTCAATCCAACACGGGGCGTGACCAAGCCGTGTCCATCCCGCTCGACGAGTTCAACTCGACGTTCGTTGACCCAAGAGGGACACGCCCGTGTCCGATGTGCGACAAGCCCGTGTCAGCCCGACACGCCCCGTGCCAGCCAGGTCAATGTTTCGCGCTCAACGTTCGTCGAGCCTAAGAGGGATACGCCCGTGTCCGATGTGCGCCACGCCCGTGTCCGCCCGACAAATTGCAGCCGGCGAATCCCGAAGTCAACATCGCCTTTAAGCGCCGAACGACACGCCCACCGTCACGCCCGTGACCTGGGGCGTGACCGCCGTGTTTTCGGCCGGAAAGTCAAATCGCCGTCAAATCCATCAGATCGTCGAATTCTGCTGTAAAATAGTGGTGACACACTCCCCGACACGCCCGTGTCGGAGGGCGTGTACTTGGAAATTTTTGCCTATAAAAAGGCAGCTGCTGTATGAGTTTAGGGTTCCAAAAATCCGAACCATTTTGATGTATAAGGGCTGCCGTTAGAGCTGCTTTAGTGCTATGTAAGGATTCTCATTCCCCCCTTTTTGAATTTAGTTTGTTTAAGGTCCTGTAATCAACTTCTTTTATTAATAAAATAGATATTTTTCTCATCCTTATATGCTCTGAATTTTCTCTAAAGGCCTCCTTTTCATCAATCTTATACACTTTCATGTTTTAAAATGAAAATGTTCTCGTTTTCTTTTCAAATATAACAAAATATATAGCCGTTATTATGGCTGATTTCATTCTCATACTTTAAAATTGATTAGACTTAGGATTTTCACGCTTTAAAATACGCTCTTATGAACTTGTAAAACATTAAAAAGGTAGTTTTCATCCCTCTCAACTTAGCTTTTACTTTGTTTTAATTATAAAACTACTGCTTCTTTTTAGCTTACTCCCACTTTTTAAACCATTTTACAAGGCTATAGTAATGTATAAATTGTCATTTTTATTTTTCATCAACTTTCATTTTAAGTACTTACAAAAAAATATTTTCGCTCGAACAATTTTTATTTTCACTTTTTAAGCATTTCTATCAAAATCTAACGGTAAAAATGTAAACGTTTTAATTTTTCGGGCACTTGCCTTTCTCACTTTAATTTGAAAACTTTTTGTTCAAACAATTTTTATTTTGCCTTTTTATGCATTTCTACTGCATTGCAGTGGTAGAAATGCAATAATTTTAATTTTTTGATAACTTTGATTTTTGCAATTATTTTAGCACGAGTGTGTGCGTGTATGAGATATTTTTCAGCTCCTAAGTTAAATTATGCAAGTGTGTGTGTGTGTGTTTTTATTTATGTTGAGTGCTTGAGTAGTTACTTTCAAGTAGAGTGCGTGTGTTGTTTTTATTTTTCCGCTTACTCACTTGAGTTAATTTGCTAGATTTTATTCAAGTAGAGTGCGTGTGTAATTTTTACTTTTCCGCCTACTCATTTGAGTTAATTGGATGGATTTGATTCAAGCAAGTGTTTGTAGTTTTTATTTTTCCGCCTACTCACTTGAGTTAAATGGCCGGTCTGTATTTTCAGTGCTACTCGTTTGAGTAGGACTTGTAATTTTCATTCTTTATTTTTCCGCCTACTCACTTGAGTTAAATGGTTGGATTTGATTTTCCGCCTACTTGCTAGGAGTTAAATGGTCAGACTTTATTTTGATGTAAATATTTAAGAAAGCCCTATAATCGCATTTATTTTCTCCTACTCGTTTGAGTAGGACTCACTTTCATTTCAGTCCTACTCGTTTGAGTAGGACTTGCAATTTTCAGCTTTAATTTTCTGCCCCCACTCGTTTGAGTGGGACTTGCAAATTTTAATTATGCACTTTTCAGCTTTTATTTCCCTCCCCCACTCGTTTGAGTGGGACCTGCAAATGTCAATTATGCAATTTTCTCTTATGTGTAACTTAGTTTTATTTCTTCCTTTTGTTATATGTTTGAATGAGTGCGAGTGTGTTTATTTGTAATAACTTTTCTAAAATTAGGTTATTTTACTTTTCTTCTTATTTTCTTTATAACCTTTCAGCGAATAGTTTAGGACGCTCGCATAACCAAACTTATAAGCTATCCTCATTCCGATGAGTGGCTAATTTCTTTTAGCCCTTGGTATCGAAGAGCTTTGGGATCTAAAATGTTTTAAATAACCAAATGTCTAATTTTTCAATTTAATTAACAACTTAAGGTTTACCCCGGGTTAACGACGCGTAGACCCACATATCGATGTGTTGGCTCTATTTCCGTTATCCATACGCTAGCTAGCCGAGAGGTCGTGCATTTGGACAGATCACCCCTGGGTAGATAGAGTTCCGCACTAACCCTTGAGAGAGGAGGCGCGCTAACTCTACCGAATTGGGTTCCCCACCCAATAGCGGGGTTCTTAGCGTACTGTGGGCATTAAGGGGAATCCTTCGTCGGACGAGAGCCCGGTCGAA
This sequence comes from Platanthera guangdongensis, assembly GCA_039583875.1. Classification (NCBI taxonomy): domain Eukaryota; kingdom Viridiplantae; phylum Streptophyta; class Magnoliopsida; order Asparagales; family Orchidaceae; genus Platanthera; species Platanthera guangdongensis. The sequence continues at coordinate 115,732,367 of CM077154.1, forward strand.
TAGCCTTAATGTCTAGGTGAGCGATATTCCTAGAGATAGGTGAGCTCATTATTTTGAACCTCCACGGCCAAGTTTCCGCATTAATTAAATTGAAACCTTAGATATCTAGTTATTCAAATCTATTTTTAATCCTAACACAATTCGATACCGAGAGTTATCTCTTCATCGACTACTTTCTTAAAATCTATTTTCGTTCCTATTTTACTTAAAACCCTCAACTTCTATTTCGGTAAAATAATAGTGTTTTCGGAGGAGTAGGGGTAATCAACCTGTTGGAACACCCTATTACTAATTTGGGTCAGGATCACTATGTCTCTAGGAATCTGTGTTTGACCTTCTGTATAGCTTAATAGGTCAATTAGAATTGAGTCTAAGGGTTAGAAGTCTAGGATTGGAAGCTGCCCTGAAGACCAAGTTTTTCTGTAGACCAAGTCTAATCGTCGAGCTCAGCACGACGATTCGTCGAACTCCGGTCGACGATCGTCAAGCTCAACTTCTGCATATCGTCGAGCTCCATTCGACGATCGCTGAGCTCAACCTCATAATATCGTCGAGCTCCACTCGACGATCGCTGAGCTCAACTTCACAATATCGTCGAACTCCATTCGACGATCGGTGAGCTCAGGTCGATGATTTTAACTCTGCATTGGATCCTTATCTCTGAGCTCAGTTCGACGATCTTTGAGCTCAAATTGACGATTATTTTGCTGCTTGGATTTTCCAGTTCGCTGAGCTCAGCTCGACGATAGCAGAGCTCAGTTCGACGTTTTCAGTTATCTTTCAGAATTCAAATTCAAATCAGATAGAAGTTATTCTGCATTTAATTCAGAAGATCTGCCAGCCGTTTTCATTTATTTCTGGAGCAAGTTTCAAGGGATTTTTCAAGGAACAATTCAGTGGACTTTCCTTCAGAAGAAATTATGCAATTAAGGCTGTAATCAATGCAGACCAACGGCTATCTTTGACAGAGTGATATTCTATTCTGGCACAGAGAATAAAAGACAGAATGTTTTTGAATCAATAGAGAAGAAATACAGAGATTGACAAGAAGAGGACACACAACTCAGAATACAGAGACACTTTTCAAAATTTCTGTCAACAAGAATTCTGAAGAACACTTATCAGAGAGATCAAGCTTTCAAAAATTCTTCAGATCTCTTCAGCTCTCAAAGTGTTCAAGGCCAACATCATCTCAAGACTCCAGACTCTCAACATTTCAGCTTGCTGAAATCATCTTTTGCTGGAGATCTATCTTTGAAGGCCTATCACCCTCAACAAAGCTCATCTTCCTGAAGATCAAGGACTCAGGGGGAGCTTTGACATCAATCCACTTAGTCTTCTCAGTTGATTGAGAAAGAGAAGACTGCCATCACTCTCTCACCCCCACTCTGTAAAGGGTTTTTCAAACTCCCTTCAAAAGTTTGAATCTGGTTTTTGAGCACCTTGTCAAAAGCTCATTGGTGGCAAGACACCTGATCAAAAAATCTGATTTGGTTTTTGAGCACCTTATCAAAAGCTCATTGGTGCCCAGGACACCTGATCAACTCATCCTGCAGTGGATTCCTACCTAGGGTGGTAGAAGAGTGGATGTACCCAAGTTTGGGGAACCACTATATTTCCTTGTGTCATCTGGTTATGCATGTTTTCTTTTTGTTTCTAGCCTAGATTTTCTTGTGCTTAGTTTCTGCATAGCTTAGTTTTGTGATTAGTTTTATTTCTGCTTCCCTGCTCACACTCATTACAACAATTGTTGTAAAGCTTTGCAAAAGTTTTTCTTTGTGTTATAAAAGCACCATATACTCTATTCACCCCCTCTAGAGTATATCAGATCTAGTTTCCCCTTTCACAACCCGTTCTCGGGAATAATACGACCTTGGTATTCTCCCGAATATTGAGTACTACTTGTGATAGGTGCACTTGCCTACCCTAGCAAGCCCGCGACGATCGACTCACCGAACCAACCACAGTAAGAGTCTGTTCGCGGGCCAATCAAGTTTTTGGCGCCGTTGCCGGGGACATCTCTTTGAGTTGTTATTCCGAATCCGAACTCTATTACTTTTACTTTTATTTCTAAAAACTAAAAAAAAACTTAAAAAACTTTTCTTCAAAATCCGAAAAAAAAGAGAGTTAATTTTCTACTTTTTATTAGGGTGTATGACCCGTAGATAGCCTTCGGAGTCCGAAAATTTGGATTTCGATCCTGAGATCGAACGCTCTCTTGCGCGTATTCGGTCTCAAAGCCGAAATCCCTCTTTGGATCCCGAAGAATCCATCGGAGAACCCTCTGTCGTTGCTATGGCCGACCCCAATCCGAACGCGGCCCTTGAGCGTACAATGTCATATTACGCCCGGCCAAATTTGGACGATACTGGGTCCAGTATTGTCCGCCCGACGGTGGCGAACAATAATTTTGAGATCAAATCGAGCGTTATCCAAATGATCCAAAACGCCGTGCAGTTCGATGGACAGCCGGATGTGGACCCGAACGTTCATTTGTCTAGTTTCTTGGAGATTTGCGATACTTTTAAGATTAATGGCATCACTGATGACGCCATTCGTTTGCGCCTTTTTCCATTCTCCCTCAGATCCAAAGCTAAGGCGTGGTTGAATTCCCTCCCACGAGGATGTATCACCACCTGGGCCGAGCTTGCGGAGCGGTTCTTAACGAAGTATTTTCCGCCCGCCAAAACTGCAAAGTTGCGGGCGGACATTTCTTCGTTCGTGCAGAACGATTCTGAGTCTCTTTTTGAGACTTGGGAGCGCTTTAAGGAATTCCTCCGCAAGTGTCCGCACCATGCGTTGCCTGCGTAGTTGCAGGTCCAAATCTTCTACAATGTGCTTAATTATCAGACGCGTCAAATGATTGACGCGGCTGTCGGGGGTACCTTGAATAATAAGACCCCCGAGACTGCCCAAGCTCTTATTGAAGAGATGGCTATGAACGCCTACCAATGGAACGTCCCTCGGGGACGTCCCAAGCAGGCGGATGGCCTCTTCGAAGTGGATGCCACTGCCCACTTAGCCCTTCAAGTTGAAAGGCTGACGAAGCAGGTGGCGGAGATATCTGATGCCTCCACCACTCCTCCTTGGGCGATTCCCCCTAATGCCGACGTAGCAAATGAATTCGTAGACTACGTGGGAAATGCTGGGCGACCTTCCTTCAACCCCAATAACAACCCTTATAGCAATAACTACAATCCGGGTTGGAGGAACCACCCCAACTTCTCATGGAGCAATCCGAATAATGCACAGTGCCCCCCCAATTCTTTCGTGCCAGGATTTCTGCCGCCTCCCCCTCTTCCAAAACCCTCCAAGATGGAGGATAATTTTTCTAAATATATAGCTTCCAACGAGTCAAATATCCGGAACATCACCGGATCGCTAAAAACCTTAGAACTCCAGGTTGGACAGCTAGCGCGAATGATGTCCGAGCGCGCGCTCGGGGCACTGCCGGGAAACACGGAGCCCAATCCGCGGGAAAATATCAACGCTATAACCCTCCATAGCGGAAAGGAGGTGATCGATCCAAAATGGACCGATCCTCAGGTACATATTTCACCTCCGACCCCTCTTCCCCCTTCTTTGATTATGCCACCTTTACAAATTTTAAATGAAAAAATTATTAAAACGCCCTTGTCGTATCCGCATAAACTTAATAGTGGCGTAAGGACGCGCAATTTGAAAAATTTATTTTATTATTAAAACAAATTCATATTAATGTTCCCTTCTGCGAGGCACTCTCTCAGATGCCTAAATATGTGAAATACCTAAAACAACTTCTTTCCAATAAACAAAAATTAGAAAATATTTCCCATATTTCTCTTAATGCTGACTGCTCAGCGGCTCTTACTAATAATTTGCCCCTAAAAAGAAATGACCTGGGACGGTTCTCCATCCCGTGCCTTTTTGGCAATATATTAGTAAAATACGCTCTTGCAGATTTAGGCGCGAGCATTAATTTGATGTCGTTCTCGCTCTTTCAAAAATTAGGTTTGGGCACTCCGTGTAACACCCCAGTTTTGCAAGGGGTTCAGTCTGCAGTTCTGAAAATTTTTGGGTTTCTGGCAGGAGGCACACGGCCTGCGACACGGGCGTGTCGCAGGGCATGTCGAGGCCGTGTCGACACTCGGCCCAAGTGTCGACACTTTCGCTCGACAAAGTGTCGAGATGGGGGCACACGGCCTGCGACACGGGCGTGTCGCAGGGCGTGTCGAGGCCGTGTCGACACTCGGCCCAAGTGTCGACACTTTCGCTCGACAGAGTGTCGAGAGGGTGGCACACGGCCTGCGACACGGGCGTGTCGCAGGGCGTGTCGAGGCCGTGTCGACACTCGTCCCAAGTGTAGACACTTTGCTCGACAGTGTGTCGAGACTGGGGCACACGGCCTGTGACACGGGCGTGTCACAGGGCGTGTCCCGCTTGGTCGACGATCTTCGCTCGACGTTTTCCGCGGTGTCGACACAAAGCCTATCGACGGGTGTCGAGACTTGGCACACGGCTTGGGACACGGGCGTGTCCCAGGCCGTGTCACCTCTCGGGTTGGTGTTGGGGCCGTGTCATTGGAGACACACGGCAGGCCACACGGCCGTGTCACTGGGGACACGGGCGTGTCGGATTGAACATGGGCGTGTCGAATGCCCGTGTCTGATTCCAGGCGCGTCGATTTGAGACGGTGAATGAGGCACACGGCCCTGGACACGGGCGTGTGCCAGGCCGTGTTCGGCCCAGGTCATCTATTTTCCAGGCGAATCGCGGCCATTCTTTTTCTGGTTTTAGGATCTAACGGTTCAGGCCATCTCCTGGGGAGTTAAGACCGAATTCAGGGTTGGAAACCCTCATTTGTTTTCCAAGTTTCTCTTTCTAAGATCTTGAGAAAAGCTAGAGCAAGGAGGAAGAAGAAAAAGGTCTTGGGCTGTAGGAAGGGTTTCAGTGCTCCAAATCGCGAGCCGAGTCCGGATCCATGAAGCTTAGACCGCTGCGAAGATTTTCATCCGGCTATTTTGCCATGGCAAGAAAGAGGAGTCGGAAGGTAACGACATCTCTCCTCTCGGTCTTTAGGATGCACGTTTTTAGCATCGTTTTCTTCTAGATTTTTGGGCACCAAACTCTCAAATGAGAGGGGTTTTGGTTTGCCAAGTTTCAAGAGGAACTTCCGGGTTGATTGAGTCCGTCCCCGACATATTTGCATTAGATATCCGCTTCGCTAGTGGATTAGGCATGGTGGGTGAAGTCGTAGTCGCGACCGTTAGTCCGACTCGGTGATGTTGCATACGAACTTAGGGATTCGTAGAGATTTCCGTTGCAGCAAGATGCCGTTTGTGTTGTGGTGGTGATTGTCCCGTTTGCTTGAAAAGGTACGTGTAGTCGAACCCGGACAAGGTTATCTCCTCGTGGCGGTAGATGGTTTCCTTGAGGGACAAGGTTAGCTCCGTATGAGAATGGAGATGGTTTCCTTGGTGGACAAGGTTAGCTCCGCACGAGTTGGAGATGTTTTCCTTGGTGCGCGGGAACGCTGCGGTACAAAGAGGGATTGCAATGTGTTTAGTCTTGGTTGTGTTGTGCCAAGGCGTGGCTATGTCTCCGTGGTCGGCTGGCTATCCCGTGACATGTGTGTCATGTGTGGAGAGTGTCCCGGCGAGACTAGTCCCCTTCTGTGAGACTGACGAGAATGCCAAGCTTGGGGCAAGCCCGGGCAAAGAGGCCATGAGCGGGTGGGGTCCAGCAAGGCTTCTTAGAATCGGTCAGTCTGTGGTTGTTGGAATCCTGACATGAGACGTCAGAGCTTGCAGGCAAGCCCGGGGCTAGGCCCACGAGCGGGTGGGGCCTTGGCAAGAATTCCATGTGGCGGCCTGTGCGCCGTGTGAGGGATTTGTGTCTCCCTCAATGTTTGCGGCTTTATGCCAATTGGGGAAATGTGAGTACGCAAATGATGTGATGTTGTGCTAGATGCATACGCTGTAGGGTATCTTGGGTGAAGCCCGGGTGTTGCATCCATGTTGCATAGTAGGCCCTTTCTTTATATGCTCAACCAGTAGAGAACATGTTTGTTGATTGAGACATCCAAGCCTGTTTTAAAGCTTTTCTATTCATAGATGTTTATTTGCATATGAAGTGCTGACTTGCAGGTTGGAGGGTTCCCCGGGGTCCGTTAGGGGCGGCCGGGAGGAGATGTGTTGTTACACAGTTTGAGGTCAGTCTTTGCTGACCCACGTTACTAATAATTTTTACAGGGCAAGGATCGCATGCAGAAGCTAGCATGCCGGCCAGAAAGGCCTAAGCCCCATGAAGTGTTTTTCCCTCTTTTGTAGCACTACTTTTTGATGATGTCTGTTTGAGACTCTTTTGTCCGGCTTGCATGCCGAGGTAGACTAGGAGTGCTATGCAAATTCTTGTTTGATGTATTATTTTTACTTTTGGACATTTGATGTAAGGCCTTAAGGACATTTGATTACTCTTTTGGTTAGTGGATAACTTCTAGTTGTGCTTGGTTTTCCGCTGTGTTGTGCAAGTGTTTTGAGTTTGGGTAGCTATATCAACTTATAATACTAAAGCTGTGGCGTTCGTATGTTATGGGGCCCCGGCCGGACCCATATTATACGTCCACTACAGGGGAGGTGTTACAATTTGGTATCAAAGCGAGGTTAGATTCAAGGTCAGTGCGTAGAGAAGTTATCCACATAAGAGTAATGCGGGACCGTGAGTGTCCTTATGTTTTAGTCTTGAGATTGGAGACTAATCCCTTATTTCTTGTTTTCCTGAAGAGTGCAAGCAACGAGGCGGGCACTTCAAGAGCAAGGGATGATCTCTCGTCGAGCAGTGTTACTGCTCCAGGCCTTTTGGGCACGGGTGTAAACCCGGCCGACTTCTGCCGTATGCTTGCAGAAGCGATGGTGGCAGCCCAAGCGGCGGCTGCAGCCCAGGTAGCAACCCCTGCTACACCGGACACGGCGACGGCCGTGCCAGGCGGAGAAGCCAGGCGAGTGGAGCCTTTGGCAGAAAGGGTGGTGGTAGGACATGGAGACCGACACATGAAGTACTTCCTGAGTTTCCATCCCCCGTCCTTCAAGGGTGTTGGAACGCCAACGGATGCGGAGGATTGGTGGGTTCGTATTCAAGAACTACTAAGGGCGGCAGAGACGCCAGAGGAAAAGAAAGCGGAGTATGCGGCGTTCATGTTGGAAGGAGACGCCAAGTTGTGGTGGGTGAGCCATAGCGGCCGCCTGTTCCCGGGACGCACCCCGTCAGTGGAAGAGTTTGGGGACACTTTTCTTGAGAGGTATATCCCAGTTTCAACACGATTGGCCCTGCAGAGGCAGTTTCTGCATCTAATGCAGCGAGACAAGACAGTGGATGAGTACGTGCAAGAGTTCACCCGATTGGGTCGTTATGCGGGAACGACAATGACGGATGATGTAGAGAGGGATAACCTCTTCTACCAAGGGTTGAGGGAAAATCTGAGACAACCCCTCATCTCCATGAAGAGGGCGGGATTTAATGAGCTAGTTGAAGCCGCCAGGAGCTTGGAGAATGATCTGGAGCGAACCCAGCGTCGAAAGGGTTTTACTCCCAGGAGCGGGGAAGGGAAGCCCTCCCAATCTCATGTAAAGTCTGATGGGAGTAGGTGGAGGAAGAAGCCTTACACTTCCAGATCTGGTGAGAGGAGCAACTGGACGCCTGGGGGTTCCCACTCTAGGGGACCGCCGACGTGCTACAACTGCGGGAAGGTTGGGCACATAGCCCGTGCTTGTCAGCAAGGGGGAGCGGGGCAAGAGTCAAAGCAGGAGCAGTCTGTGCGCTCGGGCCCCAGTGCTGCAGAGAAAGGAAAGATGGCGGAGTCGAGCGCTTCTCGGTTCCAACCGGTGCAACCAAGGGCCTACAACCTTGGACAGCAAGAAGCGATCCGCCAGACTGATGTAGTGACAGGTATGAAGAGAATTTAAGTTTAAATTTTGGTGCTTCATCCTTTTAGACTTTTGTGTAATGTCTATGTTGTAGGCTTCGTGTTAGTGTCCGGATACCCCGCTAGGGTATTGTTTGATATGGGAGCATCGCACTCCTTTCTTGCGGAGAGCTTCATCCGGAGAATAGGAGTTGAGTCTTTTTCGTCGGGAGCAGAGCTGAGAGTGCGCATGCCCAATGGGTCATCTATGACCACCGGGGCTAAAGGGCACATTTGTTGGGAGTTAGACGGAGTTGTCTTCGCTCTGGAAGCAGCAGTGTTACCATTAGTAGAGTTCGATGTCATTTTGGGCATGGACTGGCTTGCAGAGCAGCGCGCCAGCATTGATTGTTTATCCAAGGTATTGACTCTAAAGAGTAAAGGGCAAGCAGAAGTCAAATTTGAGGGCCTTTGTGGAGTGGCATGTTCCCTGATTTCGGCCATGCAGTTGGTGCGAGCGGTTAACCAGGGTGGTGTAGCGCTTGTAGCGTTATTGGAGGTTCGTCTCTCCCAACTGTCTATTGAGGAAGTGCCTGTGGTGACAGAGTTCAAGGATGTGTTTCCGGATGAACTTCCTGGAGCGCCTCCTCGGCGGGAGATCGACTTCTCGATCGAGTTAGTGTCGGAGGCTAGACCGGTGTCACGTCCTCCATTTAGGATGGCACCAAAGGAGTTGGCGGAACTTAAGGTACAGTTACAGGAACTGTTGGAGCAAGGGTATATTAGACCCAGTTCTTCACCGTGGAGCGCACCGGTGTTGTTTGTAAAGAAGAAAGACGGTAGCATGCGCCTGTGCATAGACTACCGAGAGCTCAATAAGTTGACCGTTAAGAATAAGTATCTGATCCCTCGGATAGACGATTTGTTTGACCAATTGGTGGGGTCAGTGGTATATTCGAAGTTGGACTTGAAGTCGGGATACTATCAACTGCGAATTCGAGATGAGGACATACCCAAAACTGCCTTTGGTACAAGGTATGGACACTTTGAGTTTACAGTGATGCCGTTCGGGTTGACGAACGCACCATCGGTGTTCATGGATCTGATGAATCGAGTATTTTGGGATTACTTGGATTCGTTTGTGGTTGTCTTCATTGATGACATCTTGGTGTACTCCAAGTCGGAAGTGGAGCATGAGACCCACTTGAGAATGGTTTTGCAAGTGTTGAGGGAGAATGCGTTGTATGCAAAATTCTCCAAATGCGAGTTCTGGTTGGAGAAGGTGGCATTTTTGGGCCACGTGATTAGTGGTGATGGGGTGGCAGTGGATCCAGCGAAAGTGGAGGCCATCAGAGATTGGCCGGTGTTGAGGACCGTGGCGGAAGTCCGAAGTTTTCTTGGACTAGCCGGGTATTATAGGAGATTCGTGGAGAATTTCTCGAAGATAGCTCTACCCCTCACCTCTCTCACTCGCAAAGACCATAAATTTGTGTGGACCCAAGAGTGCAGTCAAGCATTTGAGGCCCTGAAGGAGAGGCTTATGATGGCTCCAATCCTGAGTTTGCCGCAAGGGACCGATGGATTTCAGATTTTCAGTGACGCATCGGGATGCGGTTTGGGTTGCGTGTTGGTGCAACATGGCAAGGTAATAGCTTTTGGGTCTCGACAGCTGAAACCTCACGAGAGGAATTACCCCGTCCATGACTTGGAGTTGGCGGCGGTAATCTTCGCGTTGAAAATATGGCGACACTATGTGTATGGCGCAAGGGTGGAGATCTTCACGGACCATAAAAGCCTGAAGTATCTCTTGGATCAGAAGGACTTGAATATGCGGCAACGCAGATGGGTTGAATTTCTTGGAGACTACGAAGTGGCGATTCAGTATACGCCGGGTAAAGCCAATGTGGTGGCGGATGCGTTGAGTAGAAAGTACTCGGGGCAAGGAAATTGGATCGAAGCTCATGATGAGCGGTTGGTACGGGAATGGGAGTCCCTTGGATTGGAATGTGTTGCGAGAGGCGAGTCTAGCGTGGCTCGGTTGAACTGGATTGAAGTGCAAAGCGACTTGTCCGATCGTATTCGGGAAGCGACTCGAGTGGATGTGGAGTTTCAACCTTTTGTGTTGGAGGCTCAAAGGGGCGAGAGCAGCGCCTGGGAGATGATCGGGGGAATCTTGAGAAAGGATGGAAGGGTTTGTGTACCGCAGTTTGGCAATCTCCGTGAGGAGTTGATGTTTGAGGCTCACTTCTCAAAGTACTCCATTCATCCAGGCAGTACAAAGATGTACTTGGATATGAAGAAATCCTTTTGGTGGCCGGGGTTGAAGCGAGATGTAGCTTTGTATGTGAGTCATTGCCAAACATGTGCCTTGGTGAAGGCCGAATGTCAGAAACCGGGCGGGTTCCTGAAGCCCCTTCCAATTCCTGAATGGAAATTTGAGGACATCTCCATGGACTTTGTGCATGGTTTGCCTAGATCGCAGCATGGGAATGATGCTATTTGGGTGATCATGGATCGCCTAACCAAGGTGGCTCACTTCATCCCAAATCGGAAAGAGGACAGCGTGGAGAAGTTGGTGGAGTTGTATGTTCGCAACATTGTGCGACTGCACGGAGTTCCTAAGAGCATAGTCAGTGATCGAGATGGATGATTTACGTCCAAGGACTGGAGATTGGTTCAGAAGAGCTTGGGCACGAAGCTAAAGTTTAGTACGGCGTTCCATCCTCAGACTGATGGGCAAACGGAGAGAACGAACCGTACTATGGAGGATATGTTGAGAATGTGCATTCTTGATTTTGGCAAGAGGTGGGAGGATCACCTCTTCATGGTAGAATTTGCGTACAACAACAGTTTTCAAGCAAGCTTAAAGATGGCGCCATACGAAGCTTTGTATGGGAGGCGGTGTCGAACGCCAATGTCTTGGGCAGAGGCGGGAGACACCAAACTTTTGGGAAAGGATGTGGTAGTTGACGCTTGTGAGTTGATTCGGACCATCCAAGAGCGTATGAAAGTGGCGCAAGACCGGCAAGCAAAATATTTTAATGCTCGTCACCGGAAGTTGGAATTTACAGTTGGTGATTGGGTTTATCTGAAGGTCAAGCCGTTCAAAGGCGTCTCGCGGATTCGCCGACTCAAGAAGTTGAGTCCAAGGTTTTTGGGGCCTTTTGAAATTGTTGAGCGGATAGGAGAAGCAGCCTATCGGTTGGCGTTGTCCGCAGATTTGAGTGGATTACATGACGTCTTCCACGTCTCCGTGTTGAGGAAAGCCTTGGTGGAGGCTAGCGTGGTGATTGAGCCGGCATCGATGCCGATTGAGGAAGACTTGAGGACGCGAGTCCTTCCAATCGCTATAGAAGATTCGGAGACTCGGCAGTTGCGGAATAAAGAAGTCAAACTTGTGAAAGTTCGTTGGGACAACTGCGGTCGTGAGGAGTTCTCGTGGCAGCGAGAACAGGCCATGCTAGAAGACTATCCAGAACTATTTTCGTCAGGTACAATTTAAGTTTTGTACCTCTTTTGTTTTGAAATTTCGGGACGAAATTCTGTTAAGTGGGGGAGAGTTGTAACACCCCAGTTTTGCAAGGGGTTCAGTCTGCAGTTCTGAAAATTTTTGGGTTTCTGGCAGGAGGCACACGGCCTGCGACACGGGCATGTCGCAGGGCGTGTCGAGGCCGTATCGACACTTGGCCCAAGTGTCGACACTTTCGCTCGACAAAGTGTCGAGATGGGGGCACACGGCCTGCGACACGGGCGTGTCGCAGGGCGTGTCGAGGCCGTGTCGACACTCGGCCCAAGTGTCGACACTTTAGCTCGACAGAGTGTCGAGAGGGTGGCACACGGCCTGCGACACAGGCGTGTCGCAGGGCGTGTCGAGGCCGTGTCGACACTCGTCCCAAGTGTCGACACTTTGCTCGACAGTGTGTCGAGACTGGGGCACATGGCCTGTGACACGGGCGTGTCACAGGGCTTGTCCCGCTTGGTCGACGATCTTCGCTCGACGTTTTCCGCGGTGTCGACACAAAGCCTGTCGACGGGTGTCGAGACTTGGCACACGGCTTGGGACACGGGCGTGTCCCTGGCCGTGTCACCTCTCGGGTTGGTGTTGGGGCCGTGTCGTTGGAGACACACGGCAGGCCACACGACCGTGTCACTGGGGACACGGGCGTGTCGGATTGAACACGGGCGTGTCGAATGCCCGTGTCTGATTCCAGGCGCGTCGATTTGAGACGGCGAATGAGGCACACGGCCCTGGACAGGGGCGTGTGCCAGGCCGTGTTCGGCCCAGGTCATCTATTTTCCAGGCGAATCGCGGCCATTCTTTTTCTGGTTTTAGGATCTAACGGTTCAGGCCATCTCCTGGGGAGTTAAGACCGAATTCAGGGTTGGAAACCCTCATTTGTTTTCCAAGTTTCTCTTTCTAAGATCTTGAGAAAAGCTAGAGCAAGGAGGAAGAAGAAGAAGGTCTTGGGCTGTAGGAAGGGTTTCGGTGCTCCAAATCGCGAGCCGAGTCCGGATCCGTGAAGCTTAGACCGCTGCGAAGATTTCCATCCGGCTATTTTGCCATGGCAAGAAAGAGGAGTCGGAAGGTAACGACATCTCTCCTCTCGGTCTTTAGGATGCACGTTTTTAGCATCGTTTTCTTCTAGATTTTTGGGCACCAAACTCTCAAATGAGAGGGGTTTTGGTTTGCCAAGTTTCAAGAGGAACTTCCGGGTTGATTGAGTCCGTCCCCGGCATATTTGCATTAGAGATCCGCTTCGCTAGTGGATTAGGCATGGTGGGTGAAGCCGTAGTCGCGACCGTTAGTCCGACTCGGTGATGTTGCATACGAACTTAGGGATTCGTAGAGATTTCCGTTGCGGCAAGATGCCATTTGTGTTGTGGTGGTGATTGTCCCGTTTGCTTGAAAAGGTACGTGTAGTCGAACCCGGACAAGGTTAGCTCCTCGTGGCGGTAGATGGTTTCCTTGAGGGACAAGGTTAGCTCCGTATGAGAATGGAGATGGTTTCCTTGGTGGACAAGGTTAGCTCCGCACGAGTTGGAGATGTTTTCCTTGGTGCGCGGGAACGCTGCGGTACAAAGAGGGATTGCAATGTGTTTAGTCTTGGTTGTGTTGTGCCAAGGCGTGGTTATGTCTCCGTGGTCGGCTGGCTATCCTGTGACATGTGTGTCATGTGTGGAGAGTGTCCCGGCGAGACTAGTCCCCTTCTGTGAGACTGACGAGAATGCCAAGCTTGGGGCAAGCCCGGGCAAAGAGGCCATGAGCGGGTGTGGTCCAGCAAGGCTTCTTAGAATCGGTCAGTCTGTGGTTGTTGGAATCCTGACATGAGACGTCAGAGCTTGCAGGCAAGCCCGGGGCTAGGCCCACGAGCGGGTGGGGCCTTGGCAAGAATTCCATGTGGCGGCCTGTGCGCCGTGTGAGGGAGTTGTGTGTCCCTCAATGTTTGCGGCTTTATGCCAATTGGGGAAATGTGAGTACCCAAATGATGTGATGTTGTGCTAGATGCATACGCTGTAGGGTACCTTGGGTGAAGCCCGGGTGTTTCATCCATGTTGCATAGTAGGCCCTTTCTTTATATGCTCAACCAGTAGAGAACATGTTTGTTGATTGAGACATCCAAGCCTATTTTAAAGCTTTTCTATTCATAGATGTTTATTTGCATATGAAGTGCTGACTTGCAGGTTGGAGGGTTCCCCGGGGTCCGTTAGGGGCGGCTGGGAGGAGATGTGTTGTTACACAGTTTGAGGTCAGCCTTTACTGACCCACGTTACTAATAATTTTTACAGGGCAAGGATCGCATGCAGAAGCTAGCACGCCGGCCAGAAAGGCCTAAGCCCCATGAAGTGTTTTTCCCTCTTTTGTAGCACTACTTTTTGATGATGTCTGTTTGAGACTCTTTTGTCCGGCTTGTATGCCGAGGTAGACTAGGAGTGCTATGCACATTCTTGTTTGATGTATTATTTTTACTTTTGGACATTTGATGTAAGGCCTTAAGGCCATTTGATTACTCTTTTGGTTAGTGGATAACTTCTAGTTGTGCTTGGTTTTCCGCTGTGTTGTGCAAGTGTTTTGAGTTTGGGTAGCTATATCAACTTATAATACTAAAGCTGTGGCGTTCGTATGTTGTGGGGCCCCGGCCGGACCCATATTATACGTCCACTACATGGGAGGTGTTACACTCCGGCCCCTACTAAAATGCGAATCCAACTAGCGGATCGCTCGGTTAAGTTTCACGTCGGGGTAGTGGAGGACGTACTTGTCCGAGTTGATAAGTTTATCTTTCCGGTAGACTTCGTCATCTTGGACATCGAGGAGGACACCGATGTACCAATTATACTCGGTCGCCCTTTTCTCGCCACCTCCCGCGCATTAATTGATGTCAGTAACGGTCGTCTCCTCCTTCGGGTAGGAGATGACGAAGTTACTTTCTCTATTAATCCCTCCATATGAGACTCATCATCGAGCGATGACTTTTGTTATAATTTAGACACATATATCGGAGATTGTTCTTCCCCTATTTTTGAGTCTACGTTTTTAAACGACGATCTTTTTGCGCTCGAAAATTTTAACTGCGATGAGGATACCTCTATAGACTTGCCTTTCGAACCAATTGGTAAGAAAGACATAGGAATTAAAACCTCGTTAGAAGAACCGCCCTACCTTGAACTCAAACCCCTACCCGATTCACTCAAATATGCATTTTTGGGGAAAGATGATACACTCCCTGCTATCATTTCTTCGCATTTGAGTGAATCGGAGACTTCCGATTTATTGGGAGTTTTGCTTAAACATCGTCACGCAATTGCGTGGCAAATTTCTGAACTCAAAGGGATTAACCCGTCTTTCTGCACCCATAAGATTTTCCTTCTCGATAATTGCCGCAAAACCATTCAGCCACAGCGACGTCTTAACCCAAACATGAAAGACGTCGTTAAGGCCGAAATTATTAAATTATTAGATGCGGGCATTATTTATCCCATATCGGATAGTACGTGGGTTAGTCCCATTCACGTGGTGCCCAAAAAGGGTGGTCTTACCGTAGTGGAGAATGAGCACAATGAACTCGTCCCAACTCGTACTGTTACCGGTGGCGGGTGTGCATCGATTATAGAAAACTAAATGACGCCACCCGTAAGGATCATTTCCCACTACCATTTTTAGACCAAATTTTAGAGCGTTTGTCCGGTCATCCGTATTTTTGTTTTCTCGATGGATTATCGGGGTTTTTCCAAATCCCCATTTCCCCCGATGACCAAGAGAAAACAACTTTTACCTGCCCGTTTGGTACCTTCGCATATCGAAGAATGCCATTTGGCCTTTGCAACGCGACCGCTACATTCCAAAGATGTATGCTGGCGATCTTTGGCGAGCTGGTAGGAGACATTATGGAAGTCTTTATGGATGACTTCACTGTTTTCGGAAGCTCTTTCCCGTCATGTCTTCGTAATTTAGACTGTGTCCTTCAGCGATGCGAGGACACGCATCTTGTTTTAAATTGGGAAAAATGTAACTTTATGGTTCGAGAAGGTTTGGTTCTCGGCCATATGATTTCGTCTAAGGGGATGGAGGTCGATAAGGCCAAAGTTGAAATTATAGAAAAACTTCCCCCGCCTTCCAACGTTAAATCTATTAGGAGTTTCTTAGGGCACGCGGGCTTTTATAGGCGTTTTATTCAAGATTTTTCAAAAATAACAAAGCCGCTTACTCGCCTCTTGGAAAAGGAATCAAATTTTCTTTGATAGCGAATGCGAGTCGGCATTTAATTTCATAAAACAAAAACTTATCAATTCACCTATTTTAGTTGCGCCCGATTGGACCCTTCCGTTCGAGATTATGTGCGACGCTAGTGATATTGTCATAGCAGCTGTTCTTGGCCAACGTATAAACAAATATTTTCATCTTATTTACTACGCTAGCAAGACCCTCAATTTCGCACAAGGAAATTATACGACAACGGAAAAAGGAACTTTTAGCCATCATATTTGCTTTCGATAAGTTTCGCTCGTATATAACGTTATCCAAAGTTATCGTATTTACCGACCATTTCGCCTTAAAATATTTGTTAGCAAAAACGGACGCCAAACCCCGCCTTCTTCGATGGATCCTCCTCTTGCAGGAGTTCGATTTAGAGATCCGGGATAAGAGGGGCGCGGAAAATTTAGCCGCCGATCACCTCTCCCGCTTAGAAAATCCCGCTGCGGAAGCGCTCGTCGAATCTGACATAAATGACAGATTCCCCGAGGAACGCCTCCTAGCCATAACTACTAGTTCTTCTTCCCCGCCTTGGTTCGCAGATTTTGCAAACTATTTAGTTGCGAGGGTACTTCCAAGAGACTTTTCAAGCCAGCAAAAGAAGAAATTCTTTTCTGACTTGAAATATTTCTTTTGGGAGGACCCTTTCCTTTTTCGTATCTGCGCGGACCAAGCGGTCCGAAGATGTGTCGCGGGTGTGGAGTGCACGCAAATCCTTAGGCACTGCCACGAGGGTCCGGCTGGTGGGCATTATCAAGCTAACCGGACCGCACGGAAGGCGCTAGAGGCGGGCTTCTTTTGGCCCACTCTATTCAAAGACGCTCACAATTTTGTGCGCGCATGCGATAGCTGTCAGCGGTCGGGTAACATTTATCGTTGCGATGAGATGCCCCAAAACATGTTTTTAGAGTGCGAAGTCTTCGATTTAGGGGGCATAGATTTCGTCGGTCCCCTACCTCCGTCTTTCAAAAATATGTATATTTTAGTAGCGGTCGACTACGTATCGAGATGGGCGGAAGCGCAAGCTCTCCCCACCAACGATGCGCGAGTCGTCGTTACATTTCTTAAAAAGCTATTTTCTCGCTTCGGCACTCCGCGCGCTATTGTAAGTGATAGGGGGACACATTTCTGCAACACCCAGATGGCTAAGACGTTAGCTAGATACGGCGTCACGCACAAACTTGCCACCCCCTACCACCCGCAAACTAGTGGCCAAGTAGAGGTAGGAAATCGGGAGATAAAGCGCATATTAGAGAAAACTGTTTCACTTAATAAGAAAGATTGGTCCATCAAACTCGACGATGCGTTGTGGGCTTATCGTACCGCATACAAAACCGCAATTGGTTGTACGCCGTATCGATTAGTGTACGGCAAAGCGTGTCATCTACCCGTAGAATTAGAACATCGTGCACTTTGGGCTTTAAAACTTTTAAATCTCGACGGTAACTTAGCCGCCCAAAATAGAAAACTGCAACTAAACGAGCTCGATGAATGACGTGCCAACGCTTACGAGAGCAATAAGTTCTATAAGGAGCGTTCTAAGTTTTATCACGACCGAAAACTCAAGCCCCCAAAAATTTTTTCTCCGGGCGATCTTGTCCTTCTTTATAACTCACGACTTAGACTTTTCCCCGGGAAACTTAGATCACGTTGGTCCGGCCCCTTCAAAGTTGAAGAGGTTTGGCCTTATGGGACCGTACTTGTCTCCCACCCGGATAAAGGCTCGTTTAAAGTGAACGGTCATCGCTTAAAATTATACATAACAGGCGATCCTGTGGACGGTAATTTCGAATCCATAACCCTCCTAGATATATAAACCGCCAACATAGTCAAGCTACGCGACTATAAACAAAGCGCTCCTGGGAGGCACCGCATGTTTATATTTTTCGCTATCTCTTTACCTTTTTCTTTGCTATCTTTCTTCCTAATGCAGGGTTCCTAAACTACGCCTTCCCCGCCTCCTATCAGGGAAGCTTCTACCCCCCCCCCCATTTCTTTCTTTTCTTTGTATATATTATCTTACCTGTTTTGTTCTGCATACTTACGTTATAACATTGGGGACAATGTTGGACTTAAGTATGGGGGTGTTTTCTCGCTTTCTTTTTCATATTTCTATTTTCTGCACTGTCTTTCTATTTCTTCACAGTATTTCTATTTTCTGCACTTTAAACATAAAAAAATTATGAACAAAACAAAAAAAAAACTATAAAAATAACAAAAACTTCAAAAAAAAATTGAAAATGAAAACAAAAACCCAAAAACCTAAGTTTTTTTTTTCTGTCTTTAAAATGTTTTTGTTTTATGTCTTTTTAAACCAAAAATCCCAAAAAAATTGTAAAACACAACAAAAAAAATTCAAAACAATATATAAAACAAAAACCCAAAAAAAATTATAAAACCAAAATTCCAAAAACATTTGTAGTTTTATTTTGTAAAAATCTGTGTACCTATTTTTGTAAATAATCCTCTCTCTCCACCTTCCTTTTCTCCCTCATTCTTGTGAATACCGTTTCTTTTTCTCGCACTTTCCGCAAAACCTAAAAAACCAAAAATATTTTGAAACAAAAAACACAAAGAAAATGATGATAATAAAACTCTAAAAAACCAAAAAATATTTTGAAACAAATAAATCAAATATACCATCCTTAATTTTCTTGCTATCCAAAAATTTTGCTTTGAGTTTATTTATATGTGAATTTTATTAATTCTTTGTTTGTTATTCGTTTGTTAATTATTGATTGAAAATTTTAAATATTTGGGGTTAAGTTTTAAAGAATTCATTATGCTTTGTTAAAAATAGCGAACTTATTTTAGGCACTACTTCTAATTTTTCATTGATAGGAGCACGTGTATTATGTTAGAACATAATGATTATAGGATTCAATTATGTTTACTTTTAGCTTTCTGAAAAATTGGAACTTACAATTTATTAAGGTTGCTCTCAAAATTATTTTTTAATAAAAAATCTAGTTTTTTTTCTCACCGACCTTATCATGACCGACTTGGCATGATAAAATTGTTATCCTTAAAAGATCCTATATCAATGGGAATAAGATTTCGTTCCGTAAACATAGGCACTCAATAGATTAAAAAGATTATATATTATGGAATAAGAGGATAAAATTCATTACTCCTACACATATACATTGGGTTAAAATTTATTATGAAGTTGAAAAAAAAATCGATATTAGGAAAATAAGATTTCGTTTTCCTAATAATCCAAAAAAAACATGGAGGTTCGAGAAAAAATTACCTCGCCTCAAAAATCAAAAACCTCTTCATAAACCAACATCAACCCCCTTAGCCAATTTCACGATTTTAGATTTAATTCAAAAATCGTTTTGAGAGCATAATTTGTAAATTGCATTATTTCCAGTAAAACTCCTATAAGCTAAAAGAAAATATAATTCCAAACTATTCTTGTTAATCTAACCATTACAATTATTGCTTTCTATTTGATTATATCAAGAAGTCTTTTGGCCAAAACTTTTGCGCTATTTAAATCATCTTCATAAATTTAGGACTTAACTCTTACGCCCCGTTTATTTATTTAGATCTCTTATAATTGATTAAGCAGTAGCTAAATTTAGAGTTTTTTTTTTATTCCTTATAAGTTCATCTCAAATTTTTGCTCTGGAATAGCAAAAGCTTAAGTATGGGGGTATTTGATGAATTATAAATATACCTAATTTTATGTACATTACTTAAGTCATTTTATTTAATTTTTGTCATTTCTACTTGTTTTTATTCAATAAAATGCTCCTATTTTTGTAAATATTATACTAACTTGTTTTATTTTATTTGTCAGGAAAAAAGTCAAAATCTGCAAAAAGTGACATGTCACGCCCGTGACATATTGGTCACGCCCGTGACCAGGGCGTGACAGCTCAAAATCCCGAAAAGAAGCCAATTTTGAAGAGGAAAGCCTGACACGCCCGTGTTCCATGATTCGACACGCCCGTGTCAATCCAACACGGGGCGTGACCAAGCCGTGTCCATCCCGCTCGACGAGTTCAACTCGACGTTCGTCGACCCAAGAGGGACACACCCGTGTCCGATGTGCGACACGCCCGTGTCAGCCCGACACGCCCCGTGCCAGCCAGGTCAATGTTTCATGCTCAACGTTCGTCGAACCTAAGAGGGACACGCCCGTGTCCGATGTGCTCCACGCCCATGTCCGCCCGACAAACTGCCGCCGGCGAATCCCGAAGTCAACATCGCCTTTAAGCGCCGAACGACACGCCTACCATCACGCCCGTGACCTGGGGCGTGACCGCCGCATTTTCGGCCGGAAAGTCAAATCGCCATCAAATCCGTCAGATCGCCGAATTCTGCTGTAAAATAGTGCTTACACGCCCCCCGACACGCCCGTGTCGGAGGGCGTGTACTTAGAAATTTTTGCCTATAAAAAGGCAGCTGTTGTATGAGTTCAGGGTTCCAAAAATCCGAACCATTTTGATGTATAAGGGCTGCCGTTAGAGCTGCTTTAGTGCTATGTAAGGATTCTCTTTCCCCCCTTTTTGAATTTAGTTTGTTTAATCTCCTGTAATCAACTTCTTTTATTAATAGAATAGATATTTTTCTCATCCTTATATGCTCTGAATTTTCTCTAAAGGCCTCCTTTTCATCAATCTTATACACTTTCATGTTTTAAAATGAAAATGTTCTCATTTTCTTTTCAAATATAACAAAATATATAGCCGTTATTATCGCCGATTTCATTCTCATACTTTAAAATTGATTAGACTTAGGATTTTCACGTTTTAAAATATGCTCTTATGAACTTGTAAAACATTAAAAAGGTAGTTTTCATCCCTCTCAACTTAGCTTTTACTTTGTTTTAATTATAAAACTACTGCTTCTTTTTAGCTTACTCCCACTTTTTAAACCATTTTACAAGTCTATAGTAATGTATAAATTGTCATTTTTATTTTTCATCAACTTTCATTTTAAGTACTTACAAAAAAATATTTTCGC
Source organism: Platanthera guangdongensis (assembly GCA_039583875.1). Lineage (NCBI taxonomy): Eukaryota > Viridiplantae > Streptophyta > Magnoliopsida > Asparagales > Orchidaceae > Platanthera > Platanthera guangdongensis. Next base: position 115,752,976 of record CM077154.1, read on the forward strand.
TCGAACAATTTTTATTTTCACTTTTTAAGCATTTCTATCAAAATCTAACGGTAAAAATGTAAACATTTTAATTTTTCGGGCACTTGCCTTTCTCACTTTAATTTGAAAACTTTTTGCTCAAACAATTTTTATTTTGCCTTTTTATGCATTTCTACTGCATTCCAGCGGTAGAAATGCAGTAATTTTAATTTTTCGATAACTTTGATTTTTGCAATTATTTTAGCACGAGTGTGTGCGTGTATGAGATATTTTTCAGCTCCTAAGTTAAATTATGCAAGTGTGTGTGTGTGTGTTTATTTATGTCGAGTGCGTGAGTAGTTACTTTCAAGTAGAGTGCGTGTGTTGTTTTTATTTTTCTGCCTACTCACTTGAGTTAATTGGCTGGATTTTATTCAAGTAGAGTGCGTGTGTAATTTTTACTTTTCCGCCTACTCATTTGAGTTAATTGGCTGGATTTGATTCAAGCAAGTGTTTGTAGTTTTTATTTTTCCGCCTACTCACTTGAGTTAAATGGTCGGTCTGTATTTTCAGTCCTACTCGTTTGAGTAGGACTTGTAATTTTCATTCTTTATTTTTCCGCCTACTCACTTGAGTTAAATGGCTGGATTTGATTTTCCGCCTACTCGCTAGGAGTTAAATGGTCGGACTTTATTTTGATGTAAATATTTAAGAAAGCCTTGTAATCGCATTTATTTTCTCCTACTCATTTAAGTAGGACTCGCTTTCATTTCAGTCCTACTCGTTTGAGTAGTACTTGCAATTTTCAGCTTTAATTTTCCGCCCCCACTCGTTTGAGTGGGACTTGCAAATTTCAATTATGCACTTTTCAGCTTTTATTTCCCGCCCCCACTCGTTTGAGTGGGACCTGCAAATGTCAATTATGCAATTTTCTCTTATGTGTAACTTAGTTTTATTTCTTCCTTTTGTTATATGTTTGAATGAGTGCGGGTGTGTTTATTTGTAATAACTTTTATAAAATTAGGTTATTTTGCTTTTCTTCTTATTTTCTTTATAACCTTTCAGCGAATAGTTTAGGACGCTCGCATTACCAAACATATAAGCTATCCCCATTCCGATGAGTGGCTAATTTCTTTTAGCCCTCGGTATCGAAGAGCTTTGAGATCTAAAATGTTTTAAATAACCAAATGTCTAATTTTTCAATTTAATTAACAACTTAAGGTTTACCCCGGGTTAACGACGCGTAGACCCACATATCGATGTGTGGGCTCTATTTCCGTTATCCATACGCTAGCTAGCCGAGAGGTCGTGCATATGGACAGATCACCCCTGGGTAGATAGAGTTCCGCACTAACCCTCGAGAGAGGAGGCGCGCTAACTCTAGCGGATTGGGTTCCCCACCCAATAGCGAGGTTCTTAGCGTACTGCGGGCATTAAGGGGAATCCTTTGTCGGACGAGAGCCCGGTCGAATAGCCTTAATGTCTAGGTGACCGATATTCCTAGAGATAGGTGAGCTCATTATTTTGAACCTCCACGGCCAAGTTTCCGCATTAATTAAATTGAAAACTTAGATATCTAGTTATTCAAATCTATTTTTAATCCTAACGCAATTTGATACCGGGAGTTATCTCTTCATCGACTACTTTCTTAAAATCTATTTTCGTTCCTATTTTACTTAAAACCCTCAACTTCTATTTCGGTAAAATAATAGTGTTTTCGGAGGAGTAGGGGTAATCAACCCGTTCCCGGGAATAATACGACCTCGGTATTCTCCCGAATATCGAGTACTACTTGCGATAGGTGCACTTGCCTACCCTAGCAAGCCCGCGGCGATCGACTCACCGAACCAACCACAGTAAGAGTCTGTTCGCGGGCCAATCATTAGACCCACTGCGCAGGCTCTCATCTAGATGGCAGGTCCGAAAGCTCGCCTGTGGGGGATAGGTATTGTTTGTGGAAACTTCATCGGCACCCCGAGCTCGGCTCGGCCCCAGGTCGACCCGCTGCGCAGGCACTCATCTAGCTGGCAGGTCCGAAGGCTCGCCTGTGGCAGATAGGTCTAGTTTCTGGGAACTTCATCGACACAATGAGCTCGGCTCGGCCCCAGGTAGACCCGCTGCGCAGGCTCTCAACTGGCTGGCAGGTCCGAAGGCTCGTTTGTGGGGGATAGGTCTTATTTGTGGAAACTTCATCGGCACCCCGATCTCGGCTCGGCCCCAAGTAGACCCGCTGCGCAGGCTCTCATCTAGCTGGCAGGTCCGAAGGCTCGCCTATAGGGGATATGTTTGGTTTGTTGAAACTTCATCGACACCCCAAGCTCGGCTCGGCCCCAGGTAGACCCACTGCGCAGGCTCTCATCTAGCTGGCAGGTCCGAAGGCTCGCATGTCGGGGATAGGTCTTGTTTGTGGAAAATTCATCGGCACCCCGAGCTCGGCTTGGCCCAAGGTAGACCCGCTGCGCAGGCTCTCATCTAGCTGGCAGGTCTGAAGGCTCGCCTGTGGGGGATTGTTCTGGTTTGTGGGAACTTCATCGGCACCTCGAGCTCGGCTCGGCCCCAGGTAGGCCCGCTGCGCAAGCTATCATCTTGCTGGCAGGTCCGAAGGCTCGCTTGTGGGGGATAGGTTTTGTTTGTGGAAACTTCATCGGCACCCCTAGCTCGGCTCAGCCCCAGGTAGACCCACTGCGCAGGCTATCATCTTGCTGACAGGTCCGAAGGCTTGCCTGTGGGGGTAGGTCTGGTTTGTGGAAACTTCATCGGCACCCCGAGCTCGGCTCGGCTCCAGGTAGACCCACTGCGCAGGCTCTCATATAGCTGGCAGGTCTGAAGGCTCATGTGTGGGGGATAGGTCTGGTTTGAGGAAACTTCATCGACACCCCGAGCTCGGCTCGGCCCTAGGTAGACCCGCTACGCAGGCTCTCGTTAGCTGGCAGGCCCGAAGGCTCGCCTTTAGGTGGGAAGGTTTTGATCCTAGGAGACACTTCGACTCGGATGTTCTGAGCGGGACAAGAAACGCACACGGAATAGGGAATGGAAGGTCTCGGCAGGGAGAGGTCTTGGCCAGGGGAGGTCTCGGCCGGAGGTCTCTTCCAAGGGGATCTCTCCAAAAGAAAGTTCCCGACGGGAAGGCTCTTGATAGGATCCTTGGTCAGACAGTGGGAAGAGCTAGGCGAAAGCTTCGAACAGTTCGCGCAAGGTAAAGAGGGACGGTCTCGCCTTAAAGGGCCTACGAGCAATGTTCCCGGCAGGCGGTTCTCGACAGAGCGCGAAAACGAGATGTCTAAGCCCTGGGCTCTCTCGGCAGGTTTCCGCCTATCCATCGCTAAGGGAGACTACCCTAGGGGGCCAAGGACCTCGGCGGAAGCATGCTTGAGAAGCACTCGCCCTCAACAGTTGTATCAAACACATTTACAATAAAAAGAAAAAAAAGAAGAAAAAGAGGACATACAAACATTTACAAAATATTTACAATGTATTTACTCAATGTAATTACAAGTCTAGAGCATCTCGCTCATTACAACCAAAAGAGAAAAGAAAGGGGGGCCCTTTAGGGAGATGCGATGTACCCCTCCGAGCTCTCACTTAAACTCCCGTGAGAGCTCTCGCCTGAGCCATCCCCGGATGTCTCGCCACCTGCGGCAGGGGATTTCAGGACATCCGAAGGAGGGGAATCGGGCGCGCCTGGGGGATTCGGGACGGGCTCGAAGAGCCAAGGGACGAGCTGGCGAGCGGTGGCAGACTTTCCTCTCCCGTCCATGTAGCCTACGTCTCGCAGCGTCTCCAGGGTCAGCTTGACCATCGCTTGAGCGTTGGCATGTAGGAGCTTATCGATGTCATATTATGAATAGTGGCGGCTCCACAACCTTTCGTCCAGCGGAGGAGGAGGAGGAACCGCAGTATCCTCCTTGCGCCGGAGCTGGTCCCTCAGCAGGACGTTCTTGTATTGCATCTGGGCTAGCTCCGCGCGAAGCGCCACAGCCTGAGCGGAATCCTACATAGCTAGAGGTTAGCATGAGAGGAAAAAGGTTGAAATCTACAGTGCCGAGAGAAAATGCCGCAAAATGTCTCGGTTATCTCTTCCGCCGAGAGTGAGGACATCAGTTGCTTAGCATATGCCAGCTCTTTCTTCAAGGCAGCCGCCTGAGCCACCGTCTCCTCCCTTGCCTTGAACATATCTTGGAAGTTACGATCGATAGTGATACTTCGAAGCGCGCACATATGCGCAAGCTCGATCCCGCGCATCAGGGCCCGGGTGGAGTCGTAGGCCAGGAGCCTGGTGGTCATTTTATCGTAGATGTCGGCGTTCTCCCAGCTGTAAAGGTCGTAGCCCAAGGAGAAGGCCTCATTGGTGACTTCCTCTCACTCCGCCCAGCTGGGTAAAAGAGACGAGATCGAGACCCTGTTGGTATCAGGGTCCCACTGAAGCAGCGGTTTATTTTCCGCATCAAGGCACTTCGTGCCAAGACCAAAATTACGATGACTCTGCGGCACCTCTCTAGGCGGAGACTGAGCGGAGGTCTCGGCGGTAGCTCCCTCGCCATCTGCCCCACCAGGGGCAGGGGGTTCTCGGCAGGTGCCTCAACGCCACTCCCGGTAACAGTAATCTCGATGGCGGCCTGCAAGATCTCTTCAAAGGAATGGCCTGCAGCTGGAGGTCGGGAGGGCGGAACCACTACGACTTTACCCTTCTCGTCAGCGGTTATTTTGGGTCTCTTGAGCGCTGGGGGCAAAGGGACGTTGGGCTTCCGCTTCCCGGCGCCGGTCGAAGGAAGAGGGGCTAGCTTGTCCCGGCAGGCTGGAGCTGCATACTTCGTGAGAGCCAGCGGATCTCTCACGGTTTGGCTCTCAGCAGCATGAGCCTCGTCAAAGGGTTGGCGCAGGGGGATCTCGCGCTCTCCTGCAAAGGCGACAACACTCAGCACAAATTTGAAAAAGGGGGGTGGAGTAGCGAGTCAAAAGCGAGACCGTACCTTCGCCCGGGGGCACGGGGGGGAGGGGTGGAGCGAATCGACGCCCCGCCGGAGGAACTGGACGTCGAAATCCTTGGTTCCGAAGAACACAAGGAGGGCGCTCTCGCGCGAGCCCAAGGAGGGCGACTTATAGGCGGCATCCTCATACTGAATGGACGCGAGAGGAACGTTGTCGAAATCACTGGAAACGAAAACAAACTTCTCGCCCAAGTGATGGTGCTTGTTGGAGAGATCGGTGGTCTTCAGCAGCTGCCCCGAGAAGAAGACCACTCCTCCCTTAGCGCGGAAGGTAAACAGCTTCCGGAAGATGGTGAGGCTAAACTTGATCCTCTCGGATCACATGTAGCAGATGAACGCCACAAGGATAGCGACTGAGTTAGGATTCAACTGCGTGGGAACCACTCCATAGTACTGGAGGGCCTGGCGCATCTCTGGCCAGAGGGGGAGGCCGAAGCCCACCTCGAAGTGCTCAAGGGGAATGGCGAGCTCCCCCTCCCCCGCACTATTCACCCTATCGCGGTTGTCAGGGTTTCGCGCGGTGAATCCAGCGGAAATATAACGGGACTGGATCAGTTGGAACTCCACCATGGTTAGGCTACAAGGGGGGAACTGATTCTTTTGGAAGGCTTCCACACAATTAGAGCGTCCCTTGATTCCGCCCGGCATCGTGCTTGTGGGGTTGAGGGCGAGGTCTTAAGAAGAGAGGCAAGAGCGAGAGCTAAGCGAGAACTGGAGAAGGAAGCGAAAGAAAGCAGGAGCTCTTGGCAAACCGCGAAAGCAACGAGGAAAAAAGCTAGGGTTTCGGATCGGAGAAATAAATATGGTAGGTGGACGCCCCTATTTATAGAAAATCATAGTCATGATTTCTATTCCCAAAAAGGCGGCGGGGGTACAACCGTCACGCCCTAAGTCGGCGATGCCTCGGTTTCCCGCCCAAGATTGACAGTGACTGACCGACAAAACAGATTAATAAAGGCATTCGGGGAAGACATGCGACAAACGAATCTAGCGGAAGCCGGAGTCACTCTCGCCGAGCGAGAACCGGATAAAATAATAATAATAATGATAAGTTATAAGTTGACTGATAAGAAAATAACATGGTACATTGGGGAAGGGGAAGGTCAGGGGGTAAGAATGGATGAGACCTCGCGAATCAATAAGGTTCCCACAGCAATTGTCCTCGTTCTCGCTACCTAGTCCTCGGTGGAGCATGCGGGTTGAAATAGGACGATAGGACGGTGCATCCTAGGTTGATTCGGTGGGACTGGTCTCCGATCCGCGCAATATACATCTCGGGAGAGGACTCGATGGTAGGCCCACCTAGCCGATCCGTCTCGCCTACGAATTAGTCTCGCTCCAGAGCCTCCAGCCTCTTCTCCACTGATTGGCGAAACTCTCTCACCGCAGAGACATGGGCCCGCTCCCGCCGTATAAGCTTCGATAGGACAGCGACAACCCTCTTCCCCCGCCTTTTTGCGCTCCCGGTACTGGTCAAGATTTCCTCCATCTCGTCAGATGAAGGGAAGGGGGAGCTCTCACCGTCCTCCCCCTCTCTGTCTTCGTCGTTATCTTCATCTTCATCCACTGCATCAGCTCCCGAACGCGAGCCCGGATCCCCTGACAAAAGAGTTCCACGGGCGTGGCGAGAGCTAAGCAATAATTATGATAAGCATACCGCATACATGCAGTATGGTGAGAACTGTCGGCCGATGGAAGGCGAGAAGCCCCCCCCCCCCTCAGTTGCAAAGAGGAGGTGGAGCGGCTTTCCTTTTCCTGGGGGGAAGATTTTACGCATGGTGATCCCGGCTTCTCCGGAAGCAGGGGGAGTTGTCCTCTCCTGCGGGATTGCTGACATCCTGGGGAGTTACGGAAGATTCGATAGCCACTCCTCCCGCCGGTAGGGTGGAATCGACCGCAGGGGCAGGCCGATTAGCGGCCCTTACTTCATTTTCCCGGGTGGCGAGACCCGGTTTGGCGGAAGCTGGTGCTACGGGAAGTCAATTCAACAATCTGAGACTGAGTTAGGAGTGATAGAGTGGAAAAGATACCTGCAGTTCTCGGGGAGTTAGCCGGAGGAGCGACCTCCGAGAACCGCGGTTGATTCTCAGGAGGACGGGATGATGAGTCCAAGGGCTCCTGCGGGGGCCTGACGTCGTCAGGGGCCGTTTCCTGCGAGAAGTACCGCGTCAGCTGCAAATCCTCTTGCATAAACAGCTAGTGGTTTCAATGATTAGCGAGTCAGAGACATACCTTCAGCGGAGAGGGATCATCCGCATGGCTTGGGGTCAGGGTAGGCGAGCCCCTGTTCTCGTGAGACAGGTCTCGCTGGACCACCTTCGCCTTCTTCTTCTCTTTCTTTTTCTTCTTTAGCTGAGAGGTCTCAGCGGATGATGACTTTCTCGCCAACCAGGGGGCAACCAAGGCACAGTAAGCCTTGGCTCGCGCCTGGGCCGCATTAATACGGTCTTAAAGGTCCTGTGGGAGCAGTTTGTCAACACGCTTGGAACACATTGCCGAAGGAAGCCAGACCTCAGACAAGGAGCGACGATTCGGGGGCGGATTTACAGCCATCTATCAGCACACACATATATATAGCCACAGTATGGCCCTCCAAAAGATTCTCTGATGATGGCACGTGCTCAGCGAATATTTACGGGTTGGACGTGTCTTTTCGAGCGCAGAGCTAGCTCAAAAAGAGCGGGAATTGTGTACAACCCCATATTCAATTTGTTGAGTAGGACCCGGAGGCACCAACGGTCAGGATTGGACTAGCTTCGGGCTCCAGACCAGAAGAGCTCCCGCCCTGAAGAAGCTCCCGCCCTGAAGAAGTTCCCGCCCATGATTGGGCGGAACGCTTGCGCTTGCGCCAAGCTCCCGCCTTGGAGGAGTTCTCGCCCATAAGCAGGGGAGATCGCTTGCGCCAAGCTCTGAACAGGAAGGTTCTCGGCTAAGCGTTCTCGCCGAGTGGGGCCCAGGGCCCGGGGTAAAATGACCTAAATACCCTCAAGTATAATTAACCCTATACCCTCAGGATAAACAGCGGAATTTGGCTATTGGCAGGTCAACTAAGGGTATTTCAGTAATCTCAGGTCAGCAAAAGGCTATAAATAGACCCATAAGGGCTCCTTAGAAAGCAAGCTCTAATTATCCTCCGAATCTCAAATGCTTTCTGAGGAGCTCCTAGCGTTGCTTTTGGCTTTGGAGGGGAAGCTCTCAGTGATCTTCCGAGTGTGAGGTGGGACCTCCCTGTTGAGGCTTTGGGTCAGTCTTAGGTCCTTTGCAACTAGTCGAGGGTCGGGGCTCGAGAGAAGTAGGTGTTTGTTGCACCCCTGTTTTTGAACTCCTGTTGAGGTCAATTTTGGCTTCAACAGTTTGATTTTTTAATCAAATAAGTGTCTTATTATAATTCATATGCTTTGTTAATATCTACACAATTCGTCCTAATTCTTTTGCCCATTCAGTGAAATTATCTAACCATTCGACTAGATATCTTGTCAAATTTTGATTTAAACAAATTCCAATCTTCTTATACTTAATCCTTTGCACTGCTTAAAATTCTAAACTTTGATTATTGGACCTTCAAGAGTGAGAATAATGTACAAATAGTTTAGATCATAGGTCAACTTGCTATCTTACACAATGAGAGATTACATTGGCAAGACTATGTCCGGAGATACTAAGTCTAGGTATACATTGAGATTGAACTATCATGTACCTGAAAACAACACAGCAAGAGCATACACATCAAATACAAGTGTGCTCATCTATATTGTGAGGACTTCTTCAAATCAAGAACATTGCGGACAATATTCCCAACAATTACTACCACAGACAATATATATTACTGCAGGTGGTTACCCTCATTCCAAAAGAATAGCTGGAAAGGAGCATTAGAAATGAGACGTACAGGGAGTGCAATGTATATATTATGTCAATCTTTACCATGCTACGATAGCCTCATTGCACGGTGGTAACATTAAGGCAACCCTGGCAATCACAGTATGATTTGGAAGCCAAATGAGGCAGATCTCATTTTGGCGCTCTAAAATATCGCACTACCGCGGGCAATAGGTGCAACTGCGCATGATAATTAATGTCTAAGATGACAACCCAGTCCCAAATTTAAAGAGCAGATTAAGTAGGAAATGGAAGGATGGACAATTGCTTCACGCTATAGCTGCTCCCATTGCGCCGTGGTACCCTACACAAGAAAATATCTATTTAAACAATTTGTACTTTACTTCATCTAAGACACTTTTCATAAAATTTTTATAAATTATAAGTTTTGAATAACATAATAGAATTTTAAAATTCCTTTATTTACGCTCACCCTCTAAGGCCACTTTGCGAGCCAACAAGAGATATTAGAGCTAGGTAACTCTCATTAGGTAGGCTTAACTACCTAGAGTATTAGATGTCGACCCTTAGTGAATTTATGAATAGTGATGACAAATTGATAGTAATTCCTTCATTATTCAATTGAAGTCATTATGTTAAATAGAAAGATATAATAAAAATGATCATATTTTTATTGATATTGATATGTGGAATAAGACTATAAATTTGTATATTGCACCATCAATTTTAAAGAACAAAATTGAAATCCTTTACAATATGAATGTTATCTTTTTTTATTTGTGCACGTCGTTTTTTCAACTCATAGAATTCATCAATAAGCACATCTTTCTCGATCTTCTCTGCTATTTCTCGTTCTATGTAGGGAGTCATACAATTTGTCAGAAATTCATCCTCCATTTTGTTGCGCAGTCTTGTTTTAATAAGCTTCATAGCAGAAGATGACAATTTTGTAGTCACTGGTTAGATCAGAAGTGTCAAAATTAGTCGAATTAGCTTGTCAACAAGATAATAGATATTTGATTTATTCGTTTCGTCCAATTTCTCACAAAGTTTAGAAATTGTTGACAAGTTTTTTGTTAAATTTTCTCAACGTGGTCAGCAAGATAGCCCAAACGCCAAATTAATATCTTCGGAACTACCCAGTTCTCACGTTGAACCAGCGGAAAACCAAGGAACAAAGATAAAACCCAACAAACAATGGAAGCACAAGCAGGTCTGTTATTCATTCACTTCTTTACAACACAAGGCATACATAGCGAGACATGATTTCGCTAGTATAACAGCTGTAAACAGAAAGCACCAAAACACAAGCCGGGCGGACAGCATCGGAGTCCGCCGAGACCGCCGAGGTCGCCGAGTCCGCTGAGATCACCCGAACTTAGCTGCAATCCGCCGAATAGCACGGAGTCCGCCGAAGCCGCGAGGCCGCGCGGACACACCGTTATTCGTCTCCTGCTAAAGCTGAACTGAGGAACACCCCCTACCCGCCTGAAGCCGGCGGACAGGTTATTGAAGCTGACAAAGATGAAACAGAACTGACAAGCCGCAGAGCGACCTCCTGCTGAGTCCGCAGAGACCGCACACTTCCAAGTACTTGACCGAAGTCACAGCCAAACTCCTGGCTCCTTGAAGCAACCCGCGTGACTGTTCACTCAAGTTACTATAGACCTGCCAGGGGGTCCTACTTATAGGCGAGGTGAGGAGTGTGGTCACCGCCCTAGAGATAGAGACACCGCCCCAGCCCGTGCGATAGAAAAACACCGTCTGCCGAGTCCGCAAGGACTTAGCCGGATACCAAGGAAAACTGCCAGGAGCAAGGCAACATTGGCGAACTCTCACCAGTTCGCCCAAGCTATGCGGACAAGGCATCAGCCCGCAAAGCTTCCGACTACTGCAGGACAGCAACCCCCTTCAATGGCTGTCCGCACCAACCCGAGGCAGTCCGCAAGACTCACACCTCAATCCACCACAAGTCCACGACCATAGGCAGATAGCAACAGTCCGCCCGATCACAGCGGACTTGGTGGATACCGCGGACACCATGGTATTGACACAGAATGTGACCAAGTCCAAAACCATCAAGGGCTAATGCAAGCATGGAGGACGCAAACCCTTGTCCGCAAAACACCAAAGCACAGACCGTCAGCAGTCTGCAGGCTCCTCGCACGCCTATCCAATGCAGCAACCATCTCCCGGACTCCAAACACAGTCCGCCAATCGATCTCCACAGCAGAGCACCTGCTGTAACACCAGAGCTCGACAAGGCTTCAGCCAATCTCTAAGCACAGTCCGCAATAGCCCACACCACGGACACACCAGTCCACAAGCTTCCCGCGGACATGAGCCAAACCGCCTATCAGCACAAGCTTGCACACGCGGCCACTGAGCAATGCACCAGTCCGCAAGCCTCTATCCGCTCAGTCCGCTCCTTGGCTAAACCAAAGCCAACGTCCTATCCGCAGAAACCAGGCCGCACAGTCCGCGGACTCCATGCAACAACCCGCTCAGACGACAGCCGGCTTTCCACTAAACCTTCCACCAGGCCGCACATCACAGTCCGCCCAGTCCGCCTAGTCCGCCAAAGCTGTCCGCCCAGGCCGCCCGGCCTATCCCGTCACCCACTTCTACTTCACAAATTTCAACACTCCCCCTTGAAGTGGGAAGTGGTGACCAAGCCTAGCAAGCTGCGCAAGCGTTCAAAGGGCCCCTTCGACAGTGGCTTCGTGAAGATGTCAGCAAGATTATCTTCACTCCGAACATGCCCGACCAGCAGAGACCCCTCCAACACCTTCTCCCTAATGAAGTGGTGATCAATCACTATATGCTTGGTCCTGGCATGACACACTAGATTGTTAACCAGTTTGAGAGCACTCTCATTGTCACCCCGGAGTAAAGTAGGCCCTTGCACTTCTTCATGAACATCCTCTATAAGCCTCCTCAACCAAACGGCTTCCCGAGCAGCCAAGGCCGAAGCCTTATACTCCGCCTCCGTGGTTGAAACCGACACCGAGTCCTGCTTCTTGCTACACCACGAGATACTAGTTGAACCGCAAGTGAACACATAACCTGAAGTAGACCTCCGATCATCCGAATCACCGCCATAGTCAGCATCTGTGTACCCAAGCAATGCAAACTCCGCGTCCCTTCTATAGAGGAGTCCCATATCAGAAGAAGCATTGACATACTTCAGAATTCCCTTTGCCGCCACTAGATGAGATTGCCTTGGTTCAGCCATATACCGACTTACTCGGCCAACAGCATAAGCAATGTCTGGCCTTGTAATTGTCAGGTAAATCAAGCTCCTAACAAGAGCCCTGAACACCAAGGGATCAAGAAGAACCCTTCCCTCATCTCGTCGAAGCTTCAGCCCAGGTTCCAGTGGAGTAGAGCACTTCTTCCCTTCGCCCATGCCGAACCGCTTCACAATGCGATCAACATACGCTTTCTGGAAAATGAGAACCCTGCACTCCTTCCTCTCCACTTTAAGACCGAGAAAGTGTTGCAACTCTCCCAAGTCTTTCACCTCGAAGCGTATAGCATGCTCAGACCTGAGCCTTGCTACTTCCCCCTCCGAGTTCCCTGTGATGATCATGTCATCCACATACAGCAGGACCAAGACTTGCATCTCCCCCTTCTTCTTGACGAACAAGCTTGAATCCGAGTTGGAAGCAAGGTATCCACAGAATTGCAAGTACTCTGCAGTCTTCCCATACCAAGCTCTAGGAGCTTGCTTCAACCCATAGAGAGCCTTCCTGAGTTTACAAACATAGTCCGGATGCTTTTCAGAGACAAAACCAAGCGGCTGATCCATGAAGATGTCCTTGTCAATCTCTCCGTAAAGAAACACATTCTTCACATCGAGTTGCCACAACCTCCATCCGTTGCTAGCAGCCAAGGCGATCACCACTCTTACTGAAGTCATCTTCACAACTGGACTGAATGTCTCTTCATAGTCTTCTCCATACTGCTGTGAGAATCCTCTAGCGACCAGGCGAGCCTTGAATCGATCAATGCTCCCATCAGCCTTCTTCTTCAACTTGTACACCCACTTGCAAGTAACCAGAGTAATGCCATCAACCTTGGGCACAAGGTCCCAGGTTTTATTCTTCTTTAGAGCATCAATCTCTTCCTTCATGGCACTTTTCCACTCCTTCACCCCAGTGGCCTCGTTGAAGTTTGCAGGCTCTCGCTTATCCAGAGGACCTGCAAAGAAGCAGGAGATAAAGCTCACTGCATTCCCATCACAGTACCGAGCCGGTGGCTTAACCACCCTCTTCGATCTCCGAAGAAACGGCTCCTTGCACACTTCTTCCGTTGCTTTTTCGGGCTCCACTCCTACCTGGGGCAAGCATTGAGCAGTGCTCCCCCTGCTTCCTGAGCCAGAAGGCTCAGCCTCGGAGTTAGAAGCAACAGGAGCTGCTGGTGAAACAGCAAGCTCCTCTTCCAAGCCTTCATCAGCCTCCACCAGTGCTTCATCAACCTTGCTACTTCCAGTTAGCTCAACCGAGCCACCTCCATATGACGTCAGCTCGTCAAAGACAACGTCTCTTGATACCACGAACTTCTTCGTCACAGGGTCCATGCATTTCCATCCCTTCTTCCGCTCATCGTAGCCAATAAAGACAAGCTTCCTTGCCTTCGCATCCATCTTTGTCCGTGAAGCATCCGGGACATGCACATAGCAAGTTGAACCGAACACCCGAAGGTGTCCCACACTCGGCTTCTCCTTCAGCAACAGCTCAATAGGAGTCTTCATGTTGATAGGGTTGAGTGGCATCCGGTTGATAACATAAGCAGCACAAGACATCCCCTCCGCCCAAAAGGACCTTGGGATATCTTTCGCATGAAGCCAACATTTGCAGGTCTCTGTCAGATGACGGATCTTCCGCTCCGCTACCCCATTTTATTATGGAGTGTGAGCACAAGTAAGCTCCCGTTGGATCCCGTGCTTCCTGCAGAAGTTAGAAAACTCAGAGGAGACAAACTCACCCCCGTTATCAGTTCTAAGCTTCTTAATCTGCAAGCCAAGCCGGCCTTATACCAACTCCTTAAACTCCACAAACAAACGGAAGGCTTCTGACTTCTCCTTTAAGAAGTACACCCAAGTATACCTTGAGTAGTAATCAACCAAGACAAGCATGTATCTGCTTCCACCAAGGCTGGCAGTAACTGTCGGTCCAATCAGGTCGCCATGAATACACTCCAATGGTTTCTTGCTCCTTGTTTGTGATTTATCAAATGGAAGGCGATGTGCCTTACCGTATTGACAGCCCGCGCAAACATGCTCGTCACCAAAGGAGGACAACTTCGGCAACCCCTTCACCAGACTTCTACTCGCCATCCCCTTCAGCTTGTCCATGCCAACATGCCCCAGCCTCTCATGCCAGATAGCAGCGCTATCATTGGCCCTCATTCTATCAACATATGAATTGGTGGCAAGAACAAACAAGTTCTTCACCCTCCTCCCTACATGAGCAACATCAGCCTTCACCGCTGATACATTGCGAAGGAACCTCACGTCTGTTGGCCCAAACAGAACGTGATAACCAGCGTCCACCGCATTGGTCACCGAGAAGAGGTTTTTCTTCATGCCCGACACGTGATACACACTCCTTAACGTGAGTGGCCCCTGATCACTACCCAAAGACACGACCCCCTCTTTCTCTACTGCATAAACAGTATTATCAGCAGTGATAATAGCTTCATTACCTGAGTAAGCCTGCATGGAGGTGAACTTTGATTTGTCTCCGGTGAGGTGATGACCACACCCAGAGTCCACGATCCACTCGCTGTTGAAGTCCTCAGCAGACAAGGCCCGGACACAAGTTCCCGTCATAAAAGCTTCGCCCCATTCTGCTTCTTCACTTCTCGAGCAAGCTTCCTACTTTCCCGCAGCATGCCCAGGCTGCAGTTTGACCTTGCAGTCCCGCTTGAAGTGCCCTCACTGAGGACACCGGTAGCACTTCAAGTTCTTCTTCCATTCTTTAGGAGCATTGCTCCTCTCTGGTGGATATGAAGTTGAAGTCTCCTTCTCACCAGTGGCCTGCACCTTCTTCTTCTTCTTCCATTCCCATTCTTTCTTCTTGCCAGAGAAGAGAGCTTCGCTGCCTTCCTGATTCAGATTCACTCCAGCCATCTACCTTGATAAGCTCTCCTGCGAGGCAAGCATGTTCTCCAGCTCCAGCAAAGACGGCTGAGTAGCCCACCCTTGAACAGATGTAACAAAGGCCACATACTCCTTCCGCAAGCCGCGGATAATGTGCCTTTTCATCTTAGCCTCAGAGATAGGCTCATCAGGATCCAGTGCCGACAGCTCAGCACACAAGCTCTTCATCTTTAAGAAGTACTTGGAGATGGAAAGGTCTCCCTGAGTTGCCCTGGCCAACTCATTCTCCAGGAACTGAAGCCGCGCCACATTCTTCCTATTGAACAACTCATCAATGGTTGTCCAAATATCAGCAGCCGACTCACACCCAACGATGTGATCAAACAGTTCCGGAGACACGGCTCTCTTCAGAATGAACTCCGCCTTAGCATTTGTTCTTCTCCAGAGCCTAACCTGCTCAGCAGTACCAAAAGCAGCAGTGAATTCCTGCCTGTCGTCACCACCGACGACTTCCCACAGCTCCTCGCCAAGAAGATAACTCTTCATGCACAACTTCCACTTCTTGAAGTTAGTCGGCATTAAGAGTTCAATACCCAGACCTCTTGCAAAACTCCCTTCCATTGCAACACCCGTTGGCAACCTTTCAGAAGCTCCAAGCAACAACACAGGTTGATCACAACTCAATCACTGAGTAACAACACTGGATGACTTCCGCTCACGCAACTGAACCTCGCTCTGATACCATCTTAAATTTTCTCAACGTGGTTAGCAAGATAGACCAAACGCCAAATTAATATCTTCGGAACTACCCAGTTCTCACGTTGAACCAGCAGAAAACCAAGGAACAAAGGTAAAACCCAACAAATAATGGAAGCACAAGCATGTCTGTTATTCATTCACTTCTTTACAACACAAGGCATATATAGTGAGACATGATTTCGCTAGTATAACAGCTGTAAACAGAAAGCACCAAAACACAACCCGGGAGGACAGCACCGGAGTCCGCCGAGGTCGTCGAGTCCGCTGAGATCGCCCGAACTTAGCTGCAATCCGCCGAATAGCACGGAGTCCGCCGAAGCCGCGAGGCCACGCGGACACACCGTTATTCGTCTCCTGCTGAAGCTGAACTGAGGAACACCCCCTACCTGTGTTGGGTACATTGGTCAAATGTACCTGATTTGAAGAAGCCTCACCCAACTCAATGATATACATCATAATGTATTTGATGTATGTTGATTTTACTTGTGCAGGTTAAGTAATCACTGGACTGAAGCAAAAAGTTTCTAAGTCCATGTGTCGACACCCAGAGGGAAAGTGTCGACACTCAAGAAAGCTTGTGTCGACACCCAGACAAGCAGTGTCGACACTTGGAGTCATTGTGTCGACACATGGGATGCAGAGTCGACACCAGACAGAAAGTGTCGACACAAGGAGCTGTGTCGACACCCAGTGAAGCTGTGTCTACACCAGAAAATGTCGACACTTGGAGCTGTGTCGACACTCAGCAAAAGTCAGCAGAAACTAAGTTAAAGTGTCGACACCCAGAATAATGTGTCGACACAACAAGAAGAGTCGGCACTTGAAGAAAGTGTCGACACCAAAAATAAAGTGTCGACACTCAACAGAAGAGTCAACACATGAAGTAAGTGTCGACACCTAGAACAATGTGTCGACACTCAGCTGAAGACTCTACACTTGAAGAAAGTGTCGACAGAAGGAGCTGTGTCGACACTTAGTAGAGAACAGAATTATCAACAAAATATTCTAAGTACAAGTGTCGACACTAAGGGAATGTGTCGACAATCAGCTGAAGTCTCAACAGAAGAATCAAGTGTCGATACAAGGAGCTGTGTCGACACTCAGCAAGAATCAACATAGAAGACTATGTGTCGACACCAAGAAGCAGTGTCGACACTTAACAGATTCAACACAAGAATATGTGTCGACACAAAGGAGATGTGTCGACACTTAGAAGAATTCAGCTGAAGATAGAAGATCAAGTACTTGTGTCGACACTCAATTTCAGTGTCGACACTTGAAGAAGAATCTGTGTCGAGACATACAAGGAGTTGTGTCGACACCTTGTAGACTTGTGTCGACACTTACACAGCATGTGTCGACACTTGGACTATAAGTGTCGACACTTAAAGACAGAAAGTCTCGACACTTTCAGACAGTTAGAGATTTTCAAGAAATGACTGGATGACTTGACAGCAGCCGTTCCAGCCGGTCTACAGCACCTGTCAGAGATATCAGAAGTCAGTTATGGACCGGACCAGCTGGTTACCATGAAGAAGGCCTATAAATAGGCACCTACAGTTTACAGAAACTGTTGTTCAAGTTGTTGAGGTTGATCACATTGTGGAAGAACAAGTTATTAAAGTGGTACATAGAGATCAACACAAAAAGATCTTGCAGTCCAAGTGCAGATCTAACAAGTTGGAGAGAGAGAGGGCTCCATCCAAGAAATCAGCCTCTGGAACTAGGCTGAGAAGAAGGATTCAGATTCATTCTGGATCATAAGTGGCAGAGGTCAAGGAACTACTGCAGGAGGATTCAGTCTTATTCAGTTCTACTCAAGAAGCTTTGAAGAAAGCTAAGTCAGATTGAATCCAGCTGAGTTCTTCCAAGAACTCATCAAGAAACTCTCAACTCCCCTCTTTTATTTCTGAGTTGTAGAGTTAATATCTGTAATACATTTTTAACTTGTAGGATCCTTTGGATCTGAGTGAATTGTAAGCATATAATTATAAAGGCTGAGGGTAGGGCTTGAGAGCCTGAGTGTAGGAGATAGAGATCTCTGAGTGTAGGCTTTGTTGGCTGAGTGTAGGCCTTGGTTGGCTGAGTGTAGGCCTTGGTTGGTTGAGTGTAGGCCTTGATTGGCTGAGTGTAGGCTTTGGGATAAAGCTGAGTTGTAAGGCTTTGGGCCTGAGGTGTAGGAACCAATTTGGGTTCTGAGAAAGTGGAGGAGTTTGGCCGAAACTAGTACACTGCTAGATAGGCGAAGGGGGAAAGTGGATGTACCCATATCTTGGGGAACCACTATAAACCACTGTGTATGATGTGCTGTGCTGTGATTGTTACTGTGCATGCTGTGTGTTTGCTGTGATAAATTAGTTAGTATTCTGTGATATAACTGATTGCTGCCATTTAAGTTTAAAAAGGATTAGGTCACCTATTCACCCCCCCCCCCTCTAGGTGTTTAGGTACCATATCTTTCAAGTGGTATCAGAGCCAGGTTCCTCAAAAAGGATTAACAGTCTGAGGAGATCCTGTTTGGCAGATTCAGTGTAAGGTAAAACACAGATTCAAGAAATTCAAGAAAATCAACAAACATGGGTTCCTCTGAGAATCACAAGGAATTGGGTTCCATGAAATTACCCATATGCAGAAAAGAGATCTTTGGGATCTGGAAGGAAAGGGTAAGGCTGTTTATGGAGGCCTCAGACCCTAGAATCTACATCACAGTAAAGGAAGGGCCTTATGTGCCCATGAAGATTTAAGTTTTAGATACAAATCAGAGAACTCCAAAGGATTTCTCTGAGATGACTAAGGATGAGATTGTCCTAGCCACAATGGACAAGAGGGCACAAAACATTATAGTGAGTGCCATAGATGATGCAACATTTCAGAATCTTATACACTGTAAGACAGCCAAGGAGATGTGGGACACTCTTATAGTGTATATGGAAGGATCTGAAGAAGTAAGACAAGATAGAAAATCTTTGCTAAATCAGGAGTATGAGAGTTTTAGACAAGGTAAAGGTGATAGCATAACTGAGTGCTACAAGAAGTTCTACAGAATAGTTAATGAACTCATGTCTTATGGAAGAGAGTTCAGTAACTATGAACTAAATGACAAGTTCCTAAGGTCCCTAACCAAAGATTGGGACACAAAGATCTGTGCCATTAGAGAAATGGCTAAGTTGGGGGAAATTCCTCCTCCTACACTGTTTGGCAAGTTATTGTCTTATGAAATGCAATTGACAGTGAGGAAAGAGGAGGAGAAGTCAACAAGAAATGAACACAAGGAAAGATCAGTTGCTTTCAAGACAGAAGTTCCCAGAAAGTGCAGGAATAAGTCATCAACTCCACCTCCAGAGGTAGTTGAATCAGAATCAAATGAGTCAGTCAGCACAAAGACTGAGAGCAGTGAAAGTGATGAAGACTTTGCTGCCTTCACTAGACACTTTCAGAAATTCTTGAAGAAAAAACAGTGGAGGTCAAGACCTTCTATTTCAAAGGGAAAAGAAGTCTTTTATCAGGAGAAAAAGCCTTCAAAGAAAGACAGGAAGAGGACAAAGTCAAGCAAGGCAACTGGATCTAAGATAGTGTGTTATTGCTGCAATAGACAGGGCCATGTTATTGCAGATTGTCCAGAGAAGAGAAAGGAATCTGGTGACAGGAAAAAGGCTCACTTCAAAGACAAGAAAGAGAAGTCTTTTGTTGCCAAGAAGGAGAAGACTCTATCAGATATCTCTTCTTCAGAAACTGAGTCTGAGGCTGAAGCCTACATAGGGCTGTTTGCTGAAGAAGAAGAGGAAGAATTCATACAGTTAATGGAGTCTATTTATGAACAAGAAGACAGTCAATGCCAAGGGCTAATGGCTTTGACAGAGAGTGCCAAAATCCTGGAGCAGCCAGGACCCAGTAAGGTACAAGATTCAAGTTCAAGTTCAGTTTCTTGTTCTTGTTCAGATTCAGATTCTTCTTCATCAAGTGATGAGAATGTATCTGAGTCTGAGGATGATATTCATCAGCTTATAGATGAATATAAAGTGCTGTTGCAAGCTTACAAGAAAAGCAAGTCCCTAGCCAAAAGTCAGGCAAAGGAAATTGCTGATCTTAAAGCTGCTGCAAAAGATTTTGAGAAGCAGTTTGATCAAAAGCTTAATGAGATAGCTAGGCTGAAACACATATCAGTGATTCAGATGGGTACTATATCATTTAAGAATGATCAAATTAAGAGTCTGGAGATCAATCTTCAGAAGGAGAAGGACTTAGTTGCTAGGTTTTCTAAACCTAAGTCAGTGTTACCTTTAATTGATGATTTTGTTCATCATAAATGCAAGGCTGGACTGGGCTTTATTAGACCTGCAGAGACTGAGCAGTCCAAGTCTAAGTCCAAGGGCAAAGCCCCAACATTCAACAAGCCTGTTGTAGACAAGTCAGCCAAGGCAGTACCTAAGCAAAGGTACAATAAGTTTGAATGTTGGTGCTGTGGCAAAGTTGGCCATTTTGCAGTGGACTGTTGGCACAATGCTAGTGCCAAAGTGAGTACCAAACTACCTGTTGGAAAGCCAGTGGGTAGCTTTGTCAGATTGCAGACTAACAAGTACCAAGGACCCAAGAATTCTTTGGGTTCTAAGGTTCATTAATCTGTTTTGCAGGTGAGTCCAAGTGGTCATACCCCAACATGGTACTTGGACAGTGGATGTTCCAGACATATGACTGGAACAAGAGGACTACTAAAGGACTACATTCCAGTAAAAGATGGTCTAAAAGTAACCTTTGGTGGTTCTGAAAAAGGAATCATCAAAAGGATTTGGTAACATTTCTACAAACTTAGTTACCATTACTCAAGTGGCTTATGTTAAAGGGTTGAAACACAACCTAATAAGTATAAGTCAATTAAGTGATGTAGGGTATGACATCTCATTTGTCAAAAATGGTTGTCATATCAAGAGGTCAAGTGATCAAGAGATCATTTTGACAGGTTATAGGAAGAGGAATGTCTACTGCCTAGACATTATGGTTGAGAACAATGGTTCTCCAGTTTGTCTTGTAGCTGATGAGACAGTCTCTCATTGTGTCAAATGGCACAAGAGGCTTGCCCATCTTAACTACAAGACTATTAGCAAACTCTTTAGCAAAGAGTTAGTGAGGAATGGTCCTCAAGTTAAGTGTGTTAAAGATGGTATTTGCTCAGCTTGTCAAAAGGGCAAGCAGACTAAATCCACCTTTAGAAGCATAGAAAACAAAGATGCTGTGAGGTATTTATACCTCTTGCATATGGATCTCTTTGGTCCAATGCCAGTTCACAGCTTAGGTAGGAAGGTCTATACCTTTGTAGTTTTAGATGACTACTCAAGGTTTTCCTGGGTGTTCTTCTTAAGACAGAAATCTGAAACACCCAGTGTCTTCTATAGCTTTGTCAAACAAATTTAGAATGAACTAAATAGTATAGTGGTCAAAATTAGAAGTGACCATGGTACTGAATTTCAGTCTGATAGCATGACAAAACTGTGTGAAGACTTTGGGATATTTCAAGAATTCTCTTCACCTAGAATACCTCAGCAAAATGGCATTGCTGAGAGGAAGAATAGAACCTTGATAGAGGCTGGTAGGACCCTACTAAGTGATACATCACTGCCAAAATATTTCTGGGCTGAAGCAGTTAATACTACATGCCATATTATAAATAGGGCTACCATCACTAAAAGGCTAAACAAGACCCCCTATGAAGTTGTGAAAGGCAGAAAACCAAACCTATCCTATTTTAGGATCTTTGGTTGTAAATGCTTCATACTTAGCAATGGGAAGTCTTACTTAACTAAGTTTGCTGCCAAGTCCCAAGAGGGAATTTTTGTTGGGTACATCAATAATAGTAAGGCTTATAGAGTCTACAACTTGACTACACAAGTTGTAGAAGAATCAGTGCATGTAGTTTTTGATGAGACTAAACTTATTAATAATGAGTTGTCCAGTAGTGTATGCAGCCCCACAGGTTTGACAAAGAAAATGGACAAGCTTACTATAGAAGAAGTGCCTGCTGCAAGACAGCAAGTAGAAGAAAGTAGCTGTTGTCCAGGGGGAGAACTACATGTGCCAATTGCTGAAGAAATACAAGGAATACAGCATGATGCAGATGCTGAAGTGGTTCAACCAGAAGTTAGGATGCCTCCAGCCCACAGGCATCTTAGAGATCATCCAGTAGAGCTGATTATTGGAGATCCAAGACAAGGAGTTCAAACAAGGAGCAGAAATCAGAATGCTGCAATCTATTCCAGTTTTCTGTCTCAAGTTGAACCTAAGAAGTTTGAAGAAGCAATACAAGATCCATAATGGACTGAAGCAATGCAAGAAGAGCTTAACCAGTTCGAAAGGTGCAAGGTCTGGGAATTAGTTCCTAAACCTAAAGACCACAATGTAATAGGAACTAAGTGGATCTACATGAATAAGATGGATGAACAAGGGGTCATCATTAAGAATAAGGCTAGACTGGTTGCTAAAGGATATAGGCAAGAAGAAGGTATTGATTTTGATCAAACCTTTGCTCCAGTAGCCAGACTGGAAGCCATAAGGATGTTCTTGGCCTATGCAACCTATCAAGGATTCAAGGTATACAAATGGATGTCAAGTCAGCATTCCTAAATGGTAATCTTAAAGAAGAAGTCTATGTGGAGCAGCCTTCAGGTTTTGTTGATCCAACTCTACCTCATCATGTCTATATGCTTAGGAAAGCTTTATATGGGTTAAAGCAAGCCCCTAGGGCTTGGTATGAAACCCTATCTAGTTTCCTCATTGAGAACAAGTTCTCAAGGGGGAAAATAGATAAGACTCTATTCCTTAGGGAATCTAGAGGCAAAGTTATACTAGTCCAAATATATGTAGATGACATTATATTTGGGTGTACTGAAAGCAGCATTTGCAAAAAGTTTGCAAAACTTATGCAAGGTCAGTTTGAGATGAGTAGTATGGGAGAGCTGAAGTTTTTCTTGGGTCTCCAAGTTAAACAGATTGAGAGTGGTTTATCCATTTGTCAGTCAAAGTTCACCATAGAACTCATAAGGAAGTATGGTATGGATTCATCCAGCATCATGAAGACTCCTATGGGGTCAAGTATGTCTCTTAGCAAGGATGATGCAGGGAAACCTGTAGATGAAACCTTGTATAGAGGGATAGTTGGCTCCCTATTATACTTGACTGCTAGTAGACCTGACATCATGTATGCTACATGTGTTTGTGCCAGGTATCAAGCCTGCCCTAAAGAGTCTCATTTGACAGCAGTCAAAAGAATATTGAGATATCTAAAGGGCACTCCCTATCTAGGCCTCTGGTACCCTAGGAATGGAGATTTTGATCTAACAGGTTATTCAGATGCAGACTTTGCAGGATGCAAAAAATATAGAAAAAGCACTACTGGAACCTGTCAATTCTTAGGTGGGAGACTAATTTCATGGAGTAGCAAAAAGCAAACAAGTGTGGCTATCTCCACAGCAGAGTTAGAGTATGTGGCTGTAGGAAGTTGTTGTGCTCAACTTCTGTGGATACAACATCAGCTAGAGGACTATAGATTTCAGGTAAGTAGAACTCCACTTTTCTGTGATTCTACAAGTGCTATTTCAATAGCTAATAACCCTGTATCACATAGTAGAACTAAACATATTGAAATTAAATATCATTTTCTTAGGGAGCTTGTAGAAAGAGAAGATATTTTATTAGAATATGTTAAAACTGATAATCAAATAGCTGATATGTTTACTAAGCCCCTAGAAGAAGCTAAGTTCAATAGATTCAAAATTGAACTAGGAATGTTAAACTTAGAGTAAGTTTACAAAATTAAAATTGGCTAAGTAAAAAAGTGTCGACACATAGACAAGTCTATGTCGACACAGAATAGTGGTGTCGACACTTCAGGAAAAAGGTGTCGACACATCTAGGAATGTGGTGTCGACACTTCAGAATGTTAGTGTCGACACATGTCAAGTAGGTGTCGACACATCCAATATGGTGTCGACACTTAAGTTTTACTCAGAATTTTTCTAAGTAAAGTCTCGATAATGTGTCGAGTTATGTTGTGTAGACACATAAACAAGTGTCGACACATAAAATCTGTTGACTAAACTTGTGTCGACACATATGTGTCGAGACATTATAAGTCGGTGTCGACACTTATTTCCAGTGTCGACACATTTTAAGTTAGCTGTCCCGCCTGTTCATCTTCAAAATCAGAAAGGTATAAATAGGGTTCTGTCTTTGTTTGTCGACACGCTTTCAAAGTTTCGAGACCAAAACTACTGTGTCGACACCACTCTTTTCTAAAGACAAATTCTACAAACCCTAATGGCACCTAAGCTTGAGGAGAACGTTAACGAAGGATATGAGCTTGTGCGCGGCGCGTTCGACGATGCAGATCAAGAAATCAGGTCGGTAGTAACCCTAGTCGCCGATTCGGGATTATAGTACTTAGTTTCAGAACCTACTAAGATATGGAAGAAAGAGGTTCTTGAATTCCTTAATGGAGCTGCAGTAGATGAATCTGGATACAGATTCAAATCCAGAGTTCATGGAACTAAGGTCAAGGTTTCACCTAAAAATCTGAAGAAGGTGCTTCAGCTACCAAAAACTCAAGATGAAGAAGAGGTTACTGCTTCAAAGACCAGGGAAGCTTTAACCTGGTGTGGACTTGATCCTAAGATGAAGATCGGATCTGTATTTAACAGGAAAGGCATGAATAATCAAGGAAAATTCATGTCAGAGATTGTTGGTAAGGTCTTACTCAGCAAGCCTGGAGGGCATGACAGAGTGTCTGCCTCCATGTTCAATATAATGACACGAATTATCTTTACTCTAAGAACTGATTGGTCAGTGATAGTCTTTGAGAAAATTAAAGAAAGTCTGAAGAAGCCCAATCTGGGCAGAATCTTAAGTCTCTACCTTGTTGGTGTGATACCAGAGGTAATGAGTTCTGCTGCAGGCAGCAAGATAAACCACATGAGGAAGAAGGATCTAAGGATCTTTTAAAGATAGGACAGGGTGTTGTCCAAGGAAATGCCAACCCTAGAGAAGACAGTTACTGAGAAAGTCACTCCTCCCAAAAAGAAAAGGAAGATAGTTCCAGTGGCACAAGAGTCCTCTAGTAGTTCTGAAAGTGAAGAACAAGTTGTTTTCACTCCTGATGATCATGAGGAAGAGCCTGCAGAAAAGACTCCTGCTCCTCAAGAGGCTGCTGAGATCCAGGGGGAGCTACCACAAGCTAGCCCCATTCACAAGGATCAAAGCCAGGGGGAGCCTCCAGTTGTAGAAGAACCATCTACACTGGACAGTGAGCAAGCCACCACCATCATACAAGAGGTACTCACTGACCTAAATACTTTAGCATATCTTACAGAAGATGCTGATTTGTCTGATGTTCCTCAGCAAACTCAGCTGCCTAGTCAAGCTCCAGATGTTGTTATAAAAGACACATCTGCTGTACAAGAAGAGATTCCTGATCCAGTGGTTGAAGAGCAAAGAATGTCTCCAGCTTCTTCACCCCCTGAATTCACCATGGAAGATTTATTCCTCAATCTAGACCAACAAGATTTTGACCTGGACAAGGAAGCTGCTGGAAGAGATAATGCTGCTGCAGAGGGGGAGCAAGTGCAAGTTATGGAAGAGCCTGTGAGGCAAGAAAATGAGAAGGCACCTGATGTGCAAGCTGAAAGACCTCAAAGCCCTAAGGAGAGGGTTGACATAGCCAGCACTTCTGCCTCTGAAGATGAGGAGAGTGCTAGGGAAAAGAAGAAGAAACTGTATGTCTTCAAAAGAAGAAGTCAAAGTTATAAGAAGGCTCTGCAATCAATTGCACCACAGCCTATAGTTCAGCAAGCTCCAACTGCTGATTATAGTGCTTTAATGGTTGCACTACAGATAAAGTTGGATGAGCAAAGGCAGGCCATAGAGAAGTATGTAGATGAAGGGCAGAAATCACTTCAATTTGATCTGGCCCAGGAAATAAAGTCTATAAGGTTTGAAATGAACCTTAACAAAAAGGAAATGACTGATTGCTTCCACAAAGGTGGAAATGCAGTGGTGTATTTGGCAACACACCAAGAGAAGATCAAAGAACAAGTGGATGATATAGCATTGAAACAAGGATATGTTCTTGAAAATCAGTTAAGAATGAATGACAATTTGACTGCCTCCCATAATGCTATAGTCACTGAGTTGAAGAACAAGGCTGCTGAACCTTCTACATCTTCTGCTACAATTAAAGCTGACTTTGACAAAGCCTTTCAAGAGGAAATTTCTGCTGTAAAGACTGCAATCCAAGCCTCCCAAAAGGTCATATCTGACCAACTTCAAAAGCTTAAACCTTTCTTTAAAGATGGCATCAGATACTTGGATAGTCAAATCAGATTTCAGAAGGATGATGTTAGAGATCACATGGCTAGAGAAGTCATAAAGGGGGAGAGAGTACTAGTCAAGGCAAGCTCTGAACATGCTAAGTGGATATCAAATTCCATCAGAGCTACACTTGGATATCCTCCTCTGTGTGATGACAATAAGGTTGCTGAATCTGGACTAAATCCTGCTTATTTTGGAGGTGAGCAACCAGAAGTAGCTCAGGTCATTTATCCACCTCCAGACTTTGAAATGATTCAAGCAGATGTGAGCACAATGTATAGCCCACCTGAGGGCAAGGACAATATCCATATTGAAAAGGTTGTTCAACCTATATCTGAAGCCATGCAAGAGGCTCTACAGAAAGAGGAAGAGACAAGGTTGTCCAAAAAGAGGTTTAGGGAACAAGCAGAACAACGGCCAGACTTTGAACAGTGGAGCCCTACCTCTAGGAATATAATATTAACTGCCTGGAAAGCTGCCAAGGACAATACTCATGACAGGAACAAATGGTTTTCTGAAGCAGAATGGAGAAAACATGAGATCAGGCAGGAAGCAATAGTTCAGTATAGAAGGAAGGCTAAGATGGGAAAGCTACCACCTACTGCAGTGGAGCCTAGCAAGTACTTCCCTAAGCCATATCATTATTTTGAGAGGCAGAAGATCAAGGCAGAAGAACTTAAAAAGAAAGATCTAAAAGGCAAGAAGCCTGCTGTTGCTGAAACTGCTGATGCCCCTGTCAAAGCTCATGTTCAAGCTGGCAAGGGAATAGTTATCAAGGAACCTGATCAGAAATAGATTAAGATTTTACTTGAAGATTATTTTGTAATCTTTTAAATGTAAAGCATTTTTGTAAACTACTGAAAATGTATAAGAAAAATGTTAGAACAATATATGATCAATATATTTCATGATTGTTCTGTGAATGTGTCTATTTCTTATTTGTTCTGAAATGGTTAATGTGTATACATGTGTGAATTAATACATGTTTATGTTTACCCTGCTGAATATAACCTACTTTACATCATTTTGTAATTTTTAATTATGAATGGTGTATATCATTGACTAAGGGTTATGACTTCTCCAAATAGGGGGAGATTGTTGGGTACATTGGTCAAATGTACCTGATTTGAAGAAGCCTCACCCAACTCAATGATATACATCATAATGTATTTGATGTATGTTGAGTTTACTTGTGCAGGTTAAGTAATCACTAGACTGAAGCAAAAAGTTTCTAAGTCCATGTGTCGACACCCAGGGGGAAAGTGTCGACACTCAAGAAAGCTTGTGTCGACACCCAGACAAGCAGTGTCGACACTTGGAGTCATTGTGTCGACACCTGGGATGCAGAGTCGACACCATACAGAAAGTGTCGACACAAGGAGCTGTGTCGAAACCCAGTGAAGCTGTGTCTACACCAGAAAGTGTCGACACTTGGAGCTGTGTCGACACTCAGCAAAAGTCAGCAGAAACTAAGTTAAAGTGTCGACACCCAGAACAATGTGTCGACACAACAAGAAGAGTCAGCACTTGAAGAAAGTGTCGACACCAAAAACAAAGTGTCGACACTCAACAGAAGAGTCAACACATGAAGTAAGTGTCGACACCTAGAACAATGTGTCGACACTCAGCTGAAGACTCTACACTTGAAGAAAGTGTCGACACAAGGAGCTGTGTCGACACTTAGTAGAGAACAGAATTATCAACAAAATATTCTAAGTACAAGTGACGACACTAAGGGAATGTGTTGACACTCAGCTGAAGTCTCAACAGAAGAATCAAGTGTCGACACAAGGAGCTGTGTCGACACTCAGCAAGAATCAACATAGAAGACTATGTGTCGACACCAAGAATCAGTGTCGACACTTAACAGATTCAACACAAGAAGATGTGTCGACACAAAGGAGATGTGTCGACACTTAGAAGAATTCAGCTAAAGTTAGAAGATCAAGTACTTGTGTCGACACTCAATTTCAGTGTCGACACCTGAAGAAGAATCTGTGTCGAGACATACAAGGAGTTGTGTCGACACCTTGTAGACTTGTGTCGACACTTACACAGCATGTGTCGACACTTGGACTATAAGTGTCGACACTTAAAGACAGAAAGTCTCGACACTTTCAGACAGTTAGAGATTTTCAAGAAATGACTGGATGACTTGACAGCTGCCGTTCCAGCCGGTCTACAGCACCTGTCAGAGATATCAGAAGTCAGTTATGGACCGGACCAGCCGATTACCATGAAGAAGGCCTATAAATAAGCACCTACAGTTTACAGAAACTGTTGTTCAAGTTGTTGAGGTTGATCACATTGTTGAAGAACAAGTTATTAAAGTGGTACATAGAGATCAACACAAGAAGATCTTGTAGTCCAAGTGCAGATCTAAGAAGTTGGAGAGAGAGAGGGCTCCATCCAAGAAATCAGCCTCTGGAACTAGGCTGAGAAGAAGGATTCAGATTCATTCTGGATCTTAAGTGGCAGAGGTCAAGGAACTACTGCAGGAGGATTCAGTCTTATTCAGTTCTACTCAAGAAGCTTTGAAGAAAGCTAAGTCAGATTGAATCCAGCTGAGTTCTTCCAAGAACTCATCAAGAAACTCTCAACTCCCCTCTTTTATTTCTGAGTTGTAGAGTTAATATCTGTAATACATTTTTAACTTGTAGGATCCTTTGGATCTGAGTGAATTGTAAGCCTATAATTATAAAGGCTGAGGGTAGGGCTTGAGAGCCTGAGTGTAGGAGATTGAGATCTCTGAGTGTAGGCTTTGTTGGCTGAGTGTAGGCCTTGGTTGGCTGAGTGTAGGCCTTGGTTGGCTGAGTGTAGGCCTTGATTGGCTGAGTGTAGGCTTTGGGATAAAGCTGAGTTGTAAGGCTTTGGGCCTGAGCTGTAGGAACCAATTTGGGTTCTGAGACAGTGGAGGAGTTTGGCCGAATCTAGTACACTGCTAGATAGGCGAAGGGGGAAAGTGGATGTACCCATATCTTGGGGAACCACTATAAACCACTGTGTATGTTGTGCTGTACTGTGATTGTTACTGTGCATGTTGTGTGTTTGCTGTGATAAATTAGTTAGTATTCTGTGATATAACTGATTACTGCCATTTAAGTTTAAAAAGGATTAGGTCACCTATTCACCCCCCCCCCCCCTCTAGGTGTTTAGGTACCATATCTTTCAACCTGCCTGAAGCCGGCGGACAGGTTATTGAAGCTGACAAAGATGAAACAGAACTGACAAGCCGCAGAGCGACCTCCTGTTGAGTCCGCAGAGACCGCACACTTCCAAGTACTTGATCGAAGTCACAGCCAAACTCCTGGCTCCTTGTTAGAAAGTAGAGACAAGAAGCGAAAAGTAGAGAACAAGCGAATAAACTTTTGAATAATTGAAATTTTATTATCCAAAAAAGGTATCTATTACAAAGGTATGCCCTCCTTTATATAGAATGGAGGAGAGATGAGAGAATACAAATAAGAGATGTGGGACTAAAATTTACAGGACAAGCGGACTATACAAAACAAACCGCACAAGCCGCGCAGTTAGACAGCAGGGCTAACCGCACGGCTACCACCAGAGAGGAAGAGAGACTGTCAGGGTAGACCGCCAGACCGCCCGGTCTCCAAGCCGACTGAGACAAACCGCCAGACCGCGCGGTCTTCAACCTGCCAAGACAAACCGCCAGACCGCCCGGTCACCAACTTCAACACTCCCCCTCAAGCTGGAGCATATATATCGATCATGCCCAGCTTGTCACAGATGTGGAAAAAGGAAGCAGACACTGGCTTGGTGAAGACGTCTGCCAACTCGTTGTCGGACGTGACAAATGGAGTGCAAATCTGTTTCTTCAATATTTCTTCTCGAATAAAATGACAGTCGACTTCTATGTGTTTTGTTCTCTCATGAAAGACCGGATTTTTGGAAATGTGTATCGCGGCCTTATTGTCACAGAACATAGGAAGAGGATAGTTGTAAACCTCTCCTAAGTCAAGCATGAGAGCCCGCAACCACTTCAACTCACATGTAGTCGATGCCATGCTACGATATTCAGCCTCTGCACTAGACCTGGAAACGACGGACTGTTTCTTGCTCTTCCAACTCACAAGATTGCCTCCAACAAATGTGCAGAAACCTGAAGTCGATTTGCGGTCCCCTTTGTCATCTGCATAGCTTGAATCAGAGTAAGCTTCAACCCTTAGGTGACCATTCTTCTGAAATAGGAGTCCTTTCCCTGGAGCAGCTTTAATATACTCTAATATCCTCAGAGCAGATTGTAGATGACACTCCCTCGGAGCTTGCATGAACTGGCTCACCTTGCCAACAGCATAGGAGATGTCGGGTCTGGTTACCGTGAGATATATGAGCTTGCCCACCAGACGCCGGTATCTCGTAAGATCAGAGAGAAGAGGTGAGTCATCTGTCCAAGTTTTGTCTTCTCCAGCAGCCATAGGACAACGTGCAGGTTTAGCACCAGTGAGTCCTGCATCCTTTAAAAGATCAAGAGCATACTTCCGTTGTGAAAGGACCATGGAGTTGGGCTTTCTAGAGATTTCAATCCCCAGAAAGTATTTCGGGGAGCCCATATCCTTTGTAACCAGATGTTGACGAAGGTGTTTCTTGGTCATCAGTATCCCATCCTGGTCATCGCCAGTAAGAAAAATGTCATCAACATAAACCGCAAGAACAACAAGACCAGAGGCGGTTTTCCGAACAAACAAGGAGTGATCTGCTGAGCTTCGTGTAAAACCAATGGCCGCAACAATGCTACTGAACTTGTCAAACCAGGCACGAGGACTCTGCTTGAGGCCATAGATAGCCTTCTGTAGTCGGCATACCCGTGTCTCCCCCTGAGCAACATACCCAGGAGGTTGCTCCATGTAAACAGCTTCCTGCAGATCTCCATAGAGGAAGGAATTCTTAACATCTAGCTGCGAGATGGGCCAATCCCTGTTGACAGCTACAGAGAGAAGAACCCGAATAGTGCTGAGGCGAGCCACGGGCGAGAAAGTGTCAAAGTAATCAACCCCATAAGTTTGGGTAAAACCCTTGGCAACCAGGCGAGCCTTATAACGATCCAAACTACCATCCGGGAGAAACTTCACCACGAAGACCCAGCGACAACCAACAACATCGGTGCCGAAAGGAGGCGGAACAAGGGTCCAGGTACCCCGTTCAGTGAGAGTAGCAATCTCCTCATCCATAGCAACTTTCCAGTGAGGAATAGTAAGGGCCTCCTGGTAGGAACGGGGGGTGGTAGTGGCCGAGATAGCCAGGGCAAAGGCTCGGCGAGCAGGGGTAAGGCGATCGTAGGAAACAACCGCAGCAAGAGGATGGTGGGTACAAGCCCGAACCCCTTTGCGAAGAGCAATCGGGAGATCCAGGTCAGCAGGAGCCTCAGTTTCCGGAGTATCCGTGGTGGAGAGAGCTGGCCCGGGAGTAGAGAGAGATGGCAGCGGAGTGGAGGGAGAAAGCGGAGTAGAGGGTGGAGATGAGGAGGATGGGGAAGGCGGTGGAGTGGGTGGAGAGGGCGGAACCTCAGTGGGAGCAGAGGGAAGGGATGAGTTGGTATGAGAAGGAGGAGCAGGAGGAGGAGAAGAGGAAGCGGGAGAGAAGTAAGATGCATTGGCAAAGAAGGTGACATCCGCAGAGACAAATTGCTTGCGGGTAACAGGGTCAAAGCAACAATAGCCTTTCTGAGTGGGAGAGTAGCCCAGAAAGACACATTTGGTGGCACGGGGTGAGAGTTTATCACGAGTGGCAGCGGGAGAGTGCACAAAAGCGGTGCACCCAAAGATGTGTAGAGGAAGAGGAAAGGGATCCCTGTCCGGATAAAGAATGGAGAAGGGGGTAGCACCGTGGAGAACGGTGGAGGGAAGGCGATTGATGAGATAGCAGGAGAGAAGGACAGCATAGCCCCAATAGGAGCGAGGAACATGCATCTGATTCATCATAGTGCGAGCGACATCAAGGAGGTGACGGTTTTTGCGTTCCGCCACCCCATTTTGTTGGGAAGTGTAGACACAGCTGGTTTGACGAATAACACCATGGTGAGTGCAAAAGGAGGAGAAGTCGTGGCTAAGATACTCCTTAGCATTGTCAGAACGAAGGATTTTAATAGACGTAGCAAACTGAGTTTTAACCATCGAATAAAAGGAGGTCCAAACAGAGAACAAGTCGGAGCGATCTTTAAGAAGATAGACCCACGTAGACCGAGAGAAATCATCAATGAAGGTGACAAAATAGGAACTGCCCCGACCGATGGTGAGGGTAGGAGCGGGACCCCATATGTCAGAGTGAACGAGCTCGAACGGTTGGGAAGAGCCCCGACTTTGCGTTG
Organism: Platanthera guangdongensis; assembly: GCA_039583875.1. Taxonomy (NCBI): domain Eukaryota; kingdom Viridiplantae; phylum Streptophyta; class Magnoliopsida; order Asparagales; family Orchidaceae; genus Platanthera; species Platanthera guangdongensis. The sequence goes on from CM077154.1 coordinate 115,785,305, forward strand.
GTGGGAAGGAGGAGCGGTGATGTTTGCCAAGTTGACAGGCATCACAGTTTAGAGGAGGATGATGAGGAGGGAGGTGCGGCAGGAGCTGACGTAGAATGCGGGGAGGAGCATGTCCAAGGCGAAGATGCCATTGGAGAAGATCTGTAGAGGAGGAGGAGAAGACGGATAGAGCAGAAACATTGTCGAGGAAGTAGAGGCCACCACTCTCAGTCCCGGTAGCAATCGTCCGTTGGGAGTCCGGATCCTAAAAAACACAAGAGGTAGGGGTGAATGTGACAGAACACCGTAGTTGCTTGCATAAAGAAGTAACCGATAATAAATTGCACGGAAACTTGGGCACATAGAGGGTATCAGCCAAGCAGAGAGATGGAGTGACTTGAACCATGCCCGTCCCATGGACCGGGGAGGGAGATCCATCAGCGACAATGACCGGGGGCAACTGAGCCTGTGTGTCAAGTAGAGAGAAACATTGAGAGTTGCCGGTCATATGACTTGTTGCACCAGAGTCGATGAGCCATCCTCCGCGAGTCACAACATGAGCACTACCAGAAGAGGTGACCACGGAGGCGGACAGGCTGGAGGAGAAAGCCATGGAAGCAATAGAGTAGCAAACCGCGACGAGAAGAACAAGCCGCGAGAAGAGAATAGAGCACCAAGCCGGGCGACCAGAAAAGAGGTCGGGCGGCTAGAAAGGCCGCTTCCAAGAAGCCGAGCAAAGCAGAGGGGAAGAAGTCGCACGACCTGAAAAAGTCGGGCGAACAGAGGAGAACAAGTCGCACGGCCAAAGATGAGGCCGAGGCGACTAGCAAGCAGGAGCGGGTAGAAGGCAACAAGAAGAAAGCGGCGAAAAAGCAGGCAAAGGTCCAGCGGGGAAGAGGTCGCGCGGACTGAGAAGACCGAGCGAACAGAAGAGAAGAGAAGAGCAGGTGACCGCGACCAAGATGCGGGTGAAAAAGGAACAACCCGCACGGTCAGGCAGATCACAGCAGCAAACCGCGAGTATAGAGACAAGACACGCGGACAGAGACAGACCGCAACGACTAGGAAGTCGGAGAGGCAAGAAAGAACAAGGAGCACGGCGACAACGAAACAGGTCGCGGCGACAAAGAGTAGTAGGAGAAGAGAATCAAGAGGAAGCAAGCCGCGCGAACTGGGCGTCGGAGAGAAACAAGCCGCGCGGATAGAAACAAGCCGCGCGGATAGAAGAGAGGGCAAGCCGCGAACCAAGTCGCAGAACGCGGAAAACAGGTCGCGAACAACAGAGGGCGCACAGAATCAGGAGGAAATGACCGTGGCCTCTGATACCATGTTAGAAAGTAGAGACAAGAAGCGAAAAGTAGAGAACAAGCGAATAAACTTTTGAATAATTGAAATTTTATTATCCAAAAAAGGTATCTATTACAAAGGTATGCCCTCCTTTATATAGAATGGAGGAGAGATGAGAGAATACAAATAAGAGATGTGGGACTAAAATTTACAGGACAAGCGGACTATACAAAACAAACCGCACAAGCCGCGTGGTTAGACAGTAGGGCTAACCGCACGGCTACCACTAGAGAGGAAGAGAGACTGTCAGGGTAGACCGCCAGACCGCCCGGTCTCCAAGCCGACTGAGACAAACCGCCAGACCGTGCGGTCTTCAACCTGCCAAGACAAACCGCCAGACCGCCCGGTCACCAACTTCAACACTCCTTGAAGCAACCCGCGCGACTGTTCACTCAAGTTACTGTAGACCTGCCAGGGGGTCCTATTTATAGGCGAGGTGAGGAGTGTGGTCACCGCCCTAGAGATAGAGACACCGCCCCAGCCCGCGCGATAGCAAAACACCGTCCGCCGAGTCCGCAAGGACTTAGCCGGATATTAAGGAAAACTGCCAGGAGCAAGGCAACATTGGCGAACTCTCACCAGTCCGCCCAAGCTATGCAGACAAAGCATCAGCCCGCAAAGCTTCCGACCACTGCAGGACAGCAACCCCCTTCAATGGCTGTCTGCACCAACCCGAGGCAGTCCGCAAGACTCACACCTCAATCCACCACAGGTCCACGACCAAAGGCAGATAGCAACAGTCCGCCCGGTCATAGCGGACTTTGTGGATACCGCGTACACCATGGTCTTGGCACAGAATGTGACCAAGTCCAAAACAATCAAGGGCTAATGCGAGCATGGCGGACGCAAACCCTTGTCCGCCAAACACCAAAGCACAGACCGCCAGCAGTCCGCAGGCTCCTCGCACGCATGTCCAATGCAGCAACCATCTCCTGGACTCCAAACCCAGTCCGCCAATCGATCTACACATCAGAGCACCTGCTGTAACACCAGAGCTCGACAAGGCTTCAGCCAAGCTCAAAGCACAGTCCGCAATAGCCCACACCGCGGACACACCAGTCCGCAAGATTCCCGCGGACATGAGCCAAACCGCCTTTCAGCATAAGCTTGCACCTGCGGCCACTGAGCAATGCACCAGTCCGCAAGGCTCTATCCGCTCAGTCCGCTCCTTGGATAAACCAAAGCCAACGTCTTATCCGCAAAAACCAGGCCGCACAGTCCGCGGACTCCATGCAACAACCCGCTCAGACGACAACCGGCTTCCACTAGACCTTCCACCAGGCCGCACATCACAGTCCGCCCAGGCCGCCTAGTCCGCCAAAGCTGTCCGCCCAGGCCGCCCGACCTGTCCCGTCACCCACTTCTAGTTCACAAATTTCAACATTTTTTAAATCGAAATGAGAAAAAACGTCTAACTGATAATGGTGCAGCTGAGGAGAACTTACAGTGAAATTTGTGGAAGGAAAAGGAAGAAAACCCAAAGGTAAAGTCTGACTCAGAATTTCCCCAACCCAGCACAGCCGACGTTGCCCAAATCTCGCGATAGCTGCCTGGATTCACGCCAAATAGCACAATACGGCTTTGATTCCGCCGAAGGAGGCCGCCAAATCGCCAATCGAGGGAAGAGCTCTTCCTAAGAGGCTCTCAGCCAATCCTAGCGGAAAGGGGAGAGGGAGGCGACTCAGACGAGAGAAGCGAGAGAGATGATCTCTTTTTGTATAGGAGAGAGAAATTGGATCTGAAAATAAGTTCACATGAGTTATTAACTGTATATACATATACATATATATATATTATATACATAACTTATATTTTATAATTTATAAATTTCATCACTTATATTATATACATATTTATATTTTATAATTAATAAAAACTAAAGCTACATAAACTTCAAAATTCTTGGGGGGGGGGGGGGGGGGGGGGGGGGGGGGGCGGGCCCCCCCTTGCCCCCCCTCTGGATCCGCCAATGCCGATAGCAAGAATCGAAAGGCGGAGGCCGCTCTTAGAAGACCAAAAAGATGATTTTACCCTTGTTTTGGGGTTTTCCTATACATAAACCCCGAAAGAACCTTGGAGAGGCGGATTCAGACTCCTAGAGGTCCGGATTTTGTTGAGCTCCCGCTCTGTCATCCATGGTACCGAGCACAGCTTTTGGCTTTGGGAGGGGAAGATGCGAAGCTCGTTTCCGGGTGCGTGGCGGGACCTTCTCGCTGATGCTCAACGGGTCTGAGAGTAGGCATCGATCCATCAACTAGAGGGGGGTGACTACGAGCTTGAATTGACCTATCATGCAAACCCGAAGACAGACTAAGTAAGCTAGAACGGTTTGCATCGCAGTACGAATTCCATTGAAACCGATATCCTGCTTCAACAAACACGATCTTCTTTAAATTAAGATTTGGCACTATAGCTTAACTAATAATTGTTTCAGTAGTTAATTATGGCTATAGAAAATGATACGTTGCGTGTAAGGACCTCTGCCGAGCATGGCTATACATGAAATATAGAATAATATTATTATAATAGTAGTAAGACGGGCCGCTGTATAATTCAATCCTCCAGTGTCGTCAAGTTGTTGTACTATACTATTTAAACCTCTTCTTCTTTCTTTATTTTCTACTACTTTTGTCTCCGATCTATAAATTAAATGTCCCGTCCTTCCTTAAAATCCAATAAGCCCTGCTGCTCTTGCTACTTAATTATTAGCTATTAAATCATAATTATAATGGCTTCAACAATGCTGCTGATCATAACGCTCCTCCACGTCCTTATCCTCATCAGCCTTCGTCCACCTTCTTCAGCCGCCGCTCTGCTGGCCCGGCAGAGCTCTAATCTCTTCAGAGCATATATTGGGGCAGAGTTTAACGGCGTCAAGTTCTCAGACGTTCCCATTAACCCCGGCGTCGAGTTCCACTTCATCCTGTCCTTCGCCATCGACAAAACTGCCAACGACAGCTCTTCCACTGACGGTCACTTCAATGTTTTCTGGGACACTGATAACCTTTCGCCGGCGCAGGTAACCGCCATCAAGCACAGCAAAAAAAACGTGAGAGTTGCGCTCAGCCTCGGAGGCGACTTCAAACCGTACTCGATCGACTCGTGGGTCAGCAACGCCGTAAAATCTCTCACTCAAATCATACAAGAGTACAATTTGGACGGCATTGATATCGATTACGAGCAGTTTAGCGCTGATCCTAATACCTTCGCTGAGTGTATAGGAAGGCTCATGACGACCCTAAAGAATCAGGGGGTAATATCTTTTGCTTCTATTGCCCCTTTTGACGACGACCAAGTGCAGATGCATTACCATGCGCTTTGGAACAAGTATGGAAATATCATAGATTATGTCAACTTCCAGTTCTATGCCTACGATTCGAGCACGACAGTGTCTCAATTTTTGAGCTATTTTGAGAAGCAGTCCTCCAAATATCCTGGAGGGAAGTTGCTTGCGAGCTTCTCCACCGACTCAAGCAGTGGCGGCCTGTCCCCTGCTAAGGGCTTCTTCAGCGCATGTAGAAATCTCAAGAAGCAAGGGAAGCTGCCTGGTATTTTTGTGTGGTCTGCCGATGATTCCATGAAGTATGGTTTTCGCTACGAGCGCACTTCTCAACTTCTCCTTGCTAGTTCTCCTTCCTAATTAGTGATGTCTTCATCCTCTCAATCTAAAAGTTCCAAGGCTGTACATGCTTGCATGGAGCACCGGCCTGTATAAATCATATAAAATTGTGAAATAATATGTTGTGATATATCTATCTATATTATACAAAAATATACTTTGGCAGATGGTCCATGATATCTATATTATCCTACCTGTCTAATCTCATGTATTGAAATCAAATTTAGTCACTTATTAATTTTGTTAGACCTCCTAAACCTACTATATATATATATATATATATATATATATGATAGGATGTTTTAGGCCTATATTTTAAGGCAACTATCCTACAAAATGAAATTATGCAGACAACCAATCATATGTTATCTAAAGACTTGACCACTCCACCAACTACCAAGTTATGATTAATACTTCAAATTTATTGTAAAGACTCATTCATTCTGAATGGTTTACAACTCTAACTTTTAAAATAATTATAAATATAAGTTTATGTTATAACTTTTATGACTAATCTAAGTAAATATAATAGATATTGCATTATATTTTCTTTTATAACATAAAAATGATAACAAAATACAATATTTATCTATCATATCTACAAGAAAAACATGAATTAGTAACAAAAATTAGAAAGACAAACTAGTTCGTTGCTAATTAGGAACGAATTTAGCAACGCATATAATATTTGTTTTTAGCTACAAAAATAGCAACGAAATTTTTTGTTGCAAAAATAGCAATGAAATATTTTGTTGCTAAATACTTGTTGCTAAATTGTAACGAAATTTTTCCTTTAAAAAATTTCATGCTAAAATCTTTGCATTAAAATATGGCAAATGTTATGTGCAGACTGAATTTGGATACATGCGAATCAATTTTATTTGCAGATCAAAATATTCTAAGTGCAGACCAAATTGTTACGTGCATACCACAAATAAAATTTGAACAAAATCATTTTAATAAATATACGATAAAACGAAACACATTAAATATTTGTGAAAGTTATACGTTTGGTGACAAGTAGTAAATCAATCATGTAACTATCACAAGCACGATCAGATAATATATAAAAGCTTCTTTGAAGGGTCAATAAGATAATTTCTCGAAATCAAATTAAAAAAGAATGGAGACGGATACTAAACATTCATACTTGCATTGTCATTACCGATGTCATTAACTCATTTGAATCTAGACCGATGAAGAACAAAAAGATATTACGTACATGACTATCCTAATATACATATGCATTTTTGAAGATAAATAATTCATAAGAAATTTTTAGAGACAAATGTCCATAATAAAGTTGCAAACTTCTGTGTGAGTGATGCACTTTATTTGAGTGTTAATAATTTATAAATTAATTAAGTGTTAATAATTGTACATATTTAATTATGAAATCAAAATTACCAAAAACAGAATGCACTTTATGGAGTGAAATTTTTGTTTCCCTCCAAATTGATTTCATTAACTGACCACTCAAATATAAAAAATGAATTGATATATATATATATATATATATATATATATATATATATATATATATATATATATATATATATATATATATATATATATATATCAAAACCTAAACCTACCAGCGGAATCAAGCCCAAACATATCGGTCCTCTCCCGAGAAAGATCGTCGAGCTACATCTCTCCCATGCAATCCGCCGCCTTGCAATCTCGCAGCCAAGCTTGTTATACTTCGACGGGATTTTTTGACCCTGCTCTAGAGTGATGTGACTCTATCTTCTTCCTCCAGGTGAATCGGCCTCCACAACCCACAGTCCGATCGATCTTGGTAAGCTCTACGTGATCTCGTCTCCCTCTTCACCATTCGTTGATTCTCGAACTCATCGGGGTTCTTCCTTCTCATTCCGAGCAGCTGGGGATCATCCTTCCCATCCCGAGCAGCAGAGCCGAAAACCCTATCCCTAGCAGCAGAGCACACTGGAACGCCATCGCGAGCAGCAGAGCACACCGGAAATCCTATCTCGTGCAGCAGAGCACAACGGAAATCCCATATACTCCCGACCCCTCCACTTCATTGACATCGGCAAGGTATAATATTTCTCCCCTCTACAACTCCCAGTGGCGGCCATTTTGATGTATTATAGCTTCTTTTATTTCCACTTTTTCAACATGCGCACATTTTTGTTTGATCAAATGCCCAAGAGAATCTTAATTTTTTTTGGTGTTTTTTTTATTCCATCAATTAGCTTTAGATGTTAAATCAATTAGCAAGTTGTGGTGTTAACCCCGAAATCGGCGATCCTTCCCAAGGCAGCCAGCTCGCTCGTCGCGGCCTGCCCCGGGTTCGTCCTGGAGGATGTGATGCCCAAGGGAGGGCGGACAGAATGTTCTGTCCACTTAGGCCGCGCGGCTTGTGCGGTCTCATCGGTCTGACCGACCAGGCCGCGCGCCTTCCCTTGGTCGGCAGAGGCCGCGGACTGCTCCTGCAGTCCGCCTCTGCAGGTCGCCCCCTTTTTTCATCTTAAACTACAAGGTTGTTTCCTCAGTACTCTCTCTGCCGGACTCAACTACCTGTCCGCAAAGGCCGGCAACAGGTCGCATATCCCTTGTCACCCAGCAACACGGGCAACCGACTCCTCCAGCCCGCCTACATAGCACGGACTCCAACTCAGGCTACCCACCAAGACCAGCAGCGTCCCATTCATCGCGAGCTCGGCGGACTCAAAGTATGGTCGAGACGTCCAGTCCGCCTTCACCGCAGAACCCCAACAACAACATCCAGGCTCTACCTCCAACGCAAGCGGACTCTCTTTGCAGTCCGCCTTTCCCTTGCCAACTCCAGTTTCTCGGCAGCAGTGTCAGTTTCCTCCTCAGTCCGCAGGCCTTTTATAGGCTCCGCCGGTAGTAGCAAACTTCTCCCTCAGTCCGCAGCCTCCGTGCGGACTCAGTCAGTAGTGGAGGACTCCTTCTAGACCGCCAGGCATCAGATCCTCTAGAAGACAGTACCAGTCCGCATAACCTCGTGCAGACTCGCCAGACTCCACGGGCACTCTCCTGCTCGCACCCCTTACAGCTTGCTCAGTTCAGCAGCGGCGGACTCAGCGGATTCTCCTTGCAGTCTGCCACTTATCCTCCAACATCCGCCCCCTAGCAATAGGCGGACAGTCCCAGCTCAGCAGTGACGGACTCCACGAACCTACATCGCAGTCCGCCACTAAGTCTTCCATTCTGTCGTCAGCAGCACCGGCTTCAGTACAAAGTCCCACTCTGCGCGGCCTATTGCGGACTTGACGGACTCCGTCTCCATCTCGCTCAGGTTACCGTCTCACCAGGGGTAACGTCACCGCAAACCGTTACCTCCTCGGGCCTATAAATAGCCCCCAATGCCTCTCATGTAGGTGGTGCTCATCATCGCCAAGGTGCTCAAGGCCGTAGTTAGCCATCCAGCTCAACTCCTACGGACTCTGTTTCTCAGTCTTCATCCCCCTCTGCGCCTTTAGTCGCGCGGCCTGCCAGCCTCTAGATCTCCAGTCCGCGCAGTCTGCTCTTTTTGCTTAGTCGCGTGGCCTGCCGGCTATTCTCTTCAGTCCACGCGGCCTCCTCTGGCATTTTTCTTCCTTAGCTACCAGCTTCCTTTTGTACTCCTTATTTTCTTTCTTGTAAAGGTGTATAGCAAGCTGTAACAACTCTTTGTTAATAAAAGGAAAGCCCGTCGCAACAGTGGCATTTAAGCCGCGGCGGGCGAAGTCTATTGTTCCCGCTGCTAGCGGCCCCTCTCTCTTCTCTTTAGCTCAGCTCATCTTCCTTGGCATCAACCTGCAAGCACAACCGTCCAAGTAACCATCTGCTCGGCAACTCCTGATCAACCTCCTCCTCCTCTCTTAATCGACCTTCTCTATTGATCAAGCTTCTCCTCTGCTCATCAGCCTTCCCGGTTGCTCTCAGCATCCTCTCCTCTATCCCCGCAACTCTTTGACAAGCGCTTGCTCCACTCTCGAGCACTCAGAAGCTTCCTTCCTTCCTCTTTCCCCGCAGCCTTATTTCCTCTTCTCCACTCAGCTTGTGAGACCGAACACGCCCCCTCCGTGTTAGCTGCCCGGTGCCATTTTCGCACATCAACAGTTAACACACGACCTTCAGATCCGAACAGACGGTGAACAGTGACAGTTAACCATGTCAGATCGCCATTCAGTAGAGAGCCTTGCTCAGTCAAGTCCCAAAGATGATCCTCTCTGGGAGGCCTTCGAGCAATCGTGCTGTAAGAATGCTCAGCAGTTCCAAGCAATCAACCAAATGCTCGCTATGATCACGCAGCGACTAGACTCCCAACCAACAACAACCCCAGCTGCTCCAGCTGCTCCGATCCATTCAGCACCAACTTTGGAGCATCAGCAAGCTTATCCTCCAGCTTGACCGCCAGTCTATCCTCCTCCTTTTACAGCAAGCTTTCTGCAAGGGCCTGCAGGCCCTTTGCGAACTCAAGATGAAGAGTTTGCTGCTCGCCAAAACTTCTTCCGGGATGCAGCCCGGGGAAGTCCTGCTAGATTTCTCAACTTCCAGGGAAGTCATCCCTACCATTCAGCTCCTGCCTCTGCTCCTCCTGCAGCAACTTTCCCTTTTTATCCTCCTACTTCTTTTGCAGCTGCAGCTTATGCCCCATTTTTTCTGTATGCTGTAGGAGATCAAGAAGAGCCTTTGAAAGATATGGTACCTAAACACCTAGAGGGGGGGTGAATAGGTGACCTAAACCTTTTTAAAACTTTGTTGGCAGCACAACAGTTATTCCACAGAATTTTACAGCTAACAGCAATTACAGTTAATTCACAGCACAGCACAGCACAGCAGACACACTAATTTATAGTGGTTCCCCAATCTTTGGGTACATCCACTTTCCCCCTTCGCCTATCTAGCAGTGTACTAGATTCGGCCAAACTTCTCCACTATCTCAGAACCCAACTAGGTTCCTACACCTCAGGCCCAAAGCCTTACACTCAGCCACAAAGGCCTACACTCAGCCACCCAGGCCTACACTCAGCCAATTAAGGCCTACACTCAGAGTTCTTCAACTCCTACACTCAGGCAACCAAGCCCTACCCTCAGCCTTTATAATATAGGCTTACAATTCTCTCAGATCCAATGGATCCTACAAGTTAAAATAGAAATACAATAGCTATCTCTACAACTCAGAAAATAAGAGAGGAGTTGAGAGTTTCTTGAAGAGTTCTTGGAAGAACTCAGTTAGATCCAAACTGACTTAGCTTCCTTCAAAGCTTCTTGAGTTAGAACTGAATTAGTCTGAATCTTCTGCAGTTGATCCTTGACCTCTGCTTCTTGAGATCCAGATGATTCGGAATCCTTCTTCTCAGCCTTAGTTCCAAAGACTGAATTCTTGATTGGAGCTCTCTCTCTCCAACTTCTTAGATCTGCAGTTGGACTGCCAGATCTTCTTGTGTTGATCCTCTGTGTATCACTTTTCTGATGATCTGATCAACCACTTTAATTATTCTCACTACTTGAAAGAACAACTTGTAATTCTTACATCAACAACAAACTTCTGTAAACTGTGAGTGCCTATTTATAGGCTTCCTTCATGGTAACCGGCTGGTCCGGTTCATAACAGACTTCTGACTTCTCTGACAGTTGCTGTAGACCGGCTGGATCGGCAGCTATCATGTCAACCAGTCACTTCTTGAAATTCTCTAACTGTCAGATAGTGTCGAGACTTTCTGTTCTTAAGTGTCGACACTTATAGACTGAGTGTCGACACATGCTGTGTAAGTGTCGACACAAGTCTACAAGGTGTCGACACAATTCCTTGTATGTCTCGACACTGATTCTTCTTCAAGTGTCGACACTGAAATTAAGTGTCGACACAAGTACTTGATCTTTTGTAACTTGTTGAATTCTTCTAAGTGTCGACACATCTCCTTTGTGTCGACACATCTTCATGTGTTGAAACTGTCAAGTGTCGACACTGCTTCTTGGTGTCGACACAAGTCCTCAATTTTGTTTCTTCAGCTGAGTGTCGACACATTCCCTTAGTGTCGACACTTGTACTTAGAATATTTTTTAAACTTTTCTGTTCTTTGCTAAGTGTCGACACAGCTCCTTGTGTCGACACTTTCTTCAAGTGTAGAGTCTTCAACTAAGTGTCGACACATTGTGCTGGGTGTCGACACTTTCTTCAAGTGTTGACTCTTCTGGTTGTGTGTCGATACATTGTGCTGAGTGTCGACACATACTTCAAGTGTTGACTCCTTTGAGTGTGTGTCGACACATTGTGTTGAGTGTCGACACATTCTTCATATGTTGACTCTGCTGTTTGAGTGTCGACACATTGTGTTGAGTGTCGACACTTGTCCTTAGTCTCTGCAGAATTTTGCTGAGTGTCGACACAACTCCAAGTGTCGACACTTTCTGGTGTAGACACAGCTCTTCTGAGTGTCGACACTTCTGCTAAGTGTCGACACAGCTTTTCTGCATTCTTCTTCACTGAGTGTCGACACAGCTCCAAGTGTCGACACTTTCTGTCTGGTGTCGACTCTTCTTCACAGGTGTCGACACAATTTCTCCAAGTGTCGACACTGTTTGTCTGGGTGTCGACACAAGCTTTCTCAAGTGTCGACACTTTCCCTCTGGGTGTCGACACATGGACTTAGAAACTTTTAGCTTCAGTCCAGTGAATACCTAACCTGCACAAGTAAATCAAACAAACATCAAATACATTATGATGTATATCATTGAGTTAGGTGAGGCTTCTTCAAATCAGGTACATTTGACCAATGTACCCAACAATCTCCCCCTATTTGGAGAAGTCATAACCCTTAGTCAATGATATACACCATTCATAATTAAAAAATTACAAAATGATGAAAAGCAGATTATAATCAACAGGGTTAACATGAACATGTAAAACTTCACACATATACACATTCAACATTCCAGAACAAATAAGAAACAAACACATTTCAGAACAATCATACTATATTTATCACATATTGTTCTAACATTGTTCCTTATACATTTTCAATGTTGTACAAAAATGTTTTTCATTTAAAAGATTACAACAAGCTTCAAGTTTAATTCCTAATCTATTTCTGATCAGGTTCTTTGATAACAATTCCTTTTCCAGCTTTAACTTGAGCTTTGACAGCAGCAGCAGCAGCAGGCTCAGCATCAGCAGGCTTCTTGCCTTTTGAGTCGTTCTTCTTTTGTTCTTCAGCCTTGATTTTCTGCCTCTCAAAGTAATGATAGGGCTTAGGAAAGTACTTGCTAGGCTCCACAGCTGTAGGAGGTAGCTTTCCTAACTTAGCCTTCCTTCTATACTGGACAATGGCTTCCTGCCTAATCTCATGCTTTCTCCATTCTGCTTCTAAGAACCATTTGTTCCTCTCATGTGCATTGTCCTTGGCTGCTTTCCAGGCTGTGAGAATGATGTTCCTAGAAGTAGGGCTCCACTGTTCAAAATCAGGTTTTTGCTCAGCTAGTTCCCTGAACTTCTTCTTTGATAGCCTTGTCTCTTCTTCTTTGTCCATAGCCTCTTGCATAGCTGCTGTAACAGGTTGAGTAACCTTTTCTAAATGGGCATTGCCCTTGCCCCCAGATGGGCTATACATAGTGCTCACCTCTGCATGAATCATTTCAAAATCGGGAGGTGGATAAATGACTTGAGCTACTTCTTGTGGCTCACCTCCAAAATAGGCAGGGTTCAGTCCAGATTCAGCAACTTCATTGTCATCACACAGGGGAGGATATCCAAGTGTAGCCCTGATTGAATTTGAAATCCATTTTGCATGCTCAGAACTTGCCTTGACTAACACTCTCTCCCCCTTTATGACTTCTTGGGCTACATGGTCTCTTACATCATCCTTCTGGAACCTGATTTGGCTGTCCAAGTACCTGATTCCATCCTTAAAATAAGGTCTAAGCTTTGTAAGCTGTTCAGAAATGACCTTCTGTGAATCCTTAATGGCAGTCTTGACAGCAGCAATTTCATCTTGAAAAGCTTTATGAAGTTCAGCCTTTGCAGCATCAGTAGAAGTAGATGGTTCAGCAGACTTATTCTTTAATTCAGTTACTATAGCATTGTGGGAGGCAGTTAAATTGTCATTCATTCTTAATTGATTCTCCAGCACATAGCCTTGCTTCAGTGCTATATCATCTACTTGAGACTTGATTTTCTCCTGGTGAGTTGTCAAATAGACCACTGCATTACCACCCTTGTGGAAGCAGTCAGTCATTTCCTTCTTATTCAAATTCATTTCAAACCTTATTGATTTGATATCTTGAGCTAGATCAAATTGTAAAGACTTGTGGCCTTCATCAACATAAGTTTCTATAGCCTTCCTTTGTTCATCCATCTTGATTTGCACTGCAATCAGTAGAGCACTATAATCAGTTGATGGAGCTTGTTGGACTAAGGAGTGTTGAGCAACAGTTTGTAGAGCCTTCTTGTAGCTCTGGCTCCTTCTTTTGAATACAAAGAATTTCTTCTTTTTAGCTTGTTCAGTCTCATCATCCTCAGATTCTGAAGTACTGGCTATATTTACCCTATCCTTAGGGCTTGAGGGTTTGTCAGCTTGCACATCAAGTGCTTTCTCACTTTCCTGCCTTATAGGCTCTTCCTGAACTTCCAGGTTCTCCCCCTCAACAGCAACACCCTTCTCTTCATCAACAGCATTCTTGTCCATGTCAAACTCCTCTTGATCTAAATTCAGAAATAGATCTTCCATTGTGTATTCTGGGGGTGACTGTGCAGGACATGTACTGGGTTCATCAACCACTTTATCAGGAATCACTACAGATGTGTCTGGAAGAACAATATCTGGTTCTTGGTTTGCTTGCTGAGTTTGCTGATGGACATCAGACAAATCAGAATCTATTACAGAAAAATCTAAAGTATTGAGGTCAGAAAGTACCTCTTGGATAATGAGTGTAGCTTGCTCACTCTCCAGTGTAGAGGGATGTTCTTCAGCTGGAGGCTCCCCCTGTCTTGAATCCTTATTCATGGGGCTAGCTGTAGGCAGCTCCCCCTGGATTTCTGCTGGCTCTTGAGGAGCAGGTGACTTCTCTGCAGCCACATCTATTGGACTATCAGGAGTGAAAACAACATGTTCTTCACTACCTGAGCTGCTGGAGGACTCTTGAGTCACAGCAGCTATCTTCCTCTTCTTCTTTGGGGTGAATCTTTCTTAGAAACTTGCTTCTCAGGGGTAGGAACTTCCTTAGACAGCACTCTTTCCCATCTTGAAAGTATCCTCATATCCATCCTTCTCATGTGATTGATTTTAGTACCAGCAGCATTGCTCATGACCTCTGGTATTGTACCAGCCAGGTAGAGACTTAGTATTCTGCCCAGATTGGGCTTCTTCAGACTCTCCTTAATTTTGTCAAACACAACCATTGACCAGTCTATTTTTAGGTTGAAGATGATTCTGGTCATAACACTGAACATGGAGGCTGACACCCTGTCATGTCCTCCAGTCTTACTGAGTATTACTTTACCCACAATTTCTGACAGGAATTTTCCTTGAGTATTCATACCTCTCCTGTTGAATACAGATCCAATCTTCAGCTTAGGATCTAGACCACACCAGGTAAGTGCTTCTTTGGTCTTAGATGTAGTCACTTCCTCTTCTTCTTGAATTTTAGGTAGCTGAAGTACCTTTCTCAGAGATTTGGGTGAAATCTTGACCCTGGTGCCATGCACTTTTGATTTGATTTTGTAACCTGAGTCATCTACTGAAGCTCCAGTAAGGAATTCGAGAACTTCCTTCTTCCATATTTTTGTTGGTTCTGAAACCAAATACTCCAATCCAGAATCGGTGACTAGGGTTATCACCGATTTGATTTCTTGATCGCCATTGTCAAAAGCACCTCGCACGAGCTCATAGCCTTCGTTAACATTCTCCTCGAGCTTGGGAGCCATTAGGGTTTAGAGATTTAGTCTAGAGAAAAGAGAAATGTCGAAACTCTGAAAGCGTGTCGACAAACAAAGACAGAATCCATTTATACCTTTCTGGTTTGAAGACGAACAGGCGGGATGGATTACTAAAGATGTGTCGACACTGGCAATAAGTGTCGACACTGACTTATAATGTCTCGACACTCATGTGTCGACACAAGTTTAGTCAACAGACATTATGTGTCGACACTTGGTTATGTGTCGACACAACATAACTCGACACATTGTCGAGACTTTACTTAGAAAAATTCTGAGTAAATACTAAGTGTCGACACCACTTGGGATGTGTCGACACCTACTTGTCATGTGTCGACACTAACATTCTGAAGTGTCGACACCAACTTCCTAGATGTGTCGACACCATTTTCCTGAAGTGTCGACACTTACTATTCTGTGTCGACATAGACTTGTCTATGTGTCGACACCTTTTTACTTAGCCAATATTTAGTTCAGTAAACTTAGTCTAAGTTTATCATACCTAGTTCAATTTTGAACCTATTGAACTTAGCTTCTTCTAAGGTCTTAGTAAACATATCAGCTATCTGATTATCAGTTTTAACATATTCAAGTGCAATATCATTTCTTTCTACATGCTCCCTAAGAAAGTGATATTTAATCTCAATATATTTTGTTCTACTATGAGATACAGGGTTATTAGCTATTGAAATAGCACTTGTAGAATCACAGTAAAGTGGAGTTCTACTTATCTGAAATCCATAGTCAACTAGCTGATGTTGAATCCATAGAAGTTGAGCACAGCAACTTCCTGCAGCTACATATTCTGACTCAGCTGTGGAGATAGCCACACTAGTCTGCTTTTTGCTGCTCCATGAAATTATTCTTCCACCTAGGAATTGACAGGATCCAGTAGTGCTCTTTCTATCTTCTTTGCATCCTGCAAAGTCTGCATCTTGAATAGCCTGTTAGATCAAAATCTCCATTCCTAGGGTACCAGAGGCCTAGATAAGGAGTGCCCTTTAGATATCTCAAAATTCTCTTGACTGCAGTCAAGTGAGACTCTTTAGGGCAAGCTTGATACCTGGCGCAAACACATGTATCATACATAATGTCAGGCCTACTTGCAGTCAAGTATAGTAGGGAGCCAACTATCCCTCTATACAAGGTCTCATCTACAGGTTTCCCTGCATCATCCTTGCTTAGAGACATACTTGACCCCATAGGAGTCTTCATGGTACTGGATGAATCCATACCATACTTCCTTATGAGTTCTAGGGTGAACTTAGACTGACATATGGATAGACCACTTCCAGTCTGTTTAACTTGGAGACCCAAGAAAAACTTCAGTTCTCCCATACTACTCATCTCAAATTGACTTTGCATAAGCTTTGCAAACTTTTTGCAAAGGCTACTTTCAGTAGACCCAAATATAATGTCATCTACATATATTTGGACAAGTATGACTTTGCCTCTAGATTCCCTAAGGAATAGAGTCTTATCTATTTTCCCCCTTGAGAACTTGTTCTCAATGAGGAAACTAGATAGGGTTTCATACCAAGCTCTAGGTGCTTGTTTTAACCCATATAATGCTTTCCTAAGTCTATAGACATAATGAGGTAAAGTTGGATCAACAAAACCTGCAGGCTGCTCCACATAGACTTCTTCTTTCAAATTACCATTTAGGAATGCTGACTTCACATCCATTTGGTATACTTTGAATCCTTGATAAGTTGCATAGGCCAAGAACATTCTTATGGCTTCCAGTCTGGCTACTGGAGCAAAGGTTTGATCAAAATCAATACCTTCTTCTTGCCTATATCCTTTTGCAACCAGTCTTGCTTTATTCTTTATGATGACCCCTTGTTCATCTAACTTATTTCTGTAGATCCACTTAGTTCCTATAACATTGTGGTCTTTAGGCTTTGGAACCAGCTCCCAAACTTTGCACCTTTTGAACTGATTAAGTTCTTCTTGCATAGCTTCAGTCCACTGTGGATCTTGTATAGCTTCTTCAAATTTCTTTGGTTCTATTTGAGACAGAAAACTTGAATATACTACAGCATTCTGATTTCTGCTCCTTGTCTGAACACCTTGTCTTGGATCTCCAATTATCAGCTCTACTGGATGATCTCTTAGATGCCTGTTGGCTGGAGGCATCCTTACTTCTGGTTGTACTTCTACAGCATCTTCATCATGCTGAGTTCCTTGTACTTCTTCAGCTCCTGGTACATGTAGTTCTCCCCCTGGACATAAGCCATCTCCTTCTACTTGCTGTCTTGCAGCAGGTACATCTTCTATGGTTAGCTTGTCCATCTTCTTAGTAAGACCTGTGGGGCTGCATACATTGCTAGACAACTCATTGTTAATTAGTTGTGTCTCATCAAAAACTACATGCACAGACTCCTCTACAACTTGTGTAGTCAAGTTGTAGACTCTATAAGCCTTACTATTATTACTGTACCCAACAAACACTCCCTCTTGGGACTTGGCAGCAAACTTAGTTAGGTAAGACTTTCCATTGTTAAGTATGAAGCATTTGCAACCAAAAATCCTGAAATAGGATAGATTTGGTTTCCTGCCTTTCACAACTTCATAGGGGGTCTTGTTTAACCTTTTAGTGATGGTAGCCCTATTTATCACATGGCATGCAGTGTTAACTGCTTCAGCCCAGAAATACTCAGGCAGTGATGTATCACTAAGTAGGGTTCTACCAGCCTCTATCAAGGTTCTATTCTTCCTCTCAGCAATGCCATTTTGCTGAGGTGTTCTAGGTGAAGAGAATTCTTGAAATATCCCAAAATCTTCACACAGTTTTGTCATGCTTTCAGATTGAAACTCAGTACCATGGTCACTTCTAATTCTGACCACTGTACAGTTTAATTCATTCTGAATTTGCTTAACAAAGCTATAGAAGACACTAGGTGTTTCAGATTTCTGCCTTAAGAAGAACACCCAGGAAAACTTTGAGTAGTCATCAACAACTACAAAGGTATAGACCTTCCTACCTAAGCTGTGAACTGGCATTGGACCAAATAGATCCATATGCAAGAGGTATAAACACCTCACAGCATCTTTGTTGTCTAAGCTTCTAAAGGTGGATTTGGTCTGCTTGCCCTTTTGACAAGCTGAGCAAATGCCATCTTTGACACACTTAACTTGAGGACCATTCCTCACTAACTCTTTGCTAAAGAGTTTGCTAATAGTCTTGTAGTTAAGATGAGCTAGCCTCTTGTGCCACTTGACACAATGAGAGATTGTCTCATCAGCTACAAGACAGACAGGAGAACCATTGTTCTCAATCATAATGTCTAAGCAGTAGACATTCCTCTTTCTATATCCTGTCAAAATGATCTCTTGATCACTTGACCTCTTGATATGACAACCATTTTTAACAAATGAGATGTCATACCCTACATCACTTAACTGACTTATACTAATGAGGTTGTGTTTCAACCCTTTAACATAAGCCACTTGAGTAATGGTAACAAGGTTTGAAGAGATGTTACCAAACCCTTTGATGATTCCTTTTTCAGAACCACCAAAGGTCACTTTAGGACCATTTTTGATTGGAATGTAGTCCTTCAGTAGTCCCCTTGTTCCAGTCATATGTCTGGAACATCCACTATCCAAGTACCATGTTGGGGTATGGCCACTTGGATTTACCTGCAAAACAAATTAATGAACCTTAGAACCCAAAGTAAACTTGGGTCCTTGGTGATTGTTAGTTTGCAACTTGACATAGCTGTCCTGCTGGCTTTCCACCAGGTAACTTGCTACTCAACTTGACACTGGCATTGTGCCAACAATCCAAGGCAAAGTGGCCAACCTTGCCACAACACCAGCATTCAAACTTGTTGTACCTTTGCTTAGGTACAGACTTGGTTGTCTTGACTACAGCAGGCTTATTGAATGTTGGGGCTTTGCCCTTGGACTTGGACTGATCCTTAACAGTCCTAGCTGGTTTAATAAAACCCAATCCAGCCTTTCCTTTATGATGAACAAATTCATCAATCAAGGGTAGCACTGATTTAGGTTTTGAAAACCTAGCAACTAGCTCTCTTTCCTTCTGGAGATTGATCTCCAGTAACTTAATTTGATCATTTTTATAAGTGATAGTTCCCATCTGAATCACAGTAATATGTTTCAGCCTGGCTACCTCATTGAGCTTTTGATCAAATTCCTTCTCAAAGTCTGTTGCAGCTGCCTTTAGATCAGCAATTTCCTTTGCCTGACTTTTGGCAAGGGACTTGCTTTTCTTATAGGCTTGCAACAGTACTTTATATTCATCTAAGAGCTGATGAATATCTCCCTCAGATTCAGAAACACTTCCATCACTTGATGAAGATGAATCTTACCCTGAACTAGAACTGAAATCTGAACTTTGAGTTGGACTTTGTACCTGACTAGGTTCTGGCTGCTCCAGGATTTTGGCACTTTCAGTCAATGCCATCAGTCCTTGGCACTGACACTCTTCTTGTTCATAGATTGATTCCATGATCTGCATAAACTCCTCTTCTTCTTCAGCAAATAGCCCTATGTAGGCTTCAGCATCTGTCTCAGTGTCTGAAGAAGAAATGTCTGAAAGAGTCTTCTCATTCTTTGCAACAAAGGACTTCTCCTTCTTTCCTTTGAAGTGAGTCTTCTTTTTGTCACTGGATTCTTTTCTTCTCTCAGGACAATCTGCAATTACATGACCCTGTCTATTGCATCAGTAACACACTATCTTAGACCCAGTTGTCTTGCTAGTCTTTATCTTTTTCTTGTCCTTCTTTGAAGGCTTCTTCTTCTGATACTGGACTTCTTTCCCTTTGGAAAATGAAGGTCTGGACCTCCACTGTTTCTTCTTCAGGAATTTCTGAAAATGTCTGGTAAATGCAGCAAAGTCTTCATCACTTTCACTGCTTGTAGACTTTGTGCTAACAGACTCATCAGATTCTGATTCAACTACCTCTGGAGGAGGAGTTGATGACTTAGTCCTGCTCTTTCTAGGTACTTCTGACTTGAAGGCAACAGTCCTTTCCCTGTGCTCAGTCCTTGTTGATCTTTCCTCCTCTTTTCTCACTGACAGCTGCATCTCATAAGACAACAACTTGCCAAACAGTGTGGGAGGAGGAATTTCTCCCAACTTTGCCATTTCTCTGATGGCACAGATCTTGGTGTCCCAATCTTTGGTTAGGGACCTTAAGAACTTATCATTCAATTCATAGTTAGTGAACTCTCTTCCATAGGACATGAGTTCATTAACAATTCTATAGAACTTCTTGTAGCATTCAGTGATGCTATCTCCTCTTCCTTGCCTAAAGCTCTCATACTCTTGATTAAGCAAGGACTTCCTATCTTGTCTAACTTCTTCAGATCCTTCCATATACACTATAAGAGTGTCCCACATCTCTTTTGCTGTCTTACAGTGAATTAAGTTCTGGAAGGTGGCATCATCAATGGCACTTACTATAATGTTTTGTGCCCTTTTGTCCATAGTGGCTAGGACAATTTCATCCTTGGTCATCTCAGAGAAATCCTTTGGAGTCCTCTGATTTGCATCCAATACTGAGATCTTCATGGGCACATATGGCCCTTCCTTAACTGTGATGTAGATTCTTGGGTCTGAGGCCTCCATAAATAGCCTAACCCTTTCTTTCCAGATTCCAAAAATCTCCTTCCTGCATATGGTTAACTTCATGGAACCCAACTCTTTGTGAGTCTTATAAGAACCCATGTTTCTTGAAGTTCTTGAATTTCTTGAATCTGTTTTCTGACTTAAACTGTTTCTGCCAAACAGGATCTCCTTAGACTGTTAGTCCTTGTTTTGAGGAACCTCCCTCTGATACCACTTGAAAGATATGGTACCTAAACACCTAGAGGGGGGGGGTGAATAGGTGACCTAAACCTTTTTAAAACTTTGTTGGCAGCACAACAGTTATTCCACAGAATTCTACAGCTAACAGCAATTACAGTTAATTCACAGCACAGCACAGCACAGCAGACACACTAATTTATAGTGGTTCCCCAATCTTTGGTTACATCCACTTTCCCCCTTCGCCTATCTAGCAGTGTACTAGATTCGGCCAAACTTCTCCACTATCTCAGAACCCAACTAGGTTCCTACACCTTAGCCCAAAGCCTTACACTCAGCCACAAAGGCCTACACTCAGCCACCCAGGCCTACATTCAGCCAATTAAGGCCTACACTCAGAGTTCTTTAACTCCTACACTCAGGCAACCAAGCCCTACCCTCAGCCTTTATAATATAGGCTTACAATTCTCTCAGATCCAATGGATCCTACAAGTTAAAATAGAAATACAATAGCTATCTCTATAACTCAGAAAATAAGAGAGGAGTTGAGAGTTTCTTGAAGAGTTCTTGGAAGAACTCAGTTAGATCCAAACTGACTTAGCTTCCTTCAAAGCTTCTTGAGTTAGAACTGAATTAGTCTGAATCTTCTGCAGTTGATCCTTGACCTCTGCTTCTTGAGATCCAGATGATTCTGAATCCTTCTTCTCAGCCTTAGTTCCAAAGACTGAATTCTTGATTGGAGCTCTCTCTCTCCAACTTCTTAGATCTGCAGTTGGACTGCCAGATCTTCTTGTGTTGATCCTCTGTGTATCACTTTTCTGATGATTTGATCAACCACTTTAATTATTCTCACTACTTGAAAGAACAACTTGTAATTCTTACATCAACAACAAACTTCTGTAAACTGTGAGTGCCTATTTATAGGCTTCCTTCATGGTAACCGGCTGGTCCGGTTCATAACAGACTTCTGACTTCTCTGACAGTTGCTGTAGACCGGCTGGATCGGCAGCTGTCATGTCAACCAGTCACTTCTTGAAATTCTCTAACTGTCATATAGTGTCGAGACTTTCTGTTCTTAAGTGTCGACACTTATAGACTGAGTGTCGACACATGCTGTGTAAGTGTCGACACAAGTCTACAAGGTGTCGACACAATTCCTTGTATGTCTCGACACTGATTCTTCTTCAAGTGTCGACATTGAAATTAAGTGTCGACACAAGTACTTGATCTTCTGTAACTTGTTGAATTCTTCTAAGTGTCGACACATCTCCTTTGTGTCGACACATCTTCATGTGTTGAAACTGTCAAGTGTCGACACTGCTTCTTGGTGTCGACACAAGTCCTCAATTTTGTTTCTTCAGCTGAGTGTCGACACATTCCCTTAGTGTCGACACTTGTACTTAGAATATTTTTTAAACTTTTCTGTTCTTTGCTAAGTGTCGACACAGCTCCTTGTGTCGACACTTTCTTCAAGTGTAGAGTCTTCAACTAAGTGTCGACACATTTTGCTGGGTGTCGACACTTTCTTCAAGTGTTGACTCTTCTGGTTGTGTGTCGACACATTGTGCTGAGTGTCGACACATATTTCAAGTGTTGACTCCTTTGAGTGTGTGTCGACACATTGTGCTGAGTGTCGACACATTCTTCATATGTTGACTCTGCTGTTTGAGTGTCGACACATTGTGTTGAGTGTCGACACTTGTCCTTAGTCTCTGCAGAATTTTGCTGAGTGTCGACACAACTCCAAGTGTCGACACTTTCTGGTGTAGACACAGCTCTTCTGAGTGTCGACACTTCTGCTAAGTGTCGACACAGCTTTTCTGCATTCTTCTTCACTGAGTGTCGACACAGCTCCAAGTGTCGACACTTTCTGTCTGGTGTCGACTCTTCTTCACAGGTGTCGACACAATTTCTCCAAGTGTCGACACTGTTTGTCTGGGTGTCGACACAAGCTTTCTCAAGTGTCGACACTTTCCCTCTGGGTGTCGACACATGGACTTAGAAACTTTTAGCTTCAGTCCAGTGAATACCTAACCTGCACAAGTAACTCAAACAAACATCAAATACATTATGATGTATATCATTGAGTTAGGTGAGGCTTCTTCAAATCAGGTACATTTGACCAATGTACCCAATAGCCTTCACCATTCGCAGAGAATGTTCGTCACGAACCAACTCCATCAAACTTCAGAGAGCCTCGACTGCCAATCTACACTGGAGAGACTGATCCAGTGAAACACCTTCAAGCCTTTGAGTGAGTTGTTGCTCTCAAAACCCTTATAGATGCAACTAAGTGCAAGCTCCTTGTCACTACTTTTGATGGGCAAGTGAGGGACTGGTTCTATGGTCTTCTCCCTCACTCCATCACTTCCTTCGTTGATCTGTGAAGGGAGTTCTTGCTCAGGTTCTCTACCTCAACCAAGAGAAAGGGTGTAACGTCCCGAAACTCAAAAGAGCGACGGGAGGCATCTGGGCCAAATCTGGTATTTAGTAGGAGGAACACGGCCTGGGACACGGGCGTGTCCCAAGGCGTGTCAGGCTCGAGTCGACGATTTGGTCGCGATGTCGATAAAATTTGGAGTCGACGATCGTCGAGCAGCGAACACGACCTGAGATACGGGCGTGTCTCAGGGCGTGTCGAGCCCGTGTCGACGATCAGCCCGGGAGTCGACATTTTCGCTCGATGATGTGTCGAGACAAGGCACACGGCCTAGGACACGGGCGTGTCCAAAGCCGTGTCGTGTGGTCGACGAACTTCGCTCGACGAAGTGTCGAGACAGTGAACATGGCCTGGAGCCCAGGCGTGTTCGGGTTTAACACGGGCGTGTCACATTGAACATGGGTGTGTCCAAGACCCATGTGAGTCTCGGGTTGTTTTCAGGGCTGTGTCGATGGGGGCACACGGTCAGCCACACGGCCGTGTCAATTAGAACACAGGCGTGTCGGGTCGAACACGGGCGTGTCAGATGCCCGTGTGTTTTTCGAGACGAGTCAATTTTGATGGCGAATGAGGGACATGGCCCTGGACACGGGCTTTCACAGGCCGTGTTCGGCCCAGATTCTGCATTTTTGATCTGGATCGTGGCTGTTCGTTTCTTTAATTGGGGATCCGACGGCTGGGGCTGTTAGTGCTTGGATATGCACGGGATTGGACCCTTGAAACCCTCATTTCACTTGAGAGGTTCTCTTTCTAAAGTATAGAGAAAGAGGAGAGCAAAGGAGGAAGAAGAAGCTTAGATCTGGTCTTTGGAGGAGCTTCGGAGCTCCAAATCGCGAACCGACTTCGGATCTATGGAGGCAAAGAGAGTGCGGTGCTTTTCATCTGCTTACATTTCCATGGCGCTAAGGAAGAATGCTAGGGTAACGATTCTCTACTTGAGCATGTGAAGCTCTACTTCTTTGCATAGGAAGCCCGCTCTCGCGAGCTTGCGGTGAGTGCGTCCCTTCGGTTAGATATGTAAAGTCCCCATTGTGTAGAGTCTGTAAACAAGAACGGACATAGGCATGATGTGTGAAGCCTATTCGGACATGTTGGTCTTGGTCGGTGATGTTGCATTGCATAAATGCCGGAGAAGACTCTGTGCGATTGTTTGTTTTTCGGGTTTTCTACGTGATAGATTGCAATAGGGAGCCTTGGGGATTAACCCTAAGGTACACCCGAAAAACTGGGTGGATGCGTGATCTTGCCAACTTGGTGGCCTGGGAGCCAACTTGAACATAACCAGGTTATGTGATTTTGTGATGGAAACGGTACTCGGGAGAGGTTTGACCTGCGCATATGTTTTAAATTAACATTGCGATGTGAGCACGGGTTAGATGGAACCATACCCATTCTATGTCGTTCAGATTAGAGCCGTTGGCATAGATGAGGGTCTTCAGCGGTCTATGGTTTAAATTACCGTGACCCATGCCGGGAAGACAAATTGCTCATTGTTGGGCCGTCCTGGGGACGGTGGTGAGTCGGTGGGCTTTGACCGTGTTGACCGATAATGTGCCCTCGGTGCACGGGGGTGGGGCCATGCGAGCCAACGCCTGTGATGCAATGTATATTTATATACTACTTGGTTTTGCTAAAAAGTTCAGGGAAGGAGCATCGCCGCCCCTAATTGGGGGCGGGATCGTTATAATTTGGTCAGCATTGCTGACCGTTGTTTTTGTTTGCCACCGTGCGGTGGTTTGTTGCTTGCAAGTACTACTAGACCAAGCGTTCAATAGCGGGCTAAAGCCCAAATTGCGAAGCCGGACCTTGAAGGCCTAATTGAAGTGTTTACTTGCTTTTGTTCATGTATGACCGGCATGCGTGCCGTGGTATGGAAAACATATATTAAGAGTAAACCATTTGTAAGGCCGTAAGGCCAGTATTTGTGTATGTGCTACATTTCTATTTGGTTTTTTTGTGGACATTCATGCTTGGTGCTGGGTTCTTTTAATTGTAACTTATAAAACTGCTTCCGCTAGAATGCTTTGTGTAGGACGTTATGATTGGTTGGATGGTTTCTATTGAGTAACCACCCGGTCTGTCTGTGGTATATGGCGTCGGGCTCCGGTCGGACCTACTGCTATATGCTATGTGACGGATAGGGGGTGTTACAATTTGGTATCAGACTACTGGTTTTGGTCGGGCTTAAGATGAATTCGTGGACGAATTCTTTTTAAGGGGTGGTGAGAACATGGGTGTGCATCATCATTATAACAGTAAAAGAACCATGAATGTCCACTTAGGAATGAAAATACACGTGTTTGGGGAACCTGTGTGTTCCTATAATTGCTCTTTGCAATATTTTTGGTCGCTTAACGGTGTTTTGTACCACTATAGGTGACCAGAAGTGGTGCTGGGCCGTCGGAACGTCGAGTTTCTGAGTATAGCAGTGCACCTAATGAAGCTCCTACAACACCTCCATCGGCTGAGCCCATACGTTTGGTGGCCGAAACAGTGCTTGCCATGATCAATGCGTAGCCTGTAAGGCAAATGCAGCAGCCCGCTCCTATGGTAGAACAGGTAGTAGTGGAGCCGTTGGTGCCACGGAGGGCAACCGAGAGACAGCTCAAACATGTCATGAGCTTTAATTCTCCTGTATTCTCGGGGTTGGGAACCCCATCTCAAGCTGAACACTGGCTCTCCAGGGTGAAGAGTCTTGACAGCAATGGAGACGTAGGAGTGGCAAATGACCACCATTGCTACGTTCCTTCTGGACGGTGAAGCGAGATTGTGGTGGGAAGGTTTGGAGCTGCACCTCTTGAGAGGTAGGCAACTTATAGATGTCTCGATGGAGGAGTTCTCAGGATTTTTCTTGGCTAGATACCTCCCTTCGGCGCAGAGGATAGCATTGGAGAACGAGTTCCTGAAGTTGGTTCAAGGAGACAGTAGCGTGGATGAATATCTCCACGAGTTTACTCGATGAGTCGATATGCTAGCTCCACCATTGCGGATGAGGAGCGCAAGACGAATCCATTCTACGAAGGGTTGAGAGATGAGTTGAGGTTACTACTCTCGGGGCCGATGACGCAAAGTTTCTTAACCTTGGTAAACACGGCCCGGTCCTTGGAGAAGGAAATGAAAAATGTTCAAGCGAAGAAGAGCATTGGTGATAAGAAGTCTGGGTTCAAAGTGCCGACTACTTCAAAGTCCGGCAATCAAAAATTCTTTAAGAAGGCTAGGACTTCGAGTCCAGCTCCTTCTGGTGCATCTAGGGCGACTACGGGTCGGACCCCGGGTGCATGCTTTACTTGCAGGAAGCAGGGGCACTTTGCCCGTGACTGTTGGAGCGGACGTCCCAAGTCCGAAAGGAAGCCGGGAGCTACTTATAAATAGAAGGGCATGGCGGTGGAGTCAACCGCGTCCCATTATGCTCTGGCCGAATCGAGGGTGTATAATCTTGCCCAACAGGAGACCATCAAACAGGCGGATGTGGTGATAGGTAAAATTTAAATTTATAGCTATCTGCGAGAAGTTCTCTACGAAGCGCCTATAATCCGGCAAGAGCACTCTTCGATACAGGAGCTTCACACTCCTTGTCCGAAGGATTTATATCACGCATCGGAGTACCTTCTTCGATGGCGAAGGACAAGTTGGATGTATTGTTGCCCAACGGGTGTTCCATGCGCGCGGATAAAGTCTGCGGTGTTAAGATTCGTATTGGGAATCAGGAGTTCAATCTGCAAGCATCGTTACTTCCGTTGGTGGAGTTCGACGTTATATTTGGCATGGACTGGCTCTCGGAGCAGCAAGCCTATATTGATTGCGGTCGCAAGGAAGTCAAGTTGGGAGCAAGTCATGGGACGACTTTTACGGGCTTAAAAGGGTCGAGCAAGACGTTGATGTCTGCACTTCAGGTGGTGAAGGCAGTTCGTGCAGGTGCAGAGCTGTTCTTTACACTAGTGGAGGTTGCAAAGCCAAAGCCTATGTTGGATAGTATATCAGTGGTTGCTGAGTACCCTGATGTGTTCCCCGCAGACCTTCCTGGAGCCCCGCCTCAGCGGGAGATAGATTTTACGATAGAGCTCGTACCAGGTGCCAAGCCTATGTCACGCTCTCCATATTGGCTAGCGCCTAAGGAAATTGCAGAGCTGAAGGTTCAACTGCAAGAGTTGTTGGAGCAAGGGTATGTGCGTCCAAGTTCTTCGCCTTGGAGCGCGCCAGTCCTCTTTGTTAAGAAAAAAACGGAAGCTTGAGGCTATGTATTGATTATCGGGAGCTCAACAAGTTGACGGAAAAGAACAAGTACCCGATCCCACGGATCGATGATCTTTTTGATCAGTTGGTCGGGTCGACGGTGTACTCAAAGTTGGATCTCAAATCCGGGTACTATCAGCTGCGAATAAGAGAGAGTGATATCGCGAAGACAGCGTTCAGTACGAGATACAGGCATTATGAGTTTACGGTCATGCCGTTTGGGCTGACTAATGCGCCGTCAGTGTTCATGGATTTTATGAACAGGACCTTCAGGGAGTACTTGGACCATTTTGTGATCGTCTTCATCGACGATATTTTAGTGTACTCGCAGAGTGAGGAAGATCACTTCAAGCATCTTCATTTGGTTTTGGAGATGCTGATGAGGAATCAATTGTACGCTAAGTTCTCAAAGTGCGAGTTCTGGTTGTCCTCAGTGGCGTTCCTCGGTCATATAGTGAGTGGAGAAGGTATTGTTGTGGATCCGACAAAGATTGTTGCGATACGGGAGTGGCCTGAGCTTTCTACGGTAGCGGAAGTACGGAGCTTTCTGGGGCTTGTCGGCTATTATAGGCGCTTCGTAGAGAACTTCTCGCAGATAGCGTTACCTCTCACTACTTTTACGAGGAAGGAGCAGAAGTTCGTTTGGACGCCAGAGTGCGCGCGAGCTTTTGAGGAGTTAAAATGTCGGTTGACCACGGCGCCTGTGCTGAGTTCGCTGAGTGGGACCGAAGGTTATGAGATTTATAGCGATGCTTCGGGCAGCGGTTTGGGTTGCATGCAACTGCAACATGGAAGTGTGATAGCTTATGGCTCGAGACAGCTGAAAGTGCATGAGAGGAATTATCCGGTCCATGACTTGGAGTTAGCGGCCGTGATTTTTGCCTTGAAGCTGTGGAGGCATTATTTGTACGGTGTGAAGATTGATATCTACACCGATCACAAGAGCCTGAAGTATTTGATTGATCAGAAAGATCTGAATATGCGACAGCGTGATGGATGGAGTTCCTGGGGGACTATACATTCAAGATCCACTACGTGCCTGGTAAAGGTAATGCGGTAGCGGACGCGTTGAGTCGCCGGGCCCTAGCTCAAGCCAATTAGCTGTCGATCCATGACGAGCGGTTGGTTCGGGAGCTGGAGGCATTGGAGATTGTTTGTGTAGATAAGCAATCAAGTGCTGAAGCAGTACTGAATTGGACTGAAGTCCAATATGACCTGGCTGATCGGATTCGGCGGGCTTTGGAGTTGGATGACCATATGAAGCAGTTCATGGTAGAGGCTCTAGATGGGTCAAATTATCAATTCGTTGTGGAGGACGGATTGCTTTGGAAAGACGGTCGTCTGTGCGTCCCAAGTGTGGGCAAATTGTGGGTGGAATTGTTGTACGAGGCACATCATACCAAGTACTCGATTCACCCGGAGAGCACGAAGATGTACCGCGATGTAAAGAAACTGTTTTGGTGGCCGGGTTTGAAGAAGGATGTGGCACTCTACGTGGCGAAGTTCCAAACTTACGCCTTGGTGAAGGCGGAGTGCCAAAAGCCAGGAGGATTTATGAAGTCCTTGCCTATTCCGGAGTGGAAATTCGACGACATCTCTATGGACTTTGTGCACGGTTTGCCAAGGTCGCAAAAGGGGAACGACGCCATCTGGGTGGTCGTAGATCGGCTAACGAAGGTGTCGCATTTCATTCCGCATAGGAAGGATGATTCGGTGGAAAAGTTGGCAAAACTATATGTGGATAATATAGTACGGTTTCATGGTGTGCCCCGCAGCATCATGAGTGACCAAGATGGGCGGTTCACGTCCAATGATTGGAGGCTAGTGCAGCAAATGTTGGGAACAAAGTTAAAATTCAGCACAGCCTTCCATCCGCAAACGGATGGGCAGACCGAGAGGGTCAATAGAACTATGGAAGACATGCTCTGCATGTGTTCTTGGACTTTGGAAAGCAATGGGAAGACCATCTTTATTTGATGGATTTTGCGTACAACAATAGCTACCAGGCGAGTATTCAAATGGCGCCCTTCGAGGCCCTATATGGTAGAAAATGTCGCACGTCGTTGTCTTGGTTAGAAACGGGTGAGTCAAAGTTGTACAAGCACCAAGAGGTGGAAGATGCTACGTCCTTGGTTCGTACCATTCGGGAAAGGTTGTTAATCGCTCAGGATCGTCAGGAAAAGTACTATAATGCTAAGCACAGGAACGTGGAGTTCGCTGTGGGCGACTGGGTATACTTAAAGATCAAGTCGTTCAAGGGTGTCACACGGGTGCGGCGATTGAAAAGGCTAAGCCCGAGGTATCTTGGGCCGTTTGAGGTTCTGGAGAGGGTTGGTGAAGCATCCTATCGTTTGAAGCTATCTGTGGAGCTTAGTATTCTACATGATGTATTCCATATATCGGTGCTACGGAAGGCGGTGCAAGAGCCTTCTCAAGTGATCGCGGTTGATCAAGTGTCGGTGGATAGTGGGTTGATGACAAAGGTCAAGCCCGTGCGGATTGAAGACTCGGAAGTCAAGTGGCTACGCAATAAAGAGATCAGGATGGTTAAGGTCCGATGGGACAATTGCGCTCGTGAGGAGCTCTCTTGGGAGTGAGAGCAGACTATGCTTGACGAATATCCGGAGTTGTTCCGCTCAGGTACAAATTTTGGTTTTGTACTTATCTTCTTTATGTAATTTCGTGGACGAAATTCTTTTAAGAGGGGGAGAGTTGTAACACCCCGAAACTCAAAAGAGCGACGGGAGGCGTTTTGGGCCAAATCTGGTATTTGGCAGGAGGCACACGGCCTGGGACACGGGCGTATCCCAGGGCATTTCAGGCTCGAGTCGACGATTTGGACGCGATGTCGATGAAATTTGGAGTCGACGATCATCGAGCAGCGAACACGGCTTGAGACACGGGCGTGTCGCAGGGCGTGTTGAGCCCGTGTCGACGATCGGCCCGGGAGTCGACATTTTCGCTCGACGATGTGTTGAGACAAGGCACACGACCTAGGACACGGGCGTGTCCAAGGCCGTGTCGTGTGGTCGATGAACTTTGCTCGACGAAGTGTCGAGATATTGAACACAGCCTGGAGCTCAGGCGTGTTCGAGTTTGACACTGGCGTGTCACATTGGACACGGGCATGTCCAAGACCCGTGTGAGTCTCGGGTTGTTTTCAGGGCTGTGTCGATGGGGGCACACGGCCAGCCACACGGCTGTGTCAGTTGGAACACGGGCATGTCGGGTCGAACACGGGCGTGTCGGATGCCCATGTGTTTTTCGAGATGAGTCAATTTTGACGGTAAATGAGGGACACGGCCCTGGACACGGGCGTGTCACAGGCTGTGTTCGGCCCAGATTCTGCATTTTTCATCTGGATCGTGGCCGTTCGTTTCTTTAATTCGGGATCCGATGGTTGGGGGCTGTTAGTGCTTGGAAATGCACGGGATTGGACCCTTGAAACCCTCATTTCACTTGAGAGGTTCTCTTTTTAAAGTATAGAGAGAGGAGAGCAAAGGAGGAAGAAGAAGCTTAGATCCGGTCTTTGGAGGAGCTTCGGAGCTCCAAATTTCGAACCGACTTCAGATCTACGGAGGCAAAGAGAGTGCGGTGCTTTTCATCCACTTACATTTCCAAGGCGACAAGGAGGAACGCTAGGGTAACGATTCTATACTTGAGCATGTGAAGCTCTACTTCTTTGCATAGGAAGCCCGCACTCGCGAGCTTGCGGTGAGTTGGAGGTGTTCCTTCGGGTAGATATGTAAAGTCCCCGTTGTATATAGTTCGTAAACGAGAACGGACATAGGCATGATGTGTGAAGCCTATCCGGACATGTTAGTCTGGATCGGTGATGTTGCATTACATGAATGCCGGAGAAGACTATGTGCGATTGTTTGTTTTCGGGTTTTATACGTGGTAGATTGAAACAGGGAGCCTTAGGGATTAACCTTAAGGTGCACCCAAAAAACTGGGCGGATGCGTGATCTTGCCAACTTGGTGGCCTGGGAGCCAACTTGAACATAACCGGGTTATGTGATTTTGTGATGGAAACGGGACTCGAGAGAAGTTTGACCTGTGCATATGTTTTAAATTAACGTTGCGATGTGAGCACGGGTTAGATGGAACCGTACCCATTCTATGTCGTTCGGATTACAGCCGTTGGCATAGATGAGGGTCTTTGGCGGTCTATGGTTTAAATTACCGTGACCCATGCCGGGAAGACAAATTGCTCATTGTTGGGCCGTCCAGGGGACTGTGGTGACTCGGCGGGCTTCGACCGTGTTCACCGAGAATGTGCCATGAGTGCACGGGGGTGGGGCCGTGCGAGCCAACGCCTGTGATGCAATGTATATTTATATACTGCTTGGTTTTGCTAAAAAGTGCAGGAAAGGAGCATCGCCGCCCCGAATTGGGGGCGGGATCGTTATAATTTGGTCAGCATTGCTGACCGTTGCTTTTGTTTATCACCGTGCAGTGGATTGTTGCTTGCAGGTGCTACTGGACCAACCGGTCAATAGCGGTCTAAAGCCCAAATTGCGAAGCCGGCCCTTGAAGGCCTAATTGAAATGTTTACTTGCTTTTGTTCATGTATGACCGGCCTGCGTGCCGTGGTATGGAAACATGTATTAAGAGTACACCATTTGTAAGGCCTTAAGGCCAGTACTTATGTATGTGCTACATTCCTATTTGGTGTTTTAGTGGACATTCATGCTTGGTGCTGGGTTCTTTTAATTGCAACTTATAAAACTGCTTCGGCTAGAATGCTCTGTGTAGGACGTTATGATTGGTTGGATGGTTTCTATTGAGTAACCACCCGGTCTGTCTGTGGTATATGGCGTCGGGCCCCGACCGGACCTACTGATATATGCTATGCGACGGAAAGGGGGTGTTACAATTTGGTATCAGACTACTGGTTTTGGTCGGGCTTAAGATGAATTCGTGGGCGAATTCTTTTTAAGGGGTGGTGAGCACATGGGTGTGTGTCATCGTTATAACAGGAAAAGAACCCATGAATGTACACATAGGAATGAAAATACACGTGTTTGGGGAACCTGTGTGTTCCTATAATTGCTGTTTGCAATTTTATTTGGTCTCTTAACGGTGTTTTGTACCACTATAGGTGACCAAAAGTGGTGTTGGGCCATCGGAACGTCGAGTTTCTGAGGCTAGCAGTGCACCTAATGAAGCTCCTGCAACACCTCCATCGGCTGAGACCATACTTTTGGTGGCCGAAGCAGTGCTTGCCATGATCAATGCACAGCCTGCAAGGCAAATGCAGCCGCCCGCTCCTGCAGTGGAATAGGTAGTAGTGGAGCTGTTGGTGCCAAGGAGGGTAACCGAGAGACAGCTCAAACATGTCATGAGCTTTAATCCTTCTATATTCTCGGGGTTGGGAACCCCATCTCAAGCTGAAGACTGGCTCTCCAGGGTGAAGAGAGTCTTGACAGCAACGGAGACGGAGGAGTGGCAAATGACCACCATTGCTACGTTCCTCCTGGACGGTGAAGCAAGATTGTGGTGGGAAGGTTTGGAGCTACACCATTTGAGAGGTAGGCAACTTATAGATGTCTCGATGGAGGAGTTCTCGAGATTGTTCTTGGCTAGATACCTCCCTTCGGCGCAGAGGATAGCGTTAGAGAACGAGTTCCTGAAGTTGGTTCAAGGAGACAGTAGCATGGATGAATATCTCCACGAGTTTACTCGATGAGTCAATATGCTAGCTCCACCATTACGGATGAGGAGCGCAAGACGAATCGATTCTACGAAGGGTTGAGAGATGAGTTGAGGTTACTACTCTCGGGGGCCGATGACGCAGGGTTTCTTAACCTTGGTCAACACGGCCCGGTCCTTGGAAAAGGACATGAAAAATGTTCAAGTGAAGAAGAGAATTGGTGATAAGAAGTCTGGGTTCAAAGTGACGACTACTTCAAAGTACGGCTATCAAAAATTCTTTAAGAAGGCTAGGACTTCAGGTCCAGCTCCTTTTGGTGCGTCTGGGACGACTACGGGTCAGACCTCGGGTGCATGCTTTACTTGCGGGAAGCCGGGGCACTTTGCCCGTGACTGTTGGAGGGGACGTCCCAAGTCTGAAAGGAAGCCGGGAGCGACTTGTGAAGAGAAGGGCAAGGCGGTGGAGTCAACCACGTCCCATTATGCTCCGACCCAACCGAGGGTGTATAATCTTGCCCAACAGGAGGCCATCAAATAGGCGGATGTGGTGACAGGTAAAATTTAAATTTATAGCATGTTAATGTCTTAAAATATTTGCTATGCACATGTTACCTTACCACTTCTTGTTTAGGCTTTGTTTTGATTTGTGAAAATCCGGCAAGAGCACTCTTCGATACAGGAGCTTCACACTCCTTCTTGTCCGAAGGATTTATATCATGCATCGGAGTACCTTCTTCGATGGCGAAGGAAAAGTTGGATGTGTTGTTGCCCAACGAGTGTTCCATACGCGCGGATAAAGTCTGCGGTGTTAAGATTTGTATTGGGAATCAGAAGTTCGATCTGCAAGCGTCGTTACTTCCGTTGGTGGAGTTCGACGTTATATTTGGCATGGACTGGCTCTCGAAGCAGTAAGCCTATATTGATTGCGGTCGCAAGGAAGTCAAGCTGGGATCAAGTCGTGGGACGACTTTTACGGGCTTAAAAGGGTCGAGCAAGACGTTGATGTCTGCTCTTCAGGTGGTGAAGGCGGTTCCTGCTGGTGCAGAGCTGTTCTTTACACTAGTGGAGGTTGCAAAGCCAAAGCCTATGTTGGATAGTATATCAGTGGTAGCTGAGTACCCTGATGGGTTCCCCGCAGACCTTCCTGGATCCCCGCCTCAGCGGGAGATAGATTTTACGATAGAGCTCGTACCAGGTGGCAAGCCTGTGTCACGCTCTTCATATCGGCTAGCGCCTAAGGAAATGGCTGAGCTGAAGGTTCAACTGCAAGAGTTGTTGGAGAAAGGGTATGTGCGTCCAAGTTCTTCTCCTTGGAGCGTGTCAGTCCTCTTTGTTAAGAAGAAGGACGGAAGCTTGAGGCTATGTATTCATTATCGGGAGCTCAACAATTTGACGGAAAAGAACAAGTACCCGATCCCCCGGATCGATGATCTTTTTGATCAGTTGGTCGGGTCGACGGTGTACTCAAAGTTGGATCTCAAATCTGGGTACTATCAGCTGCGAATATGGGAGAGTGATATCCCGAAGACAGCGTTCAGTACGAGATACGGGCATTACGAGTTTACAGTCATGCCGTTTGGGCTGACTAATGCGCCGTCAGTGTTCATGGAATTGATGAACTGGACCTTCAGGGAGTACTTGGACCATTTTATGATCGTCTTCATTGACGATATTTTGTTGTACTCGCAGAGTGAGGAAGATCACTTCAAGCGCAAGCTCGGGAAGGCTCTCTACGGGTTGAAGCAAGCTCCTAGAGCTTGGTATGGGAAGATAGCAGAGTATTTGCAATTCTGCGGGTATCTTGCTTCCAACTCAGATTCTAGCTTGTTTGTCAAGAAGAAGGGGGAGCTTCAAGTCTTGGTCCTACTGTATGTGGATGATATGATCATCACAGGGAATTCGGAGGACGAAGTGGCAAGGATCACGGCTGAGCTTGTTATACACTTCGAGATGAAATACTTGGGAGAGCTTCATCACTTTCTCGGTCTTGAAGTGGAGAGGAAGGAGTGAAGGATTCTCATTTGCCAGAAGGGTTATGTGAATCACATTGTTAGTCGATTCGGCATGGGCAAATGGAAGTGTTGCTCTACTCCACTGGAACATGGGCTGAAGCTTCAACGTGATGAAGGAAGGATTCTTCCTGGTCCCTTAGTGTTCAGAGCTCTTGTAGGGAGTTTAATCTACCTGATGATTACAAGGTCAGACATTGCTTATGTTGTTGGCCGAGTAAGTCGGTTTATGGCTGAACCAAGGAAGTCTCATCTGGTAGCGGCAAAGCACATCTTGAAGTATGTCAAGTTAACTTCTGATATGGGACTCCTCTATAGTAGGGATGCATACTTTACTTTGCTTGGATACACGGACGCTGACTATGGTGGTGACTTGGATGATCGGAGATCAACTTCGAGTTATGTTTTCACTTATGGTTCAGCTGGTATTTCGTGGTGTAGCAAGAAGCAGGATTTTGTGTCTGTGTCTACTACGGAAGCTGAGTATAAGGCTTCGGACTTGGCTGCTCGGGAAGCTATCTGGTTGCGGAGGTTTGTAGATGATGTTCATGAAGAAGTGCAAGGGCCTACTTTACTCTGGGGTGATAATGAGAGTGCTCTCAAACTGGTAAACAATCTAGTGTGTCACGCTACGACCAAGCATGTTTAGATCGTACACCACTTCATAAGGGAAAGGGTGTTAGAGGGATCTCTTTTGGTCGGGCATGTTCGGAGTGAAGATAATCTTGCTGACATCTTCACGAAGCCGCTGTCGAAGGGGCCTTTTCAGCGGTTACGTAGCTTGCTGGGCTTGATCACCACTTCTCACTTCAAGGGGGAGTGTTGAAAGTTATGAAGTGGAAGTGGGTGATGGACAGGCCAGGAGGTCTGAGAGGCCTGTACAGACTGAGTCCGCGGCCTAGGCGGACTGCTGACTGCGGCCTGGATGGTATCTATCTTGGTGACTCACTGATTGAGCATCCTGTGGTCAGAGCGGCCTGTGCGGACTAGGTCCGCGGCTTGGGCAGACTGCTGTCTGCGGACAGGGTGTTGGCTGTCTTGGTGGCTTGGCTAATTGAGGAGCGGCCTGAGCGGACAGAGGTTTACGGGCTGTAGGCTGTGCTCTGTTCAACGGCCTTGTGTGTTGCAAGCTTGTGCTAACCAGCGGGTTGTGTGCCTTATCCGCGGGAGGCTTGCGGACTGGTGTGTCCGCGGTGTCCGCTGTGGCGGACTGACCTTGGAGTTTGGCTGTGGCCCTTGCCAAACTCTGGTGGTACAGTAGGTGCTAACTGCTGGGGAGGACTACGCGGACTGATGTCGGAGTCTGGCAGTTGGCCGCTTGTTTGGGCAGTTGTGCGAGGATTGCTTGCGGACTCTACCTTAACTCTGGAGGAGTATTGGCGATCTGCTTTGGGTATTGGCGGGCTGGGCCTTGTAAGCCGAGCTCGCACTAGGCCTTCGGTGATTTATTGGACTTGGTTACATTCTGTGACAAGTCCAGTGTGTCCGCAGTATCCGCCAAGTCCGTTGTTGACCGGCGGGCTGCCTTTGGTCATGGACTTGTGGAGGATGGAGGCTTTGCTCTTGTGCTGTGCGGACTGCCTCTTGCATATGTGGACTGTCACTGAAGGAGTTGTGGTTATCCCAATGTTGATGTGTGCGGACTGTACCTTGTCCGTATAATGTGGGCGGTTTGGTGTAAGGCCGCCCAGTAGTGAACATCGGTGCCTTGCTCCAGGCGGTTGTCTTGGAATCCGACTAAGTCTTTGCGGACTCAGCGGACGGAGGTTTTACTAGCGCGCGGGCTGGGGTGGTGATTCTATCCACTAGGGTGGTGACCACACTCCTCACCTCGCCTATAAATAGAACCCCCCCGGCACGTCTATAGTGAAAGAACTAGTGCCTAAACACCTAGAGGGGGGTGAATATGCGCACTTAATCTTTTTAAACTTTTAAGAAAGAAATACAGTACAGTAATTGCAATTCACAGCACAGATAACACAGCAATCACACAAGCATACAATCACAGAGAGCACACAGGATTTATAGTGGTTCCCCAAGGTCTGGGTACATCCACTTTCCCCCTTCGCCTTTCTAGTAGTGTACTAGATTCGGCCTAACTTCTCCACTTCTCCTCAGATCCTCAGATCTTACAACTGAGAACCCCAAATAGGTTCCTACAACTCAGAGTGATCCCACTCCTACAACTCAGGCACAAAAACCCTACCACTCAGTCTTCACCAAGACCTACACTCAGCCTTCAACAAGGCCTACACTCAGAGAAATGTATCTCCTACACTCAGGCACAAAAGCCCTACCACTCAGCCTTTATAAATATAGGCTTACAACTCAGATCCCTTAGGATCCTACAGAAAATAAAGAATACAAAGATTATTAACCACAACTCTGATTGAGAAAGTTGAGTTGACTGGCTTCTTGATGAGTTCTTGAAAGAACTTTGCTGAGATCAACCTCCCTTGGCTTTCTTCAAAGCTACTTGAATTAGAATACAGTAGGGTTGTATCTCTATGCAGATGATCTTCAATCAACTGCTGACTTGAAAATCAGATCTCAATCTGAAACTTTCTTTATCAGCCTGGTTCAATAGTAGTCTTCTTAGAAGGAGCTTTCTCTCTCCAACTTCTTAGATCTTCACTTGAAGGTCTTCTTCTTATTTGTTGTTGTTCACTTCATTGATTGCTCTCTCGATTTCAATCATCCTTCTGTTGAAGGAATAAGCCTTTATATAGGCTTTCTTCATAATGACCGGCTGATCCGGTTTCTAACTAACTTCTAACTGCTCTGACAGTAGAAGTTGACTGGTTGAAATGGCAGCTGTCAAGTCAGCCAGTCACTTCTTGAAATCTCTGTCACTGTCTGAAAGTGTCGAGACAGATAGTCTTTAAGTGTTGACACAAATAGACCAAGTGTCGACACAAGTAGACTAAGTGTCAACACTAGCCTTCATGGTGTCGACACAACTCCTTGTGTTGTAGAAACTACTTCTCGACACTGCTTCTTCAGAATGTGTCGACACTGATCGTGTGTGTCGACACAAGTCCTTCTTCTTCAATACTTAGTTGATTTATGCTAAGTGTCGACACAACTACTTTGTGTCGACACATCTTCTTGTGTTGAAACTTGTTAAATGTCGACACTTCTTCTTTGTATCGACACATGCCTTCTTTATTGAAACTTTTGCTGAGGGTCGACACATCTCCTTTGTGTCGACACATTCTTCATGTGTTGAGACTTTTGCTGAGTGTCGACACATCTCCTTTGTGTCGACACTTTTGCTGAGTGTCGACATATCTTCTAGTGTCGACACTTGTACTTGAACTTTGTTGATGTTTTGCTGAGTGTCGACACAGCCTCCTAGTGTCAACACTTGTACTTGAACTTTGTTGATGTTTTGCTGAGTGTCGACACAGCATCGTAGTGTCGACACTTTTGATGTCGACAAAGTTCCTCTGGGTGTCGACACTGCTTCTGAGTGTCGACACTGATTCTTTAGACATTTCTTCATTGTGTGTCGACACTGCATGTATGTGTCGACACTTTGCTTCTGGTTTTGACTCTGCATTCTTGGTGTCGACACAATTACTCCAAGTATCGACACAGCTTCTCTGGGTGTCGACACAAGCCTTCTTAAGTGTCGACACTTTTTTTCTAGGTGTCGTTACATGGACGTAGAAACTTTTCCTGCAAACCTGCAGTTACTTAACCTGCACAAAGAAACTCAAAGCACATCAAATACACCTTGATGTATATCATTGAGTAGGGTGAGGCTTCTTCAAATCAGGTACATATATTCCAATGTACCCAACAATCTCCCCCTATTTGGAGAAGTCATAACCCTTAGTCAATGATATACACTATACATAACAAATTCTCAGTATGATGTAAAACAGTAATATATGACAGGGAAAATACTTAAACATGCATGAACAGAACATGTATATACCATTAGCTCAGAACAATTAATGTAATAGATGAACATATAATATTGTTCTTACAAATTCCAACATTTTCATTAGTCAAAAGTTTACATAGGATTTTAATACAAATGATTACAATTTGTAAACTAAAGAAAGTGCTATCCTATTGCTGCTCTGGTTCCTTGATTACAATCCCTTTTCCAGATTGAATATTTGCTTGAACTGGAGCTTCATTATCATCAGCAGCAGCAGGATTCTTCCATTTGAGATCTTTCTTTTTCTGCTCTTCATTCTTTATCTTCTGCCTTTCAAAGTAGTGATAAGGCTTGGGAAAATACTTGTTAGGCTCCTGTGCATTAGGAGGTAGCTTTCCCACTTTATCCTTTCTTCTATATTGTATAATGGCTTCTTGCCTATTCTCATGTTTTCTCCACTCCAGATCAGAATACCACTTGCCTCTATCCAGGACATTGTCCTTAGCAGCCTTCCATGCAGTCAAGATGATATTCCTGGAAGTGGGGCTCCATTGTTCAAAATCAGGTCTCAATCCAGCTTGCTCTCTGAATCTTTTCTTAGACAATTGAGCTTCTTATTCTTTTAGCAAAGCCTCTTATTCTTTCAATATTACCTCTGGCACAGGCTGAACTACTTTCTCTATGATGATATTCTGATTTCCCTTAGGAGGACTATACATTGACTGTATCTCTTGATGTATCATATCAAAGTCTGGTGGAGGGTATATCACTTGAGCTACTTCAGCTTGCTCTCCTCCAAGGTATGCAGGATTAATTCCATACTCTGCAACATTTTCATCATCACATAAGGTTGGATATCCAAGGGTGGCTCTGATGGAATTTGAAATCCATTTGGCATGATCAGAGCCTGCCTTGACTAATACCCTCTCCCCCTTTATGACTTCTCTCTCTATATGATCCCTCAGATCATCTTTCTGAAACCTTATCTGTGCATTTAGATTGTTTACTCCATCTTTATAGAAGGGTTTTAATCTTTGGAGCGTGTCAGTAATTGCCTTCTGAGAGTCTTCAATAGCAGTTTTAACAGCAGTTAGGCTCTCTTGCAATTTTTTGTCAAATTCAGCCTTGGCAGTAGCACTTGCTGTAGTCTGAGCAGTAGCCATATTCTTCATTTCAGTTACTATGGCATTATGAGAGGCTGTCAAATTATCATTCATCCTGATCTAGTTTTCCAGGACATAGCCTTGCTTCACTTCTAGCTCATCAAGTTTTGTCTTTAGTTTCTCTTGATGTGTGGCCAGATAGACTACTACATTGCCTCCCTTATGGAAACAATCAGTCAATTCCTTTTTGTTAAGATTCACTTCAAATCTGATAGATTTGATGTCTTGTGCAAGGTCAAACTGCAGTGACTTATGCCCTTCATCTACAAATTTTTCCA
Source organism: Platanthera guangdongensis (assembly GCA_039583875.1). Classification (NCBI taxonomy): domain Eukaryota; kingdom Viridiplantae; phylum Streptophyta; class Magnoliopsida; order Asparagales; family Orchidaceae; genus Platanthera; species Platanthera guangdongensis. The sequence continues at coordinate 115,825,609 of CM077154.1, forward strand.
GAGCTTGCCTTTGCTCATCAAGCTTAATCTGTAAAGCCACCATCAGTGAACTGAAATCAGTAGATGGGGCAGGCTGTGGAGCAACTATTTGTATGGCTTTCTTATAGTTCTGGCTTCTTCTCTTGAAGACCTGGAACTTTCTCTTCTTGGCTCTAACAACCTCCTCATCCTCTGAAGCAGAAGTGCTAGCTATGTCCACTCTATCTTTAGGACTAGGAGGCAACTCCTTCTCAGTACTTTGTGGTTCTTCAGCATCCTATGGCTTCTCAGTCTCTTGTGTAGCAGTTTCCTTTATAATATCTAAATGCTCCCCCTCAATATGGATCTCCTCCCCCTCAGCAGCAGCTTTCTCTTTCTCAAAATCAGTTTGGAGAAGATCAGGGAACAGCTCTTCTAATGTAAATTCCTGTTGAAGAAGGGCTGGAGAATCTCTTATCTCATCAACCACTTGATCAGCAACAGATGTGTCCTCTATGACAACATCTTGGGGTTGAGGTTGTATCTGTGTTTGCTGATGAATATCAGGTAATAAATCAGTCAAAACTTCTTCCTCAATAGTGAAATCTAATTGATTAATTTCAGTGATTACCTCAAGTATGGTTTGGGTAGCCCTTTCACTTTCTAGTTGAGTTGGCTCTTCCACAAGTAGAGGGTCCCCCTAGAGTGGATCCAGGTGAATTGGGCTTGCTGAGGGTAGCTCCCCTTACCTCTGTGCATCTTCTTGTCTTACTGGAGATTGTCCAGCATTTCCTGTCTCTTCATCATCAGGAGTAAAGACTATTAGCTCTTCAGAGCTGCTAGAGGATTCTTGAGCCACAATAGTTGTCTTCTTCATCTTTTTCTGAGGTGTTTCCTTTACTGGAGATGGCAGTTCTTTGGTCAGTACTCTATCCCACCTAGAGAAAATTCTCATATCCATCTTCCTCATGTGGTTAATCTTTGAACCTGCAGCTTGGTTCATTACCTCTGGAATACTTCCAGCTAGGTATAAACTCAGAATTCTTCCCAGATTGGGTTTCTTCATACTCTCTTTTATCTCTTCAAACATAACTGCAGACCAATCAGTATCTAGTTTGAAAATAATCCTTGTCATCAAATTGAACATATAATCTGAAATGCTGTCATGTCCTCCAGGCTTGCTCAGGATGACCTTGCCAACTATTTCAGATAAGAATTTCCCTTGAATGTTCATTCCTTTTCTGGTTAAAACATATCCAATTTTCAGATTCGAATCCAGTCCACACCATCTCAATGCTTCTCTAGTCTTAGAAGCAAATACATCTTCTTCCTCCTTTATTCTTGGTAGTTGAAGTATCTTCCTCAGACTTTTTGGTGTGACCTTGACTTTGGTTCCATGAACTCTGGATTTAATCTTGAGTCCAGTATCATCAAGTGAAGCTGCACTCAGAAATTCTAGGACCTCCTTCTTCCAGATCTTGATTGGTTTAGAAACAAGGTATTCCAGGCTAGTCTCGGTAATTAGGGTTACCACACCTTTGATTTCAGGTTCCGCGTCATCAAAGGCATGTCGCACGAGTTCATATCCTTCATTAATGTTTTCTTCTAGCTTGGGCGCCATTAGGGTTTGAAGAAATTTGAATTTAGAGAAGAGAGATGTCGACACACAAGTTTGGTCTCGATACTTTGGTGAGCGTGTCGACAAACAATGACGAAAACATATTTATACCTTTCTAGAATAAAAGATGAAAAGGCGCGTCAAAATACTTAAATTGTGTCGACACTGTTGAGAAGTGTCGACACTTACTTATAATGTCTCGACAACTATGTGTCGACACATGTATAGTCGACAGAATTTATGTGTCGACACTTGTATATGTGTCGACACCACTTAGCTCGACACTTAGTCGAGACTCTACTAGACTAATTCTGTGAAAATCCTAAGTGTCGACACTTACTTAGATGTGTCGACACCTACACTGCATGTGTCGACACAAATTCTCTGAAGTGTCGACACAGACTTCCTAGATGTGTCGCCACCATTTCTCTGAAATGTCGACACCACTTTTATGTGTCGACACAGACAACTCTGTGTGTCTACACTATTTTACTTAGTCAATTTTGTAAACTATTCTAAGTTTATCATCCCTAATTCAATTTTAAATTTATTGAATTTGGTTTCATCTAAGGGCTTAGTATACATGTCAGCTAGCTGATTATCTGTATTAATATACTCTAGTGAAATATCTCCTTTTTCCACATGTTCTCTTAGAAAATGGTATTTTATTTCTATGTGCTTAGTCCTACTATGGGAGACAGGATTATTTGCAATAGAAATAGCACTAGTAGAATCACAAAATAAGGGTGTTCTACTTACTTGAATATCATAATCTTCTAGCTGATGTTGAATCCATAGAAGTTGAGCACAGCAACTTCCTGCAGCAATATATTCTGATTCTGCCGTGGAGATAGCCACACTGGTCTGCTTCTTGCTACTCCATGATATCAGCCTTCCACATAGAAACTGACAGGTACCTGTTGTACTCTTTCTATCTTCCTTGCAGCCTGCAAAGTCTGCATCTGAATAACCTGTCAGTTCAAACTCTCCATTCCTAGGGTACCAAAGGCCTAGATAAGGAGTGCCCTTAAGATATCTCATAATTTTCTTGACTGCTGTCAAGAGAGATTCTTTAGGGCAAGCTTGGTACCTAGCATAGACACATATAGCATACATGATATCTGGTCTACTTGTAGTCAAATATAGTAGGGAGCCAACTATCCCTCTATACAAAGTTTCATCTACAGGTTTCCCTGCATCATCTTTGCTTAGAGACATTGTTGAACCCATATGAGTTTTCATGGTAGTAGATGATTCCATATCATACTTCCTTATCAATTCTAGGGTGAACTTAGACTGGCATATGGATAAACCATCCTCTGTCTGTCTAACTTGGAGACCCAAGAAGAACTTAAGTTCCCTCATACTGCTCATTTCAAATTGTCCTTGCATTAGTTTTGCAAACTTCCTGCAAAGACTACTTTCTGTAGACCCAAATATGATGTCATCTACATATATTTGGACTAAGATAATCTTGCCTCTGGATTCCCTAAGGAATAGAGTCTTGTCTATTTTCCCCCATGTGAATTTATTCTCAATGAGGAAACTAGACAGGGTTTCATACCAAGCCCTAGGGGCTTGTTTTAACCCATACAAAGCCTTCCTAAGTCTGTAAACATAATTAGGTTTAGTAGAATCAACAAAACCTGATGGCTGTTCTACATAGACTTCTTCCTTCAAGTTTCCATTCAGAAAAGCTGACTTAACATCCATTTGATAGACCTTAAATCCTTGGAATGTTGCATAGGCTAGGAACATCCTTATTGCTTCCAGTCTGGCTACTGGAGCAAAGGTTTGATCAAAATCAATACCTTCTTCCTGCCTATATCCTTTTGCAACTAGTCTAGCTTTGTTCTTTATAATTACTCCATTTTTATCCAGCTTGTTCCTAAAGATCCACTTAGTTCCTATAATGTTGTTGTCTTTTGGTTTAGGAACTAGCTCCCAAACTTTGCATCTTTTGAACTGGTTCAGCTCCTCTTGCATTGCCTCAATCTAATGAGGGTCTAGGATAGCTTCTTCAAATTTCTTTGGCTCTACTTGGGATAGAAAACTGGAGTAGAGAACTGAATTTAGATTCCTGCTCCTAGTTTGTACCCCTTGACTGAGATCTCCAATAATTTGATTAGCTGGATGATCTTTTAAATGCCTATTTGCTGGAGGCAGCCTGTCTTCTAATTGTACACCTTCAGCTTCTTCATTCAGCTGCTCCTCTTGGTCTTCTTCAGCAACAGGAATATCTTGTACTCCCCCTGGACAACAGCCACTATCATCCACTTGCTGACTTGCAGTAGAACCTTCTTCAATAGTAAGCTTGTCCATCTTCTCAGTCACACCTGTGGAGCTGCAAACACTACTAGACAATTCATTGTTAATGAGTCTAGCTTCATCAAACACTACATGTACTGACTCTTCTACAACTTGAGTAGTCAAGTTGTAGACCCTATAAGCCTTACTGTTGTTGTTGTACCCAACAAAGATCCCCTCTTGGGATTTTGCAGCAAACTTGTTTAAATAAGACTTACCATTGTTAAGTATATAGCATTTACAACCAAAGATCCTGAAATAGGATAGATTTGGTTTTCTGCCCTTCACAATCTCATAGGGGGTCTTATTGTGGCTCTTGGTGATAGTAGCCCTATTGATTACATGACATGCAGTATTAACTGCCTCAGCCCAGAAATATTCTGGGAGAGATGTGTCACTCAACAGGGTTCTACCAGCCTCTATCAAGGTTCTATTTTTCCTTTCAGCAATACCATTTTGCTGAGGTGTTCTTGGTGAGGAAAATTCCTGAAATATCCCAAACTCTTCACATAGCTTTGTCATACTATCAGACTGGAATTCAGTACCATGGTCACTTCTTATTTTGACCACTGTACTGTCTAACTCATTCTGAATTTGTTTGACAAAACTATAAAGGATACTAGGAGTTTAAGATTTTTGCCTTAGGAACAATACCCAGGAATACCTTGAGTAGTCATAAACTACCACAAATGTATAGACCTTCCTACCTAGGCTGTGAACTGGCATAGGACCAAAAAGATCCATATGCAAGAGGTATAGGCACCTCACAGCATCTTTGTTCTCAATGCTATGAAAGGTGTATTTGGTATGCTTGCCCTTTTGACAAGCTGAGCATATCTCACCCTTTATACACTTAACCTGAGGACCATTCCTCACTAACTCTTTGCTGAAGAGTTGGCCAATTATCATATAGTTAAGATGAGCCAGCCTCTTGTGCAATTTAACACAATGTGGGACTTTCTCATCAGCTACAAGACAAATAGGAGAAACTATGTTCTCACATATAATGTCTAGACAATAGACATTTCTCTTCCTATATCCTGTCAGAATGATATTTTGATCACTTGACCTACTGATATGACAACCATCTTTGACAAATGAGATGTCATATCCTAAATCACTCAGCTGACTTATGCTAATGAGGTTATGTTTCAAACTCTTTACATAAGCCACTTGAGTAATTGTAACTAGGTTGCTAGAAATGTTACCAAAGCCTTTGATGATTCCTTTTTCAGAACCACCAAAGGTAACTTTAGGACCATCCTTGATTGATGTATAGTCCTTCAGCAATCCCCTAGTTCCAGTCATGTGCCTGGAACATCCACTGTCCAAGTACCATATTGGGGCATGGCCACTTGGACTCACCTGCAAAACAGATTACTTAACCTTAGAACCCAAATAATTCTTGGGTCCTTGGTGCAAGTTAGTCTGATTCTTAACAAAACTGCATGTAGCTTTTCTAGCAGGCAGTTTGCTACTCACCTTGGCACTTGAATTATGTCAACAATCTATGGAAAAGTGGCCTACCTTGCCACAACACCAGCACTCAAATCTGTTGTACCTTTGTTTAGGTACAACCCTGGCTATTTTATCTACAGCAGGCTTCTTGTTTAGTACTGGGGCTTTGCCCTTAGACTTGGACTGTACTGTCCTGGCAGGTTTAGTAAACCCCAATCTAGTTTTACCCTTATGAGATACAAACTCATCTATCAAGGGTAGAACAGATTTTGGTTTAGAAAACCTTGCTATAATATCTCTCTCCTTTTGAAGATAAATCTCCAGATTTCTAATTTGATCATTTTTAAATGTAATAGTCCTCATCTGAAAAACTGTAATATTCTTCAGTCTGGCTATTTCATTTAATTTCTGATCTAATAACTTGTCAAAATCTGTTGCAGCCACTTTAAGACTAGCAATCTCCTTAGCCTGAGTCTTGGCCAAGAGTTTGCTTTTCTTCAAAGCCTACAACAATACTCTATATTCATCAATCAACTGATGAATGTCTCCTTCAGATTCAGATACACTCACATCACTTGATGCTGATGAATCTGATTCTGATACAGCACTAGAAATTGAACTTGAAGAACAATTTTGTACCTGACTAGGTCCAGGCTGATCCTGGATTTTGTCTCCTTCTGATAAGGCCATCAGTCCCTTGCACTGAATGTCCTCCTGCTCATAAATTGAGTTCATTAGCTGCATGAACTCATTTTCTTCTTCTTCAGCAAACAAGCCAATATAGGCTTCAGCTTCTGAATCTGTTTCTGAAGATGACATATCTGTCAGACTTTTATCCTTCTTTGCAACAAAGGACCTTTCCTTTTTGCCCTTGAACTGTGTCTTCTTCTTGTCAGTAGTCTCTTTCCTCTTTTCTGGACAATCAGCTATTACATGTCCTTGTCTATTGCAGCAATAGCAAACTATTTTTGAGGATGTAGGTTTACTAGACGTGGACTTTCTCCTGTCATTCCTTGATGACTTCCTTTTTTGGTAGTAGTCATCTTTGGGCTGTGAAGTGGATAGCTTGGACCTCCTCTACTTCTTCTTTAGAAACTTCTGAAAATGCCTAGTAAATGCAGCAAAGTCTTCATCACTTTCACTGCTTTCTGTCTTCTTGCTATCTGAAGTATCTGATACTGTCTCAGCAACTATTTGTGGTGGAGATGGAGTCTTGCTTCTATATTTCTTAGTGGCTTCAGTCTTGAAGGCCACAGCTCTTTCTTTGTGCTCCACCCTAGTAGTCTTTTCTTCCTCCTTCCTTACCATTAACTGCATCTCATAAGATAACAGTTTTCCAAACAATGTTGGAGGAGGTATATCAGCTAGTTTGGCCATTTCCCTTATGGCACAAATCTTAGTATCCAAGTCCTTTGTCAGGGATCGCAAGAACTTATCATTCAATTCATAATTGTTGATCTCTCTTCCATAGGACATCAATTCATTGACTATCCTATAGAATTTCTTGTAGCATTCAGTTATGCTATCAGACCTGCCTTGTTTGAAGCTTTCATACTCTTGGTTTAACAAAGACTTCCTATCTTATCTTACCTCTTATGATCCTTCCATATAGACTATCAGTGTGTCCCACATTTCTTTTGATGTTTTGAAATGAATCAGATTCTGAAATGTGGCATCATCAATTGCACTTGCAATTATATTCTGGGCCCTCTTGTCCATAGTGGCCAGAATTATTTCATCCTTGGTCATTTCTGAATAGTCTTTGGGTGTTCTCTGATTGGCATCTAGAACAGATACTTTCATTGGCACATATGGCCCTTCTTTAACAGTAATATATATTCTTGGGACTGAGGCTTCCATTAGAAGTCGAACCCTTTCTTTCCAAATGCCAAAGATCTCCTTTCTGCAGATTGGCAACTTCATGGATCCTAGCTCTTTGTGATTCTCATTGGAACCCATTTTCTTGATTCTTGATTATGCTGATTCTGCCTACAGGATCTTTACTCAGACTGTTATGTCCTTTTTGAGTAACCTGGCTCTGATACCACTTGAAAGAACTAGTGCCTAAACACTTAGAGGGGGGGTGAATAGGTGCACTTAATCTTTTTAAACTTTTAAGGCAGAAATACAGTGCAGTAATTTCAATTTACAGCACAGATAACACAGCAATCACACAAGCATACAATCACAGAGAGCACACAGGATTTATAGGGGTTCCCCAAGGACTGGGTACATCCACTTTCCCCCTTCGCCTATCTAGTAGTGTACTAGATTCGGCCTAACTTCTCCACTTCACCTCAGATCCTCAGATCCTACAACTCAGAACCCCAAATAGGTTCCTACAACTCAGAGTGATCCCACTCCTACAACTCAGGCACAAAAGCCTTACCACTCAGTCTTCACCAAGACCTACACTCAGCCTTCAACAAGGCCTACACTCAGAGAAATGTATCTCCTACACTCAGGCACAAAAGCCCTACCACTCAGCCTTTATAAATATAGGCTTACAACTCAGATCCCTTAGGATCCTACAGAAAATAAGGAATACAAAGATTATTAACCACAACTCTGATTGAGAAAGTTGAGTTGTCTGGCTTCTTGATGAGTTCTTGAAAGAACTTTGCTGAGATAAACCTCCCTTGGCTTTCTTCAAAGCTACTTGAATTAGAACACAGTAGGGTTGTATCTCTATGCAGATGATCTTCAATCAACTACTGACTTGAGAATCAGATCTCAATTTGAAACTTTCTTTATCAGCCTGGTTCAATAGCTGTCTTCTTAGAAGGAGCTTTCTCTCTCCAACTTCTTAGATCTTCACTTGAAGGTCTTCTTCTTGTTTGTTGTTGTTCACTTCATTGATTGCTCTCTCGATTTCAATCATCCTTCTGTTGAAGGAATAAGCCTTTATATAGGCTTTCTTCATAGTGACTGGCTGATCCGATTTCTAACTAACTTCTGACAGCTCTGACAATAGCAGTTGACTGGTTGAAATGGCAGCTGTCAAGTCATCCAATCACTTCTTGAAATCTCTGTCACTGTCTGAAAGTGTCGAGACAGATAGTCTGTAAGTGTTGACACAAATAGACCAAGTGTCGACACAAGTAGACTAAGTTTCGACACTAGCCTTCATGGTGTCGACACAACTCCTTGTGTTGTAGAAACTGCTTCTCGACACTGCTTCTTCAGAATGTGTCGACACTGATCGTGTGTGTCGACACAAGTCCTTATTCTTCAATACTTAGTTGATTTCTGCTAAGTGTCGACACAACTACTTTGTGTCGACACATCTTCTTGTGTTGAAACTTGTTAAGTGTCGACACATGCCTTCTTTGTTGAAACTTTTGCTGAGTGTTGACACATCTCCTTTGTGTCGACACATTGTTCATGTGTTGAGACTTTTGCTGAGTGTCGACACATCTCCTTTGTGTCGACACTTTTGCTGAGTGTCGACATATCTTCTAGTGTCGACACTTGTACTTGAACTTTGTTGATGTTTTGCTGAGTGTCGACACAGCCTCCTAGTGTCGACACTTGTACTTGAACTTTGTTGATGTTTTGCTGAGTGTTGACACAGCATCCTAGTGTCGACACTTTTGATGTCGACAAAGTTCCTCTGGGTGTCGACAGTGCTTCTGAGTGTCGACTCTGATTCTTTAGACATTTCTTCATTGTGTGTCGACACTACCTGTATGTGTCGACACTTTGCTTCTGGTGTCAACTCTGCATTCCTGGTGTCGACACAATTACTCCAAGTGTCGACACAGCTTCTCTGGGTGTCGACACAAGCCTTCTTGAAAGATATGGTACCTAAACACCTAGAGGGTGCTGAATAGGTGACCTAATCCTTTTCTAACTTTGTTGGCAGCCACTCAGTTATTTTACAGAGTTCTAACTACTTTTGCACAGCAAACAGCAATAACCAAACATACACAGCACATCCACAGCACAACCACAACACAGCACACAGTGTTTTATAGTGGTTCCCCAAGATATGGGTACATCCACTTTCCCCCTTCGCCTATCTAGCAGTGTACTAGATTCGACCAAACTTCTCCACTGTCTTAGAACCCAAATTGGTTCCTACCTCAGGCCCAAAGTGTAAGGCCCCTAGCCGATCCAACGTGACAGCGTCACGGCTCCGCTCTAGGAGACCCTACCGGGCTGCGCCCAAGCACCCCACCCCCTCTCCTCTCACAAGGCGGGTTGTTGGTGGCCACAGCCTCCCTTTGATGAGGTAAACTCGATAGTCAAGCCCGCACTACGGGGAATTCTTCCCAGAGGTCACCCATCCCAGTACTACTCCGCCCGGAGCACGCTTAACTATGTAGTTTCTTTCAACTCTCATCACCAACTGATCGTTTCATATGATATATTCTAGAAGGTCCGGTCGGGGCCCCACAGGATATACCACAAAACAGTCGGTGAAGGTACAGGATGATACCAGAGTAGCGCATCGCACCTATCACATGCATTCTAGCGGAAGCCTAAACTACTTGAACTCCTCATGAATGTCCAAACATAAACTCCACATTTTATATACATATAGGAATGTCTTACAATAAGACAAGTGTTGGCCTTATGGCCTTACATAGCTTTCATACAGTGGCTACAACTATGGGCGCGCAGGCCGGCCACAACAAAAGAAAACACACATCTCAAACATAGCCTTCGAGGGCTAAACAGCAGCAGCAGCAACACCAGCAGGAGCATCAACCTCTATGCGTCCCGCTCGGCTCTCCAGCACCTGTGCAAGGGACAATCCACCCACCGGTGGCAAACAAAAGCAACGGTCAGCGTTCAGCTGACCAAATTATAACGACCCTACCCCTTCTCTCGGGCAGCGGTATTTTTCCCTGCAGGCATATCATATCACAAGTATGGCAATATATCAAAATGTGCTTTCACGCACACAGGCCATCACAACCGTTCGCCACCCGGCCAACGGTCCGTGCACTCAGGGCACATTCTTGGTTTCTGGCAACCTCTTGCCCACCACCGTATCAGGTTATCACCCAACGGTAAATCTCTTGAGCATTTACTCCATGGCGTGCAGCCGGAGTTAGTCCTCGTACACCGGGATGGCCCGTAGCCCCCCATTGTGTCATGGCGCGCAGGCCGAAGACTCTTGCTATGCGCTCCAACAACCGTACCTTTGGTCTCACATCGGACGGACATAGCGCAGGTCGGATCCTCCACCCCCCGTTGCTCAAATCGCCTTGCCTTCTCCGAGTACAGCGTACTCATGGCTATATCAAAGGCGCGGTCGGTCTCACCAATCCTGTTCCTGGCAGTTAAGCCTGGGCATAAGCCTTACACCCATTTTCTCACAACAACAGCGGTCTTTCCTGGGCACACCAGTACTTCCTGTTACTCTCTTCACAGGTGGACACCGCCCAAGCACAAATGTCAGGGTCTTTCCTGGGCATACCAGTACTTCCTGTGACTCGCTTCACAGGTGACACCCTATGACATCAAGCATCACAAAAAGGGCTTTTCCTGGGCTACCACCCCAGTACTTCCTGCTACTCCTTTTTCGCAGGTATACCCGAGACTCCTTACACTACACTTATCACGGAGTCTTCTCGGTTCGTATGCAACATCACCAATCCAGACCAACCGGTCCAGATGGGCTCACACAGCATGCCTATTCGGTACTCCATTTCCGATCTATATGCACAACAAAGGGATTTCAAGAATCACCCAAATGACTCCCAAAAGCAACCACCTCTTGGTGGGGAATCAAACGATATGCCAAATAGAAGCCTCACATGCTAGGAAGAAAAGTCGTTACCCTTGACGATCGCTTCGGGTGCCATGGCTTGAAAGCTAGCTTGCAAGACTCGCAAGATCGTCTCCTCCGCAACGCTGGCTTCGGATCTCTCGCCGGTAAACCGCAGCACCACTAACAGCAGCCCCCTTCCCTTCTTCCTCCTCCTTTCTCTCACTCTTGCTCTCTCTCTTGAAGAAAGATGAAGGCCAATTCAAAGTGAGGATTCTTTTCTGAATTCGGCCCTTAAGGAAAAAGAAGAAGAGCTTTCAGCCCTTGGATTCAGACTAAGAATGGACGGCCACGATTCTGCAAAAACACACATTTTTGACCCGACACGGCCTCGAACACGCCGTGTGCCTGGCCGTGTGCCTCAAGCGGTGGTCACCGACCTATCCAAACCAGTGACACGCCCATGGGACACGCTCGTGTCTGGGCCGTGTCACCAACACGCCTTCAGACACGCCCGTGTCTGTGGCCGTGTACCTGGGTGAAAAAATCTCAAATCATCCCGAGACTTCACACTGCTGGGACATGCCGTGTCCCCGGCCGTGTGCCCAGACACGGCACCCAGACACGCCCTGTCAAAATCATTCGGCGGGCAGAGCTCGTCGTTCCGATTTGACCGCCCTGTGACAACGCCCGTGTTCACAGGCCGTGTCACCTATCTCGACACTCGACACTCGACACTCGACGATCTCGACACTCGACGATCTCGACACTCGACACTCAACGACACGGCCATGTACACGCCCGTGTCCTAGCCGTGTGCCTCCTCTCGACGATCGTCGAGCGAAAATCGTCGACACCTAATTCGACTGTCGACACTGCCTTGACACGCCTGCGACACGCCCGTGTCGCAGGCCGTGTCCCACCTGACACGCCCTGGGACACGCCCGTGTCCCAGGCCGTGTCACCCAAATTTTCCCGTTCAAACTTTGGGCTGTTACAATCCTCCCCTCCTACAGGAATTTCGTCCTCGAAATTTGGAGACAGGAAGCAACAGAAACCAGCAAGAAAAAGGTTACAACATATAAATTTAATGTACACTTTTTCGCTCCATTTACACAAACAGCTCCAGGGAACTCTTCTCGCATGTCTGCTCACGCTCCCATGTCAGTTCTTCACGGCCGCAGTTGTCCCACGGACTTTTACCATATCGACCGTCTTGTTCCGCAACTGTTTCTCGGCTCGATCTTCGATCTGAATGGGTCTAACTCTCGTTGTTAGCCCATACTCCCCGGCACGCGCCCGATCATCCGCGATCACTTGAGCTGGATGTTTCACGGCTTTCCGCAGTACCGAGATGTGAAAAACATCATAATCCACCCAAGTCCGCCGACAGAGCTAGCCGATAAGCCGCTTCGCCAATTCGCTCAACCACTTCAAAAGGACCTAAATATCTTGGACTCAACTTTTTCAATCGTCGATCCTGGAGACACCTTTGAATGGCTTGATCTTCAAGTAGACCCAATCGCCAACCGCAAATTCGACATTCCGTGTTTGCGTTGTAGTACTTCGCTTGTCGATCTTGAGCAATCAGCAATCTCTCTCGAATAGTCCGAATGGTTGAGTTTGCTTCATCCACCACATTTGGTTTCACAATCCGAGCTTCACCCGCTTCTACCCAAGCCAAGGGAGTACGACCTTCCTTCCATATAAGCTTCATATGGTGCCATCCCAATGCTTGCTTGGTAGCTATTATTATATGCAAACTCGACCATATAGAGATGATCTTCCCATTTCTTTCCGAAATCAGGGCGCACATTCGGAGCATGTCCTCCATTGTTCTGTTGGTACGTTCAGTTTGGCCATCCGTTGGGGATGAAAGGCCGTACTGAAAGTCAATTTCGTGCCCAACAGTCGTGAAACTAGCCTCCAATCATTTGACGTAAAACCGCCCATCTCGATCACTTACGATGCTCCGAGGAACACCGTGAGCCCACAATCTGGTCAACATATAACTTTGCCAACTTTCAACTGAATCATCCCGCCTGTTCGAAGGAAATGTGCTACTTTGGTTAGCCGGTCAACTATCACCCAAATGGAATCATTTCCTCGCTGCGATCTGGAACCCATGCACAAAATCCATGGAAATATCATCAAATTTCCACACTGGGATCGGCAGTGACTTCAAATATCCGCCCGCTTTTGGCATTCCGCCTTCACCATCGCACATGTTTGGCATTTGGCCACGTAAAGGGCAACATCTTTCTTAAGCCCTGGCCACCAGAAAAGCTTCTTCATATCGTTGAACATCTGTGCTCCCGGGGTGAATGAATACTTCGTATAATGTGCTTCATACATCAGTTCTTCCCTCAGTTTCCCACTTTGGGATGCGCAATCGGCCTTCTCTTCGCAACAGACCGTCAATCCAGGTGAAGTTGCCCTCTGGCCTTCATTCCCATAGCGCGAGAGATCTTCATCCAACTCCGTTGCCCGTCGAACTCGGTCCGCAAGGTCACATTGCACTCGTTCCAGTTCAAACATACAATGGCAGTGGAATTTTTGTCAACACAATAGATCTCCAATGCCTCCAACTCCTGGACCAGACGTTCATCATGCCTTTGTAACCAATTCGCTCTAGCCGGAACTCGCCGACTCAAGGCATCCGCGACAACATTTCCTTCCCGGTGTATAGTGAATCTCGAAAGTGTAGTCCCCAAGGAACTCCAACCACCTTCGTTGTCGCATGTTCAACTCTTTCTGCTCCAAAAGGTACTTGAGGCTCTTATGATCCGTATAGATCTCCACCTTCACGCCTAAAGGTGTGTCGCCACAGCTTCAGTGCAAAAATCACCGCCGCTAGTTCCAAATCATTGACGGGATAATTTCGCTCGTGCACCTTCAGTAGGCGTGAGCCATAAGCAATAACCTTTCCATTCTGCAGAAGACGCAGCCTAAGCCGCTCCTGAGGCTCACTATATAACAAAACCATCGGTCCCCACATGGCGAAGACAACACCGCGCCGTGGTCAACCGAATCCTTCAGCTCTTCAAAGCTCGTGCGCACTCGGCGTCCAAACGAACTTCTGATCCTTTCGCGTCAGTGTGGTTAGCGGCAAAGCGATCCGCGAGAAGTTCTCCACAAATCTTCTATAGTAGCCCGCAAGTCCAAGGAAACTCCTGACTTCGCCACGGAAGACAATATTGGCCCATCTTGTATGGCTCTTATCTTCGCTGGATCCACTGCAATGCCCGCTCCACTCACCACATGGCCCAAAAATGCCACTGACGATAGCCAAAACTCGCACTTCGAGAACTTTGGCATAGAGCTGATTTTGCCTCAACGTATTCAACACTAACCGCAAAAGAATCTCATGCTTCCGCTTTGGACTTCGAGTACACCAGGATATAATCAATGAACACTATCACAAACAGATCCAGGTACCACGAAAATACGGTGCATCAAATCCATAACACCGAGGCGCTTACACAATCCAAAGGGCATGACTGTGAACATAGTGCCCATAACGCGTTCCAAATGCGGTTTTGGGAATATCACCTTCCCGAATCTTTAACTGGTAATAACCAGATTTCAGGTCCAACTGCGAATAGACGGTAGAACCCTAGCTGATCAAATAATTCATCAATCCGGGGATCGGATTATTTATTCTTCTCGGTCAGCTTATTAGTTCACGGTAGTCGATGCACAATCGCAATCCACCGTCTTTCTTCTTTACAAAAAGCACAGGCGCGCTCCAAGGTGACATACTTGGGCGTATATACCCTTGCTCTAGCATTTTCTTGCAGTTGAACCTCATTCATTCCGCCATCTCTTTTGGCGCGACGCGATATGGGCGAGCGGGCCACAGGTTTCGCACCTGGCACCAACTCAATCGTGAAGTCAATCTCCCGCTGGGGTGGTAGCCCAGGGATATCCGTGGGAAACACATCTGTAAATTCTGCCAAATCGGAACCTCGCACACACTGCCTTAGGCTCAACAGCCTGAATTAGTGCAAAGTAACACTCCGCACCCTTCCGAATAGCCTTGACTACCTGGAGTGCAGACATAAATGTCCCGCCCACTCCTCGCATACCAGCGAACTTTGTCTCCTGTTCGGTATTCTGGCCCAACGTGATTTCTTTGGACTGACAATCATCATAGCATGCTGTTCCGCAAGCCAATCCATCCCAAAAATCACATCGAATTCCGATATTGCAAAACAATGCGGTTTAACAAAATCCCGACTTCCTAGCTGAAACCGCCACACATCGCAAGCTTGATCCGCAAGCATCCAACAGCCATTCGGCAACACCATCTGACATTATCTGTCTTTGCACGACTGGGTATCCAAGCCGCGTTATAGAATCACAAGACAGAAAAGAATGCGATGCACCTGTATCAAATAGTGCTCGCGCCAGCGTGTCCCGAATCATCACAAAACCTATGACAACCATGTCACACATACAAATCGCAAACAGAAGGTACTACGCTAAGCATACAAACATTAGCATAGCAAAACGAAACTCATACCTGTGACCACGTCACTCTGCTTGATGGCCCTCCTGCGGCCAAGATTGTAGACCCGGGGTTGCGCTTGCGAGGCAGAGGAATCCACCACCGCCTTTCCTTTCTCCCTCCGCATACGATGCTCCCCTTCTTTTCACTCTTCGGCGGCATCCGACAACCTCGCGCAATATGCCCCATGCAGCCACAATTGTAGCAGACACCCGAGTATCTGGCTTGGAAGTCCCCTGACGTTGCTCCCGTTGCAACTGATGAAGGAGCTTGTCCACTCGGCTTGGACTTCTTACCCCATTTCTTCTTAGAATGGTTTCCCAGATCGGGGCGCCTTCCACTCCGTTGCGTCACAGTCAAAGCTCTCTTTCCTTGCACCCCGCTTTTCATATCCTTTTCAACGCGGTTACAGTGTCACCAATGCTTGGAAACCTGTGTTCACAGAACTTGACACAAGGAACCTCAACTCGTCCCTCAGGCCTTCATAGAACCTATTGTCTTCCGCTGCTCATCAGCAAATATCGAACCCGCATACCGCCCAAGCGCGTAAATTCATGCAGGTACGCGCAACACTGCCCTCAACCTTGAGTCAACCGTTGGAATTCATTTTCCATGGCTATCCGCTGAGCCACAGGAAGGTGCTTTGCTAGGAACAATCGAGAGAAATTCATCCATGGAGACGTGAGCTAACGGACGACCCGCCAAATGATGTAACTCTATCTCATCCCACCACAGGCGAGCTTCTCCTTCAAGCAAGAATGTAGCTAAGGTAACCTTCTGACGCTCCGCCGTGCCAATCGCCGCCATAACTCTCTTGACGCGCGATAAACCAATCCTCTGCCGCGTCGGAGTACCCGCGCCCGAAAATGTAGCGGATGGAAACTCATGAACCTGTTAGTTGCTTCTCAGCTGCTCGAGGAGCCACATCCACACAGTTTCCGGCCTTGCCTCCACCTGTTCTGGCCTAACAATCCACTTGTTCCTGCCTAAGTGGCTGGCCTTGGATCATGGTAAATAATGCCTCTGCAACTAACCGCACATGCTCGGCAGACGGTTGGAGGTGTAGGCACCTCAGCTGGTGCCCTACTCTCATCAGAACGCTGGGGCTCAGACGGCCCAGCTCCACTTGTCGGTCACCTAAAGGTGGACAAGACACATACATTAGCGGTCGTACCCAAGCAAACAACACAAAATAGAACACACAGGTTCCCCAAACAAACAAATTTGCATTCCTATCATGGACATTCCGGAGTTCATTCGTAACTTTGGGTTGCACAAACACGTGCTCGCCACCCCACAAAAGAAGTCGACCACGACTTCGAGAGGGAAAGACCAAAACAACCGATACCAAAAATGTAACAACCCCATCCGTTCATATTATATATCTAGAAGGTCCGGCCGGGGCCCCACATGATATACCACAAAACAGTCGTGAGGTACAGGATGATACAAGAGTAGCGCATCGCACCTATCACATGCATTCTAGCGGAGCCTAAACTACTTGAACTCCTCATGAATGTCCAAACATAAAACTCTACATTTTATATACATATAGGAATGTCTTACAATAAGAACAAGTGTTGGCCTTATGGCCTACATAGCTTTCATACAGTGGCTACAACTATGCGCGCAGCCCGGCCACAACAAAAGAAAACACACATCTCAAACATAGCCTTCGAGGGCTAAACACAGCAGCAGCACACCAGCAGGAGCATCAACCTCTATGCGTCCCGCTCGGCTCTCCAGCACCTGTGCAAGGGACAATCCACCCACCGGTGGCAAACAAAAGCAACGGTCAGCGTTCAGCTGACCAAATTATAACGACCCTACCCTCTCTCGGGGCAGCGGTATTTTTCCCTGCAGGCATATCATACACAAGTATGGCAAACATATCTCAAAATGTGCTTTCACGCACACAGGCCATCACAACCGTTCGCCACCCGGGCCCGCCCAACGTCCGTGCACTCAGGGCACATTCTTGGTGTTCTCTGGCAACCTCTTGCCCACCACCGTATCAGGGTTATCACCCAACGGTAAATCTCTTGAGCATTTACTCCATGGCGTGCGCCGGAGTTAGTCCTCGGACACCGGGATGGCCCGTAGCCCCCCATTGTGTCATGGCGCGCAGGCCGAAGACTCTTGCTATGCGCTCCAACAGACCGTACCTTTGGTCTCACATCGACGGACATAGCGCAGGTCGGATCCTCCACCCCCCGTTGCTCAAATCGCCTTGCCTTCTCCGAGTACAGCGTACTCATGGCTATATCAAAGGCGCGGGTCGGTCTCACCAATCCTGTTCCTGGCATTTAAGCCTGGGCATAAGCCTTACACCCTTTTCTCACAACAACAGCGGGTCTTTCCTGGGCACACCAGTACTTCCTGTTACTCTCTTCACAGGTGGACACCGCACAAGCACAAATGTCAGGGTCTTTCCTGGGCATACCAGTACTTCCTGTGACTCGCTTCACAGGTGGACCCCTATGACATCAAGCATCACAAAAAGGGCTTTTCCTGGGCTACCACCCCAGTACTTCCTGCTACTCCTTTTCGCAGGTATAACCCGAACTCCTTACACTACAGTTATCACGGAGTCTTCTCCGGTTCGTATGCAACATCACAATCCAGACCAACCTGTCCAGATGGGCTTCACACAGCATGCCTATTCCGTACTCCATTTCCGGATCTATATGCACAACAAAAGGGGATTTCAAGAATCACCCAAATGACTCCCCAAAAGCAGCCACCTCTTGTGGGGGAATCAAACGATATGCCAAAATAGAAGCCTTCACATGGCTAGGAAGAAAAGTCGTTACCCTTGACGATCGTTCGGTGCCATGGCTTGAAAGCTAGCTTGCAAGACTCGCAATCGTCTCCTCCGCAACGCTGGCTTCGGATCTCTCGCCGGTAAACCGCAGCACCACTAACAGCAGCCCCTTCCCTTCTTCCTCCTCCTTTCTCTCACTCTTGCTCTCTCTCTGAAGAAAGATGAGGCCAATTCAAAGTGAGGATTCTTTTCTGAATTCGGCCCTTAAGGAAAAAGAAGAAGAGCTTTCAGCCCTTGGATTCAGACTGAAGAAATGGACGGCCACGATTCTGCCAAAAACACACATTTTGACCCGACACGGCCCGCTCGAACACGGCCGTGTGCCTCGCGCCGTGTCGACCTCAAGAACGTCATGGTGACACGACCATGGATCGCACCGTGCATGCCCAAAGTGACCCGCCCCATGGACGTTTCACGAGCCTTCAACACCGCTGTGTTGCCGTACCCTTGGGTGGAAAAAAATACCAAAATCATCCCGACATCACACACTGCAGACACGGACCGGAGACGCCCTGGTCCCCGGCCGTTGCCCAGACTCGGCCCCAGACCCCTGTCAAAATCATTCGGCGGGCAGAGCTCGTCGTTCCGATTTGAACGCCCTGTGACACGCCCGTGTCACAGGCCGTGTCACCTATCTCGACACTCGACACTCGACACTCGACGATCTCGACACTCGACGATCTCGACACTCGACACTCAACGACACGCCATGGACACGCCCGTGTCCTAGGCCGTGTGCCTCCTCTCGACGATCGTCGAGCGAAAATCGTCGACACCTAAGTCCTGTCAAACTGTGACACCTTGACACGCCCTGCGACACGCCCGTGTCGCAGGCCGTGTCCCCCTGACACGCCGGGACACGCCCGTCCCAGGCCGTGTTCGACCCAAACTTCTCCACTGTCTCAGAACCCAAATTGGTGTCCTACCTCAGGCCCAAAGCCTTACAACTCAGCTTTACCCAAAGCCTACACTCAGCCAATCAAGGCCTACACTCAGTCAATCAAGGCCTACACTCAGAGATCTCAATCTCCTACACTCAGGCCAAATGCCCTACACTCAGCCTTTATAATTTTAGTCTTACAAATCACTCAGATCCAATGGATCCTACAAGTTAAAAAGATATTACAAATGATAACTCTACAACTCAGAATAATAAGAGAGGAGTTGAGAGATTCTTGATGAGTTCTTGGAAGAACTCAGCTGGATCCAATCTGACTTAGCTTTCTTCAAAGCTTCTTGAGTAGAACTGAATAAGACTGAATCCTCTGCAGTTGTTCCTTGACCTCTGCTTCTTAAGAATCAGAATTGAATCTGAATCCTTCTTCTCAGCCTAGTTCCAGAGGCTGATTTCTTGGATGGAGCCCTCTCTCTCCAACTTCTTAGATCTGCACTTGGACTGCAAGATCTTCTTATATTGATACTCTGTGTAACACTTTTCTGATTACTTGAGTAATCTGTTCCACTTGTTAATCACTTGATCAACTCTTTCAACTACCACCACACCACTTTCTGTAAACTGTGGGTGCCTATTTATAGGCCTTCTTCATGGTAACCGGCTAGTCCGGTTCATAACTGACTTCTGACATCTCTGACAGTTGCTGTAGACCGGCTGGATCGACAGCTGTCATGTCAACCAGTCACTTCTTGAAAATCTCTAACAGTCAGTAAGTGTCGAGACTTTCTGTCTTTAAGTGTCGACACTTATAGACCAAGTGTCGACACATGCTTTGTAAGTGTCGACACAAGTCTACAAGGTGTCGACACATATCCTTGTATGTCTCGACACAGATTCTTCTTCATGTGTCGACACTGAAATTGAGTGTCGACACAAGTACTTGTTCTTCTAGCTTTTGCTGAATTCTTCTATGTGTCGACACATCTCCTTTGTGTCGACACATCTTCTTGTGTTGAATCTGTCAAGTGTCGACACTGCTCCTTGGTGTCGACACATAGTCTTCTATGTTGAATCTTGCTGAGTGTCGACACAGCTCCTTATGTCGACACACCTTCTTGTTGTTGAGACTTCAGCTGAGTGTCGACACATTCCCATAGTGTCGACACTTGTACTTAGAATAATTTGTTGTTCTTTCTGTTCTTTGCTAAGTGTCGACACAGCTCCATGTGTCGACACTTTCTTCAAGTGTTGAGTCTTCAGCTGTGTGTCGACACATTGTTCTGGGTGTCGACACATACTTCAAATGTTGACTCTTCTGTTGAGTGTCGACACATTGTGTTGAGTGTCGACACATGCTTCAAGTGCTGACTCTTCTGCATAGTGTCGACACATTGTGTTGAGTGTCGACACTTGTACTTAGACTCTGCAGACTTTTGCTGAGTGTCGACACAGCTCCAAGTGTCGACACTTTCTGGTGTAGACACAGCTTCACTGGGTGTCGACACAGCTCCTTGTGTCGACACCTTCTGTCTGCACTTTTCTTCACTGAGTGTCGACACAGCTCCAAGTGTCGACACTTTCTGTCTGGTGTCGACTCTGCATCCCAGGTGTCGACACAATGACTCCAAGTGTCGACACATCTTGTCTGGGTGTCGACACAAGTCTTCTTAAGTGTCGACACTTTCCCTCTAGGTGTCGACACATGGACTTAGAAACTTTTTGCTTCAGTCCAGTACTTTCTTAACCTGCACAAGTAACTCAAACATACATCAAATACATTATGATGTATATCATTGAGTTGGGTGAGGCTTCTTCAAATCAGGTACATTTGACCAATGTACCCAACAATCTCCCCCTATTTGGAGAAGTCATAACCCATAGTCAATGATATACACCATTCATAATTAAAATTACAAAATGATGTACAGCAGATTATATTCAACAGGGTAATCATAAACATGTAATAAATTCACACATGTATACACATTCATCATTCCAGAACAAATAAGAAATAGACACATCTCAGAACAAACATGAAATATAGTTATCATAAATTGTTCTAACAGTTTTCTAATACATCTTCAAAGGTTTACAAAAATATTTTTCATTCAAAAGATTACAACAATCTTCAAGTCATTTCTAAATCTATTTCTGGTCAGGTTCCTTGATGACAATTCCCTTGCCAGCCTGTACTTGAGCTTTGACAGGGGCTTCAGCAGGTTCAGCAACAGCAGGCTTCTTGCCTTTTAAGTCCTTCTTCTTCAGCTCTTCTGCTTTGATTTTCTGTCTCTCAAAATAGTGGTATGGCTTGGGGAAGTACTTGCTAGGCTCCACAGCAGTAGGAGGTAGCTTTCCCATCTTAGCCTTCCTTCTGAATTGTACTATAGCCTCCTGCCTGATCTCATGCTTTCTCCATTCTGCCTCAGAGAACCATTTGTTCCTGTCATTCATGTTGTCTTTAGCAGCTTTCCAGGCAGTTAGAATTATATTTCTAGAGGTAGGGCTCCATTGTTCAAAATCTGGCTTTTGTTCTGCTTGTTCCCTAAACCTCTTTTTAGACAACCTTATCTCTTTTTCTTTGTTCAGAGCCTCTTGCAGAGCTTCAGAAATAGGTTGAACAACCTTCTCAATATGAACATTGGCCTTGCCCTCAGTTGGGCTATACATTGTGCTGACATCTGCTTGAACCATGTCAAAATCTGGAGGTGGATATATCACTTGAGCTACTTCTTGTTGCTCACCTCCAAGATATGCAGATTGTATTCCTGATTTAGCCACATTATCATCATCACAAAGTGGAGGATAGCCCAGTGTAGCTCTGATGGAGTTAGATATCCATTTGGCATGGTCAGAGCTAGCTTTGACTAATACTCTCTCCCCCTTTATGACTTCTCTGGCCATATGGTCTCTGACATCATCCTTTTGAAACCTTATCTGACTGTCCAAATATCTTATGCCCTCTTTAAAGAATGGTTTCAGCTTTGTAAGTTGTTTTGATATAGCTTTCTGGGAATCTTTAATTGCAGTCTTGACAGCAGTAATCTCAGCTTGAAATACCTTATCAAAGTCAGCCTTAGCAGCAGCAGTAGATGTTGAAGGTTCAGCAGTCTTATTCTTCAACTCAGTGACTATAGCATTATGGGAGGCAGTCAAATTATCATTCATTCTTAACTAATTCTCCAGCACATATCCTTGCTTTAATGCTATATCATCTACCTGAGTCTTGATCTTCTCCTGGTGAGTTGCCAAATAGACTACTGCATTCCCACCCTTGTGGAAGCAGTCAGTCATCTCCTTCTTGTTCAGGTTCATTTCAAACCTTATAGATTTTATATCTTGTGCTAGATCAAACTGTAGGGACTTGTGCCCTTCATCCACATAAGCCTCTATTGCCTTCCTTTGCTCATCCAACTTGATCTGCATGGCAATCATCAAAGCACTATAATCAACTGTTGGAGCTTGTTAAAGTATAGGTTGTGGGGCAATGGATTGCAAAGCCTTTTTATAACTCTGGCTTCTCCTTTTGAAGATATAGAGTTTCTTCTTCTTGGCCCTAGCACTCTCCTCATCTTCAGAGGCAGAAGTGCTGGCAATATCAACCCTGTCCTTAGGGCTTTGAGGCTTCTCAGGTTGCATATCAGGTGCTTGCTCAGTTTCTAGCCTAATAGGCTCTTCCAGAACTTCCATGTGCTCCCCCTCAGCAGCAGCACTCTTATCTTCAGCAGCAGCATCCTTGTCCATATCAAAGTCTTCTTGATCTAGATTTAGGAATAAATCCTCCATTGTATATTCAGGTGGAGATGGAGCTGGAGACAGTCTTTGCTCTTCAACCACTGACTCAGGTACCACTTCTTGTTCAGCAGATTTGTCTTCTAAAACAACATCTGGAACTTGACTTTCTAGCTGAGTTTGCTGATGGACATCAGACAAATTAGCATCTTCTATAATATAGTCTATAGTTTTTAGGTCAGTGAGTACCTCTTGGATAATTATGGTGGCTTGCTCACTGTCCAGAGTAGATGGTTCTTCTACTACTGGAGGCTCCCCCTGGATCTCAGCATTATCTACAGCAGCAGGGGTCTTCTCTGCAGCCACATCCTCTTGGTCATCAGGAGTGAAGACAACATGTGCTTCACTATCAGAACTGCTGGAGGACTCTTGTGCCACAGCAGCAGTTTTTCTCTTCTTCTTAGGAGGAATCTCCTTCTCAGTAACTGGCTTCTCTAGGGGTTGCCACTTCCTTGGACAACACCCTGTCCCATCTGGAAAATATCCTTTGGTCCATCTTCCTCATGTGGTTGATCTTGCTTCCAGCAGCATTGCTCATTACCTCTGGTATTGTACCAGCTAGGTAGAGACTGATAATTCTGCCCAGATTGGGCTTCTTCAAGCTTTCCTTGATCTTGTCAAAAACCACTAGAGACCAGTCTGTTCTTAGAGTAAAGATTATACTTGTCATAATTTCAAACATAGAGGCAGACACCCTGTCATGCCCTCCTGGCTTACTGAGAATAACCTTGCCCACAATTTCAGACATGAATTTTCCTTGACTGTTCATGCCTTTCCTGTTGAATACCGAGCTTATCTTCATCTTGGGATCAAGACCACACCAGGTTAAAGCTTCCCTGGTCTTTGAAGCAGTTACTTCTTCTTCATCTTGAGTCTTGGGTAGCTGGAGTACCTTCCTCAGACTTTTTGGAGAAATCTTGACCTTAGATCCATGAACTCTGGATTTGATCCTGTATCCAGATTCATCTACAGCAGCTCCATTAAGGAATTCAAGAACTTCCTTCTTCCAAATCTTTGTTGGTTCTGAAACCAAGTATTCTAGTCCAGAATTGGCGACTAGGGTTATCACCGATTGGATTTCTTGATCTGCGTCGTCAAACGCGCCGCGCACCAGCTCATAGCCCTCGTTCACGTTCTCCTCAAGCTTAGGAGCCATTAGGGTTTGGAGAATTTGTCTTTAGAAAAGAGAAGTGTCGACACAATAGTTTTGGTCTCGAAACTTTGAAAGCGTGTCGACAAACAAAGACAGAACCCTATTTATACCTTTCTGATTTTGAAGATGAACAGGCGGGACAACTAACTCAACATGTGTCGACACTGGCAATAAGTGTCGACACTGACTTATAATGTCTCGACACACATGTGTCGACACAAGTTTAGTCAACAGATATTATGTGTCGACACTTGGTTATGTGTCAACACAACATAACTCGACACATCGTCGAGACTTTTACTTAGAAAATTCTGAGGAAAACATAAGTGTCGACACCATATTGGATGTCTCGACACCTACTTGACATGTGTCGACACTAACATTCTGAAGTGTCGACACCACATTCCTAGATGTGTCGACACCATATTCCTGAAGTGTCGACACCACTATTCTGTGTCGACATAGACTTGTCTATGTGTCGACACCTTTTTACTTAGCCAATTTTCTATTCTGTAAACTTAGTCTAAGTTTATCCTTCCTAGTTCAATTTTGAATCTATTGAACTTAGCTTCTTCTAAGGGCTTAGTAAACATATCAGCTACTTGTTCATCTGTTTTAACATATTCAAGTGAAATATCTTCTCTTTCTACATGTTCTCTAAGAAAGTGATATTTAATCTCAATATGTTTAGTTCTACTATGAGATACAGGGTTATTAGCTATTGAAATAGCACTTGTAGAATCACAGTAAAGTGGAGTTCTACTTACCTGAAATCCATAGTCCTCTAGCTGATGTTGAATCCATAGAAGTTGAGCACAGCAACTTCCTGCAGCCACATATTCTGACTCAGCTGTGGAGATAGCCACACTAGTCTGCTTTTTGCTGCTCCATGAAATTAGTCTTCCACCTAGGAATTGACAGGTTCCAGTAGTGCTCTTTCTATCCTCTTTGCATCCTGCAAAGTCTGCATCTGAATAACCTGTTAGATCAAAGTCTCCATTCCTAGGGTACCAGAGGCCTAGATAGGGAGTGCCCTTTAGATATCTCAAAATTCTCTTGACAGCAGTCAAGTGAGACTCTTTAGGGAAGGCTTGATACCTTGCACAAACACATGTAGCATACATGATGTCTGGTCTACTAGCAGTCAAGTATAATAGGGAGCCAACTATCCCTCTATACAAGGTTTCATCTACAGGTTTCCCTGCATCATTCTTGCTAAGAGACATACTTGACCCCATAGGAGTCTTCATGGTACTTGATGAATCCATACCATACTTCCTTATGAGTTCTAGGGTGAACTTTGACTGACAAATGGACAAACCACTCTCAGTCTGTTTAACTTGGAGACCCAAGAAAAACTTCAGCTCTCCCATACTACTCATTTCAAACTGACCTTGCATAAGTTTTGCAAACTTTTTGCAAAGGCTGCTTTCAGTAGACCCAAATATAATGTCATCTACATATATTTGGACTAGTATGACTTTGCCTCTAGATTCCCTAAGGAATAGAGTCTTATCTATTTTCCCCCTTGAGAACTTGTTCTCAATGAGGAAACTAGATAGGGTTTCATACCAAGCCCTAGGAGCTTGCTTTAACCCATATAAAGCTTTCCTAAGTCTATAGACATAATGAGGTAGAGTTGGATCAACAAAACCTGAAGGCTGCTCCACATAGACTTCTTCTTTCAAATTACCATTTAGGAATGCTGACTTGACATCCATTTGGTATACCTTGAATCCTTGATAGGTTGCATAGGCCAAGAACATTCTTATGGCTTCCAGTCTGGCTACTGGAGCAAAGGTTTGATCAAAATCAATACCTTCTTCTTGCCTATATCCTTTAGCAACCAGTCTAGCTTTATTCTTAATGATGACACCTTGTTCATCCATCTTATTCCTGTAGATCCACTTAACTCCTATTACATTGTGGTCTTTAGGTTTAGGAACAAGTTCCCAAACCTTGCACCTCTTGAACTGATTAAGCTCTTCTTGCATTGCTTCAGTCCATTGTGGATCCATTATTGCTTCTTCAAATCTTTTAGGTTCAACTTGAGACAAAAAGCTGGAATAGATTGCAGCATTCATGTTTCTACTCCTGGTTTGTACTCCTTGTCTTGGATCTCCAATAATCAGCTCTACTGGATGATCTCTAAGATGCCTGTGGGCTGGAGGCATCCTCACTTCAGGTTGAACCACTTCAGCATCTGCATCATGCTGTATTCCTTGGATTTCTTCAGCAATTGGCACATGTAGTTCTCCCCCTGGACAGCAGCTACTCTCCTCTCCTTGCTGTCTTGCAGCAGGCACTTCTTCTATAGTCAGCTTGTCCATTATCTTTGTCAAACCTGTGGGGCTGCATACATTGCTAGACAACTCATTATTAATAAGTTTAGTCTCATCAAAAACTACATGCACTGATTCTTCTACAACTTGTGTAGTCAAGTTGTAGACTCTATAAGCCTTACTATTATTGCTGTACCCAACAAAAATTCCCTCTTGGGACTTGGCAGCAAACTTAGTTATGTAAGACTTCTCATTGTTAAGTATGTAGCATTTACAACCAAAGATCCTAAAATAGGATAGGTTTGGTTTCCTGCCTTTCACTACTTCATAGGGGGTCTTGTTTAGCCCTTTAGTGATGGTAGCCCTATTTATAACATGGCATGCAGTGTTAACTGCTTCAGCCCAGAAATACTCAGGCAGTGATGTATCACTTAATAGAGTTCTACCAGCTTCTATCAAGGTCCTATTTTTCCTCTCAGCAATGTCATTTTACTGAGGTGTTCTAGGTGAAGAGAATTCTTGAAATATCCCAAAGTCTTCACATAGTTTTGTCATGCTTTCAGATTGAAACTCAGTACCATGGTCACTTCTAATTTTGACCACAGTACTATTAAGTTCATTCTGAATTTGCTTGATAAAGCTGTAGAAGACACTAGGTGTTTCAGATTTCTGTCTTAAGAAGAACACCCAGGAAAACCTTGAGTAGTCATCTACAACTACAAGGGTATAGACCTTCCTACCTAAGCTGTGAACTGGCATTGGACCAAAGAGATCCAAATGCAAGAGGTACAAACACCTCACAGCATCTTTGTTATCTATGCTTCTAAAGGTGGATTTAGTCTGCTTGCCCTTTTGACAAGCTGAGCAAATGTCATCTTTAACACACTTAACTTGAGGACCATTCCTCACTAACTCTTTACTAAAGAGTTTGCTAATTGTCTTGTAGTTAAGATGGGCCAGCCTCTTGTGCCATTTGACACAATGAGAGACTGTCTCATCAGCTACAAGACAAACTGGAGAACCATTGTTCTCAATCATAATGTCTAGGCAGTAGACATTTCTCTTCCTATAACCTGTCAAGATGATCTCTTGATCACTTGAACTCTTGATATGACAACCATTTTTAACAAATGAGATGTCATACCCTACATCACTTAACTGACTTATACTTATTAGGTTGTGTTTCAACCCTTTAACATAAGCCACTTGAGTAATGGTAACTAAGGTTGAAGAAATGTTACCAAACCCTTTGATGATTCCTTTTTCAGAACCACCAAAGGTCACTTTAGGACCATTTTTGATTGGAATATAGTCCTTCAGTAGTCCCCTAGTTCCAGTCATATGTCTGGAACATCCACTGTCCAAGTACCATGTAGGGGTATGGCCACTTGGACTCACCTGCAAAACAGATTAATGGACCTTAGAACCCAAAGCAATCTTGGGTCCTTGGTACTTGTTAGTCTGTAACTTGACAAAGCTACCTACTGGCTTTCCACCAGGTAGCTTGCTACTCACCTTGGCACTGGCATTGTACCAACAGTCCATTGCAAAATGGCCAATCTTGCCACAGCACCAGCATTCAAACTTGTTGTACCTTTGCTTAGGTACTGCCTTGGCTGTCTTGACTACAGCAGGTTTGTTGAATGTTGGGGCTTTGCCCTTGGACTTAGACTTGGACTGCTCAGTCCCTGCAGGTCTAACAAAACCCAGTCCAGCCTTGCCTTTATGATGAACAAATTCATCAATTAAAGGTAGCACTGATTTAGGTTTTGAAAACCTAGCAACAAGCTCTCTTTCTTTCTGAAGATTGATCTCCAGTCTCTTAATTTGATCATTCTTATAGGTGATAGTTCCCATCTGAATCACAGTAATGTGTTTCAGTCTGGCTACCTCATTCAGTTTTTGATCAAATTGTTTCTCAAAATCTGTTGCAACAGCCTTGAGATCTGCAATCTCCTTTGCCTGACTTTTGGCTAGGGTCTTGCTTTTCTTGTAGGCTTGCAACAGTACCTTATATTCATCTATGAACTGATGAATATCTTCCTCAGACTCAGATATATTCTCATCACTTGATGAAGAAAAATCTGATTCTGAACTAGAACAAGAAATTGAATTTAAACTTGAACTTTGTACCTGACTGGGTCCTGGCTGCTCCAGGATTTTGGCACTCTCTGTCAAAGCCATTAGCCCTTGGCAATGACTGTCTTCTTGTTCATAAATTGATTCCAAGATCTCCATGAATTCTTCCTCTTCTTCTTCTGCATACAGCCCTATGTAGGCTTCAGCCTCAGACTCAGTTTCTGAAGAAGATATATCTGATAGAGTCTTCTCCTTCTTAGCAACAAAAGACTTTTCTTTCTTCCCTTTGAAGTAAGTCTTTTTCCTGTCACCAGATTCCTTTCTCTTCTCTGGACAATCTGCAATAACATGGCCCTGTCTATTGCAGCAATAGCAAACAATCTTTGAACTAGTTGTCTTGCTTGATTTTGTCCTTTTCTTGTCATTCTTTGAAGACCTCTTTTTCTGATAAGAGTCTTCCTTTCCTTGTGATGTAGAAGGCCTTGACCTCCATTGTTTCTTTTTCAAAAACTTCTGAAAGTGTCTAGTGAAAGCAGCAAAGTCTTCATCACTTTCACTGCTCTTAGACTTTGTGCTGTCAGACTCATCAGACTCTGATTCAACTACCTCTGGAGGTGGAGATGAAGACTTATTCCTGCACTTTCTGGGAACTTCTGTCTTGAAAGCAACAGTTCTTTCTTTGTGCTCAGTCCTTGTTGATTTCTCCTCCTCTTTTCTCACTGTTAACTGCATCTCATATGACAATAGCTTGCCAAACAGTGTGGGAGGTGGAATTTCCCCCAACTTAGCCATTTCTCTTATGGCACAGATCTTGGTGTCCCAATCTTTGGTTAGGGATCTTAAGAACTTGTCATTTAGTTCATAGTTAGTGAACTCTCTTCCATAAGACATGAGTTCATTAACTATTCTGTAAAATTTCTTATAGCACTCAGTGATGCTATCACTCTTTCCTTTCCTAAAGCTCTCATACTCTTGATTTAGCAAGGACTTCCTATCTTGCCTAACTTCTTCAGAACCTTTCATATAGACAATGAGAGTATCCCACATCTCTTTTGCTGTCTTACAGTGAATTAAGTTCTGAAAAGTGGCATCATCAATGGCACTCACTATTATGTTCTGTGCCCTCTTGTCCATGGTGGCTAGGACAATTTCATCCTTAGTCATCTCAGAGAAATCCTTTGGAGTCCTCTGATTTGCATCCAATACTGAAATCTTCATTGGCACATAAGGCCCTTCCTTAACTGTAATGTAGATTCTAGGGTAAGAGGCTTCCATAAATAGCCTTACCCTCTCTTTCCAGATCCCAAAGATCTCTTTCCTGCATATGGTTAATTTCATGGAACCCAATTCCTTGTGATTCTCATAATAACCCATGTTTCTTGATGTTCTTGAATTTCTTGAATCTGTGAATTGCCTTACACTGAATCTGCCAAACAGGATCTCCTCAGACTATTAGTCCTTGTTTTGAGGAACCTGGCTCTGATACCACTTGAAAGATATGGTACCTAAACACCTAGAGGGGGGGGTGAATAGGTGACCTAATCCTTTTCTAACTTTGTTGGCAGCCACTCAGTTATTTTACAGAGTTCTAACTACTTTTGCACAGCAAACAGCAATAACCAAACATACACAGCACATCCACAGCACAACCACAATACAGCACACAGTGTTTTATAGTGGTTCCCCAAGATATGGGTACATCCACTTTCCCCCTTCGCCTATCTAGCAGTGTACTAGATTCGGCCAAACTTCTCCACTGTCTCAGAACCCAAATTGGTTCCTACCTCAGGCCCAAAGCCTTACAACTCAGCTTTACCCAAAGCCTACACTCAGCCAATCAAGGCCTACACTCAGTCAATCAAGGCCTACACTCAGAGATCTCAATCTCCTACACTCAGGCCAAATGCCCTACACTCAGCCTTTATAATTTTAGGCTTACAAATCACTCAGATCCAATGGATCCTACAAGTTAAAAAGATATTACAAATGATAACTCTACAACTCAGAATAATAAGAGAGGAGTTGAGAGATTTTTGATGAGTTCTTGGAAGAACTCAGCTGGATCCAATCTGACTTAGCTTTCTTCAAAGCTTCTTGAGTAGAACTGAATAAGACTGAATCCTCTGCAGTTGTTCCTTGACCTCTGCTTCTTAAGAATCAGAATTGAATCTGAATCCTTCTTCTCAGCCTAGTTCCAGAGGCTGATTTCTTGGATGGAGCCCTCTCTCTCCAACTTCTTAGATCTGCACTTGGACTGCAAGATCTTCTTATATTGATACTCTGTGTAATACTTTTCTGATTACTTGAGTAATCTGTTCCGCTTGTTAATCACTTGATCAACTCTTTCAACTACTACCACACCACTTTCTGTAAACTGTGGGTGCCTATTTATAGGCCTTCTTCATGGTAACCGGCTGGTCCGGTTCATAACTGACTTCTGACATCTCTGACAGTTGCTGTAGACCGGCTGGATCGGCAGCTGTCATGTCAACCAGTCACTTCTTGAAAATCTCTAACAGTCAGTAAGTGTCGAGACTTTCTGTCTTTAAGTGTCGACACTTATAGACCAAGTGTCGACACATGCTTTGTAAGTGTCGACACAAGTCTACAAGGTGTCGACATATATCCTTGTATGTATCGACACAGATTCTTCTTCATGTGTTGACACTGAAATTGAGTGTCGACACAAGTACTTGTTCTTCTAGCTTTTGCTGAATTCTTCTATGTGTCGACACATCTCCTTTGTGTCGACACATCTTCTTGTGTTGAATCTGTCAAGTGTCGACACTGCTCCTTGGTGTCGACACATAGTCTTCTATGTTGAATCTTGCTGAGTGTCGACACAGCTCCTTGTGTCGACACACCTTCTTGTTGTTGAGACTTCAGCTGAGTGTCGACACATTCCCATAGTGTCGCACTTGTACTTAGAATAATTTGTTGTTCTTTCTGTTCTTTGCTAAGTGTCGACACAGCTCCATGTGTCGACACTTTCTTCAAGTGTTGAGTCTTCAGCTGTGTGTCGACACATTGTTCTGGGTGTCGACACATACTTCAAATGTTGACTCTTCTGTTGAGTGTCGACACATTGTGTTGAGTGTCGACACATGCTTCAAGTGCTGACTCTTCTGCATAGTGTCGACATATTGTGTTGAGTGTCGACACTTGTACTTAGACTCTGCAGACTTTTGCTGAGTGTCGACACAGCTCCAAGTGTCGACACTTTCTGGTGTAGACACAGCTTCACTGGGTGTCGACACAGCTCCTTGTGTCGACACCTTCTATCTGCACTTTTCTTCACTGAGTATCGACACAGCTCCAAGTGTCAACACTTTATGTCTGGTGTCGACTCTGCATCCCAGGTGTCGACACAATGACTCCAAGTGTCGACACATCTTGTCTGGGTGTCGACACAAGTCTTCTTAAGTGTCGACACTTTCCCTCTAGGTGTCGACACATGGACTTAGAAACTTTTTGCTTCAGTCCAGTACTTTCTTAACCTGCACAAGTAACTCAAATATACATCAAATACATTATGATGTATATCATTGAGTTGGGTGAGGCTTCTTCAAATCAGGTACATTTGACCAATGTACCCAACACTTCTTAAGTGTCGACACTTTTCTTCTAGGTGTCGACACATGGACTTAGAAACTTTTCCTCCAAACCTGCAGTTACTTAACCTGGACAAAAAAACTCAAAGCACATCAAATACACCTTGATGTATATCATTGAGTAGGGTGAGGCTTCTTCAAATCAGGTACATATATTCCAATGTACCCAACATACAGTAACGGAGTGAATAGTAAGTTGGGCTTGGGCAAGTGTTGTGGTCTGCTATTTTCTGTCCGCGTGGGTTGAGTAGTGTTGACGGTGTGCTGTGTGCAGGTCGCGCGGCTAGCTTCAAGGAGCCAGGAATTGGGCTTTGAAGTTTGCGATCTCATCTGGTCGCTTCTACGGCTTGTCAATTTTCTTATTCAGCTTGATCAAGTTCCAATAACCTGTCCGCCGGTCTCAGGAGGGTAGGCGGTCTGTTCCTCTGTTCTTCAGCACGCAGTGAATAACGGTGTGTCCGCTTGACCTTACGGTCTCGGCAGACTCCGTGTGCTATTCGGCTTGTAGCAGTTGCAGCTTGGGCGGCTTGGGCGACCTTGGCGGACAAGGCGGTCTCCAGTGCTGTCCACCCAGCTTGTTTTATTCTTTCTGTTTGTAGCTTGTGTACTAGCGAAATCATGTCTCGCTACGTATACCTCGCCTTGTAAAGAAGTGTGAATGAATAAAAGACATGCGTGTGCTTCCATTTGTGGTTGGTGTTAAACTTGCTCCTTAGGCCTCCGTATGATCAAAGTGCGAACTTGTTAGTTCTGAGAATATTAATTTGCCTTTAGGCTACCTTGCTGACCACTTTAAGAAAAATTCAACATATATACCATCAAAAAAGAAAAAAAAACAGCAGAAAAAGAACCAAAAGCAGCAAAAGTACCAACAACATAAGATTAAACTTAAAGTACCTGATGAGCTTGGATTCCCCTTCCCATGTCCACTAACGACATCTCCTAGAGATTGGATCCCTGCCACCAATCCAGCAATAATAGAATCCAAATCAAGATTAGGAATGACACATTGGAGGTTGATTAAGACTGATGAAAGAATCTCCTGCATCAATTCATCCTTAACCCTTGTTGTGATAGACTTCACAAGGTCTACCCGAACTTGCTATCTCTTAATCAATGAATCGCTGAATCAGTGAATGACGAGGAAAGTAAAAAATAACCAAAGGGATAACTTTTGAAGGGAGTTAAGAACCCTTTTACAGTAGAGTAAAAAGAAATGTGATATTGTCTTCTCTTTCTCAATATTCTGAGAAGACTAGTGGATTGTTGTTGTTGTCAAAGCTGCCCCTAAGATGTAGAATAGTTTAGGAGAATGGAGGCTTTACTCAGGGTGTAGGCCTTCAAGATGAGCACTTCTTCTAGTAAATATCTCTGAGTGATTGAGCTTTTGGTCTAAAATTGTACGTTGTGTTGCTAGAAGAAAACTTGAAGAAGAAGAATGAAGATGAACAAGATGTTCTGTGTCTCTTTTTCTTGTTCTCAGAATGCAGATATTTTCTTCTTTTTCCTGACTCAGTAAATTCTAACAGTTAGACTCTGCATAACAATCTTCTGAAAATCTTTTATATCTGATTACTGATTTTGAAATTCAAATCCTTGAAGTCCTCTGCATCTTTTCTGGGAATTGGAACGGCTGAATATTGTCTTCAATGCATTTCCCCAACTGTCCTAGTAAATATGTTAAGTAATAACTCTGTGAAAATCCTTAATTAATGCTGCCATGAACGGCTATATTCTTGAGAATATGAGCATTAATTATCAGAGTATTACTGTCTGAATATTTGAAATAATCAAAAATATAATTGACTTAGACGGTCTGAGAAACTAAGACAAGATAGTCGAACAGAACATGTATGGAGTTAGTCGAACTAGGGAAAGTTTTCATCGACCTAAGCTCCAAGTTCGTCGAGCTGATAATTCTCCTTCGTCGAGCTGAGCTCCAAGATCGTCGAATTGAAAAAGCACTTGCCAAACTGAGCTCCAGTTTGTCGAGCTGAGAAGGCACTTCATCTTGCTAAGATCCTGAGATAAGCTCATAGTTTGTCGAGCTGAGCTAGTCTTTCGTCGAGCTCAACTCAGAGAAGGAACTTTGTGTTCGTTGATCTGAGATCAACGATCGTCGAGCTGAGTTCAGCTATATTCAAAACTGCCTTGTCTCCTAATTCTTGAGTCTCTGAAGTCTTCTGAAGCATTCTGAAGGCAGGTCTCAATGAACTAACCTTAAGTAATTTACATTAACACTGGAACTAACAAATGACCCTAGAATATACATGGTGGGTCATCAATCCTAATAGTGAACCTAGCCCAAATCACAAGTTAGGTTCTAACAAAGAATCATTTCACAAAATAGCCTACCTCGCCTGATTTCATGAAACGGAGATGCATACAACAAATATTATTGTGAATATAACATCTACAACCAAATATTCTAAAATAATCTATTTTAGGTTGCTTTCCTTTGAGCAATTCATAGGGAGTCTTACCCTTAAGTTTATGTATTAAACTTCTATTTAGAACATAATTTATTGTGCTCATAGCCTCTGCCAAAAAGTATAGAGGCAAGTAAGCATCTGCAAGCATAGCATATAGTAGTAGGTCCGGCCGGGGCTCGACGCCATTTACCACAAACAGATCGGAAGGTTACTCAATGGAAACCATCCAACCAATCCAACATCCTACACAGTCATTCTAGCGGAAGCAATTTTATTAGTTGCAATAACAAGAACTCAGCACTAGCATGAATGTCCACTAAACAGAACCAAAAGGAATGAAGTACAAATACACAAGTACTGGCCTTATGGCCTTACAAAATGGTTTACTCAAATTACATGTTTTCCAAACCACGGCACACAGGCCGGTCATACTTGAATAATACAGGTAAACACTCCAATTAGCCCTTCGAGGGCTGGCTCAGCAATTTGGACTTCAGCTCGCTATTG
Organism: Platanthera guangdongensis; assembly: GCA_039583875.1. NCBI lineage: Eukaryota > Viridiplantae > Streptophyta > Magnoliopsida > Asparagales > Orchidaceae > Platanthera > Platanthera guangdongensis. The sequence goes on from CM077154.1 coordinate 115,860,751, forward strand.
ACCGCTCGGTCCTGCAGCACCTGCAAGCAACAATCCACCGCGACGGTGGCAAACAAAGGCAACAGTCATCTATGCTGACCAAATTATAATGATCCCACCCCCAAACTCTGGGTGGCGATGCTCCTTCCCTGCACTTTATTAGCTTAATCAAGCAGTAGAGTAATAAAACTACATCACAGGTGCAGGCACACATGGCCACACGCCCCGTGCTCTCAGGGCACATTCTCGGTGATCACGATCAAAGTCCGCCGACTCACCACCGCCCCTTGGACGGCAATTTCTCGTGAGCATTTGGTCTTTCTGTCCACTGCCTAAGACCCTCCATTTATGCCAACTGTAAGTGTCAAGTAACTTTAGGTCTCTTTAACCGAACGATATAGAGCGGGTACGGTTTCGCTTGACCTGTTTCTCACACCGCAACGTTAATTTAAAACATATGTGCGGGTCAAACTTTCCCGAGTCCCAAATCATTTACAAACATCACATAACTCAGTTATGTTCAAGTTGGCTCCCAGGCCCACAAGATGGCAGAACCATGCATCAGCCCAGTTTTTTGGGTGTACCTTGGAGTTAATCCCCAAGGCCCCCTGTTGCAATCTACCTCATAGAAAACACGAAAAACAAACATTCGCACGAAGTCTTCTCCGGCCTTTCATGCAATGTAACATCACCGATCCAGACCAACTTGTCCGGGTAGGCTTCACACATCATGCCTATATTCATTCTCGATTACGCACTCTGCATGTACACTATGAGGACTATTCATGTCTACCCAAAGGAATGCCTCAAACTCACCGCAAACTCGCAAGAGCGGGCTTCCCTATACAAAAGAAGTAGAGCTTCACGTGCTCAAGTAGAGAATCGTTACCCTAGCATTCTTCCTTGGCTCCATGGAAATGTATGCGGATGAAAAGCACCGCAATCTCCTTGCCTCCATAGATCTGAAGTCGGCTCGCGATTTGGAGCTCTGAAACTCCGCCGGTAACCGGATCTAGCCTCCTTTCTACTTCCTTGCTCTCCCTTCTCTCTAGACTTTTAGAAAGAGACTAAGTGAAAGAAGTGAGGGATTTGAAACCCTATTCCTGGGTATATCCCAGTAGGAACAACCCCCAGTCGTCGGATCCTAAAATAAGGAAATGAACGGCCACGATCCGTAGCTGAAATGCAAAACCTGGGCCGAACACGGCCTGCGACACGCCCGTGTCCCCCATTCACCGTCGAAATCGACGCGTCTCGAAAAACACACGGGCACCTGACACGCCCATGTTCGACCTGACATGCTCGTGTCAGCCAGTACACACCTGTATTCCAGGCTGTGTTCCTCCATCAACACAGGACCAACACCAACCAGAGACTCACACGGGTCATGGACACGCTCGTGTCCTATTTGACACGCCCATGTCAAACCCGAACATGCTTGGGCTCCAGGTCGTGTTCACTGTCTCGACACTTCGTCAAGCACAGTTCGTCGACCACCCGACACGGCCTTGGACACGCTCGTGTCCTAGGTCGTGTTCCCTATCTTGACACATCGTCGAGCGAAAATGTCGACTTGCTTTGCAGATCATTGATGAGTCCATTTTATATACCTATTTTCGGACTCATCTGGGCTAGTTTTCACGCATTTGCACTTCACTTTTAGTTCTATATCGTTCATATTTCATCTTGTCTTTATTTCCATAGGAAGTGCACACTTAGGCCCGTGGTTGTGTATTTTTTTGTACTTTTAATGTTTATACTCTCTTTTTGTGGCGCATGACCAGTGGTTGTGCGCACTGTGTCCAGTGATAGTGCACATACCCCAGGCAGATTCTGGAAATTAGGGAACATTGCGCACGAGCAGTGGCGCACGACCAGTGGTCGTGCGCACTATATCTGATGAGCGTGTGCAGTATTCCTGCTTCCAAATGTCCCCGAAACATGCACACAACCCCTAAACCCAGCACTGATATGTGCAGACATTCCAGGCAATCACAAAAAGAGAGTATAAACATTAAAAGTACAAAAAAATACACAACCACGGACCTAACTGTGCACTATAATTTCTGCAATCTAAAAATTCGCAGGTTCCGCCCTAATTCGAGATCGCTCACTTTTCCTCCGCCATTTTCGTCTCCGAGGAGGGATTCCACCATTCTCCTTCAATCTCCACCCTAGGGAGGTGCTCCAGGCAAGCTTTCACCGCCAAATCCAAGCCGGAGCTTCCTCTCGGCCTCCTCCTTCATCCTTGAGCTTCAAGAAGGGCTTGACCTAGCTTTCTCCATCAAGCTAGGAGAAGTTTTGCCATCCTCCACCGGATTGTGACACGAAGAAGACGGGCCATTGGAAGGTGGTGACAGCCCTTCTCTACCCCGGACGCAGTTGCGGACCGAGCTTGGACGCGGATTGACAACCCGACGATTCCAACCGTGAATCCTCAGCAAGGCTTCGGATCCGGTCGATTTCGCACACTTTTCTTCTCTTGTTGTTGAATAGTATAGTTTATCTCTTGTGTATGATGAAGTTGTACTTATTTTGATATACATTTGTATCAAATCATGTCTATGTGATTTCTTATTTTTTTTTAATTTCTTGAGGTGCGCCATTTTCCATCTACCACCATCCGCCCTTGCCGCACTAGCAATTGCTAGTGGCGTGTGTAGCGAAGAGGTGCTCACGACCCTCATTCTGCCATTCTTATCACCTCATCCGCAAGCCTACTCGCCCATCCGCCTAGTGATTCGGTGCATAGCGTCCCGACTAGTCTTCCATCCCGCCTAGCGAAGCATCGCATAGCGGCGTTGCATAGGAGTAGTAGATATTGTTTTATTTTCTTTGTCCGCAATATCAAAGCCCCCATCGTTACCGCCGACCCTAAGGACTTCAATCTCAAGTCCTCCTCGAAATTAACTCCACCTTACTGTGTTCCTTATGAGATCGATACTTGGGAAAGCCCCCATTTTATATTACTTGTGCGACCGGTTCACTGCCATGATCTTTAGCATCAAGTTTAGCGGTTCACTGCCATGATTGCCTGGAATGTCTGCATATATCAGTGCTGGGTTTAGGGGTTATGTGCATGTTCCGGGGACATTTGGAAGCAGGAATATTGCGCACTCTCATCACATATAGTGCACACGACCACTGGTCGTGCGCCACTGCTCGTGCGCAATGTTCCCTGATTTCCAGAATCTGCCTGGGGTATGCGCACTATCACTGGACATAGTGCGCACGACCACTGGTCGTGCGCCACTGATCGTGTGCATTGATTACATTTTCTTCCAAATTCTGGCTGGGGAAAACGCACTACCACTGGACATAGTGTGCACGACGACTGGTCGTGCGCCACTGGTCGTGTGCACTATAATTTCTGCAATCTATAAATTCGCAGGTTCCGCCCTAATTCGGGATCGCTCACTTTTCCTCCGCCATTTTCGTCTCCGAGGATGGATTCCACCGTTCTCCTTCAATCTCCACCCTAGGGAGGTGCTCCAGGCAAGCTTTCACCGCCAAATCCAAGCCGGAGCTTCCTCTCGGCCTCCTCCTTCATCCTTGAGCTTCAAGAAGGGCTTGACCTAGCTTTCTCCATCAAGCTAGGAGAAGTTTTGCCATCCTCCACCGGATTGTGACACGAAGAAGACGGGCCATTGGAAGGTGGTGACAGCCCTTCTCTACCCCAGACGCAGTTGCGGACCGAGCTTGGACGCGGATTGACAACCCGACGATTCCAACCGTGAATCCTCAGCAAGGCTTCGGATCCGGTCGATTTCGCATACTTTTCTTCTCTTGTTGTTGAATAGTATAATTAATCTCTTGTGTATAATGAAGTTGTACTTATTTTGATATACATTTGTATCAAATCATGTCTATGTGATTTCTTATTTTTGTTAATTTCTTGAGGTGCGCCATTTTCCATCTACCACCATCCTCCCTTGCCGCACTAGCAATTGCTAGTGGCGTGTGTAGCGAAGAGGTGCTCACGACCCTCATTCCGCCATTCTCATCACCTCATCCGCAAGCCTACTCGCCCATCCGCCTAGTGATTCGGTGCATAGCGGCCCGACTAGTCTTCCATCCCGCCTAGCGAAGCATCGCATAGCGGCGTTGTATAGGAGTAGTTGATAGTGTTTTATTTTCTTTGTCCGCAATATCAAAGCCCCCATCGTTATCGCCGACCCTAAGGACTTCAATCTCAAGTCCTCCTCGAAATTAACTCCACCTTACTGTGTTCCTTGTGAGATCGATACTTGGGAAAGCCCCCATTTTATATTACTTGTGCGACCGGTTCACTGCCGTGATCTTTAGCATCAAGTTTTTGGCGTCGTTGCCAGGGAACACAGTCGTGTGAGTTTTTGTAGAGGAAGATAAGATATAGAAGCCCTTTTTCATTTGTTCATATCACTTTCTTCTTTATTTTAGTTTTTAGCATTTGTGTTCTTTTTTATTTGTTCCTATTCTAGTTTTAATTTTGCTATAGCAGGTTTTCCTATTCTTTTATTTGTGGTGTGTAGTTAATTGTTGCTTAGAAAATTTCTGTTGGTGAATTATTTTTGTTGCACCATGTATTCTTATATGAATATCCGTTGCCGATGGTGCGGGGATTATAGGCATGGTAGTGATGAGTGCCCCACTGATGAATGGGAGCATAATTCTCGTGGTCCTGTGTATGGAGCACCGTCTTCTTATGGTACTTCATACACCCAACCCAGGTCTTATGGTCACTCCTCTTCTACGCCTTTATCTTTTTCTTATTCCTCTCCGGTCCCACCTGTACCGAGGAGTAATGGAAAACGATGTTTGTGTTGTCGTAGCACCGACCATGTGTTGAAAGATTGCGCAGAATTTCAGCGCCAGTTGGAGGAGGATGATGAACCGGGTATCCGATTCATTCCATCTACCTCTCAATCGGCTGCCCCTTCTGATTCTGATGATATGTTCGCAGCACCACCTTGTCTATGGGGGACTACTGCGGATATACCCATCAGACTTTCTACAGATCGGTGTGACGACATTGTGGCACCGTCTCTCCCCATGCACTCTTCCCCTCTTGTTGATTCACCCCAGGAGGAACCTGTACATATTTTCTCTAATGATGTTGTTCCTCCGCCTTCTTTGCAAGAATTATCTATCCCTATTTTTAGTGAGTTGGTTGATGATGTTCGACCGGATTGTGATTCTGAGCCTGAGGATGTGACCATGTTTGACGAGGATACTATTTTCATTAATGGACAGTATTACGTCTTGGAACATGTGGATGCACCGAGGTGTGTTGATGAGGAGATCCTCTTTGTTGAGGAAGTTTCCACTTCCTTGATGGACGAGGAGGTCCAAACCACCACCGAGGACCTCGAGCTCGTGGATTCCCCTCGCCATGAATCATATATGACACTGTCGATGATCTATGTCGGGATCCTGTTGGGAGTGAGACCGGGACCACTCCCCCTATTTCTGATTCTTTTAGTTATTCATCTCCTTTATTTCTTGATCCCCCTTCTTTATCTGAGCCTGGGCGGGTTGAGTCTCTGCAGGACCTTCAGGAGAACTTGGTGCTTTCAGCTCGAGTTATCGATGGTAGCATCCTCTCTCGTGAGGAGGTTGATTCCTCCTTTGTTGAGAAAGCTCCATTGATTGCTTTCTCCTCCTGCCTTCTCCCTGTAGTAGACGATACCTTGTTAGGCAAGGATTTATTTTGTGGTGAGAAGAGTGAGGACCAGCGCTCCTTCTCTTCTTACTTCCTATTTCCTCTACCTGTGTTGGGCAGGTATTACTATTTAGGTAGAGGGGTAACTGTTCTATCACCGTATCAGTACACGTTACCGAAACGGATTTTGGAACAATTACCTGTGCATTTTTCTTTTCATAGGCCCATTAGCTAGAATCTTGTCGTAGCCGAATAAGTCGTGCTGGGATGACACTAACCCCAGTACTTATCTTTCATTTTCTGCATTTTATTTTTCTTGTCTATTTTAGTTTTAGCATTTCTTTTTGTATATTTTGTTTTGTTTTTGCGGAGCTCACCCCTGTAGGTATTCTTGACAACATCGCATTGGCGGGGTTATGATTCTTCGTATGGCGGGCCTGCTTCAGATTTCGACTCGCCTTCTGGTATGCTCACTGGCTGAGCATTGGGTAACCTCTTCACTTAGCTCTTTATGATTTTTAATTTCTCAATCATATGATGTGTTGTTTATTTTAAGTCTGGGGGAGAGCCAGTTTTGTTACCTTTTGCACGTGCACATCTCATGTGCATACTAGAAGCCTTTATAGTTTTATTTTGATTAGTTCATTGCACTACACACCACTGCACCCACATGAGCGCGTGCTTAGCTTTTTGCATGCTGCGAGTTAAACTCGTTTCTTTTGTTAGATTTGGGAAAATTATGGTGTTGGCTTAGGATTATGAGACAGAGTAAAATGTTGACCTTGTTGTGTTTCTAGTCAACTGCTCTCGTCTCGTGTAGAAATTCGAGTAGATTAAATTTTTCTGTATGCTTATAGTTTTATATTTTTCTATTTACGTAAAGACTTTTTATTCTACTCAAAAGTTGGTGAATCCGGTATGAATCAAATGGTAGTGTAGGAATGTGTGTAGCCGCCACTAGCCTCGTTTTGCTCGAGTCGGGATGAAGGATTATCTTTCTCTGTGGATAAGAACTTGCCTCAAGCTACTCTCGAAGCATAGGTGCATGGTTAGTCAAGCGTAAGCGTGATGTAGGCCATCATTTTGGCCCGGTTGAGCTTTGTACCGTTCCTAACGTCTTGTCCTCGCTAGCCCCATTGTGCCTACCCTTCTTTTGATTCAGCTCCACCTTCATTCACCAAAGCCCCATAGCCTATCCTAGTCGCACACCCAAGTCGAGTTTAGTGTTTTATATTTTCATGTTGGGATGTGATGTGGTGTTATTATTTATGAAAATGTGGAAGTGCTCCCAAGTTTATATCTGCTGAATTGTGCAAATAAAATGAAGAAAAAGAAAAAAAAGAGAAATATATTTGTAAAGAAAAAAAAAGAAGTGAAAAGAAAAAGTTTAAATTGAAAATCTTTATGGAAATGTGATTATATTTGGAGTAGGCGGTGCACACACCCATTTGTTAAAAGTTAAGTCTAGGGGTGTGGTGCACCCGCATTTATTTTGGTTAGCTGATGGATTCTTTCTTTGATAGCTCATTTGGGTTAGGTGCATAGCCTTCCTTTTTATCATTGTTTACCTCACCATAACCCAAGCCTTGTGATTATCCTAAAGTCCTACGGATTTGCGCTTGAGTCTAACTAGTGCCGTGGAGAGAGTGTGAACGGGCAAGCGTATGGTCCCCGACATTGGTGGATTCCTTTGGAGGTGATCCTGAGCCCCGATCTTTGGCAAAGCTCACCTTAGTGGTCTGCCTACTTTCTTCCTATGTGTGACCGGTTGATTCACCGTGATTCTATTTTTGAGTAGTAATAGAATTTTGATACGCATTGTGAAAAATATAAACTATCCTACATACTTAGAAATTTTCTCTATTGTATTTTTACGCACGCGAGCATGCGACTTCTCATGGTACTTTGTTTTTCAATTTCTTTGTTAGCTAGTAATTTTCCCTATCTGCTTAGATTTTGTTTGCTCGGTACGCGCAAACAATCATCGACACGAGCTCGACACGCCCTGAGACACGCCCGTGTCTCAGGCCGTGTTCGCTCCTCGACGATCGTCGACTCCAAAATTCGTCGACCTCTCGGCCAAATCGTCGACCCAGACACGACATGCCCTGGAACACGCCCGTGTCCCAGGCCGTGTGCCCCCTGCCAAATTCCAAATTTGGCCCAAAATACCTCGCGTCGCTCTTTTGAGTTTCGGAGCGTTACAGAGTCTGGAAACTTGGAGAGCACTCGAGGACACCAGACTGTATGCCAGGAAACCACAGTGAATAGTGTGGGAACTCTCACCAACCAGGATCAACCTAAGGATGGAAGCCATAAAAAAGCACCTCCTCTAAAGGTGACCTTGGGTGGTCTATTAATAGTATTTTAAAAGTGTTCTGTGGATAGCAGAATCCCGCATTTTGGTTTTGCTAACTACAACACAAATTGGTCTGCCAATAACAAAATTCTACTCTTTGGAGCACCTAATGACATGCCAAAATGGGTTCCCTAGAAAAAATATATCACAAACCCTATGGGTAAGTCGAGGTCACGGTGCCCGACATGCCTAGGAGGGGTGAGTCCCTGACATAGCTGACACTTACTCCCCCTAGGTCGGGGTGAGTCCAGGGGTTTCCCCTACTCACCCCTCTGACTTGCCTGGTCCAGGGTGAGTATAGGGTGATTTCCATACCCCCTACTACGCATAGGCTAGTATCCCCTTAAATTTTTGATGTCTTGATGAGTACACTCGATAAACATGGTGTTGTACACAATCCCCACACTTTGCATGCTTGCTTCATGTTGGGGACATTGTCCACAAGATTTCTGATTTGAGGAAGGCCTCGAGATGACAATAAAAAATCTTGTATTTGATGTTTGTGTAGGTTTTGATGTGACAGGTAAAACAAAAATATTTGACTAACATAGTGTTAGGCTTATGGTCATCCAAACAGGGTTTTACCAATGTAATCCCTCAAGGTGATTGACTAGAAGCGGTCATTTATCAACTGCATCAACTATAAAAAGAAGTAATTTGTCGAATGCATTGATTGTACAATTAAGTCATTTGTCAACTACATCGACTGTAAGATAACATGATATATCGACTGCATTGACTAGACTGAGACAGAATGATTTTTGCTGGATGGACTTCTTGAGTGTTGTCTGTAATAAGTTATGATCTTAAGTAGCAACATGTTGTCTACTCATTGATATAAGTACTAAAGGAGTTTATCGACTATAATAGTTGGAGCTTTACTTATAACTTTTTATCGGCCTGAAGCATGTTCTAACGACCTTATGCATTTGGTGTAGGATTCTTGTCTTTTATATAAAGGGCAATGAAAATTGAACAAGTACATAATATCTACACATGCATACACCTACAAAGATTTTTGTATAGGAATTTTGCAAGTGATCGAGACCTAGAATTCCTCTGAGTCTTCAACAACTACAAACCGTATAGAGATATCTTCCAAGGCTCAACAGAATGATATTCTTTCGAAAGACATTTCTCTCTAGAAAAATAATTTTGGGTTTAGCCTAGTTCATTCTAAGCAAACATATCTAAGTGTTATTAAGGAAGAAGCATTCACAGTGCTTCTATTGAAGACTCAAGTATTATCGTTTGAGTCAAATTTTTTTGTAACTTCTTTGTGATTATAGGGTCCTATTTGGATCTGAGTTTGTTGTAGGATTCCAATGGGAATCTGAGTTATAAGATCAATGTGATTGAGGTAGGGTCTTTAGAAAAGATCTGAGTGTAGATCTCTAGTTGTAGAGATTGAGATAGGGCTGCTTTTGGCTTGAGTGTAGGATCTTATGGTTGAAGATCTGAGTTATAGGACCTTGTGTTGAAAGTTTGAGATATGGGACTATTGTTCCTGGGTTGTACAAGTCAAGGACTGTGAGTGTAAAATCTTTTGATCTAAGTAATTTGGAGAAGTTGGCCTAAGTTATCACTCTACTAGATAAGGTGAAGGGGGAAGTGGATGTACGCATAATTGGGGAACCACTATATATCTTGGTGTATTGTGTTGTGGATGTGTTATGGTATTACATTGTTGTGCTTAATAAAAGAAACTTCAAATAAAGCATTAAATTCATAAAGCACATATTCACCCCCCCCCCCCTCTCTAGGTGATTACACAACCCTTATATTTTACCTCAAGCTTGGAAAGAAAGTCCAAACTTAGGTGTATGGTGAGTGCTACCTAAACTTAGTAGGATTCATTTGGTGCCCCCCCCCAATGCTTTGTATATATTGACTGGGAAGGGATAGGTGGAATCCTTCCCACTGTATTCTCCTTTACAATAAAGATTTTATAGAGATTCTACAGTTATATAAGTTTTATTACAAAATCTTATTTTAGACTCAATAGATATTTCTTGATGGAATATGGAGTCTTCTTTAAGCCAGATGAGGATTCACTTCTTTTGAGATATTCATGTAGAGTACTTTAAGAATTTACTTCTTTGAAAATTGCACTTTTTGAAGATCCTCCTCCTTGCTTTTAGATGATTGAGCTTTGAATGGATCTGTAGGATGAATTGATTATTCTTCTATAGAATGCATAGATTTGCTTTAGATGCTCTTCTCCTAGGCTGAGCTTCCCGATATATTATCCCTTTCAAAAAGATGACAATAGAATAGCTCAAATTCGAAAATGTATCAATTATGGTTTACTATTCACGTCCTTTTCCTTTTATATGACTGAGATCCTTAATAGTTGAATCTTACGCTGATTTTATGTCAAAGATCTTTTACCCTAAAGGAAAAATCTGAATGGCCAGTTCTGCGGCAGCATTAAATGTGTTAATGTCAATATAACAAGTTAATTTAAATAAAAGCTTGTCAAGTAAATTTGACTTGATGTCTGGTCGAATTTCTTCATGCTCAGTGAAATTATATCTTCATAGCTTCTTCTAGTTGAACGATGTACATCTTCTTGAATCTGACACTTCTTCATCTAGATAGTGTAATCTGGTCAAATTTGCTTTCTTTTCAGTTGAATCTTAATATCAAGTCAAATTCTTACTTAGTGTACATTTTTCTGAAGCTTATATTCAAAATACCTCTAAGAGCTTCTTTTAGTCAAATAATGAACATCTAGTCAAATCTAAACTTAGAATTGTTTTCTATAAGTACCTCTTTTTCTCCCTATATGGTCAAATGGATCTAGTCGAATACTAGATATCCATTCAAATTATAGCTTGAGACAGAAGCTTCTTTCTTCATATCTTCAAGATAGATTTGAGCATTAAAGGAAAACTGGTTGAAAAGCTTTGACTGTTTTGCATGATCGTGTAGATGATCTAGATGAATTTGCACTTAAAAAATTTTATGCAACTTCAACATCTACTCAAATCGTCTTGATTCATCTGCATGAGTGGTTTGATGTATGGTCAAATCTACACAAACTCTTTGCATTTAAAGTACATCAGCCCAAATTGTCTTGAATGTTCTACACAGTTAGTTTAATGTCTATTCAAATTTGTACTTAATCATTTTTTGCCTTCATAAGATATCTAATCGAATTGTTTTGACTCTTTTGCATGAATGACTAAATCATTTAGTCAAATCTGTACTTAGGCATGTTTCTGAAAACTTTCACACGATTCTTTCTTCTTATGCACATTTCGTTTGATTTTTTAATCAAATAAGTGTCTTATTATAATTCATGTGCTTTGTTAATATCTACACAATTCGTCCTAATTTTTTTGCCCATTCAGAGAAATTATCTAACCATTCGACTAGATATCTTGTCAAATTTTGACTCAGACAAATTCCAATCTTCTTATACTTAATCCTTTACACTGCCTAAAATTCTAAACTTTGATTATTGGACCTTCAAGAGTGAGAATAATGTACAAATAGTTTAGATCATAGGTCAACTTGCTATCGTACACAATGAGAGATTATATTGGCAAGATAATGTCCGAAGATACTAAGTCTAGGTATAAGTTGAGATTGAACTATCATGTACCTGAAAACAATACAACAAGAGCATACACATCAAATACAAGTGTGTTCATCTATATTGTGAGGACTTCTTCAAATCAAGAACATTGCGGACAATATTCCCAACAGTTACTACCACAGACAATATATATTACTGTAGGTGGTTACCCTCATTCCAAAAGAATAGTTGGAAAGGAGCATTAGAAATGAGACGTAGAGGGAGTGCAATGTATATTATGTCAATCTTTACCATGCTGCGATAGCCTCATTGCACGGTGGTAACATTAAGGCAACCCTGGGAAATCACAGTATGATTGGGAAGCCAAATGAGGCAGATCTCATTTTGGCGCTCTGAAATTTGGCACTACCACGGGCAATAGGTGTAACTGCGCATGATAATTAATGTCTAAGATGACAACCCAGTCCCAAATTTAAAGAGCAGATTAAGTAGGAAATGGAAGGATGGACAATTGCTTCACGCTATAGCTGCTTCCATTGCGCCGTGGTACCCTACACATGAAAATATTTATTTAAACAATTTGAACTTTACTTCATTTAAGACACTTTTCATAAATTTTTTATAAATTATAAGTTTTGAATAACATAATAGAATTTTAAAATTCCCTTATTTACCCTCACCCTCTAAGGCCACTTTGCGAGCCAACAAGTGATATTAGAGCTAGGTAACTCTCATTAGGTAGGCTTAACTACCTAGAGTATTAGATGTTGACCCTTAGTGAATTTATGAATAGTGATGACAAATTGATAGAAATTCCTTCATTATTCAATTGAAGTCATTATGTTAAATAGAAAGATATAATAAAAATGTTCATATTTTTATTGATATTGATATGTGGAATAAGACTATAAATTTGTATATTGCACCATCAATTTTAAAGAACAAAATTGAAATTCTTAAGCCCATTGTAGGATCAAGCGCATACCCAACTGTTCCAAAAGCCCGGACTGTTTGGAAATGGTGCTACTTAATTTCTTAAATAAGTAGTAGAGCACCACGGATCAAGTGAAGGAACGCCGGACCCAACAATCCCCCCCCCCACAACATCCAACACAACCCGTTCGCTTAGAGGTGGGGTTACCACATGGCCCACATGGCTCAAAGGTGGGGTTACCACATGTCCATGGTTGCCTGTCCCGCTGGACCCACACAGGTAGAAGGGAAAAATCAGGATTTAATAGCGCCCCTCCGGTCTTGAACCTGTGACCTCTGATACCAAATGTAGGATCAAGCACATACCCAACTGTTCCAAAAGTCCAAACTGTTTGGAAACGGTGCTACTTAATTTCTTAAATAAGTAGCAGAATACCACAAATGAATTGAAAGAATGCCTAGTAGAAATATTGTACACCTAGTAGAAATATTTAATCATGTAAGAACATCTTACATTAAGTGCACCAAGTGATTCAAATTTGGACATATATTATCTTATTGTAAAATTAAATCTATACTTTGCACATCTCATCAAATTTAGGTTCCCAAAATTTCATTTTCTAAAACATTTAGATTAATATAGGTTCCCAAATTATGCCTTCATATACCTTGAGATTGTTGGATTGACGAGGCATATATCAATCATGTGATGATTTGATTTCATTAAAAATAATTATTAGATTATTACACTCTTTTTGCTCCCCGGTAAAACCTAAAACAAAAATAACTATTTTTATTTCTTTTACTTTATGTATTTTTATTGTTTTATCATGTTTTTATTAATCCATCATGCATATTCATATATGTTCACATTTGCATGAGGTGTCACTTATTAGATGTATTTTAACTCACATATTTCTACGATGTATTGATATGTGTACGATTCTGATTTTCAATAGTACTGCTGGAAATAGCACTTATTGTCTAGCAATAGTTCTTTAAACTAGCAACACTATTCCACTCCCTCGGGGTCATAATATATATAGCGAACATGGGACAGCTAAAAAATTCTCTAGAACACCAGTTATCACACGTCAAATAACTGGGGTTGGACTTTTATTTAGGAGCTTGGGGCAATCTCACAAAGAGCTCGAATTGTGTACAATCCTGTATTTGGCGAGTGGGCCCATTAGATAGGGTCAAGGTCGGCAAGGGTTGACCTAGTCTTGGTGAGTTGAGTAGGCGAGTGGTTGGACCTCTCCCCCAGCTAGCTCATTTCGTAGGCCGAGTGCAAGCAAGAGGAGAGTGGATTGTTTTGGCCTTCACTCTCCCCAAGTCAAGGCGAGTGGCGAGTGCAGGCCTTGCGAAGCACTCGCCATCTCCAGCGAGTGATTGGCTTGCCTGGGATCATTCTTCTAGGAAACCAAAAATTGTTATGCTAGTAGCCCCTCCAAACAGCGGAGTTTTGTTGTTGCCAGACCACTTTGGGTTGTCGATAGTAAAACCAAAATGCAGGATTTCTCTATTTGCAGGCCAGGCTTGGAAAAATAAAAATAGACCTCATAGGCACCTTTGGAGAGGATCCTTTTATTTTCCTTCTTCCTCCTCTAACTAGTTTTGGTTGGCTTTCAGTGCCCTTCAAGGTGCTCAACTCAGGATTGGTTAGGAACGAGAAGTTCTCTTTGATCTTTTAGGTGTGCAGTGGGTCCTCCGCGCTATAGCTCAGGGTCTGTTCCTTAGTCACAAGACATAGGCCTTCTATTCTTACTTGGGAAAAGTAAGTGTAGGTTACCCCCCTTTGAGTCTGAATTCCTCTTGGGTCCGAGATCTGGTTTCAACAAAGTTGATTATCGATCGAATGTTTTGTCTTTTATTATTTTATTTCTCAAAATAAAATGGGGGTATATCTTGAGATTGTTGGATTGACGAGGGGTCTATCGGTCATGTAATAATTAGATTTCATTAAAAATGATTATTAGATTATGACACTCTCTTTGCTCCCCGGTAAAACCTAAAACAAAAATAACTATTCTTATTTCTTTTATTGGATTTCATTAAAAATAAATTAGGGCTACACTTTGTTGGATTTCATTAAAAATAATTTAGGGGTACCCTAATTTTTCGTCAATAAGATAATAACAATTCGCTCGAAGTAGAAGTACTCAGCAGCCCTGAGTCTAATACGAGCTTGATTTTAAAAAATCCTATACTACTTTCAATAAGGTACACTTGTTCTGATCATTTGAGGTCTGAATTTCACCCCCATCTTCTTTCCCTGCATGCAACCTTGAAAAATAAGGGTTGTCCGCTTACAAGGTGCTGTAAAATATGTTAAGTGCAAGAAGCAGAATGGTCTGCGAGGCTTTTGGAATGTAACATCTCATTTCCAACTAGACCCCTAAGAGTGGTTTTGGCCATGACTAGGTCATGACAAAACCCTAGGAAGCCAGAAATGGGTCAAGAGATAGAAGGCCAAGGTGAGGATCACCATGGTCTGCCTATGGCACAACCTCATCACCAAACCTAGGGTTTGAACTTAGGTCTTTGAAGCCATGCCCCTTCCCATACCTCCACTGACCCCTTTATCATCTTCAGAGCATCATAAGCAGTGGATTTAGGCCTTTACATCGCTGCTTTTGTTTAAGGATAGATATCTGGAGGTTAAAGCTTTTGGAGCTCGGCGGCCATGGCACACCACCACTAAACACGTCGGCAAGCACGGTTGAAAGTCCTCCTCTACTCCTCTCTTCGTGGTCTAGAATCCTAGATCAATTAGGAAAGAAATCGGGCTCAATTGAGCCGGATCGGGTGAGGAAAATTTCAGTTTTTTATATCTTTTTATACCTCGTGAGTTCGCCGGAAACCGCCCCTCCGGCGGCCGTGCCGCCGCCCGGCGATAGTCCCCACCTCAATGAAGGTGGTGGCAGTGGTGGCCGGCCAGGGAGGTCGCCGTATGGCCTGGAAATGCTCTTGGAATATGCTCCAGGCTCGGCCAATCATGGCCCTTGGCTGGAGGAAGAATATGACCAGGAGCCACTGGATATGCTTTAAGATTCGTGCTTTATCAAAATCAAAGTATAGGTTATAATTTTAAGATATTTCATTTCTATCACAGATTTGGTATTTAATGATTTTAATTTTTTAAAAATACTTAGTCCAAATGGTCTGAAAACGTTCAATATGAAAGTTGTAGCCCTATGGGTCTACGTTAATGCAAAATTTATTTGGACCAATTTGGCCCTATGGTTGGACTAGGGCACCCATTTTGGTGGGACCTGTACCTAGGGCTGTCTTGAGATTCAAATGAATGCCCATCCTTCATCCCTTTGCCAAATGGGCTGAAATTTTGGCAAGGGATCTGACATAACTATACCTAGGGTTTGTCCAAAATTGGGAGTTTTTGGAGACACTTTGCCTAAAGTTTTTTCTTTTAATTAATAATGCTATGGTATTTTAATTAAGTGGTCTAATGACCTCCAAACTCCCCCAAATTTTGGTGAGTGGTCCCTGGCATCAATACCTAGCTATGTACAATATTTCAACTCAGTTGGATGTGTTTTGGTTAGGGAATCATCAAACCCTAGTTTGGCCTTAAGGAGGTATTTTTGATTAAAAGTGCACCATGGGCTTAGGGTGGCCACCTCCCCTCAACAGAGGCTGAGGTTTCGGACACTGACTTAGTATGTCCAATGTCACCCTCTTAAGGAAAATGGGGTGATTTAGGCTTGATTTACCCTAGTGTTCAACCTCAAACCCTAAGGAAGGACTTTTGGGTGTTCTGAAGGACATGGGGGCTAATGCCTTTGTATGACCTTGAAAACTCAGTAGAATTGAAGGTAGTATAACCTAAGTTCTCTGGAAGGAATCTTAGAGGAGTTGGAGGAAGGTAGACACCTCAAAACCATAACCCTAGTTTTAGGGTAGAAGCACAATTTTGTAAATCCAGCCACTAAACCTTATGTAAAGGTTGTGAAACTTGGGTAGACTAGGTTTTAGACCATCTAGAACCCCTATTAAGTTTATTAGAATTTTATGGATTATATTTCTTGTACTTTATTTGTTAAATATCAATAGGCCCAAAAAGGTTTTTTAATTAATTTGATTATTCTGTTCATTTTAAACTGATGAAACTTGGTCTGTAGATGATCTAGGTCTAAGTGAATATCCCTTAATTTTGTTACAATTTTTAATTGAGGATATTTAGTACTTCCTTCACTTGTTTCAAAAAGGGGCTTTGATGGTATAAAATTATTTATAGATGGTATATCTGTTGAAAAATCATGAGACTTAGGTACTGATGTTTTCAGGACAAAATATGCTTGTAAGAATTTATTCATAATTTTTAGAGGGTTGATTACAGTACTTTCTTTACAAGTCCATAATAGGGAGATTTTTGATCATTAATTTATTCAGAGATTAATACTTGCTGAAAAATTATGAAACTTGGTCAATGCTACTTTTAAGGTTGTATCTGCATAGTATAATTAATTTATAATTTTTGGATGGATATTTTCTGTACTTGATTCATAAACAATGAAAGATAGTAAATATTGCTAAAATAGTTTTAGTGCCCTTTTTATGGTAGAACAATTGTGATACTTTGTATTTTCCATATTGAGATAACCTAATATTTATCATAATTTTGTTAGGCATCTTGCATGAGTACTTAGGGTAGTTCATGTTCAAACTGGTAGCCTTTGGAAGTTTTAAGAAAATTAATTAAATGCCAGATAAATTAGGAAAATTATAATGTCCTGGATTTAGTCTATTTGTGTCATGATAAGTCTCCAGTAAATATGGTAGGCCATTTAGATGAGTATTTGGATTATCTCATGTCCGGTCCGACATATATCCTAGGATGGTCTGCATTTGACAAGATGGGTAAACTGTAATAAGATACGATGGGACATGGTGTAGGAGTTAGTCATTTTGGATAGATGTGGATGAGTTCACCATAGAAGGATTGGAAGAGTGAGAAGAAATTGGTTTGGTTAGAGTTTAGAGGCACTCGGGTTCGACGAAAGATCGTCTTCCCCGAGGTGAGGTAGAGTCAAATCACCCTAGGATTAGCCTATTGTAATATGAGAAGGTAATGGGTAAGGGAATCAACCAATAATAATAAGTACCTTGTGAAAGGGAACGATGGGCGTAGTCCCATCATAGTTCCTAGTGTCCCTTGAGAGCCCTTCACAGGGAATACCGGGGGCAGTCCTGGGTTAATGTAAACTGTATTAACAAGCTGAAAAGAGTAACTTAGTAATTAGGGTTGCACATTTCACGAACATAGATAGCACAGGAAGATAGTTGGGAGCTTCGGCTTGGATAGTTAAGAGACAGACGTTTTGGTCCTTGGAGTTTCGGCTCGATTGTTTGAGATGGACATTTAAGTCCGGGGAGCTTCGGCTCGGTTTTTGGATACGTTAAATTTGCATGTGCATAAAAGGAAAGAAAATTAAGGCGGTGGGTCTTTGGTATTGGAGGGTCGATGCACCGATGCCAATACGCTGACTCGGCAAGTGTGGCTAGCACTTCGCCAACAGAAGTCCGGTGCGCCAGCCGGCAAGAGTACGCAGGAGCTCCTCTTTGTGCACCAACGTTGAGGCGTATGATAGGTCTGACCGGTAGTGCTTTACTGGTCTAGAGGTAGGTGAGGCCCAATCCACTGCTTCCGTCTGCCACTACGGAGGTATCCTGGGAGGTTACGGCTCCAGAAAGGGGAACTAAAGGTCTGTGTGCATAGAGTCGGGTGTGTGTATTGCACTTGCATGTTCCATCATACACACTTGCATGTCATAGCATAACTGATTCATTTAACCCCTGACACCTAATGTATAAGTGGAATGAGATGCTTATACATTAGGACTTGCAAAACGACCCCTTGGTCTATAAGCTTGTGTGGGCATGTTTATAAATTAAGGTTAATTTTGATATGTATATATATATATATTGCTGTTTGATAACCGACACCCCAACGTATAAATTGGTATGAGACTTTTTACACGATGGGAGCTTTGCAGAAGACCCCTTGACTTATGTGTTCTCACATAAGTGAAGGTTACTTTTCATACTTCATCTTATTATCAATATCTATTATAGAATTGCTAGTATAGGTCCGTTGTCATCTATTTTTTTGATTATTCTCCACCTTCAAGTTCTCCCCTTTCTTCCTCTCCGCTCGGTGTCTAGGAGCCATGGGGGAAGGGGTGGGGGATGATAGGGGTTAGACTTTTAGACTAACAGTTTTCGAACCGCATCATTTTAGGGAATCGTGGAGCCCAGCACAGGGGAGCAGCCCCCGATACCGGTGCGCTTGGATATGGGGCAGTCTAGCTCCGGAGTTCATACAGCCGGGACCGTGAGTCTCGACCTTGAGTAGATGTTCTATTTTTTCTTCCGCATGAGTGATTTGTAGTGAGGATATGATGTACCGGGCATAAGCCCGTATTTTAGTACTCTGATATACTATTCTGTGGACACTCCCTTCGTGGAGATTATCTATATGATATGTGATCTTCTGTGGACTGCTAGTTTGCGTTTACTTTGTTTTGCTACTTTTCTGTTATCGAATTGGCCGGCAAAATCGGCGCTTTGTGGTGATGACCTTTCAGGGCGTGAAGGAGTCACCGCAAAACGGCGGTTCTGGGCCTAAGACCCCAGTGTTTCAAAAAGAAAAAAAGGGGGGTCTTACATGGAATGATCGGTGAGTACTTAGGTGGGCACAACTTAGGTGGTATGCGAGTACGCCAAGGCTGGGATATGGGTGGCCAACAAGATCATCTGGTATGAATGGGAAGTAAGTAGTATCAACCCCATTGCGTACAACGAATATGGCGTAATTTAGGTAAATAATTAATAAGAAATATATATTCAATAGGTTCCGCCATTGAATATTTTATAAGGTTCTAATATTATGAATTTTGCACTGTTTTGTTAAGGGAGGCCTCAAAATAAGGTTCTTCATTAAATATCCAATGAGAGGACGTGATAGGAAGAATCTCACATTACTACCCAGCACTACAAACCAGTTCCAATTAATATTAAGGATCTCTTTCCAAGCTTAAATATGTGATAAAGACTTGCTCATCACATTAAACCAGAATGTTTCACCTAATAATACTGTAAAACCCAATTTAGAGACTCCAGTCCAGACTGCGACCAAATAGGGTAGGGCGAGCCCACCAAGGGAAATTAGGTTAGTTGAGGCGACCTCACGACTCGCCAGGAGCAACTAGGAGTCGGGCCCCATCAGCCCGGCCCCGGCTCACCGAACGAGCCCCCGGGTAAGGCGAGTCGAACCTCGCCTTCTTCATGAACTTGCCTCGACAGAGTGGCTGGAACACAAACATCGGGATTCCACTATCTGTAGAACAATCGGGGGTGCCGATAGCAAGAATCGAAAGGCAGAGGCCAGTCTTAGTAGACCAAAAAGATGATTTTACCCTTGTTTTGGGGTTTGCCTATACATAAACCCTGAAAGAACCTTGGAGAGGTGGATTCAGACTCC
This sequence comes from Platanthera guangdongensis, assembly GCA_039583875.1. Classification (NCBI taxonomy): domain Eukaryota; kingdom Viridiplantae; phylum Streptophyta; class Magnoliopsida; order Asparagales; family Orchidaceae; genus Platanthera; species Platanthera guangdongensis. The sequence goes on from CM077154.1 coordinate 115,880,711, forward strand.
TAGAGGTCCGGATTTTGTTGAGCTCCCGCTCTGTCATCCATGGTACCGAGCACAGCTTTTGGCTTTGGGTGGGGAAGATGCGAAGCACGCTTCTGGGTTAGTGGCGGGACCTTCTTGCTGATGCTCAACGGGTCTGAGAGTAGGCATCGATCCATCAACTAGAGGGGGTTGACTACGAGCTTGAATTAACCTGGCATGCACACCCGAAGACAGACTAAGTAAGCTAGAATGGTTTGCATCGCAGCACGAATTCCATTGAAACCGGTATCCTGCTTCAACAAACACGATCTTCTTTAAATTAAGATTTGGCACTATAGCTTAACTAATAATTGTTTCAGTAGTTAATTATGGCTGTAGAAAATGGTATGTTGCATGTAAGGACCTCTGCCGAGCATGGATATACATGAAATATAGAATAATATTATTATAATAGTTGTAAGACGGGCCGCTGTATAATTCAATCCTCCAGTGGCGTCAAGTTGTTGTACTATATTATTTAAACCTCTTCTTCTTTCTTTATTTTCTACTACTTTTGTCTCCGATCTATAAATTAAATGTCCCGTCCTTCCTTAAAATTCAATAAGCCCTGCTGCTCTTGCTGCTTAATTATTAGCTATTAAATAATAATTATAATGGCTTCAACAATGCTGCTGATCATAATGCTCCTCCACATCCTTATCCTCATCAGCCTCCGTCCACCTTCTTCAGCCGCCGCTCTGCTGGCCCGGCAGAGCTTTGATCTCTTCAGAGCATATATTGGGGCAGAGTTTAACGGCATCAAGTTCTCAGACGTTCCCATTAACTCCCGCATAGAGTTCCACTTCATCTTGTCCTTCGCCATCGATAAAACTGCCAACGACAGCTCTTCCACTGACGGTCACTTCAATGTTTTCTGGGACACTGACAACCTTTCGCTGGCGCAGGTAGCCGCCATCAAGCACAGCAAAAAAAATGTGAGAGTTGCGCTCAGCCTCGGAGGCGACTTCAAACCGTACTCGATCGACTCGTGGGTCAGCAATGCCGTAAAATCTCTCACTCAAATCATACAAGAGTACAATTTTGACGGCATTAATATCGATTATGAGTAGTTTAGCGCTGATCCTGATACCTTCGCTGAGTGTATAGGAAGGCTCATGACGACCCTAAAGAATCAGGGGGTAATATCTTTTGCTTCTATTTCCCCTTTTGATGACAACTAAGTGCAGATGCATTACCATGCGCTTTGGAACAAGTATGGAAATATCATAGATTATGTCAACTTCCAGTTCTATGCCTACGATTCGAGCACGACAGTGTCTCAATTTTTGAGCTATTTTGAGAAGCAGTCCTCCAACTATCTTGGAGGGAATTTGCTTGCGAGCTTCTCCACCGACTCAAGCAGTGGCGGCATGTCCCCTTCTAAGGGCTTCTTCAGCGCATGTAGAACTCTCAAGAAGCAAGGGAAGCTGCCAGTTATTTTTGTGTGGTCTGCCAATGATTCCATGAAGTATGGTTTTCGCTACGAGCGCACTTCTCAGCTTCTCCTTGCTAGTTCTCCTCCCTAATTAGTGATGTCTTCATCCTCTCAATCTAAATGTTCCAAGGTTGTACATGCTTGCATGGAGCACCGACTCTATAAATCATATAAAATTGTGAAATAATATGTTGTGATATTTCTATCTATATTATACAAAAAGATACTTTGGCAGCTGGTCCATGATATCTATATTATCCTAACTGTCTAATCTCATGCATTGAAATCAAATCTAGTCACTTATTAATTTTGTTAGACCTCCTAAACCTACTATATATATATATATATATATATATATATATATATATATATATATATATATATATATATATATATATATATATATATATATATATATATATATATATATGATAGGATGTTTTAGGCCTATATTTTAAGGCAAATATCCTACAAAATGAAATTATGCAAACAACCAATCATATGTTACCTAAAGACTTGACCACTCCACCAACTACCAAGTTATGATTAATACTTCAAATTTATTGTAAAGACGCATTCATTCTGAATGGTTTACAACTCTAACTTTTAAAATAATTATAAATATAAGTTTATGTTATAACTTTTATGACTAATCTAAGTAAATATAATAGATATTGCATTATATTTTCTTTTATAACATAAAAATGATAACATAATACAATATTTATCTATCATCACTACAAGAAAAATATGAATTATCAACGAAAATTAGAAAGACAAACTAGTTCGTTGCTACTTAGGAACGAATTTAGCAACGCATATAATATTTGCTTTTAGCTACAAAAATAGCAACGATAGTTTTTGTTGCAAAAATAGCAACGAAATATTTTGTTGTCAAATACTTGTTGCTAAATTGCAACGAAATTTTTCCTTTCAAAAATTTCATGCTAAAATCTTTGCATTAAAATATGGCAAATGTTATGTGCAAATCGAATTTGGATACATGCAAATCAATTTTATTTGCAGATCAAAATATTCTAAGTGCAGACCAAATTGTTACGTGCAAAGCACAAATAAAATTTGAAAAAAATCATTTTAATAAATATATGATAAAATGAAACACATTAAATATTTGTGAAAGTTATACATTTGGTGACAAGTAGTAAATCAATCATGTAACTATCACAAGCATGATCAGATAATATATAAAGGCTTCTTTGAAGGGTCAATCAGATAATTTCTCGAAATCAAACAAAAAAAGAATGGAGACGGATACTAAACATTCATACTTGCATTGTCATTACTGATGCCATTAACCCATTTGAATCTAGACCAATGAAGGACAAAAAGATATTACGTACAGGACTGTCCTAATATACATATGCATTTTTGAAGATAAATAATTCATAAGAAATTTTAAGAGACAAATGTCCATAATAAAGTTACAATCTTCTGTGTGAGTGATGCACTTTATTTGAGTGTTAATAATTTACAAATTAATTAAGTGTTAATAATTGTACATATTTAATTCTGAAATCAAAATTACCAAAAAAAGAATGCACTTTATGGAGGGAAATTTTTGTTTCCCTCCAAATTGATTTCATTACCCGGCCACTCAAATAAAAAAAATGAATTGATATATATATCAAAACCTAAACCTACCAGCAGAATCAAGCACAAACATTTCGGTCCTCTCCAGAGAAATATCGTCGAGCTGCATCTCTCCCATGCAATCTCAGCACCGTGCAATCTCGCTGCCAAGATTGTTATACTCCGACGGGATTTTCTGGCCCTGCTCTACAGTGATGTGACTCTAGCTTCTTCCTCAAGGTGAATCGGCCTCCATATCCCATAGTCCGAATGATCTTTGTAAGCTCTGCGTGATCTTGTCTCCCTCTTCACCATTCATTGATTCTCGAACTCATCGGGGTTCTTCCTTCTCATTCTGAGAAGCTGGGGATCATCCTTCCCATCCCGAGCAGTAGAGCCGAAAACCCTATCCCTAGCAGCAGAGCACACCGGAACCCCATCCCGAGCAGCAGAGCACACCAGAAATCCCATCCCGTGCAGCAAAGCACAATGAAAATCCCATATACTCCCGGCCCCTCCACTTTGTTGACATCAGTAAGGTATAATATTCCTCCCCTTTGCAACTCCCAATGGCGGCCATTTTGATGTATTATAGCTTCTTTTGTTTCCTATTTTTCAACATGCGCACATTTTGTTTGATCAAATGCCCAAGAGAATCTTAATTTTTTTGGTGTTTTTTTTATTCCATCAATGAGCTTTAGATGTTAAATCAATTAGCAAGTTGTAGTGATGCGGAAGTGTGTATGCAGAAGAGTGTGTTACAATTAGCAGAAGAGTGTGTTACAATTACCTATTTATAGGTAATTAGCTTTCAATCTTCTTTCAGGTGGGGGTATGTTGGGTTGCAAATCCTCACATACATGCAGATCTTCATGCTTTGATTATTGCAAATAATGATGACATTTTAAGTGATGTTCATACATGCAGGAGACAAGTTTGAATTTGATTGAATTTGTGCATCCTGGGAAACATTTTTTGTATAGTACATTACTCACTAACACTTGAAGATTTGTGAATTACTTTATGCTAATAATGCAGACATATATTCTAATAAGCGGTTCACATCATGCTATTATAGCTAAGTTGGCGAAAATGTATACTCATGGATAGGAAAAACAAGAAACAATTGGTAGTAGCCTGTTATGATGGCTCTTTGTTTTTATAATAAAGATAATATTCAGATTTCCAATGACTATGTTCTTCATTAGAGAACAAAAACATATTAAGGCCGATATTCATTTTCTGCATGAGGTATGTGATGGCTATCTTAGAATACCTTGCGGAAGCTACCATTGTTGAAGAGTGTATAAATAGGTAATTAATTCTTGCGGAAAAGTGTATGCTGAAGCCTACCAAGGTTGCCCAAAAATAGTAAAACCTGCGGCCTACTTTTGCGGTCTGAAATTATTGAAGAGCGGTAGCACAGGAAATAACAAAAACTGCAGACAATTTGTGTGGACTGTAATTGTGCGGACTGTACCTCCTCCAACGGCCTGCATAAGCATGACAAGGTTGAGTCAGTGTAGAGAGCTGTGGACTATTTTTTGCGAGAGCTTAGAAAGGCAATTTCTGCGGACAGAAATCTGCACGTGAATAGTAGCAAGAAGAAGTGTTGCGGCTTCTCATTGGCGAACAGTAAAACTCCTTATAAAAGTGGCAGACAGCTTCAACCCATATTTTGGTGTTGTGTCCACTGTAAACGCTTCCAACAATCTTCAACCCACTTTTTGTCTACAAGAAGGGGATCATCCATAAATAGTGATGGAGATTTTCATATGTTGGCTGAAGTTAGCAATTCTTGGAACGTTAGTCCTGGAAAATACTTTAATGCAGGCAGGGGAAGGGATAGTAGATATGGTTCTAGGTTATTCAGCCAAGGTCATGCAAATAGGTATCATTCCCCTATACTTGATAGCAGTATTGATTCTCAGTCATTGCGGCATTCTTCATCTAGAAGACAACATAGTTTTTCTCCGCATAGAAGACCCCCACATTTGGAGATGATTCAACTGGATTGACTAAGCTTGAAGCCATAGTCAGTCTCTTACTCCCTTCCTCTCAGGTGATGCTCACACATTTTGTCATATACTAGAAAATTTTCTCATGCTTTAGTATTTTTCGGGATTTTCTTGTTCTCAAGTTATTGTGTCGTGAGTATCTTTGGTGTTAGATATTTGTGTTTTTCTTACCACAGGCTGCATGATTGATGTTATTTGTTTAATTTGTCTGTACTCATAAGAATCATGCAATGTGTGCTTGAGAATAGAAAATATCTTTTGACATGTTACATGTTGTAGGCAATGCATAAACCTCTTTCGCTGTCACAAATAGGTAACTGTTACAAGCTGTTAAGAGGAACAAATCTTAAGGGTGATGACGATTTAGTGAGATATCTCTCTGCAAAGATACCTGAAGTGTGCGAGGAAGACAAGTGTGAAAGTGATGTTAAGCGAAACAAATCATTTTGCTGTCTAATCGAACAACATTAGAATTTAGACCAGTTCTCTAATTTCAATTCCAGCTCATTGAACAGACACTAATGAATTGTTTGTTTTTCTCAATGCTAGTTGTGTCACACATGTTTTACGTTTTTTCTCCGAAATAATTTTATCTTGCTTTGATTCTCCCAAGTAGTTTCTTTTATATTGTATAACATCAATTGAACCCATTTAGTGCTATTTTATTAAATAATTTAAGTGATGCTCAGTTTTGTGGCACTTGTTTTGGTTTGTCGCAATTCTGTTAGTACCTTAGTTGTTTTTAACCTGGGGGTCTTAGAGTGATAGAGGTTTTGGCATTTTTCTTAGCGTTTTCGATTTGAGTGCATCCACCGAGAATCCCGAACGATGGCCTTCTCTGTTGCAACAGCACCTCTTGATTCTTGTTTAAGCAAAAATAAAACATTATGACCTTTGAGAGATATGATTGCCAGATTATAATTACGGGTTGGTTCTCTGCAAAACACTTGGCCGCATGAGTGTGTTTATATTCTTTTTGTTGTTAAAGTTTCTACGAGCCTATCGTTCTTACAGATCCTTTTACTGAGTTTAAAAAGTCGATGAAATGTTGCATGATGAAAACAGATCAATTACCATTGTACATAGTTGTAATAATTATTCTGGAGAATGTAAAACAACTTATGACAGAATGGACAGTAGAATTTGGAAAAATAATCAGCTTTTGAGCCCTCATGTGGAGAAGCATCAATGTTTACCTATTGATGTTGTTGGTAATGTTAATGCTACTGGATCACAAACTGAACAACTCGATCAGAATAGTCGTCGAATGATTATTGGTGGAGACGATAAAAACATTTATCCAGGTGTTATTTGATGAAAGAAACTCCAAGAGCATTACTGCTGAAGGCTGCCAGTTCAATGCTAGTCAATTGACATCCCTCCTTTTCAACTCACATGAGACATATAACGAGTTGTTGCCATCCAAAAGTGTGTGCATCAGTCAATATGACGATACTTGTGCAAATGTGAAGGTGGATGACAGTAACTCTTACAGTTTGAGTGGTGAAAATTTGAGTTTATGCAATGTTGCTTCTCCTCAAACTAATAGTCCAAAACTTATTAATTCAGTTTCAAAAGAAATAATGATGGATACAAAGGCTATTCAATCATTATTGATTTCTCATGGGGAATGCAGAATCCCTCGAAATGTTCATGTGGATAACTCGGAGAAAAATTTGTTAGAGCTTCGTTTCGACTATGAAGAACATTCAAGTGATGATGCTTTTGTACCTTCATCTATTAATAGTGAATCTGCAAGAACGATAGGCTCAGCCATGAAGAGGGAGTTTGCTACAAGAGTTCAAATATCAAATTCCTTTGAAGTATCTTGTAGAAATGAAGTATCTTATGCTAGGGAAAACATGTCAGTCCTTTCCAAGAATTTAGTTGACAACTTCTGTTTGATTCTATTATTATATTATTTGCTTAATATGCTATATATAGTATGTCCACAAAACATGACCAGATTGTTTTTAATGTTGAAAGGAGTACTGATGCAAAGATCAGATTAGATGGAAGAAGCATACCTTTCCATTCACATGGTAGAGGCAGAGTTTGGGTGGATCCTCCGGATCATCATGACAAGTGGATTCTTCTTATTGGCTGGCATTGCCTGTAAATATGTAATTAATTCCTGCGGAAGAGTGTATGCTGAAGCCTACCAAGGTTGCCCAAAAATAGTAAAACCTGCGGCCCACTTTTGCATTCTGAAATTGTTGAAGAGTAGTAGCATAGGAAATAGCAAAAACTACAGACAATTTGTGCGGACTGCAATTGTGCGGACTACAATTGTGCAGACTGTACCTCCTCCAGCGGCCTGGATAAGCGTGATAAGGTTAAGTCAGTCTAGAGAGTTGCAGACTGTTTATTGTGGGAGCTTAGAAAAGCAATTTCTGTGGACAGAAATCTGCACGTGAACAGTAGCAAGAAGAAGTGTTACGGCTTCTCATTAGCGAACAGTAAAACTCCTTATAAAAGTGGCGGACAACTTCAACACATTTTTTGGTGTTGTGTCCACTGTAAATGCTTCCAACAGTCTTCAACCCTTTTTTGTCTACAAGAAGGGGATCATCCATAGATAGTGATGGAGATTTTCACATGTTGGCTGAGGTTAGCAATTCTAGGAACGTTAGTCCTAAAAAATGCTTTAATGCAGGTAGGGGAAGGGATAGTAGATATGGTTCTAAGTTATTCAGCCCGGGTCATGCAAATAGGTATCATTCCCCTATACTTGATAGCAGGATTGATTCTCAGTCATTGCAGCATTCTTCATCTAGAAGGCAACATAGTTTTTCTCCGCATAGAAGACCTCCACATTTAGCACGTAAGCATACAAGATCACCATCAAGATCTAGAACACGGTCCCCTCACACTCGGACATCTCCAAGGGGAAGAATCGATCGAAGGATAAGTGCTATTCATAATGTGAAGAGACAAAGTAGGTCTACCCTAATTTTAAGCCTCAAAGAAGGATACCTAGACAGAGGTCACCACAATATCACGGTTTTCCTGCTTAAGACTTTTTTGGTTATGCTTATGTATCCAGATGATATTCTCTTGCAGAGAAGACCATCCAGATTGGTGGTTTTTGGTGGCGGTGGCGGTATTAACACCAGTTTTTGCTACTGATTACAAGATCGGCGATAGTCGGGGCCGGACAATAGGGGTGGACTATTAGGGATTAGCTTTATCTAATTAGTTTATATATGCCTGATAGGCAAAGTATGGATGCATAGTAATTTTCTTAATGTTGAAAGTATGAAGCTTGTGATCAATGTTTAGTATCGGAACTTGTGATGAGATTTCTTATCTCAATGCATAGTGTGTTACAATTCCTTTTCTTGGAAGCTCAATGCTACTCTCTTTGGAAATCTTTAATGAATTGAATAAGTTTATGTTTCTTAAAAAATGTTAGCTCTAAATTTTCTTTAAAAAGGGATAAAGTTTATACCATTTTTACTTCTATTATTGAGTACGATATTAAAAAAATCAACATACATTACTTTGATCATCATAAAATAATTTTTTTATTATTTGAAAGTTAATGTCTAATTTGATAAAATATCATAGTTATTGCATTTACCAAAAGAAGACATTGTTGTTTTATATAATAAGTAATCATTTGTTTTGTTGTATTTATAAAACAACAATTATGCATCCAGATAGAAGTTGGATCAATAATCGTGTTTGCCCAGATGGATATGGCATTATAGATGAGTACCAAATGGGGGTTAAAGGATTCATAGAATTATGTCAACAAGATCCAAGATATATGGACCAAGAAAAAATTCGATGTCCATGTTACGATTGCAAAAGCTTAAAATTTCTTGTGCCTAATATGGCCAAGTTTCACCTCATTTCTAGAGGTTTTGAGAGTGGTTATATTAATTGGGTAAGGCAAGGTGAGCCTCATTGGGATGAACCATCCGTTAAAGCATATACAAGTCATATACAAGAGCAAATAATGACTGAGCCGAGAGTTATTGAAGAACAACAAAATACTTTGATCGATATGATTGTTGATGTAGCTGGTCCTGAATTTGAATGGGATACTAGAGATCATGAGCCAGAAGACCCTAATATAATTGCTAAAAAGTTCTTTGAATTGAAGGATGCTGCAGAAAGTCCTCTTTGGCCTGGTTGTGAGGAATATTCAGAGTTATCAGCATTGTTAGAAATTCTAAACATCAAATCTGAATCAAACTTGAGCGAGAGACATTTTAATCTATTTTTAAAGGCATTTGGTCGAATGCTCCCGAAGGGACATAAACTACCCGATAGCTTTTATTCAAGAAAGAAGGTGGTTGCTCCACTCGGTCTTGGCCTTCAGAAGATTGATGTTTGTGAAAATGATTGTATGTTGTATTGAAAATATGCTGAAATGTTGCAAGAATGTAAGGTATGCCGACACCCTAGATTCATGCCTAGAAATTGACGGGGGAGTAAAAAGCATAAAGATATATCATTTAAACATTTGAGTTACTTACCACTTACACCGAGACTACAAAGGTTGTACATGTCCAAAACCACTACAGAACATATAAGACGGCATAAGGAAAATATCGGTGATGAGGGAAAATTATGCCATCCACGGGACGGTGAGGCTTGGAAGCACTTTGATAGGACTCATCCTACCTTTGCAGCTGAGCCACGAAATATTAGACTTGCTCTTTCCACCGATGGATTTAATCCACATAATCAAGGATCTAAACCTTACTCGTGTTGGCCAGTTATTATTACACCTTATAATTTACCTCTTGGATGTGCATGGATCAACCTTATATGTTTCTCTCTTTACTCGTGCCAGGTCCAAAGAGTCCAGGTAGGAGCTTGGATGTGTATTTACAACCTTTAATAGATGTGTTGAAGGTTTTATGGGATGTTGGGGTTGAGACTTATGATGTGTCAAAAAAACAAAATTTTCAGATGAGGACAACATTAATGTGGACTACTAGTTACTTTCCTGCATACGGAATGTTGTCGGGTTGGAGTACACATGGTAAATTAGCGTGTCCATATTGCATGAATCATATCAAGTCTTTTAGACTTAAACATGGTCGAAAACCATGTTTCTTTGATTTCCATCGTAAAGTTTTACCATTAGATCATCCATATAGATATTAAAGAGACAACTTCACTAAGGGAAGGATTGAGATAGATGCGCCTCCTATTCAGTTAACTGGTCATGAGCTCGAAGCTATGTCGTATTCTTACCAAAGATTGACTTTGGTAAGACTAAGGACAATGACAAAATAGAAGGGTTTGGAGAGTCTCATAACTGGTTAAAAAGAAGCATCTTTTGGGAATTACCTTATTGGAAAACAAATCTAATTCGCCATAACCTAGATGTGATGCTCATTGAAAAAAATATGTTTGATAATGGATTTACACTATTATGGATATAAAAAGTAAGACTAAGGATAATGTAAAAGCCCGTCTAGACCTTCAAAACATATGCAAGTGTCGTAATCTTGAGCTCAAGGAGGTGAATGGGAAACTTCTTAAACCCAAGGCAAGTTATACATTATCTAAGGATGAACGAGAGATTGTACTAAAGTCGGTAAAAATTTGAGACTTCCAGATGGGTATGCATCTAATTTGGGTAAATGTGTTAATTTGGAGGATTATAGTATGCATGGAATGAAGAGTCATGATTGTCATATTTTTATGGAGAGATTGTTTCCTCTTGCTTTTTGAGATTTATTACCAGAAGTTGTGTAGAATAGCTTAACTGAATTAAGCAAATTTTTAGAGACTTATGCTCAACAATTCGCTATGAGTTGGATATGAAAAAAATGGAGGATAACATAGTTGTAATCTTATGCAAACTTGAGAAAATCTTTCCTCCAGCTTTGTTTGATTCCATGGAGCATTTGCCAATTCGTTTGGCATACGAAGCAAGGGTTGGTGGGCCTGTTCAATATCGCTAGATGTTTCCCTTTGAGAAGTAATTATCTCTTGAAAATTACTTTCTTATTGCATGTTATATATATTAACTTTGATATTTTTATAGGTGCTTGAACACATTGAAACGTAAAGTAAAGAACAAGGCACATGTAGAAGGATCAATTATTGAAGCTTACTTGATTGAAGTGACTTCAACTTTTTGCTCTCATTTCTTTGCTCCTCGTGTAGAAACAAGATCTAGGAGTACATGGTGTAATGAGAATGTAATTCAAGTTGAACTGTGTAGTCGTTTATCTGTGTTCATTTGTACAGGTCGGCCATTTAGCCCAAAAGATCCCATGCGTATTTTAACTCCGCTTGAGAAGGATGCATGCACGATATATATATTTTATTGAACTGCCCTGAGATCTCTAAATATGTTGAGTAAGTAATATTATGGTTAATATTTTATAGTTATCATTACTGTTAATAATAATAAGTAATATTAATTATGTAAGTGCTGAGAATATATATTTTGTAGGCTTTATGATGCCGTGAAACAAGCTGAACTATCAAATTTGACTCTCATAACATTAGGAGTTATGCGTGATAAAGAGTTTTAAACGTGGTTTAAAACTTATGTAAGATGATATTTTATTAATACGTATATAGTTATATAATATATATTACTAACAATGTTTTTTAATAGGTTGAAAATCCAGTCAACCAAATAAAAGACAGTGATATCAAACAATTTGCGTATGTATTTAGTAGCATTGTCAAACGTTGGAATGGATATTTTATGAATGGTTATAGATTTCACACACTTGAGTATGGAGAAGGAAAGTCTACAATGAATAGTGGAGTTTGTGTTAATGGGAGTTATTATAATGATTCTAATGAAGACTATTATGGTGAATTGTTAGAAATTCTTGAGTTGTGTTTTTTAGGGCCCATCACAAATACTATAGTGATGTTCAAGTGTAAATGGTTCGATAGTGGAAAAAGAGGAACAAAAGTTCATCCAAGATATAAAATCGTTGATATTAATAATGATCGTAGCATGGCTGAAGATAACCCATTTGTGATGGCTTCTCAATTTCATCAAGTGTGCTACACATCATATCGTTGGAGAAAGAAAGCTCTTGATCGTCGTTGGCATGCAGTTTTCAAAGTTAAAGCCAGAGGCACATACGAGATAAGTGATATTCCAGTAGAATAATTTTACCAAGAAACTTCAACTATGAATCCAACTCATGTTGTACCAAATGATGACATTGTTCTAGTTAATATTCATCGTCAAGCGAAAGAAGTAAATCCTGATGAATTACAATCACTAGAGAGGGATCTTGAACATAATTTTGAGTCTGATGAGTTAAAAAAATGATCAACAGAATCAGATGATGATGGATCAGATGATGCATATTCATCGGAGGAAGAAGATGACATCACTTTCGATGATATCCATGATATATAACTTTTATGCTTGTGTAAGCTTGAGAATATACCTCTTGTGTTAGTTATATATACTTACTATTATACATGCATTTTTTTCTTTGGTTGTAAATGTGTGTTTTTAATATGTTTAAATTAATAATATATTAATATGATTTGCAGTTACTATACAGACTAGAGGACGCGAGGGTAGATTATTATCTAATAAAAATCGAGATGATACTTTTTTGAGACTCTTAATGGAAGATATGAATCATCAATCAAGCACAAATTCTAAGTCGCACTGTGATACAGATAAGGAGCATGAGACATTTGATGATGTGAATTGTCATGATTGCTCACCTCCTGATATTGAGACGCCTCTTGATGTAGAAAAACATGAGCCAAAAAATTCAAATAACAAAATGGGAGTGAGCGTGATGAAGAGGGACGAGAGATACTCATCATTTCAGGAAAATGGTAATATTATCCCTTTAAAATTCATTTTTTTATTTTATTTTCTTATGGTGTATCATTTATAAAAAGACATACATTCGATAATGTAGTTTATTTAATTATATTGCTTTATATCATGTTTGCAGTTTCATTAGTACTTTTGCACCTCGTTCTATGTTGAATTGTTTGAGAGGTTGGTTCAATGGAGTTTGGCCCATATTTAGTGCAATTCCAAATGATGTAAAACAAAATATGTTTAACATATTCAAGTTAAAAATATTTTGATTATTTATCAGTGTTTATGTTACAATGATTTGCATATAATATAAGTTTTTTGATAATTGTAGGCAAAATATACTTGGTGTGCTTCATCAACGGAGCAACAAGTATATAAAATTTGGAAAAGTTATTTTAGAAGAGCAATGGCTTCGGAAATGAGGCGTATCTGAAATGCAGCAAAGTCAAGGTCTGCTCCTCCACCGACGTGGATGCGAAGAGAAATTTTTTAAGGATTATGGGACATATGGGAAGCACGTAAATTTAAAGATCTCCAAGAATGTAATCGCAAAAATAGACTCTCCGATAGAGATGTATAAGGGGTAGTTAAAAGCACCAGTGGAACCATTTCCATTCATCATCATGCTCATAGGATGGTAAGTTTTTTTATTATATGTTACAATTATCTGTTTTACAGTGAACTGGGTGCTGGACAACGCCCAGTTTGTTGTTTAACAGCGAACTGGGCTCTGGACATGGCACTGGACAGCGCCCGATTTGTTGTTTCTCAGTGAACTGGGTGCTGGACAGCGCCCGGTTGGCTATTTTTCAGCGAACTGGGCACTGTCGAGCGCCTGGTTCGCTATTTTTCAGCGAACGGGGCGCTGGACAGTGCCAGGTTGGATGTTTTCTAGAAAGGGAGAGTATTCAAGAAATTCCAAGCCACTCACCTCATTCCAGGTGGAAGCATTCAAACTTTTGTTCTTCCTCTTTTGGATTTAAGTTTGCCATTCTTTCTTAATTTTGGTAACTTAAAACATGGGTGTGCAAGAATGCGACAATTGTAGCACCTTTTTGTCGAAGAGCTCCTCTTCTTCCTAGTGTTTTGAAGGTGCATGTTTCTTGTTTCTTTTCTTCCCAAACTACTTATTATGTGTTTGTGGGTATAAAGTTTTTCATTCCATTAACAAATAAGTCCATGTAGATTTCTTGATGGAACTCTATTTCTTTAACTGGCTTTAGTATCCAATGAGTTCTTATGCTGATTTGCAAATTCTTGAGAGTTTGGATCTTCAGCTCGAGCTCACGCGTGTTAAAGTTTCCAATTAGATTTTGCAAACTCAATCTACCTAGGCCATGTGCTTTCTGGGTAGAAGTAACTTACTAGGCTTGAAGCTCGGTGAGAGTGATAAGAAATTTTTTCTCACCAAATCTTTAGTCATAAACTCTTTTCCACACACTTCTTGATGCACATATTAAGTTTTACAGCCTGAGGAACATTTCATTAAAAGTCTTCAGCCAACATCATAGTTGATTTCAAATACTACAATTTATGGGAACAAATAATAATTGTAAACTAAATGAGGTACATCGAGATTAAATTCAAGATGAATAAATTATACAAATTCATGAATTACATGAGCTAAAATAAACAGAGCAAAATTGCACTTGAAATATAATAATATTCGTACATAATGTGAGAATTAAAACTGGAGGGAATGGAATATAGGTGGGAGGCAGCAGTGGCGTTGGTTGAGGCTGCCAGAGGATGACGTGGGTTGTGGATAGGTAGCTGGATGCGGCTATGAGTTGAAACACCACGGTCGAGCGGCGCATGTGCTAGCAGCGGCGACAGTGCTTTCCCTGGGGAGGTCAAGCGTGAAGCTGATGGCTCGTCGGGGTTTCTAGAGGCTGGTGGTGGCAGTCGAATGTCGGGAAATGGGGAGGTGTTGCACGTCCCATGGGTGACGACACCCACAATGACCGAGTGGCTCTCGATAGAAGCCATGCTCTCGATCAAAATAAACCCTGGGCCATCATGTGTAATATAATATAGTGGGAGGGTTGGTTAAATCTTTCAGATCATGTGATCTAACCTAACTTCCAAACCATGTCCAAACAAATATTACAAAATACGTACAAATATGAAATTGCGATGAATGTGATCATTGTATTTGATTGTCAATCTGATGATCCAAAAATGGCCGATCCCGTAAATCACAAAGATGATGCATGAACGATGGATATGTTTCATTTAAAAGATGAGAGTTTTTGCCAAGCATTTGAACCTTTATTTTGATTAAATTCAACTTTGAAACACGCTAATAAATCATGCACACACTTTTTTATTATAATTTTTATAATACTTTATTTTGATATACTAGAACGGATATACTGAAAAAGGATTATAATAGAGGAATGATGCTAGTGTCATTTATTGAAGATGAATGTGGTATAAACAAATGTGGCACCTTGGTTATGTACAATGAAGGGCAGAAGATGCATGAATAAGACAAATAAAATGTAGACTACATATAACATAGTAGTCGTGTAAAAATATGCGAAAAATAAGTTTAACACCTCATGTAGGGGTGATGGAGAATGAAAATTCATGTCAATCCAAGGATACTTGGATTCTAATTCAGGTACTCCACTCCAAATGAGGAGAATAAAGGGGAGAAGCTTAAGCTGTCCAATAAGGTATTTTTTTTCATTCACTTGCCAAGCACTACAACAAAACTAGAATAGTTACAATTGTTTTTCCTATTAGCATAAATACAATAAGATCAATAAATTTCACGACATAGTTATCTATAATAAGGCTCTGTTTGGTATGGCGGTTACGGTTATGAACGTGGTGGTTATGAACCATCGTTCGTGAACGTCCGACCTCACCTCAGGAACTTCATCCCATTTATGTTAAAAGTTAGCTCTTTTTGGGGTGGCGGTCATAGCGGTTATCATGTCAAACACATGTTTTTCAGTGAACGGGGCGCTGGACAGTGCCGGTTCGCTATTTTTCAGCAAACAGGGTGCTGGACAGCACCCGGTTCACTGTTTTTCAGCGAACGGGGCGATGGACAGAGCCCGGTTCGCTGTTTTTCAGTGATCTAGGCAATGTACAACGCCGGATTTGCTGTTTTACAGCAAACTGGATGCTGTCCAGTGCCCAGTTTGCTGTTTTTCAGCGAACTGGGCGCTGGACAGCGCCTAGTTGGCCGTTTTTCAGCGAACTGGGCACTGGACATCATCCAGTTGTCTGTTTTTCAGCGATCTGGGCGCTGGACAGTGCCTCGTTGGCTGTTTTACAGCAAACTGGGTGTTGTCAATTGCCCAGTTCGCTGTGTTGGATCCCTAGTTTGGATTTGGGCTAGGTTCACTGAGTTAGGATGTCTTTGACCCACCTTATATAGTCAGGGTCATTGGTTGTGTCCTAGAGTCTAGGGTTTGTCCTTAGAACATCTTCCTGTGGACCAGCCATCCTCCAGACTGCCAGAGAAACTCAAGACTTAGAGATATTTTCAGCTCAAGGAAATCTGTTCGACGTTCATCGATCTCAGCTCAACGAATCAGTGACGTTCGTCAATCTCAGCTCAACGAACCATATTCTTTGGTCGACGATCTCTAGTCTTCTATTTGAATTCTTCTCAGCCAGAGACTTCTCAGATTCTAAGTCCATAATCATTCTTCGGTCGACGAATTTGGATCTCAGTTCGACGAATGATGATTGTCTGTTCGACGAATGATGATTGTCTGTTCGACGAATGAAGATTGTCAGTTTGACGAAGTTTGTAGCAGAATTGACAAGTTTCCCTTGAAGACTAATTGTTATTGTCTGGTCGACGAACTCATCAGTTCAGCTCGATGAACTGTGAACTCAGCTCGACGATTCCTATTCTTCGTTCAACGATTCTAGACTTAGGTCTTCCCCAGTTTTCCGTCCCTTTTCTTGGGGATGATTCCTGAGTAATTAATGCTCAATTTTCTCGGAATGTTACCGTTAGAACGAGCATTGATCATGGATTATTTCATGCCGTGTTTCCATGGGACAGTTAGAGAATTCATTGATTGTCGCCTCCTTCCCAGGCCGATTGCATTTACTGCTCACAGATTCTAATTTAGAATGTGTTCTTCAGTCAGTTTTTAACAAAAAGAAGAAATGATTAAGCAGTGAGACACACATACATACATCACATTCAAGAAGTCTTTCAGAAATCAAAAGTTTTTTTTTCTGCAATCAGCCTAGGCCAGAGATCATCATCAAGAAGAAGAAGAACCTACAATCTCCATCAAGAGTCTTCTTCTTTCAACCCTATAGGATAACTTCAGAAGGACAACAATAATTCTATCTGTCAAAGAAGTTCCTGAAGCAATCTCTGGTCAAGGCAATCAAGCTTTGAAGACCTATCACCCTGAAGCAGTGCTCTAGATTTCCTGATCCATTCAAGATCTCAGGGGGAGCAATCTGCTGAAATCAATCCACTAGTCTTCTAAGTTATTATTGAGAAAGAGAAGACACCATCACCCCTTTTCCATCTTCTGTATAGGGTTTTAAGTCCCTTCAAAATTATTCCTGGTTGCAAGTCTCCTACTAAAAGACTTGAGGTTTTGGTTTTTAAGCACCTGAATAAAAGCTCATTGGTGTCAGGCACCTGATCAAAAATCTGAGTGGATTCCTACCAGGGTGGTAGAAGAGTGGATGTACCCAGGTTGGGGAACCACTATAATTTCTTGTGTCGTCTGGTTGCCCTTTTTCTTTTGTTTTGGTTGTGTTCTGTGATTTGTTATGTTGCTTGGCTTATTACTTTATTTACTAATCTGTTCACCTAGGATTACAGCAATAGTTGTAAAGATTTGTTAAGAGAGCACAATACTCTATTCACCCCCCCCCCCTCTAGAGTATTTCCGATCTAACCTTCTCTTTCAATTGGTATCAGAGGGAGGTTGGTTAAACTACCACACCTTAAGAGGTTAATTGGTTGTACAGGCTAACACCTGAACCATAAAGATCTCTCTTGTTAGATCTGATTGTTTTGTTTCCTTTATTAGATTTATTTCTTCACAAAAATGGCTCAAAACAAAGATTATGCAAGCATCAGACCTCCAGTATGCAATCTTAACAGATTTGCCATCTGGAAGGCAAGAATCAAATTGTATATGAATTCTATTAATGAAGATATTTTTGCCTCTATCTTAACAGGAGTACCTCCAGCACCTGCAGCTTCTCCAAGCACCTTTACCAACATGACTGCAGTTCCTCCTCTAGATAATAATGATGCTTACAAGAAAGCCAAAATTGCAGATGCAAGAGCAATGAACATCTTGGCACAGACAATGTCTGATGACATATTTCAGAAGGTGGCTGAGTGCACCTCATCCAAGGTCATTTGGGACTCCCTCAACCAAATGGTAGCTGGTTCAGCTGATGAAAGAAAAGACAGAAGATCAAATCTCATATCCCTGTGTGAGAATTTTAAGAAGGATGAGGCTGAATCAGTTGCTGAAATGTACAATAGGTTGAGCTTAATCATCAATGAGCTTAAAACCTTGGATAAAGATATCACCATTACAGAGGTGAATGACAAAATCTTGATGTTCTTCCCTAGCTCTTGGGACTCAAGAATCTGGCCTATCAAAGAAGCCAGAAGTCTAAATGAGATATCAATTGAATCTCTGCTTGGCAAACTAAAGTCTTATGAGCAGTTGATTAAATCAGAGAAGCAGCTGAACAGAAAGCAACAAGTCTAGTGAGAAAAGATCACAGTATAGCTTTCAAAGCATCCGAGGAAAGTGAGACCTCAACATCCAATGAAGAACTAATGAGCCTCTTTGCAAAAAGATTTTATAAGATGGCTAGAAAGGACTTCAGGAGAAAATCATCCAGACAGGATGATATGCCCAAATATAACAAGACACCAACCAAGGAGGTTGTGTGCTTTGGATGTAGAAAGCCTGGACATTACATCTCTGAATGTCCAGAAAGCCAGAAGAAGGAGAAAAGCAGAGAAAAAGACTCCAGGAGAAAACACAGCAGCAGACCCTCCTCCAGTAAGTACAAAAAGAGAGACAAAGGCTTTGTTACTGAAACATAGAGTGAAACTGAAGAAGAATCATCCTCTTCCAGCTCAAGTGAAGAAGAGGAAGAAGCAAGATCCAAGTAGGTTTGCCTTATGATAATTGATGCCTCCAGGAGCAGTTCAGGATCAGAAGGAGAATCTAAAGATGAGGCAGCCTCAGAGTCAGAGGCAGATCAGGTTCTTTCAAGTTTTAATTTTAATTCTGATTCCTTTAAAATTGAATTCAAGGCTATGTGTTTAGATTTAATTAGTTTAGAGAAAGAAATAAAAGCCCTTAGAGAAAAACTAGGAAATCTTGAATCTGTTAACTCAGAAAATCTTAAACTAAAAGATCAACTAACTTTTGCACATGAGCAGATAATTAAATTAAAATCTGATTTATGTGAGGCCAAACAACTTGAGCATTCTCTCAATGGAACAAGTCTCAAGTTGATGGACATAACAAGCACAGTAAATGCCAGATTAAATGGCAAGCTGGGTTTGGGTGCTTCATCAGGTTTGCCCCCCATAATTAAGAAAAATATTCTTACCACACCCATTAGATTTGTTTCTGCCAAGGGAAAAGAGAAGATAATAGACAAACCAATGTCTGAAAACAATCCAAAACCCATAGATAAGAGCAATAAAAATCAGAAAACAGCGAATAAAAACAAGGTTCATCAGCATTCGTCGAACCCAGATCGACGAAATGTGGCCCGTTCCTCGAACCTAGATCGACGAACGCTGAACGCAAACTTCAGTAATAACAACTCGTCTAACTGCGATCGACAAACTTTATATGGTTCGTCGAGCAGAGGTCGACGAACATGGGGTGCAGAAAATGACTTTTGTCATTCTCTAAGCAGAGATCAACGATCTCAGCCCTATTCATCGAACTCTGGTCGACGAACTTACAAGAATTCATCGAACCCAAAAGGACCAAACATAAATCATTTCTCTTACAGAAATTCTAAGCCAGCTAATAAACCATTTAATCCAGTAGCTGATTGGGTTATTCCACCTAGGAGATATCACCCTTTAGGTTATAAATCTCAACTTACTTTGTCAGTTATATCCAGCTTTTCTTTTCAACAAAATAAAGGACCCAAGGTAACCTGGGTCAAGAACAATTAATGTTTGTTTTTCATTTCAGGTAAAGAGCTGTCCAAGGGTAAGTCAGATCTGGTACCTGGACAGTGGTTGCTCCAAGCATATTACAAGCAGCAAGGACAATCTATCTAATTACAAGTCCAAGCTAGGACCAAAGGAGATCTTTGGTGACTCAAATAGTGGCCAGTCTGAAGGATATGGAGCAGTAAAGATTGGAACAGTTACCTTCAAGAGAGTAACATATGTAAGAGGACTCAAACATAACCTAATATCCATAAGCCAATTATGTGATGAAGGTTATCAGATACACTTTAACTCTACCTCCTGTTTTATTATTAATAATGAAAACAAAACTGTTTTAATTGGAATTAGACAAGGTAAAATATATCTAGTAGATTTTATTTCTGCCAAAACTGATGTTTGTTTACTCAACATCACTAGTAACCAAAATGAGTTGTGGCATAAAAGATTAGGTCATGTAAACCTTAAAAATATAACTAGGTTATCTAAAGACAACCTTGTTAGAGACTTGCCTTCTGGTCCCTACAAGAAGGAAAACCTATGCGGGCTTGTCAATTAGGCAAGCAAACTAAAACTAGTTTCAAATCTATTAATAAGAGTGATTCCCCTAGGATTTTGTATTTGCTTCATGTGGACCTATTTGGACCCATTGCAGTATAAAGCCTAGGAGGGAAGTCTTACACTTTAGTAATTGTTGATGACTTCTCCAGATTCAGTTGGGTGGCCTTTTTGAGAACTAAGTCAGATACATTCAAGGTTCTTACAGATTTTCTCATGACCATACAGATTGAGTTCTCTACTCATGTTGCATTGATCAGAAGTGATCATAGCACAGAGTTTGAGTCTCTTCTTATGCATGAGTTCTGTGAGAAGGAAGGTATCAGGCAGTGCTTCTCAGCTCCTAGAACTCCCCAACAAAATGGGGTAGCTGAAAGGAAAAATAGGACACTCATTGAAGCTGCAGGCACATTATTAACAAATGCTTACATGCCTCTATCCTTTTGGGCAGAAGCTGTAAACACTGCTAACTATGTCCTGAATAGAAGTCTTATACATAAGCTGAAAAATAAGACCCCCTATGAATTGCTTAAAGGGAAGAAACCTAAAATCACATATTTTAAAGTTTTTGGTTGTATATATTATATTCACACAAATAACAAAAGATACATTAGAAAGTTTGAGGCTAAGGCTGAAGAAGGGATTTCTTTAGGATACTCCCAAGTAAGCAAGGCACATAGGGTTTTTAATAAATCCACTCTTAAAATTGAAGAGTCAGTCCATGTATCTTTTGATGAAGCTAACATGTCTTATAAGGAGAAAGAGATTTCTACCATAAGCTCTTTGCAGGTTCCACAACTGTGTGAGTCTATGGATGGACTAACCTTACCCAAGAGGTGTCAACCCATCCTTCTCCACAGGTTGCTGAAGACAGTGAAGAATAAAATCAAGTGGAAGTGGCTGAACTTCCCTCAGCAGCTAATAACATTCCTCAAGAGGAATTAATTATAGAAACTGTTGTTGAACAAACTCCGCCAACTGATCTTGTCACACTTAGAGATCACCCCAGATCTCAAGTGATTGGAGATATTTCAGCAGGTGTACAAACAAGGATTCAACTCAACCAAGACTTGATGCATGCCTGTTTTCTCTCTCAGATTGAACATCTCGCCATCCATGAAGCTGAGCAAGATCACCACTGGATCATTGCAATGCAAGAGGAACTAAATCAGTTTGAGAGATGTAGAGTTTGGAATTTGGTTCCAAGACCTCATAACTACCCAGTTATTGGGACCAAATGGATCTACAGAAACAAGCTGGATGCTTAAGGAAACATAGTGAGAAATAAGGCTAGGCTTGTTGCTCAGGGCTACATGCAAGAGGAAGGAATTGACTATGACCAAACCTTTGCCCATGTTGCAAGGTTAGAGGCCACAAGAATATTCCTTGCCTATGCAGCTCACAGGAGATTCAAAGTTTTCCAAATGGATGTCAAGAGTGCATTTTTGAATGGAGTGCTTCAAGAAGAGGTTTATGTGGAACAACCTCCAGGTTTTATCTCTCTAACTCAACCCACTTTTGTATTTAAGTTGCATAAAACTCTCTATGGTTTAAAGCAAGCTCCAAGAGCTTGGTATGAGACCTTAGCAAGCTTTCTTTTAGATCATAAATTTACAAGATGAACCATAGATAAAACTCTTTTCACTAGACATCATAAGGACCAAATATTATTAGTACAAATATATGTGGATGACATCATCTTTGGGTCTACTGATCCCAAATTATGCAAGAGGTTTGCTGACCTCATGCATTCCAAATTTGAGATGAGTAGCATGGGTGAGCTTTCCTACTTTCTTGGTCTCCAAGTGAAGCAGCTCCCTGATGGTATCTTCCTCTCCCAAGCTAAGTATGCTAAAGAGCTTATTAAGAATTTTGGGATGGGTGATGCTTCAGGAATGAAAACACCTATGACTACCAGTGCTGTTGTCGATTCTGATACAGCAAGGAAACCTGTAGATCAGAAGTATTATAGGGCAATTGTGGATCCCTATTATACCTAACAGCTAGCAGGCATGATATCATGTTTGTCGCATGCCTTTGTGCTAGGTTCCAAGTGAACCCCAAAGAATCTCACCTTATTTTCTTAAAAAGAATTTTGAGATATATAGAGAGTTGCCCAAATCTAGGACTTTGGTATCCTGTAGAGTCAGAATTTGAGTTAATTGGATACTCAGATGCTGACTATGCTGGATATAGAGTGGACAGGAAGAGTACCTCTGGAACTTGCCAGTTCCTGGGTATGAGGCTTGTATCTTGGTTTTGTAAAAAGCAAACATCTGTGTCTATATCAACTGCAGAAGCAGAATATATGGCTGCTGGCAGCTGCTGTTCATAAATATTATAGATACAAAACCAACTCCTAGACTATGATGTCAACTTAAATAATTCAACATTATTTTGTGATAATACTAGTGTTATTGCTATAGCACAGAATCCAGTTCACCATAGTAGGACTAAACATATTGATATAAGCATCATTTCATTAGAGATATTGTAGACAAAAAGAAAATTAACTTAATCCATATTCCTACTGATTTACAGAGAGCAGACATTTTCACAAAACCCTTGGATGAGAAAAAACATCTGTTCTTTATAAATCAACTGGGAATGATCAATGGAGACGAGTTAAATTAATTTCTGTCTGCATTCGACGAATTTTCCAGAGTTCGTCGAACGGAGTTCGATGAATTAGGGAAAGTTTGAGAGATGCTCGTCGAAAGGAGATCGACGAATTCTCTGTGTAACGGAGATCGACAAATTATCTGTGTGGAAACAATTTTCGTCGCCCGGAGATCGATGAACTTTGCTTCAGAAGATATTTCGTCAAACGGAGTTCGACGAACTATGTTTGTTTCTTCTGGATGAGATCGACGAATTATCTATCTATAATTTATTTCGTCGACCTCAGTTCGAAGAACTGTTTTTTTTTCGTGGAACGGAGATTGTCGATTCATATTCTGGAAAACCTTATATCTAGGTTTTCTTCGACCTCCATCCCGCGCTTTCTGTTCCCGTGCACTTGATCGCCATTTTCTCTGTCTATCTTGCAGGTGATCTCAATGGCGATTCCAGCAGGAGCTCTAGTCGCAATGAAGTTTGACACTGGCTTTAATGTCGACTTCGACTCATTCCAGCACTCAGATCCAATCTTCCTATATATTCTGGAACTTCTGGAAGAACAGAATGTGAAGAACCTGATGACCACCCAGATAACGTTGGCAGGAACAGAAATCAGGGAATGGGTCTATACTTCAACCACTTCTGAAGACAATACCATGACAGGATCAATCGCCGGTAACACTATCTCCTTAACCCCCGCGGTTTTAACAGAAATATTTGGCTTGACAACTGGAGAGGAGGAATTAGATATTGATTATGCAGAGTTTACTATGATGCTAAATCTGATGGGTTATGCTGGTGACAACCCTAACAAACTATTAAAGAAACATCTGTCTGCGTCATATAAATTCGTAGCAGACTTGGTTGGTAAAGTGCTACTCGGCAAACATACATCACACGACTACATTACCAGACAATAGTTTCTGGTCATGTGTGCCATTGTCAACAAGAAGCAAATAGACTGGGCACAACTAATGTTTGACTTGATAAAGAAGAAGAATACCAAGAAGGAAGTATGTTTTGGAAGGATCCTTGGGATCTTCCTCAAGGAAAAGGCTGTTGAATCACTGGTCTCGCTGACCATATTCATTAATACCAGCAAAAGGCTCACATGTGCCTTATTTGGCAGGTGGGAGAGGACAATCACCAAGCCCACTAAGGCTTCTACCTCTTCCACCCAAGCTTGTGAAGGCACCAGGGCTGTTAAAGCCACTCCCACACCTACTGAGGAGATTCATCCCACTCCACCATCTCTTCCAGCACCCCTTCCAGCAAAACAACTCACTTCCTCTCCCATTCTCTCTTCAACACTTCAATCACAACATCATACTTATGTGCCTACTCCACCTCCATCTCCACCACTTGACATCACTCACATTCCATCTTCCCCTCTTCAAGCAAATAAACAACCAACACCTCCTGCTTCCCCTTATGACACATATATTCCTACACCACCACAGTCTCCACTTTCCCCACATTTATCCTCCATCCTGTCTTACATCCTACCCTCAGACACTATAATACCAGATGCCACCCTTCCATCCTCATCACCATCCACTCCTCACATACATGTTGTTCCACCCTCCATTCCATCACTAGTTTCTCCCTCCTCCACACCAAATGAAACATCATCTCCCACTTCCTCATTTGATCCCTCTACCATTTCCTTTATCCTCACCATCATCACCCCCCCTTCTGAAATCCCTTATAGCAGAGGCCATTACACCTCTTGATACCACCATTCAATCCTTATCTGCCTAAATCTCTGCTCTTACTGCTGCCCCCTCCTCAGTCAAGGGCCTAGCCTCAGCTCCTACTGAAACCAGGCATGGGGAGATGCCTGATGATAAAGCAGCAGCAACAGCTTCAGATACTTCAGCTTCAGCAGATACTGCAGATACTCCACTCCCCACAGAAGTATATCCAGATTGTACAGATACAGATTTAGTTGATTAACTTGATTTTATTAATTCTGATATGGACATTGTTGAAATTGTTGGTGATTTTATCCTCAATCCCACAGTTAATTTACAAGAATTATTGAAAATTTTTGATATTGTATATATGCATACTCCTCCAGCTACATTCACTAAGCCACAGTTGGCTATTGTGCATTATAATTCTCCTGTTAGTCCAGCAGTTGCTAAGCAACTCTGTGACAGTTTTGAAATTCTAGTTTTTGCAGTTATTCTATCCTCTCCAGAAGTTATCTCAGCACCAACCTTTGTGATGGATGACTCACCTATGCCAGATCTGGATGAGTTAATCTTGGCTGACATTGAAGAAGAAAATAAGGCAGTAGCTGCAAGCTCTGTCCCAATTACTTCTGATGTCTGTACAGTCTCTTCTTTAACTACTGCTGAAACTCCAGTCTTTGAAAATTCTACTTCTGCTACAAAAAAGGCTGTCATTGATGATAAAGTATTGAAAGCATTGGATGCTTTATATGATAACCCTCAGGGTTCTGGCAGTGAAGATGATGAAGATGATGATGAAGATGATTCACATGAAGAAGCTGCCAAGAAGAAGAAGCAATTGTTGTCAAAGAAAAGGAAGGCTCCTCCTCCTCCTGCTCCTAAGCCCAATCTAACAGCTGACACTCCCTACTACATCTTGCATAATGTTACTCCTTATAAGGGAATGCCTGCTTGGATATGGCTGTCAAAGAATCAGAAAAAGGAGAGGAAAAGAAGTAGGAGATACTCTCCTCCACCAGTTTATAGATACAGAAGAGATACTCCTCCTCCTCCACCTCTAGCTACTGGTACTTCCAGTTCCTCAATTTCAAAGCCTGCTCCTGTACAAACCTACCAAAGGCATCAGAGCAAGTCTTCAGGAGGCTACCAGCAGAGGCAACAATCTTAATAGTAACAACAACATCAGCAACAACAACCTCAGCAGCAACAACAAAATGTATCTGTATAACAGAAGGCTGACTGTCCCAAAAGACCATATTCTCCTCCTATTCCTTTTGAGGATCCTGAAACAGCTAACACTACTAAAGTTGCCAGATTACAGGAACTGATTGGCCTATCATTGATTAATAAAGCAAAAGCTGAAGGGAAGGACATTTCTGGATACACAACTATGTCAAAGTATCGAAAATAAGAACTTAAAAGGTTTGACAAAGCAAACAAGCTCTTCAATGTTGATAACTATATGAAGCTCCATCCAGAGGTTGTTGTTCCCAGAGCCTCTTCTCAGAATATGCTTGGGATAGCTGATATGACAATAAATGTAGCTCAGGCAGCTAATCCAAGTAGAGAGATCAAATTCTCAAAGCCTGGAGCTAGTAGTAGCAGCAGCAAAGAGAAAGACAAAGACAAATCCAAGAAGAGCAAGATATGATCTAGGTTTTTCTCCATTCTTGTCCTATTTTGTTTTTACTTTTACAACTCTCTAGTTATATTTCTGAACAAAGCTTTTATATATCTGCTACATGTGTTACAAATTCTCTGTCGGATATATTCTTTTAGTGCTTTGTTTTGTTTCAGTCTGTGTCTTCACTTAGTGACCTCACCCAAATAGGGGGAGATTGTTGGATCCCTAGTTTGGATTTGTGCCAGGTTCACTGAGTTAGGATGTCTTTGACCCACCTTATATAGTCAGGGTCATTGGTTGTGTCCTAGAGTCTAGGGTTTGTCCTTAGAACATCTTCCTGTGGACCAGCCATCCTCCAGACTGCCAGAGAAACTCAAGACTTAGAGATATTTTCAGCTCAAGGAAATTTGTTCGACGTTCGTCGATCTCAGCTCAACGAACCATATTCTTTGGTTGATGATCTTTGGTCTTCTATTTGAATTCTTCTCAGCCAGAGACTTCTCAGATTCTAAGTCCACAATCATTCTTCGGTCGATGAATTTGAATCTTAGTTCGACGAATGATGATTGTCTGTTCGACGAATGATGATTGTAGAAGTTTAGAAAACTTCTTACAAAGGTTGTCTTCTGTAGAGCCAAAAATAATATCGTCGACATAAATTTGCACTAGCAGAATCTTATCTTTTACTTCCCTAAGAAATAATGTATTGTCTATCTTCCCTCTTATGAACTTGTTCTCACGGTGGAAGCTAGACAATGTCTCATACCAAGCTCGAGGAGCTTGCTTTAAACCGTATAGAGCTTTATTTAGAAAGTAAACATAATCAGGGAAATTGGAATTAACGAAATTTGGGGGTTGTGCTACGTAAACTTCCTTTTTCAGATTCCCGCTTAGGAAGGTTGACTTCACGTCCATTTGGTAGCCGGTGAAGCCTTTGCGGGCAACGTACTTAAGAAACAACCTGATTGCCTTGGGCCTATCCACCGGAGCAATGGTTTGGTCGAAGTTGATCCCTTCTTCGTGTTTGCATCCTTGAGCTACAAGCCTGACTTTATTCTTGATAATGACTCCATTTTGTCCAGCTGGTTTCTGAAGATCCACTTAGTGTCGATCACGTTCTGTCCCTTGAGCCTGGGTACCAACTCCCAAACTTTGTAACATTCAAACTGATTTATCTCCTCTTGCATTGCCAAAAACCAAGAAGCATCCTTGTTTACCTCTTCAAATTTCTTTGGCTGAACCTGTGATAGAAAACTAAGATGCATAATCTCATTTCATGTACCTCTTCTGGTTCTAACATCGTCTCCTAGCTCTCCAATTATTTGATCAACTGGGTGATCTATTAGATTTCTGAACCCTAGTGAAAGTGCAGCTAGATCTGATATACTCTAGAGGGGGTGAATAGAGTATATGGTGCTTTAAAACTTTTTACAACAATTGTTGTAATATGAGTAAGCAGGGAAGCAGTTAATAAATCTAATCACAGAGATAAACTAATCATAAGCTAAACACAGAATAATCATAGCCAGAAACAAAAATAAAGACAAGCAAAACCAGATGACACAAGGAAATATAGTGGTTCCCCTAAACTTGGGTACATCCACTCTTCTACCACCCTAGGTAGGAATCCACTGCAGGATGAGTTGATCAGGTGTCCTGGGCACCAATGAGCTTTTGATAAGGTTCTCAAAAACCAAATCAGATTTTTTGATCAGGTGTCTTGCCACCAATGAGCTTTTGACAAGGTGCTCAAAAACCAAACTCAAACTTTTGAAGGGAGTTTGAGAAACCCTTTACAGAGATGGGGGTGAGAGAGTGATGGAAGTCTTCTCTTTCTCAAACAGCTGAGAATACTATGTGGATTGATGGTGTCAAAGCTCCCCCTGAATCCTTGAGATCTTCAGGAAAAGAAGCTTTGTTGTAGGGTGATAGGCCTTCAAAAGTTGAACTCCAGCAATAGATGATTTCAGCAATAACTGAAATGTTGGATGTCTGGAGTCTTGAAAGATGTTGGCCTTGAACACTTGAGACAAGAGAGATCTGAAGATTTCAGAAAGATTTGATCTCCTTGGATATGTGTTCTTGAGAATTCTTTGAGACAGAATATTTTTGTTCTTGTTCTGAAGATTACTGATGTCTGTCTGTGTGTGTCTGTGTATCTGTAATCTATATGAGATTCAAAGAAAATTCTACTCTTTTATTCTCTGGTACTGAATAGAAAAACATCCTCTGTCAAGAATAGCCATTGGCCTGCATTAATTGCATCCTTAATTGCAAAATGTCTTCTGGAGGAAAGTCCATAGAAATATTCCTTGAAAATCCCTTGAAACTTGGTCCAGAAATAAATGAAAACGGCTAGAAAATCTTCTGAATTAATTGCAGAATAACTCCTTAACTGATTTGAATTTGAATCTAGAAACATCCTTGAAGTTATCTGAAAACGTCGAACTGAGCTCTGCTATCGTCGAACTGAGCTCAGCGATATGGATTTATACTGTAACAAAATATCGTCGATCTGAGCTCAAAGATCGTCGAACTGAGCTCAGAGATAAAGGTCCAAAGCTGAGTCAAGATCGTCGACCTGAGCTCACCGATCGTCGAATGGAGTTCGACGATATGTGGAAGTTGAGCTCAGCGATCGTCGAATGGAGTTCGACGATCTGTCGAAGTTGAGCTAGATGATCGTCGATCGGAGTTCGACGAATCATCGTGCTGAGCTCGACGATATGACTTGGTCTCAAACTAAAAAAGTCTTGGTCTTGAGGGCAGCTTCCAAACTTAGACTTCTAACCCCTAGACTCAATTCTAATTGACCTTTTGAGCTATACAGGAGGTCAAACATTTGTTTCCTAGAGACATGGTGATCCTGACCCAAATTAGTAATAGGGTGTTCCAACAATCTCCCCCTATTTGGGTTAGGATTACTATTTACAGGGTTTAGAAAAATTAAATAACATACAAGCAGCAATACAGAAAAACAAAAAGAAAAGCTGGACATGCAGAACCACAGAGATATATATATATATATATATATATATATATATATATATATATATATATATATATATATATATATATATCATCCCAGATAATAACCAGAAGTCAGAGAGATTGTCACCTTACATAATCATTTCTTTTCCTTGCCCTTAACAAATTTGATTTCTCTGTTGGGGTTGAGGGCTTCTTTCTTTGATCTAATATCATCTGCTGCACCTAAAGTGATTTGCTGTTTGGGTGTGGGAACTACAGCTTCAGGATGCAGTTCCATGTATCTATCTGAATCAAAAAATCTGCTTGATGCATATCTTTCTAACTCTTTCTTTCTCTGTTCAGACATTGTGGAGATGTTGGAGGAATCCCTTCCTTGCTCTTTAGCTTTCTTGATCTGATCCAGTGCAGCAAGTTCTTTCATTCTTGCAGTCCAAGCAGCTGGATTGTTCTCAGGGTCTTCAAAAGGTACTGGTGGCTCATATCTATTAGAAGGATTATCTTGAGGAGGCCTGGATGAAACAGTTTCCTTCAACTTATAGGGAAAAGGACCAGATGTGGTGTCAGATGAGATTTATCCTTCCCTGGAGTATGGATGTTGCCTTGAGTATCCTTTAGAGTAAACCTGGACTTCTCTTTGATTGCCTCTGTATCCTCCTCTCCTGGATTGAGAACCCGTGGATTGACTTCCCCTATGGTAGGATCTAGCATGTGGCCGATAGGTAGCTTGACTTCTAGCAGGGGGTTGAGCAGCAGAACTTCCACCTGCACCTGCATCAGGAGGAGGTGGTGGAGGAGGATGAGAATGTTGGAATTGAGAAGAGCCCTTTTCATATTTCCTTTTCTTTTTCATTGCTTTGAGTTGATTCTTAGAGTACTGCATCCAGTGCTCAGTGATGGGGCAATCATGAAGAATATAGTATGGTATATCATTGTTATCCTTGACCTTGGCAGGAGGTACTCTCTTCATGGCTTTGCTCCTTGCCTTTCTTTTCCTGGCAATGGTAGCAGAAGAATCATCAAAGTCTGCTTTGAACTCATCACTTTCAGAACTCTGATTATCATACAGGGCATCAATCTTCTTCATTAAATCTTTCTTGAGCTGTAGAGAAGCAGATGAGGCAGCAGAGGGAGTAGCAGCAGAGGTTGAGGTAGTAGCAGTAACAACAGCAGATACAGAAGGTGTTGTAGCAGAAATTGAGGCAGAAGCAGTAACAATAGCAGATACTGAAGGTTCTGGATAAGTAACAACAGCAGCAGCAACAGTTTCACTAACAGCAATATCATCAGTAGAAATATCAGCAGAGAATTCAGAAGGCTCAAACTCATGTGCCTCTGTCATAAGGATCTACTTAGAGATTGCTCATCAGCAGTAACAGCAATAGTATCAACAGAATTTTCAGCAGCAGGAGGGGCAGCAACATCAGAAGCAACAGTAATGCTTTCAGCAGAAGTAGCAGCAGCATAGACTGAGTGTACAAAATAAGTGATGATGCTGGGGTCACAGCAAGAGAATGGCACAAGGGCCTTGGACAGATCCTCTGGGGGCTGGAAAACATCTGTCTCTGGCAGACTTCTGAAATATAGAGAATCAAAATTTGAGAGCAAAGACCTGAGGTCTATTGCAAAGACTGCAGCAGGAGGTTGAACTGAAACTTGAAACATATCGGCAGCAGCAGTAGTTGATTCAAGAACTGAGGAAACAGCAGCAGGAAGGCTCACTGAAACAGCAAGAGCAGCAGCAGGCAGACTCACTTCATAGGGCATCTCCCCCTGCATAGATTCAGACATGGCTGGATCAAGGCACACTGCTGAAGGGGCTGCCTGAGGGAAGAGAGAGGAGAGCCTGGCAGAAAGGGCTGCCACTAACAGGAGTAATGGAGCCAAGGAGGTCTCCAAAAGATGAGATAGCCTGGGGGCTAGCAATTCATACAGCCTGTCAGCAAGGGCTGGAATATCTACTTGCTCAGTAATGACTAGAGCAGAGGTAGAGGATGGAGGAGTAGCTGTTGGTGAGGGTAGTGGAGAGCTGGAGTAGTGGAGGAGGGATGGTTGAGGTGTGGGTAAAGTGGATATAGAGGACAGTGGGATGGAGATAGATGGGGTGAATGTGGGTTGGTCAATGATGTCTTGCAGAAGAGCTTGATAGGATGTTGAGGATGAGGGTAGCTCAGGAGGAGAGGATGGTGAATCATCCATGAAGGAATCATCAATGAGGTTGAAGGATGGATTGGAGGGTGATGAAGTGGCAATGTCTGATGAAGGGTAGGTGAATAATGGATGGAATTGGTCTTCTGGGAGTGGAAGAGTAGGGACTGGAGATGGTGTAGATGTTGGAGAGGGGCTGGAGATGATGATGGTGGATGGAGTCTGAATGGTAGATGGAATGGGAAGATATGGAATTGGAGGAGGAGAGGCATCAGCAGGCAGGTCATCTGCAGTGGCAGAGACCTGTGGGGAAGTGACTCTAAGAGTCCTGGTGCCTGAAGGAGTGCTGGAGGAGGGCCTGCTGGGCTTGATGATTTGTCTGTCCCATTTACCAAAAAGGGCACAAGACAGTCTCTTGGATGCATTAATGTGGGTTCCAGAGGAGACCAGCAATGCAGGGCACCTATGCTGCAGAAACACCCCTAGAATTCTTCCAAAGTTCACAAAACTTTTGTTGATCTTCTTCTTAATGAGGTCAAAGAATACCTCTCCCCAATTCAGATTCTTCCAGTCTACTAGGGCTCCCATTAGGCAGAGCTGATACCTAGAGATTGTATCATGAGCAGAGTGCTTAGCCAGGAGGACTTTCCCAACTACATCAGCCAGGAATCTGTATTCCACAGAAAGATTCTTTTTCAATAGCTTGCTAGGGTTAGCCTCAGAATGACCCATTCTGGCAAGCAAATCACCATATTCTTCTCCAGACAAATCAGCAGTATCTCCACCAGTTCTCAACTCAAAAACCTCTGTTAAAATTGCTGGGGTCAGAGGTACCTGTGTGCCAGAAATTGACCCCACAATGGTGTTGTTGTCCTGATTGTGGGCAGTGTAGACCCATTCCTTAATCTCATCAGAGGCAAGCTTAATCCTTGTAGTCATGATTGCAGTAAGGTTCTGCTCTTTGAATAACTCTATGATGTCCTGAAAGACCTGGTCTGTTGTGCTGAAGGATTCCATGTCGATGTCGAAGCCAGCATCAAACTTCATGGCGGCGAGAACAGCAATAGACACAGCCATAGTTACCTGCAAAGATTCAACAAACAAAACGACCAAGTGCAGAAGTGTTTCGAGGGAAAGAAAGTTCTTGCAGAGAAATCGAAACCGCAAAGGAGAACGACGGCGAAAAAATGAATTTTATATTAGAGTTCGAAGCAGAAAAGGAAAGATCGTTGAACTCAGTTCGACGATCGAGGCTTCTAAAGGAATCTGAAGAG
Organism: Platanthera guangdongensis; assembly: GCA_039583875.1. NCBI lineage: Eukaryota > Viridiplantae > Streptophyta > Magnoliopsida > Asparagales > Orchidaceae > Platanthera > Platanthera guangdongensis. The sequence goes on from CM077154.1 coordinate 115,913,640, forward strand.
TCTTCCACATCGTCGAGCTCCGTTCGACGATATTGGAGAGCGTCGAACTCTGTTCGACGATCGTTCAGAGAACAAAATCGTCGAGCGCCGTTCGACGATCATTGACCGGAAGAGATAGTTCATACTATCTGAGAAACGCTGAACTCAGGTCGACGATTTCGAAAATCGTCGATCTCCGTTCGACGATCTGGGGGAAAATTGACGAGCGCAGTTCAGAGATCAGAAAAACTCTAGACACTAAGAAAAATCTATTTGTTTGCCTAGTCTTGGTCAATTTTTAAGCTTTTAAGATCTTGGATATTATTTAAGACTTTATTCATCTAACATTCCTAACTGATTTAGGAAGAAGGTTTGTTTCTTTTCATCCAATGTCTTGGTAAAAATATCTCCCCTTTGTAAATCAGTTGGGATATATTATAGTTCAATTTTATTCTTTTCAACATTATCCCTTAAGAAATGATGCATAATCTCTATGTGCTTTGTCCTACTATGGAGGACTGGATTTTGAGCTATAGTAATAGCACTGGTGTTATCACAAAAGATTTTAGACTTCTCTAAGTTGTAGCCATAGTCTAGGAGTTGGTTTTGAATCCACAAGATTTGTGAACAACAACTGCCTGCAGCCATATATTCAGCTTCAGCAGTTGAAGTTGACACAGAAGTTTGTTTCTTACAAAACCAAGACACAAGTCTGTCACCAAGGAACTGACAAGTTCCATTGGTGCTTTTCCTGTCAATTCTGCATCCAGCATAGTCAGCATCAGAAAATCCAGTTAAATCAAATGCTGAATCTTTTGAATACCAGAGACCTAGATTTGGACAACTTTTAACATACCTGAGAATCCTCTTTACTAGTGTTAGGTGTCACTCTCTAGGGCTTACTTGGAACCAAGCACATATACATGTAGCAAACATTATATCTGTTCTACTAGCTGTAAGGTACAGTAAAGAGCCAATAATTGCTCTATATGTTGTCTGATCAATAGGTTTCCCATGTTCATCAGCATCCAATACAGCATTAGTAGGCATAGGTGTTTTCATACAAGATGCTTCAGACATGCCAAATTTCTTAACCAATTCATTTGCATACTTTGTTTGAGAAATGAAGATGCCTTGAGCATGATGTTTGACTTGCAATCCTAGGAAGAAGGATAGCTCACCCATGCTACTCATTTCAAATTTAGAATGAATTAGGTTGGAAAACTTTCTGCATAATTTGGAGTCAGTAGAACCAAAAATAATATCGTCTACATAAATCTGAACTAGTAGGGTATGGGACTTATGGGTTCTAATGAAAAGAGTTTGGTCTATTCTACCCCTTATAAATCCATTTTCCAAAAGAAAGCATGATAGGGTCTCATACCATGCTCTAGGAGCTTGCTTCAGACCATATAATGCTTTGTTTAATCTAAAAACATAATCAAGATAAGTTGGAGAGATAAAACCTGGAGGTTGTCTGACATATACTTCCTCTTTGATGTCTCCATTTAGGAATGCACTTTTGACATCCATCTGATATACCTTGAAGCCTTTATGTGCTGCATAAGCTAAAAATATTCTGATGGCTTCCAATCTTGCAATAGGTGCAAAGGTCTGTTCATAGTCTATTCCTTCTTCTTGAGAATATCCCTAAGCAACTAGCCTTGCCTTGTTCCTTACAATTACTCCTTGATCATCCAGTTTGTTTCTGAATACCCATTTTGTTCCAACAATGGAGTGATCCTTAGGCTTTGGCACTAGTTCCCATACTTTGTTCCTTTCAAATTGATGCAACTCCTCTTGCATTGCAATGATCTAGTGTGGATCTTGCTCTGCATCTTGAATGGACTGAGGTTCAATTTGAGATAGGAAGCAGGTGTGCAATAGGTTTTGGTTGACCTGATTTCTGGTTTGCACACCAACTGAGATGTCTCCAATTATTTGGGAAATTGGATGGTCTCTTGATGTTACTAAATCAACAGGGGGTGTTGATTGTTCACCAACCTGTGTTGTTGTCTCCTCTTGTGGTACAACAACTGGTTCTGCAAGTTGTTCTTCAATATGTTGAACACTTTCGTCATCTTCACTACTTTCATCCTTTTGAGTAACCTGTAACTTGTTCATGTCTTCAACTAGAGAATGTTCCTACAAAGGTTCTATGGTAGAAGGGATCTTCTCCTTGAAAGATATGTTAGATTCATCAAATGATATATGAATAGATTCCTCAATTTTTAGAGATGATTTATTATAAACCCTATAAGCTTTGCTGATCATAGAGTATTCCAGAAACACTCCTTCATCAGCTTTAGCTTGAAATTTTGCTAAGTATTTCTTGTCATTATTATGTATGTAGCAAATACAACCAAAGACTCTAAAATAATCAACTTTAGGTTTCTTCCCTTTGAGTAATTCATAGGGAGTCTTTCCCTTTAATTTATGTATCAGACTTCTATTCAGCACATAGTTGGAGGTGTTCACTGCCTCTGCCCAAAAGGATAGAGGTAGATGAGCATCTGACAACAATGTAGTGGCAGATTCAATAAGGGTTCTATTTTTCCTTTCAGCTACCCCATTTTGTTGAGGAGTTCTAGGAGCTGAGAAAGTATGCCTGATCCCTTCACTCTGACAGAACTCTTGCATAAGAAGAGAATCAAACTCTGTCCCATGATCACTTCTGATCAGGGCAATGTGAGTATTGAACTCAATCTGTATACATTTGAGAAACTCTGTCAGACACTTAAAGTTATCAGACTTCTTCCTTAGAAAGAACACCCAAGTGAATCTACAGAAGTCATCTACAATTACTAAAGTGTAAGATTTCCCTCCTAGGCTTTGTACTGTGATGGGTCCAAAAAGATCCATGTGTAACAGATATAATATCCTAGGTGAATCACTCTTATTAAGTGACTTAAAGCTATTTTTAGTTTACTTACCTAATTGACAAGCCCTGCAGAGTCCTTCCTTCTTGTAGGGGCCAGAAGGTAGTCCTCTAACAAGGTTGTCCTTGGATAGCCTAGCAATAGTTCTAAGGTTTAGGTGTCCTAGTCTCTTATGCCATAAAATATTTGGTCTACAAATAGAATTGAACAGGCAAATATCTACATCAGTTGAAAGAAAATCTACTAGATAGATGTTACCTTTCCTTTTACCTGTCAACACAGTTGTGTTGTCCTCTGACTTGATTTTGCATAATGTTTTGCTGAAGGTCACCTGGTAGCCTTCATCACACAGCTGACTGACGCTTATTAAGTTGTGCTTCAGTCCTTCCACATAAGCTACCTTCTTGAATGTTACTGATCCAATCTGGACTACACCATATCCTTTAGTCTGTCCAAAGTTTGAATCACCAAAGATAACTTTGGGTCCAAGCTTGGCTCTAAAGGAAGTGAGGTTGTCCTTGTTCCCTGTCATGTGCTTAGAGCACCCACTATCCAAGTACCATTGCTGGTTAGATGTTGGATAGGTCTTCACCTGCACATAAGATAATTCATTTGTTTTTGACCCAGTTTACCTTGGGCCTAGGTTGATAACCTTTAAATTCTGAAATGAAAGACATCCCAGGTTGACTCTTATATCCTTCAGGATGATATCTCCTTGGAGGTATAATCCATTCAGTATAAGGGTTAAAGATTTCGGATGAAGGACCCTTAGGATTGAATTTTGATTTGCCCTTGAGAAAATTTTCAGAGCTCTGACCTCTGTTCGACGATCTTGGAGCTGCGTTCGACGATCTTGGGTCAGATCATCGAGCTCCGTTCGACGGTCGACTATAGCAGAGTTCAGGAACTTGAGATCGTCGAACTGAGTTCGACGATTTTGCTTGAGATCGTCGATCTGCGTTCGGCGATCGTCGATCTTCGTTCCGCGATCGTCGATCTCCGTTCGATGATTTCTGCTGGGACTTAGTTTTCTTGGGCAGATCAAAATTTTTCCTAGCTACCTCTACAACTCCCTTTCCTTTGTCAGAAATGAACTTGATTGGAGTGGTTAGAACTATGGGTTGGCTGGATGAAGCACCCAAGCCCAGTGTACTATTAAATCTGGAGTTCACTGTGCTTGTGATGTCCATCAGCTTGATGATTCTCCCATTAAGAGATTCTTCAAGCTTCTTGGCCTCAGATAGCTCACTTTTCAGTGAAGCTATCTGCTCCCTATAGCACTCCAACTCCTGAGAGAGTTTGAGGTTTTCTGACTTTAAAGTATTATGTTCAGATAAATGATTTCTGAGAGAGATAATTTCTTTCTCAGATTTTAGCAGATCTAAACACGGTGCTTTAAATTTAGATTTAAAGTCTTCTGAATTAAAATCAAAAGAACTAATTACCTGATCTTCTTCAGGTTGAGTCTCTGAGTCTGACTCTGACTCCTCTTCTTCTGAATTATATTGTGAGGCATTGATTGCCATCATGCAGAACTCTTTCTCTTCTGCATCATCCCCATCATCACTGGAGATAGATGAGGCTTCTGACTCCTCTACAGTCTCACTCCAGGATTCAGCAACAAACCCCTTTCTTGTATGTTTGTTTTTGCTTAATGAGGGTTTGCCATTGCCATTCTTCTTGGATTCTTTCTCCTTTCTTCTTTCTTTCTTGTCCCTTCTTTCCTTGTTTTTGTTTTCTGGACAGTCAGGAACTATGTGCCCTGGTTTCCTGCAACCAAAGCAAATAATTTCTTTATTATTAATTGACTTGTCATACCTTGGATTATCATGCTCCTTGTATGATCTCCTTCTGAAGTCCTTTCTGGCCATCTTGTAAAATCTTTTGGCCAACAGACTGAGCAATTCATCATTGCCTGTGACTTTGTTTTCAGGCTGATCTTCAGTTGCCTTGAAGGCTATGGTCTTCTCTTTTCTTGTGGCTGGTGAGGCAGCCTTCTGTTCTTCTTCTCTATTTTTGATGAGTAGCTCATAAGATTTGAGCTTACCCAATAGAGCTTCAGTGGTGATCTCATTCAAACTTCTGGCATCTTTGATTGGCCAGATTCTTGAATCCCAAGTGCTAGGGAAGCACATTAAAATTTTGTCATTGAGTTCAGTTAGTGAGATCTCTTTGTCCAATGTCCTGAGTTCACTGACTATTAAACTGAGCCTATTGTACATATCTCCCACTGACTCAGTTTCTCCCTTCTTGAAATTCTCATATTGAGATATGAGGTGGGATCTCCTATCCTTTCTCTCATCAGCTGAGCCTGAGACTATTTCAGAGAGTTTGTCCCAAATTTCCTTTGCTGAATTGCATTCAGCCACCTTTTGAAATATGTCATCAGACATTGTCTAGGCTAAGATGTTCATAGCCTTGGCATCAGCTACCTTCCATTTCTTGATGTCAGCATCTGTTCCTGATGGAGGTGGAACAGCATTTGTATTTGAGTTCTCTGGAGGTCTTGGACACACTGTCAAAATAGAGTTAAAAATATCCTCGTCAATAGAATTCATGTATAATCTGATCCTTTCTTTCCAAAGTACAAACTTGGATAGATTGCACACTGGAGGTCTGGTGCTAGCATAATCTTTGTTTTGGGCCATGATTTGCGAAAACAGAATCTAATACTAAATTCAAAAGGAAATAGATCTAACTAGGGATCTTTGGGTTCAGGTGTTAGCCTGTGCAACCACCAAGGTGTGTTATGTTTAACCAACCTGGCTCTGATACCAATTGAAAGTGCAGCTAGATCTGATATACTCTAGAGGGGGGTGAATAGAGTATATGGTGCTTTAAAACTTTTTACAACAATTGTTGTAATGTGAGTAAGCAGGGAAGCAGTTAATAAATCTAATCATAGAGCTAAACTAATCATAAGCTAAACACAGAATAATCACAGCCAGAAATAAAAATAAAGACAAGCAAAACCAGATGACACAAGGAAATATAGTGGTTCCCCTAAACTTGGGTACATCCACTCTTCTACCACCCTAGGTAGGAATCCACTGCAGGATGAGTTGATCAGGTGTCCTGGGCATCAATGAGCTTTTGATAAGGTGCTCAAAAACCAAATCAGATTTTTTGATCAGGTGTCTTGCCACCAATGAGCTTTTGACAAGGTGCTCAAAAACCAAACTCAAACTTTTGAAGGGTGTTTGAGAAACCCTTTACAGAGATAGGGGTGAGAGAGTGATGGAAGTCTTCTCTTTCTCAAACAGCTGAGAAGACTATGTGGATTGATGGTGTCAAAGCTCCCCCTGAGTCCTTGAGATCTTCAGGAAAAGAAGCTTTGTTGTAGGGTGATAGGCCTTCAAAAGTTGAACTCCAGCAATAGATGATTTCAGCAATAACTGAAATGTTGGATGTCTGGAGTCTTGAAAGATATTGACCTTGAACACTTGAGATAAGAGAGATCTGAAGATTTCAGAAAGATTTGATCTCCTTGGATGTGTGTTCTTGAGAATTCTTTGAGACAGAATATTTTTGTTCTTGTTCTAAAGATTACTGATGTTTGTCTGTGTGTGTCTGTGTATCTGTAATCTATATGAGATTCAAAGAAAATTCTACTCTTTTATTCTCTGGTACTGAATAAAAAAACATCCTCTATCAAGAATAGCCGCTGGCCTGCATTAATTGCATCCTTAATTGCAAAATGTTTTCTGGAGGAAAGTCCATAGAAATATTCCTTGAAAATCCCTTGAAACTTGGTCCAGAAATAAATGAAAACGGCTAGAAAATCTTCTGAATTAATTACAGAATAACTCCTTAACTGATTTGAATTTGAATCTAGAAACATCCTTGAAGTTATCTGAAAACGTCGAACTGAGCTCTGCTATCGTCGAACTGAGCTCAGCTATATTGATTTATACTGTAACAAAATATCGTCGATCTTTGCTCAAAGATCGTCGAACTGAGCTCAGAGATAGAGGTCCAAAGCTGAGTCAAGATCGTCGACCTGAGCTCACCAATCGTCGAATGGAGTTCGACGATATGTGGAAGTTGAGCTCAGCGATCGTCGAATGGAGTTCGACGATCTGTCGAAGTTGAGCTAGACGATCGTCGATCGGAGTTCGACGAATCGTCGTGCTGAGCTCGACGATATGACTTGGTCTCAAACTGAAAAAGTCTTGGTCTTGAGGGCAGCTTCCAAACTTAGACTTCTAACCCCTAGACTCAATTTTAATTGACCTTTTGAGCTATACAGGAGGTCAAACATTTGTTTCCTAGAGAAATAGTGATCTTGACCCAAATTAGTAATGGGTGTTCCAACACCTAGATTTCTTGCTCTCCCACCAGCAGGCTCTGCAACATTTGGTGCATCTTCTTAAGGTTGAATCAATTTTTCCTCTAGCAGTTCCACATCCACCAAGCCCAGATCGACTGTAACACCCCCTATCCATCACATAGGATATAGCAGTAGGTCCGGCCAGGGCCCAACGCCATATACCACAGACAGACCGGGTGGTTACTCAATGGAAATCATCCAACCAATCATAACGTCCTATACAGAGCATTCTAGCGGAAGCAGTTTTATAGGTTGCAATTAAAAGAACCCATCAATAAGCATGAATGTCCACTAACAAGCCACAAACGAATGAAGCACATATACCAGTACTGGCCTTAAGGCCTTACAAATGGTTTACTCAAAATTACATGTTTTCCATACCACGGTACGCAGGCCGGTCATACATGAGAAAAAGCCAGTAAACACTTCAATTAGGCCTTCGAGGGCCGGCTTCGCAATTTGGGCTTTAGCCCGCTATTGACTGCTTGGTCCAGCAGCACCTGCAAGAAACAAACCACCGCATAGTGGCAAACAAAGGCAACGGTCAGCAATGCTGACCAAATTATAACGATCCCGCCCCCAATTCGGGGTGGCGATGCTCCTTACCTGCACTTATTAGCATAACCAAGCAGTATATAAAAATATACATTGTATCACAGGCGTTGGCACGCACGGCCACACGCCGCGTGCACTCAGAGCACATTCTCGGTGAACCGGCCAATATCACGTCAATTTAAGCCATCGACATTCCAGACTCACCACCGCCACTTTGACGGCCAAACATATGAGCAATTTGTCTTCCCGGCATTGGTCACGTCAATTTAAGTCATAGACCGCCAAAGACCCTCATCTATGCCAACGGCTCTAACCGAACGACATAGAATGGGTACGGTTCCATCTAACTCGTGCTCACATCGCAATGTTAATTTAAAACATATGTGCAGGTTAAACTTCTCTCGAGTCCCGTTTTCACAAAATCACATAACCCGGTTATGTTCAAGTTGGCTCCCAGGCCACCAAGTTGGCAAGATCACGCATCCGCCCAGTTTTCTGGGTGCACCTTAGGGTTAATCCCCAAGGCTCCCTGTTGCAATCTACCACGTAGAAAACTCGAAAAACAAACATTCGCACGGAGTCTTCTCCGGCATTTATGCAATGCAACATCACCGATCCAGACTAACATGTCCGGATAGGCTTCACACATCATGCCTCTGTCCGTTCTCGATTACGGACTCTACACAACGGGGATTTCACATATCTACCCGAAGGAATGCCTCCAACTCACCGCAAACTCCCGAGTGCGGGCTTCCTATGCAAAAGAAGGAGAGCTTCACATGCTCAAGAAGAGAATCGTTACCCTAGCGTTCTTCCTTAGCTCCATGGAAAAGTACGCAGATGAAAAGCACCGCAATCTCCTAGCCTTCGTAGATCCGAAGTCGGCTCGCGATTTGGAGTTCTAAAACTCCTCCAAAGACTAGATCTAAGCTTCTTCTTCCTACTTTGCTCTCCCCTCTCTCTAGGATTTAGACAGAGAACACGACAGGAAAAAATAATGGTTTTGAAACCCTTTCGCTCGGGTATAATCCATTCAGGATAACCACAGCCATCGGATCCCACCAAAAGAAATGAACGGCTACGATCCAGGTCTGACCTGGACGAATGGGGCTAAACACCCCATGGTACACCAACAGGAGCATGACACGTCCGCTTCAATGTTGGAACAAATGGTCAACACCCGCCAATCCCGTGTGTCGACACTCCGCATCGACCGAGTCAGACACGCCATAAACAGCCCCGCGCTCGACGATCGTCGAACCAAGATCGTCGACCGCTGCTAGATCGTCGAACGGAGATCTGTAGCCCGATCGATGAACGCAACACTCTAGCCAAATCGTCGAAAGCGCGGCCAGATCGTCGAACCCACGGCCTGATCGTCGAACCCAGAAAGCGGCCTGTTCGACGAACACGCGGCTCGATAGTCGAACCTAGAAAGTTGGCCGATCGTCGAATGCAGATAGCTGGCCCGATCTTCGAACGTAGTATTTTGACCAGATCGTCAGCCGCTGCTCGACGATCGTCGAACTCAGTTTTTCTGCCTGATCGTCTTGCCAACTTTGAACTAGCCCAACACGCTCTGGGACATGCCCGTGTCCTGGGCCGTTTTTGCTGCTCGATGATTGTCGAACCCAATTTCGTCGACCTCTCGGCCAAAACGTCGAACTCAACACGACACGCCCTGGGACACCCCCGTGTCCCAGGCCATGTACCTCCTGCCAAATTCTAAATTTGGCCCGGAACGCCTCCCGTCACTCTTTTGAGTTTCGAGGCTTTACAACTCTCTCCCTCTTAAAAGAATTTCGTCCACGAAATTTCATAAAGGAAAGATAAGCACAAAACTAAAATTTGTACCTGAGCGGAACAACTCCGGATACTCGTCAGGCATAGTATGCTCTCGCTCCCAAGAGAGCTCCTCACGACCGCAATTGTCCCATCAGACCTTGACCATCCTGATCCCTTTATTACGTAGCCGCTTGACTTTCGAGTCTTCAATCCGCACGGGCTTGACCTTTGTTGTCAACCCACTATCAATCGGCACTTGATCGATCGTGATCACTTGCATAGGCTCTTGCACTGCCTTCCGTAGCACCGATATATGGAATACATCATGTAAACCACTAAGCTCCACCGATAGCTTCAACCGATAGGCTGCTTCACCAACCCGCTCCAGAACCTCAAACGGCCCAAGGTACCTCGGGCTTAGCTTTTTCAATCGCCGCACCCGCGAGACACCCTTGAACGGCTTGATCTTTAAGTACACCCAGTCGCCCACAGTGAAATCCATGTTCCTGTGCTTGGCATTATAGTACTTCGCTTGCTGGACCTGAGCGATAGGCAACCTCTCCCGAATGGTTCGCACCAACAAAGTAGCATACTCCACCTCTTGACGCTTGTACAACTTTGACTCACTCGTTTCCAACCAGGACAATGACGTGCGACATCTGCTACCATAAAGGGCCTCGAAGGGCATCATTTGAATACTCGCCTGGTAGCTATTATTGTACGCAAATTCTACCAAATATAGATGGTCTTCCCATTGCTTTCCAAAGTCCAATACACACATGCGGAGCATGTCTTCCATAGTCCTATTGACCCTCTCGGTCTGCCCATCTGTTTGCGGATGAAAGGCTGTGTTGAATTTTAACTTTGTTCCCAACATTTGCTGCACTAGGCTCCAATCATTGGATGTGAACCGCCCATCTCGGTCACTCACGATGCTGTGGGGCACACCGTGAAGCCGCACTATGTTATCCATATATAACTTTTCCAACTTTTCCACCGGATCATCCTTCCTATGCGGAATGAAATGTGACACCTTCGTTAGCCGATCTACGACCACCCAGATGGCGTCGTTCCCCTTTTGCGACCTTGGCAAGCCGTGCACAAAGTCCATCTGATGTCGTCGAATTTCCACTCCGGAATAGGCAAGGACTTCAGAAATACTCCCGGCTTTTGGCACTCCGCCTTCACCAAGGCGCAAGTTTGGCACTTCGCCACATAGAGCGCCACATCCTTCTTCAAACCCGGCCACCAAAACAGTTTCTTAACGTCGCGGTACATCTTTGTGCTCCCCGGGTGAATCGAGTACTTGGTATGGTGCGCCTCGTACAACAAATCCACCCGCAAACTGCCCACACTTGGGATTCAAAGATGACCGTCTTTCCAAAGCAATCCATCGACAACTTCATATTGGGAATTTGACCCATCCAGGGCCTCTATCATGAGTTGCTTCATGTGGCTATCCAAATCCAATGCCTGCCGAATCCGATCAGCCAGGTCATATTGATCTTCGGTCCAATTCAAGAGTGCTTCAGCACTTGACTGCTTATCTACACAAACAATCTCCAACCTCCAAATCCCAAACCAATTGCTCATCATGCACCGATAGCCAATTGTCTTGAGCTGGGGCTCGGCGACTCAACGTGTCCGCAACCGCATTACCTTTACCAGGCACGTAGTGGATCTTGAATGTATAGTCCCCCAGGAACGCCATCCATCTATGCTGTCACATATTCAGATCTTTCTGATCAATCAAATACTTCAGGCTCTTATGATCGGTGTAAATATCAATCTTCACACCGTACAAGTAATGCCTCCACAGCTTCAAGGCAAAAATCACGACCGCTAACTCCAAGTCATGGACCAGATAATTCCTATCGTGCACTTTCAGTTGTCTCAAGCCATAAGCTATCACACTTCCATGTTGCAGTAGCACGCAACCCAAACCATTGCCCGAAGCGTCACTATAAATCTCATAACCTTCTGTCCCACTCGGCGAACTTAGCACAGGCGTCGTGGTCAACCGACATTTCAACTCCTCAAAAGCTCGCACGCACTCCAATGTCCAAACGAACTTCTGCTCCTTCCTCGTCAAAGTAGTGAGAGGTAACGCTATCCGCGAGAAGTTCTCTACGAAGCGCCTATAATAGCCGGCAAGCCCCAGAAAGCTCCGGACTTCCGCTACCGTAGCAAGCTCAGGCCACTCACGTATCGCAACAATCTTCGCCAGATCCACTGCAATACCTTCCCCACTCACTATATGACCAAGGAACGCCACTGAGGACAACCAAAACTCGCATTTCGAGAACTTGGCGTACAATTGATTCCTCCTTAGCGTCTCCAAAACCAAATGAAGATGCTTGAAGTGATCTTCCTCACTCTGCAAGTACAACAAAATATTGTCGATGTAGACGATCACAAAATGGTCCAAGTACTCCCTGAAGGTCCTGTTCATCAAATCCATGAACACCGACGGCGCATTAGTCAGCCCAAACGGCATGACTGTAAACTTGTAATGTTCGTATCTCGTACTGAATGCTATCTTCGGGATATCACTCTCCCTTATTCGCAGCTGATAGTACTCGGACTTGAGGTCCAACTTTGAGTACACCGCCGACCCGACCAACTGATCAAATAGTTCATCAATCTGAGGGATCGGGTACTTGTTCTTTTCCGTCAACTTGTTGAGCTCCCGATAATCAATACATAGCCTAAAGCTTCCGTCCTTCTTCTTAACAAAGAGTACCGGCGCGCTCCAAGGCGAAGAACTTGGACGCACATACACTTTCTCCAACAACTCTTGCAGTTGAACGTTCAGCTCCGCCATTTCCTTAGGCGCTAGCCGATATGGAGAGCATGACACAGACTTTGCACCTGACACTAGCTCAATCGTGAAATCTATCTCCCGTTGAGGCGGGGCTCCAGGAAGATCTGCAGGGAACACATCAGGGTACTCAGGTACCACTGATATACTATCCAATGCGGGCTTAGGATTTGCAACCTCCACTAGTGTAAAGAACAGTTCTGCACCGGCACGAACCGCTTTCACCACCTGAAGAGCAGACATTAACATCTTGCTTGACCCCTTCAAGCCCGTGAAAGGCGTCTCACGACCTGCTCCCAGCTTGACTTCCTTGCTACCGCAATCAATATAGGCTCGCTGCTCCGAGAGCCAGTCCATGCCAAATATAACGTCGAACTCCACCAATGGTAGTAACGATGCTTGCATATCGAACTCTTGATTCCCAATTCGAATCTTCACGTCACAGATTCTATCCGCGTGCATCGAACACCCATTGGGCAACAACACATCCAACTTGTCCTTCGCCATCGAAGAAGGTACTCCGATGCGCGATATGAATCCTTCGGACAAGAAAGTGTGTTAAGCTCCTGTGTCAAAGAGTACTCCTGCCGGATTTTCACAAATCAAAACAAATCCTAAACAAGCAGTGGTAAGGTAACATGTACATAACAAATATTTAAAAGATAACTTGCTACAAATTTAAATTTTACCTGTCACCGCATCCGCCTATTTGATGGCCTCCTGTTGGCCAAGATTGTACACCCTCGGTTGGGCCGGAGCATAATGGGATGCGGTTGACTCCACCGCCTTTCCCTTCTCTTCATAAGTTGCTCCCGGCTTTCTCTCGGACTTGGGATATCCGCTCCAACAGTCACGGGCAAAGTGCCCTGTCTTTCCACAAGTAAAGTACGCACCCGGGGTACGACATGTAGTCGCCCCAGAAGCACCAGAAGAAGGAGCTAGACCCGAAGTCCTAGACTTCTTAAAGAACCTTTGATAGCCGGACTTTGAAGTAGTCGGCACTTTGAACCCAGACTTCTTATCACCAATGCTCTTCTTCGCTTGAACATTCTTCATGTCCTTCTCCAAGGACCGGGCCGTGTTGACCAAGGTCAAGAAACCTTGCGTCATCAGTCCCGAGAGTAGTAGCCTCAAATCATCTCTCAACCCTTCGTAGAATCGATTCGTCTTGCGCTCCTCATCCGCGATGGTGGAGCTAGCATATCGACTCAGTCGAGTAAACTCATGGAGATAGTCATCCACGCTACTATCTCTTTGAACCAACTTCATGAACTCGTTCTCCAACGCTATTCTCTGCATCGAAGGGACGTACCTAGCTAAGAACAGTCTCGAGAATTCCTCCATCGAGATATCTATAAGTTGTCTACCTCTCAATAGATGCAGCTCCAAACCTTCCCGCCATAATCTTGCTTCACCGTCCAGAAGGAACGTAGCAATGGTGGTCATTTTCCATTCTTCTGTATCCGTTGCTGTCAAGACTCTCTTCACCCTGGAGAGCTAGTCTTCAACTTGAGATAGGGTTCCCAACCCCGAGAATATCGGAGGATTAAAGCTAATGACATGTTTGAGCTGTCTCTCGGTTGCACTCCTTGGCACCAACGGCTCCACTACTACTTGTTCCACCCTTCTCTTCTCAGCTGCTTGCAGTGGTAACTACTCCATCGTAGGAGCGGGATGCTGTATTTGCCTTGTAGGTTGTGCATTTATCATGGCAAGTACTGCTTCGGCAACCAATCGTATGGTCTCAGCAGATGGAGGTGTTGCAGGAGCAACATTTGGTGCATTGCTAGCCTCAGAAACTAGACGTTCCGACGGCCCAGCACTGCTTCTGGTCACCTATAGTGGTACAAAACATTGTTAAGCGACCAAATAAAATTGCAAACAGCAATTATAGGAACACGCAGGTTCCCCAAACACGTGTATTTTCATTCCTAAGTGGACATTCATGGGTTCTTTTGCTGTTATAACGATGACGCACACGCATGTGCTCACCACCCCTTAAAAAGAATTTTCCAACGAATTCAGTTCAAGCTTGACCGAAACCAGTAGTCTGATACCAAATTGTAACCCCCCCTATCCGTCACATAGCATATAGCAGTAGGTCCGGCCGGGGCCCGATGCCATATACCACAGACAGACCGGGTGGTTACTCAATGGAAACCATCCAACCAATCATAACGTCCTACACAGAGCATTCTAGCGGAAGCAGTTTTATAAGTTGCAATTAAAAGAACCCAGCAATAAGCATGAATGTCCACTAATAAGCCACAAAGTAATGAAGCACAAACACCAGTACAGGCCTTAAGGCCTTACAAATGGTTTACTCAAAATTACATGTTTTCCATACCACGGCACGCAGACCGGTCATACATGAGAAAAAGCAAGTAAACACTTCAATTAGGCCTTCGAGGGCCTGCTTCGCTATTTTGGCTTTAGCCCGCTATTGACCGCTTGGTCCAGCAGCACCTGCAAGCAACAAACCACAGCACGGTGGCAAACAAAGGCAACAGTCAGCAATGCTAACCAAATTATAACGATCCCGCCCCCAATTCAGGGCGGCGATGCTCCTTCCCTGCACTTATTAGCATAACCAAGCAGTATATAAAAGTATACATTGTATCACAGGCGTTGGCACGCATGGCCACACGCCCCGTGCACTCAGGGCACATTCTCGGTGAACCGGCCAATGTCACGTCAATTTAAGCCATCGACATTCCGGACTCACCACCGCCACTTTGACGACCAAACATATGAGCAATTTGTCTTCCCGGCATTGGTCACGTCAATTTAAGTCATAGACCGTCGAAGACCCTCATCTATGCCAATGGCTCTAACCGAACGACATAGAACAGGTACGGTTCCATCTAACCTGTGCTCACATCGCAACGTTATTTTAAAACATATGCGCAGGTTAAACTTCTCCCGAGTCCCGTTTCCATCACAAAATCACATAACTCGGTTATGTTCAAGTTGGCTCCCAGGCCACCAAGTTGGCAAGATCACGCATCCGCCCAGTTTTCCGGGTGCACCTTAGGGTTAATCCCCAAGGCTCCCTATTGCAATCTACGACGTAGAAAACCCGAAAAACAAACATTCGCACGGAGTCTTCTCCGGCATTTATGCAATGCAACATCACCGATCCAGACCAACATGTCCGGATAGGCTTCACACATCATGCCTATGTCCGTTCTCGATTACGGACTCTACACAATGGGGACTTCACATATCTACCCAAAGGAACGCCTCCAACTCACCACAAACTCGCGAGAGCGGGTTTCCTATGTAAAAGAAGGAGAGCTTCACATGCTCAAGAAGAGAATAGTTACCCTAGCATTCTTCCTTAGCGCCATGGAAAAGTATGCGGATGAAAAGCACCGCAATCTCCTTGCCTTTGTAGATCCGAAGTCGGCTCGCGATTTGGAGTTCTAAAACTCCTCCAAAGACTAGATCTAAGCTTCTTCTTCCTCCTTTGCTCTCCCCTCTCTCTAGGATTTAGACATAGAACACGGCAGGAAAAAATAATGGTTTTGAAACCCTTTCACTCGGGTATAATCCTTTCAGGATAACCACAGCCGTCGGATCCCACCAAAAGAAACGCACGGCTACGATCCAGGTCTGACCTGGATGAATGAGGCTAAACACCGCAAGGTACACCAACATGAGCCGGACACGTTCGCGTCAATGTCAGAACAAATGGTCAACACCCTCCAATCTCGTGTGTCGACACTCCGCGTCGACCGAGTCAGATACGCCATAAATAGCCCCGCGCTCGACGATCGTCGAATCAAGATCATCGACCGCTGCCAGATCGTCGAACGGAGATCTGTAGCCCGATCGTTGAACGCAACACTCTAGACAAATCGTCGAATGCGCGGCCCGATCGTCAAACCCAAAAAGCAGCCTGTTCGACGAACACGCTGCCTGATAGTCGAACCCAGAAAGTTGGCCCGATCGTCGAACGCAGATAGTTGGCCCGATCATTGAACGCAGCATTTTGACCAGAGCGTCGACCTCTGCTCGACGATCGTCGAACTCAGTTTTTCTGCCTGATCGTCTTGCCAACTTTGAACTAGCCTGACACGCCCTGGGACACGCCCGTGTCCAGGGCCATGTTTGCTGCTCGACGATTGTCGAACCCAATTTTGTCGACCTCTCGGCCAAAACGTCGAACTCAACACGGCACGCCCTGGGACACACTCGTGTCCAGGCCGTGTACCTCCTGCCAAATTCCAAATTTGGCCCGGAATGCCTCCCATCGCTCATTTTAGTTTCGAGGCGTTACATCGATGATCTTGACCGAGCTTGGAGCTTCTTCCTTGACAGCTTCATCCAAACTTAGTTCTATGAACCTGGTACCTACATCTACACCAATAACACTAGACGAGCTGCTTTGGAGTAGGCTTGTCTCATCAAATACAACATTGATTGACTCTTCTACCACAAAAGCTTTCTTATTGAAAATCTTATATTCCTTACTATAGCTACTAAAACCTAAAAAATACCATCAAAACATTTTTCATTAAATTTCGTGCGGTAATACTTCCCATTATTAAGTACGGAGCATTTACTTCCAAAAATTCTAAAATAGGACACAGTCGGTTTTCTGCCCTTATAAAATAGGACACTGTCGGTTTCCTGCCCTTCCACAATCTGGAATATTCTGGGATCAGCAGCTTCCATGAAGAACCTTACTCGTTCTTTCCCCATGGGAAAGTTTTCCTTTGTGCACACTGGTAGCTTCATAGAAGATATTTCTTTACTTCTGTCCATGGTTACTAAATGGAATCTCTTGACGATGGAATAGGGATCTTGTTCAAGGTGTTAACCTTATATCGAACAAAACCTCCCTCTAATACCAATTGAAAGTATCAAGCGTCTACCTAAATCACCTAGTGGGTGGTGAATAGGTGATGTCTGTGTCTTTTTGCGGAATACAAATTACTAAAAATAAGCACACAAACACCGAGATTTATAGTGGTTCCCCGAGTTAGGTACATCCACTTTCCCACCTCGCCTATCTACCACGAAGGACTAGATTCGGCGACTTCACCTTTCTCAGATTTAAACAAATCTTACACCTCAGAGCCGTAACTCCTACAACTCAGAGACGACGCTCCTACCACTCGGAGAACAACCACTCCTACAACTCGATCCACAACCGGATCTACAACTCGATCCACAAACCGGATCTACAACTCGGAGAAAAATCACCTACTAATGTAAAGGGAAATTACAAAATAGAAAAGATTACAAGTCTTCACTCTGACGTTCTTCAAAAAAGTAGATCTTGAAATTTGGAGAACCCGGAAGAGAGAACACTTAAAGACCTTGAATCTGGAATCTTCAATCGTCTAGATCTGGAGGAATAGGAATCTTTAGATGGCAGTAATCTAGACGTAGAGATTGATGAAGATTGGATCTTGCACAGCTTGTTGTAGTCGGCTGATCAGGAAGACGCGTATCACACAGAGCTGCGGTTTTACTGATTTGGAAACAAAATTATTTTGAATAGGAGAGCAAATAAGCACAATAACAAGATTAAATGGAAAGGAAATATCCCCTAGGTATTTATAGAGATTTCATTTCCAACGGTTACAAGGGAATTTCCAAAAATGAAACCTAGAAAGCACTATGCATGGCCGGCCGAACTCGAACCAGAGTTTGAAATTCTGTCGGAAAATGACCTAAGTCAAATTTGTCGAGTATTGCTGAGTATCACAAGTATACTCGCCGAAGGGTTATTGATATACAATGAATAAGACTTCGTGAAATCAGTTTAGGCCGGCAAAACACTCAACGCCAAGGCAGAGACCATACTCGACGAATTCGATGAGTATCGGTTGGTATACTCGGTGAATTCATCGAGTATCAGCTAGCTCACTCGACGCACTCGATGCCTGGCTAAGTGATATATGACAAATGAGACTTAGAAAAGTCTAGAGAAGTAGCGTCGAATGGACACGACGAATTCGGCGTGTATCGTCTAGTATATTCAACGAATTCGGGGAGTATCGTTAGATACATTCGACGAATTCAACGAGTATATGCGATGATACTCGACAGATTTCCAATTCTCAGAGAATTTCTCCTAAGTACAAATGATGAATTCGTCGAGTATTAGAAGGGATATATGACGAATTCGACGAGTATCAACGAGTATACTCGACGAATTCGATGAGTATTCTTAACCATACTAGATTAATTTTACTTAGTTAAATTCTTGTCCTTCTGATTCCAAGCCTTTGTCCTTCCTTGATCCTTCTCTTGTTCTTGAAATAGAAGTACACCAAAATAGAGAGATTGCACGTGAGTCAACACCATTGCCTACACAATGAAGGATTATATTATGTAGTGATATGTTTACTGACCCACTATAACCTGACAATTGTGTGTACTTAGCAACATAACTAAAATAGTAGCATCAAATACAATCACAATTCATCTTAGATTAACTGGAACCTTCGTCAAATCCGGGTTATTGTGGATACAATACCCAACACAAACTCAAAACAAGCTTCCCCCACCTGGCCAGAGTCCTACCTCACCGGGAAAAGCCAACCCGAGCCAACCTTCCTGTCGCCTCTAATGGCAACACGGTCGGGGCCTTACCATGCTTCCCCAACCCTAGTGGAACCTTCTCCCCTCTCCCTTTCAAACCTTTTGGACGTCCTGCATGGGCCTCCCGATGGCCGGAGCGCCGCCGGCACCACCCAACCAATGCTCCAGGTCGGGCGGTGGTCGTAGGAAGCTACTCTTTCCCAGCATCGGGGGTGGCACTGGGGAAATTCTAGTCCGCTGGGGATACCTTTCCCCGGTGGTAGAAGGTCGGAGTGCCGCCGGAAAGCGTCGTTCCAGCGGCACCCGCAAAACAGAGAAATTCTTTGTTTTCACTCCGGCGGTGACCGATGGCGGAAAGTCGCTAGGCCACCACCGTGGAGCTCTGTTTCCGACACATCGACTGAGGATTGTTTCGTGGTCGGGATAAGCACCAGAGAGGCAGGGTGGCGCGGTGGCGCTGGGAGCAGATCCACTGCTACCCTGCTCTTGGGTTCTTGAATTCCGGCTAGACCACCACCCAGAGACTCGTCGGCCCCCGACGAGTTGATCTGGGGCAGTGCTGGCGTCCGGCAGTGGTTGGACGGCAGTGGCAGAGGGCCACTGCCTTCTTCTTCAGCAGGAGAGATCATCGCCATTCATCTCACGGAATGAGATGAACGGCTGTGATAACCTGATTTCCCTCCGCTTCATCTTCTGTGCCCCCCCCCCCCCCACCACAACGGATCCGTGACTGATCCACTGTGGGGAAACGTTGGCCTTTAACCCTCTCTAGCACAATCCTAGCTATAGGATCAAGCTTAGATCTACTATATGCAGACCAAATTTTAATCAGAACGTCGAGAAATTTGTATAAAAAATATAGGCTCCTACGAAAAAGTGTTGAATAGGAAATTTGTTCCCTTGTTAATGGCTTTCTTCTCAAAAATTTTGAGAATTTTTGGAATTCATTTGGTATTTTTAAAAATCAAAATAAGTTTTATTTGGCAAAATTAGAGGGCCAAAATCACTCAATAAAATTTGAGAAAAAATTGTATGCTCCTTTTAGGCCTCTATAAAGGTTGTATTAAAATTTAAAAATCTTGGGATAAATATTGAAGTTTTTCCAATTTAATGGAACCTAGGGTCGCACTCAAAAATCAAAACGTCCAATTTTCTCAATATAAAAATCGGAGCGCGCGACCAACTTTTTAGTCAAATAATAAGCTCAAATTATTTTACCAACAAGAGTGATCAAGGCAAGTATCCAGCTCTGAGTATTCCGAGGTTTCGTAGAACTACTGAGTGCCTTGTCTTTATCTGTTATAAAGCTCTCGAGTAACTCAGACAAGTTTGGAAAATAAAATTACAAGCAAATATGCTTGACGAATAATAAAGGTGTTACCCTTAAATTCTTCGGGTCTGATTAATCCACAATAATAAAGGATATAACAGAACTATTATCAGACCTAAAATGGGTAAAACCCAAACTAAGCCTCCTGAAAATGGAGATGGAAATGAACTAAGCCTCCTGAAAATGGAGATGGAAATGAACTAAGTGAAAGATATGGTACCTAAACACCTAGAGGGGGGGTGAATAGGTGACCTAATCCTTTTCTAACTTTACTGGCAGCAAACAGTTTATTATCACAGATTTATAACTTTTGCACAGCAATCACAAAGCATTCATAGCATACACAGCACAATCACAGCACAACACAGTGGTTTATAGTGGTTCCCCAAGATATGGGTACATCCACTTTCCCCCTTCGCCTATCTAGCAGTGTACTAGATTCGGCCAAACTCCTCCACTGTCTCAGAACCCAAATTGGTTCTTACACCTCAGGCCCAAGGCCTTACAACTCAGCTTTATCCCAAAGCCTACACTCAGCCAATCAAGGCCTACACTCAGCCAACCAAGGCCTACACTCAGCCAATCAAGGCCTACACTCAGCCAACAAGGCCTACACTCAGAGATCTCAATCTCCTACACTCAGGCTCTCAAGCCCTACCCTCAGCCTTTATAATTATAGGCTTACAATTCACTCAGATCCAAGGGATCCTACAAGTTAAAAATGTATTACAGATATTAACTCTACAACTCAGAAATAAAAGAGGGGAGTTGAGAGTTTCTTGATGAGTTCTTGGAAGAACTCAGCTGGATTCACTCTGACTTAGCTTTCTTCAAAGCTTCTTGAGTAGAACTGAATAAGACTGAATCCTCCTGCAGTTGTTCCTTGAACTCTGCCACTTAAGATCCAGAATTGAATCTGAATCCTTCTTCTCAGCCTAGTTCCAGAGGTTGATTTCTTGGATGGAGCCCTCTCTCTCCAACTTCTTAGATCTGCACTTGGACTGCAAGATCTTCTTGTGTTGATACTCTTGGTACCACTTTGATAACTTGTTCTTCAACAATGTGATCCACTTGAACAACTATCTGAACCACTCTTGAACAACTATCTGAACGGCAGTTTCTGTAAACTGTAGGTGCCTATTTATAGGCCTTCTTCATGGTAACCGGCTGGTCCGGTCCATAACTGACTTCTGATATCTCTGACAGGTGTTGTAGACCGGCTGGAATGGCAGCTGTCAAGTCATCCAGTCACTTCTTGAAAATCTCTAACTGTCTGTAAGTGTCGAGACTTTCTGTCTTTAAGTGTCGACACTTATAGTCCAAGTGTCGACACATGTTGTGTAAGTGTCGACACAAGTCTACAAGGTGTCGACACAACTCCTTGTATGTCTCGACACAGATTCTTCTGCATGTGTCGACACTGAAATTGAGTGTCGACACAAGTACTTGTTCTTCTAGCTTTTGCTGAATTCTTCTAAGTGTCGACACATCTCCTTTGTGTCGACACAACTTCTTGTGTTGAATCTGTCAAGTGTCGACACTGCTTCTTGGTGTCGACACATAGTCTTCAATGTCGATACTTGCTGAGTGTCGACACAGCTCCTTGTGTCGACACACCTTCTTCTTGTTGAGACTTCAGCTGAGTGTCGACTCATTCCCTTAGTGTCGACACTTGTACTTAGGATATTTTTGTTGATCTTTCTGATCTTTGCTAAGTGTCGACACAGCTCCTTGTGTCGACACTTTCTTCAAGTGTAGAGTCTTTAGCTGAGTGTCGACACATTATGCTGGGTGTCGACACTTACTTCATGTGTTGACTCTTCTGGTTGTGTGTCGACACATTGTGCTGGGTGTCGACACATACTTCAAGTGCTGACTCTTCTGTTGAGTGTCGACACATTGTTCTGAGTGTCGACACTTTAACTTAGTCTCTGCAGACTTTTGCTGAGTGTCGACACAGCTCAAAGTGTCGACACTTTCTGGTGTAGACACAGCTTCACTGGGTGTCGACACTTTCTGTCTGCACTTTCCTTCACTAAGTGTCGACACAGCTCCAAGTGTCGACACTTACTGTCTGGTGTCGACTCTGCATCCCAGGTGTTGACACAATGACTCCAAGTGTCGACACTGCTTGTCTGGGTGTCGACACAAGTCTTCTTAAGTGTCGACACTTTCCCTCTGGGTGTCGACACATGGACTTACAAACTTTTTGCTTCAGTCCAGTGATTACTTAACCTGCACAAGTAAACTCAACATACATCAAATACATTATGATGTATATCATTGAGTTGGGTGAGGCTTCTTCAAATCAGGTATATTTGATCAATGTACCCAACACTAAGCCTCCTAAGAACGGAGATGGAACTGAACCAAGCCTCTTGAGAATGAAGATGGAACTGAACTAAGCCTCCTGAGAACGAAGATGGAACTGAATTAATCCTCCTGAGAATGGAGATGAACTGAACTAAGCCTCGTTAGAACGAAGATGGAACTGAGCTAAACCTCCTAAGAACGAAGACGGAACTGAAGCCTCCTAAATGGAGTGATTGGACTACTAACCATTTTCTTTATATTTTATTCCAGTCTCGTACTGTTCCAGTTTATTTATCTTATTTTAGTACTCCAGTCTCGTACTGGTCATGGCTATTTACTTTCAGTACAGTTCATTTCTTTTTGTACTCCAGCCCCAGACTGGTCATGGCTATATACTTTTAGTTCAGTTCATTTCTTTTAAGTACTCCAGTCCCATACTTTTTATGGCTATTTACTTTCAGTTCAGTTCTTTTGGTTCAGTACTACTCCAGTTTCATACTAGTCCTTATTTATTACAACATTTCAATTCTACGGCTTATACTAACATCATCTTCTATTACTGCATTTTCGTTTCTGCAATTTACTATTTTAAACACGGGTCCTGCACTGACAGGCAGATAATAGATAGGTGGAGCCTTAGTTGAGGATAACAGGAGTTGAGGTGCTCCTCATAAATTAGCCCCAAATAAAGCGCTCCCATGCTCCTTGTCAAAAGTCGAGCCATGTGTCGTTTGTCCAAATTATTTAAAGCTTAGTAGGGCAAGCCGATATCTACCTGGTGCGTGTTAGCGAAATTGATTATCTTATTTTCTTGTAAATTGCTTGCGGTAAACTGTGGCGGGTCAGTCACTTTCGTAGACCGTTCGTACTGGTGCGGGAAGTTCAACGACTTAAGGAGATAAAGAGATGAGTACCACGGGTGACCGACCATTATGTTTTCAGCGTTGGGTTTCCTTTGTGGGTTGGACAAAATGTTGAATCGTCGGATGTCGCTCACATCCAAGAGTAAATGGGATTATACGTTATGGCCCGGGTTGTGCGGTACGACCACCCCCAGAAGTGGCAGGACTGTCCACTACCACCGACGGCCACATCGGTGAGGCCCTCGGGGCTTGCTACCCTACTTGAAAAGAAGCGGTTCATACTAGGTCGACATAGGGTTTTGTGCGTTGCTGTGAATTCCTGCGATGTATGCGCAGTTGTGAATGCATGTGACATGTGCGCAGCTTGAAGGCCTGCGAAGTTCATTCAAGTTTGAATACCTACTATGTTGTTGCGCTAGTACTTGAGCCTATAATATAACTAATGTATATTATTGTTGCTAGTCTAGTTATACCATATTATACTTTTTGATTGCTCCTAGCTCATTTATGAAATGTTGTACTAACTCTCTCATGCTTCGACTATCTACTTTTGTTGGGTGTGTGAGCTCGTCCCCAGGATATGGATCTTGGGAGGAGATTTGTTTCCTCTTAGCTCTGTGACTTACAGTTTTTTTAATAACCATTCACAAGAGATGGGGCACCGTAGTGACCAGCTGCTGCAGGACGAGAAGCCAACTGATAGGATTACATGAGCAGAGGCACACCCATCGTCTTCAGATTTTCGAGACTTGAGTATTAGCGATCAAAGTAGAGAGAGGAGTTGCTAGTTGTATTATCCCACAAACAGCGCCAAACTGTTGTAGGATGCCCAGTATTTCCCCGGTCTGGAGAAATCAAACTGCCTTAGCTCGGAATCGGACTGGGCGCACAAACAGTCAAAATGAACCCAGTAAATGATAAGTGGCATTGTTTACGTGGAAAACCCGGAAAGGGTGAAAAATGATGTGGCTGGAACAGTGTCGAGCCAAAGTCCACAAGTTTATTAAGATTTTACAGAGTTGATTTGATCTCGGAGGGCGACAGACCGCTACTCGGTCATAAGTGCAAAAAATGAGGAAGAACAGCTAAGTACACGGAGCCTCGATGGAAGCGCTCCGACCTTTGAATATTGACGAGGTCACGAAACTTGTGTGGGAGCATTCTAGCTGGAAAATTCTCTAAGTTCACGGAGCTCCTGGAGGGAGCACTCTCTTTGATGTGGATCCTTTACGGGAGCGCTCTTGCAGAGGCGGTTGACGTGACTTGGGGCGTGCTGGAGCCTTAGCGCAAGGAAGAGAGCTGAGAGAATTTCTAACCGGAGAATCGGCTCAAGTCCACAACTCATCGGAAAACCTCAGAGCTCTCTCTTGCCTCTAAAGTTGCTCGTTTTCAAATGAAGGCACGGGGGTCTATTTATAGTTTTTTGGAAAGTCACGGTGGTAATTGCGCTTGGGAGTGATTTTTGCTGGCGAATGGCGTTGCTCCATTTTGATCACCTGGATCACCATTTTTGCCAAAATGATGGCAGTGCCCCCTTCCCTCCGGGCATTTCGGGTGGCCCGGGCAAGGTGCCCGGAGGCGGCGGTGGTAGCTGAAGGTGGCCTGCGGCGAAGAAGGCAAAGGAGGAGGCGGTCAGAGATGGCGGACACAGACGGCCGGCGGCTAGTGCTGGCGCACGGGAAGGGCACCGTGCATGCCCACCATGTGTGCCCATGAGGTGAGCGCATATGCTTGCGTGACTGCAAGGCGTGCGTTTGGCTTCGCCCTCTTCTCTGGTGTCCCCGGGACTTGGGAGTGTGGCTTGGTCGTGAGTGACTCATTCGGCCGGGTTGGCCTTCCCCATGTGTCCTTGGTCCGAGCTTCTCCAGTTTGATCCAGAAATTACAGGGAGAACCCCATCAGGAATAAAGGGAACATAAAACTGATGTGAAATTCCAAACAACTAAGAAAAGAGAAATTCAAAAAAAAATAAAGAATTGGAAGAGGAAGAAGAAACATACTAGAAATTTTCGAAAATCTAGAGAATCCACATGTGAAACTATCTCATACAAGGCTGATTGAATTAAATTTTATTTGAATGATTCTAAAACTCAAAAGGCCTGGTTTCAATAACCTGTTCTGGATCGGTTCTTGAGTACCCAAGCATAAGAACCGAGAGCCAAGCCGAACTACCCAGTTCTAATTTTTTTGAATTAGGTTTCGGTCCAGTTCTCCATTCTTCGGTTATTTTTCCACACCCCTAGCCATCAATATGTTAAGCATTTATGAACATAAGAGGGACGTGTTTATGGTTTTTTTGGTGCCTATCAGGAGGATGTCGCTCCTCATACATCTGAAAGA
Organism: Platanthera guangdongensis; assembly: GCA_039583875.1. NCBI lineage: Eukaryota > Viridiplantae > Streptophyta > Magnoliopsida > Asparagales > Orchidaceae > Platanthera > Platanthera guangdongensis. The sequence continues at coordinate 115,939,393 of CM077154.1, forward strand.
TAATTTTAATTTGAAGCAAGCAACATTTTTTGTTTGTTTGTTATCGAATGCGAACTTATTTTGTTTTTTTGGACATTTTGATAGTTTAGCATGACACAAATTGATGTGTAGCATTTACATTTTGATATCCAAATTAGTAGTTGTCTCTCTGTATTTTCATCACATGTTTATATTTTAATTAAATTTTTATCACAAATTTTTTTCATGCAACTAAGTATCGGAATTACTAATTCATGCGACCGAATTTTTTGCTTCAACCGAAGAATTAATGCATAATGGAGTTGAGCTAATTCCAATTCCCACCTCCAAATTCTTTCCAAATGAACATGATCTTAGTATTCTTTTCCTGCTTTGGCTCCAACTATTGTGAGGGAGTATAATCTCTGCCCGTGCCAGACAGCTCTCAGGCCATTATGCTCCACCCTGAAAAAATTACTCTTGGGCACACAGCCTCGCTCGTGTGTGTGTGTGTAACTCGTCCTTGTATGACAATTTGTTGGAGCCGAAGCAAACAATTTCTAAAAATCATTGCATGACAAAAGAAATTGAAAAAACTCAAAGACTATTACATTAACTTGGTGAATAATGTTAATGTAGTAAAAAACTTAGAAGGCATCTTGCGGTAATTGGACAAATCTTAAGTTTCAAAATTAACTCTAAACACAAAAACCACCTTAGCATGGCATCTGCGGCTTGTTAGTCCCAGCTAGTTGGGAAAACTAGGAAAGGAAAAGTCGAGGTATACATGGTTTACTAGTTAGAGGGAAAAAATAAAGAGAGAGGGATTGCAAAAGCACGACAAAGCTTTATCGTGGGTGGCACCGCAAGCAGTCCATGTTTGTCGGGAGAGGTGGAGAAAGAAGAGCTGAAAGGGAGAGATTGAGCGAAAGAGGGAGAACAGCATGCAAGTAGTCATGCACAAACATTGTGATGGAGCCTTCCAATTATGTGTTTCTTCTTTATTCAAGTCTCGATCATTCCGAGTAACTATGTAACTCGTCCTTGTTTCATTATATTGAGCTTCTTCTTGTAAGTTCCATTTACTTTAGGTTCTACCTCATGTTTGCATTTTTATCTTAGGAGTCTCTGTTTTATGAAATTCTAGTGGCATTTAAAAAAAATTTGATGTTTGATGACCATGTTGATGCTAAAAAGTGTAGTAGAGATATTATTTAACAATAAATAAAGAGCATTGTTAACTGCACGTCAGTTTTGGCTATATGAAGGCTATGAGAGTAAAATATTTTCTCTTCAAATCCTCATTTATCTGAATGCCCTAAAACCCCCCTTGTTGGTTCTCTCTCACTGAGTCCCCTACTCTCCTTTTTGGTCTCCCCTGCTCCACTCGTCGATCTCCCTTGCATCCTCTGACAAGAATGTTGTGAAGGGATCCACCTATTGTCTAGTAGTGGAGGCAAGTCTTGCATAAATGATAAGGCTGGGAGTAGTTGTTAAAGTAACATAACTTGGTGTTGTTGGAGTTGCACCTAGGGCACGGATAGGATGCCTCCGGTTGTGGGATATTCACATGTTGGGCTCATTCTGCCATAGTGTCGAGTTAGATCGTACTGCCTCTGTTATCTAACACTGATGGTGGAGGCAGATGGTGGATGTGTTTGTTGCCATACAGACACCAAATAACTTTGATGGATGAGAGCTTTGAAATGTTAAACTATTTATTCATTTATTTATATATGTGTGTGTTGTTAAAAAAAGATAATCTCCAGAATTTATGAGAGAATGCCTGGACATAATAAAGTGCATATGTAACCCGTATAGGGTATGTTTGTAAATGGGCCTTGTGTATGTGCATAAGTAATAAGGCTTTTGTAACTGGAGCCCACAAATGGCTTAAGCGGTGCACTAGAAGTCACCGCAATTATAATGTAATAGATATATATATAGATACATAACGACGTAAAACAAAGGGATCGGTTGCTTGCTACCATGCTCTTCTCTTTTAACATTGGTATCAGAGGATTTGGAGGTTGCTGAAGAATTTAGGGTGCGCCATCAGAGTGAAAAGTCACCTTAGAGTGTGGATTTTTCATCTGGTACAGTTCTTGATTTTGCATAGAGCGGATTTGTTTTTCCATTCGGTACAGTTCTTTATTTGCTTCTTATAACTCATCATATGGCTAGAACTTCAACAACTTCCTCCACCCACTTTACTTATTCCCAAACGGGTGTCCCCATCTTTGATGGGCATGATTATTCACTTTGGCAAGTACAAATGAGAACGTTGTTTCAATCACAAGGTCTGTGGACTCTTGAAACTGATGGGTTTTCAAAACCCACTGAGAAGCAGTTAATAACATGGGAAGTTGCAGCAGTTAAAGAATACCATGATAATTTGAAAAAGGATGAAAAGGCACTTCTGAATATCTAGCAAGGTGTCAGTAAAGTGATATTTCCACGCATAATTGCAGCTGAAACAGCACCGCAAGCTTGGGAAATTCTGAAAATAGAATACAAAGGTAATGAAAAAACAATTGTTCTAAAATTACAGGCTGCTTGGGCTGAGTTTGAGAACATGAACATGAAGCAAGGAGAGAGCATGTCATCCTATTTTTCACGAATTCATGTGATGGTTAATGATATTCGGTCATATGGTGATGTGATAGAAGAGCAAAAGATTGTTACAAAAGTTTTGCATCGATTACCTAAGAAATATAATTATGTTGTTGCTGCTATCGAAGAATCTAAAAATCTAAAGTATTACTCTTTGATAGAACTCAGAGGTACACTTTTGGCTCGTGAAGAAAGGTTTAATGATAATGATAATGTTTCGTCAGAGCAAGCTCTACATACAAAATACCTAACAAAGAGGGATAACAAATTACCTTCACATTCAGTAGAGAAATCTCAGCCTTCACTAAAAGGAGATAGAGGTTCGTTTAGAGGAATAACTAGAGGAAGAGGTTGAGGACGTGAAAGCAAAGAAGGAAGAGGAGATAGTCAGTATTTTCAAGAATCTGGTAATACTAAACAATATTGTGTACTTTGTAAAAGAACCATTCATGACATGCGAACATATTTTTACAAATGTAAGACATGTAAACGTGCAAATCATTTAGACAAAGACTGCTTGTATAAAAATAGAGGAGCTCAGATCACAGAGTCATCATTTACAAAGGAAGAATCACGTGACCAACTATTTTATATAGAGCATGAAGATAATGAGCAGCATGCAGTGCATAATAGTCAAGCCAATGATTTGTGGCTGCTTGATAGTGGTTGTACAAATCATATGTGCAATAATCAAAAAATATTCCAACATCTTAATACAGTTGATAAAGCTGATGTTATGATTGGTAATGGCAATACATTGAAAATTGAAGGTCAAGGAGATATGAGTGTATGCACTTCTCAAGGTATTCCCAAAACAATCAAAAATGTGTTCTATGTATCGCAGTTACAGCATAATCTACTCAGTATTGGACAACTAATTCAAACTGGGAATGAAGTAGTATTTAAAAATAATCAGTGTCAGATTATTGATGCCACTTCCCAACATTTACTGATGACAATTAACATGGCGCATAATAAGATATTTCCTTATGTTATGAGACATCATATGTCTTATATATCTAAAGAGGAGCATAACCAATCAAGTATTTGGCATAAAAGATATGATCATATGAATATGGTCGATCTACACAAGTTAGGGAAATATTCACTTGTGAGAGGATTACCAACAATATCTTGTAGTGCTGAATTATGTGAAGATTGTGCACAAGGCAAGCAAAGCCAACAAGTAATGCCTCAATATTCAAAGCCTCTAAACCATTACAACTTATTCATATGGATGTATGGGGCCCGGCAAGAACTCCATCAATATCAGGTAATAGTTATTTTCTACTTATAGTAGACGATTACTCATGAATACAATGGATATACTTCATGAAGCAAAAATCAGAAGTATATAAGTATTTTCAAATATTTAAAGCTTTGGTGGAAAAGCAAACTAAGTTCCAAATAAAAACAATACGAAGTGATAGAGGTGGTGAATTTCTAAATAATGAATTCATCACATTCTGTCAAATTCATGGCATCCACAGATAGCTTACCACTCCAATGACACCACAACAAAACGGTGTTGTTGAAAGAAGGAATAGGACAATACTTGAAATGGCACGTACTATGATGACAACAAAACAACTACCAAAGGAATTCTGGGCGGAAGCAGTAAATTGTGCAGTATATATATTAAACAGAGCTCCAACAAAGGCTTTGAGGAATAGCACCCCATTTGAAATATGGTATAAAAGAAAACCCTTTGTGGCTCATTTAAGAGTTTTTGGTTCTGTTGTGTATACTCATATACCAAGTTTCAAACAAGATAAACTTGAAGCTAAGAGTGTTCCGTGTATTCTGATTGGTTACAGTCAAGAATAAAAGGCTTATAAATTATTCAATCCAATTTCTAAATGTGTCATCATTTCAAGAAATATTATATTTCATGAAGATAAAGTATGGAATTGGAACTTTAAGGGGGATCAGAATCAAGAAGCTTCAAAGGTACCCACGGTTGTTGAAGATGATTCTGCCACAAATGAAGAGGTGAAACACCCTCAACCATCCAGTGAAAGTTCACCTTTAAGTGTAAGAGTAACAAGTCCCATTTCTCAACGAAAAGTTGATTCAGTTGATACATCATCTCCCACAAAGAAATATATAAAAGTGGCAGATTTATATATGCAACAATTTGTGGCTTGTATGGCAGCCGAACCTCATACTTTTGAGGAAGCACAGCAAAGCCCACATTGGATGGATGCTATGAGACAAGAAATGAATATGATAGACCAATATCATACTTGGGACTTGGTGGATAAACCAATGGATAGAGAAATCATTAGTTTAAAATGGATATACAAAATAAAATATAATGAAGAAGGTAAAATAGCAAAGTGTAAAGCTCGTATCGTTGCCAAAGGCTATGCACAAGTGCCAGGTAGAGACTACACTGAAACCTATGAACCTGTTACTAGAATGGAAACTATTCGTATATTTCTTGCTCTTACCCTGCAATATCAACTACCAGTCTATTAGTTAAATATCAAATCAGCATTTTTAAATGGCGACATAACTGAAGAAGTGTATGTATCCCAACCACGAGGTTTTATAAAACCCAGTGAAGAAATGAAAGTATGCAAACTAAGAAAGGCTCTTTATGGCTTGAAACAAGCCCTACGCGCCTGGAATTATCAAATTGACAAATATCTGCAACAAGAAGGCTTTTAAAAATGCCCATCAGAACCAGCATTAAATTGCAAAAGGTGCAATTTTGGCCATCAGTTATTTCTAACCATTTATGTCGATAATATTATATATGCTGGAACAAATAATGCAATAGTACAAGAGTTTAAAGAAAACATGCAACAAAGGTTTGACATGTCAGACCTAGGGATAATGAAGTATTTCCTAGGTTTACAAGTTGAGCAATAGCCACATTATACGTTTTTATGTCAAGAAAAATATTGTCTGGATCTATTGAAATGATTCAACATGCTGGAAGCTAAATCAGTAAAAACTCCCATGTTGACATACAACAAATTAATGAAACGAGATGGATCACAAACTGTTGATGCTACCTTATATCGCAAAATGGTTGGCACACTAGTTTATCTTACTGCAACACGTCCTGATATACATAATGCAGTAAATCTAGTGTCACAATTTGTTAGCAATCCTTCACATATGCATATTATGGCAGTAAAACGCATCTTCTGATATCTGAAGGGTACTACAAACATGGGATTATGCTATAAATAAGATCAAAAAGACACATTAGTAGGCTACTATGGTAGTGACTGGGTTGGAAGCTTAGATGATTGCACAAGTACAAGTGGTTACCTTTTCTTCCATGGTTCAAAGTTAATTGCTTGGAGTACAAAGCAATAGAAATCAGTAGCATTATCGTCTACTGAGGCAGAGTATGTAGACATTACGCATGCAGCATCGAGAGCCATATGGCTTCAACGAATGCTCCAAGAATTCACAATGGACACACAAATCACAGCAAAGAAAAGAGAAACAGGAAAAGATATCGAAGTAAAGAAAAGGACTATACTTCTATATTGTGATAATCAGTCGGCCATTTCAATAGCTGAAAACCCTATGCAACATCAACAAACAAAGAATATCGATCTAAAATACCATTTTATCCGGCAATTAGTGGATTCACATGAAATCGCTTTGGAATATTGCAGATCTGAAGATCAATTAGCAGATCTGATGATGAAACCGCTTGCACAAGGAAGATTTGAGGACTTACACGCTCGCATTCAACTCACAAACCCTAGAGCTTATAAGGGGGAATGTTAAAAAAAGCTAATCTCCAGAATTTATGAGAGAATGCCTGGACATAATAAAGTGCATATATAACCTGTATAGGGTATATTTGTAAATGGGCCTTGCGTATGTGCATAAGTAATAAGGCTTTTGTAACTGGAGCCCACAAATGGCTTAAGCGGTGCACTAGAAGTCACCACAGTTATAATGTAATAGATATATATAGATATAGAACGATGTAAAAAAAGGGATCCAGTTGTTTGCTACCATGTTCTTATCTTTTAACATGTGTGCGTGTAACAACACATGAAGATCTCTATTTGCTTTTCATTTCTGATGAAGAATCTAAAGGATGAAGAAAGGAATTGTTTAAGGGAGAGATTAAGGTTAACTCACCTAGTTCTAGTTGGGTTGATCAAGATAAAGAGGAAGGGATGAGATAACCATGCATGGCCGATCTGAGCTCTCCTCCTCCAAAATCGAAAGCTCCTCTCTTCTTCCTCAAGGCAAACCCACCACTCCAAGCAAGGTGCCACCATTTTCCCATGTGTTTTTGTTAATTGCAAAAAGTATGGGTGGTCTGCAGAAATTTGCCATGCATGAAATAGTTTTCGGCATAAATCAATGGTCTGCATAAAGCCAAAAATGATCTATGCATGACAACGCTCTAAGTAAATAAAAATATAATTTCAAACATCATATGTTAGCGTTGGTTGATGCATCTTTGTCATTAATTTAATTAAAAGGTGGTGGCATCACCATCGCAGGAGGTGGACATAAGATTCAATGGAGGATATGACAGTAATTCTCTTCCTCTTGCTATCCCCAAGAACTTGGCTAATAATAAGCCCTAGAAGCAGGACTGGTACTAGTAATAAAGAAGTTGTATATATAGGTATTTAGTTGAGAGGAAAGGGCGAGTAATAGAAAACTATGGAGAGACAGGGAGCCGGAGGGAAGAGATTACCTTCAAATATCAAGCTATAAGGAATTCTTTTTTTCTCTTTAATAGGAACTTGAATAGGCTTCTGGCCAGTGTTTGTGGAGATGAACAATAAATTCCAAATGACAATCAAAAGCTAGAAATAAACAAATAGTTTCTAATCTAGCAATAGGAGTAAATGATTCTTCAAAATCAATACATTCAATCTATTTAAATCCTTGAGCAACAAGTCTAGCTGTGTTTCTTGTTCTGCTACCTAAATCATCCATTTTTTTTTAAAATAATTTTGTTCTAATAATAGATTTATATTCATATTTAGGAATTAATTCCTAAACATTATTTCTCTTAAATTCATTAAATTTGTTATGCATCTTACCCAATCTGGATCAAGAAGAGCTTCTTTAAGATTATTAGGTTCAATAAGAGATATAAACACAATATGATTAATTTCATCCATTACTTGTCATCTAGTTCTAATACCTATAGAAGGGTCATCAATTATTAATTCTTTAGGATGTGAATCACTATATTTCCATTCCTTAGGCAAATCATGTTTTTAGAAGAAACAACATTAACATTCAATTCATCTAACTTTTCAAAATCATTATCCAATGGTTTTCAAAATCTTTAAAAACTTCATCAATGGTAACATGGATAGATTCTTCAATAGATAATGTTATTTTATTTTTTTATTTAAACAATATCTAAGAAAAATATCAATATCATCTTTAGCACCAAATTTACCAAAATGATCTTTTCCATTAGTTAAAATAAAACATCTACAATCAAAAACTTGAAAAAAAAAATAACAGAGGGCTTTCTACCTTTATATAATTCATATGGGGTTTCATTTAAAATAGGTATAATGAAAATTTTATTAAGAACAAAACAAGTAGTGTTAATGGCCTCTGCCCAAAATTATTTAAGTAATTTATATTCATTTAGCATAGTTCTACCCATCTCTACTAAAACTCTATTATTATGCTCAATAACTCCATTTTGTTAAGGAGTATGTGGAGCAAAAGAAAAGTATGACTAAGATAATTTAAATCACAAAATGATTCAAACAATTCATTCATAAATTCTCTACCATTATCATTACGAATAATAATAATAATAACAATTGATTTTTCATTTTTAATATGTTAAACAAGAGTCTTAAAATTTTCAAAAACCTCATTTTTATTGAATAAAAATAAAATTCAGGTATATCTAAAAAACAACTACTATAACACAACAATAAATTTTACCGCCAAGACTATTAACATTAATTAGACCAAAAAGATTCATATGTAACATTTCTAAAGCTCTAGATGTAAAGATTTTTTTCTTACTATAATATGATGTTTTAACTAGTTTACCCTTTTGACATGACGAACAAACACAAGCTTTTTCATATACTAACTTTGCTAAATCAGAAACTAAACCATTTGTTTTTAATCTACTAGGGTATCCATACTAGCATGACAAAGTCTCCTTTGCCATAGCCAAGGATTGTGCAAAATAGATTTTAAACATGTTGAAACCGGAATCCGGTCTCTTGTGGAGTTCGACCCTTGGGGAAGGGGTGGTCTCGCGCCTACTTTGCTCCTGCAAGAAAAACAACGAGAGAGACAAGAGAAAACAGACCCAAGGGCTCGGCAGGGAGGTCCCACCACAAACCCGGAAGATCTCTGAGCGCTTCCCCTCCTTAGCCAAGAGCCGAGCTAAGGTACCCTCAGAGAACGCTTGAAAATGAGAGTAAGGAGGCACTGAAAAGCGTCCCCTCTAAGGTACCCCTTGGGTCTTATTTATAGATTTTCAGAATCTGAACTGCCAATAACCAAGAGGACTGACCTGGAAATACCTAAAGGCCCCTGGCTGGGTCTGCCAACAGCCAAACTCCGCTGTTCTGAATAGCTATGCGCAGTCCAACCTGGTCTGCCAACAGCGAGGCTCTGCTGTTCCGAGTAGCTATTCGCACCCCTGGGGGGGTCAGCTCGCCTTCAATTCCCCCGCAGGAGGCGGGCGCGGCCTGGCCTCGCGGCTCGCCTATCCTCCCTGGGCGAGCGCGAGACGATATGGGCGAGCTGTCCGTCTTCTGCCGGGCGGACCGGCAGCCAGGTCGCGTGCGGGTCGGCCGGCGATCGTCGCGACCTTGATCGACTCGCCAATCATGGGTCGCCGGGCTTATCTGCTTTGGCCAGGGATTCCTTGCGCGACCCGCTCGCTCGCCTGCCGGCTCGCTCGCCTGAAATGGGCGGGAGCGGGCCAGCCCTTCTGCCGCTCCGCTCAACCTCTCCGGCGGGGCCCGCTCGCCGGACACGGGGTTGTACACAATCCCCGCTCTTTTTGAGCTTGAATCAAGCTCGGAAAGAACCATCCAACCCGCGTGTTCGGCGAGCACTGTGCTGAGCTGGCAGGGAATCTTTTGGTGGGCCCCCACTGTCCGGCTATAAATACATACCGCTGACCCCTGTAGGAGGCTCCCCAGATCCCTTTATTTTCTCTGAGCAGACTTTTGTTTCTCGATGCCGGTTAGCGAAGAGGTGCGAGCTCGCCTGGCGGCAGCGGTCCTGCAGACTCAGGAGGAGGCCCTCGAGGCCGCCCCATGGCTAGTACGCGGATCTTCCGGCCCTCTCTTCAGGCCGGCGAAGGGAAAGATTGTTAGGCGTTCTCTGGCGGGTGACTGCCCGGCCTCCAGCTCGGCGGCGGGTGCTGAGGTCATCCCTGGGGTACGTGGCCTTCCGCGGATTATCGTTGTTTCTCTGATTTTCTGTTTTGCAGGTAATTCCCTGTGAGGAGGTGGAGAATCGGGGAGAGGATCGTCCCCCTCCTCCATCGCCTAAGAGGGTCGCGAGTTCTCCAGGTCTGGACCGCCCACCTCCGGAGACCCCCCACCCGCCGGCTTCCCACGGACTGGGAAAATCCCTCGAGACCCTCGAGGGGGAAATCTTTCGGGGTCGGCCGGGCTCTTCTCGCCTATCCGCCGGTGCGGGCGACGTGCCAACCCCTGGTGAGCTGGTATTTACCGCTGGGCTTCGTCTCTTGCTCGCTCCTTCTGACTCGCCCTGTTTGCAGGCTATAAAAGGGCCTCCTCTGAAACCGAGATGAGCGAAGGATATTCGCCCCCGCCCGACGTGGACAGTGTTTCTGACTACCTGGGCGACCCGACCGATGCGGTGGGGATGAAGAGGCAGGTGACGCGGCTGTTCCAGAAACACACACTGCTGTTGCAGGAGATCATGAAGAGGGTCGATGAAGACAAGGCCGAGACTGAGGCCCGGCTCGCGGCCTTGGAGGGCCCTCCACGTGAAGCGGAAGACGACGACGTCACCTCGCCGGGCGTGCATATAACGCGGGTCGAGGGACATCTTAGGAGCGCCACAGAGCAGGTCGGCATGGCTCAGCGGGAACTGGTGGCGGTTCGCGATTACCACGATCCTCGCGTGCCGCCGCGATCGGGAACGAAGAGGCAGCACAGGTGGAAGTGGGTCGAGTACTGACCCAGTTGTCTGCCCCTCGCTTGCGGGATACTGCGGGGTTGTTGTCATTTCGGAGTTATCTTGTATTCGTAATCGCTAGCGACTCTTTTATCCCGCCTATGGGCCTAACTTATTACTGCTGAGGTTTATTGGAAATATCATACTGTTTTTATTGTTTTCTGTGGGCGGGTTAAGGGAAAGGTCCGTTCTTCCTCTTACGTTGATCGGGGCGAGGGCGAGCCGAGGAGCTCGCCAGACGGGAGTCTCTCGTCTCGCGCGGAACAGCGTGCGGGTGCGGGTTGAGGCTCGCCCGCACTGGTCTTCCGCGGTTGCAGCCGGGCGAGAACCGTGCCGGATCGACCTTTGAGGTGCGGTCGCGCGCGGGAAGTCGAACCGTCGGACTGGTTTTTGCTATCTGCACCCCATCTTTCGGCGGGAAGTTTCCCGCCCTTTCTCTTTCCCTATAAATAGGCTTTGCAGGCCCTTATTTCTTCACCGAATCCAAACCCTCCTGCTTCCCGTTCCCCGCGGAGTATCGTCTGTGTTCGCCTTCTGTCTATTCTTCGTGCGTTCGGCGGTGACTCGATGGGAATGGGTGGAGGCGGCGGCGACGTGGACGGCCGAAGCAAGTGCGCTTGGACCTTCTCCGAGCACGATTTTCCTCGCGCCGTCCTCTCTGAGCGCGAGTACCTGGATGCCCTTGGCGACCACGTTCCGCCGGGCTTTTCTGCGAGGCGGCCCGGGGATGGGGAGAAGATCAACGACTTGTCTAGGGACGAGCTCGCCATCCCTCTCGCTCACTTTGAGGTGGGCCTGCGACTTTCCCTCTGGCCCGAGGTGCGACAGGTGTTGAAGTACTTCGGGGTTGTCCTGGGCCAGATGACCCCGAACTCCATCGCCGTCATGGTGGGGTTCGCCTGCTTCCTGCGAGAGGAGCGAGTGGAGTTCAGCCTCGCCGTGTTCCAGAAGCTGTTCTCCTTCCGGGCGAATCGAGATGGGATGGCCTACTTCTCTAGCGCCCACCTCAAGGTGCGGGAGACAGTCAATAAGAGTCACAATTGGCTCAAGAGATTCTTGTTCGTCAAAGGGGACTTCGGCAACGTCCCCTTCTCGCCGGTGCAACTTAGCGAGGCGAGCTACCGGCCCCCTAGCCTAGGCGGCCACGAAGCTGAACTGTGCGCGTTCTTCACTGGGAAGAATTTTGAGGTTGCGTTCCTGCGCCGCCATCTTGACGACCTCGCCGCTGTCCCGCCGGGGGGAGGTTTGTCACTCGCCGCTGTTATACCTTATTCCCTTTCTTCCTTTATCTCACCCCTTCCTTCTGTCAGGCGAGCGCGACATCCCTCTTCACCCTCCTTACGAGAGCGCCTGCATTCCCCCCGGGGTTCTCGCCCGTGCGCAGGCTGCGGATGCCGCCCAGCGCGACATCCCATCGGTCCCGGCCAAGAAGCGGCCTGGTGGCGGACAGCCAGCCCCTCCGCCGAAGGTGGCGAAGACCGTGGATCAACAACTCACCGCGAGCCAAAGAAAGGGTAAGGCCCCCGCGGTCCTGCCGACTGAGGGCCCCTCGCCCCCGCTGGTTGCTTCGACCAGCGACTCCCCGGTCAGGGCGGCGGGTACCTCCGCGTCGCCGGGCGGGTCTCAAGCTGCTGCGGAGCCGGTGCCGAGAGGGCATCGTAACTTCGGCTACGGCGAGAGGTACCGGGACGAGCTCGGCATCCCGCTCCTGGCGTGGGATAAGGAGTCGAACCGCGCGATGATCTCGACCCTGCTGCCGAGCTGGATGGAGCAGGATACCATCGGCGGGGAGGCGTACAACTTCTCCTTTGGCCTGTACTCACGCGAAGACGCCGCCATTTACGACAAGGAGGAGACGCGAGTGCTGATTCATGAGAGCGCGCGGGCCCAGCTGCGCGGTCTGGAGCTGGCTCACATGGTGGGGAGGCGCTGCACCCAGGTGGAGCGGAACGCCGCGTCCATCCAAAAGATGGCGGATGAGAAGGAAGTGGCCCGAAAGCTCGCTCAGGCGGACGCGGACCTTCACAGGGGGCGAGCCGACGCTGCCGAGGAGACCCTCGCGCAGTACCTGGGCGGGGTGGTACGTGCTCAACCTGAATTACCCTTCCCCCTTTTCGCGGGCACAGATCACGATTATTCTTATTCCTTTCCCCAGGACGCGGCGACGGCGAGCCAGATGGGTGCAGAGATCGCCACCCTTGGCCAAGAGAAGGCGGCGTTGGAGGCGCGGGTACGCGAGCTGGAGGCCGCCGCCGCTGTCCCTCCTCCAGACAGCAGGGTCTGCCCGCGCGAGCACCTCTCCTACTACGACCTGGAAGTGCTAATGCAAAAGAACACGGCCAGCGCAGCGAAATACACGATGCAAACGCTGCGGCGCACGGATCTGCTTACGAGCGAGGCAGCGAGACTCTCGGCGAAAGACGTGGTGCCGGCGTTGTTTCTCCCCGTGCCGGAGCCTGGCGACAAAGACTTCCAGCCCATTTAGGATTTCTCGACCCAGATCCCGCGTCTTCCCTGCCTTTTGTAATTTACTTTTCAGATGAACATTATTATGTATATCTGTCTGTTTTGAGATGTATGCGCGGGTTGCGCCTATACTTCGTGTTTTTTAGCCATTGCTCTTTTTATAAGTGCTCTCTCGCCCGCTTATTTTTCCAACGCCGTTATTGCCGGATGGCGCGACCTGCCCCCCGCGGCCTGGTTCGGACGAGGCGGCTGCCCGTCCGCCGAGCGAGGCGAGCCGGTTCGTCCCTCGAGCGAGGCGAGCCAGCTCGTCCCTCGGCCGTATGCCTATTTTCCTGAGTGCTCTCGCCCAGGCTTTTGCGTTTACTCGGCCGCCTTTCCTGGGGCTTGAGGGTGAGGATATGCTAGGCCCTTTCTCCCTTTTTTCTGACTTACTCTTGTGATTCCGACCTGCTGCTCATGCCTTTCGAGTAATTCCCGGCCTCGCCGGCTAGGTGGGAGTCCGGCAACGTGATTTGTTCTGGGTTGCAGGTTATCGCCTACTAAGCCATTCCATCGAGTGACTTCCGGCCCTGCCAGCTAGGTGGGAGCCTGGCAGCGGGATCTTCTCGAGGTTAGGGATGACACCGAGTGACTTCCGGCCCTGCCAGCTAGGTGGGAGCCTGGCAGCGGGATCTTCTCGGGGTCCAAACACATTCCATCGAGTGACTTCCGACCCTGCCAGCTAGGTGGAAGCCTGGCAGCGGGATCTTCTCGAGGCTAGGGATGACACCGAGTGACTTCCGGCCCTGCCAGCTAGGTGGGAGCCTGGCAGCGGGATCTTCTCGGGGTCCAAGCACATTCCATCGAGTGACTTTCGGCCCTACCAGCTAGGTGGAAGCCTGGCAGCGGGATCTTCTTGAGGCTAGGGATGACACCGAGTGACTTCTGGCCCTGCCAGCTAGGTGGGATCCTGGCAGCGGGATCTTCTCGGGGTCCAAGCTCATTCCATCGAGTGACTTCCGGCCCTGCCAGCTAGGTGGAAGCCTGGCAGCGGGATCTTCTCGAGGCTAGGGATGACACCGAGTGACTTCCGGCCCTGCCAGCTAGGTGGGAGCCTGGCAGCGGGATCTTCTCGAGGCTAGGGATGACACCGAGTGACTTCCGGCCCTGCCAGCTAGGTGGGAGCCTGGCAGCGGGATCTTCTCGGGGTCCAAACATATTCCAATTCTCTGAGCAAGCTAGACATGACAATCCTGGGGGGGGGAAGAGAAGAAAGACTTCATTATAACAAATCGCGCCGCTTGCAGGAGCTTAGGGAAAAAACCTCTTCAAGTCGTCTCCACTCCTGGTGAGACTCAGGGCATCGCCCTCTACATTTTGGAGCCGATAGCCCCCTGACCTCAAAGCTTCCTTCACAATGAATGGCCCCTCCCAGCTGGGGTTGAGCTTCCCTACGGACGTTGACCTCCCTGCCGCGTCCACCTTCTTCAGCACCAGGTCCCCTTCTGCGAACTGCTTGACCCTGACATGCTTGTCAAAGTATTTTGCCATCCTCCTTTTGACCTCCTCCTGTCGGATGGCCGAAAGATACCTCAACTCTTCTACCATGTCAAGGGAGAGTCTCAGCCCCTCCCCGTTCTCGGCTTGCCATTCCTCTCGGCCCTCCCTGGCTGTTCCGACTCGCGGCGTTTGGACCTCAAATTCTATGGGGAGCACCGCCTCGCACCCATGGGAGAGCTTGAAGGGGGTCTCCCCCGTGGCCGTGTTTGGGGTGGTTCTAAGGGCCCAAAGAACGGCGGGGAGCTGCTCCACCCAGCTCCACCTCAAGTTTTCCACCTTCTTCTTGAGGAGATTGATGATGATCTTGTTCGCCGCCTCCACCTGCCCGTTGCTCCTGGGGTGGTGGACCGAGGCGAACCTGAGGTCGATTCCAAGCTGCTCGCAGAAGCTGGTGAACTCGGCACTGGCGAACTGGGGTCCGTTATCGGTGACGATGGCTTGCGGCATCCCGTGGCGACAGATGATCTCCCCCCAGACGAAGTTCCTGATCACTTGGGAGGTCACCTTGGCCAACGCCTTCACCTCCATCCACTTTGAGAAGTAGTCGATCATCACTAGGAGGAACCTTCGCTGGCCGCTGGCCTGGGGGAACAGTCCAACCAAATCAATTCCCCAGATTGCAAAGGGCCAAGGGGTCGTGATACTCTTGAGTTGTTGGGCCGGCTGTAGCTGGAGGGGGGTGAATAGCTGGCACTTATGGCATCTCCTTGCGAACTCTGCGGCGTCCCGGCCCAGGGTGGGCCAGAAATACCCTTGTCTGACTATCCTTCCTTCCAAGGTCCGGCTCCCGGAATGACTCCCGCACTCCCCGGAGTGGACTTCTTCTAGGATCCTCTGTGCTTCACCCTCGGCTACGCAGCGAGCCAACATCCCGGAGAGGGTCTTCCGGTACAGCTGCCCGTCCTTAAGGAGGTAGTAAGCTGACTTGTGCCTTAGCTTCTTCCCGTCCACCCCCTCCGGATATTCTCCCGTGGAGAGGAAAACTACTACTGGGTCCATCCACGAAGGCTGCTGATCGATCTCCATGAGCTCTCCTTCTTCGATGGAGGGGCGGAACAGGTAGGTGATGGTGCCCCCTGCTCGGGGGCCGTGCTTCGCCAGTTGGTCGGCCTGTTCATTCTCTCCCCTTGGCATGTGTCGGATGGAGAAGGTCTGGAAGGTCCCTATGACCCCCTTCGCTTTGGCCAAGTATAATTGCAAAGTGGGCTCCCTTGCTTCGAACTCCCCGTTGATCTGGGAAGCCACCACCATGGAGTCGGTTAGGACCTCCACATCCAGCACCCCCAGCTCTCTGGCCAGGCGCAGCCCCACTATCATTGCTTCGTACTCGGCCTGGTTGTTGGTAATGGGGAAATGCACCACCACCGTCTGCTCGATCTGAGTCCCTTGAGGGCTTTCCAGAACCACTCCTATCCCGAGAGAATGCCTTCCTGAGGCTCCATCCACCCTCACCTTCCAAGGAGTCGGGCAAGTGAGCTTCTCCTCTGCTACTTCTACCACGTAGTCGGCCAGGAAGTCAGCCATCGCCTGAGCTTTGATCGAGAGCCGCGGAACGAAGGAGACATCGAACTCGCTTAGCTCCACCGACCACTTGGCCAGCCGGCCTGAGTGCTCCACCCCCTCGAAGATGTTGCGGAGAGGATGGTCGGTCACCACTCGGATCGAGTGCTCCTGGAAGTAAGGCCGCAGCCTCCGGGCCGAGATGATTAATGCGAATGCAAGCTTCTCCAGGATCGGATACCGGAGTTCGGCCTTCCTCAGGACCCGGCTGACATAATAAATGGGGAGCTGCCTCTTCCCCTCTTCACGTACTAAGACGGAGCTCAAGGCCTCTGCCCCGACCCCGAGATATAAGAACAAGTCTTCACCCTCCTTCGGCCCCTGGAGCAGCGGGGCCTGTGTTAGCTGCGCCTTGAGGGCCTGGAATGCCTCCTCGCATTCCTTAGTCCATTCGAACCTCTGGCCTCCCCTCAGCGTTTTGAAGAAGGGGGAGCACTTCTCCCCTGCCCGAGAAAGGAAGCGGCTCAGTCCTGCTAGCTTCCCTGTCAACCGTTGGACCTCCTTTGCATTCCGCGGGGCCCCTAGCTCCAGGATAGCCTTGACCTTGTCTGGATTCGGCTCGACCCCCGCGGGGGTGAGGAGGTGCCCCAAGAACTTCCCCTGGCTAGCCCCGAAAACACACTTAAGGGGGTTCAGCCGCATCTTATATCGGCGCAGGGTGGCGAACGTCTCCTCCAGGTCCCGGAGGTGGGAGTCCACGTCTCGGCTCTTGATCATGAGGTCGTCCACGTACACCTCCAAGTTCCTTCCCTTCTGCTCCTTAAAGACCCTATCCATCATCTTTTGGTAGGTGGCCCCGGCGTTCTTCAACCCGAACGGCATCATCTTGTAGCAGTAGCAACCGTCCCCTGTGATGAATGAGACATCCTTGATGTCCGGGGGGTGCATCCTGATCTGATGGTAACCTAAAAAGGCATCTAAAAAACTCATTACAGAAAAGCCGACGGCTGAATCAACCAGCGCGTCGATCCGAGGCAAAGGGTAACAGTCATTAGGACAAGCTTTATTAAGAAGGGAAAAATCGATACACAACCGCCAGCGGCCGTCTCCTTTTTTGACCATCACAACGTTGGAGACCCAGCCGGGGTACTGAATTTCGGACACGAAGCCAGCTTTGAGAAGCTTTGCCACCTCCTCCCTGATGGGTTCCGCCAGCTTGTCCGTCGTGGACCTCTTCTTCTGCTGGACGGGGCGTGTTCCCGGGTCCAGGTTGAGGCGGTGGCAAGCCACGTCCGCGTCAACCCCCGGCATCTCCGCGGTGCTCCAGGCGAAGATGTCCACGTTCTTCTGGATGCACTCCAGCATCCTGCCCTGGTCCTCCGGGGTCAACCCCCCGCTGACGCGGATCTTCTCCACCCTGCCTCCGCGGGTGAGCACTTCCAGCTCCACCACCTCCTCTGCGGCCTCCACCCTGGACTGCTCCCCCCATCCTTCGGCATCTCCTTCCTCCAGAACGGGTACCTCTACCTCCATCTCCCCTCTCACGGCCCTTACTTCGACCACTTCCTCCAAATCCCCTCCTTCCGCCTTCTCTACACAGCCCTTCACCCCCAGCTCCACCTCTCCGGCTTCCTGCTCGTCCTCCTCCATCCTCCGCCCCATCTCCTCGGCTCCTTCCTGCCAAGAGATGGTGTTCACCGCGGTGACGTAGCACTCCCGCGCCACCTTTGGGTCTCCCCTAACCCTGACCTGCACCCCCTCAGCGTTGAACTTCAGGCACTGATGGAAAGATGAGGGGACGCAGCGGAAGGCGCTGATCAGGGGCCTCCCGAAGATTGCGCTGTAGCTGCTGGGGGCGTCCACAATGACGAACTTACAGTTTCGGGACTGCCCCCCCCCCCAGGGTGACGTGGAGGCCAACTCCTCCCTCTACCTCCTTCCTTTCTCCCGAGAATCCGAACAAGGGCCCGTCCGAGGCCAGCACCCTCTTAGCTTCCACTTGCATCACGTCAAACGCCTTTTTGAAGACGACGTTCACGGAGCTCCCATTGTCCACGAGGATCCGAGAGACAGTGAAGTTCTCGATGGCGGCCTTGATGACCAGCGCATCACAGAACGGATCCTCGTGATCTGGCATATCACTTCTGGAGAAGGTGATCCTCTCCTCTGGCGGCGGGGTTTGGGACGTAGAGGCGACGCTCCGCCGGTACATGGTATGGAGGCTTGCCTTGCGGGAAGCCTCGATCCCCACTCCCTCGTGGATCACTCTGATCCCACCTCGGGTCCCCACATCCACCCGGTCTTCGCAGCGATCCTCCTCCGCCCGAGGCAGGACCTCCTCGATCCTCACTTCCTGCCGCGCCTCCTCCTGCTGCTGCTGCCGCCCCCTGTTCCCCCTCATTTCCAGGAACTCCGGGCACGTGGCTGTTGCGTGCCCCTCTTCTTGATGGAAGTCGCAGTAGGGCAGCTCCACCCTGAACTCCCTCCTCCTCCTTCTCATGATCCCCCTCCTGGCTCCCAGAGCTATGGCCATGGCCTCCTCCTGATCGGGGAGCCGGGGCCTCTGACCCTGCCTCCAGCCCGGTGGGTGGAACTGGTCCTGTCTTCCCTGATAGTGACCCCTTCTGAAGTTCCCCCTCTATGGCCCCTGCCCCTGCCACTCAGGCCTCCAGCCCAGCCGATGGTCGGGCTCCTGGTGCCCCCACCTCGGCGGCTGTTGCCATTGGGGCTGCCTCTGCTCCCTCTACTCCCTTTGCCTAAGCTCCCCCCTTCTCTCTTCCTGTCCTCTTCCTCCCTTCGACTCCTTTTCCTCCTCAGTCACCCACCTGGCCAACTTCCTTTCAAATTCCGGGTTCGACGCCTCCCCGTCGACCTCTCTCGCTGCCCTCTCCATCAGCTCCTCGTAGGAGAGGGGGGGATTCTCTTCAGCTCCATGCGGAAGAAACCCTGCTGCAGGCCCAGGGTGAAGGCCATCATCAGACTGTGGCCCGGCATCTCCTGGACCTGGGTAACCTCCTCCTAGAACCGATCCACATAGCTCCCCAACGTCTCGTTCACCCCCTGCTTTATGTGGAACAGGGACTCGGACTCCTTCTTCCTCTTCTTTGAGGTAGTGAACCTCAACATGAACCCTCGGCGCAGGTCCTCGAAGCAATAGATGGAAGTGGCCGGCAGCTGGTGGAACCACTCCCTTGCCTTCTCTCGGAGGGTGATGGCGAAGAGACGGCACTTGAATCCGTCCGACATCTGACGGATGGAGACTACGTTCTCGAACCACTGGACGTGCTGAACCTGGTCTCCCTTCCCGGTGTAGTAGGTCATCTCGGGCTCCCTGAACCCGTCTGGTACTAGAGCTGAGGAGACCAGCTCGCTGAAGGGGCTGCCTCCCCCCACCTGGCGGGCCGGCGAGTCTCGCGGGCCCAACTCGCCGAACCGGCCTCGGCCTGCCGAACCGGGGAAGAGCTCGCGCCCCGGGAGCTCGCTTCCTCGGCCCTCCTCGGCCACCTCCTTCCCGGCTCGCCTGCCGGGAGCGTCCTCGCCTAAGGAGGGGGCAGCCGCGATCGGGATCGCCGGAGTCGAGCACTCGGCCCGCGTGCCAAGTGCGATCTTGACCAGAGTCAGCACCTCATTCCTGAAGTCTTCAAACATTCCCACCGTTGCAAGAGGTGGCGGGGGTGGCGAGTCTTGTCTGTCAGATCCTTGACCTCCCGTCATTGAGCTCGCCGAAGCTTTTCTGCACTGACCACTGTCCACGCTCACCGCACCAAAATGTTGAAACCGGAATCCGGTCTCTTGTGGAGTTCGACCCTTGGGGAAGGGGTGGTCTCGCGTCTACTTTGCTCCTGCAAGAAAAACAACAAGAGAGACAAGAGAAAATAGACCCAAGGGCTCGGCAGGGAGGTCCCACCACAAACCCGGAAGATCTCTGAGCGCTTCCCCTCCTTAGCCAAGAGCCGAGCTAAGGTACCCTCAGAGAACGCTTGAAAATGAGAGTAAGGAGGCACTGAAAAGCGTCCCCTCTGAGGTACCCCTTGGGTCTTATTTATAGATTTTCAGAATCTGAACTGCCAATAACCAAGAGGACTGACCTGGAAATACCTAAAGGCCCCTGGCTGGGTCTGCCAACAGCCAAACTCCGCTGTTCTGAATAGCTATGCGCAGTCCAACCTGGTCTGCCAACAGCGAGGCTCCGCTGTTCCGAGTAGCTATTCGCACCCCTGGGGGGGTCAGCTCGCCTTCAATTCCCCCGCAGGAGGCGGGCGCGGCCTGGCCTCGCGGCTCGCCTATCCTCCCTGGGCGAGCGCGAGACGATATGGGCGAGCTGTCCGTCTTCTGCCGGGCGGACCGGCAGCCAGGTCGCGTGCGGGTCGGCCGGCGATCGTCGCGACCTTGATCGACTCTCCAATCATGGGTCGCCGGGCTTATCTGCTTTGGCCAGGGATTCCTTGCGCGACCCGCTTGCTCGCCTGCCGGCTCGCTCGCCTGAAATGGGCGGGAGCGGGCCAGCCCTTCTGCCGCTCCGCTCAACCTCTCTGGGGGGGCCCGCTCGCCGGACACGGGGTTGTACAAAACAAATGATTAATGCACTCTTATTTGCATATATATCTAAAATATACACATTTTCAGACCTAAAACTAATAAGAATAATAATATTTTCCGTTTTAATTTAACATTTAGAAGAAACAAATTCTACTTTATAACTATTGGGAAAAACTCTTTTGATTTACCTTAACAATTTACATTTAAGGGATTTTACATCCTAAGTTTATTACTCATAATGTATTGAGAGGTTAATATGGTCTTAGAAGTTTTAGGATATCAGTGGAGTAAAGGACTTGAGAAGACACACTGAATCTTAGAAAAAAGTCAAGAAAAGCCAACATGTATTGACTAAAAGTTGACGCAACTTCGACTTAACGTCGATGTTACTTCGATTAACAGTCAGAGCAATAGAATAAGATTAGTCAAAGTTAATTCAAGGTTTATATTAGCACATATTTTGATATGTTTTTGACGTAACATCAATTATAGAGTAAAGTCGACAGTCAATCAGAATGATTGACTGTCGACACTACTACTATATGAAATTGACGTTACATCGATTAAATTTTTGAACAAAAACATTTTTGGGGATTAATTTAGACATTTTTTCAAGAAAGATTTAGATTGAATAACTGTTTATTGGAGACGTGAAAGATGGTTTTAATAAGGAATGGTTCTCTGCCATATGTGTGTGTGTGTGTACATACATACATACATATATACACACACACACACACACACATGATGGTAATGTAACATCGATCAGAAACAACAATCAATTTACACAAGAACAGAGAGTGATTTGGAAGTTTTGGATCAACAGAGAAGATTAGGAAGATGATCATTCATCTATTGCAAAAGAAGTTCTTCCAAATATTAGTTAATCTTCATCCTACTCCTGAATCTAATTAGAGAACCAATTCTACTCCTTCTTTAGGGCTCATCAAGTGCTATAACAAATTTTGTGGAGAATAAGAAATCATCCAGATTAAAGGACTTATAATCCTTGAAATTTTCTATATCAAGGATTCATTAAAGTTCCATGGATCAATTCATGTAGTGTCATAAAGTCCTCAGAAATTCCTACTGAGAGGAATTATTAATAAGATCATCTCTTCTACATATATCATACTAATTTCTATTTATTTCTCTTTTTTTGTTTGAGAAAAAGTTCTGAGAATCATTCTTCAAAGGATTCAGTTTAATGTTCTGAGAGTTTCTTTGTGAAAAGACTTGGGGTTTATTGGTTCAAAATCTCCTTATCAAAAGATCTAGAGATTGGTTTTGAGAGTCATCTTATCAAAAAACCCAAGCACAATGATAGTGAATTCCTACCAAGGGGTTGTAGAGTGGATGTACATAGATTTTGGGAAACCACTATATTTCTTGTATTTTATATGATTATTAATTTTTTGTGATTGTTTATTTACTGTGCTATGATTATAATTGTTAGGTTTAAATTTCTGGTGAAATATTTGTGTGAATGCAAATTCTATGAAAAGTATAGTTTAGATAGATATATTTTTTTAATCTATATTCACCCCTCTAGAGAAAACTCAGAGGATTTTGTCAAATGTTCTTCCTTTCAATTGGTATTAGAAGGAGGTTAATCAAGAAAAGGTTAATCTAGAGCAGGTTAATCAAGAAAAGGTTAACACCTTGGTTATAAAGACCAGAATAGTTACACTAGTATATATTAATTTATTTTCAAGATATCTTCTATTACTTTCAAAGGATTTGCATAAACAAAAATTAAGTTATATATAAATTGTATTAATGATGGTATTTTTGGTTCAATTTGACAGGACCACTTATGCCTTATAGAAAGGATGTAGATGACAATATCACTTTAAAACAAATGCCTAAATATGAGTAGTCAGATAAAGAAAAGAGAATAAATACTGGGATGATAAATCTATGAATATATTAGTTTCAACAATGTCTGATGATGTATTTCAAAAAGTAGTAGAATGTCTGTTAGCAAAAGAAAGCTGGGAATCAATATGAAGAATTGTTTATGGGAGTTCTAATGAGAGAAAAGATAGAAACTCACTTTTAATTTCTTAGTATGGAAATTTTCAAAAGAAAGATGATGAATTTATGGCTGAAATATATGACAGATTCAGTGTAATTATTAATGAACTTAAAGGATCAGATAAGGACATATCACTCACTGAGATAAATGATAAGTTACTCACGTATTTCCCAAATACATGAGATTCTAGAATATGGGCTATTAGAGAATCTAGATGGCACAAAACAATTATTACAGATGTATTATTAGGCTAACTTAAATCTTATAAACTAACTCTTAAAAGTTGAGCAAAATCAGGAGCAAAGGAAAATGTCACTACACCTAGAGACAAATCTATTACTTTCAAAGCTACTGATAATGAACCCTCTATAACAGAACAGGAAATATTCAACCTCTTTGCCAAGAGTTTTAGAAAATGGGTTAAGACAAAAAATTTCATAATAAGAGACACGAATTTGAATAAGCCAAAGTTTGATAAGACTCCAAATAAGGTGATAATATGTTTTGCTTGTACAAAACTTGTACACATAGCAACTTAACATCCAGAACAATGGAAGGATAGATTAAACAAAAAGGATCGGAAGAAAAAATATCTAAAGAGAAGGGATAAGAAAATAAGCAAAGGATTTATTGCTGAAACTTGGAGTGATACTAGTTGAGAATCAGGTTCTTCATCAAGTAGCGAAGAAGAAGCTGCTGCTGAAGAAGGCTGTTTGACGGATTTAGAAACTCATTCAGATAATGAAGAAAATCAGGTAAGTTACTTTGATGATATTGATTTTTTATCAGATGAATTTAAGATATGTTTTAAAGAATTTTGTAAAAATCAATTAGAAGTAGAAAAGAAAATAAAACTATTAAAAAGAATTAGATGAATTAAGGAGTGAATGTCATTATTATAAAAACTATAATTTTAAGGTTGGACTAGGTTTATTAGAAAAATAAAAAACACATTTAACTATAGAAAATAGAATAATCCAAGTAAAACTAGCAAATGCAAAAGCCTTTTAGGACATCTTGAATGGAAGAAGTTAAAAACACAAACACATAACCAAAACATTTTACAGCGAAGGTTAATCACTTAGGTTTGGGTGCTGAACCAACTAACACAGATAAAGTTTCTAGTATTCTTGCATGTATAAACTCAATAACCTTTGTTAAAAACAAAGATAGTCAACTAACAGTTAGAAAAGATAATGATTCTGAAAAAACTACTATGTTTAACAAAGTAATTTCATCTAAAAATAATAAAAGATTTATGAAAAAGAAATTTATAAAAAAGCAATCCTTCAAATAAAAAAACCTGCATACTGGGTATATGCGTCAACTAAATATTGACCCAACTTAACAAATACTTGACGCAAGTGTGGGAATGCGTCGACTTCAAGTAAAAATAACAAAAAAGTTGCATCGAGACCTTGTCAAAGCAAATTTCTAAAATACAATTTCATTAACTTTGATACAACTATGACTTTTGACTATCATACATATGAATATAAATATACAAATTGCTTAAGAAAAGGTCATGATATTAGAAGTTGTTGGATTGATAAATCAATACTATTTCATCCAAAAGAGTATTATTACAAATATTCATATACTTTTATTACTCATTTTAATGGTAAAAGAAGCAATGAACCCAAGATAACCTGAGTTCCAATTAACTTTTGAATTGCTTATGTATGATGGATAATGTAGGACGATCTGACTGATGAAAGGTTATAAAGCATACCAATTGTTACTAAAATATAATTACTGGGAAAAAACCTCATGAGAACTGAAAAATTCAATAGTATATTCAATATCATGTTGAATTAAGTTGATGGAGAATTAATTTCATCTTTACGTAATATTTAGGGAGGGTGATTATGAAGAGTTTCAATTTTCTCGATGCAGCGTAGATATGAATCAACGGATGCCTCGATGAAAAGTCTAATACAGAAAGTTTATGGCTTCATCAAGTCATAGTCAACTTAACATTAACAAGCATGTAGTGATTATTTCTATTTTAAAATATGTCAAATAAAAGTCGATGTTACTCCAACTAAAGAAATGTGTGTTGTAATTTTTGCCCTAACTTTGTCGACATTCTGTTTATTTATATATCAGAATCATTTAAGTAAAACATTCGAAACTCTTCATCTTCCCTACTCATTACTTTTGCTTCCACCACCACTTTGTTTTTCAAGAATTCTTGTAGGTATTATAATGGTGCCAAAGACAAATTCTGGATTTAGCATAGATCTGGAATATTTCGGTGTTGCAGTTGAAAAATTTTAAGGAATCCTCAAATTATTCATTGATTTGGGTCTCAATAAACTTATCTCGACACAATGCAGATTATAGGAGACTGTGCTTTCTAAATTCATTTCAAATGTTTAGTGTGAGAATGATAGATCATTGAATGGAGTTATTGTTACACAAAAGATTCATATAACAGCAGAAATAATACTGAAGACTTTCGATCTTTTGTCAGGATATGACATTGCAGAACTATCTGAATAAGAAATAAAAGAGGTGCTAAGAATCAAAAACTTTGCAAACGACAAGGCCATCGAGATTAAGAAGATTTATCTATCAGAAGAATATTTGTTTCTAGCAGATAATGCGGGAAAGTTGTTGATATGCAAAACCTCAGCACATGATGCAATCCCTAAAGTTCAACTACACCTTATGTGGATTCTGGTGCTAAGGAAAAAGATTAATTAGGGAGATTGTCTGATAAAACTTATTATACATAAATATAAACAGAGGAAGAATCTTTACATGACTATAATAAGTCAAGTTCTATTATATAACTTTCAACATCTATGCACCTATAAGGGGATACCAATTCCTCCTGGAAAGATGGTGTCAATAGCCCTTTTCTTAAAGTGGACCAGCCAAATCATTAAACCTGGATCCCGGAAGGAATCTACTCCTCTATTTATTCCATAAGATATTATCCATTCACTCTTTAGTAATGAGCCAACTCTATCCATACCATAACAAACTACATTATTATTACATTCACTTGCTCAAGTCACTTAGAATACTGTAACATTACATTCAACACCTACTGTTATCAGCCAATTTAATACAACAGACACTTTCAAACAATTCTTCTTTTTTCATGACTCGAGCAGTACAGTTAGCCACTAACACACTATCTTCAATGCTCAAAGAACATGTCTCTCATATACAAATCACAATGGATGATATACATTCTCAGTTAGACTTGATTATTGCTTCAGTCGAATTCCTGCTGGCAAAGATTTCTTCTTCCACTATCACCAGGTACTTTTTAACCTCTCTTGTATTTGAGGTCAAGAAGGGGGAGAATCGGGAAGAGGAAGAAGAATTAGATGAAGTTACGTCATCTTCGTACGGACCAGATCTATTTAAGATTGCTGGAAATGAAAATGTATTGGTAAAGTTTTAACTAGAGTTTGCATCAAACCAGGGGAAGGTTAAAGAAACAATTATTATTATTGTAGAATAGAATGATGCACAAGGTCGGGAGGAGATATTTGTTTATTTAGGGGAAGTCAAGTATAATGACGAACTTGAAGAAGAGACTCCACTGTTTCCTAAAAGATCAATAAATGTTAAATATATCTCAAAGGGAAAGCAACTGTAGTCATTAAAGAAAAGGAAGAAACATGTTGAAGCTAGTACTCAACTAACTGAAGAAGTCTTTAAAATATATATAGGAAGTTGTAGTACCACATCATTCTTTCTGCCATATGTCATTCTTATTACCCTAGAAGATCTAGATATGTTATATATGGGCATGCGCGCGAAGCCCTGCTCTGATTTATTTAATGAGCACGCTGAGTTCGGATTTCGCATGATAAAAGTAGGCAAGTGCACCTATCGCAAGTAATACAGGATATTCTGGGGGAATATCAAGATCGTATATTTTCCTGGGTGGGTTGATTATTTCTACTCCTCCAGGAGGGACTATTATTCTACCAAAAATTAAAGTTGTTGGATTAACTAACTAAAGCGGTTATATAAAAGCTGTAAAAAAGGTTTGAAAAAGGATCGATGAAGAAATAACGCTCGGCATTGAATCGATAAAGACTAAAATAATTTTTATATAACTAGAGATCTAAAAGTTCAATTCAATTAAAGGGGAAACTTGGCCGTGGAGGTTCCAAAAGAATGAGCTCACCTATCTCTAGAACCATCGCTCACCTGAACATTAAGGCTATTTGACTGAGCTCTCGTTCGACGAAGAATTCATCTTAATGCCTGTATTATGCTAAGAATCCCGCTATTGGGGGGAACCCAATCAGGTAGAATTTTGTGCCTCCTCGCTCGAGGGTTAGTGTGGAGCTCTATTTACCCAAGGGGGATCGGTCCATACACACGGCCTCTCGGCTAGCTAGCGTATGGACAACAAACATAGAGACCACGCATCAATTTGTGGTTCGGCGCGTCGTATACTTGGGGTAAACCTTAAGTTCTTTAATTAAAGAGAAAAAGATAAGCTTTAATTATTTAAAAAGATTTTATCTGTTCCAATGGTCTTCGATATTGAGGGCTGAGAACGATTAGCCACTCATCAGTATGGGGACGGCTTATGAAAATAAAATGCATAATTGAAATTGCAAGTCCTACTCAAACGAGTAGGCGGGAAATGAAAGCAGTAAATTGCGAGCCCTACTCAAAAGAGTAGGCGGGAATTGAAAATAGTAAAGAAAGCAGTAAAATGTGAGTCCTAGTCAAGCGAGTAGGTGGGAAATGAAAGTGGTAAAATGATAAGTCCTACTCAAATGTGTAGGCGGGAAATGAAAGCAGTAAATTGTGAGTCCTACTCAAACAAGTAGGCGAGAAATTGCAAGTCCTACTCAAACAAGTAGGCGGGAAATGACAAGTCTTACTCAAACGAGTAGGCGGGAAATGAAGTGATAAAAGCTAACTCATGGACACACACTCTCTATATGAAAAAGGAAAGCAACAAAACCTAACTCATACACTCACACAACCAAAAGAAAAAATAAAGTGATCGAAAAAATAAAACGATTACATTTCTACCGTTAGAACTTGCTAAAATGCATAAAAAGAAGAAATAAAAATTAAAGGAGCAAAAAGGGTTTTCAAATAAATGCAAAAATCAAAGTACTACAGAAATTAAAGTAACTATATTTTCATTCTTATAACTTTATATGAGTGCATAAAAAGTGGAAATAGGGTAAAAAAGGAACAAAAACATTTACCTTAAAAGAGAAAATCTAGTTAAAGAAAAATAAAAACACTTTAAAAACTCTTTAATAGACCTATAGGAATGAATACAAAGCGATTTAAAAAGCAAATAAGCTAAGGGAAATGATGAGGAAAAGCTATCATAAAAATATTAAACTATATAAGTGGAAACCTAGAGCAAAAACTAAGCAAAAATAAAATTGAAACATAAAAAGGAACATGTTACTCTCATACACACACACACACACACACACACACACACACACACACACACACCCATTTTAAAAAGAAAATCAAAAGACAAAAGATCCCTTAAGGAGAGGCACTCAAATGCATTCCAATACAACATAAGGAGAGAAAATCTACAAATTTTATTAAACTAAAAAGAGTGTTACAAAAAGCTAAAACAAACACTAAAGAGAGGGGGAGAAAATCTCCTTACATAGCATGGAAAACACCTTAGCAGCCCACCTAAAGAAAAATGGTTCAAAAAATGTGAACCCTTGGCTCAAATAGAAAACTTCTCTTTATAAGCAAAAAATTTCAGATTACATGCCCAGGTCACGGGCGTATAGGGGGCGTGTCAGTACTGGCGTGTAGGTGAAGCCGAAAATTCGGTGAGTTGGTGTAACGCCCCCACCTGTCACATGCCATAGAACGGTGGGTCCGGCCGGGGCCCCAATCCATATAGCACAGACAAGCAAAGGAATTACGTGTGGAAATCAAAATCTATGCGTATCCTTAACTCATTCCATTCTAGCGCAGCATTTTTCTTGTTAGCATGAACTAAAACCAGAATGTCCACCAATATATAAATACCACATTGATATAACAACACCAGGAATGTATACAACTCACACACCCTGGCCTTATGGCCTTACAGGTTCCTCTTTACACAGTAACAATTTCGTACATCGGCACGCAGGCCGGCCACACATGAAATCCAAACACAGCTCTTCACATGGCCTTCAAGGGCCTATAGAAGCAAGCTAGCCATTCCACTTAGTCATTTCAAGCCGCAACACCTGTAATTCCACATCCAAGCCAACATAGAAAACAAAGTAACGGTCAGCATTTTGGCTGACCCATTATAACGACCCTACCCCCTACCCGGGGTAGTGGTTCCTTCCCTGTATACAGTGCTGTCATCTATCATCAAGTATCATCAAGCATCATATATATATCATATGTTTATCCTGCTAGCAAATACATAACATCACAAACGCTGGAATCCACCAGACGTTCCGTGCACTCAGGGCACCTTCTTGGCGTACCGGAATCCACCAGTCATAGACCGCCGATTCGAGGTTTTAACTTGTTGGTTGACCGGCCCTAGTCCACCAGTCTCGCAAGCTGGAGACATCCCGCCCAAACCACACAGAGGTACACCCTCACAGCATCGAACAACCAGAGTAGGTCGACCCACAACATGTGGTGTAGCACGCCGGGTTTATCCAAGCTCCCCAGGCAATGTCTACCCATCGACCCCCCTCCTAATCCGATCGACCCACACTATATGGTGCAACAAGCCGGGTTTAACTCGGCTCCCCAGGCATTGCCACCCATCGATCCCTTCCTAACTAGATCAACCCACCCTAGTGGTGCAACAGGCCGGGTTTATCACGAGCTCCCCAGGCGTGCTACCAATTGATCATCTCATAAGCAGGAGCTTTGCCAAAGCCTCCTCATCATCACATCCATACATACATCACAATAGAAATCCATTTACATATCATCAAAACCACAGAGTCTTCTCTAGTTTACCCATGAACATCACCAATCCAGACTACCGGTCCAGATGGGCTTCACACAGCATGTCTATGCCGTACTCCATATTTCCGGCTCTAAATGCAGACTCAACAAAGGAATCTCTTCCGCAAATCCACCTCTTGGTGGAGGATTCCAAACACATGTATAAAGAAAGGACTTCGATGTCCAAAAAGGAGATCGTTACCCTTGAAGATCGCTTCGGCGCCATGAAGTAGCTGGATGGAAATCACCGCCTCGGCTCTGCCTTGACGAATCCGCTCTCGGATCTTCGCTCCGCACTCCGTAGCTCCTACAGCAGCTGGAAGACTCCTCCCTTCCCTCTTACCTTGGCCTTTCTTTCTCTCTCTTTCTTGGAAAAACATGAAGGAGAAGAAGAAGAAGAAAGAGGGATTAAATCCCCTTAATCTCGGCCTTCACAACACCTGGACAGAGCCCAACCACTGGATCCAGGAAGGGGGAAACAAACGGCTCAGATCTGGCCAGAAAAGCTTGAACACGGCCTGACACGCCCGTGTCACAGGCCGTGTCCCTCTAAGCGGCAGACAACCGACTCAATCCAGCCAGTACACGGCCGTGTGACACGCCCGTGTCACGTGCCGTGTCCCAGACACGCCCTCAGACACGCCCGTGTCTGAGGCTGTGTGCCTCAACGAAAATAATCCCAAAACAACCCGAGACTTCACACGGCCTGGCACACGCCCGTGTTCCTGGCCGTGTGCACCTGACACGCCCTGTGCCACGCCCGTATCACAGGCCGTGTCCTCATTCGAAACTCAACACTCGACGATCATCGAGTAACATTCGTCGAGCACACGACACGGCCTTCGACACGCCCGTGTCCTGGGCCGTGTGCCCCTTCTCGACACATCGTCGAGCGAAAAATCGTCGAGACAAAGGCCAATCGTCGACACAACCCGACACGCCCTGCGACACGCCCGTGTCGCAGGCCGTGTCAACTGACACGCCCTGGGACACGCCCGTGTCCCAGGCCGTGTCACCCAAAAATTGCCTATTTCAGGAATTTGGCCTGTTACAATCCTCCCCTCCTTCAAATAATTTCGTCCTCGAAATTTGACTCCAAGCAGCCAATCAGCCACAACATCACAAAAGCGTACACCCCAAGCCTCTGCACACACTAACAAACAGACAGCACAACAAACATCCCTAACTTCCACGTGTGCATATTCAGTCACATCAGACCTCAAAACAAAACAACATAATTTATCTCATCACAAGCACAAACTCATAAACATCATTTCAACTCATAAACATCATTTACATACACCATGGAGGATCCATCAAGTTCTGATTCAGTCAAAAGTGATTCACAGCACACTTCACTTCCGCTCAGCCTCCCGATTTTGAAATTCGCGATTTAAAGATAAATTAAACACCCGAGGCTGAATTTCCCCAACAGAGCTTTGCGGCTCTTGCACTTCCATAGCATGAAAGTGAGGTTGTGTCCGCGGTGCAGATGATTCGGCCATTGCTTTCCCTTTTTCTTCATTTGACGCACCTATCTTTTTCTCACTCCCTGGAGGGGCATTCCGATAGAATTTTGCGTTGTGTCCTTGCTGCCCATATTTATAGCATATACGTGTATCCACACATCCTGGCCCATACGTCGCCCCCGAAGAAACAGTCGACGGCGCTGATTCTACCTGCCTAAATCGTTTCTTCTCTCGTCGTCTAAACTCCGATTGATCCGATTGAAACTCTGACTTTTCTATTGCCCGTCTCTTATTCTCTTGTACTCGCTTCATATCCTTCTTCAAAGCACGGGCTGTATCGACCAACGCTTGGAAGCCTTGGCTCACGGAACTCGGAAGTGTCAATCTCAATTCATCCCGTAATCCTCCATAAAACTGATTTGTCTTTCACGCTTCCTCCGCAAAGGTAGATCCCGCATATCTCCCCAATCTTGTAAACTCATGCAGGTAAGTATCAATATCTCGCTCACCCTGCACCAGACGGAGAAACTCATTTTCCATCGCAATCCTCTGCGACACTGGCACATACTTGGCTAAAAATATTTGGGAGAATTCCTCCATTGAAATCTCCGTTAAACCTCGACCTGCCAAGTGGTGCACTTCAATTTCATCCCACCATAATCTCGCATCTCCTTCCAACAGAAAAGTGGCCAACATCACTTTCTGCTCCTCGACTGTCCTGATTGCAGTTAAGATCCTTTTTACTCTTGCCAACCAATCTTCTGCCTGCGTTGGTGAAAGCGCTCCACCAAACGTAGGTGGATGGAAGTGCATAAAACGTGACAATGAGTCGTCACTTGCTTGCGCTTCCATCACCACTGCAGCATGCTCTTGCCTTCCACCAGGTCTTGCCTGTCCAGTTGGCTGTGCTTGTAACACTGCAAGCACTGTCTCTGTCACCACCCGTATGGCCTCTTCCGAGGGAGGCATAGGCGCTTCCACGGGTGCTGCACTCTCATCCGACCGCTGTGGTTCAGACGGCCCAGCTCCATCCCTCGCCACCTATCAATGTACAGAACACCATTAATACTTCCAATCATAACGGTACTGCTACATTGACTACACACTCACGCACAGCATGTGCATGACATACATTCCTAGTGGACATTCATGAGTTCAATTATGTTCTCTCCTCCCAAACAATCTCAACCTGGCTTTGATACCACTTTGTAACGCCCCCACCTGTCACATGCCATATAACGGTGGGTCCGGCCGGGGCCCCAAGCCATATAGCACAGACAAGCAAAGGAATTACGTGTGGAAATCAAAATCTATGCGTATCCTTAACTCATTCCATTCTAGCGCAGCATTTTTCTTGTTAGCATGAACTCAAACCAGAATGTCCACCAATATATAAATACCACATTGATATAATAACACCAGGAATGTATACAACTCACACACCCTGGCCCTATGGCCTTACAGGTTCCTCTTTACACAGTAACAATTTCGTACATCGGCACGCAGGCCGGCCACACATGAAATCCAAACACAGCTCTTCACATGGCCTTCAAGGGCCTATAGCAGCAAGCTAGCCATTCCACTTAGTCATTTCAAGCCGCAACACCTGTAATTCCACATCCAAGCCAACACAGAAAACAAAGTAACGGTCAGCATTTTGGCTGACCCATTATAACAACCCTACCCCCTACCCGGGGTAGTGGTTCCTTCCCTGTATACAGTGCTGTCATCTATCATCAAGTATCATCAAGCATCATATATATATCATATGTTTATCCTGCTAGCAAATACATAACATCACAAACGCTGGAATCCACCAGACGTTCCGTGCACTCAGGGCACCTTCTTGGCGTACCGGAATCCACTAGTCATACACCGCCGATTCGAGGTTTTAACTTGTTGGTTGACCGGCCCTAGTCCACCAGTCTCGCAAGCTGGCGACATCCCGCCCAAACCACACAGAGGTACACCCTCACAGCATCCAACAACCAGAGTAGGTCGACCCACAACATGTGGTGTAGCACGCCGGGTTTATCCAAGCTCCCCAGGCAATGTCTACCCATCGACCCCCCTCCTAATCCGATCGACCCACACTATGTGGTGCAGCAAGCCGGGTTTAACTCGGCTCCCCAGGCATTGCCACCCATCGATCCCTTCCTAACTAGATCAACCCACCCTAGTGGTGTAACAGGCCGGGTTTATCACGAGCTCCCCAGGCGTGCTACCAATTGATCATCTCATAAGCAGGAGCTTTGCCAAAGCCTCCTCATCATCACATCCATACATTCATCACAATAGAAATCCATTTACATATCATCAAAACCACGGAGTCTTCTCCAGTTTACCCATGAACATCACCAATCCAGACTACCGGTCCAGATGGGCTTCACACAGCATGTCTATGTCGTACTCCATATTTCCGGCTCTAAATGCAGACTCAACAAAGGAATCTCTTTCGTAAATCCACCTCTTGGTGGAGGATTCCAAACACATGTATAAAGAAAGTACTTCGATGTCCAAGAAGGAGATCGTTACCCTTGAAGATCGCTTCGGCGCCATGAAGTAGCCGGATGGAAATCACCGCCTCGGCTCTGCCTTCACGAATCCGCTCTCGGATCTTCGCTCCGCACTCCGCAGCTCCTACAGCAGCTGGAAGACTCCTCCCTTCCCTCTTACCTTGGCCTTTCTTTCTCTCTCTTTCTTGGAAAAACATGAAGGAGAAGAAGAAGAAGAAAGAGGGATTAAATCCCCTTAATCTCGGCCTTCACAACACCTGAACAGAGCCCAACCACTGGATCCAGGAAGAGGGAAACAAACGGCTCAGATCTGGCCAGAAAAGCTTGAACACGGCCTGACACGCCCTGTGACACGCCCGTGTCACAGGCCGTGTCCCTCTAAGCGGCAGACAACCGACTCAATCCAGCTAGTACACGGCCGTGTGACACGCCTGTGTCACGTGCCGTGTCCCAGACACGCCCTCAGACACGCCCGTGTCTGAGGCCGTGTGCCTCAACGAAAATAATCCCAAAATAACCCGAGACTTCACACGGCCTGGCACACGCCCGTGTTCCTAGCCGTGTGCACCTGACACGCCCTGTGCCACGCCCGTGTCACAGGTCGTGTCCTCACTCGAAACTCAACACTCGACGATCATCGAGTAACATTCGTCGAGCACACGACACGGCCTTCGACACGCCCGTGTCTTGGGCCGTGTGCCCCTTCTCGACACATCGTCGAGCGAAAAATCGTCGAGACAAAGGCCAATCGTCGACACAACCCGACACGCCCGTGTCGCAGGCCGTGTAAACTGACACGCCCTGGGACACGCCCGTGTCCCAGGCTGTGTCACCCAAAAATTGCCTGTTTCAGGAATTTGGCCTGTTACAGTTGGCTTTTTTCTAGAAGCTTCTGGAAGTCCACGTGGCAGTCACAGGCGTGTCAAAATGACATGGGCATGTAGGAGTGGCGTGAATGGACAAGGCGTCAAGTCCTTGCCTCGCTGGCGATGTCTTGTCTGGAAAAGTTGAGGCGGTCACGGGCGTGCGCCGAATGATACGGGCATGACTGGACACCTGGCTGGAATTTGATGTCGGCAGCAACTGTTTGGGTTGGGTTGAAAACTACAGGACACACAAGGGAATGTAAATTTGGACATGGGTGTGTCTTTGGCGTTGAGTGTCGACTTGTATGAGGAGTTGAGTGTCGACTGGCGTTGAGTGTCGATATGCATGACACGGGCGTGTTAGATGGGTTACGGGCATGTATTATTCGACACGGGCGTGTTCACTCATTATTTCACGGATTCTCCGCGGCGGCAACTTTTTTCACTAGCGTCAAAGTGACACAATCCGGTCACGGGCGTAACATGGAGGTCACGGGAGTGTACTTTGATTTTTTAACATTTTCTGCAAAATTTTCAGAAAATAAAATAAAGCTATGTTAGAAGATTATATACAAAAAAGGAACATTTTATTGAACAAAATTAACTTAAAACAACAAAAATAAACTAAAACTTCCTAAATAAAGTACGTAAAAATACGAATATTTACAATTCAACAAATACCCCCAGACTTAAGCTTTTGTTATTCTAGAGCAAACATTGGAGATATACTTATAAAAAATTAAAAGAAATCCTAAATTTATCTACTGCTTGTATTAATTGAAAGAGAGATCAAAATAAACGTCATGGGTATAAGAGTTAAGTCATAATTCATGAAAATGATTTAAATAGATGAATAGTTTTGGTCAAAAAGACTTCCTGAAGTAACCAAATAGCAAGCAAAAATTGTAATCATTTAGCTAACAAAAATATTTTGAAATTATAGAAACTTTAGCTTATAAGAGTTCAAAAAAAAAAGTAATTTAAAAATTATGCTCTCAAAAAAATTTTATATTAAGTCTAGAATCTTTGAATATGGCAAAGGGGTTGTTGGTTTATGAAGAGCGATTTGGTTTTAAAGGTGAGGTATTTTTTGTCAAACCTCTAATGAAATTTTTTTTGTTTGAATGTGGATGTTTAGGAAAACGAAATCTTATTTTCCATAACACGTAAATTTTTTAGAACAACTCCATATAACCCAATGTATATGTATAGGAGTACTGAATTTTATCTTCTTACTACATAACATATAATCTTTTAAAATATTAGATGCTTATGTTTACGGAATGAAATCTTATTCGCATTGGCATAGGTTCTTTTAAGGATAAAAATTTTATCATGTCAAGTAAAACATGATAAATATGGGGAGAAAGGTTTTTTTTCAAAAAAAACTAGATTTTAATAGAAAATTTTTGAGAGCAACTTTGATAAATTGAATGTTCCTGTGTTTCAAAAAGCTTGAGTGAAAAATAATTGAAGTCTATAGTTATTTTTTCTAACATAATACACATGCCTCTATTTTAGATAAATTAGAAATAGTGCCTAAAACAAGTCCCCTATCTCAAGAACAAAGCATAAAAAATTCTTTAAAACTTAACCCCGAATATTTAAATCTATCAATCTCTAATTAAAAAATGAATAGTAAACAAAGAATTAATAAAATTCACTTATAAATAAACTTGCACCTAGATTTTTGAAGAGCGAAAAGGGTCACTAATGGTATATTCAATTTATTTTAAAAAAATTTGGGGATTTTTAGAGAGTTATCATCTTTTTTTGTATTTTTGATTTATTATCTTTTTTGGAATTTTTTGTTTATTTCTCTCTTCTTTTATTTTTTGAAATTTTTAGAGTTATTATCTTTTTTTGGATTTTTAAGATATTTCATAATATATACATACTAAAAATGCGAAAAAAGATATATTTTTTGAACTATTTTTTTGTTTTCTAAATTTTTTTTATTTTGATTTTTAAGCAAATATTTACAAGAGGAAAGAGAGAGAAGTTATTTACAAAGATGAGAGAGAAAGGAAGAGGACAAAGAGAGGAATATTTACAAAAAATTATTTTATTTACAAAGTAAAAATATTGACAAAGTAAAAAAATTGGAATTTTTGTTTTATAATTTTTTTTGCATTTTTGTTTTATGATATTTTTAAATTTTGATGATAAAATAAACAATATTTTTGAGGTTTTTATTTTTTGTATTATTTTTTTTTATTATTTTTAATGAGTGCATAATATAGAAGTGCAATAAAAGAAAATAAGAATGTTGCAATGTAAGTATGTGGAATAAAAAAAGAAATAAAATGCAATATACAAAAAATAAAGAGGGGGTAGAAACTTCACTGAAATGTGTTCAGGGAGGCCCGTTTTGAAACCCTATAAAAATTTTAAAAAAAGAGCAAAAAGATAAACCTGGGGTGCCTCCCAGGAGCGCTTTGTTTATAGTCGTGTAGCTTGACTATGTAGGTGGCGTTATAATTCTGGGAGTGGTTATGGAAACGAGAAAATAGTTTTATAGTCGACAAAAAAAAATTGTGTGGTTATTTTGAAGTAGAAAAGTTTTTTTTTTTGAATTTTGGATTTTAGAAAGAGAAAAAAGAAGGGAAAAAGCAGGTGGCCAGCCTTTTATTTTTAAAATATATACACTATATAATAAAATTTTTGGATTGTCGAAAATAGAAATAAAAAAGTTTAAGACAAAGTGGGAAAAAATTTTTAGTTTTTTTTAAAAAAAAATTTACTTTTAAGTAGATTTTTTAGTTTGTAACTGCGAAAAAATTTTTTATATATTTTTTAAGTTTTAAAGTAGTTTATTATTATTATTATTATTATTATTATATTTGGTATGCCATTTTTTATATATATAAATAAATATAGGTAAAAGTAATAGTTTCCCATATTCAAAATAACAACACATATTCTCCGACAACAGCGCCAAAAACTTGATGCTCGCGATGCCCGGCTCTGATTTATTTAATGAGCACGCTGGGTTAAAATTTCACGCGATGAAAGGAGGCAAGTGCACCTATCGCAAGTAATACAGGATATTCGGTGGGAATATCAAGATCATATATTTCCCGGGCATGTTGATTATTTCTACACCTCTAGGAGGGACTATTATTCTACCGAAAATTAAAGTTGTCGGATTAACTAACTAAAGCGGTTATATAAAATCTGTAAAAAGGTTTAGAAAAAGGGTCGATGAAGAAATAGCGCTTGTCATCGAATCGATAAAGACTAAAATATGTTTTATATAACTAGAGATCTAAAATTTCAAGTCAATTAAAATGGAAACTTGGTCATGGAGGTTCCAAAAGAATGAGCTCACCTATCTCTAGGACTATAGCTCACCTAAACATTAAGACTATTTGATCGAGCTCTCGTTCGACGAAGGATTAATCTTAATTCCCCCATTCGCTAAGAACCCCGCTATTGGGGGAGGTGAAACCAATCTGGTAGAATTCCGCACCTCCTCTCTCGATGGTTAGTGCGGAACTCTCTTTACCCAAGGGGGATCGGTCCATACGCACAGTCTCTCGGCTAGCTAGTGTATGGACAACAGACATAGAGACCACGCATCGAATTGTGGTTCTACGCGTTGTATACCCGGGATAAACCTTAAATTCTTTAATTAAAGAGAAAAGGAGGACCTTTAATTGTTTAAAAAGATTTTATCTGTCCCAGTGTTCTTCGATACTGAGGGCTAAGAACGATTAGCCACTCATCGGTATATGGATGTCTTATGAAAAGAAAATGCATAATTGAAATTACAAGTCCTACTCAAATGAGTAGGCGGGAAATGAAAGCATTAAATTGTGAGTCCTACTCAAACGAGTAGGCGGGAAATGAAAGCAGTAAAATACGAGTCCTACTCAAATGAGTAGGCAGGAAATGAAAGCGGTAAAATGACAAGTCCTACTCAAACTAGTAGGCAGAAAATGAAAGCAGTAAATTGCGAGTCCTACTCAAACGAGTAGGCCGAAAATGAAAATAGTAAAGAAAGTAGTAAAATGCGAGTCCTACTCAAACGAGTAGGCAGGAAATGAAAGTGGTAAAATGACAAGTCCTACTCAAATGAGTAGGCGAGAAATGAAAGCAGTAAATTGTGAGTCCTACTCAAATAAGTAGGCTGGAAATTGCAAGTCCTACTCAAATGGGTATGTGGGAAATGACAACTCCTACTCAAACGAGTAGGCGGAAAATGAAAGCGATAAAAGCTAACTCATACACACACACACACACTCTATATAAAAAAGGAAAGCAATAAAACCTAACTCATACACTCACACACACAACCAAAAGAGAAAAACAAAGTAATCGAAAAATTAAAACGATCACATTTTTCCTGTTAGAACTTGCTAAAATGCATAAAAAGAAGAAATAAAAATTTAAAAGTACAAAAAGGGTTTCCAAATCAATGCAAAAAACAACGTGCTACAAAAATTAAAATAAGTACTTTTATAACTTTATAAAAGTGCATAAAAAGTGGAAATAGGGTAAAAAATGAACAAAAAGTTTTACCTTAAAAGAAAAAATCTAAGTTAAAGAAAAATAAAAACTCTTTTATAAACCTATAAGAATGA
The DNA here is from genome assembly GCA_039583875.1 of Platanthera guangdongensis. Taxonomy (NCBI): domain Eukaryota; kingdom Viridiplantae; phylum Streptophyta; class Magnoliopsida; order Asparagales; family Orchidaceae; genus Platanthera; species Platanthera guangdongensis. The sequence goes on from CM077154.1 coordinate 115,978,573, forward strand.
ATACAGAGCGATTTCAAAAGCAAATAAGCTAAGGGAAACGATGAGGAAAAGCTATCATAAAAATACTAAACTATATAAGAGGAAACCTAGAGCAAAAACTAAGCAAAAATAAAATTGAAAACATAAAAAGGAACACGTTACTCTCATGCACACATACACCCATTTTAAAAATAAAATCAAAAGACAAAAAATCACTTAAGGAGGGGCACTCAGATGCATTCCAATACAACATAAGGAGATAAAATCTACAATTTTATTAAACTAAAAAGAGTGTTACAAAAAGCTAAAACAAACACTAAAGAGATGTGGAGAAAATTTACTTACATAGCATGGAAAACACCCTAGCTGCCCACCTAAAGCAAAATGGTTCAAAAAAGGTGAACCCTTGGCTCAAACAAAAAACTTCTATTTTCAAGCAAAAAAATTTCAGATTACACGCCCAGGTCACGACCGTGTATGTGGGGCGTGTCAGTACTGGCGTGCAGGTGAAGCCGAAAATCCGGTGAGTTGGATTTTTTCTGGAAGCTTCTAGAAGTCCACGTGGCGGTCACGGGCGTGTCAAAATGACACAGGCGTATAGGATGGGCGTGACTGGACAAGGTGTCGAGTCCTTGCCTCACTAGCGATGTCTTGTCTGGAAAAGTTGAGGCGGTCACGGGCGTGCGCCGAATGACACGGGCATGACTGGACACCTGGATGGAATTTGATGTTGGCAACAACAGTTTGGATTGGGTTGAAAACTACAGGACATATACGGGCATGTAAATCAGGACGTGGGCATGTCTTGGGCATTGAGTGTCGACTTGCAGGAGGCATTGAGTGTCGACTGGCATTGAGTGTTGACATGCGTGGCACAGGCGTGTCAGATGGGACACGGGTGCGTATTGTTGGACACGGGCGTGTTCACTCTTTATTTCACGGATTCTCAACGGCGGCAACTTTTTTCACGGGCATCAAAGTGACACAACCCGGTCACGGGCGTGACATGGAGGTCACGGGTGTGTACTTTGATTTTTTTTCAACATTTTCTGCAAAATTTTCAGAAAACAAAATAAAGCTAAGTTAGAAGATTATATACAAAAAGGAACATTTTATTGATCAAAAGTAACTAAAAACAATGAAAATAAACTAAAACTACCTAAATAAAGTATGTAAAAATACGAATATTTACAATTCATGAAGCATGGGAACGTGCAATATTCCTCCAATACCACTACCAAAACATCCAACTAATAGAAGAACAAAGAAACAAAAGATTGATGTTGCATCAAAATTTATCAAAGATAAAGGAGTGGTGAATTCTATAAGTACAATGAAAGAAATTAGGAGAAATGTTGGGGAGTTAGCAAAGAGGAAAATAAATCTTAATGAAGTATATCAAAATGCTAGAGAGACTAAGAAAGGTTAATCTTTGTAAAGAAATTTCTTAAAGACAAACCTAACTATTGGAGATACAAGATTCTACTGTAGTACTCAGAGTTTACAAAGGACAAGCTACTAGAAAAACTATACAGTTATCTATTTAGGTTGTTTATTTTTGAAATTGCTAACAAAACATAATGATAGTCAGCCAAAAACTGTAAATGAAATATATTTTACATGTATATTATTGAGATATTCAATGAGAACTATGTTGACATTATGAAATTCATTCTGAAGCCGCAAATATTCAGTTGCCTCTCATGTTCATGTCTTTAATTTTTGTTCACTTCACATATTTGTGCAAGTCAAATCATGTATCTCTACAGTTTTATTTTTGTAAAGTTTGTAAAATTTGTTGAGCTAAAAAGGGGAAGATTGTGGAGGAAAATTCTTATGATTTACCTTAACAAATTATATTTCAAGTAGTTTTACATCCTAGGGTTATTACTCATGATGTATAGAGAGTGTAATATGGTCTTAGAAGTCTTAGGATATTAGTAAAGTAAAGGACAGAGAAGGACACGCTGAATCTTAGACAAAAGCCAACGTGTGTTGACTAGAAGTCGACACAACTTCGACTTAATGTCGGCGCTACTTCGATTAATAATCAGAATAACATAATAAGATTAGTAGATGTTACTTCAAGGTTTATATCAATGCATATTTCAATACAGTGTTAACGTAATGTCGATTACAGAGTGAAGTCGATAGTCAATCAGAATGAAGCCATAGCTCGACGCAACTACTATATGAAATTGACGTTATGTCGAATAAAGTTCTGAATGAAAATTTTTCTGGAGATTAATTCTGACTTTATTCAAGAAAGATTTAAATTGAATAACCATTTTGAAAGAACTAGTGCCTAATCACCTAGAGGGGGGGTGAATATGTGAACTTAATCTTTTTAACTTTAAAGGCAGAAACACTGAATTATAAGACCTGTATTTGCAATTCTCTACAGTAATTCAGCACAGATAACACAGCAATCACAGAATTAATCACACACAGAGTTTTATAGTGGTTCCCCAAGGTCTGGGTATATCCACTTTCCCCCTTTGCTTATCTAGTAGTGTACTAGATTCGGCCTAACTTCTCCACTTCTCCTCAGATCCTCAGATCTTACAACTCAGAACCCCAAACAGGTTCCTACAACTCAGAGTGATCCCACTCCTACAACTCAGGCACAAAAGCCCTACCACTCAGTCTTCACCAAGACTTACACTCAGAGAATAAAGTCTCCTACAACTCAGGCACTAGGCCCTACCTCAGTCTTCAACAAGGCCTACACTCAGAGCATACTGTCTCCTACACTCAGCCTTTATAAAATAGGCTTACAGCTCAGATCCCTTAGGATCCTACAGAAAATAAAGTTTACAAAGTATATAACCACAACTCTGAAAGAGAGAGATGAGTTGACTGGTTTATTGATGAGTTCTTGGAAGAACTTGGCAGAGATCAACCTCCCTTGGCTTTCTTCAAAGCTTCTTGAATTAGAACACAGTAGGGTTATATCTCTATGCAGATGATCTTCAATCAACTATTATCTTGAGATTCTGATTTCAATTTGAATCTTACTTTGCAGCCCGGTTCAACAGCTGCTTTTCTTAGAAGGAGCTCTCTCTCTCCAACTTCTTAGATATTCTCTTGAAGGTCTTCTTCTTGTTGTGTTGTTTGTCAATTTATTGATCACTTATTTTGATTGATTGTTGTCAATCTGTTCATCTCACCTTCTGTTGAAGGAGAAAGGCCTTTATATAGGCTTTCTCCATGGTGACCGGCTGATCCGGTTTATAACAACCTTCTAATGGCTCTGACAGTTGCAGTTGACTGGTTGAAATGGCAGTTGTCAAGTCATCCAGTCACTTCTTGAAATCTCTGTCACTGTCTGAATGTGTCGAGACAGATAGTCTTTATGTGTCGACACCAATAGACTAAGTGTCGACACAAGTAGACTAAGTGTCGACACTAGCCTTCATGGTGTTGACACAACTCCTTGTGTTGTTGTAACAGCTTCTCGACACTGCTTCTTCAGAATGTGTCGACACTGATTCTATGTGTCGACACAAGCCTTCTGTTGAATATGTCGACACAAATACTTAATCTTCAATACTTAGTTGATTTCTGCTGTGTGTCGACACAACGCCTTTGTGTCAACACATCTTCTTGTGTTGAAACTTTGCTAAGTGTCGACACATCTCCTTTGTGTCGACACATGCCTTCATGTGTTGAAACTTTGTTGAGTGTCGACACATCTCCTTTGTGTCGACACATGCCTTCATGTGTTGAAACTTTGTTGAGTGTCGACACATCTCCTTTGTGTCGACACATGCCTTCATGTGTTGAAACTTTGTTGAGTGTCGACACATCTCCTTTGTGTCGACACATGTACTTAAACTTTATTGAAGTTTGCTGAGTGTCGGCACAGCCTCCTGGTGTCGACACTTTTGATGTCAACAAAGTTTCTCTGGGTGTCGACACTGCTTCTAAGTGTCGACACAGATAATGTTGACAATTCTTCACTGTGTGTCGACACTGCCTATATGTGTCGACACTTTTCTCCTGGTGTCGACTCTGCCTCTCTGGTGTCGACACAATTACTCCAAGTGTCGACACAGCTTCTCTAGGTGTCGACACAAGCCTTCATAAGTGTCGACACTTTTCTTCTAGGTGTCGACACATGGACTTAGAAACTTTTATGCTTTCCCTGCAATTACTTAACCTGCACACATAAACTCAAAGCACATCAAATACACCTTGATGTATATCATTGAGTAGGGTGAGGCTTCTTCAAATCTGGTACATATATTCCAATGTACCCAACAATCTCCCCCTTTTTGGAGAAGTCTTAACCCTTAGTCAATGATATACACCATACATAACAAATACTCAATATGATTTATAACAATATTAAATGACAGGGTAAGTACTTAAACATGCATAAACAGAACATGTATGAATAATTTTCTCAGAACAATAATGTAATAGATTGAACATATAACATTGTTCTTACAACTTCAAATATTTTCATTAATCAAAAGTTTACATAGAGTTAAATGCAAATGATTACAAGTTATAAACTTAAGAAAATTCTAATCTATGGCTGTTTAAGCTCCTTGATGACAATGCCCTTTCCAGATTGAATCTTTGCTTGGACTGGAGCTTCATTGTCATCAACAGGCTTCTTCCCTTTAAGATCTTTCTTTTTCATCTCTTCAGCCTTTATCTTCTGCCTTTCAAAATAGTGATATGGCTTAGGGAAGTACTTGTTAGGCTCCTGTGTATTAGGAGGTAGCTTTCCCAGTTTAGCCTTCCTTCTGTATTGTACTATAGCTTCTTTCTTATTCTCATGTTTTCTCCACTCCTGTTTAGAATACCATTTGCCTCTATCCAGGATATTGTCCTTAGCAGCCTTCCAAGCAGCCAATATGATATTCCTGGATGTGGGGCTCCATTGTTCAAAATCTGGCCTTAATTCAGCTTGTTCTCTGAACCTCTTCTTAGATAATTGGGCCTCTTATTCTTTTAGTAATGCCTCTTGCTCTTTTAAGATTGCCTCTGACATAGGCTGGACCACTTTCTCAAGAATAACATTCTGATTACCCTCAGGAGGACTATACATAGACTGTACCTCCTGATGTATCATGTCAAAATCTGCAGGAGGATATATCACTTGAGCCACTTCAGCTTGTTCTCCTCCAAAATATGCAGGATTAATTCCAGACTCTGCCACATTATCATCATCACATAAAGGTGGATATCCAAAGGTAGCTCTGATGGAGTTTGAAATCCATTTTGCATGATCAGAGCCTGTCTTGACTAATACCCTCTCCCCCTTTATGACTTCTCTTTTTATATGATCTCTAAGATCATCCTTTTGGAATCTGATTTGAGCATTCAAATAGTTAACTCCATCCTTATAAAAAGGTTTCAACCTTTGGAGCTTGTCAGTAATTGCCTTTTGAGATTCTTCAAAGGCAGATTTAACAGCAGTGATGCTCTCTTGTAGTTGCTTATCAAATTTAGACTTGGCAGCAGTCCTTACTGTAGTTTGAGCAGCAGCTAGATTCTGCATTTCAGTGACTATCACATTGTGTGATTCAGTTAAATTGTCATTCATTCTTATCTGGTTTTCCAGGACATAGCCTTGTTTGACTACCAAGTCTTCAATCTATTTCTTAATATTCTCTTGATGAGTAGCCAGATAGACCTCTGCATTCCCTCCTTTATGGAAACATTCAGTTATTTCCTTTTTGTTTTGATTCACTTTAAATCTGATAGATTTGATGTCTTGAACCAGATCAAACTGAAGGGATTTATGTCCTTCATTCACATATTTCTCTAGAGCTTGCATTTGCTCATCCAGCTTGATTTGCAATGCCACCATCAGAGAACTATAATCAGTAAATGGGGCAGGCTGTGGAGCAATTGTCTGTAGTGCTTTCTTGTAGTTCTGGCTTCTTCTCTTGAACACCTGGAACTTCCTTTTCTTGGCCCTAGCAGCCTCTTCATCCTCTGAAGCAGAAGTACTAGCAGTATCTACTCTATACTTAGGACTATGATGTAAATCCTTCGCAGTCCTTGGTAGATCCTCAGTAATTCTTTGCTCTTCAGTCTCTTTTGTAGCAATCTCCTCCACATGCTCTACATGCTCCCCCCTCAAAGTCTACCTTCTCCCCCTCAGCAGCAGCTTTCTCTCTTTCAAAATCAGTCTGTAGAAGGTCAGGGAATAGCTCTTCTAATGTAAACTCATGCTGAGGTTGTGCAGGAGAATCTCTTATTTCTGGAGCAACTGAGTCTACTTTATCAGCAACAGATGTGTCCTCCATGACAACATCTTGTGGTTGAGGTTGTATCTGTGTTTGCTGATCAACATTAAGTAATGGTTCAGACAAAACTTCATCCTCAATTGGGAAATTTAATTGATTAACTTCAGTAATTACCTCAAGAATGGTTTGGGTATCCCTTTCACTCTCTAGTTGAGTTGGCTCATCCACATGTAGAGGTTCCCCCTGGAGTGGATCCAGGTGAATAGGGCTAGCTGATGGTAGCTCCCCTTGCCTCTGAGCATCTTCTTGGCTTGCTGGTGACTGTCCAGCATTGTCATCTCCTCCATCATCAGAACTAAACACCACTTGCTCTTCTGAGCTACTAGAGGATTCTTGTGCCACAATGGCTGTCTTCTTCTTCTTCTTCTGAGGTGTTGCCTTTTCTGGAGTTGGTAGTTCCTTTGTCAATACCCTATCCCAGCTTGAGAAAATTCTCACATCCATTCTCCTCATGTGGTTTATCTTTGAACCTGCAGCTTGGTTCATCACTTCAGGTATACTGCCAGCTAAGTATAAACTCAGAATTCTTCCCAGATTGGGTTTCTTCAGGCTCTCTTTTATCTTATCAAACATAACTACTGACCAATCAGTATTAAGTTTGAAGATTATTCTTGTCATCAAACTGAACATATGAGCAGATATTCTATCATGCCCACCAGGCTTGCTCAGTATTACTTTTCCTAATATTTCAGATAGAAACTTTCCTTGTATGTTCATCCCTTTTCTGTTGAAAACTGATCCAATTTTCAGGTTTGAGTTTAATCCACACCATTTCAATGCCTCTCTAGTCTTAGAAGCAGATACATCTTCTTCCTCTTTTGTTCTTGGTAGTTGAAGTACCTTTTCTTAGACTTTTCTGTGTGACCTTGACTTTTGTCCCATGAACTCTGGACTTAATATTGAGTCCTGATTCATCAAGAGTAGCTGCACCCAAGAATTCAAGGACCTCCTTCTTCCAAATCTTGATTGGTTCTGATACAAGATACTCTAGTCCAGTCTCGGTAATTAGGGTTACCACACCTTTGATTTCTGGTTCTGCGTCATCAAAGGCGTGACGCACGAGCTCATATCCTTCATTAATGTTCTCTTCTAGCTTGGGCACCATTAGGGTTTGAAGAGATTTTGAATTTAGAGAAGAGAAATATCGACACACAAGTTTGGTCTCGAAACTCAGGTGAGCGTGTCGATAAACAATGGGGAAAACCTATTTATACCTTTCTAAAATTGAAGGTGAAAAGGCACGACAAATTACTTGAAATGTGTCGACACTGTTGATAAGTGTCGACACTGACTTCTAATGTCTCGACAATCATGTGTCGACACAAATATAGTCGACAGAATATATGTGTCGACACTTATATATCTCAGCTCGACACTTAGTCGAGACTCTACTAGACTAGTTCTGTATAACTCCTAAGTGTCGACACCACCTTGGATGTGTCGACACCTACACTACATGTGTCGACACTAATTCTCTGAAGTGTCGACACAGACTTCCTAGATGTGTCGACACCATTTCTCTGAAATGTCGACACCACTTCTATGTGTCGACACAGACAACTCTGTGTGTCGACACTATATTACTTAGCCAATTTTTGTAAACTATTCTAAGTTTATCATTCCTAATTCAATTTTAAACTTATTGAATTTAGTTTTATCTAAGGCTTAGTAAACATATCAGCTAACTGATTATCTGTCTTAACATACTCTAGGGAAATGTCTTCTTTTTCTACATGTTCCCTAAGAAAATGGTATTTGATTTCTATGTGCTTAGTCCTACTATGGGAAACAGGATTATTTGCAATAGAAATGGCACTTGTAGAATCACAAAATAAAGGTGTTCTACTTACTTGAATACCATAATCTTCTAGCTGATGTTGAATCCATAGAAGTTGAGCACAGCAACTTTCGACAGCCACATACTCTGACTCTGCTGTGGAGATAGCCACACTGGTTTGCTTCTTGCTACTCCATGACACTAGATTTCCACCTAGAAATTGACAGGTTCATGTTGTACTCTTCCTATCTTCCTTGCAGCCTGCAAAATCTGCATCTGAATAACCTGTCAGTACAAAGTCTCCATTCCTAGGGTTCCAAAGGCCTAGATAAGGTGTGCCCTTAAGATATCTCAATATCCTTTTGACTGCTGTCAAATGAGATTCTTTAGGGCAAGCTTGGTACCTAGCATAGACACATGTAGCATACATGATATCTGGTCTACTAGCAGTCAAATATAGTAGGGAGCCAACTATCCCTCTATACAAAGTCTCATCTACAGGTTTCCCTGCATCATCTTTGCATAGAGACATGCTTGACCCCATAGGAGTTTTGATGGTAGTGGATGATTCCATACCATACTTCTTTATCAACTCTAGGGTGAACTTAGACTGACATATGGATAATCCATCTTCAGTCTGTCTAACTTGGAGCCCCAAGAAGAACTTAAGTTCCCCCATACTGCTCATTTCAAATTTTCCTTGCATAAGTTTTGCAAACTTTCTGCAAAGACTACTTTCTGTAGACCCAAATATTATGTCATCTACATATATTTGGACTAAGATAATCTTGTCTCTGGATTCCCTAATAAATAGAGTCTTGTCTATTTTCCCCCTTGAGAATTTGTTCTCAATGAAGAAACTAGACAGGGTTTCATACCAAGCCCTAGGGGCTTGTTTTAACTCATACAAACCCTTTCTAAGTCTATATACATAGTCAGGTTTAAGAGAATCAACAAAACCTGATGGCTGCTCAACATAGACTTCTTCCTTCAGATTTCAATTCAGAAAAGCTGACTTAACATCCATTTGATATACCTTAAACCCTTGATATGTTGCATAGGCAAGGAACATCCTTATTGCTTCCAGTCTTGCTACTGGAGCAAAGGTTTGATCAAAATCAATACCTTCTTCCTGCCTATATCCTTTTGCAACTAGTCTAGCTTTATTCTTTATAATAATTCCATTCTCATCAAACTTGTTCCTAAAGATCCACTTAGTTCCAATAATGTTGTGGTCCTTTGGTTTAGGAACTAGCTCCCAGACCTTGCATCTTTTGAACTGGTTCAGCTCCTCTTGCATTGCCTCAATCCAATGAGGATCTAGGATTGCTTCTTCAAACTTCTTTGGCTCAACTTGGGATAGGAAACTTGAGTAAAGAACTGTACTTAGATTCCTGCTCCTTGTTTGCACTCCTTGTCTGGGATCTCCAATTATTTGATTGGCTGGATGATCCTTTAAATGCCTATTTGCTGGAGGCAGCCTGTCTTCAGGTTGTACACCTTCAGCTTCTTCATTCAGCTGCACCTCTTTGTCTTCTTCAGCATCAGGAGTATCTTGTACTCCCCCTGGACAGCATCCACCATCTTCCACTTGCTGACTTGCAGTAGAACCTTCTGTTAAGGTAAGCTTGTCCATTCTTTCAGTTACACCTGTGGAGATGCAAACACTACTTGGCAATTCATTGTTAATGAGTCTTGATTCATCAAAAACTACATGTACTGACTCTTCTACAACTTGAGTAATCAAGTTGTAGACCCTATAAGCCTTACTATTATTATTGTACCCAACAAAGATCCCCTCTTGGGATTTGGCAGCAAACTTGGTTAGATAATTCTTACCATTGTTAAGTATATAACACTTGCAACCAAAGATCCTGAAATAGGATAGATTTGGTTTTCTGCCCTTCACAATCTCATAGGGGGTCTTCTTGTGGCTCTTGATGATAGTAGCCTTATTGATTACATGACATGCAATATTAACTGCCTCAGCCCAGAAATATTCTGGGAGAGAAGTGTCACTCAATAGGGTTCTACCAGCCTCTATCAAGGTTCTATTTTTTCTTTCAGCAATACCATTTTGCTGAGGTGTTCTTGGTGAAGAAAATTCCTGAAAAATTACAAATTCTTCACACAGTTTTGTCATACTTTCAGACTGAAATTCAGTACCATGGTCACTTCTGCTTTTGACCACTGTACTGCCCAATTCATTCTGAATTTGTTTAACAAAACTATACAAGATACTTGGAGTTTCAGATTTTTGCTTTAGGAAGAACACACAGGAATAGCTTGAGTAGTCATCAACTACCATAAATGTGTAGGCCTTCCTACCTAGGCTGTGAACTGGCATAGGACCAAAAAGATCCATATGTAAGAGGTATAGACACCTCACAGAATCCTTGTTCTCAAGGCTATGAAAGGTGGATTTGGTCTACTTGTCCTTTTGACAAGCTGAGCATATCCCATCCTTTATACACTTAACATGAGGACCATTCCTCACTAACTCTTTGCTAAAGAGTTGACCAATTGTCTAATAGTTAAGATGAGCCAGCCTCTTGTGTCATTTAACACAATGTGAGACTTTCTCATCAGTTACAAGACAAATAGGAGAAACAATATTCTCACACATAATGTCTAGACAATAGACATTCCTCTTCCTATATCCTGTCAGGATGATCTCTTGATCACTTGACCTCCTGATATGACAACCATCCTTGACAAATGAGATGTCATATCCTAAATCACTCAGCTGACTTATGCTAATGAGGTTATGTTTCAAACCCTTTACATAAGCCACTTGAGTAATTGTAATCAGGTTACTAGAAATGTTACCAAAGCCTTTGATGATTCCTTTTTCTGAACCACCAAAGGTAACTTGAGGACCATCCTTGATTGGTGTATAGTCCTTCAGCAATCCCCTAGTTCCAGTCATGTGCCTGGAACATCCACTGTCCAAGTACCATATAGGGGCATGGCCACTTGGACTCACCTGCAAAATAGATTACTTAACCTTAGAACCCAAATAATTATTGGGTCCTTGGTGCAGGTTAGTTTGACTTTTAACAAAACTACCTATAGCTCTTCTAGCAGGTAGTTTGCTACTCTCCTTGGTACTGGAATTGTACCAACAATCCAAGGCAAAGTGGCCTACATTGCCACAACACCAGCACTCAAATCTGTTGTACCTTTGTTTAGGTACAACCCTGGCTGTTTTATCTACAGCAGGTTTTATGTTTAGTGCTGGGGCTTTGCCCTTAGATTTGGACTTAACTGTCCTAGCAGGTTTTGTAAACCCCAATCCAGTCTTACCCGTTTGAGGAATAAACTCATCTATCAAAGGTAAAACTGATTTTGGTTTAGAAAAACTTGCAGCAATCTCTCTCTCCTTCTGTAGTCTTGTCTCCAGACTTTTAATTTGATCATTCTTAAATGTGATTGTGCCCAATTAAATAACAGTAATGTTCTTCAACTTGGCAATCTCATTCAGTTTTTGATCTAACAATTTTTCTGAATCAGCAGCTGCCAACTTAAGACTAGCAATTTCCTTAGTCAGTGTTTTGACCAGATTTTTGCTCTTCTTAAGTGCCTGCAAAACACCTCTATATTCATCCATCAATTGATGAATATCACCCTCAGATTCAGACCCACCCACATCACTTGATGCAGATGTATCTGATTCTGAATCAGTACTATAATCTGAAAGACATTGTACCGTACTTGGTCCAGGCTGATCCTGGATCTTGTCTCCTTCTGATAAAGCCATTAGTCCATTGCACTGATTGTCCTCATGCTCATAAATTGAGTTCATTAACTGTAAGAACTCATCTTCATCCTCTTCAGCATATAGTCCAATATAGGCTTCAGCTTCTGACTCAGTTTCTGAAGATGACTGATCAGTCAGACTCTTATCCTTCTTGGCAACAAAGGACCTTTCTTTTTTTCCCTTAAACTGAGTCTTCTTATTGTCAGTTGACTCTTTCCTCTTTTCTGGACAGTCAGCTACTATATGTCCTTGTCTATTGCAACAATAGCATACTATCTTTGAGGATGTATTTTTACTTGGCTTGGACTTTCTTTTGTCATTCCTTGATGACTTCATGTTCTGATAATGGTCATCTTTTGTTTGTGAAGTGGATGGCTTAGACCTCCACTGCTTCTTCTTTAGAAACTTTTGAAACTGTCTTGTAAAGGCAGCAAAATCCTCATCACTTTCACTGCTGTCTGAGTTCTGGTTCTCTGAATTTTCTGAAGCAGTATTAGCAACTGTTTGTGGTAGAGTTGGAGACTTGCTTTTATACTTCCTAGTGGCTTCAGTCTTGAAGGCCACAGATCTTTCCTTGTGCTCCACTCTAGTAGTCTTCTCTTCCTCCTTTCTAACCATTAACTGCATTTCATAAGATAGCAGTTTTCCAAACAAGGTTGGAGGAGGTATATCAGCTAATTTTGCCATTTCCCTAATGGCACAAATCTTGGTATCCCAATCTTTAGTCAGGGATCTTAAGAACTTGTCATTCAGCTCATAGTTGTTGAATTCTCTTCCATAGGACATCACCTCATTAACAATCCTATAGAATTTCTTGTAGCATTCAGTAATGCTATCAGACTTTCCTTGTCTGAAGCTTTCATACTCCTGATTTAACAAGGACTTCCTGTCTTATCTAACTTCTTCAGATCCCTCCATGTAAACTATTAGTGTGTCCCACATTTCTTTTGAGGTTTTATAAAGTATTAGGTTCTGAAATGTGGCATCATCAATTGCACTTACAATAATATTCTGTGCCCTCTTGTCCATAGTGGTCAGTATTATTTCATCCTTGGTCATTTCTGAATAATCCTTGGGAGTTCTCTGATTTGCATCCAGAATAGATACTTTCATTGGCACATATGGCCCTTCTTTGACTGTAATGTATATTCTTGGGTCAGAGGCTTCCATAAAGAGTCTAACCTCTCTTTCCATATGCCAAAAATCTCTTTTTTGCAGATTGGCAATTTCATGGATCCTAGCTCTTTGTGATTCTCAGTAGAACCCATTTTCTTGATTCTTGATTATTCTGATTCTGCCTACAGGATCTTTACTCAGACTGTTATGTACTTTTTGAGTAACCTCGCTTTGATACCACTTGAAAGAACTAGTGTCTAATCACCTAGAGGGGGGTGAATAGGTGAACTTAATCTTTTTAACTTTAAAGGCAGAAACACTGAATTATAAGACTTGTATTTGCAATTCTCTACAGCAATTCAGCACAAATAACACAGCAATCACAGAATTAATCACACATAGAGTACACACAGAGTTTTATAGTGGTTTCCCAAGATCTGGGTACATCCACTTTCCCCCTTCGCCTATCTAGTAGTGTACTAGATTCGGCCTAACTTCTCCACTTCTCCTCAGATCCTCAGATCTTACAACTCAGAACCCCAAACAGGTTCCAACAACTCAGAGTGATCCCACTCCTACAACTCAGGCACAAAAGCCCTACCACTCAGTCTTCACCAAGACTTACACTCAGAGAACAAAGTCTCCTACAACTCAGGCACTAGGCCCTACCTCAGTCTTCAACAAAACCTACACTCAGAGCACACTGTCTCCTACACTCAGCCTTTATAAAATAGGCTTACTGCTCAGATCCCTTAGGATCCTACAGAAAATAAAGTTTACAAAGTATATAACCACAACTCTGAAAGAGAGAGATGAGTTGACTGGTTTCTTGATGAGTTCTTGGAAGAACTTGGCAGAGATCAACCTCCCTTGGCTTTCTTCAAAGCTTCTTGAATTAGAACACAGTAGGGTTGTATCTCTATGCAGATGATCTTCAATCAACTGTTGTCTTGAGATTCTGATTTCAATCTAAATCTTACTTAGCAGCCCGATTCAACAGCTGCTTTTCTTAGAAGGAGCTCTCTCTCTCCAACTTCTTAGATCTTCTCTTGAAGGTCTTCTTCTTGTTGTGTTGTTTGTCAATTCATTGATCACTTCTTTTGATTAATTGTTGTCAATCTGTTCATCTCACCTTCTGTTGAAGGAGAAAGGCCTTTATATAGGCTTTCTCCATGGTGACCGGCTGATCCGGTTTATAACAACCTTCTGATGGCTCTGATAGTTGCAGTTGACCGGTTGAAATGGCAGTTGTCAAGTCATCCAGTCACTTCTTGAAATCTCTGTCACTGTCTGAAAGTGTCGAGACAGATAGTCTTTATGTGTCGACACCAATAGACTAAGTGTCGACACAAGTAGACTAAGTGTCGACACTAGCCTTCATGGTGTCGACATAACTCCTTGTGTTGTTGTAACAGCTTCTCGACACTGCTTCTTCAGAATGTGTCGACACTGATTCTGTGTGTCGACACAAGCCTTCTGTTGAATGTGTCGACACTGGTTGAGTGTGTCGACACAAATACTTAATCTTCAATACTTAGTTGATTTCTGCTGTGTGTCGACACAATGCCTTTGTGTCGACACATCTTCTTATGTTGAAACTTTGTTAAGTGTCGACACATCTCCTTTGTGTCGACACATGCCTTCATGTGTTGAAACTTTGTTGAGTGTCGACACATCTCATTTGTGTCGACACATGTCTTCATGTGTTGAAACTTTGCTGAGTGTCGACACATCTCCTTTGTGTCGACACATGCCTTCATGTGTTGAAACTTTGCTGAGTGTCGACACATCTCCTTTGTGTTGACACATGTACTTAAACTTTGTTGAAGTTTGCTGAGTGTCGACACAGTCTCCTGGTGTCGACACTTTTGATGCCGACAAAGTTTCTCTGGGTGTCGACACTGCTTCTAAGTGTCGACACAGATAATGTCGACAATTCTTCACTGTGTGTCGACACTGCCTGTATGTGTCGACACTTTTCTCCTGGTGTCGACTCTGCCTCTCTGGTGTCGACACAATTACTCCAAGTTTCGACACAGCTTCTCTAGGTGTCGACACAAGCCTTCATAAGTGTCGACACTTTTCTTCTAGGGGTCGACACATGGACTTAGAAACTTTTATGCTTTCCCTGCAATTACTTAACCTGCACACATAAACTCAAAGCACATCAAATACACCTTGATGTATATCATTGAGTAGGGTGAGGCTTCTTCAAATCTGGTACATATATTCCAATGTACCCAACACATTTTTTAGAAATGTTGGAAGACAGTGTTAATAAGGAATGATTTTATGTCATATATATATATATATATATATATATATATATATATATATATATATATATATATATATATATATATATATATATACCACTATAAAAAAAGTATACACTCATAAGTTCGAAATTAGAATAGTTGTCTGATCATGGATTGATAATTCTGCTACCATCCGATCAAACTCAATCAAACTATGCCCTCTCTCTCCACATTTTACGAGTTCCCCTAAACCTACTACTAGGGTGTCATAAACCTATGTAAAATTATGAGTTTACCCGTAATAGCACATAAAATACTTCAAGCTCGGGTTAGCTACAGTACGCAGCATGCCTGCTACCATCCCGACCCCACCCGATAACAGCAACACTTCAACCAGCCTAGTAGGGTATGCTTTATATACTTAAAATTACAAACTAAATAGTTGGTGTGGGATTATTAAAAATAACAATATAAAAGGCACGCCAATTGAAAATCGAACCTGCAGACCTCCTGTTCGAAAGCACGCTCCTTAACAATTACACCATGAAAGCTTTTGCATTAAAATTCTGATGCATATTTTATTTAATACATTCAGCAGTTAAATTATTTTTAATACTATTAAAATAATAATATAAAAGGCACGCCCGATGAGAATCAAACCGCCATGAAAGCTTTTGTGTTAATATTTATTTTGTAATAATACATTCTATAGTTAAATTATTGTTTTAATAATTATAACTGTCAGTGGGGGAGGGGGAGGGCGATGCCCGCCATCGCCGGTCGGGTACTGTTCTGCTTGGCCATAGAGGCGCAGCCCCGTGTCGGGCACTCATGTGTGTATATATTAAAAGTTAATCATATGGCCGGGTAGTTTATCACCTAGAGGGGGTGAATAGGTGTCTTTTGAAATTCTTTGTCACTTAGATTGGATGTTCAGTTGATACTTGAAAGATTAACTACACAATAACTCAGCACAATCAATCCATAGAACAAAGCACCAACAATCACAGAACACAGAAAATTTATAGTGGTTCCCTTACGTAGGGTGCATCCACTTTCCCCCATCTTCCTCACTAGCAATGTGCTAGATAAGGTTATAGGTCCTCCTCTTCAACTTAGATCGAAAGATCTTACAGGCTCAGTTTCTATTTATAATCGTACACTCAGACCAACAGGTCCTATCTCAGAGATTCTCCCAATCTCCTACCTCAGGTCCCTCAAGAACCCCACCTCAGCCTTTATAAATTAGGCTTACAACTCAATGATCCTACTCAAATCACCTACCTCAACCTTTAAAAATTAGGCTTACAACTCAAATATAAACTCTCCTACCCACTCAGATTTCAACGAGATCGTACAAAATTAAGAGGTAAATATATTCAGAAAATAAATCTGTAATCTAACTTACCTGAATGAATTCAGATTCTTCAATTCAGCTGCAAAAAATCAAATCTTGATGAATAATCTAGCTGAAGAGATACTTCTCTGGATCTGCAATCTTCTTGATGATTGGCTTTATTTCCTTGAAGAAATTATAGATCAGATCTACCTTAATCTTCAGATCAACTTGATGAAAGGATCTGGAAATTTTCTTGAAGACCTTCGTCTTCTTCCTTCTTCTCGGGATTGACTCCCTCATCTGACTTAAAAAAAAAAATCAAAATGAGAGAATAGATTGATTTGTCTCCTATTTTTTGTGTAGACAACCCCTTTATTTATAGCCTTCGTGGATTGTTGGTTTCTGATTGATGACATCAGCATGTGACATCATACTTCAAATTCACCCTTAAACTGTTTTTGTTAAGATATCATATTACTGTAGCTAATGTGACAGTTCTGACTTATCTTGACACTTCTGTGTTGACTCTGCACATCTTCAGAAACATAAGTGTCGAGATGTCCAAGGTGTATTAAAACTTGTTCTTAGAAGGTGTCGAGACATCTTAGTAGTCTCGACACAATTTTACTTAGAAATATTTTCATCTGAACTTGAAAGTGTCGAGATAGTTGACTTGTCTCGACGCAACTGTCATCTGTGTCGACATCTTTAAATCTGCACTGTATCGACACAGTTGAATTGTCTCGACACAACTGTCTGCCGGGTGTCGACACTTCTATGCTTGCTTTATTTCTTCACTGTGTCGAGACAGTTGAATTATCTCGACACTCCAGTCTGCTGGTGTCGACACTTTTATGTTTGCTTTAATCCTTCATTGTATCGAGACAGCTGAATTGTCTCGACACTATTTTACTTAATATAATTTTTAGTCTGCCGGTGTCGACACTTGTATAAGTCTACACTTCAGTCTTCATTATTTAGAGGCAGTTGTATTGTCTCGATACTACTGTCTTAAGCTTTAAAGTGTCGAGTTAGCTGACTTATCTTGACACTGCTGACTTAGTCTTCAAGGTATCAAGATAACTGACTTGTCTCGACACAGCTGTCTTGAATCTTCAATGTGTCGAGTTAGCTGACTTGTCACCATGGACAAAAGAGCATAGAATATAATTGACAGTGTAATAGATAATTCAACCTTTCAGAGTTAGTTGACATGTGTAAGGGCATAGTTGTATCACTACTCTATTTAACAGCCAGTAGACTAGACATAATGTATGTTACTTGTGTCTGTGCTAGGTATCAAGCTTGTCCTAAGGAATCTCACTATACATCGATCAAAAGAATATTGAGATATCTAAAGGGCACACTTAATCTTGGTCTATGGTATCCTAGGAATAGTGATTTTGAACTAATAGGCTTTTCAGATGCAGATTATATAGGTTGTAAAGAAGACAAGAAAAGTGTACAACCACGTATCCGGCGAGTGGGGTCGCCAGGAGTCAGACCGGCCAGTTCGGATCACCCAGACAGCAGGCGAGCTTGGAGGGGAAATCTGAAGCCCGAGCTCGGCATTCGTCTACCCCGAGCTCGGCATTCGCCGAGCTGAGCCCAGGTTTCGTCGAGCTGAGCTCGATTAATGGAGGCCTATCGGGGCGAGCCTAGTAGCCCAGCTTGTGCTCGCCCTAAGGAGCTCGGCAGACAGCAGGCAAGTAGGATCTTCAGGGGTGGCCGAACTCCTTAGCTCGCCCAGGTCTGTAAGGTATTTTTTACTATTTTGCCCCCGCTGGCTTGCCCATAGCCCTTCAGAACAGCGGAGATACGCTGTTGGTAGGCCAACCTAGACTGCACATAGCCATTCAGAACATCGAGAGTTGGCTATTTGCAGGCCATTTTCAGAATTCTATAAATAGGACCCAAGGGGTACCTCAGAATGCTTGCTTTTTGGTGCCTCCCTTGCTCCATCTCTCAAGCGCTCTCTGAGGAAACCTTAGCTCAGCCTTTGGCTAAGGAGGGGAAGCGCTCTAAGATCTTCCGGGTGTGTGGTGGGTCCACCCGCCGAGCCCTTGGGTCGGTTCTTCTTTGCTTCCTTGTTGTTTTGCTTGCAAGAGAGAAGTAGGTGAGCGATCACCCCTTCTCCAAGGGTGAACTCCACAAGAGACCGAATTTTCGGTTTCAACATTTTGGTGTGGTGAGCGTGGAGCGTGGTCAGTACAGAAAATCTTCAGCGAGCTCGATGATAGGATAAGGATCTGACAGGTCGGACTCGCCGCCCCCCCCCCCCCCCCCACCTCTGGACATGGTGGGGATATTCGAAGATTTCAGGAACGAGGTGGTGAGCCTTGTCAAGTTCGCACTCGGCATGCTGGCCGAGTGCTCGACTCCAGCTGCCCAGATCGCTGCCACCCCGTCTCTGGGCGAGGACGCCCCCGGCAGGCGAGCTGGGAAGGAGGTGGCCGAGGAGGGTTGAGGGTGCAAGCTCCCCGGGCACGTGCTCTTCCCCGGCTCGGCAGGAGCAGGCCGGATCGGCGAGCTGGGCCCGCGAGATGTGCCAGCTCCCCCAATGGGTGGAGGTAGCCCCTTTAGCGAGTTGGTATCTTCTGCTCCAGTTCCAGAGGGGTTCAGGGAACCCGAGATGTTCTACTACATTGGGAAGGGAGACCCGGTCAAACACGTCCAGTGGTTTGAGGACGTGGTCTCGATCCGGAAGATGTCGGACGGCTTCAAGTGCCAACTCTTTGCTATCACCCTCAAGGAGAAGGCGAGGGAGTGGTTTCACCAGCTGCCGGCCAGCTCCATCTACTGCTTTGAGGACCTGCATCGGGGGTTCATGTTGAGGTTCACTACCTTGAAGAGGAGGAAGAAGGAGTCAGAGTCCCTATTCCACATCAAGCAGGGAGTGAATGAGACGTTGGGGAGCTACGTCAACCGATTACAGGAGGAGGTCACCCAGGTCCAGGAGATATCGGGGCATAGTTTGATGATGGCTTTCACCCAGGTACTGCAGCAGGGTTTCTTCAGGATTGAGTTAAAGAGAGTGCCCCCCCCCCCTCCTATGAGGAGCTTCTAGAGAGGGCAGCGAGAAAAGTTGACGGGGAGGCATCAAATCCGGAATTTGCCCGGAAGCTGGCCAGGTGGGCCACGGAGGAAGAGAAGCCCAGGTGGGGGCATCAGGTGGGAGCAAGAGGAGAGGAGAGCCGAGCCTTGGCAGAGGGAGCAGAGGTAGCAGCAGCCCAGGTGGGGGCATCAGGAGCCAGACCGTATGTTGGGCTAGAGGCCCGAGTGGCAAGAGCAGGGGCCATGAAGTGGGTATCGAGGAAGGGACCGCAATCATGGGGGGGCCAGGATCAATTCCACCCCCCTTGTTGGAGGCAGGTGTAGAGGCCTCCACTGACTGATCAAGAACAGGCTATCGCCATAGCCATAGGGGAGAGGAGGAGAGTAGCAAGGAGGAGGAGGAGAGAAGTTAGAGTGGAGTTTCCCTACTGCGACTTCCGTCAAGAGGAAGGGCACGCCACAGCCACGTGCCCGGAGTTCCTCGAAATGAGGGGAACCAGGGAGCAGCAACAGCAGCAGGTGCACTAGGAGGTGAGGATCGAGGAGGTCCTGCCTCGGGCGGAGGAGGATCGTTATGAAAACCGGGTGGATGTCAGGACCTGAGGGGGGATCGGGGTGATCCATGGGGGGTGGAGGCTGAGGCTTCCCAGAGGGAGAACCTCCACACCATGTATCGCCGGAGCGTTGGCTCCACATCCCAATACCCACCCCCAGAAGAGAGTATTACCTTCTCGAGGAGCGATATGTCGGATCATAAGGATCCATTTTGCGATGTGTTGGTCATCCAGACAGCCATCGAAAATTTCACCGTCTCTCGGATCCTCGTTGAAAACAGAAGCTCCGTCAACGTCATCTTTAAGAAGTCATTTTATGCGATGAAGGTGGAGGCGAAGAGGGTGTTGGCCTCGGATGGGCCCTTGTTTGGATTTTCGAAGGAGAGGAAGGAGGTAGAAGGAGGAGTGGGGCTCCATGTCACCCTGGGGGGGGGCAGTCCCAGAACTGCAGGTTTGTCATCGTGGATGCCCCAAGCAGCTACAGCACCATTTTCGGGAGGACCCTCATCAGCGCCTTCTGCTGCGTCCCCTCATCATCCCATCAATTCTTAAAGTTCAACGCCGAGGGGATCCAGGTCCGGGTCCGAGGTGATCCCAAAGTAGCAAGGGAGTGATACATCACTGATATGAACTCCATATCTTGGCAATAGGGGGTTGAGGAGATGGAGCAGACGATGGAGGAGACGGAGCAGGAGGCTGGCAGGGAGGAGCTGGAGGTGGAGAGCTACGTTGAGGAGGAGGTGGCAGGAGGAGACCAGGAGGAGTCAGCCGAGGCGATGGCCGTGGAGGAAGAGGTGGAGGCGGAGGACTTTGTCCCAGAGGAGAGGGATGTTGGAGAATGTGGGGAGCAGCCCAGGCTGGAGGATGTAGAAGAGGTGGTGGAGTTGGAAGTTCTCACCTTTGGAGGCAGGGTGGAGAAGTTCCGCGTTAGCGGAGGGCTGACCCCGGAGGCTCAAGGCAGGATGCTGGAATGCATCCAGAAGAATGTGGACATCTTCGCATGGAGCGTCGCGGATATTCCGGAGGTTGACGCAGATGTGGCTTGCCACCGCCTCAATCTGGACCCGGCAGCACTCCCCATCCAGCAAAAGAAGAGGTCCACCGCGGACAAGCTGGCCGAGCCCATCCGGGAGGAGGTGGAAAAGCTTCTCAAGGTCGGCTTCATATCCGAGATCCAATACCCCGGCTGGGTCTCTAATGTAGTAATGGTTAAAAAACGTATACGGTCGGTGGCGTATGTGTATCGACTTTTCTTTGCTTAATAAATCGTGCCCTAAGGATTGTTATCTCTTGCCTCGAATTGACGCGCTGGTTGATTCAGCCGTCGGTTTTTCTGTAATGAGCTTTTTGGATGCCTTTTCAGGTTACCACCAAATCAGGATGCACCCCCCGGACGTCAAGGATGTCTCATTCATCATGGGATATGGGTACTACTGCTATAAAATGATGTCCTTTGGGCTGAAGAATGCATGGGCGACCTACCAAAAGATGATGGATAGGGTCTTTCGGGAACAGAAGGGGAGGAACCTGGAGGTGTACGTGGATGATCTCATGATCAAGAGTCAGGATGTGGACTCTCACCTCCAGGACCTAGAGGAGACCTTTGCCACCCTGCACAAGTACAAAATGCAGCCGAACCCCCTGAAGTTTGTCTTCGGGGCTAGCAGGGGAAGTTCTTGGGGCATCTCCTCACCCCTGTGGGGGTCGAACAAAATCCTGATAAGGTCAAATATATCATGGGGATAGAGTTGCCAAGAAATACTAAGGAGATGCAATGATTGACAGGGAAGCTGGCAGGGTTAAGCAGGTTCCTCTCCCGGGCTGGGGAGAAGTGCTCCCTCTTCTTCAAAACACTGAGGGGGGGCCAAAAATTTGAGTGGACCAAGGAGTGCGAGGAGGCATTCAAAGCTCTCAAAATTCAATTGACACGTGATCCATTGCTCCAAGGGCCAAAGGAGGGGGAGGACCTATTTTTGTTTCTCGGGGTCGGAGCGGAGGCCTTGAGCTCTGTCCTGGTGCGAGAAGAGGGGAAGAAACAGCTCCCCATATACTACATGAGCCGGGTCCTGAGAAAGGCCGAGCTCTGATATCCAATCTTGGAGAAGCTGGCATTCTCCCTGATCATCTCGGCCCGGAGGCTCCGGCCCTACTTCCAGGAACACTCTATCTGAGTGATGACTGACACCTCCATAACATCTTTGAGGGGGTGGCCTTCGCCCTGATCATCTCGGCTCGGAGGCTCCGGCCCTACTTCCAGGAACACTCCATCCGAGTGGTGACTGACCATCCCCTCCGTAACATCTTTGATGGGGTGGAGCATTCTGGCAGGTTAGCCAAGTGGTCAGTGGAATTGAGCGAGTTCGACATCTCCTTCATCCCCCGCCTCTCGGTCAAGGCTCAAGCAATGGCCGACTTTTTGGCCGATTATGTGATCGAGGTGGCGGAGGAAGAGCTTACTCGTCCGACTCCATGGAAGTTGAAGGTAAATGGCGCTTCAGGGAAGCATTCCCTAGGGCTGGGGGTGATCTTGGAGAGCCCCCAGGGAACTAGAATCGAACAAACAGTGGTGGTGCACTTCCCCATCACCAACAACCAGGCCGAGTACGAGGCCGTGATAGTAGGGCTGCACCTGTCCAAGGAGCTGTGGGTGTTGGACATGGAGGTCCTCACCGACTCCATGGTGGTAGCTTCCTAAATCAACGGGGAGTTTGAGGCAAGAGAGACAACCCTGCGATTATACCTGGCCAAAGTGAAGGGGGTTGTCGGCACATTCCTAACCTTCTCCATCTGACACGTGCCGCGGGAGGAAAACGAGCAGGTCGACCAGCTATCAAAACATGGTCCTCGGGTGGGTGGAACTATCCTCGACCTATTCTGCCCTTCCATCAAAGAGGGATAGCTTATGGAGATAGATCAGCGGCCCTCGTGGATGGACTCGGTCATAACTTTCCTTTCCAGAGGAGAGTATCCGGAAGGGGTGGACAGGAAGAAGCTCAGTTATAAATCGGCATACTACCTACTCTGGGACGGGCAGCTGTACAGGAAGACTCTCTCGAGGAAGTTGGCCTGTTGCGTGGCCGAGGGGGAAGTATAAAGAATCTTGGAAGAAGTCCACTCCAGGGGGTGTGGTGTTACTCCGGGAGTCAAACCCTGTAAGGAAGGATCGTCAGGCAAGGGTACTTATGGCCAACCCTAGGCCGTGATACTGCTGGGTTTATAAGAAGATGTCCCAAGTGCCAGCTATTTGCACCCCTCCATCTATAGCCGGCTCAGCGACTCAAGAGTATCACAGCCCCCTGGCCCTTCGCCATTTGGGGGATGGATTTGGTTGGACTGTTCTCCCAGGCCAGTGGGCAAAGAAGGTTCCTGTTGGTAATGATCAACTACTTCTCAAAGTGGTTGGAGGTGAAGGCACTGGCCAAGGTGACTTCCCAAGTCATCAGGAACATTATTTGGGAGGAGATCATCTACCGCCACGGGTTGCCCCAGGCCATTATCACGGACAACGGGCCTCAGTTCGGCTGCGCAAAATTCACTAGCTTTTGCGGGCAGCTCGGGATTGACCTCAGGTTCACCTCGGTTCACCACCCTAGGAGCAACAGGCAGGTGGAGACCGCGAACAAAATTTTTGTAAACCTCCTAAAGAAGAAAGTAAAAAATCTGAAAGGGAGCTGGGTGGAGCAACTTCCAGCGGTTCTCTAGGCCCCGAGGACCACCCCCAATACAGCTACTGGAGAGACTTCTTACCCATGGGTGCGAGGCAGTACTCCCTGTGGAATTCGAAGTTCAAACACCTCGAGCTGTCGCAGCCAGGGAAGGAAGGAAAGAATGGCAGACCAAGAAAGAGGAAGAGCTGCGGCTCTCCCTTGATATGGTGGAGGAGCTACGTGACCTCTCCACCATCCGACAAGAAGAGGTGAAGATGCGAATGGCTAAGTACTTTGACATGCATGTCAGAGTCAAACAGTTTGCGGAGGGGGACTTGGTGCTGAAAAAGGTGGATGTAGCAGGAAGGTCGGCAACCGTGGGAAAGCTCAACCCCAGCTTGGAAGGTCTGTTCATTGTAAAAGAAGTATTGAGATCAGGAGGGTATCGACTCCGAAATGTGGATGGAGATACCCTAAGTCTCACCGGGAGCGGTGACGACTTGAAGCATTTTTATCCTTAAGACATGTAAGTGGTGTGTTGTTCTTAATAAAATCTCTTGATGTATCAATTCTGCTACAATAATTCATACGATATGATGTATTCATTTGACGGACCCCGAGCAGATCCCGTTGTCATGCTCTCACCTAGCTGGCTGGGTTGGAAGTCACTCGATGGTGTCTACCTAGACCCCGAGCAGATCCTGCTGTCAGGCTCTCACCTAGCTGGCATGGCTGGAAGTCATACGATGGTATCTACTCGGACCCCGAGCAGATCCCACTGTAAGGCTCTCACCTAGCTGGCTGGGCTGGAAGTCACTCGATGATATCTACCTGAACCCCGAGCAGATCCTGCTATCAGGCTCTCACCTAGATGGTAGGGCTAGAAGTCACTCGATGGTGTCTACCCCGACCCCGAGCAGATCCCGTTGTCAGGCTCTCACCTAGCTGGTAGGGCTGGGAGTCACTCGATGGTGTCTACTCGGACCACGAGCAGATCTCGCTGTCAGCCTCTCACCTAGTTGGCCGGGCTGGAAGTCACTCGATGGTGTCTACTCAGACCCCGAGCAGATTCCGCTGTCAGGCTCTCACCTAGCTGGCATGGCTGGAAGTCACTCGATGGTGTCTACCCAGACCCCGAGAAGATCCTGTTGTCAAGCTCTCACCTAGCTAGAAGGGCTGGAAGTCACTGTATGGTGTCTACCCGGACCCCAAGCAGATCCCGCGGTCAGGCTCTCACCTAGCTGGCAGGTCTGGAAGTCACTCGATGGTGTCTACCCGGACCCCGAGCAGATCCTGCTGTCAGGATCTCACCTAGTCGGTAGAGCTGGAAGTCAATCAATAGTGTCTACCCGGACCCCGAGCAGATCCCACTGTCAGGATTTCACCTAGCTGGCAGGGCTGGAATTCACTCGATGGTGTCTACCCGGACCCTGAGCAGATCCCGCTGTCAGGCTCTCACCTAGCTGGCAGTGTTGAAAGTCACTTGATGGTGTCTACCTGGACCCCGAGCAGATCCCGCTGTCAGGCTCTCACCTAGCTGGCAGGGCTGTAAGTCACTCGATGGTGTCTGTCTGGATCCCGAGCAGATCCCGTTGTCAGGCTCTCACTTAGCTGTCAGGGCTGGATGTCACTCGGGAGTCCTATACTCTTCTGTTGTTGTCCAAGGAGTTTGGTATTTTTTCTAAAAATGTGGGGGAGAAAGCTCTGCATAGGCGAGTCAGGGCCCGCCAGGCTCATCTCGTCCCCGGCAGAAGGGCGACAAGCCGGGCCATTAGATCTCGCCGAAGGGAGGCAAGCTCTGGCAGGACATTTTACCCCTTCTCAATTTTACTTGGGAAATTTTTCGTAGTCTATATTGATAAACTTATGGGCAGCTCGCGAGCGAGTTGGGGTAGTGTACCCAGTGCGGCGGATAGTCCACCCCCGAATAATCTAAGAATCGGCGAGCCCTCAAGGTGTTTTTTCAAGAACGAGCCCTAGCAACCATCCTAATCGCAAAACCTATCTACGCGAGGTCTTTAGGGGTAGGGGCTCGCAGGCAAGCAGGGCGCAGCAAGAAAGTCCAGAAAGAAGAAAAAATAGACAAGACCATAATCAAAAATGTATTCCATTAAATAGTGATAATTACAGGAGGAGCTCGCCTCGGCGACATTACAAAACAAAAAGAAATACATCATTCTTTTCCCCCCATGTCGTACTGGTGATCCTCCCCCCCCCCCCCCCCCCATCGGACAAGTCCTGGAAGCACTTCTCAAAGAGCGCGTCAAGGCTATCCTCCTTTTCGCTGGGCGGCGTCACTGGGAACAGGCTCGGCATCAGGTCCCGGGCTGAGATCTCCTCGCAGCCCTCCACCAGCACTCCTGCATCCTTCATCATCTGGAGGGTACATTCGGCGGTTTGGATCGAGTTGATCAGCAGCCTCTCAGCGACGTCAGCCTCGCCGAAGATCCTCAGGCTCTTGTACGGGAAGGTGGGCTCGACGTCGCGAGCCGGGAAGAATATCTCTGCTTGGCGGCGGACCTCGCGACTGAGGCTCGTGTTCTCCTCCTTCAGCTTCGTGTTCGCCCCCTTCAGCTCGGCAAGATGGGCGCGCAGCTGGCCGATCTCCTCTTCCTGCCTAGCGACGCGAGCCCGCAACTCCCCAGCGGCCTTGGCATCCTGATGAGAAAGGAAGTACATTAGCAACAGCGCAGAAAATTCTAAGTAAAGCGGGAGAAGGGAGCCCGATACTTACCAGTCCGTCGGCATTTTGGGCGAGAACGCTCTCAGCGATGTCAAGCTGCCTCACTAGGTCGACGGCCTTATCCTTAGAGACGTCACGTGTTTGCTCGGCCTTTTGCAGGTGGTTGTTGAGATTGAAGCTGCGGCAGACCATCATGTGGTGGATCTCCATGGCTCGCATGTGGGCCTGCAAGCCCTCATTGCTGAGTTGTCGCAGGTTTATTCCCTTATAGGCCGTGGCGTCCTCGCGGCCATAGAGGCCGAAGCCGAGTGCATAGGCATGACTGGTGGAGAGCTCGCGATCAGCCCAAGAGGGGTGGAGGGTGGAGATGGAGACTCAGTGGGCCAGCTCATCCCACTAGACCATTGGCTCGGCAGCCGAATCCTTCCACCTCCCCCCAAAACCAAAGATGGGGTGTTCCTTAGGCGGGGCGGGCTCACGAACCATCTTCTTCATTATAGGGGGAGCATAGGTCTTGCCACTCTTCTACCCCTTGCTCATGATCTCCTTGAGCGGGCTCTCCGACGACGCATCAGGGATAACCTCGGGCGAGCTCATGTATTTGGGGCTTTATTGATGTTGTTGATGTTGTTTCGCCCGAGGAGCCAATGTGGCTCTCCTTATCTTTTTTGGCAGTTGTTGGTGATGGGGCGGGCTCGACTCCGCATCCTCAGGCCGCTTCTTGCATGAGGCGGGTTTGGGGAAAGCCGCCTCGTCTCGGCAGGCCGCCGCCACTGCCTTCTCGCGAGCAAGAGGGTCCGCATATAACCCCGAGTCCGCAAATGGCGGGTTCACGGGGATCAACCGTTCCCCTGCATAGAAACACTTGGAAAATTTCCATGAAATTACGGTGAGCTGAGCAACAGGAAAGAGGACAATACCTTCACCGGGCAGGACGGGGCGGAGCGAGTCGAGGCCCCTTCGCAGGAAGGCATCATCGAAGTCTTTGTGGAGGAAGAACTTGTGGAGGTTGGCATCGTTGTCGGACACGTCGGAGGGTGGTAGATTTCCTTGTCCTTCTGCTGGGGGGAGTAAGGGATGTTGCCGAGATCGCCCTTGATGAAGACGATCTTGGTCATCCAGTTGTGATGCTTGTTCATAATCTCGTGAACCTTGATCAGCGAGCCCCCGAAGTAGGCGACACCATCCGACATCGCCTTGTAAGAAAAGAGTTTCTTGAACACAGTCAGGTTAAACTCTATTCTCTCCCGGTGGAGGAAGCTCGTGAACGCCACCATCATGGTGATGGCGTTTGAGTTCAGCTACGCTGGCACCGCATCGTAGTACTTCAAGATCTGGCGGATTTTCGGCCAGAGGGGGAGTCGCAACCCCACCTCAAAATGCGATATGGGGAAGGCAAGTTCATCATCGTAAAAGGAGTTGATGGCCTCCCCCTCCCTCGGTCGGCGCGCCTTGAAGCCCGACAGGACATGGTCGCGGACGAACTCGGCGAGCTCGACCTCGCTGGTGTTTCTCTCAAAGAAACAGTAGTCCCTAAAGTGCTGGGCGCACTTGGAGCGACCGTCGGCATCGGGGTTGGTCTTGCCCATGCTCGCCAAAAGGGGGTGGAGCGCGAGTACGAAGGAGGGGCGCGGAAAAAGAGAGAAAAAGCAAGCAGTTAAGGTAGCGGTATGGGGTTGGTGGGAGGGCTATTTATAGAAAAAGGAATATGGGGCCAAGCTGTCCAATCGGCCCAGCTCGCCAACCCCCAGCTCATCGACTTCTGTCGCGTCCCATCCCAGGATGAGTTAAATACGAAGCAATGTACTTATTATTATTATTATTCAAATACCAGACACTAGTCTAAGAATGTTTGAAGTTATTACAGGAATTAAGTGTAGAAATAAGAAAGCAGTGCACGCGAGTAGGGGGGAACAGGAGGCGAGTGCTGGTCGGCTCAGCAAGGGTGCCGCCTTCTATCTACCCCGGCCTCGCATCCCTCGTCCCCCAGACTGCTGCGAGCGGAGAAGCTCGCGGATCCGCCTCGAATTCCTCTGCGCCAACGAAAGGCCGTCGTCGATCTTATCTAGAAGCCGGGAAGAAGACGTCATCTCACTAGCCTGGCCGCCTCGCACCTCGTCAGCGAGATACACGTAGTCACACTATAGCGCCTCGTTGACCTCCTGCACCTCGTGCAGCCCGCGCACGAGCTTCTTGAAGAGCTTGATCCCCCTCCTCGTCAGCTTGTCGTTGTCCACCTCAGGGCCGAAATAAGAGTCCAGCAAACTCAGAGAAGGGAGGGGAGAATAGTGGGCTGTCTACGAGGACTCCTCGGCTGCGGATTGGCTGGGGGGAGCTGTGAAGACAGAAACATCAACAAGGGGAGGTTTGCCGGAAAACCACTTGACAAGACTCCAAGGCCAAGTTTATCTGACGAGCTCAGCATCTCCAAGAAGGTGCGGGGAGGGACAAACCTCAGGTCCTTCCCGCGGCCTGGGTAGCGCGTTCCCGGTGAGAGGAGGTCGAATCCCGGAATGGGGATGGTTTCCACACCTTCCCCCGTGGTCATAAAAAGTTGCTGAGGGGAAGGGGCATGAACTGGCGAGTTCGGCTTCTGCGAGTCCACCCCCAAGGTTCCAAAGGGGGTCCCTGGGACGATTCTCTGGAGTTTTGAATCGCTAGTCTCCAAGTGCGGTCTTGGCTTGCGGGGTGGAGACTCGCGGCATGGTGCCCTCCATGCGATCCAGCTGGCTGTTCAAGCCGTCGCAGAGATCAACAACATTTGTTCCCTTATCAGGGGCAGGCAGATTGGACGAGCCAGCCCCATGCTCCAGGGCTATCTTCAGGTCATCATAAATGGGCTCGACCGTTTGAGGAAATGGTTTCACCCTCTTGGAGTTGAGCTCGGCTGAGCCACCCTACGGGACAGTTAGTGGAACTGCAGTCAGGGCAGCTACTCGAGCAGCCGAGGTCTGGCGAACCCGGGCGAGCCGCTCTTGGATCTTCTTTGGGATCGGCATCTCGATAGGGCTAGAGCAGAGGGAAAGGCAAGATTCAGGCAGGTAT
This sequence comes from Platanthera guangdongensis, assembly GCA_039583875.1. NCBI lineage: Eukaryota > Viridiplantae > Streptophyta > Magnoliopsida > Asparagales > Orchidaceae > Platanthera > Platanthera guangdongensis. Next base: position 116,008,054 of record CM077154.1, read on the forward strand.
GCAGGTGTATATAATATAGCCACAGGTGTATATAATATACCCCACTTGAAGATTCTCTCTAGTTCACCCTGCACTCGCCGAACACTTGGGTTTGGATGTTTCTTTTCGAGCTTTGTCAAGCTCAAAAAGAGCGGGGATTATGTACAACCCCGTATCAGGCGAATGAGGTTGCCAGGAGTCAAATCGGTCGGTTCGGATCACCCAAACAGTAGGTGAGCTCGGAGGGGAAATCTTAAGCCCGAGCTCGGCATTCGTCGACCCCGAGCTCGGCATTCGCTGAGCTAAACACAGGTTTCGTCGAGCTAAGCTCGACTAATGGAGTCCTATCTAAGGGCGAGCATAGTATCCCAGCTCACGCTCGCCCTAAGGAGCTCGGCAGACATCAGGCGAGCAGGATCTTCAGGGGTGGCCGAGATCCTCAGCTCGCCCAGGTCTGTGAGGTATTTTTTACCATTTTCCCCCACTGGCCTGCCTATAGCCCTTCAGAATAGAGGAGATACGTTGTTGGCAGGCCAACCTGGACTACACATAGCCGTTCAGAACAGCGGGAGTTGGCTACTTGCAGGACATTTTCAGAATTCTATAAATAAGACCCAAGGGGTACCTCAGAATGCATGCTTTTTGGTGCCCCCCTTACTCCATCTCTCAGGCGCTTTCTGAGGATACCTTAGCTCGGCCTTTGGCAAAGGAGGGGAAGCGCTCTAACATCTTCCGGGTGTGTGGTGGGTCCTCCCGCCGAGCCCTTGGGTCAGTTCTTCTTTGCTTCCTTGTTGTTTTGCTTGCAGGAGAGAAGTAGGTGTGCGATCACCCCTTCCTCATGGGTGAACTCCACAAGAGACCGAATTTTCGGTTTCAACAAAAAGCACTTCAGGTTCATATCAATTCCTTAGAAGAAGGCGGGTGTCATGGAGCAGCAAAAAGCAAACAAGTGTAGTAATATCCACAGCAGAATCTGAGTACATTTTAGCTGGAAGTTGTTGTGCATAATTGGTTTAGATTCAGCTTTAATTACAAGATTACAACTTACAGCGAAGTAAAATTCATTTATTTTGTGATTCTACTAGTGTTATATCAATTGCAAACAATCATATTTCACATAGTAGAACAAAACATATTGAAATTAGATATCACTTCAATAGGGATCATGTAGAAAATGAAGATATTAGTTTAGAATTTGTTCCAACAACTAAACAAATTGCTGACATCTTCACTAAGCCCCTAGATGAAGTGAAATTTAATTTCTTTAAATTTTAACTTGGAATGTTGAATCTTGAGTAATTATACATACTTACAAATTGATATAAAATAAGAATAAAATAATTAGTCACTAATAAAGTTTACTTACTTAGATATCAAGGATAGACCTCATAAATGTTAAGTATCTATATTTTAGAAAACAAAATTTTGACTAAGTCAAAAGTTGTGTCGAGAAACCAGAAAGTGTGTCGATACTACATTCTACAAAGTTTCGAGACACTAAAATAAGTCTCGAGACATCAAGGGTGTCAAGACCCTAAGTTATGTGTCGAGAGACATAATCCTTGTGTCGACTTGTGTCTATACATCTCTACAGACAACTTTTCCCTGTGTCGACACTAGGTATTTACCTAAAAATCTAGAATAGTCTAAATGCAGCACGCTCTTTCATCTTTAGAAAAGATTAGACTATAAATAGGGTGTGAGAGTAGAAGTCGACTACGCTTTCTTGATCTCTTGAACTTTTGATTCCTGAGTGTCAAGACCTAGAATCCTGATTAGTCGGCACTCGGCAATCCTTTCTCTCAACTCCAATGGCTCCCAAGAATGACGACAACATCTTTGAAGGTTATGAACTCGTGCACAATGGATTTGTCTCAGCGCAAGAAGAAATTAGGAACGTCATTGACCAAATCACTGAAGCTGGATTGGAATATCTACTTTCAGAACCATCAAAAATCTGGAAATGTGAAGTTTCGGAATTCTTCGCTAATGCTAAACTAGATTCAAACTCAGAAAAGATTAAGTCTAAAGTGAATGGGTAATTGTTAAACTCAAAACCAAAAGGATGGCAAGGATATTTCACTTACCAAGAATCGATCAGGAAGATGGCATAAACTCAGCCAGGACTATAGAAGCATTAGTGTGGTGTGGGTTGGCCTCAACCACTAAGATTGGAAGCACCCTGAACAGGAAGGGTATGAATTCACAAGAAAAATTCCTGTCTGAAATAATTGGGAAGGTGATGCTGTGTAAAACAGGAGCACATGACAGGATATCTGCTCAGATGTTTGAGTTAATGACAAGAGTAATGTTCAAAGTAAAGACAAACTGGAGCAAAGTTGTCTTTCACAGAATAACAGAGAGCATCAAGAAGCCCAATATAGGTAGAATTCTAAGTCTATACTTGGTTCATGCCATTCCAGATAGCCTCAACCTCAATATTAGATCCAAGATTAATCACATGAGGATACTGGCTAGGTGGGATAGAGCCCTATCCAAAGAAACACTTGTCGTTGAGAAGGAGAAAGAGAAAAAGAAGAAAGTTGTAGTTGCGGAAGAACATTCTTCCAGTGAATCGGAAGAACAAGAAAGTTCAAGCTCTGAAAAATAGGATGATACAATAGCTGAGAAATCTCCAAGGCCCTTACCTGGAACTGGTGATCAGGTGTAGGGGAGAAAATACAAGAGAAGGAACAAATTTAGGGGGAGAACCTCAATGTTCTACCGGATATAGACATGGATAATGTTAATATCATTGTAATGGAAGTAGTACAAGAGCTAGACAGAGAGATTGAGGATACAATCTTCAAGGAAACTGAAGAAGAAATTATTCTGAATATAGATCTAGATATCCAGAGGAGATAACTACTACTCTAGAGGACTTATTCCTGATGTTGAAGTTCAGCAAGATGAGGCTAACTTGGAAAACATCAATATTTATGAAGAAGGTGCAAGGGTTGAGGGGGAGTTAGCAGATATGGGCCCAAGTATTGAAGGAGCTAAAGAGACAAAATTAGTTTAAGTAGTTAGTTCATCTGAATCCGAGGAGGAAGAAGCCTCTCAGCTAAAGAAGAGAAAATTAACTGAAATCAAAAAGAGTTGTAGAAGATATAAGAAAACTATTCAGTTTGGCACAACTCTTACTCATGTTGTTGATTTAAGTTCACTTCTAATTAAAATGCATATTATGCTAGATCAATAAAGAACTCAACTTGATAAGTACGTAGATGAAAGCAATAAAGAGTTGCAGTTTCAGCTGGCTCAGGACATCAAATCTATTACATTTGAAGTAAATCTACTGAAGAAAGATATGACTGATTTCTTTGAAAGAGGAGCTAAATTGTAGTTTATATTGCGAAACAGTAGCAAGAATCAAAGAAAACTAAAGACGAAATAGTTTTAAAAAAAGGCTATGTCCTTAAGAATCAAAATAGAATAAATAAAAACATGATTGAATTGAATAATGCTTCACTGGTCAAGCTGGCTGAACAAACTACTACTTTGGAGATAACTTCTACCTCCAAGGATATTGAAACCCAGCTAACAACTCACTCAGCCTCTTTGATTAAGGATATCAAGGCTTCTGATAAAGAAATGGATGAACATTTACTCAAAGTAAAGAATACTTTATCCTTAGGAATTAATTATCTGGATGGTCAAGTCAGATTTCACAAAAATGATTTAAGGGATCATATAGAAAGAGAAGTCATAAAGGGGGAGAGAGTGATGATAAAGGCATGCTCTGAGCATGCCATCTGGACATCCAATTGCATCAGAGAAGCTTTAGGACATCCTCCCATAAGGTATGATGGGGAGTAAACTGCTGAGTCTGGTTGTCAACCAGCTCATTCTGAGACCATCCAAACTGTTGTCCAGTCCATATACAGTCCTCCAGTACAGATTCAAAATATAGTATGTGAGGATATGGAGATGACTGTATTTGTATTACTTAAAGAGAAAGAAGCTCAGTTATCTAAGAAAATATTCAGGGAACAGGCTGAAGCTAGGCCAGATTTTGAGCAGTGGAGTCCAACTTCTAGATCAATTATACTCATTGTATGTAAAGCAGTCAATAATAATGCAATTGACAGGGGGAAATGGTATTCAGAGCAAGAGTGGGCCAAGCATACAAAGCAGCAGGAGATCATCTAAAAATTCAGAAAAGATCTGAAAGCAGAGAAAATTCCAGCTCATTCAATAGAGCCCAGCAAATATTTCCTCAAGCCCTGTCATTATCATGAAAGGCAAAGGATCAAGTAAGAAGAGATTTCTAAAGCCAAGAATGTCAAGGGAAAGGAAAAGGTGGTTGATGATAAGATGTCAGAAGTCAAAGCTAGAATATAACCAAGAAAAGGCATTATCATCAAGGAGCCAGAACAACCTTAGGATATTATTTATTTTTCTAAGAATTATGTAATTTTGTTTTTATAACTTAGTAAAAACCAAAAAGTGTAATCTTTCTTCAAATTATAATGAAAAATTTGGTTGCACTGTGTGATATCTGTTTTATCATTGCTGCTTCTTTATAATTTTGTTCAGTACCTGTCATGTACATCTTAATTATCATATTTTGGTATTGTGATGTATATCATTGAATTGGGGTTATGACTTCTCCAAATAGGGAGAGATTGTTGGGTACATTGGAAACAATATACTTGATTTGAAGAAGCCCTTTTAACTCAATGATATACAAAAGTATGTATTTGATGTATATTTCAGTTCATGCATACAGGTTGCCTATGTCATTTTGACTGTACATGTGGTCCAAGTTATATTGACAGGTGGACTCAAAGAAGCTGACTAGAAAGTGAAGAAAATTGTCCAAGTACAAAAGTGTCGAGTAAAATCAGCATAGTACTGAGTGAAGTCATCACAGTCAACATCTAGAAATATGTAGTGCAGGAAAATGGCCAAGTACAAAAGTATCGACACACTTCAACTATATCGATGCCTTTGTAGAAGCAGTGTCGAGATACGTCTATTAACTCGACACCTTGAAGACTAAGTCAGCAGTGTCGAGACAAGCCAGCTAACTCGACACTTTAAAGACTAAGTCGGTAGTGTCGAGACACAAGGTGATATTAACTGGCTTGAATTATCTACTACACTGACAATTATATTTTGTGTTCTTTAGTCCATGGTGGTAAGAACCACCTCATACTTCGTCATCTCTGCCAGTTTCTTAGGGGTTTGAACATTTACATCTAAGACAGATGACTTCATTGTACTATAAGGTCATTCTTGTACAGTGACAAAGATTCTTGGATTTGAAGCCTCCATAAACAATCTCACTCTCTACTTCCATATAACAAAGTTATCCTTAGTACATATAGGCAGTTTCATATAACTGAGTTCTCTGTGAGATTCAGAAGCCATTAGATCTGATAATTTTCAACCACCCTTTAGATCTTATTTCAAACTGTTAGGTCTTTCTTGAATAACCTCCCTCTGATACCACTTAAAAGTTAATCTTATGGATAGTTAATCACCTGGAGAGGGGTGAATATGTGTCTTTTGAAATTCTTTGTCACTTAGATTGGATGTTCAATTGATACTTGAAAGATTAACTACACAATAACTCAGCACAATCAAACCACAGAACACAGCACCAGCAATCACAACACACAAAAAATTTATAGTGGTTCCCCTATCTTGGGTATATCCACTTTCCCCCTTATTCCTCACTAGCAATATGCTAGATAAGGTTATAGCTCCTCCTCTTCAACTCAGATCAAAAGATCTTACAGACTCAGTTTCTGTTAAGAAACCTACACTCAGATCAATAGGTCCTACCTCAGAGATTCTCTTAATCTCCTACCTTAGGTCCCTCAAAAACCCTACCTTAGCCTTTATAAATTAGGCTTATAACTCAGTGATCTCCCTCAAATCACCTACCTCAGCCTTTATAAATCAGGCTTACAACTTAGAGATAAACTCTCCTACCCACTCAGATCTCAAGGAGATCTTATAAAATTAAGAGGTAAATATATTAAAAAAAAAATTTGTAATCTGACTTATTTGAATGAATTTAGATTCTTCAATTTAGCTGCAAAGACTTAAATCTTGATTAGTAATATGGCTGAAGAGATACTTCTCTGGATCTGCAATCTTCCTGATAATCGGCTTGATTTTCTTGAAGAAATTATAGATCATATCTACTTTAATCTTCAGATCAACTTGTTGAAAGGATCTGGAGATTTTCTTGAATACCTTTGTCTTCTTCCATCTTCTCGGGATTGTCGCCCTCCTCTGACTTAGAAAAATCAGAATGAGAGAATAGATTGATTTGTCTCCTATAGATCCACTTGGTTCATATGATGTTATAGTCATCTAGTTTGGGAACCAGCTTCCAGACATTACATATTTTGAACTGGTTTAATTCTTCTTGCATAGCCCCTATCCAAAATAGATCTACATTGGCTTCTTAATTCTTTAGTTCTGTTTGAGACAGAAAACTTGAATACATCACAGTATTGTGATGTCTACTTCTTGTGGTCACACCAATGTGTTGTATCTCCAATGATCAGTTCCCTTGGATGATCCCTTAGATGTCTGACAACAACTGGTAATGTGACAGCTTCTCTTTGAACAACTTCAACTTGTTGCTGAGTTTCTTCTTCTGGTTGTTCTTGTGCAAGCACTTCCTCAAAAATTTTGACTCTATCTTGTATACTTTAGCTTGCTAGAGCTGAGTCTTCTATTGACAACTCCTTTAGCTTCAAGTCTACTCATGTTATGCCTTATGTACCTGACTTATCAATGTATTACATAGAACTTTCATCAAATACAATATGAACAGACTCCTCTACAACTTGATCCCTCAAGTTGTAGACCCTATAGGCCTTATTGTGGTTACTATAACCAATAAATATACCATTATAGGACTTTTCAACAAACTTAGTTATGTATGTTTTCCCATTATTTAGTATATAACATCTACATCCAAAGATTTTGAAATAGGCCAAGTTTGGTTTTCTGTCCTTCATTAGTTCATAAGAAGTCTTATTCAACCTTTTGTTGATTGAAGCTCTATTAAGAACATGACATGTTGTATGAATAGATTCAGCCCAGAAATATTCTGGGAGGGAAGAATCACTCAGCATGGTTCTTCCAGCTTTAATGAGAGTCATGTTCTTTCTCTCAGCAATTCCATTGTGTTGGGGTGTTATTGGAGAGGAAAACTCTTATTGAATCACAAGTTCTTCACAAAACTTTATCATATATTCAGATTGAAACTCAGTTCCATGAAACTTCTGATTATGATCACAGAACTGTTCAATTCATTTTGTATTTGTTTGACAAATGTCTTGAAGACATCAGGAGTTTCAAACTTTTTCCTTAAGAAGAAAATCCTAGTGAATCTGGAATAGTCATCAACAATTACAAAGGTGTAGACTCTTCTTCCCTGACTATGAATTAGCACAGTACCAAACAAGTCCATATGCAAGAGGTATAAACACCTTATTGAGTCTTTGGATTCAATACTTTTAAATAAAGCTTTGGTATGCTTGCCTTTTTAGCATGCAGTGCAAATGCTCTCCTTAGAGCATTTAATGTTAGGACCATTTCTAACTAGCTCTTTGTTGAAAAGCTTGTCTATGGTCTTATAGTTCAAATGAGCTAGCCTCTTGTACCATTTGATACAGTGTGAATCTTTCTCATTTGCAACTAGGCAAATGGGTGAGTCTGACTTTAAATAAAGAAAATTTAAGCAATATATATTCCAACATCTAGTGCCTGTCAAGATAACCTCTTGGTCACTTGACTTTTTTATGAGGCACTCATCCTCGTGAAATGAAATGTCATAGCCCAGATCACAAAGTTGGCTTATGATTATAAGGTTGTGTTGCAACCCTTCCACATAAGCTACTTTGGTGAAAGTGACTAAGCTATTTGAGATATTGTCATAACCTTTGGTAACTCCTTTGTCAGCTCCACCAAAGACCACCTTTGGTCCATTCTTTGTAGGAATATACTCCCTCAAATTGCTCATTGTTCCAGTCATGTGTCTAGAATATCCATTATCCAAGTACCAGATTGGTCTTTCTGTAACACCCCCATCCGTCGTATGACATATAGTAGAAGGTCCAGCTGGAACCCGACACCATATACCATGGACAGTCGGAAGGGTTACGTATGAATAACCAAACTATCCAATTAAGACAACTCGTCCTAACACAGAGCATTCTAGCGGAAAATTTTAAACAGTTGAAAGAACCCAAAATTGTATCCAATAAACATGAATGTCCACCACCACTACAACTGGAATGAAAATAAATACATTAAAAGGTACACGGCCTTATGGCCTTACAGAGGTTCACTTAATAAAGTAATGTTTTCCATACATCGGCTCGCAGGCCGGCCACACATGACAAAATAAGGAACAACTATTCTCTTTGGCCTTCTAGGTCCAGCACAGCAACATGGGCTCCAGCCCGTTATTTAGTACTCGGCTCCGCCGCACCTACAAGCAACATTCCACCGCACGGTGGCAAACAAAGCAACGGTCAGCCAAAGCCGACCAAATTATAACGACCCCACCCCTAACTCGGGATGGCAGTGCTCCTTCCCTGCAATTCATTAGCCCAGCTAAACAATATAGTACAAACATGCTTCGTCATAGGTGTAGGCTCGCACGGCCAAACACCCCGTGCACTCAGGGCACTTTAACGGTGAATCCTGACACTTCAGTGTCTTCACCATCACCCTCGGGATGGCAACAACATGAGCATTTTAGCCTTTCTGACCACTGTCTAAGGCTCCCAACTATGCCAACGGCCAGTCCCCTTTTCGGGTATCTTGCACCGAACCACATAGCCCAGGTCCGATTCCACTTGCCTGTTGCTCACAACGCGTAGTACACCTTAAGACGTATGCACGAGCCAAGCTTCTCTCGGATCCTGACATTTCCAAATAATCACATAACCCAGATATTTTCAAGGTCGGTTCCCAGATCGCTAAGATAGCAGAACAACGATTCCGCTCAATTTTTCGGGTGCGCCTTGGAGTTAATCCCCAAGGATCCCTGCTGCAATCTACCGCGTATAAACCCAAAGCACGGAGTCTTCTCTGGAAAACCATAACAAATGCAACATCACCGATCCAGACCAACATGTCCGGGTAGGCTTCACACACAATGCTTATGTCCGTACTTAGATTCTGGACTCTATATGCAACACAAGGGGGACTATTCCCGTCAACCCCAAGGAACACTGCACACTCGCCGCACACTCACGGGAGCAAGTTTCCCTATGCAAAAAGTAAGAGAGCTTCATATGCTCAAGTAGAAAATCGTTACCCTTGTAGTACGCTTTTGCGCCATGGAAAATTACACGGATAGAAGTCTTCGCAACGGGATTTCCTCCACGGATCCGCTCTCGGTTCTCTAAACGGTGCTCCGATGCTCCGCCGGAGGCCGGAATCCTCCTCCTTCTTCCTCCTCTCTCTTACTCCTTGAAATAGAGTGCTTAAGAGATAAATGAGGAATTGATGCTCTATTTCCGACCTTAACAGAGCAGGAACTCATCTGGGCCATCGGATCTTAATTAAAGAAAACGAAGGGCTCAGATCCGCTCAAAAATCCCAAAAACTGCGCCAAACATGGCTAGGCACACGGTCGTTTCCCAGGTCGTGTGCCTCGATCCAGGCACAATCGTCGAACACAGAGACTCACATGGGCTCAGACACGCCCGTGTCTCAATCGACACGCCCGTGTCGGAATCTGACACGCCCGTGTCCTGGGACCGTGTCACAGAAAACCACCACGCCAACCGACACGACTCTTGGGAACACGGGTACTGACACGGGTAGGCACACGCCCGTATCAGATGACATGCCCGTATCACTCTGCCGTGTTTCCTGCCGTGTCCTTCTCTGGACACAGCCGGGCAACAGAGGGCTCCATACGGCCTTGGACACGCCTGTGTCCTAGGCCGTGTACCCCTATACAGGCACCAAAAATATTTCCTGGGACGCGACCAGCTTGATACCGATTTTCGGGGCGTTACAAATCTCCCCCACTTAAAGAATTTTGTCACGAAATTAAGTAAAGGTACACAAAATTAAATGTTACCTGAGTGGAATAACTCGGTGTATTCCTCCAACATAGTTTGCTCTCAATCCCAAGAAAGCTCCTCACGTCCGCAGTTATTCCAACGGACCTTAACCATTCGGATTTCCTTGTTGCAGAGTCGTTTGACTTCAACATCTTCTATACATATAGGATTGACCTTTGTCGTCAACTCGTAATCAACCGACACTTGATCGACCGCAACTATCTGCGAAGGCTCTTGCAATGCCTTACGCAATACCGATACGTGGAACACATCGTGTGAAAGAAAACGGTTGTCAACCTAAATCACCTAGGGGGGTGAATAGGTGAGTTGTGCGTCTTTTGCGGAATAAAAAATAATTAGAGCACAGTACAGAACTATCTACCAATATCACAGACGATACAAGATTTATAGTGGTTCCCCAACCTTAGGTACATCCACTTTACCTCACCGATCTAACAATCAACTAGACTCGGCTACTCCACTATCTCGGATCAAAAATCGATCCTACCCTCGGAACAAAGTTCCTACAAACTCGATCCAAACAAGGGGATCTACACCTCGGAAGATAACACTTCCTACAAACTCGGAGTAAAAAAACTCTTACACTCGGAGAAACTTTCTCCTACACGATTAATAAAGTGTTGGAAAATTATGCAAACAGTAAATCCAATCAGATATGATGAAATGGCCAGAAAACTTCTTCTTATGGACTTTGCAGCACTATCAGAAATCGGTGAAGAGAGTCTCGGCCCAGATCTGGATCTTCTTGCTTTTACATAATCAGAGAGAGAAGATGAACGGTGATGTCGATCTCGATCTGTAACTTTCTTCAGAATGAATCCTCTGAACTTAGAAGCAGTGGCCGGAGAAGATGGTGGTGGCGACGGCTTTAGTTTCGTGAAAACAGTGAGGAGTTGGCTGAAGAATGTTTCTCAAAATAAAAATGACAAGAAGGCTTGGAGAATACTTAGGGTTTGTCATTTTCTGATAAGACCTTATATAGGAGAGACTAACGGTCATAATCGGTCATAATGATGTACACGTGGACCAATCATGTCGCGTGATTTTAAAATCCCGTCAGAAAAAGGACTTAGACAAATTTCAAAAAAGGTTCAGCCAACTACACGAGTAAGTGAATAGCTACTCGAGTAGTTGAATAACTACTCGAGTACATGAAGGAGAACATAGTCGGGTATAAATATAGGCTACTCGAGTAGGTAGAAATCAACTACTCGAGTAAGCAGAAAGAACTACTCGACTATGTAAAGTGACTTACTCGAGTTCATATCGGATCTACTCGAGTACAAGAAAAATTACTCGAGTATATTACATAAACTACTCGAGTACATGAAGTACTACTCGAATGGGATAGTTAGAATAAATTTTGAAGATGTCAGCAAGCAGCTACTCGAGTAGTTGAACTAAACTACTCGAGAGGAAGTAATCTACTCGAGTAGGTGAAAATTCTACTCGAGTAAAAGACTTAGAAAATTCTGGAGCAGGAAAATTTCAAGGTACACGAGTGAAACATGATCTACTCGAGTAGGTATATTGAACTACTCGAGTATGATTCTATCTACTCGAGTATGTGAGTATACTTACTCGAGTCCATGACTTAGAAAAATTTTGAAGAGAGAAGTCTTTAATACTCGGGTATAATGAGTGATCTACTCGAGTATATAAACATGTTACTCGAGTATATGACTATGTCTACTCGAGTTCATGACTTAGCTACACGAGATATACACTTAAGTACTCGAGTACAAGGTTCCTTTACTCGAGTAAATTGTACCCAAACTACTCGAGTAGTTATAGACCTACTCGAGTAAAAGACTTAGAGAATTTTTTTGTTGTTGGAAAATTTTTTCTTCTAATGTAGTCAACTTCCAATTCTTTTCCCAAAGTCCAATAGCTTGAATATGAAGTGTATCCCAATAGAGAGACCACACATGAGTCAACACCTTGGAATATGCAATGAGGGATTATATTGCACAGTTCCTGTGTTTGGTGACCCACTGTGGACTGACATTGGTCTACACTTCCCAGTTAAATTCCTGCAAACATATAACTCAAACCAAGCATCAAATACAACTTAATTCATCTTAGTTCCAGGGTGACTTCATCAAATCTGGGTTAATGTGGATATAATACCCAACAATCTCCCCCTATTTGTTGAAGTCAGAACCCTTTACACTAAGGTGAATTATGGACATAAAAGAAACTGAGTAGAAAAACATGAGCAGGTAAGCAATAGACAATGAAAAAGATAATTAGACAGAAATTTAGAATTGTGTATATGTAAATTTCCAAAAACATCAAGTGTACAACTTGTCATTTCAATCTCTCAACATCTTTTAGGTTTAGGCTTGGGATTGCTGCTTATCCATCTTTTCTTGCTGTCTCCTTAGGTAGCTGAAAGGCTTAGGGAAATATTTAGGAGGCCTTGGAGGAGCAGCAGGGTTATTTCTATCAAACTCTCTGTCATAGATCCTCCTTTTTAGCATAGATTTTTCATATAACTCCCATTCCTGGGAACTGTAGTGAATGTTCCTGTTCTCATTAAGATCCATAACTAGCCTGAGTGTGTCCAACATTAGAGACTTGGAGGTTGGAGACCAAGCTTTAGCATGTTCAATGGCTTTGGAAGGAGCAGTCCTGCTAGCAGAGGGGCCTTCACCATACTTCCTTTTCTTCTTGTAGGTTCTGATCTCTGGAGGAGCATGAAGGAATATATCAGCAGGGTCTTCTTCCCATCCTGGAACATAAGTATCTGGAGGAGCAACTGAGTCTCCAGGCTTGGGAGAGAAGGTAGGTTGCAGAGGAACAGCTGGGGCAGTGACATCTATAACTAGAGGGTTGAGATGATGGGGAATGATGTTTGGGTCAACTGCAAGGTCTGGGAAGATCTGATTGTGCATCGAGACAGCAGTGTCATAAGTGTGAAATTTGACACTCTGTATCTGAGCTAGCACATCAGCATGAATGGTCTTCACATGAGCTTCCCATTCATCTGTCTTTTAAGCAGCAGATTTTTCTACCTGTTCTTTGAGTTCTTTTATCAAACCCTCCCCCTTTCTGATTTCAACAGAGAGCTGGGCTATAGCGTCATCTTTGAAAATACCCACTTCTTCACAGATCTTCATCTTGTTGGTTTCATTCCTCTTGTTTAGCTCCATCTGATTGTTGGCCAGGGTGACACCTTGTTCCATAACATTACCCACAGTAGTGATAGTATGGTCAAGGGCTTTGCCACCAAGTTGAAATAAGTACTTGAGCCTGTCAGTGTTATGCTGAATTTCAGCAAAACCTCTGCTCATCTCAGACTCAAGAGCAGTTACCTTGTCAGTGACCACCTTTAGAGAGGTGTCAAAGTGATGTCTTTATTCTTGAAGAAGAATTGTAATATGTTGCAGCAAATCTGAGGAGGAGGGGACTGTAACAGCAGCAGAGGGAGCAGCAGTATGGAGAGAAGGAGTTGCCCAAGGAGCTAGTTCTTCAAGTATCACAGAGCTGTGGGCTCTGGTGGTAGGAGAGAGAGCAACCCCTTCTTCTGTATTCTGAGGAAGAGAGAAGTCTAGATTTCTGAGAGGAGCCTCAGCTGGCTCAGGAGAAGGCTCATTAGAAATAAGAATGGTGTCTGGCTTGTCTGTTGGAGGATTTGGAGATGGTGTTGGAGTCCTGGCTGGAGAATGGGCAGGAGACTGTGCTGGAGAGAAGTCCTTGTGACATTCAGTGGTTAGAGCTGGAGGAGATAGAGGAGGGGGAGCACTTCTTCAGAGAGCTCTGCAACCATAGCATCTATGGCAGCAGCTGTGGACAGAAGAGAGTCTTGAGGTACTTGATCTGAAGGAGTTGCTAGACTCTGTGGAGTATGAGGTAGGGAAGGAATTTCTGGCTGAGGAGAGGGCTGCCTGACTTGGCTAGAGGGAGAAGGCTCCCCCTCATTTGGCGCACCAGAGGGGCTGGCCACATGATGAGGAGAGGGAGATGGAGTCATGTCCTCTACAGCTGGAACTTCTGGAATTTCTGAAACCTTTGCAGCTTGGGCAGAATTCTTTAGCTTGAGATCCCATCTCTGAATGGAAGAGATGGAGGCCTTCTTCATGTGGTGAAGTGGGGTCCCTTTGGAGAAGTTGAAGACCTCAGGATTTGTGGCATGGAGGAGCAGAGAGATAATTCTGGCGTAGTTGGGGGATTTCATGCTGTCCTTGATTTTGTCCAAAATCAGCATACCAAATTAGTATTTCTTGCGGCAGATAATTGCTTGCATTATATCGAAGAAGTATAAGGGAATGTATCTGATGGAGTGAGTCTTGCACAGTAGAATTTTGCCAATAATGTCAACTAGAAATTTTCCTTCAGCGTTCATGTCTGACCGTTTAATATACTGAGCGTCAGGAGAAATGCCACAGAAAAGGGTTGTTCGGTCAGAGTCTTCATCATCTAACTCATCTTATTCATCGACCAGCGGCAAACGGAGAAGCTGAGAGACAGAGGTCTTGGTGAACTTAAGTTTCAAACCCTTCACTTTGGATTTTAGGACTTTCCCATTCCTTTTGACCTTGAGATTGGAGAAGAATTCGGCAACTTCGGGGAATAAAATGTGACAGGGTTCCTGGAGAATGAAGGAGAGACCGGCGGTGTCGAGAAGGATGAGGAGGTTGTGGAAGTCATCTGAGAGTTCTGCAATACCTTCGGTGACTAGTTTTGAGCCGACGCTGATCTTGGAGGTAGCCGCCATGGATGCGATTGACTGGAAGAAGTGAGAGAGGCAGCTCTGCAGCAGCGGCGGAGGAGAGTAGTCGAATCGGTAGAGCAGACGAAGCGGCAGAGGGTACTCGAGAGAAAGAAATAATGTCGTATATGTTTGGGTTTTCGGAATTTTATATATATAACTCTTAAATTTCCGCTAATTAATTTAAAGAAAGAGGCGGCATTGAGCCTTGGGTGGCGAATAGAACAAATTTCAAAATATGGGAAACAGTACACGAGAAAGAGATAGACTACTCGAGTAGGTAAGTGAGTTACTTGAGTAGGTCGTCAGGAGTTACTCGAGTTGGTCTGCAGAGAGTACTCAAGTAGGTGGAGAAAAATATTCGAGTAGATAGGCGACTTACTCGAGTAGGTAAGTGACTTACTCGAGTAGGTAAGTAGGTACTCGAGTAGGCACACCCTTATACTCGAGTAAGTAGAGAAGAGTACTCGAGTGAGTCAGTTGTTACTCGAGTAGGTCTGCCGCGACTCGAGTTGGTGAAGTCACATACTCGAGTATGTCTTATTCTTCTCAAATTGAATTATGAGAAAGTTTAGAAAAAGTAGGTTTTGACTAACCCCTTGCAATTACTTGCTTCTTAGTCATCCAGCCTTCTTTAGTCCTCTTTGTTGAGCATCCCAAGCTCTGTCTTGAAGAACGAGAACTTGGTCTCGTCCAGCGGCTTTGTAAAGATATCTGCAACTTGCCTATCTGTAGGCACATATTGGAGATCTATGTCTTCATGCTCCACATGTTCCCGGATGAAGTGATACCTTAGCTCGATGTGCTTTGTCCGACTGTGGGAGACTGGATTGTTGGCTATTGCAATTGCGCTGGAGGAGTCACAATACAAGGGAAATCCTTGAACTGCAGGTTGTAGTCCTCGAACTGATTCTTTATACATAGCAACTGTGCGCAACAACTGCCTGCAGAGATATACTCTAACTCGGCCGTTGAGATTGCGACACAGTTCTGCTTCTTCCTACTCCAGGTGATTAGCCTTCTTCTAAAGAATTGGCAAGTCCCTGAGGTGCTTTTTCGGTCATCTTTGCTACCTGCAAAATCTGTATCTGAAAACCCAATTAGTTCGCTGTCATTACTTCTTGGGTACCATAAGCCAAGATTTGGTGTACCTTTAAGGTATCTCAGGATCCGCTTTGCAGCAGCGTAATGAGATTCCTTAGAGTTCACTTGGAATCTAGCACAGACACATGTTGAAAACATTATGTCAGGCCTACTGGCAGTAAGGTAGAGCAAGGATACAATTATGCTTCTGTACTTGGTTTCATCAAAAGGTTTCCCTTTTTCATCCTTGTCCAGATATATAGTTGAGCCCATTGGAGTCCTCATAGAGGTTGCGTTCTCCATTCCGAATTTCTTAGTTAGCTCTTTGGTGAATTTGGTCTGTGAGATGAAAATTCCATCTTCAGATTATTTCACCTGAAGCCCTAAGAAATACTTCAGCTCGCCCATACTGCTCATTTCAAACTTCCCTTGCATAAGTTTTAAGAACTTTTTGCAAAGGTTGTCATCTGTAGAGCCAAAAATAATGTCGTCGACATAGATTTACACTAGCAAAATCTTGCCTTTTATTTCCCTAAGAAATAATGTCTTGTCTATCTTTCCCTTGTGAACTTGTTCTCAAGTAGAAAGGTAGACAGCGTTTCATACCAAGCTCTAGGAGCTTGTTTCAGACCATATAGGGCCTTGTGCAGAAAATAGATATGATCAGGAAAGTTAGGATCAACGAAACCTGGAGGTTGTTCCACATACACTTCCTCCTTTATGTTACCATTCAGGAAGGCCAACTTCACGTCCATCTGATAGATGGTGAAGCCTTTGAAAGCAGCATATGCTAGGAACAACCTTATCGCCTCCAGCCTTGCCACTGGAGCATATGTCTGGTCGAAGTCGATTCCTTCTTCTTGACGATAGCCTTTAGCGATGAGTCTGGCCTTATTCTTTATGATCGTTCCGTCTTCGTCCATCTTGTTCCTGTAAACCCATTTTGTTCCAATGATGTTCTTTCCTTTGGGTCTTGGAACCAGCATCCACACATTGCAGCACTTGAACTGATTTAGCTCTTCTTCCATTTCCATTATCCATGATGCGTCTGAGTTTGCTTCCTCAAATTTCTTTGGTTCAACCTGGGAGAGAAAACTCAAATGAAGATTCTCATTAGTTGTACCTCTCCGTGTTCTGACACCATCCCGGGATCTCCTATGATCTAGTCCATGGGGTGATCCTTCAGATGTCTGAGCTCTAGAGTTCTTGCATCTGGATTATCTTCAATCACTGGAGTGATTTCTTCATCCTGGATGACTTCTTCATTTTGATCATCAGCCTCTCCAATAGGAGTTGGAGTGGTGATCTTAATGAACTTCTCGCCTTTATCTTCGGATGGATCATCCATGCTAGTTTCTTTCAGCTTTTCACCTGCATCTTCAATGAGCACACTAGACGGATTGCTTTGCAGCAAGCTCGTCTCATCAAATACAATATGTATCGATTCTTCCACCACCAGGGTTTTTCTATTAAATATCATATATGCCTTACTACGGCTACTATATCCTACAAAAATACCTTCAAAGCTCTTTTCGCTGAACTTGGTGATATGATACTTACCATTGTTAAGTACGAAGCATTTACAGCCAAAGATTCTAAAGTATGAGACTGTTGGTTTCCTGCCTTTCAAAAGTTCGTAAGGTGTCTTATTGTGGTCTTTGTTTATGAGTGCTCGATTTTACACGTGGCATGCAGTGTTGACGGCCTCAGCCCAGAAGTACTCCGGTAGTGAAGCATCACTCAACATGGTCCTATCGGCCTCTATGAGTGTTCTGTTCCTTCTCTCAGCCACTCCATTCTGTTGTGGAGTACGAGGAGAGGAAAACTCATGAAAGATACCTAAGCTTTCACAAAATTCTGTCATGGCCCCAGATTTGAACTCTGTTCCGTTGTCACTTCTGATTTTGACTATGGAGCAGTTGTATTCATTCTGGACTTGCCTGACAAAATTAGTAAAGGTGTCGAAGGTATCTGACTTGTGTTTCAGAAAGAACACCCACGCAAAACGCGAGTAGTCATCAACAATTACCAATGTATAGTCTTTACCTCCCAAACTTTTAATCTGCAGTGGACCAAACAAGTCCATGTGCAATAGATGGAGACATCTGTTAGAGTCTTTGCCAATAATGCTTTTAAAGGTAGCCCTTGTTTGCTTGCCTTTTACACATGCATGACAAGGTCTGTCTTTGACGTATTTGACATTTGGGGCATCACGTACTAAGTTCATTGAAAATAGTTTATTAATGGTTTTGAAATTAATATGTGCTAGTCTCTTGTGCCATTGGTCACCAAGAGACGCACTATCTTTTGCTAAAAGACACACTGGTGTAGAGGAATCTATACAGATGAAGTTTAAACAGAAAATATTCCTGCTTCGAGTGCCGGATAGAATCGTTTCCATATTGTCAACGGATTTTATCAAGCACTTATCAGCATGGAACTCAACTATGTATCCTTTATCGCAGAGTTGTCTTATGCTAATGAGATTGTGTTCCAATCCTTCGACATAGGCCACATCCGAGAAGGATACATTGTCGTTAGTAATCATACTATAGCCTCTAGTAATTCCACGGTCTGAACCTCCAAAGATGACCTTTGGTCCGTTCACGACTGGAGTAAAGTTCTGAATGAGGCTTCTAGTCCCGGTCATATGCCGAGAGCATCCGCTGTCCAAGTACCAGATAGGCGTTTTGTTGGCCTTTGGACATCCCTGCAATCATAATCAATTTGCCTTAGGAACCCAAACACGTTTGGGTCCTTGGTCTCGGGTTAGAGTGCTCCCCCTACGAGTGTTAGCATTATAAGCGGTCTTTCTCATATTGCTAACATGAGGGGTTGCAGCGTTTCTGGAATTGAACCAGCAATCTATGGTGAAGTGACCAACCTTGCCACAGCACCAACAGTCAAATCTGTTGTACCTTTGCCTCAAGATCTCCTGCTTGACCTTTTGGAACTTTGGTCTAGCAGGGGTAGCATTCTTGGAGGAAGATGCCTCATGATGATGGCAATCACAATGGCTTCTTCTCCTTTATGGGCTTCTCTACAACAGGCTTTGTCTTTGGTGCCTTCTTGAAGTTATGCCCATGATTGAAAGGGCCATAGCTCTGAAGAATAACTTCTTCATAAGGTGCCTTAAAGACACTTTTGCCAAAGTTTTGGGGTCTAGCCCATCCTTGATAGCGGGACTTTGGCTCTACATAAGTAGGCCTAGCAAAGTGCCCGTATGATGAGTCAAAATCAAACTCATTTGATGGAAAGATGACCTTTTTGAATGTAGTCTGATTTTGAGGGGCTTTCCCTTTCTCTTCGGCTAAGGCCTTTTGGCGGCCTTATTTTTCCGTTGATTCTTGTTTCTCCTAGAGGATTTACTAGGAGCTTCTTCATGGCCTAGTCCAGCTCCCTTGGCCTTTGCTGAGAATTCAGCAACGAATGGAAGAACTATTTTGGGCTTCGAGAAACTCTCAACAAGTTTCCTTTCAGCCGCAAGTTCGGCTTCCAATCATTTGATGATCTTCTCCTTCAGGTCAAGGTGCTCAAGAGCCTTGTTATATTCTTCAATAGCATTATTGAAGTTTTCTTCGAGGGAGTCAGTCTTTGCGACTTTCTCTCTCAAGTTGCTCTCTTCGGTTTTTAGAGATTTGATCTCTTTAGCCTGAGTCTTCACGACTCGACGACATTTGTCGTAAGCCATGATTAACTCTTTATACTGGGCCATTAGTTCTGACTCATCGTCAGAGGAGCTACCCTCGCAATCATGTTCAGAGACTTCAGAATCTGAAAGAGGGGTATGCGAGTTTACCTTCCCAGTGAACTGGGGCTCTTGTTCGTCATCTGTTTGAGCCATTAGCCCAAAGTAAGCTTCTTCTTCTTCTCTTGACTCAGATGAGTCAGAGTCGCTAAGAGTCTTGCTCTTCTTGGCTATGAGGCTCTTCTCCTTCCTCTTCTTATTGTATGAGGATTTATTTTCTTCTCTTCTACCACTCTCCTTCTTCTTGTGAGCGCAGTCAGCAGTGACGTGACCTGGCTTATTACAGCAATAGAAAATGATGTCAGTTGAAACGTATTTGTTCTGTTTGGTATTATACCTTTCGTGTCTGCTTGAGCCTTTTCTTTGTCGATCGTCATCGCGCCGCGATCTTCTGTATGAGGCATCCTTGCCTTTCCATTGTTTCTTTTTTTAAGAAACTTCTTGAATTGCCTTAAGAGTAAGGAGAACTCTCCTTCAGATAGTTCAGACCCTGAGGTGCTAGGCTCTGATGTTTCTTCTTCTTCATCAACTTCTGGAGCTAGAGCGGGGGAGGCAGCCTTAGTCTTTCTGGAGGTGTCTTCCTTCAGAGCGACAGATTTCTCCTTTAGTACAGACCTGCCCTTCTCTTCTTCAGCTTTTCTTGTATTGATTTGGAGTTCATAAGACATAAGCTTTCCAAAGAGATTTTGCGGGTCCGTTTCAGCTAGCTTCCCGAACTCCCTGATGGCGCATACCTTGTTATCCCATTCCTTGGTTATGGATCTCAAGAATTTGTCGCTCAGTTCTCCGTTGGTGAAGACACGGCCATACACCCTTAGGTCATTTACAATTTTGAAGAAGTTCTCAAAGGTGTCGGCAATTGTTTCCTTGTTCCCTTGTCGGAACGCTTCATATTTTTGATTGAGAAGGGATCTCCGATCATCCCTTACTTCTTCAGTTCCTTCCATCAAAGTGACTAAGGAATGCCACATCTCCTTAGCTGATTGACAGTGAATCAAATTCTGCAGCATCGAGTCATCAACTGCACTTGCTATAATGTTCTTAGCTTTCTTATCGAGAGAGACAAGTGCAATCTCGTCTTTGTCGAGATCCATTAGCTTTTTGGAAACTTTCTTGGTAGGGTCGATAGTGGACACAGTCATGGGAACGTAAGGACCTTCTTCAACGATCATGAAGATCCTTGGATCCACAGCTTCCATGAAAAATTTTATCCTTTCTTTCCACTTGGGAAAGTTATTTTTGTTGCACAGTGGAAGTTTGGCGAAATCTTTGCCCTTGTCCATTTTATGGTAGAATCTTTCAGACAACAGATTTGGATCTGATCAAGGTGTTAACCTTTTGACGATCAACCTGGCTCCGATACCAATTGAAAGAAAACGGTTGTCAACCTAAATCCCCTAGAGGGGGTGAATAGCTGAGTTGTGCGTCTTTTGCGGAATACAAAATAATTAGAGTACAGCACAGAACTATCTACCAATATCAAAGACGACACAAGATTTATAGTGGTTCCCCAACCTTGGGTACATCCACTTTCCCTCACCGATCTAGCAATCAACTAGACTCGTCTACTCCACTATCTCGGATCAAAAATCGATCCTACCCTCAGAACAAAGTTCCTACAAACTCGATCCAAACAAGGGGATCTACACCTCGGAAGATAACACTTCCTACAAACTCGGAGTGAAAAAAAACTCCTACACTCGAAGAAACTTTCTCCTACACAATTAATAAAGTGTTGGAAAATTATACAAACAGTAAATCCAATCAGATCTGATGAAATGGCCAGAAAACTTCTTCTTATGGACTTTGCAGCACTATCAGAAATCAGTGAAGAGAGTCTCGGCCCAGATCTGGATCTTCTTGCTTTTACAGAATCAGAGAGAGAAGATGAACGGTGATGTCGATCTCGATCTGTAACTTTCTTCAGAATGAATCCTCTGAACTTAGAAGCAGTGGCCGGAGAGGATGGTGGCGGCGGCGGCTTCCGTTTCGTGAAAACAGTGAGGAGTCGGCTGAAGACTTTTTCTCAAAATAAAAATGACAAGAAGGCTTGGAGAATACTTAGTGAAAGATATGGTACCTAAACACCTAGAGGGGGGGTGAATAGGTGACCTAATCCTTTTTACAACTTTAATGGCAGCAAACAGTTTATTATCACAGATTTCTAACTAGTTTATCACAGCAAACACAGCAATAATCACATCACAGCACAGCACAGCATACACAGTGGTTTATAGTGGTTCCCCAAGATATGGGTACATCCACTTTCCCCTTCGCCTATCTAGCAGTGTACTAGATTTGGCCAAACTCCTCCACTGTCTCAGAACCCAAATTGGTTCTTACACCTCAGGCCCAAAGCCTTACAACTCAGCTTTATCCCAAAGCCTACACTCAGCCAATCAAGGCCTACACTCAGCCAACCAAGGCCTACACTCAGCCAACCAAGGCCTACACTCAGCCAACAAGGGCCTACACTCAGAGATCTCAATCTCCTATACTCAGGCTCTCAAGCCCTACCCTCAGCCTTTATAATTATAGGCTTACAATTCTCTCAGATCCAAAGGATCCTACAAGTTAAAAATGTATTACAGATATTAACTCTACAACTCAGAAATAAAGAGGGGAGTTGAGAGTTTCTTGATGAGTTCTTGGAAGAACTCAGCTGGATTCACTCTGACTTAGCTTTCTTCAAAGCTTCTTGAGTAGAACTGAATAAGACTGAATCCTCCTGCAGTTGTTCCTTGACCTCTGCCACTTAAGATCCAGAATTGAATCTGAATCCTTCTTCTCAGCCTAGTTCCAGAGGCTGATTTCTTGGATGGAGCCCTCTCTCTCCAACTTCTTAGATCTGCACTTGGACTGCAAGATCTTCTTGTGTTGATACTCTGTGTACCACTTGTTCTTCAATAATGTGATGCACTTCAATTCTTTGAACAATAATCTGAACAACTCTTCAACAACAACTTTCTGTAAACTGTAGGTGCCTATTTATAGGCCTTCTTTATGGTAACCGGCTGGTCCGGTCCATAACTGACTTCTGACATCTCTGACAGGTGCTGTAGACCGGCTGGAACGGCAGCTGTCAAGTCATCCAGTCATTTCTTGAAAATCTCTAACTGTCTGTAAGTGTCGAGACTTTCTGTCTTTAAGTGTCGACACTTATAGTCCAAGTGTCGACACATGTTGTGTAAGTGTCGACACAAGTCTACAAGGTGTCGACACAACTCCTTGTATGTCTCGACACAGATTCTTCTGCATGTGTCGACACTGAAATTGAGTGTCGACACAAGTACTTGTTCTTCTAGCTTTTGCTGAATTCTTCTAAGTGTCAACACATCTCCTTTGTGTCGACACAACTTCTTGTGTTGAATCTGTCAAGTGTCGACACTGCTTCTTGGTGTCGACACATAGTCTTCAATGTCGATACTTGCTGAGTGTCGACACAGCTCCTTGTGTCGACACACCTTCTTCTTGTTGAGACTTCAGCTGAGTGTCGACACATTCCCTTAGTGTCGACACTTGTACTTAGAATATTTTTGTTGATCTTTCTGATCTTTGCTAAGTGTCGACACAGCTCCTTGTGTCGACACTTTCTTCAAGTGTAGAGTCTTTAGCTGAGTGTCGACACATTGTGTTGGGTGTCGACACTTACTTCATGTGTTGACTCTTCTGGTTGTGTGTCGACACATTGTGCTGGGTGTCGACACATACTTCAAGTGCTGACTCTTCTGTTGAGTGTCGACACATTGTTCTGAGTGTCGACACTTTAACTTAGTCTCTGCAGACTTTTGCTGAGTGTCGACATAGCTCCAAGTGTCGACACTTTCTGGTGTAGACACAGCTTCACTGGGTGTCGACACAGCTCCTTGTGTCGACACTTTCTGTCTGCACTTTCCTTCACTAAGTGTCGACACAGCTCCAAGTGTCGACACTTTATGTCTGGTGTCGACTCTGCATCCCAGGTGTCGACACAATGACTCCAAGTGTCGACACTGCTTGTCTGGGTGTCGACACAAGTCTTCTTAAGTGTCGACACTTTCCCTCTGGGTGTCGACACATGGACTTAGAAACTTTTTGCTTCAGTCCAGTGATTACTTAACCTGCACAAGTAAACTCAACATACATCAAATACATTATGATGTATATCATTGAGTTGGGTGAGGCTTCTTCAAATCAGGTACATTTGACCAATGTACCCAACAATCTCCCCCTATTTGGAGAAGTCATAACCCTTAGTCAATGATATACACCATTCATAATTAAAAATTACAAAATGATGTAAAGCAGATTATTTACAGCAGGGTAAACATAAACATGTATTAATTCACACATGTATACACATTCATCATTTCAGAACAAACAAGAAATAGACACATTCACACAACAATCATGAAATATATTTATCATATATTGTTCTAACATTTTTCTTATACATTTTCAGTAGTTTACAAAAATGTGTTTACATTTAAAAGATCACAAAATAATCTTCAAGTAAAATCTTAATCTATTTCTGGTCTGGTTCCTTGATAACTATGCCTTTGCCAGGTTGGACTTGAGCTTTGACAGGGGCTTCAGCAGTTTCAGCAACAGCAGGCTTCTTGCCTTTTAGATCTTTCTTTTTGAGTTCTTCTGTCTTGATCTTCTGCCTCTCAAAGTAGTGATATGGCTTAGGGAAGTACTTGCTAGGCTCCACTGCAGTAGGAGGTAGCTTTCCCATCTTAGCCTTCCTTCTATACTGAAATATTGCTTCCTGCCTGATCTCATGTTTTCTCCATTCAGCTTCAGAAAACCATTTGTTCCTGTCATGAGTATTGTCCTTGGCAGCTTTCCAGGCAGTTAAAATTATATTCCTAGAGGTAGGGCTCCACTGTTCAAAATCTGGCCTTTGTTCTGCTTGTTCCCTAAACCTCTTTTTGGACAACCTTGTCTCTTCCTCCTTCTGCAATGCCTCTTGCATGGCTTCAGTAATAGGTTGAACAACCTTTTCAATATGGACATTGTCCTTGCCCTCAGGTGGGCTATACATGGTGCTCACATCTGCTTGAATCATTTCAAAGTCTGGAGGTGGATAAATGACTTGAGCTACTTCTGGTGGCTCACCTCCAAAATAAGCAGGGTTAATGCCTGATTCAGCAACATCTTGGTCATCACACAGAGGAGGGTATCCAAGTGTAGCCCTGATTGAATTTGATATCCATTTTGCATGCTCAGAACTTGCCTTGACTAACACTCTCTCCCCCTTTATGACTTCTCTAGCCATGTGATCTCTGACATCATCCTTTTGAAATCTGATCTGACTATCCAAGTATCTGATGTCATCTTAAAGTAATGTTTGAGCTTTATAAGTTGGTCAGATATGACCTTTTGGGAGGCTTGGATTGCAGTCTTTACAGCAGAAATTTCTTCCTGGAATACTTTATCAAAATCAGCTTTAGCAGCAGCAGTAGATGTAGAAGGTTCAGCAGCCTTGTTCTTCAACTCAGTGACTATAGCATTATGGGAGGCAGTCAAATTGTCATTCATTCTTAATTGATTCTCAAGAACATATCCTTGTTTCAATGCTATATCATCCACCTGTGCCTTGATCTTCTCTTGGTGTGTTGCCAAATACACCACTGCATTTCCACCTTTGTGGAAGCAATCAGTCATTTCCTTTTTGTTAAGGTTCATTTCAAACCTTATAGACTTTATATCTTGGGCAAGATCAAACTGTAATGATCTGTGCCCTGCATCAACATAAGCCTCTATAGCTTTTCTCTGTTCATCCATTTTAATCTGCAGTGCAATCAGTAAAGCACTATAATCAACAGTTGGAGCTTGTTGAACTATAGGCTGTGGGGCTATAGATTGCAGAGCTTTCTTATAACTCTGACTTCTCCTTTTAAAAACATACAGTTTCTTCTTCTTAGCCCTAGCACTCTCCTCATCTTCAGAGGCAGAAGTGCTGGCTATGTCAACCCTATCCTTAGGGCTTTGAGGCTTCTCAGTTTGCACATCAGGTGCTTTCTCAGTTTCCAGCCTAATAGGCTCTTCCAGATCTTGTACTTGCTCCCCCTCAGCAGCAGCAGTATCTCTTCCAGCAGCTTCTTTGTCCATGTCAAAATCAGCTTGATCTAGATTTAGAAATAAATCTTCCATGGTGAACTCTTGAGGTGATTGAGCTGGAGACATTCTTTGCTCTTCAACTTCTGGATCAGGAATTTCTGGAACAGCAGATGTGTCTTTGATAACAACATCTGGTTCTTGACTATGCAGCTGAGTTTGCTGAGGAACATCAGACAAATCAGCATCTTCTATAAGATATTCTAAAGTATTGAGGTCAGTGAGTACCTCTTGGATGATGGTGGTTGCTTGCTCACTGTCCAGTGTAGATGGTTCTTCTACAACTGGAGGCTCCCCCTGGCTTTGATCCTTGTGGATGGGGCTAGCTTGTGGTAGCTCCCCCTGGATCTCAGCAGTCTCTTGAGCAGCAGGAGTCTTCTCTGCAGGCACTTCCTCATGATCATCAGGAGTGAAGACAACATGTTCTTCACTCCTAGAACTACTGGAGGACTCTTGTTCCACTGGAGCAGTTTTTCTCTTTTTCTTTGGGGGAATCTCCTTCTCAGTAACTGTCTTCTCAGGGGTTGGTATTTCTTTGGACAACACCCTGTCCCATCTCGAAAAGATCCTTTGATCCATTTTCCTCATGTGGTTTATCTTGCTGCCTGCAGCAGTATTCATTACCTCTGGTATGGTACCAGCTAGGTAGAGATTAATGATCCTGCCCAGATTGGGCTTCTTCAAGCTCTCCTTGATCTTCTCATAAACCACCATAGACCAATCTGTTTTCAGAGTGAAGATTATCCTTGTCATGATGTCAAACATATGGGCAGACACTCTGTCATGCCCTCCAGGCTTGCTGAGTAAGACTTTTCCCACAATCTCAGACATGAACTTTCCTTGATTATTCATGCCTTTCCTGTTGAATACAGATCCTATCTTCATCTTAGGATCAAGACCACACCAGGTTAGAGCTTCCCTGGTCTTGGATGCAGTAACCTCTTCTTCATCTTGAATTTTTGGTAGCTGAAAGCACCTTCCTCAGATTTTTAGGTGAAACCTTGACCTTAGTTCCATGAACTCTGGATTTGATTCTGAATCCAGATTCATCTACTGCAGCTCCATTAAGGAATTCAAGTACCTCCTTCTTCCAAATCTTTGTAGGTTCTGACACTAGATATTCTAGTCCAGAATCGGCGACTAGGGTTACAACCGCCTTGATTTCTGGATCAGCATCGTCGAACGCGCCGCGCACAAGCTCATATCCTTCATTAACGTTCTCCTCAAGCTTAGGAGCCATTAGGGTTTGTAGAAGTTGTCTTTAGAAAAGAGAGGTGTCGACACAGTAGTTTTGGTCTCGAAACTTTGAAAGCGTGTCGACAAACAAAAACAGAACCCTATTTATACCTTTCTGATTTTGAAGATGAACAGGCGGGACAGCTAACTTAAAATGTGTCGACACTGGATATAAGTGTCGACACTGACTTATAATGTCTCGACACACATGTGTCGACACAAGTTTAGTCAACAGATTTTATGTGTCGACACTTGGTTATGTGTCGACACAACATAACTCGACACATTGTCGAGACTTTACTTAGAAAATACTGAGTAAAACTTAAGTGTCGACACCACATTGGATGTGTCGACACCTACTTGACATGTGTCGACACAAACATTCTGAAGTGTCGACACCAACATCCTGGATGTGTCGACACCTTTTTCCTGAAGTGTCGACACCACTATTCTGTGTCGACATAGACTTGTCTATGTGTCGACACCTTTTTACTTAGCCAATTTTAATTCTGTAAACTTATTCTAAGTTTATCATTCCTAGTTCAATTTTGAATCTATTGAACTTAGCTTCTTCTAGGGGCTTAGTAAACATATCAGCTATCTGATTATCAGTTTTAACATATTCAAGTAAAATATCTTCTCTTTCTACATGCTCCCTAAGAAAATGATATTTAATTTCAATATGTTTAGTTCTACTATGAGATACAGGGTTATTAGCTATTGAAATAGCACTTGTAGAATCACAGAAAAGTGGAGTTCTACTTACCTGAAATCCATAGTCCTCTAGCTGATGTTGTATCCACAGAAGTTGAGCACAGCAACTTCCTGCAGCCACATATTCTGACTCAGCTGTGGAGATAGCCACACTGGTTTGCTTCTTGCTACTCCATGAAATTAGTCTCCCACCTAGGAATTGACAGGTTCTAGTAGTGCTCTTTCTATCCTCTTTGCATCCTGCAAAGTCTGCATCTGAATAACCTGTTAGATCAAAATCTCCATTCCTAGGGTACCAGAGGCCTAGATAGGGAGTGCCCTTTAGATATCTCAATATTCTTTTGACTGCTGTCAAATGAGACTCTTTAGGGCAGGCTTGATACCTGGCACAAACACATGTAGCATACATGATGTCAGGTCTACTAGCAGTCAAGTATAATAGGGAGCCAACTATCCCTCTATACAAGGTTTCATCTACAGGTTTCCCTGCATCATCCTTGCTAAGAGACATACTTGACCCCATAGGAGTCTTCATGGTGCTGGATGAATCCATACCATATTTCCTTATGAGTTCTAGGGTGAACTTTGACTGACAAATGGACAAACCACTCTCAGTCTGTTTAACTTGGAGACCCAAGAAAAACTTCAGCTCTCCCATACTACTCATCTCAAACTGACCTTGCATAAGTTTTGCAAACTTTTTGCAAAGGCTGCTTTCAGTAGACCCAAATATAATGTCATCTACATATATTTGGACTAGTATTACTTTGCCTCTAGATTCCCTAAGGAATAGAGTCTTATCTATTTTCCCCCTTGAGAACTTGTTCTCAATGAGGAAACTAGATAGGGTTTCATACCAAGCCCTAGGGGCTTGCTTTAACCCATATAAAGCTTTCCTAAGTCTATAGACATGATGAGGTAGAGTTGGATCAACAAAACCTGAAGGCTGCTCCACATAGACTTCTTCCTTAAGATTACCATTTAGGAATGCTGACTTGACATCCATTTGGTACACCTTGAATCCTTGATAGGTTGCATAGGCCAAGAACATTCTTATGGCTTCCAGTCTGGCTACTGGAGCAAAGGTTTGATCAAAATCAATACCTTCTTCTTGCCTATATCCTTTAGCAACCAGTCTAGCCTTATTCTTAATGATGACCCCTTGTTCATCCATCTTATTCCTGTAGATCCACTTAGTTCCTATTACATTGTGGTCTTTAGGTTTAGGAACAAGTTCCCAGACCTTGCACCTCTTGAACTGATTAAGCTCTTCTTGCATTGCTTCAGTCCATTGTGGATCTTGTATTGCTTCTTCAAACTTCTTAGGTTCAACTTGTGACAGAAAGCTGGAGTAGATTGCTGCATTCATGTTTCTACTCCTGGTTTGAACTCCTTGTCTTGGATCTCCAATAATCAGCTCTACTGGATGATCTCTAAGATGCCTGTGGGCTGGAGGCATCCTAACTTCTGGTTGAACCACTTCAGCATCTGCATCATGCTGTACTCCTTGTATTTCTTCAGCAATTGGCACATGTAGTTCTCCCCCTGGACAACAGCTACTTTCTTCTACTTGCTGTCTTGCAGCAGGCACTTCTTCTATAGTAAGCTTGTCCATTTTCTTTGTCAAACCTGTGGGGCTGCATACACTACTAGACAACTCATTATTAATAAGTTTAGTCTCATCAAAAACTACATGCACTGATTCTTCTACAACTTGTGTAGTCAAGTTGTAGACTCTATAAGCCTTACTATTATTGCTGTACCCAACAAAAATTCCCTCTTGGGACTTGGCAGCAAACTTAGTTAAGTAAGACTTCCCATTGTTAAGTATGAAGCATTTACAACCAAAGATCCTAAAATAGGATAGGTTTGGTTTCCTGCCTTTCACAACTTCATAGGGGGTCTTGTTTAGCCCTTTAGTGATGGTAGCCCTATTTATAACATGGCATGCAGTGTTAACTGCTTCAGCCCAGAAATACTCTGGCAGTGATGTATCACTTAATAGGGTCCTACCAGCCTCTATCAAGGTTCTATTCTTCCTCTCAGCAATGCCATTTTGCTGAGGTGTTCTAGGTGAAGAGAATTCTTGAAATATCCCAAAGTCTTCACACAGTTTTGTCATGCTATCAGACTGAAATTCAGTACCATGGTCACTTCTAATTTTGACCACTGTACTATTTAGTTCATTCTGAATTTGCTTGACAAAGCTATAGAAGACACTAGTTGTTTCAGATTTCTGTCTTAAGAAGAACACCCAGGAAAACCTTGAGTAGTCATCTACAACTACAAAAGTATAGACCTTCCTACCTAAGCTGTGAACTGGCATTGGACCAAAGAGATCCATATGCAAGAGGTATAAACACCTCACAGCATCTTTGTTTTCTATGCTTCTAAAGGTGGATTTAGTCTGCTTGCCCTTTTGACAAGCTGAGCAAATACCATCTTTAACACA
Organism: Platanthera guangdongensis; assembly: GCA_039583875.1. Lineage (NCBI taxonomy): Eukaryota > Viridiplantae > Streptophyta > Magnoliopsida > Asparagales > Orchidaceae > Platanthera > Platanthera guangdongensis. The sequence goes on from CM077154.1 coordinate 116,038,158, forward strand.
CTTAACTTGAGGACCATTCCTCACTAACTCTTTGCTAAAGAGTTTGCTAATAGTCTTGTAGTTAAGATGGGCAAGCCTCTTGTGCCATTTGACACAATGAGAGACTGTCTCATCAGCTACAAGACAAACTGGAGAACCATTGTTCTCAACCATAATGTCTAGACAGTAGACATTCCTCTTCCTATAACCTGTCAAAATGATCTCTTGATCACTTGACCTCTTGATATGACAACCATTTTTAACAAATGAGATGTCATACCCTACATCACTTAATTGACTTATACTTATTAGGTTGTGTTTCAACCCTTTAACATAAGCCACTTGAGTAATGGTAACTAAGTTTGTAGAAATGTTACCAAATCCTTTGATGATTCCTTTTTCAGAACCACCAAAGGTTACTTTTGGACCATCTTTTACTGGAATGTAGTCCTTTAGTAATCCTCTTGTTCCAGTCATATGTCTGGAACATCCACTGTCCAAGTACCATGTAGGGGTATGGCCACTTGGACTCACCTGCAAAACAGATTAATGAACCTTAGAACCCAAAGAATTCTTGGGTCCTTGGTACTTGTTAGTCTGTAACTTGACAAAACTACCTACTGGCTTTCCACCAGGTAGCTTGCTACTCACTTTGGCACTAACATTGTGCCAACAGTCTACTGCAAAGTGGCCAACCTTGCCACAGCACCAGCATTCAAACTTGTTGTACCTTTGCTTAGGTACAGCCTTTGCTGTCTTATCTACAGCAGACTTGGTGAATGCTGGGGCTTTGCCCTTGGACTTGGACTTGGACTGCTCAGTCCTTGCAGGTCTAATAAAGCCCAGTCCAGCCTTGCCTTTATGATGAACAAAATCATCAATTAAAGGTAACACTGACTTAGGTTTAGAAAACCTAGCAACTAAGTCCTTCTCCTTCTGAAGATTGATCTCCAGACTCTTAATTTGATCATTCTTAAATGATATAGTACCCATCTGAATCACTGTTATGTGTTTCAGCCTAGCTATCTCATTCAATTTTTGATCAAATTGCTTCTCAAAATCTGTTGCAGCAGCTTTAAGATCAGCAATTTCCTTTGCCTGACTTTTGGCTAGGGACTTGCTTTTCTTGTAAGCTTGCAACAGCACCTTATATTCATCTATAAGCTGATGAATATCATCCTCAGACTCAGATACATTCTCACCACTTGATGAAGAAGAATCTGAATCTGAACTAGAACAAGAAACTGAATTTAAACTTGAACTTTGTACCTGACTGGGTCCTGGCTGCTCCAGGATTTTGGCACTCTCTGTCAAAGCCATTAGCCCTTGGCATTGACTGTCTTCTTGTTCATAAATAGACTCCATGATCTGCATGAATTCTTCCTCTTCTTCTTCAGCAAACAGCCCTATGTAGGCTTCAGCCTCAGACTCAGTTTCTGAAGAAGAGATATCTGATAGAGTCTTCTCCTTCTTGGCTACAAAAGACTTCTCTTTCTTCCCTTTGAAGTGAGTCTTTTTCCTGTCACCAGAATCCTTTCTCTTCTCTGGACAATCTGCAATAACATGGCCCTGTCTATTGCAGCAATAGCACACTATCTTTGATCCAGTTGCCTTGCTTGACTTTGTCCTCTTCTTGTCTTTCTTTGAAGTCTTTTTCTCCTGATAAAAGACTTCCTTCCCTTTGAAGTAGAAGGTCTTGACCTCCACTGTTTCTTCTTCAAGAATTTCTGAAAGTGTCTAGTGAAGGCAGCAAAGTCTTCATCACTTTCACTGCTCTCACTCTTTATGTTGACTGACTCATCAGACTCTGATTCAGCAATCTTTGGAGGTGGAGTTGGTGATTTATTCCTGCACTTCTTGGGGACATCTGTCTTGAAAGCAACTGATCTTTCCTTGTGCTCAGTTTTTGTTGATTTCTCCTCCTCTTTTCTCACTGTCAACTGCATTTCATATGACAACAACTTTCCAAACAGTGTAGGAGGAGGAATTTCTCCCAACTTAGCCATTTCTCTAATGGCACAGATCTTTGTGTCCCAATCTTTGGTTAGGGACCTTAAGAACTTATCATTTAGTTCATAGTTACTGAACTCTCTTCCATAAGACATGAGTTCATTAACTATTCTGTAGAACTTCTTGTAGCACTCAGTTATGATATCACCTTTACCTTGTCTAAAACTCTCATACTCCTGATTTAGCAAGGATTTTCTATCTTGCCTAACTTCTTCAGATCCTTCCATATACACTATAAGAGTGTCCCACATCTCTTTGGCTGTCTTACAGTGTATAAGATTCTGAAAAGTTGCATCATCAATGGCACTCACTATAATGTTTTGTGCCCTCTTGTCCATTGTAGCTAGGACAATCTCATCCTTAGTCATCTCAGAGAAATCCTTTGGAGTTCTCTGATTTGCATCTAAAACTGAAATCTTCATGGGCACATAAGGCCCTTCCTTTACTGTGATGTAGATTCTAGGGTCTGAGGCCTCCATAAACAGCCTTACCCTTTCCTTCCAGATCCCAAAGATCTCTTTCCTGCATATGGGTAATTTCATGGAACCCAATTCCTTGTGATTCTCAGAGGAACCCATGTTTCTTGATTTTCTTGAATTTCTTGAATCTGTGTTTTGCCTTACACTGAATCTGCCAAACAGGATCTCCTCAGACTGTTAGTCCTTTTTGAGCAACCTGGCTCTGATACCACTTGAAAGATATGGTACCTAAACACCTAGAGGGGGGTGAATAGGTGACCTAATCCTTTTTACAACTTTAATGGCAGCAAACAGTTTATTATCACAGATTTCTAACTAGTTTATCACAGCAAACACAGCAATAATCACAGCACAGCACAGCACAGCATACACAGTGGTTTATAGTGGTTCCCCAAGATATGGGTACATCCACTTTCCCCCTTCGCCTATCTAGCAGTGTACTAGATTTGGCCAAACTCCTCCACTGTCTCAGAACCCAAATTGGTTCTTACACCTCAGGCCCAAAGCCTTACAACTCAGCTTTATCCCAAAGCCTACACTCAGCCAATCAAGGCCTACACTCAGCCAACCAAGGCCTACACTCAGCCAACCAAGGCCTACACTCAGCCAACAAGGGCCTACACTCAGAGATCTCAATCTCCTACACTCAGGCTCTCAAGCCCTACCCTCAGCCTTTATAATTATAGGCTTACAATTCTCTCAGATCCAAAGGATCCTACAAGTTAAAAATGTATTACAGATATTAACTCTACAACTCAGAAATAAAGAGGGGAGTTGAGAGTTTCTTGATGAGTTCTTGGAAGAACTCAGCTGGATTCACTCTGACTTAGCTTTCTTCAAAGCTTCTTGAGTAGAACTGAATAAGACTGAATCCCCTGCAGTTGTTCCTTGACCTCTGTCACTTAAGATCCAGAATTGAATCTGAATCCTTCTTCTCAGCCTAGTTCCAGAGGCTGATTTCTTGGATGGAGCCCTCTCTCTCCAACTTCTTAGATCTGCACTTGGACTGCAAGATCTTCTTGTGTTGATACTCTGTGTACCACTTGTTCTTCAATAATGTGATGCACTTCAATTCTTTGAACAACAATCTGAACAACTCTTCAACAACAACTTTCTGTAAACTGTAGGTGCCTATTTATAGGCCTTCTTTATGGTAACCAGCTGGTCCGGTCCATAACTGACTTCTGACATCTCTGACAGGTGCTGTAGACCGGCTGGAACGGCAGCTGTCAAGTCATCCAGTCATTTCTTGAAAATCTCTAACTGTCTGTAAGTGTCGAGACTTTCTGTCTTTAAGTGTCGACACTTATAGTCCAAGTGTCGACACATGTTGTGTAAGTGTCGACACAAGTCTACAAGGTGTCGACACAACTCCTTGTATGTCTCGACACAGATTCTTCTGCATGTGTCGACACTGAAATTGAGTGTCGACACAAGTACTTGTTCTTCTAGCTTTTGCTGAATTCTTCTAAGTGTCGACACATCTCCTTTGTGTCGACACAACTTCTTGTGTTGAATCTGTCAAGTGTCGACACTGCTTCTTGGTGTCGACACATAGTCTTCAATGTCGATACTTGCTGAGTGTCGACACAGCTCCTTGTGTCGACACACCTTCTTCTTGTTGAGACTTCAGCTGAGTGTCGACACATTCCCTTAGTGTCGACACTTGTACTTAGAATATTTTTGTTGATCTTTCTGATCTTTGCTAAGTGTCGACACAGCTCCTTGTGTCGACACTTTCTTCAAGTGTAGAGTCTTTAGCTGAGTGTCGACACATTGTGCTGGGTGTCGACACTTACTTCATGTGTTGACTCTTCTGGTTGTGTGTCGACACATTGTGCTGGGTGTCGACACATACTTCAAGTGCTGACTCTTCTGTTGAGTGTCGACACATTGTTCTGAGTGTCGACACTTTAACTTAGTCTCTGCAGACTTTTGCTGAGTGTCGACATAGCTCCAAGTGTCGACACTTTCTGGTGTAGACACAACTTCACTGGGTGTCGACACAGCTCCTTGTGTCGACACTTTCTGTCTGCACTTTCCTTCACTAAGTGTCGACACAGCTCCAAGTGTCGACACTTTCTGTCTGGTGTCGACTCTACATCCCAAGTGTCGACACAATGACTCCAAGTGTCGACACTGCTTGTCTGGGTGTCGACACAAGTCTTCTTAAGTGTCGACACTTTCCCTCTGGGTGTCGACACATGGACTTAGAAACATTTTGCTTCAGTCCAGTGATTACTTAACCTGCACAAGTAAACTCAACATACATCAAATACATTATGATGTATATCATTGAGTTGGGTGAGGCTTCTTCAAATCAGGTACATTTGACCAATGTACCCAACACTTAGGGTTTGTCATTTTCTGATAAGACCTTATATAGGAGAGACTAACGGTCATAATCGGTCATAATGATGTACACGTGGACCAATCATGTCGCGTGATTTTAAAATCCCGTCAGAAAAAGGACTTAGACAAATTTCAGAAAAGGTTCAGTCAACTACACGAGTAAGTGAATAGCTACTCGAGTAGTTGAATAACTACTCGAGTACATGAAGGAGAACATACTCGGGTATAAAGATAGGCTACTCGAGTAGGTAGAAATCAACTACTCGAGTAAGCAGAAAGAACTACTCGAGTATGTAGTGTGACTTACTCGAGTACATATCAGATCTACTCGAGTACAAGAAAAATTACTCGAGTATATTACATAAACTACTCGAGTACATGAAGTACTACTCGAGTGGGATACTTAGAATAAATTCTGAAGATGTCAGCAAGCAGCTACTCGAGTAGTTGAACTAAACTACTCGAGAGGAAGTAATCTACTCGAGTTGGTGAAAATTCTACTCGAGTAAAAGACTTAGAAAATTCTGGAGCAGGAAAATTTCAAGGTACACGAGTGAAACATGATCTACTCGAGTAGGTATATTGAACTACTCGAGTATGATTCTATCTACTCGAGTATGTGAGTATACTTACTCGAGTCCATGACTTAGAAAAATTTTGAAGAGAGAAGCCTTTAATACTCGGGTATAATGAGTGATCTACTCGAGTATATAAACATGCTACTCGAGTATATGACTATGTCTACTCGAGTTCATGACTTAGCTACACAAGATATACACTTAAGTACTCGAGTACAAGGTTCCTTTACTCGAGTAAATTGTACCCAAACTACTCGAGTAGTTATAGACCTACTCGAGTAAAAGACTTAGAGTATTTTTTTTGTTGTTGGAAAACTTTTTCTTCTAATGTAGTCAACTTCCAATTCTTTTCCCAAAGTCCAATAGCTTGAATATGAAGTGTATCCCAATAGAGAGACCACACATGAGTCAATACCTTGGAATATGCAATGAGGGATTACATTGAACAGTTCTTGTGTTTGGTGACCCACTTTGAACTGACATTGGTCTACACTTCCCAGTTAAATTCCTGCAAACATATAACTCAAACCAAGCATCAAATACAACTTAATTCATCTTAGTTCCATGGGTGACTTCATCAAATCTGGGTTAATGTGGATGTAATACCCAACATCGTGCAGCCCACTCAACTCCACCGACAGCTTCAATCTATACGCTACTTCGCCAACACGCTCCGGGATTTCAAATGGTCCAAGGTATCTCGGACTCAGCTTCTTCAAGCGTCGAACCCGCGAAACACCCTTGAACGGCTTGATTTTTAAATACACCCAGTCGCCAACACCGATCTCCACATTCTTATGCTTGGCGTTATAGTACTTTGCTTGTCTGTCTTGAGCGATCTTCAACCTTTCCAGAATTGTGCGTACCATTGAAGTGGCGTCTTCCACTGCTTGGCGTTTATACAACTTCGACTCGCCTGTCTCCAACCAAGACAACGGCGTACTACACTTCCTCCCATACAAGGCCTCGAAAGATGCCATTCCAATACTCGCTTGAATGATGTTGTTATACACAAACTCCACCATGTACAGGTGATCCTCCCAATACTTTCCGAAATCTAGGACGCACATGCAATGCATGTCCTACATCGTCCTGTTGACCCTCTCGGTCTGACCGTCCGTCTATGGGTGGAAGGTTGTGCTGAAACTCAGCTTATTTCCCAACAAACTATGCACCAACCTCCAATCTTTCGACGTGAAGCGTCCATCTCAGTCACTAACAATACTTGCGCGGCACACCATGCAACCGTACGATATTATCCACATAGAGTTTGGCTAACATTTCCACCGGATCTTCCTTCCTATTCGGGATGAAGTGCGATATTTTTGTCAACCTATCTACGACCACCCAGATGGCGTCGTTTCCCCTCTGCGACTTTGGAAAACCATGCACAAAATCCATAGAAATGTCGTCGAATTTCCATTCGGAATAAGCAAGGACTTTAGGAAGCCTCCGGGCTTCTGGCACTCCGCTTTCACCAAGGCACAAGTTTGGCACTTGGCCACATAAAGTGCTACATTCTTCTTTAATCCTGGCCACCAGAATAACTTCTTCATGTCCCTATACATCTTCGTGCTTCTCGGGTGGACTGAGTACTTAGTATGATGTGCCTCATACATCAACTCCTCCCGAAGATTATCAGCACTAGGGACGCATAGACGACTGTCCTTCCTTAGCAGTCCATCCTCAAACGCAAACTGGGAATTTGACCCATCCAAAGATTCATCTAAGATTTGCTTCATACTGCTATCCTGAACCAAAGCCCATCGAACTCTATCAGCCAGATCATACTGCACCTCTGTCCAACACAATATCGCCGCGGCACTAGACCGTTTATCAACGCAGGAGATCTTTAATGCCTCCAAATCACGGACCAAGCTCTCATCATGTAACGACAATCGACTAGCCTGCGCAGGAGCCCTGCGGCTCAACGCATCCGCCACCACGTTTCCTTTCCCAGGTACATAATGTATCTTGAAGGTATAGTCCCCCAAGAACTCCATCCACCTTCGATGTCTCATGTTCAGATCCTTCTGATCTAGCAGGTACTTCAGGCTCTTATGGTCGGTGTATATATCGACCTTTACCCCGTACAGATAGTGCCTTCATAGCTTTAGAGCAAATATCACGGTAGCTAACTCTAAGTCATGGACCGGATAATTCCTCTCGTGAACCTTCAACTGTCGTGATCCATAGGCTATCACACACCCATGTTGTAGTAGAACACAGCCCAAACCACTTCCCGAAGCGTCACTATAAATCTCAAACCCTTCGGTTCCACTCGGCGAACATAAAATAGGCGTCGTGGTCAACCGCCTCTTCAACTCTTCAATAGCCTACTCACACTCCAGGGACCACACGAACTTTTGATCTTTCCTTGTCAACGTCATGAGTGGTAACGCTATCCATGAGAAGTTCTCTACGAAGCGCCTGTAGTAGTCGGCAAGTTCCCAGAAAGCTCCAAACTTCCGTCACTGTAGACAATACAGGCCACTCTCGTATCGCTGCTATCTTCGCAGGATCCACCGCTATCCCTTCTCTACTAACAACAACATGACTAAGGAATGCTACTGAGGATAACCAGAACTCACACTTGGATAACTTGTCATAGAACTGATTCCTCCTCAACGTCTCCAACACCATGTGTAGATTCTTGTAATGGTCCTCCTCACACTGTGAGTATACCAATATATCATCGATAAATACTATCACTAAATGATCCAGGTATTCTCTGAACGACCTGTTCATCAGTTCCAAAAACACAGATGGCACATGGTCAACCCAAACGGCATGACCGTGAACTCGTAATGCCCAAACCACGTGCTGAACGCTGTCTTCGTGATGTCGCTTTCCCTTATCCTCAATTGGTAGTAGTCGGACTTCGGATCTAACTTCGAATATACTGTTGACCCAACCAACTGATCAAATAGATCGTCAATCCTGGGAATCGGATACTTGTTCTTCTCCGTAAGCTTTTTCAACTCCCGATAGTCAATACAGAGTCGCAAGCTCCCATCCTTCTTCTTAACAAAAAGAACCGGTGCGCTCCAAAGCGACGAACTTGGACGCACATACCCTTGCTCCAACAATTCCTGCAGTTGCACCTTCAACTCTGCCATCTCTCGCGGCGCTTTCTGATACGAAGAGTGTGACACCGGTTTGGCACCCGGTACCAGCTCAATGGTAAAATCAATCTCCCGCTGAGAAGGGGATCCTGGGAGATCATCTAGGAACACATCAGGATACTTGGACACAACTGGGATACTGTCCAGACTTGGCTTAGGCATTGAAACCTACACTAAGGTGAAAAACAACTCTGCACCAGACCGAACTGCCTTAATCACTTTAAGGGCCGACATAAAAACTTTACCCGACCCCTTCATGCCCGCAAACGTAGTCTCCCGTTCAGTATGTAGTCCCAACTTAACCTTATTTCGGTTGCAATCGATGTAAGCTCACTGCTCTGAGAGCCAGTCCATACCAAAGATTACGTCGAACTCCACTAATGGTATAACCAATACTCGCAAGCAACATGGGCTCCAGCCCGCAATTTGGTACTCGGCTTTGCATCACATGCAAGCAACATTCCACCACACGGTGGAAAACAAAGCAACGGTCAGCCAAACCCGACCAAATTATAACGACCCCGCCCCTAACTCGGGACGGTGGTGCTCCTTCCCTGCAATTTATTAGCCCAGCTAAACAATATAGTACAAACATGCTTCGCCACAGGTGTAGGCTCGCATGGCCAAACACCCCGTGCACTCAGGGCAATATTAACGGTGAATCCTGACACTTCAGCGACTTCATCACCACCCCCGGGATGGCAACAACATGAGCATTTTAGCCTTTATGACCACTATCTAAGACTCCCGACTATGTCAACGGCCAGTCCCCTTTTCGGCTCTCTCGCACCGAACCACATAGCCTAGGTCCGATTCCACTTGCCTGTTGCTCACAACGCGTAGTACACCTTAAGACGTACGCACGAGCAAAGCTTCTCTTGGATCCTGACATTTCCAAACAATCACATAACATAGTTATGTTCAAGGCCGGTTCCCAGAGCGCCAAGTTAGCAGAACAACGATTCCGTTCAGTTTTTTGGGTGCGCCTTGGAGTTAATCCCCAAGGATCCTGGCTGCAATCTACCGCGTATAAACCCGAAAACCCAAAGCACGGAGTCTTCTCCGACAAACCATAACAAATGCAACATCACTGATCCTGAACAACATGTCCGGGTAGGCTTCACACATAATGCATATGTCTGTACTTCGATTCCGGACTCTATATGCAACACAAGGGGGACTATTCCCGTCAACCCCAAGGAACACCGCACACTCGCCGCACACTCGCTGGAGCGGGTTTCCCTATGAAAAAAGTAAAAGAGCTTCGCATGATCAAGTAGAGAATCGTTACCCTTGTAGTACGCTTTTGCGCCATGGAAAATTACACGGATAGAAGTCTTCGCAACGGGATTTCCTCCACGTATCCGCTCTCAGTTCTCTAAACAGTGCTCTGATGCTGCGCCGGCGGCCGGAATCCTCCTCCTTCTTCCTCCTCTCTCTAACTCTTTGAAAGAGAGTGCTTAAGAGAGAAATGAGGAATTGATCCTCTATTTCCGACCTTAACAGAGCAGTAACTCACCTGGGTTGTCGGATCTTAATTAAAGAAAATGAACGGCTCAGATCTGCTCAAAAATCCCCAAAACTGGGCCAAACACGGCTAGACACACGGCAGTGTCCCAGGTCATGTGCCTTGATCCAGGCACGATCGTCGAACACAGAGACTCACACGGGCTCAGACAAGCCCGTGTCTCAATCGACACGCCCGTGTCGGAATCTGACACGCTCATATCCTAGGAGCGTATCACAGAAAACCGCCACGCCAACCGACACGACTCTTGGGAACACAGGTACTGACACGGGTAGGAACACGCCTGTGTCACTCTGTCATGTTTCCTGTCGTGTCCTTCTCTGGACACAGCCGAGCAACAGAGGGCTCCACACAGCCTTGGACACGCCCATGTCCTAGGCCGTGTACCATATTTCCTGGGATGCGACCAGCTTGATACCGATTTTTGGGGCGTTACACTTTCTCTGGTGCTTGGACATGCCTGTAAAATAAGAATTTATTTTTCCTTAGGAACCCAAATTGGTTTGGGTATTAGGTGCTTGTTAGTTATGGCTCCATTGAGACCACCTGTGTACTTCTTAACTGGATAAATTTTTTGAACATGAGACATAGTTTGATTGAACTAACTGTCCAAGCCAAAGTGTCCTATCTTTCCACAACACCAGCATTCATATATGTTATACTTCCTCTTTAGAGGAACATAAGGAACTTTGTGCTGACATTCCTTAGGATAGAATCAGCAAAGTTGACAGTTGTATTTTGACTGGGAGAAAATGGTTATTTTGTCTCTCAATTACAACAGACCTCCTTAGAGCAGGCATATTAGGAATAGCTTTCCTATTAACATATGAACTTGATCCAATTAGTCCACACTTCTAGGTTTATTTTCCATTAGTCTAAAACACAGGTTGTGGAATGACTGGACCCTTTTGTCCTGTCATCTTTTTGCCTCTCTTTCTCTTGGGTTTAACATACCCAAGACCAATTCCAGGTGTTCCTGAAAAGGTATCTAAAATAGGCAGCATAGTTTTAGGTTTAGAAAATTGTTGTACTAATCTTTTCTCATTCAAAAGTTTGAGTTCCAACTCCTGAATGGATGCATCCTTTTGTTTTAGCAATATAATTTGTTCATCAATGATCTTAGTCAGCTTTGTCAACTTAGAACTTTGAAGACCAATTTTCTGAGTATTCACTTATGATGGTACCAAGACCTTTTAATGATGCAATTTCTATAGCTTGTTCTTTGACAAGCTTCTTGCTCTTTATAAGAGCTTCTAGCAGTTTTCCAAACTTTCCTATGAGCTGTTGCAGTTCAGTCTCAGGGTTAGACTTATGTGAATCAACCTTTGAGTCACATAAGTCTAGCTCATCCACAGTCTCATGAACAGAATTTGTAGAATAATGGAATTGTCAAAGATTACCTGAGTATCCTGACATTCAGCAATTTTTATATCTGGATTATCAGACAGTACCATCAAATTAACCTTCATATCACCTTTTGAATCACCATAGTGTGATGAAGTTGTGGAGTTTTTTCCCTTGTATATGGCCTGTCTGATAAACTCCTCTTCATAGGAGAATAGTCCAATATGTGCATGTTCTTCTTCTGATTCAGTTGAATAAGTATCACCATAAGATAAGGTCTTAGGCTTCTTTGTCATTAGACCCTTTTTTGATTTCTTGTCTTTATAGAACTTCTTTTTTAGACTTTCTTATTCTCCTTTCTTTTTACTGGACAGTCAGCAATGACATGTCCAGGCCTATTACAGCAATAACAAATTATGTCAATCTTAATTTGTGTATTCTGATGAGTATCATACCTGACCACAGATTTGTCTCTGTGTCTGTCTTTGCTTTTACTGAAACTTAATCCAGTTGATTTCTTCTTATTCTACTACTTCCTTCTTTATATCATTTTCTTGAATTTCCTGGTAAACAATGCCAATTCATCATCTGATAATTCTTTTAATGAAGAACAGGTTCTAGTGCTATATGTATTTTCATCCCTTCTTGGTGATGATGGGATTTCTCTTCTAACTTTCTTTAGTGTATCAGTTTTGAAGGTCACAGATTTGGTCTGAGTTGAACTTCTAGCAGATTCTGCTTCAGCTTTTCTAGAATTTAGCTGAAGCTCATGTGGCAATAGCTTCTCATACAATTCTTGGGGTAGCATATTTCTCAGATTCCCCATTTCTCTTACAGCACAAATCTTTGTCTCATCATTTATTTAGGGATCTCAGAAATTTATCATTTAGCTCATAATTTGAGAATTCTCTGCCATAGTTCTTTAAGTCATTTACTATTCTAAGGAACTTTTCATAACATAGTTCTATAGAATCAGTCTTTCCTTGTTTGAATGCCTCATACTGCTGGTTGAGGAGAGATTTTATGTCATCTCTTACTTCTTTTGTGCCTTCCATATAAACTATGAGAGTGTCCCACATCTCCTTGGATGTTTTACAGTGCACAAGATTCTAAAAGGTTGAATTATATATTGCACTGATAATTATATTTTGTGCTCTTTTGTCCATTGTGGGAAGAACCACCTCATCCTTTATCATCTCTGATAGTTTCTTAGGGGTTTGAACATTTGCATCTATGACAGATATCTTCTTTAGAATATAAGGTCCTTCTTATATAGTGACAAAGATTCTTGGATCTGAAGCTTCCATATAGCAAAGTTATCCTTAGTACATATAGGCAGTTTCACATAACTGAGTTCTTTGTGAGATTCAGAAGCCATTAGATCTAATATTTTTCAACCACCCTTTGGATCTTTTTCCAGACTGTTTGGTCTTTCTTGAATAACCTCCCTCTGATATCACTTGAAAGTTAATCCTATGGGTAGTTAATCACCTAGAGGGGGTGAATATGTGTCTTTTGAAATTCTTTATCACTTAGATTGGATGTTCAGTTGATACTTGAAAGATTAACTACAAAATAACTTAGCACAATCAAACCACAGAACATTGCACCAGCAATCACAACACATAAAAACTTTACAGTGGTTCCTCTATCTAGGGTACATCCACTTTCCCCCTCCTTCCTCATTAGTAATGTGCTAGATAAGGTTATAGCTCCTCCTCTTCAACTCAGATCCAAAGATCTTATAGTCTTAGTTTCTGTTAATAAACCTACACACAGACCAATAGGTCCTACCTCAGAGATTCTCCCAATCTCCTACCTCGGGTCCCTCAAGAACCCTAGCTCAGCCTTTATAAATTAGGCTTACAACTCAGTGATCCCACTCAAATCACCTACCTCAGCCTTTATAAATAAGGTTTACAACTCAGAGATAAACTCTTCTACCCACTCAGATCTCAAGGAGATCTTACAAAATTAAGAGGTAAATATATTCAAAAAATAAATTTGTAATCTGACTTATCTGAATGAATTCAGATTCTTCAATTCAGCTACAAAGAATCAAATCTTGATGAATAATCTGGCTAAAGAGATACTTCTCTAGATCTGCAATTTCTTGATGATCGACTTGATTTCCTTGAAGAAATTGTGGATCAGATCCACCTTAATCTTCAGATCAACTTGATGAAAGGATCTGGAGATTTTCTTGAAGACCTTCGTCTTTTTCCTTCTTCTCAGGATTGTCGCCCTCCTCTGACTTAGAAAAATCAGAATGAGAGAATAGATTGATTTGTCTCCTATTTTTCTCTGTAGACAACCCCTCTATTTATAGCCTTTGTGGATTGCTGGTTTCTGATTACTGACATCAGCATATGAATCATACTTCAAATTCTCCCTTAAACTGTTTCTGTTGAGATATCACATTACTGTAGCTGATGTGACAGTTCTGACTTGTGTTGACACTTCTGTGTTGACTCTACACATCTTCAGAAACATAAGTGTCGAGATGTTCATAGTGTCTCGACACTTGTTCCTAGAAGGTGTCGAGACATCTTAGCAGTCTCGACACAATTTTACTGAGAAGAATTTTCATCTAAACTTGAAAGTGTCGAGACAGTTGACTTATCTCAACACAACTGTCATCTGTGTCGACATCTTTAAATCTGCACTATGTCGAGACAGTTGAATTGTCTCGACACAACTGTCTGTCGGGTGTCGAGACTTCTATGCTTGCTTTATTTCTTCACTGTGTCGAGACAGTTGAATTGTCTTGACACTCCAGTCTGCCGGTGTGGACACTATTATACTTGCTTTAATCCTTCATTATTTCGAGACAGTAGAATTGTCTCGACACTATTTTACTTAGTATAATCTTCAGTCTGTCGGTATCGACACTTGTATAAGTCTACACTTCTGTATTCATTGTGTAGAGACAGTTGTATTATCTCGACACTACTATCTTAATCTTTAAAGTGTCGAGTAAACTGACTTGTCTCGACACTGCTGACTTAGTCTATAAGCTGTTGAGATAACTAACTTGTCTCAACACAGCTGTCTTGAGTCTTCGATGTGTCGAGTTAGCTGACTTGTCGCGACACTGCTGACTTAGTCTTTAAAGTGTCGAGTTAGCTGACTTGTCTCGACACTGCTGACTTAGTCTTTAAGGTGTCGAGTTAACAGACTTGTCTCAACACTGCTTTTGCAAAAGTGTCAACGCGGTTGAATTGTGTCGACACTTTTGTACTTAGCCATTTTCCTGCACTACAAGTTTCTAGATGTTGACTGTGCTGACTTCACTCAGCACTATGCGGACTTCACTTGACGTTTTTGTACTTGGGCAATTTTCTTCACTTTCTAGTCAACTTCTTTGAGTCTGCCTGTCAATATAACTTAGACCACCTGTCCATTCAAAATGATATAGGTAACTTGCATGCATGAACTAAAATATACATCAAATACATACTTTTGTATATCATTGAGTTGAAAGGGCTTCTTCAAATCAAGTATATTATTTCCAATATACCCAACACATATATATACACACACACACATGAATGAATTGGAGACGAACAGAGTGCTTGGCCGTAGGGGCGGAGCCCCATGTCGGACACTCGAGTGAATTAGAGAGAGAGATATATGATGGTAATGGAATATTGATCAGAAACAACAATAAATTTACACAAGAACAGAGAGTGAATTGGAAGTTTTGAATCGACAGAAAAGATTAGGAAGACAATCATTCAACTGCTGTAATAGAAGTTCTTTTAAATATCGGTCGAGCCTCACCCTACTCCTAAATCTGGTTAAAGTGTTAGTTCTTCTTCTTCTTTAGGGCCCATTAAGTGCAGCAATAAATACTGTGGAGAATAAAAAAATCATCTGGATTAAAGGGCTTATAATCCTTGAAATTATCTCTATCAAGGATTCATCAAAGTTTCAGGGATCAGTTCACTTAGTGTCATAAAGTCCTCAAAAATTCCTGCTGAGGGGACTTATCAAGAAGATCATCTCTTTTACATATCACATACTATTTTTTTTTTATTTCTCTTTTTCTATTTAAGAAAGAGTTTTGAGAATTCCTCTTCAAAGAATTCATTTTAAGGTTCTAAGAGTTATCTTGTGAAAAGACTCGGGTTGTATTTGTTCAAAATCTTCTTATCAAAAAAGCTAGAGAATGGTTCTGAGAGTCTCCTTATTAAAAGACTCAGGCATGGTGATAGTAAATTCCTACCAATGGGGTAAAAGAGTAAATGTATAAAGATTTTGGGAAACCACTATATTTCTTGTGTTTTTATGATTATTCATTTTCTGTGATTGTTTACTTACTGTGTTGTGATTATAATTGTTAGGCTTAAATTTCTGGTAAAATATTTATGTGAACGCAAATTCTGTGAAAAATATAGTTAAGATAGATATAATTTTTAATCTCCCCCCCCCCCCTCTAGAGAAAACTTTGAGGATGTTGTCAACTGCTCTCCTTTTCAATAACTAACATCACATAAGTGATTAATGAAATGTAAATTATGTTTTAAACCATCTACATATAATACATTTTCTATAATAAAATTAGAGTCTGGAATTTGAATTTTACCTATACCAAGCACTTTCTTTTATTGACTCCAAAAGAAACGACACCTTTAGTTTTTTCGTTGAAAGAAATCAATATAATTTTATCAACTATCATATACTTTAAGCAACCAATGTCTAGGTACCACTTGCCTTCCCTTCCCCAAAAGTGAAAACAAACCGAAAAACAGAATCATTTTCGAACTTTTGGTACCCCAAACAAAGTTGGATCCATGCACATTAGATTGATAAGGTAAAAGATGTGTGTGAGAGTATCGTGTGTGGCAATCGTACAAAATGTTACATATTATTCTTTATATAACAATCAGAGGATACATGTCATTTTTTTTACAATTTTTACAAAAATATATTTGAAGAACTTTCATAAAATGAGTGAACGTAATAATAATTTTGAGCACTTGATTTTCATACATTAGGTTTATCAAAATTTATCTTGGGTTGCACCACAAAGCTTTATTGTGGGTGACAGCGCAAGCAATCCATGTTTGTCGGGAGAGGTGGAGAAAGAAGAGAGGAAAAAGAGAGATTGAGCGAGAGAGAGAGAGAGAGAGAGAAAAGCATGCATGTGTCCTGCACGAACATTATGATGGAGCCTTCTAGTTATGTGTTTCTTCTCCATTCAGGCCTTGATCATCCAGGGCAACTCTGTAGCTCGTCCTTGTTTTGTCATATTGTGCTTCTTCTTGTTAGTTTCATCTTACTTTAGGTTCTCGCTCATGGTTGCATTTTTCTGATCTTAGGAGCCTTTGTTTTTTGAAAATCTAGTGGTTTTTGAAAAACTTTTTTGATGCTGATCTTACAAACATTATCAGATCTCACCGTCATCCCCGGATCTTGTCATATTCCCCGGGTTTTTTCATCTTCGCTCGATCTCGCCGTCATTACCCGATCTCGTCGTCGTCGCCCAATCCTGTCGGTGTTGTCTAATCTCGCTGTCATCACCAGATCTCGCCTTTATCGCCCGATCTTGCCTTCGTGGCCCGATCTCTCCGTCGTCTCCTAATCTCGTCGTCGTCGTCCGATATTCCCATCATCCCCTGATCTCATCGTAGTGACCCAATCTCGCCATCACCATTTGATCTCACAGTTGTCCTCTAATCTCGCCATTGTTTCCTATTCTCCACGTAGAAACCCGATCTTGCCGTCGTCATCGTTTTCGCCGTTGTCATTCAATATTGTCATCGATAACAAAAACTTAATGAACTCCACCTGCAAAAGAAAATACCTCCAAGCGGTGAATTAAGAACCCTAAATCCTACTAAACCCTACAAAACTAAATCAACAGTTGTTTTAACGATTACAAAAACTTAATCTCCGTGACGCCGTAGATCGGAGGCGTTGAATTAAGAACCCTAAACCCTACTAAACCCTAAACCCTAAACTGAAAGTGAAGGTTATATCTGAAATACTCTAGAGGGGGTGAATAGAGTATTGTGGTCTCTTAAAAAATCTTTACAGCTTTTGCTGTAATCCTGAGTGAACAGGTTAGCAAAACAAAGTAATAAAAATAGCAACCTAGCAAATCACAGAACACAGCCAAAAACAAAAGAAAAAGGGCAATCAGACGACACAAGAAATTATAGTGGTTCCCCAACCTGGGTACATCCACTCTTCTACCACCCTGGTAGGAATCCACTCAGGTTTTTGATCAGGTGCCTGACACCAATGAGCGTTTGTTTAGGTGCTCAAAAACCAAAACCTCAAGTCATTTGGTAGGAGACTTGTAACCAAGAGTAATTTTGAAGGGACTTAAAACCCTGTACAGAGGATGGAAAAGGGTGATGGTGTCTTCTCTTTATCAATAACAACTGAGAAGACAAGAGGATTGATTTCAGCAGATTGCTCCCCCTGAGATTTTGACTGGATCAGGAAATCTGGAGCACTGCTTCAGGGTGACAGGTCTTCAAAGACTTGATTACCTTTACCAGAGATTGCTTCTGGAACTTCTTTGACAGATAGTGATATTGTTGTCCTTCTGAAGTTATCCTGTAGGGTTGAGAGTGATGTTCTCTGGCTTAGGCTGATTGCAGTGTAAAACTCTTTGATTTCTGTTAGATTTCTTGAATGTGATCTTTGTATTAGCAGGACTGCTTGATCTTCTTTTTTTTCTGAAAAACTCTTACTGAAAAACTAACACACCCGAAATTTGAATCTTTGGCAATAAATGCAGTCGGCCTGGGAAGGAAGCGACAATAAATGAATTTCCTAACTGTCCCATGGAAAAATGGCATGAAATAATCCATGATCAATGCTCGTTCTAACGGTAATATTCCGAGAAGATTTAGCATTAATTACTCAGGAATCATCGCCAAGAAAAGGGACGGAAAACTGGAGAAGGCCTAGTCTGGAATCGTCGAACGAAGAACATAAATCGTCGAGCTGAGTTCACAGTTCATCGAGCTGAGCTGATGAGTTCGTCAACCAGATAATAGCAATTAGTCTTCAAGGGAAACTTGTCAATTCTGCTTCAAACTTCGTCGAACTGACAATTATCATTTGTCGAGCAGAGATCCAAATTCGTCGAGCGAAGAATGATTGTGGACATAGAATCTGAGAAGTCTCTGACTGAGAAGAATTCAAATCGTAGACTAGAAATCGTCGACCAAGGCATGTGATTCGTCGAGCTGAGATCGACGAACGTCGAACACTTTTCCTTGAGCTAAAAATATCTCTAAGTCAAATAGTAGACCAGAGTTCGTCGAGCAAGGAATATAATTCGTTGAGCTGAGATCGACGAAGGTCAAACACTTTTCCTGTAGCTAAAAATATCTCTAAGTCTTGTGTTTCTCTGGCAGTCTGGAGGATGGCTGGTCCACAAGATGATGTTCTAAGCACAAACCCTGGACTCTAGGACACAACCAGTGACCCTGACTATACAAGGTGGGTCAAAGACATCCTAACTCAGTGAACCTAGCCCAAATCCAAACTAGGGATCCAACAATCTCCCCCTATTTGGGTGAGGTCACTAAGTGAAGACACGGACTGAAACAAAACAAAGCAGAAAAAGCATATATCTGACAGAGAATTTATAACACATGTAGCAGATATATAAAAGCTTTGTTCAGAAACATAACCAGAGAGTTGAAAAAAAAAACAAAGAAAACAGGAAAGGAAAGAAAAACTTAGATCATATCTTGCTTTTCTTGGATTGGTCTTTGTCCTTCTCTTTGCTGTTGCTGCTGCTAGCTCCAGGCTTTGAGAATTTGATCTCTCTGTTTGGATTAGCTGCCTGAGCTGCAGTCATCTTCATATCAGCTATACCAAGCATCTTCTGACTAGAAGCTCTGGGAACAACAGCCTCTGGATGGAGCTTCATGTAGTCATCAACATTGAAGAGTTTGTTTGCTTTGTCAAACCTTTTAAGTTCTTCTTTTCTATACTTTGACATTGTTGAGTATCCTGAAATGTCCTTTCCTTCTGCTTTTGCTTTATTAATCAATGAGAGGCCAATCAGCTCATGGAATCTGGCCATCTTAGCAGTATTAGCTGTTTCAGGATCCTCAAAAGAAACAGGAGGGGAATAAGGTCTTTCAGGACTCTTTGCCTTCTGTTTTACAGATTCACTTTATTGTTGCTACTGAGGTTGTTGTCTGCCTGAAGATTGTTGCCTCTACTAGTAGCCTCCTGAAGACTTGCTCTGATGCCTTTGGTAGGTTTGTAGAGGAGCAGGCTTTGGAATTGAGGAACTGGAAGTACCAGCAGCTGGAGGAGGAGGAGGAGGATCTTTTCTGTATCTAACGACTGGTGAAGAGGAATATCTCCTGCTTTTCTTTCTGTCCTTTTGTTAATTCTTTGATAGCCACATCCAAGCAGGCATTCCCTCATAGGGAGTGATGTTATGTAAGATGTAGTAGGGAGTGTCAGCTGTTGGATTGGGCTTAGGAGCAGGAGGAGGAGGAGCCTTTCTCTTCTTTGACTTGACTCTCTTCTTGGCTTCTTCATCTGAATATTCATCTTCCTATTCCTCATCTGAGCTAGACCCTGGAGGATTAGCATACAGAGCATCAATTTCTCTCAGGGTAACTGCAGATATCTGGGGCTTGGCAGGTTGAACTGGAACTGGAGAGCTGATTAAAACTGAGCTCTCTTCTAGAGCTTTATTCTCTTCCACAATGTCTGTCAGAATCAATGCATCCAGGTCAGCCATTGTGGAATCATCCATAACAAAAGTAGGGGCAAAAATCTCTATTGGGTGGGAAGAGATGGCTTGCTCTGGAATAGCAAAACTGTCACTAAGTTGCTTAGCAACTGTAGGACTTATTGGAGGGGTGACAGCAATAATAGCCAGGGATGGCTTAATAGAAGGGAATTGTACATAAATTGAATCAAAATGTCTCAGCAAAACAGCCAAATCAACTGTGGGATTCAAATGGAAATCACCAACAGTGTGTATCTACTCTGAAACTGGCTCATATAATTCAATGTCAGTATCCATGAAATGGATCAATTCAATCAAATCTGAATCTAATTCTGTCAAAATTGTTGCTTCTGTAACTGAAACTGCTGTAGGAGGAACTGATGTAGAAGGAACTGTTGTAGCATCTGAAACTGCTGCTACATCTGCTACTGCTTCATCACAGAGCATCTCCCCCTGCCTGGTTTCAGGAGAACCTGGAGCCAGGCCCCTGAATGAAGAGGGGGCAGCAGAAAGAAGAGACACTTGGGCAGATAAAGAATTGACAGAATTTACAATAGGTGTAATGGCCTCTGTAATTAGGGATTTGATGAGGGGAGTGAGCAGGGTTATGAGGGTAGATACAGTGGGGGTGTCCAAAGATGGAGAAATAGATGGTGATGGTAGAGAAGTAGATGCAGTGAGGGGAATAGATGGAGGAGATACAGGTGGAATGGCATCTGTCATGGTGGTGTCTCGTGGAGGTGGAGAAAAGGATGATATGTCAAAATGAGGAATGTTAGACAGATGTGGTGGAGGAGGTGATGGTGGAGGAGACATAGGAGGGGATGCATGAAGTGATGGAGAAACATGAGTGGGGGAAGCTGAAGGAATTTGAAGACTGGGTGAAGATGGAAGATGGGTTACTGGAAGAGGTTGTTGAGATGGGACTACCTCTTCTGCAGGGTGGGGAGTGGCCCTCACAGCCCTTGTGCTCTCAGAAGCTGGGATGGATGAGGAGGAAGCCTTGGATGGCTTGGATATCGTCCTCTCCCATCTGCCAAACAAAGCGCATGTGAGGCGCTTGCTGGCATTGATGAATATGGTCGGGGAGACCAAGAATTCACCAACTTTTGCTTGAAGGAAAACCCCCAAGATTCTTCCAAAGCATACCTCTTTCTTATTGTTCTTCTTCTTTATCAAACCAAAGAAAATTTTGCCCCAATCAACATGACTCTTATTGACCACCGCGCACATGATAAGGAATTGATATCTTGTTATGTAATCGTGTGCGGTGCACTTTCCGATCAACACTTTGCCCACAATATCCGCCAAGAATTGGTAGGTGGCAGAAAGCTGTTTCTTTAACAGCTTGTTAGGGTTACTCCCAGTAAACCCCATCAATTTCAGCATCGAACTGTACTCATCAGAATCGATATCCAAATCTTCTTCTCCATTCACCAACTCAAAAATTTCATAAATAATGGCGGGGGATAAAGAAACAACATTGCTCCCGATATTCCCTGTCAAGAGATTGTCCTCAGAAGCAGAAGAAGTATATACCCATTCTTTAATCTCTGTTGCATGTAATTTGATTCTCCTGGTCATAAAATCCTTGAGACCCAGTTCTTCTAGAAGTTCCAGAATGTAGAGAAATATAGGATCTGAATCCTGAAATGAATCAAAATCCATATCAAATCCTGTATCAAATTTCATCGCAGCCAGGGTGCTCACTGGAACCGCCATTGATTACCTGCAAGAAAGACAAACAGCGATCAAGTGCAACAGGAACTGAAAGCGCGGGATGGAGGTCAAAGAAAACCTAGATATAGGGTTTTCCTGAATATGAATCGACAAACTCCATTCCACGAAAAGCAAAACAGTTCTTCGAACTGAGGTCGACGAAATAAATTATAGATAAATGATTCGTCGATCTCATCCAGAAGAAACGAAAACAGTTCATCGAACTCCGTTCGATGAAAGCTCTTCTGAAGCAAAGTTCGTCGATCTCCGGTCGATGAAAATAGTTTCCACACAGAGAATTCGTCGATCTCCGTTCGACGAGCATCTCTCAAACTTTCCCTAATTCGTCGAACTCCGTTCGACGAACTCTGGAAAATTCATCAAATGCAGACAGAAACTAATTTAACTCTTCTACATTGATCATTCCCAGTTGGTTTATAAAGAACAGGTGATTTTTCTCATCCAAGGGTTTGGTGAAAATGTCTGCTCTCTGTAAATCAGTAGGAATATGGATTAGGTTAATTTTCTTTTTGTCTACACTATCTCTAATGAAATGATGCCTTATATCAATATGTTTAGTCCTAGAATGGTGAACTGGATTCTGTGCTATAGTAATAGTACTAGTATTATCACAAAATAATGTTGAATTATTTAAGTTGACACCATAGTCTAGGAGTTAGTTTTGTATCCATAATATTTGTGAATAGCAGCTGCCAGCAGCCATATATTCTGCTTCTGCAGTTGATGTAGATACAGATGTTTGCTTTTTACAAAACCAAGAGACAAGTCTCATACCCAGGAACTGGCAAGTTCCAGAGGTACTTTTCCTATCCACTCTACATCCAGCATAGTCAGCATCTGAGTATCCAGTTAACTCAAACTCTGACTCTACAGGATACCAGAGTCCTAGATTTGGACAACTCTTTATATATCTCAAAATTCTTTTTAAGAAAATAAGGTGAGATTCTTTGGGGTTCACTTGGAACCTAGCACAAAGATTCTTTGGGGTTTCCTTGCTGCATCAGAGTTTGCTGCATCAAAATCCCTTCTTCATATGCTTGGAGCAACCACTATCCAAATACCAGGTCTGACTCACTCTTGGACAGCTCTTCACCTGTAATGAAAAACAGAAGTTAATTGTTCTTGACCCAGGTTACCTTGGGTCCTTTATTTGGTTGAAATGAAAAGCTAGATATAACTGACAAAGTAGGTTGAGATTTATAACCTAAGGGATGATATCTCCTAGGTGGAATAACTCAATCAGCTATTGGAGTGAATGGTTTATTAGCTGACTTAGAATTTTTGTAAAAGAAATGATTTATGTTTGGTCCTTCTGGGTTCGACGAATTTCTATAAGTTCGTCGACCAGAGTTTGATGAATAGGGCTGAGATCGTCGATCTCTGCTCAGAGAATGACAATAGTCATTTTCTGCACCCCATGTTCGTCGACCTCTGCTCGACGAACCATACAAAGTTCATCGATCGCAGTTAGACGAATTGTTATTACTGAAGTTTGCGTTCAGCGTTCGTCGATCTAGGTTCGACGAATGCTGCTGAATCTTGTTTTTATTAGCTGTTTTCTGATTTTTTTTATTGCTATTGTCTATGGGTTTTGGGTTGTTTTTAGACATTAGTTTGTTTGTTATCTTCTCTTTTCCCTTGGTAGAAACAAATCTAATGGGTGTTGAAAGTATATTTTTCTTAATTATGGGGGGAAAACCTGATGATGTACCCAAGCCTAGCCTGCCATTTAATCTGGTATTTACTGTACTTGTTATGTCCATCAGCTTGAGACTTCTCCCATTGAGAGATTGCTCAAGTTGTTTAGCCTCACATAAATCAGATTTTAATTTAATTATCTGCTCATTTGCTGAAGTTAGTTGATCTTTTAGTTTGAGATTTTCTGAGTTAACAGATTCAAGGTTTCCTAGTTTTTCTCTAAGAGTTTTTATTTCTTTCTCTAAACTAATTAAATCTAAACACATAGTTTTGAATTCAATTTTAAATGAATCAGATTTATAATCAAAACTTGAAAGAACCTGATCTGCCTCTGACTCTGAGGCTGCCTCATCTTCAGATTCTCCTTCTGATCCTGAACTGCTCCTAGAGGCATCAATTGCCATAAGACAAACCTCCTTAGATCTGGCTTCTTCCTCTTCTTCACTTGAGCTGGAGGAGGATGATTCTTCTTCAGTATCACTCTATGTTTCAGCAACAAAGCCTTTGTCTCTCTTTTTGTACTTGCTGGAGGAGGGTCTGCTGCTGTGTTTTCTCCTGGAGTCTTTTTCTCTGCTTTTCTCCTTCTTCTGGCTTTCTGTACATTCAGAGATGTAATGTCCAAGCTTTCTACATCCAAAGCACACAACCTCCTTGGTTGGTGTCTTGTCATATTTTGGCTTATCATCCTGCCTGGATGATTTTCTTCTGAAATCCTTTCTAGCCATCTTATAAAATCTTTTTGCAAAGAGTCTCATTAGTTCTTCATTGGATGTTGAAGTCTCACTTTCCTCTGATGCCTTGAAAGCTATGTTGTGATCTTTTATCACTGGAGTTGTTGATTTCTGTTCAGCTGCTTCTCTTGATTATTCAACTGCTCATAAGATTTTTGTTTGCCTAGCAGTGATTCGGTTGATATCACATTTAGGCTTCTGGCTTCTTTGATAGGCCAGATTCTTGAGTCCCAAGAGCTAGGGGAGCACATCAAGATTTTATCATTCACCTCTGTAAGGGTGATATCTTTATCCAAGGTTTTAAGCTCATTGATGATTGAGCTCAACCTATTGTACATTTCAGCAACTGATTCAGCCTCATCCTTCTTAAAATTCTCATACAGGGATATGAGATTTGATCTCCTGTCTTTCCTTTCATCAGCTGATCCAGCTACTATTTGGTTGAGGGAGTCTAAAATAGCCTTGGCTGAGGTACACTCAGCCACCTTTTGAAATATGTCATCTAACATAGTCTGAGCCAAGATGTTCATTGCTTTTGCATCTACAATTTTGGCTTTCCTCTGGGCTTCAGTCCACTCAGGTGGTGGCACTTCTGTTGTGCTTGAAGATGTTGTAGAAAAAGTGAAGACCTGGGGGGACCTGTCAAAATATAATTATAGATATCTTCATCAATAAAGTTCATATATAATTTGATTCTTGGACAGCTCTTCACCTGTAATGAAAAACAGAAGTTAATTGTTCTTGACCCAGGTTACCTTGGGTCCTTTATTTGGTTGAAATGAAAAGCTAGATATAACTGACAAAGTAGGTTGAGATTTATAACCTAAGGGATGATATCTCCTAGGTGGAATAACTCAATCAGCTATTGGAGTGAATGGTTTATTAGCTGACTTAGAATTTTTGTAAAAGAAATGATTTATGTTGGTCCTTCTGGGTTCGACGAATTTCTATAAGTTCGTCGACCAGAGTTTGACGAATAGGGCTGAGATCGTCGATCTCTGCTCAGAGAATGACAATAGTCATTTTCTGCACCCCATGTTCGTCGACCTCTGCTCGACGAACCATACAAAGTTCGTCGATCGCAGTTAGACGAATTGTTATTACTGAAGTTTGCGTTCAGCGTTCGTCGATCTAGGTTCGACGAATGCTGTTGAATCTTGTTTTTATTAGCTGTTTTCTGATTTTTTATTGTTATTGTCTATGAGTTTTGGGTTGTTTTTAGACATTGGTTTGTTTGTTATCTTCTCTTTTCCCTTGGCAGAAACAAATCTAATGGGTGTTGAAAGTATATTTTTCTTAATTATGGGGGAAAACCTGATGATGTACCCAAGCCTAGCCTGCCATTTAATCTGGCATTTACTGTACTTGTTATGTCCATCAGCTTGAGACTTCTCCCATTGAGAGATTGCTCAAGTTGTTTAGCCTCACATAAATCAGATTTTAATTTAATTATCTGCTCATTTGTTGAAGTTAGTTGATCTTTTAGTTTGAGATTTTCTGAGTTAACAGATTCAAGATTTCCTAGTTTTTCTCTAAGAGTTTTTATTTCTTTCTCTAAACTAATTAAATCTAAACACATAGTTTTGAATTCAATTTTAAATGAATCAGATTTATAATCAAAACTTGAAAGAACCTGATCTGCCTCTGACTCTGAGGCTGCCTCATCTTCAGATTCTCCTTCTGATCCGGAACTGCTCCTAGAGGCATCAATTGCCATAAGGCAAACCTCCTTAGATCTGGCTTCTTCCTCTTCTTCACTTGAGCTGGAGGAGGATGATTCTTCTTCAGTATCACTCTATGTTTCAGCAACAAAGCCTTTGTCTCTCTTTTTGTACTTGCTGGAGGAGGGTCTGCTGCTATGTTTTCTCCTGGAGTCTTTTTCTCTGCTTTTCTCCTTCTTTTGGCTTTCTGGACATTCAGAGATGTAATGTCCAAGCTTTCTACATCCAAAGGACACAACCTCCTTGGTTAGTGTCTTGTCATATTTTGGCTTATCATTCTGCCTGGATGATTTTCTTCTGAAGTCCTGTCTAGCCATCTTATAAAATCTTTTTGCAAAGAGTCTCATTAGTTCTTCATTGGATGTTGAAGTCTCACTTTCCTCTGATGCCTTGAAAGCTATGTTGTGATCTTTTATCACTAGAGTTGTTGATTTTTGTTCAGTCTTCTCTTGATTATTCAACTGCTCATAAGATTTTTGTTTGCCTAGAAGTGATTCGGTTGATATCTCATTTAGGCTTCTGGCTTCTTTGATAGGCCAGATTCTTGAGTCCCAAGAGCTAGGGGAGCACATCAAGATTTTATCATTCACCTCTGTAAGGGTGATATCTTTATCCAAGGTTTTAAGCTCATTGATGATTGAGCTCAACCTATTGTACATTTCAGCAACTGATTCAGCCTCATCCTTCTTAAAATTCTCATACAGGGATATGAGATTTGATCTCCTGTCTTTCCTTTCATCAGCTGATCCAGCTACTATTTGGTTGAGGGAGTCTCAAATGGCCTTGGCTGAGGTGCACTCAGCCACCTTCTGAAATATGTCATCTGACATAGTCTGAGCCAAGATGTTCATTGCTTTTGCATCTACAATTTTGGCTTTTCTCTGGGCTTCAGTCCACTCAGGTGGTGGCACTTCTGTTGTGCTTGAAGATGTTGTAGAAAATGTGAAGACCTGGGGGGACCTGTCAAAATAGAATTATAGATATCTTCATCAATAAAGTTCATATATAATTTGATTCTTGCCTTCCAGATGGAAAATCTGTTAAGATTGCATACTGGAGGTCTGATGCTTGCATAATCTTTGTTTTGAGCCATTCTGTGAAGAAATAAATCTAATAACTGAAACAAAACAATCAGATCTAACAAGAGGGATCTTTGTAGTTCAGGTGTTAGCCTGTGCAACCAAGGAATAACCAACCAACAATAACTAACTAATCAACCTCGCGTTGATACCAATTGAAAGTGAAGGTTAGATCTGAAATACTCTAGAAGGGGGTGAATAGAGTATTGTGGTCTCTTAAAAAATCTTTACAGCTTTTGTTGTAATCCTAAGTGAACAGGTTAGCAAAACAAAGTAATAAAAACAGCAACCTAGCAAATCACAGAACACAGCCAAAAACAAAAGATAAAGGGCAACCAGACGACACAAGAAATTATAGTGGTTCCCCAACCTGGGTAAATCCACTCTTCTACCACCTGGTAGGAATCCACTCAGGTTTTTGATCAGGTGTCTGACACCAATGAGCTTTTGTTCAGGTGCTCAAAAACTAAAACCTCAAGTCTTTTGGTAGGAGACTTGCAACCAGGAATAATTTTGAAGGGACTTAAAACCCTGTACAGTGGATGGAAAAGGGTGATAGTGTCTTCTCTTTATCAATAACAACTGAGAAGACAAGTGGATTAATTTCAGCAGATTGCTCCCCCTGAGATCTTGACTGGATCAGGAAATCTGGAGCACTACGTCAGGGTGATAGGTCTTCAAAGACTTGATTGCCTTGAGCAGAGATTGCTTCAGGAACTTCTTTGACAGATAGTGATATTGTTATCCTTCTGAAGTTATCCTGTAGGGTTGAGAGTGATGTTCTCTGGCTTGGGCTGATTGTAGTGTGAAACTTTTTTATTTCTGTTAGATTTCTTGAATGTGATCTCTATATCAGCAGGACTGCTTGATCTTCTTTCTTTTTTCTGAAAAAATCTTACTAAAAAACTAACACACTCAAAATTTGAATCTTTGGCTGTAAATGCAATCGGCCTGGGAATGAAGCGACAATGAATGAAATTCCTAACAGTCCCATGTAAAAATGGCATGAAATAATCCATGATCAATGTTCATTCTAACGGTAACATTTCGAGAAGATTTAGCATTAATTACTTAGGAATCATCGCCAAGAAAAGGGACGAAAAACTGGAGAAGACCTAGTCTGGAATCGTCGAACGAAGAACAGAAATTGTCGAGCTGAGTTCAGAGTTCGTCGAGCTGAGCTGATGAGTTCGTCGACCAGATAATAGCAATTAGTCTTCAAGGGAAACTTGTCAATTCTACTTCAAACTTCGTCGAACTGACAATTATCATTCGTCGAGTAGAGATCCAAATTCGTCGAGCGAAGAATGATTGTGGACTTAGAATCTGAGAAGTCTCTAACTGAGAAGAATTCAAATCATAGACCAAAAATCATCGACCAAGGCATGTGGTTCGTCGAGCTGATATCGGCGAACGTCGAACAGTTTTCCTTGAGCTGAAAATATCTCTAAGTCAAATAGTAGACCAGAGTTCGTCGAGCATGGAATATAATTTGTTGAGCTGAGATCGACGAACGTCGAACACTTTTCCTTTATCTGAAAATATCTCTAACTCTTGTGTTTCTCTGGCAGTCTGGAGGATGGCTGGTCCACAAGATGATGTTCTAAGCACAAACCCTAGACTCTAGGACATAACCAGTGACCGTGACTATACAAGGTGGGTCAAAGACATCCTAACTCAGTGAACCTAGCCCAAATCCAAACTAGGGATCCAACATAAACCTTAAACCCAAAAACCCTAAACCTAAAGATCTGATAGCCCTCAATAGGGTCTGGGGGTCTCGGGACAAGGAGCAATAGATCTTGCCAAAATCAGGGCTTGTCGGGTAATCTAGGATCACTTTTTCAATCCCATCCACTCATGTGGTGATTGTCTGGATCAAGGATCCAATTATGCCTCTGTACTTGGTTTCATCAAAAGGTTTCCCTCTCTCATCCTTGTATAGAGACACAGTTGAATCCATTGGAATCCTCATAGAGGATGCGCTCTCCATTCTGAATTTCTTAAGAATCTCTTTGGTGAACTTCGTCTAAAAGATGAAACTTCAGATTTCTTCATCTGAAGTGCTAAGAAATACTTCAGCTTGCCCATACTGCTCATTTCAAACTTCCCTTGCATAAGTTTAGAAAACCTTTTGCAAAGGTTGTCTTCCGTAGAGCCAAATATGATGTCATCGACATAGATTTGCACTAGAAAATCTTGCATTTAACTTCCCTGAGAAATAATGTCCTGTCTATCTTTCCCATTGTGAACTTGTTCTCAAGAAGAAAGTTAGACAACGTCTCGTACCAAGCTCGGGGAGCTTGCTTTAAATCGTATATTGCTTTATTTAAATAGTAAACATGTTCGGGGAATTAAGAATTGACAAAACCAGGGGGTTGCGCTATATATTCTTCCTCTTTCAGATTCCCATTGAGGAATGCTAATTTCATGTCCATTTGGTAGACAGTGAAGCCTTTGAGGGCAGCATACGCGAGAAACTACCGGATCGCCTCGAGCCGAGCCACTAGAGCAAATGTCTGGTCGAATTCGATCCCCTCTTGTTATTTATAGCCTTGAGCTACAAGCCTGGCTTTGTTCTTGATAATTACTCTGTGTTCATCCAGCTTATTTCTGAATATTCATTTGGTTTCGATCACGTTCTGTCCCTTTGGTCTGGGCACCAAATCCTAAACTTCGCATCATTCAAAATGGTTGAGCTCCTCTTGCATTGCCAAAATCCAAGATGCATCCTTGTTTGCCTCTTTGAATTTATTTGGCTCAACCTACGACAGAAAACTAAGATGCAGAATCTCATTAGTCGTACCTCTTCTGGTTCTAACACTGTCGCATGGCTCTCCAACGATCTCATCAGCTGGATGATGCCTTAGGTGTCTGAACCCTAGGTTTCTTGCTCTCCCTCCAGCAGGCTCTGCAACATCCAGTGCTGCCTCTATAGGTTGAAGCAATTCCTTCTCTATGGGTTCTTCATCCACCAAGCCTGGATCAACGAGCTTGACTAAGCTTGGAGGTTCTTTCTTGATAGCTTCATCCAAGCTAAGTTCCTCGAACCTGGTACCTACATCTGCACCAATAACACTAGACAAGCTGTTATGAAGCATGCTTGTCTCATCAAATACAATATTTATCTAATCTTCTACCACTAGAGTTTTCTTATTGAAAATCCTATATGCCTTACTATGGCTACTATATCCTACAAAAATACCTTCAAAACACTTTTCACTAAACTTTGTGCGGTAATACTTCTCATTATTAAGTACGAAGCATTTATTTCCAAAGATTCTAAAGTAGAACACAGTCGGTTTTCTGCCCTTCAATAGCTCATTGGGGGTCTTATGGTAGTTCTTGTTAATGAGTGCTCTGTTTTGCACGTGACAAGCCGTGTTGACTGCTTCAGCCCAGAAGTACTCTGAAAGTGAAGCGTATTTCAACATAGTTGTACATGCTTCAATTAGGGTTCTACTCCTTCTCTCAGCAACTCCATTTTATTGTGGAGTCCGCATGGAGGAAAACTCATGAAAGATATCTTGCCTTTCACAAAATTTTGTCATAGCACCAGACTCAAGCTCAGTTCCATGGTCACTTTTGATTTTGACCACCGAGCAGTCCAATTCGTTCTGAATTTGCCGGACAAAATTAGTGAAAGAATTGAAGGTGTCTAACTTGTGTTTCAGAAATAACACTCAAGTGAAACGAAAGTAGTCATCAACAATTACTAATGTATAGACCTTACCTCCTAAGCTGTTAATAGGCATAGGACCGAATAAGTCCAAATGAAACAAGTATAAACTTTGTGAAGAATCTTTCTCAGCAATACCCTTGAAGGTAGCCCGTGTATGCTAACCCATTTGACAGGAGTGACAGGGACTCTCTTTAAGGCACTTAATGTTGGGGCATCGTGCACTAAATTGTGAGAAAATAGCATATTTAAGGTTTTGAAATTAATATGTGCTAATCTCTTGTGCTATTAGTCACAAAAAGATGCACTACTTTTTTCCATAAAATACACTGGGGTAGAATTGTATAAGCAAAGGAAATTTAAACAGAAAATATTTATGCTCCGAGTGCCTGTTAAGACCGTCTCCAAATTTGCAGACGAATTTATCAAACACTTGTCCTTGTAGGACTCAATGATGTAGCCCTTGTCATATAGTTGACTTATGCTTATGAGATTATGGTGTAATCCTTCAACATAAGCAACGTATGTGAAAGAGATTATGTCGTTGGAAATCATACCATAACCATTTGTGGTTCTTCGGTCTGAACCTCAAAAGATGACTTTTGGTCCATCTTTGACTGGGGTATAGTCACGCAAAAGGCTTCTTGTCCCGGTCATGTGTCGAGAGCATCCACTGTCCAAATACCAGATCGGAGTTCTATTGGCCTTTGGACATACCTGCAAAAATAGATCATTTTACCTTAGGAACGCAAACGTATTTAGGTCCTTGGTTCCTGGTTAGCTGAACACCACTAGGAACATTAACCTTGCGAGTGGTTGGTCTCGCATAGCTAACTCGTGGAGTTACAAAATTGGCAGGGTTGTAGCAACAATCTGCGCCAAAGTGACCAATTTTGCCGCAGCACTGACAGTCAAATCTATTGTACCCCCTTTTGTATTCCTGCTTTACCCTTTGAACGTGAGGTCTAGTAGGGGTAGCATTCTTAGAGGTGGAGGCCTCCTAGTTGCAGCATACATAGGGGGTTCTCATCTCCTTAGCCTTAAGCACATCAAATCTAGCTTTCGGTGCCTTCTTATTATTATGGCCATGTACATATGGACCATAACTTTTCATCTGAATCACCTCAAATGGTACTTTGAACACGCTGGCACCAAAGTCACGGGGACGGGTCCATCTCTGGTATCTACTCTTGGGCTCTACATGAGTAGGCCTTGCATGATGACCATAGGACGACTCAAGGTCAAACTTATTCATTGGGAAGATTACCTTCCTAAACGATGGTTGACTCATGGGTGTTTTCCCCTTTTCTTTCATGCTAGCATTCTTGGAAGCCTTACCCCTTCCACCGACGTGGCCAAGACCGCTACCCTTCTTCTGAGTTGAAAACTTATCAATGAGAGGGAGAATAGTCTTTGGATTGGAGAAACTCTCAACGAGTTTTCTCTCCACTGTGAGCTTTTCTTCCAGCTCATCAAGATATTTTTCCTTCAGAATTAATGTCTCGGCAGAGCCCTTGAGTTCCACTTTCAAGGAGTGGATTTCATCTTTGAGAGGAAGTAATTGTGCAATTTCTTAATTCGTATTTGCTTCCACTGCCTTGAGGGAGGCAATCTCTTTTAATTTCTTTCGGACTACCTTATGACATTTGTTGAAAGCCATTAATAAGTGCTTGTGCTGAGCCATCAATGTTGATTCGTTCTTATTAGAAGAATAGTCTTCATGGCCATTAGTGGATGTTTTAGATTTTGAGAGAATAGTATGCGAGTTTACCAGCTCATGGTACTCGGAGTCGCCCACTTCCTCATCAAATTGAGCCATAAGCCCAAAGTAAGCTTCTTCGTTTTCAGAGCTCGACTCACTCGTGTCACTGTCACTGAAAGTCTTCGAATTTTTGGTGACGAAGCTCTTTTCTTCTTTCTTCTTCGCTTTGAAGGATTTCTTATCATCCTTCCTGGAGCTATCCTTTTCTTGTAAGGACACTCCGCAATCATGTGACCTGATTTGTTACAATAGTAGAAAACAAAGTCAGAGGAAAACTGCTTGTTCGGTTTGGATTTGTACTTGTCCTCTTTGTTGTAGCTTCTCGTCGTTCGATCACCGTCACGATGTGATCTTCTGGTGTCTGAAGAGGATGACTTATTTTTCATTTATCTCCTCTTACTCAGCAGCTTCTTGAACTGTTTGGAGATGAGGGAGAATTCTCCATCTAATAGCTCAGAGCCAGACGTGCTAGGCTCAGAGTCTTTTGGAGTGTTCGGAGCTCGTGTCCTTACAGGTGACGTAGCTTTAGATTTTCTCGACCCTTCCGCCTTCAGATCCATAAACTTTTCTCTGCTAGACGTTCTGTTATTCTTCTCCTCCTTCTTACGTGTATTAATTTGAAGCTCATAGGAGAGCAGCTCTCCGAACAGGTTCTGAGGGTCTATCTCTGGCAGCTTCCCAAATTCTCTGATGGCAACGACCTTGGTGTCCCATTCATTAGTCAGGGATCTTAGAAACTTATCGTTGAGTTTGCCTTTAGTGAACGCGCGACCATAGTTCCTGAGGCCGTTGATGTAACGTCGGCGAGCGTGTCGTTGGCTGTTGAAGGTGCCTTGTTAAGGAGGTGTTGGGTTCGAAACCTAGCATTCTCAAAAACCTACCGTGCTGCGAAACAGGCTGGAGATGGGTTTGGGTGGCACGGGCTGCAGCCCTGTAATGTCGCTTGGGGTCGGCAAGCGTGCCGTGGGCCGGTTTTTTATGTAACGACCCAGCCCACGGCACGCTTGCCGACCCCAAGCGACGTTACAGGGCTGCAGCTTGTGCCACCCAAACCTATCTCCAACATGTTTCTCAGCACGGCGGGTTTTTGAGAATGCCAGGTTTCGAACCCAGCACCTCCTTAACAAGGCACCTTCAACAGTCCTCATCACCAACTGAGCTGCAGCTCAGTTGGTGATGAGGGATGTTGAAGGTGCCTTGTTAAGGAGGTGCTGGGTTCGAAACCTGGCATTCTCAAAAACCCGCCGTGCTGAGAAACAGACCGGAGATGGGTTTGGGTGGCACGAGCTGCAACCCTGTAACGTCGCTTGGGGTCGGCGAGCGTGCCGTGGGCCGGGTCGTTACAGTTGACGATCTTGAAAAATTTTTCGAAGCTGTCAGCTATGGAATCATTTGCACCTTGCTTAAAGGCTTCGTACTCCTTGTTCAACAACGATCTACGATCGTCTCTCACTTCTTTGGTACCTTCCATCAGGACAACAAGACAGTCCCACATCTCTTTAGCAGATTTGCAGTGAAATAAGTTCTGGAGCATTGAATCGTCCACTACACTTGCTATGATATTCTTTGCCTTCTTATCAAGGGAGACTAAGGCAATCTCATCCTTAGTAAGATCCATCATCTTCTTTGGAATCATAATCATTGGATTTATCATTGAAGTCTATGTAGGGATGTGTGGTCCTTCTTTCACAATCTGAAAAATCCTCGGATCAATAGCTTCCATGAAGAACCGTACTCATTCTTTCTATATGGGAAAATTTTCCTTGGTGCACACCGGTAGCTTCATAGATGACATATCTTTGCTTTGATCCATGGTGAATATGTGGAATCTCTGAACGCTAGATCAGGGATCTTATTCAAGGGGTTAGCCTTATCGAACACAACCTCCCTCTGATATCAATTGAAAGTATCTAGTGTCTACCTGAATCACCTAGTGGCAGTGAATAAGTGATGTTTGTGTCTTTTTGTGGAATAAAAATTATCTAAAAGACAAGCACACAAACACATAGATTTTATAGTACTTCCTCGTATTGGGTACGTCCACTGTCCCGCCTCACCTATCTACCACGAAGGGTAAGATTCGGCTACTTCACCTTTCTCAGATTATCACAATCTTACAACTCGTAGCAACGCTCCTATACCTCGGAGAACAAACTCTCATACACCTCGATCCATAATCAGATCTACAAACTCGATCCACAACCGGATCTACAAACTCGATCCACTAACGGATCTATAAATACGGAAGAACAAACTTCCTATAATCTCGAAGACAAAGCTCCTACAAAAGTTAAAACAATTTTTACAATCAATAATAAAAATTTTACTCTTCCAGATCTGAAATCTTCAAGGATCTTCCTTCATGAAAACTGAAAATCTCGGTGAATATGTTGAGGAAGAAAACCCGAGAAAACGTAGATCTGAAAACTTTGGATCTGACAGGATCAAGTAGATATTGAGAATCTTTGAATCTTGGATTTGTCAAATCTTTTGTTCGATTTAATCGCTGGATCGATAGAGAAGCAGAGAAGAATGGCGATGAAGACGGTGCGGCTTCTCCCAAATTTTGGAAAGTATGAATGTGATTCTGATTCTGATTTCTGTAAGATTAGGGTTAATGAATTCTTGAAAAGACTATTTATAGAACATCTTCTAACAGTCATAAGTCATTAAGGAATGATCCACGTGGATCAATCATGAAAATCTTAGAATAAATCGAAATCTCGTTAGAAGATTTGAAAATAAATTTCGTCAACTCCATTTCTCGAGAAGAAATAGGTTTCTCGAGAAATGACTAGCTTTCTCGAGAAAAGACATGGCTTTCTTGTGAAAAGACTTAATGAAATTTCTTTGAAGTGAAAACCTGACTTCTCGAGAAGAATATGATTTCTCAAGAAAAGTGCTTAGCATAAATTTAGAACTGAAGGCAGATTTCTCGAGAAGAATATGATTTCTCAAGAAATGGTCTGACCTTCTCGGGAAATTTACTTAACGAAAATTCTGTAAATTTAAGGACTTATTTCTCGAGAAAGAACTTGATGTCTTGAGAAATTTACTTGGCTTCTCGAGAAACACTTTTGATTTCTCGAGAATTATTTTCCTTTCTCGAGAAATGTACTTAGTTTCTTGAGAAGTCTTCATGGTATTTCTCGAGAAAAAGACTTAAAATATTTTCTGATAATTTCCCGAGAAGTCTTATGGTTTCTCGAGAACAGCTTTGCTTTCTCGAGAAATGTACTTAGACTTCTCGAAAAATACATATCATTTCTTGAGAAATGGATTCAGAAAAATTTTCAGAAAAATTTTTCTTTTCTTCTTTGTTGAAACAATCAACCCTTACTTTCTTTCATTTCTTTAGTACTTGAAAATGAAGTTCATCCCAATAGAGAGGTTACACATGAGTTAACACCATGGATCGCACAATAAGGGATTATATTGCATGGTCTTGTGTTTAGTGGCTCATTGTAAACTGATATTGGTCTACACTTAGCAATAATGACATGCAAGCACTCAACTAAAATACAACATCAGATACAAACTAATTCATCTTAGTTTAAGGGTGACTTCACACAAATCTAGGTTATTGTGGATACAATACCCAACAGGTGAGATCCATGAAAGGTTGGAGAGAAAATCGCAAGAAAATCTTCTTGAATGGGTTCGCCGGAGAGGCCACTTCCGACCACCATACCCCCATCATTTGATGGACACCACCTTAATGGAAGTGGTGGTGGTGGTGGTGGTGGTGGTGGTGGCTGGCCGGGGAAAGGTGGGGTTGGCCGGGAATCCTGGTTTCAAAGCTGCCTATATTGGGAAAATATGGGCCATCGGCTCGATGCAGAGATTTCGTCGATTTTGTTCATTAAGATCTGTGTGTATATAAATATAAACCATTGTATAAATATGGATAATATTATTTCTGTCACACCTTGGACAACAATGTTCATGCATAAAAATAGGCCACTTAGAGGTAGAATTAGGAAAACGTGCCAGAGACAAACACAGTAGCACTTGATGTCTACTTTCAATAATATTTTTAATCTCAGCATTCGGAGGCCTACAGCTCCCAGAAATGGCATTTTTCCAAGGTGTGTCCTAAGGAAGGACCAACCACCAATATGTGAATTTATTGCATATGGATGTTGCGACAGCGCTACTACGCATGATGTTTGTCACATGCACGGTACTGTGGCAGGTCTGATGTGGGCAAGTGGTCACATCCAAGCTACATCACGCGCGGTGTCGCGACAAGGATGTCATGCGCGTGGGGTTACGGTAGTACCACTGCGTAGGTGGTCGCATCTAGGGCATGGTCCTTATGTGCGCACTTGCGTGTGGCGCTCACGTGCGAGCTTGTTTGGTCCTTTTGGCTCCTCCATATGTGTTTAATCGACTCTGATTTTACTTAGAAGGTTCAGGGGAGCCTCATCACTTGTCAATTTTGAATGTTTATGTCGGAGCATGCGTTCCACGCTTCTTAGTTTATTAATACCAAATCTCGTTTGTATTTGATCATTGGGTATTTATGATGTGCAGATATCACAGGTCTACCTCTAATGGTATTTGGGTGTTGATTCGAGTCAGAACATATGAGCTCAGGAGATATCGTCAGGCAATATTGAGTATCGCCACCAGGAGATAGTGAAAGATATGGTACCTAAACACCTAGAGGGGGGGTGAATAGGTGACCTAATCCTTTTTGAGTTTTGTTTGGCAGCACAACAGCTATTTCACTGAATTCTACAGCTAACAGCAATTACAGCATATAAACAGTAATTCCACAGCACAGCACAGCACAGAAGACACACTAATTTATAGTGGTTCCCCAATCATTGGGTACATCCACTTTCCCCCTTCGCCTATCTAGCAGTGTACTAGATTCGGCCAAACTTCTCCACTATCTCAGAACCCAACAAGGTTCCTACACCTCAGGCCCAAAGCCTTACACTCAGCCACAAAGGCCTACACTCAGCCACCCAGGCCTACACTCAGCCAATTAAGGCCTACACTCAGAGTTCTTCAACTCCTACACTCAGGCAACCAAGCCCTACCCTCAGCCTTTATAATATAGGCTTACAATTCTCTCAGATCCAATGGATCCTACAAGTTAAAATAGAAAGTATAATAGCTAACTCTACAACTCAGAAAATAAGAGAGGAGTTGAGAGATTCTTGAAGAGTTCTTGGAAGAACTCAGTTAGATCCAAACTGACTTAGCTTCCTTCAAAGCTTCTTGATTAGAACTGAATTAGTCTGAATCTTCTGCAGTTGTTCCTTGACCTCTGCTTCTTGAAATCCAGATGACTCTGAATTCTTCTTCTCAGCCTTAGTTCCAAAGACTGAATTCTTGGTTGGAGCTCTCTCTCTCCAACTTCTTAGATCTGCCGATGCACAGCAAGATCTTCTTGTGTTGATACTCAATATACCACTTTTACAAAGATCTGAACTCTCTCTGTCAAAAACTTTTTCAACTACTTCTATATCACTTGATCAATCTTGGTCTGTAAACTATGGGTGCCTATTTATAGGCTTCCTTCATGGTAACCGGCTGGTCCGGTTCATAACAGACTTCTGATATCTCTGACAGTTGATGTAGACCGGCTGGATCGGCAGCTGTCATGTCAACCAGTCACTTCTTGAAATTCCCTAACTGTCAGATAGTGTCGAGACTTTCTGTTCTTAAGTGTCGACACTTATAGACTAAGTGTCGACACATGTTGTGTAAGTGTCGACACAAGTCTACAAGGTGTCGACACAATTCCTTGTATGTCTCGACACAGATTCTTCTGCATGTGTCGACACTGAAATTGAGTGTCGACACAAATACTTGTACTTCATTCTTTAACTGTATTCTTCTAAGTGTCGACACATGTTTTTGTGTCGACACATCTTCATGTGTTGAAACTGTCAAGTGTCGACACTGCTTCTTGGTGTCGACACAAGTCTTCACTTTTGTTTCTTCAGCTGAGTGTCGACACATTCCTTTAGTGTCGACACTTGTACTTAGAATATTTTGTAACTTTTCTGTTCTTTGCTAAGTGTCGACACAGCTCCTTGTGTCGACACTTTCTTCAAGTGTAGAGTCTTCAACTAAGTATCGACACATTGTGCTGAGTGTCGACACTTTCTTCAAGTGTTGACTCTCCTGGTTGTGTGTCGACACATTGTGCTGAGTGTCGACACTTTCTTCAAATACTGACTCTTCAGCATAGTGTCGACACATTGTGTTGAGTGTCGACACTTACTTCAAATACTGACTCTTCAGCATAGTGTCGACACATTATGTTGAGTGTCGACACTTTTACTTAGACTCTGCAGACTTTTGCTGAGTGTCGACACAGCTCCAAGTGTCGACACTTTCTGGTGTAGACACAGCTCTTCTAGGTGTCGACACTTCTGCTAAGTGTCGACACAGCTTTTCTGCATACTTCTTCACTGAGTGTCGACACAGCTCCAAGTGTCGACACTTTTTGACTGGTGTCGACTCTTCTTCCCAGGTGTCGACACAATGACTCCAAGTGTCGACACTGCTTGTCTGGGTGTCGACACAAGCTTTCTCAAGTGTCGACACTTTCCCTCTGGGTGTCGACACATGGACTTAGAAATTTTTAGCTTCAGTCCAGTGTATTCCTAACCTGCACAAGTAACTCAAACAAACATCAAATACACTATGATGTATATCATTGAGTTAGGTGAGGCTTCTTCAAATCAGGTACATTTGACCAATGTACCCAACAATCTCCCCCTATTTGGAGAAGTCATAACCCTTAGTCAATGATATACACCACTCATAATTAAAAATTATAAAATGATGTAAAACAGGTATATGTCAACAGAGTTAAACTTAAACATGTAATAAAGCACACATGTATACTCATACAGCATTACAGAACAAACAAGAATTAGACACATTCTACTGAACAATCATGAAATATATATTTATCAAAAATTGTTCATACATTGCTTTGCAATCTATTTTCAAAGATTTACAATAATGTTTAGATGTAACAGATTACAACATTCTTCAGTCTAAGCTTAGTCTAATTCTGCTCTGGTTCTTTTATGACTATGCCTTTTCCAGCTTGCACTTTGGCTTTTACAGCAGCAGCAGCAGCAGGCTCAGCATCAGCAGGCTTCTTGCCTTTGGAGTCCTTCTTCTTAAGTTCTTCAGCCTTGATTTTCTGCCTTTCAAAATAATGATAGGGCTTAGGAAAGTACTTGCTAGGCTCCACAGCTGTAGGAGGTAGCTTTCCTAACTTAGCCTTCCTTCTATATTGGACAATGGCTTCCTGCCTACTCTCATGCTTCCTCCATTCTGCCTCTGAGAACCACTTGTTCCTCTCATGTGCATTGTCCTTGGCTGCTTTCCAGGCTGTGAGAATGATATTCCTAGAAGTAGGGCTCCACTGTTCAAAATCTGGTTTTTGCTCAGCCAGTTCCCTGAACTTCTTCTTTGACAGCCTTGTCTCTTCTTCTTTGTCCATAGCCTCTTGCATGGCTGCTGTAATAGGTTGAACAACCTTTTCCAGAATAACATTGGGCTTGCCAGCAGTTGGGCTATACATTGTGCTTATCTCAGCATGAACCATGTCAAAATCTGGAGGTGGATAGATCACCTGAGCTACTTCCTGTTGCTCTCCTCCAAGATATGCACTTTGAATACCAGATTCAGCTACATTGTCATCATCACACAGGGGAGGATAGCCCAGTGTAGCTCTGATGGAATTAGAAATCCATTTGGCATGGTCAGAGCTAGCTTTGACTAATACCCTCTCCCCCTTTATGACTTCTTGTTCAACATGGTCTCTTACATCATCCTTTTGGAATCTTATCTGACTGTCCAAGTACCTGATTCCTTCCTTAAAATAAGGTCTAAGCTTTGTAAGCTGTTCAGAAATGACCTTCTGGGAATCCTTGATTGCAGTCTTGACAGCAGCAAGTTCTTCTTGAAAAGCTTTATCAAATTTAGCCTTGGCAGCAGCAGAGGAGGTTGATGGATCATCAGACTTACTCTTCAGTTCAGTGACTATTGCATTGTGGGATGCAGTCAAATTATCATTCATTCTGAGTTGATTCTCCAGCACATAGCCTTGCTTTAGTGCTATATCATCTACTTTGTCTTTTATCTGCTCTTGATGTTTAGCCAGGAATACTACTGCATTTCCACCCTTGTGGAAGCATTCATTCATTTCCTTCTTATTCAGGGTCATCTCAAACCTGATTGACTTGATATCTTGAGCTAAATCAAACTGTAAAGACTTGTGGCCTTCATCAATATATGTCTCTATAGCCCTCCTTTGCTCATCCAGCTTAACTTGCATTGCTACCATGAGGCTACTGTAATCTGTTGATGGAGTTTGTTGGACTAAGGAGTGTTGAGCAACAGTTTGTAGAGCTTTCTTATAGCTCTGACTCCTTCTTTTGAAAACAAAGAATTGTTTCTTCTTAGCTTGCTCAGTTTCATCATCCTCAGACTCTGAAGTACTGGCTATATCCACCCTATCCTTAGGGCTTGATGGTTTTTCAGCTTGCACATCTAGTGCCTTCTCAGTGTCTAGCCTTATAGGCTCTTCCTGAACATCCAAGTTCTCCCCTTCAATAGCAGCACTCTTCTCTTCATCAGCAGCAGTCTTGTCCATGTCAAAGTCCTCTTGATCTAGATTCAGAAAGAGGTCTTCCATTGTATATTCTGGGGGTGACTGAGCAGGAGATGTACTTGGTTCTTCAACCACTTTATCAGGTATCACAACAGATGTGTCTGGAAGAACAACATCTGGTGCTGTACTTGCTTTCTGAATGTGCTGATGGACATCAGACAAATCAGAATCCATTACAGAAAAATCTAATGTATTAAGGTCAGAAAGTACCTCTTGGATAATAAGTGTAGCTTGCTCACTCTCCAGTGTAGAGGGATGTTCTACAGCTGGAGGCTCCCCCTGGATCTCAGCTGGCTCTTGTGGAGCAGGTGACTTCTCTGCAGCCACATCTATTGGACTATCAGGAGTGAAAACAATGTGTTCTTCACTGCCTGAGCTGCTGGAGGACTCCTGAGTCACAGCAGCAGTCTTCCTCTTCTTCCTGGGAGGAGAGTCTTTCTTTGAAACTTGCTTTTCTGGGGTTGGAACTTCTTTGGACAGCACTCTTTCCCATCTAGAGAATATCCTTGAATCCATTCTCCTCATGTGATTGATTTTAGTTCCAGCAGCAGTGCTCATTACCTCTGGAATTGATCCAGCCAGGTAGAGACTTAGTATCCTGCCCAGATTGGGCTTCTTCAGACTTTCCTTCACTTTCTCAAACACAATCATAGACCAGTCTGTTTTGAGGTTGAAGATGATTCTGGTCATAATACTGAACATAGAGGCTGACACCCTGTCATGTCCTCCTGGTTTGCTTAGTATAACTTTGCCTACAACTTCAGACAGGAATTTGCCTTGATTATTCATTCCCTTCCTGTTGAAAACTGATCCTATTTTCATCTTAGGATCAAGACCACACCAGGTAAGTGCTTCTCTGGTCTTAGATGTGGTCACTTCCTCTTCTTCTTGAACTTTAGGTAGCTGAAGTACCTTTCTCAAGGACTTGGGTGAAATCTTGACCTTGGTGCCATGCACCCTTGACTTGATTCTGTAGCCTGAGTCATCTACAGACGCTCCAGTAAGAAATTCTATAACTTCCTTCTTCCATATCTTGGTTGGTTCTGAAACCAAGAACTCCAATCCTGAATTGGTGACTAGGGTTATCACCGACTTGATTTCTTGATCACCGTCGTCGAAAGCGCCACGCACCAGTTCATAGCCTTCGTTAACGTTCTCTTCCAGCTTGGGAGCCATTAGGGTTTGGAGAATTAGTCTTTAGAGAAGAGAAATGTCGACACAGTAGTTTGGTCTCGAAACTCTGAAAGCGTGTCGACAAACACAAACAGAACCCTATTTATACCTTTCTTGTTTGAAGACGAACAGGCGGGATGAATTTCTAAAGATGTGTCGACACTGTCAATAAGTGTCGACACTGACTTATAATGTCTCGACACACATGTGTCGACACAAGTTTAATCAACAGATTTTATGTGTCGACACTT
This sequence comes from Platanthera guangdongensis, assembly GCA_039583875.1. Taxonomy (NCBI): domain Eukaryota; kingdom Viridiplantae; phylum Streptophyta; class Magnoliopsida; order Asparagales; family Orchidaceae; genus Platanthera; species Platanthera guangdongensis. The sequence continues at coordinate 116,080,765 of CM077154.1, forward strand.
GGCTAAGTGTCGACACCACTACACTCGACATGTAGTCGAGACTTTACTTAGAAAATTCTGAGTAAAACTAAAGTGTCGACACTACATTGGATGTGTCGACACCTACTCGACATGTGTCGACACTAGCATTCTGAAGTGTCGACACCAACTTCCTAGATGTGTCGACACCATTTTCCTGAAGTGTCGACACTTACTATTCTGTGTCGACATAGACTTGTCTATGTGTTGACACCTTTTTACTTAGCCAATTTTTAGTTCTGTAAACTTAGTCTAAGTTTATCATACCTAATTCAATTTTGAACCTATTGAACTTAGCTTCTTCTAAGGGCTTAGTAAACATATCTGCTATCTGATTATCAGTTTTAACATATTCAAGTGCAATATCATTTCTTTCTACATGCTCTCTAAGAAAGTGATATTTAATCTCAATATGTTTAGTTCTACTATGTGATACAGGATTATTAGCTATTGAAATAGCACTTGTAGAATCACAGTAAAGTGGAGTTCTACTTACCTGAAATCCATAGTCAACTAGCTGATGTTGAATCCATAGAAGTTGAGCACAGCAACTTCCTGCAGCTACATATTCTGACTCATCTGTGGAAATAGCCACACTAGTCTGCTTTTTACTGCTCCATGAAATTATTCTTCCACCTAGGAATTGACAGGATCCAGTAGTGCTCTTTCTATCTTCTTTGCATCCTGCAAAGTCTGCATCTGAATAGCCTGTTAGATCAAAATCTCCATTCCTAGGGTACCAGAGGCCTAGATAAGGTGTGCCCTTTAGATATCTCAAGATTCTCTTGACTGCAGTCAAGTGAGACTCTTTAGGGCAGGCTTGATACCTGGCACAAACACATGTAGCATACATAATGTCAGGCCTACTTGCAGTCAAATATAGTAGGGAGCCAACTATCCCTCTATACAAGGTTTCATCTACAGGTTTCCTTGCATCATCCTTGCTAAGAGACATACTTGACCCCATTGGAGTCTTCATGGTAGTAGAAGAATCCATACCATACTTCCTTATGAGTTCTAGGGTGAACTTAGACTGACATATGGATAGACCACTTTCAGTCTGTTTAACTTGGAGACCCAAGAAAAACTTCAGTTCTCCCATACTACTCATCTCAAATTGACTTTGCATCAGCTTTGCAAACTTTTTGCAAAGGCTACTCTCAGTAGACCCAAATATAATGTCATCTACATATATTTGGACAAGTATGACTTTGCCTCTAGATTCCCTAAGGAATAGAGTCTTATCTATTTTCCCCCTTGTGAACTTGTTCTCAATGAGGAAACTAGATAGGGTTTCATACCAAGCTCTAGGAGCTTGCTTTAACCCATACAATGCTTTCCTAAGTCTATAGACATGATGTGGAAGAGTAGGATCAACAAAACCTGAAGGCTGCTCCACATATACTTCTTCTTTTAAATTACCATTAAGGAATGCTGACTTCACATCCATTTGGTATACTTTGAATCCTTGGTAGGTTGCATAGGCCAAGAACATCCTTATGGCTTCCAGTCTGGCTACTGGAGCAAAGGTTTGATCAAAATCAATACCTTCTTCTTACCTATATCCTTTTGCAACCAGTCTTGCCTTATTCTTAATGATGACACCTTGTTCATCTAACTTGTTCCTGTAGATCCACTTTGTTCCTATCACATTGTGATCTTTAGGCTTAGGAACCAGATCCCAAACCTTGCACCTTTTGAACTGATTAAGCTCCTCCTGCATTGCTTCAGTCCACTGTGGATCTTGTATAGCTTCTTCAAATTTCTTTGGTTCTATTTGAGACAGAAAACTTGAATATACTACAGCATTCTGATTTCTGCTCCTAGTCTGAACACCTTGTCTTGGATCTCCAATGATCAGCTCTACTGGATGATCTCTTAGATGCCTGTTGGCTGGAGGCATCCTTACTTCTGGTTGAACTTCTACAGCATCTTCATCATGCTGAGTTCCTTGTACTTCTTCAGTTCCTGGTACATGTAGTTCTCCCCCTGGACATAAGCCATCATTTTCTACTTGCTGTCTTGCAGCTGGTACATCTTCTATGGTAAGCTTGTCCATCTTCTTAGTAAGACCTGTGGGGCTGCACACACTACTAGACAACTCATTGTTAATTAGTTGTGACTCATCAAAAACTACATGCACAAATTCCTCTACAACTTGTGTAGTCAAGTTGTAGACTCTATAAGCCTTACTATTATTGCTGTACCCAACAAACACTCCCTCTTGGGACTTGGCAGCAAACTTAGTTAAGTAAGACTTCCCATTGTTAAGTATGAAGCATTTACAACCAAAGATCCTAAAATAGGACAGATTTGGTTTCCTGCCTTTCACTACTTCATAGGGGGTCTTGTTAAACCTTTTAGTGATGGTAGCCCTATTTATCACATGGCATGCAGTGTTAACTGCTTCAGCCCAGAAATATTCTGGCAGTGATGAATCACTTAATAGGGTTCTACCAGCCTCTATCAAGGTCCTATTTTTCCTTTCAGCAATGCCATTTTGCTGAGGTGTTCTAGGTGAAGAGAATTCTTGAAATATCCCATAATCTTCACACAGCTTTGTCATGCTTTCAGACTGAAACTCTGTACCATGGTCACTTCTAATTTTGACCACTGTACAGTTCAATTCATTCTGAATTTGCTTAACAAAACTATAGAAGACACTAGGTGTCTCAGATTTCTGCTTTAAGAAGAACACCCAGGAAAACCTTGAGTAGTCATCAACCACTACAAAGGTGTAGACCTTCCTACCTAAGCTGTGAACTGGCATTGGACCAAATAGATCCATATGCAAGAGGTATAGACACCTCACAGCATCTTTGTTGTCTAAGCTTCTAAAGGTGGATTTAGTCTGCTTGCCCTTTTGACAAGCTGAGCAAATGCCATCTTTGACACACTTAACTTGAGGACCATTCCTCACTAACTCTTTACTAAAGAGTTTGCCAATAGTCTTGTAATTAAGATGAGCAAGCCTCTTGTGCCATTTGACACATTGAGAGACTGTCTCATCAGCTACAAGACAAACTGGAGAACTATTGTTCTCAACCATAATGTCTAAACAATAGACATTTCTCTTCCTATAACCTGTCAAAATGATCTTTTGATCACTTGACCTCTTGATATGACAGCCATTTTTAACAAATGAGATGTCATACCCTACATCACTTAATTGACTTATACTAATGAGGTTGTGTTTCAACCCTTTAACATAAGCCACATGAGTAATGGTAACTAAGTTTGAGGAAATGTTACCAAACCCTTTGATGATTCCTTTTTCAGAACCACCAAAGGTCACCTTTGGACCATTTTTGATTGGAATGAAATCCTTCAGTAGTCCCCTAGTTCCAGTCATGTGTCTGGAACATCCACTATCCAAGTACCATGTAGGGGTATGGCTACTTGGATTTACCTGCAAAACAAATTACTTAACCTTAGAACCCAATGGCTTCTTGGGTCCTTGGTAACTGTTAGCTTGCAACTTAACAAGGCTACCTACTGGCTTTCCATCAGGTAGCTTGTTACTACCTTGGCACTTGCATTGTGCCAACAGTCCAAGGCAAAGTGGCCAACCTTGCCACAACACCAGCATTCAAACTTGTTGTACCTTTGCTTAGGTACAACCTTTGCTGTCTTGACTACAGCAGGCTTGTTGAATGTTGGGGCTTTGCCCTTGGACTTGGACTGATCCTGAACAGTCCTAGCTGGTTTAATAAAACCCAATCCAGCCTTTCCTTTATGATGAACAAATTCATCAATCAAGGGTAGCACTGATTTAGGTTTTGAAAACCTAGCAACTAGCTCTCTTTCCTTTTGGAGATTTGTCTCCAGTCTCTTAATTTGATCATTCTTAAATGTAATAGTACCCATCTGAATCATAGTAATGTGTTTTAGCCTGGCTACTTCATTCAGTTTTTGATCATACTGCTTCTCAAAATCTGTTGCAGCTGCCTTGAGATCAGCAATCTCCTTTGCCTGACTTTTGGCTAGGATCTTGCTTTTCTTATAGGCTTGCAACAGTACTTGGTATTCATCTAAGAGCTGATGAATATCTCCCTCAGATTCAGAAACACTTCCATCACTTGATGAAGATGATTCTGACTCTGAACTAGAACTGGAATCTGAACTTTGAGTAGGACTTTGTACCTGCCTAGGTCCTGGCTGCTCCAGGATTTTGGTACTTTCAGTCAATGCCATCAGTCCTTGGCACTGAACCTCTTCTTGTTCATAGATTGATTCCATGATCTGCATAAACTCTTCTTCTTCTTCAGCAAATAGCCCTATATAGGCTTCAGCATCTGTCTCAGTGTCTGAAGAAGAAATGTCTGAAAGAGTCTTCTCATTCTTTGCAACAAAGGACTTCTCCTTCTTTCCTTTGAAGTGAGTCTTCTTTTTGTCACTGGATTCTTTCCTTCTTTCAGGACAATCAGCAATAACATGACCCTGTCTATTGCAGCAGTAACACACAATCTTAGACCCAGTTGTCTTACTAGTCTTTGTCTTTTTCTTATCCTTCTTTGAAGGCTTCTTCTCCTGATACTGGACTTCTTTCCCTTTGGAATATGAAGGTCTGGACCTCCACTGTTTCTTCTTAAGGAATTTCTGAAAATGTCTGGTGAATGCAGCAAAATCTTCATCACTTTCACTGCTTGTGGATTTAGTGCTAACAGACTCATCAGATTCTGATTCAACTACCTCTGGAGGAGGAGTTGATGACTTAGTCCTGTTCTTTCTAGGTACTTCTGACTTAAAGGCAACAGTCCTTTCCCTGTGTTCAGTCCTTGTTGACTTTTCCTCCTCTTTTCTTACTGACAATTGCATCTCATAAGATAACAACTTGCCAAACAGTGTGGGAGGAGGAATTTCTCCCAACTTTGCCATTTCTCTGATGGCACAGATCTTAGTGTCCCAATCTTTGGTTAGGGACCTTAAGAACTTATCATTTAATTCATAGTTAGTGAACTCTCTTCCATAGGACATGAGTTCATTAACAATTCTATAAAACTTCTTGTAGCATTCAGTGATGCTATCTCCTCTTCCTTGCCTAAAGCTCTCATATTCTTGATTAAGCAAGGACTTCCTATCTTGTCTTACTTCTTCAGAACCTTCCATGTAGACAATGAGGGTATCCCACATTTCTTTTGCTGTTTTACAGTGAATAAGGTTCTGGAAGGTAGCATCATCAATTGCACTAACTATGATGTTCTGTGCCCTTTTGTCCATTGTAGCTAGGACAATCTCATCCTTGGTCATCTCAGAAAAATCCTTTGGAGTTCTCTGTGTAGCATCCAAGACTGAAATCTTCATGGGCACATAAGGCCATTCTTTGACTGTGATATAGATCCTAGGGTCAGAGGCCTCCATGAACAGCCTTACCCTTTCTTTCCAGATTCCAAAAATCTCCTTTCTGCATATGGGCAGTTTCATTGAACCCAATTCCTTGTGATTCTCTGAAGACCCCATGTTTCTTGATTTTCTTGAAACTGTTTCCTGACTTATACTGAATCTGCCAAACTGGATCTCCTCAGACAGTTAGTCCTTTTTGAGGAACCTGGCTCTGATACCACTTGAAAGATATGGTACCTAAACACCTAGAGGGGGGGGTGAATAGGTGACCTAATCCTTTTTGAGTTTTGTTTGGCAGCACAACAGCTATTTCACTGAATTCTACAGCTAACAGCAATTACAGCATATAAACAGTAATTCCACAGCACAGCACAGCACAGAAGACACACTAATTTATAGTGGTTCCTCAATCATTGGGTACATCCACTTTCCCCCTTCGCCTATCTAGCAGTGTACTAGATTCGGCCAAACTTCTCCACTATCTCAGAACCCAACAAGGTTCCTACACCTCAGGCCCAAAGCCTTACACTCAGCCACAAAGGCCTACACTCAGCCACCCAGGCCTACACTCAGCCAATTAAGGCCTACACTCAGAGTTCTTCAACTCCTACACTCAGGCAACCAAGCCCTACCCTCAGCCTTTATAATATAGGCTTACAATTCTCTCAGATCCAATGGATCCTACAAGTTAAAATAGAAAGTACAATAGCTAACTCTACAACTCAGAAAATAAGAGAGGAGTTGAGAGATTCTTGAAGAGTTCTTGGAAGAACTCAGTTAGATCCAAACTGACTTAGCTTCCTTCAAAGCTTCTTGATTAGAACTGAATTAGTCTGAATCTTCTGCAGTTGTTCCTTGATCTCTGCTTCTTGAAATCCAGATGACTCTGAATTCTTCTTCTCAGCCTTAGTTCCAAAGACTGAATTCTTGGTTGGAGCTCTCTCTCTCCAACTTCTTAGATCTGCCGATGCACAGCAAGATCTTCTTGTGTTGATACTCAATATACCACTTTTACAAAGATCTGAACTCTCTCTGTCAAAAACTTTTTCAACTACTTCTATATCACTTGATCAATCTTGGTCTGTAAACTATGGGTGCCTATTTATAGGCTTCCTTCATGGTAACCGGCTGGTCCGGTTCATAACAGACTTCTGATATCTCTGACAGTTGATGTAGACTGGCTGGATCGGCAGCTGTCATGTCAACCAGTCACTTCTTGAAATTCCCTAACTGTCAGATAGTGTCGAGACTTTCTGTTCTTAAGTGTCGACACTTATAGACTAAGTGTCGACACATGTTGTGTAAGTGTCGACACAAGTCTACAAGGTGTCGACACAATTCCTTGTATGTCTCGACACAGATTCTTCTGCATGTGTCGACACTGAAATTGAGTGTCGACACAAATACTTGTACTTCATTCTTTAACTGTATTCTTCTAAGTGTCGACACATGTTCTTTGTGTCGACACATCTTCATGTGTTGAAACTGTCAAGTGTCGACACTGCTTCTTGGTGTCGACACAAGTCTTCACTTTTGTTTCTTCAGCTGAGTGTCGACACATTCCTTTAGTGTCGACACTTGTACTTAGAATATTTTGTAACTTTTCTGTTCTTTGCTAAGTGTCGACACAGCTCCTTGTGTCGACACTTTCTTCAAGTGTAGAGTCTTCAACTAAGTGTCGACACATTGTGCTGAGTGTCGACACTTTCTTCAAGTGTTGACTCTCCTGGTTGTGTGTCGACACATTGTGCTGAGTGTCGACACTTTCTTCAAATACTGACTCTTCAGCATAGTGTCGACACATTGTGTTGAGTGTCGACACTTACTTCAAATACTGACTCTTCAGCATAGTTTCGACACATTGTGTTGAGTGTCGACACTTTTACTTAGACTCTGCAGACTTTTGCTGAGTGTCGACACAGCTCCAAGTGTCGACACTTTCTGGTGTAGACACAGCTCTTCTAGGTGTCGACACTTCTACTAAGTGTCGACACAGCTTTTCTGCATACTTCTTCACTGAGTGTCGACACAGCTCCAAGTGTCGACACTTTCTAACTGGTGTCGACTCTTCTTCCCAGGTGTCGACACAATGACTCCAAGTGTCGACACTGCTTGTCTGGGTGTCGACACAAGCTTTCTCAAGTGTCGACACTTTCCCTCTGGGTGTCGACACATGGACTTAGAAATTTTTAGCTTCAGTCCAGTGTATTCCTAACCTGCACAAGTAACTCAAACAAACATCAAATACACTATGATGTATATCATTGAGTTAGGTGAGGCTTCTTCAAATCAGGTACATTTGACCAATGTACCCAACAGATAGTTAAATGAGTGGTTAACTCATTATCTCCACACGGCTGGAGGTTACTGTCACTATCACTGGCGACAATTGATGTCTCCTGGTGATAGTCCATGATTGATCATGACCAATCTGCAATGCAAAAATACGGAGGATGCGGGACACGTGGCAGCCGGTATCGATATCGCCAGATCGCGATACCTAGTGTCGCCAGGCGATATCGCCAAAATATAAAAGCCATTCAATTTTCTATGGAGATCACAAATTTCATTACCTGGAGTGTTCTTTCCTGTATATCCGATCCAGAGAACTCCAAAATCTAGAATTACTCCATACTCTCAAGAAGACCAAAGCACAAAAGATCGATGGCACGTACGTGACATTCAATGAAACCCTGGCAAGGATTCATCGACATCTTTAGCGCATTGTTTAGAGGGAGTTTTAATTCTGAAGTTTTCAATTTGTTTTGTTCTTTAATCCTATTATAATCGAGAGAGAAAATCACTGCCTTGTGCGTGACGTCTAAGCCCTTGTGTAGCTTAGGAGAAAATCGTCGTGTTGTGTGTGGCGTCTAAGTCCTTGCATGGCTTAGGGGAAAATGGTCGCCTTGTGCGTGGTGTCCAAGTCCTTGTGTGGCTTAGAGAGAAATCGTTGCCTTGTGTGTAGCATCCAGATCGTGTTTAGATCTAGGGGAGGCTAGTAGCAAGATCTAGGGAGAGATATGCTTTAGCCTGCCAGTCCTTGGTAGAAGGACCGGCGAAATCAAAAGTAAATTGTAATTTTCATAAGCCTTTGTCTCTAACTCTATAAAGATATATTGTACTCAGGTTTAGCACTTTTAAAATAAAATATTGTTGTTTATGTTTTTATAAATTTCTAAGTGTTCAATTCTGCTTATGAAAAACCAGTCTTGCTTTCATTTTTTTTTACCTAGTAAACTCTGCTTAGTTAAATAAAATTAATTAACCTTATTCACCCCCCTATACAGGCGCCTCACGATCCAGTATCGGAGGAAAGGTTACTCTGAAATCAGTTTCACCACCGGGAGTAATAGCGCAAAACACTCATGCGTTTTCTGAGGGGCAAGGTATAAGTAGACCTCCCTTATTCACGGGCACAGACTACAACTATTTGAAAGCTCGAATGCGATGCTTTCTAATAGCTCAAGATATCGAAGTATGGGGCATGATAGAAACATGCTACACTTCTCATATAACTGTAGTAGGAAGTGTCACAATGGAAAAACCCAAGGTCAAATGGGACGATGTTGATAAGCTTCATTGTAAGAACAACGCTAAGGCAATGAACGCCTTATTATACACATTAGATAGAACTGATTTTAATCATGTTTGTGAATATGAAACAACGTATGATATATGGAATCTCCTTGAAGTTACTCATGAAGGTACATCGCAGGTGAAAGACTCAAAGCTTTTCCAGTTCGAGTCAGAGTTTGAGAAGTTCAAGATGGATTTTGATGAGGATGTAGACTCCATGTACACGAGGTTCGGCAAGATAGTGAACGACTAGAAGATTTTTGGAAAGAGTTTCTCAAACTTAGATTTAGTGAGAAAGATACTTAGATCTCTTCCCCCGAAGTTCAATCCAAAGGTGACTGTCATCTCGGAGCCACATGATCTAAAGTCTCTCCAAATTAAGAATCAAATAGGCAATTTGAAAACCCACAAAGTGGAACTGAGGATTCAACAATAGGAGTATAGCCTGGAGCCAAGAAAGAAAGCTTTGGCGTTGAAGTCTAAGAGGGAAGTGAAAAGTGAGTTTGATGAGAATGACGATGAAGATGAAGAAAGTTTGTTCGTGAAGAAGTTCAGTAAGTTCATGAGAAATCCTGAAAGAAGAAATTCTTTCGGAAAAATTTTAAGAAACAAGAATCTGGGTATAAAAAAGGAAAAGCCCAAGCTGATAGAGAGATGACGAAGAGAGATCACCACCTGAGTGTTATCACTGCAGGAGAGTTGGCCACATAAAGAGCAAGTGCCTAAAGTATCTGAAAGAGGTGAAGGAGAAGCGGTACAAGAAGAAGGATAAGAAGAAAGTTCTGAAGGCTGAAACATGGGATGACGTCACATCTGAGGAATCAAGCAGTTCAAGCTCAAAGACTGAAGAGGAGGCCAACATGTTCCTGATGGGAAAGGATGTCTCATCATCTGATGACGAGAGCAGTTTCTAGAGCGACACTGAGGTAAATCCTCCTTCTTATGAAGATTTATATACTGAATTTTTACGAACTTGCAAATACTTTGACAAAAGTTTAAATGAGATTACGTTACCCAAATCTGAAAATAAAGAGCATTTAAAAGAAAAAAAAAGTTATTAAATGAGATAAAAATACTTGGGAAGGAGAAAGTAACTTGTCAAAAGGATTGTCCCTCTTCGACAAGAATACTAGAACTTGAGAAAGATCTATCTAAGTCTCGGTCTCAGGTTGAATCTCTTACAAGAGAAAAGGAGACCTTAGAGAGATCTTTAAAGCTTTCTCAATCTCAAGTAGAAGGCAGCAAAAATTCCTTCGCAAACCGATGCGGCACCATTGTTAGCGAAAACACTGCATTGAGTGGACAAGTCTGTGATTTAGAAATGGCCACTGAAAAGTTTGGAATGGGCCAAAAATCACTGAATATGATTTTGGCGAGCCAATGCTACGGTTCTGCAAAATTTGGAATCGGATACTCTCCAGAACACTATCGCCCGGCGACATCCACTATCGTCGGCGATAAGGAAAAATTCAAAAAATCGTCTGTTAAAATTAAAAATAATAAATCTATTGTCACTACTGCTCCCAGAAAAAATTCAAAACTTATTTTGAAAAACTCATCAACTTCCTTCATCGCGTGTGCCAAATGTAATAAGTTTGGTCACACAACATACACTTGTAAGAAGATGGGGCATTATTCTGTTAAACAAAACTGGGTACCTAAGGCTTCCACCTACACTATGGGAGGAACCATTTGGGTAAATGGATCTTTACTCTCATCCTCTTTCTAGGTGTGTTAGCAGGCTAAGGACAAAGAAGATGTGTGGTATTGGAGTAGTAGGTAACAAGTCATTTACTATCTCAAATATTTTGTATGTTAAAGGTTTGAAGTATAACATAATTTCTATATGTCAATTATGCGATATTGGTTTGAATATCTTATTTGACTCATCTTCAAACATGTGCAAAATTTTTGATTCCAAAACAAATGATATTGTTCTTACTGCTCCAAAATTTCAAAATGTTTACCTGATTAAATTTAATGATTTATCACATTCTTCGTTAAAATGTTATGTCTAAAAATGATGAATTAGATTTGTGGCATAGGTGACTTGGACATTCTAGTTCTAAGTTAATAGTAAAATTGTCTCAAAATAAACTAATTAAAGGTTTACTTATTTTACATGGAAATCTATCTTCTTTTTGTTCACCATGTCAAAAAGGAAAATTTTCAAAATCTCCATGTAAGAGCAAAAATGTCATTTCCACTACTAGACCTTTATAGTTGATTCATATGGATTTGTTTGGTCCAATTAATACACTAAGTCTAGGAGATAGAAAATACACTTTTTGTTTTGATTGATGATTATTCACGTTTATGTTGGACAATCTTCTTAACGTCAAAATTTGATGCATTTTTAGAATTTTCCTAATTATGTATACGTGTTCAAAATGAACTAGATTTAAAAATAAAGTGCATTCATTCAGATCATGGAGGTGAATTTGATAATGAAACATTTGTATCTTTTGTAATGAGTTGGGTATTAAACATGAATTTTCCGCTCCTCGCACACCGCAACAAAATGGTGTGGTAGAGAGGAAAAATAAAACTTTACAAGAACTAGCTTGTACTATGCTATCAGAATACAAATTACCTAAATCATTTTGGGCCGAAGCTATTAGTACTACTTGTTATGTTATTAATCGTGTTATGCTTTGAGCTTTCTTGAAATTAACACCTTATGAATTATATTTTCAAAAGAAACTGAATGTATCTTATTTTAAAGTTTTTGGTTGTAAATGATTTATTTTGAACACTAAAGATAATTTAGGCAAGTTTGATAAAAAATGTGATGAGGCATTTTTATTGGTTATTCTTCAACTAGTAAGGATTATAGAATTTACAATAAAAGGACAAAAATGATTGAAGAATCTATTCATATTAAATTTGATGAGCTTTTCTCGTGTGTAGATACTAATCCCTCAGGTAATGATGAAGAGCCTTTCCCTCCACTAAGGTTGGATGATGGTGAAATCCTTGGAGACAAAGAAGAAGAAAAAGAAGAAGAAGAAATGCAAGAATACATGCCTCCAAGCGAGCTAAGATTCTCAAAAGATCATCCACAGATTTGGTTATTGGAGAACCGTCAAGAGGGGTAAGTACTGTTCATCGTTACATGATTTATTCACAAACATGTGCTTTATTTCTGATATAGAACCTAAAAAATGTTGAAATCGCTTTAAATGATAATTCTTGATTTTTAGCTATGAATGATGAGCTTAATCAATTTGAATGTAATAAGGTTTGGAAATTAGTAGAAAGACCATCAAATCATCCTATTGTATGTGTGATAACTTCTCAAAGAAGTTATTTCATCCTTTTATTTACAAGTTTTCATCCTATGTTAGGAGCAAATCATCATGGAATCAAGTAAAATAGGGTTTAATTTATATTCTGATATAATTTAGGTTTTGAACATAAGATTATGATATTTCTTTGCAAAATACAAAAAAAAGGGGAATCATGTTGGAAAAGTAAAATATAATCAACTCTAGTACTTAGAAATGTTGTTGCAACAAATTGTTTACTTTATCCAGATACAAAGTTATTACAACAGATTATTTACTACCTAATTATATCTATCTTTCCAGAGACAAAGTTGTTGCAACAAATTGCTGACGGAAATCTAAAATTTTGAAATTCAAATTAGCGACGGTTACAAAATCAAAAGGAGGCATTCCTTCGGCAAATTAAAGGATCTTTAAAGACAAGTTGTTGCAATAAATTGCTGACGGAAATCTGGAATTTTGATATTCAAATTAGCGACGGTTACAAAATCGAAAGGGGCGTTTCTTCAGCAAATTAAAGGCTCTTTAAGGGGCGAATCACTATATATAGAAGGGCGGTGGTGAGGAGATCGAACAGAGGAGAATCGGGGGAGAAGCACAGTGACTTGGGCGACGTAATTCAGCGGGCTGCCTCGAAAACCATTTGGTTTGCTTGTCATATTTTTTCTATTACGATGGCTATTCAATTCCTATTACAAAATCCTGTGATTCCAACTATGAGGAACTAATCCTCTAGCGAGTTTTATATGTTGTGAATTTTCTGAAGTTTGCATGTATGCTTTCATCATCAACTGAATTATATTAATTCTTTATCTTAAATTTCATTCTCTTCTTTAGTGATGACGATAAGAAATTACCATCTTGAGCTTTTTACAGCGGACTATATGCGAGAGCTGCGTTCGTAAGTCTCGAGAATTTAATTTGGCTACATATGATTTAGCGTATCGCTATCATTCTAGTTGTGGAGTAAAGATCATTACTTTTATACGTATGTTTACTTGTGTAACTTTTATTTAAAAATACTCACTAAATATTCATAACGCGATGATGAAATCGAGAGATGCACTTTGCAGGTTTAGGATTTTCACAAGATAATAATTAATATAAGTTCCCTTGTATTTCCTCACATAGGCAAACTAAGGATAAGAATCAATATACAAAACTCGTATTTCTCTTCATTATCTATTCTCAATAAATTAGTTTCGTAATTTAGCTTTATCTTTACTTCTCTACAAAACAATGATTTTGCTTGACTTAGCAGAAAAGAAAATTACTAGTACTCATAAGCTTAAGTAAAATATTGTCAATGTGGATTCGACACTCTACTTTCTACTTTATTACTTGACATGACACATATACTTGTGTTGCATTTTATATATCTACTTTTTGCGCATCAAGTTTTTGGCGCTGTTGTCGGGGACAATTTTTCTTATTTAAGTATTATCTTGTGATATTAGTAATTCTTAGTAATCTGAGTTCAAGTATTGTTTTTATTTTATTTTTCATTTATGTGCATCATTTTATGTCCAGATATCGAGATACGAAAATATTGCCTTTAAATTCTGAAATCAAAAGACTTGTAGGCAAAACATGAGAATTTTTAGGAATAACATTATTACACATCTTGAGATGGGTAATAACAGACAAAATAATATGCAAAATAATGAAGATCATGTAGATCCTAATGGGTAAGTTGACCAAAATGGCCAACAGAATGCGCCTAGAATGACATGTCGTGATTATAACACACCTTTATGAGGAGGTTTGCAATTTAGCATCGCTCGACCTACTATAACAGCTAACAACTTCAAAATAGACTGCACTACTATGCAATTAATTCAACATAATAAGTTTGGGGGTCTTAATAATGAAGATGCAAATTCTCATCTAAGGACATTCTTAGAAATATGTGACATGTTCAAAGTACATGGGGCTACAGATGAAGCAATTCAGTTAAGGTTATTTCCATTTTCATTAGAGGGAAAAGCCAAAGATTGGCTTAATTCGTTACCACATGGTTATATAACCACATGGGAACAATTAGTGGAGAAATTTTTAAATAAATACTTTCCGCCATCTAAAATAGCAAAGTTAATAAGAGACATCACCACTTTTATGCAAAATCATGGGGAAACTCTTTACGATGCTTGGGAGCATTTTAAAGAGTTATTGAGAAGATGTCCACATCACGGGTTAGAACAACATCAGCAGGTATCCACATTTTATAATGGATTACAAACGTCTGTCATGATCTTAGTTGATGGAGCTGGGGGAGGGTCTTAGATGAAAAGGTATTTGGAGGATGCTTATGCTATTCTAGAAGATCTTACCTCCAACAACCATTAATCATTTGAAAGGCAAGGGAATAGCAATCCAATGGGCGTCCACCATGTTGATCAATTTACTGTATTGGCAGCACAAATGGCAACACAATTTAATATTATAAATAAGCGATTAGATTCTTTGAGTCAAAATATTATAATGTCATCCGTTAGTAGTATTCATTTGCCTAACCCCAACACCTCTCTCACCATAGAACAACTGAATCAAGTTCCGGAGGAAGTTAATTATGTAGGAGGCCAAGGACAAAATGTTTTTTCAAATCAATATAATCCTGAATGGAGAAATCACCCTAACTTTTCATGGAGAAATAATCAAAATGTTAATCATCCACCAGGATTCAACCAAACTCCTCCCAACAATCAATGGAATTCAAGGAAATTACAAGATGAATTAATCCTAGAAATGTTTCAGAAAAATGATGCAAGGTGGTAGGCATAGAATCATCTCTTAGATCCTTAGAAACTTCAATAGGACAAATTGCAAATGCATTAAATCTAAGGTCAGTTGGAACATTACTAGCTAAAACAACTTCAAATCCAAAGAAAGATGACACAACTAACCAATGCAAGTCTGTCACACTAAGAAGTGGAAACAAAATTTCTGGCGGGGATTTGTTATTTTAAAAACTCAAAGAAAATGAAAGACAAGAAAAAGGAAGCAAAATAAAAGAGGACGAGAACTCTAACATAGAAAAACGGGTAGAGGTTATAGATTTGGAAGAAAGAAAAATTTACCCACCTCCACTTTTTCCTTCCAGACTCACTAAAACAAAGCTAGATAAACAATTCCATAAGTTTATGGAAGTTTTTAAAAAGTTGACCATAAATATCCTCTTTGCTGAGGCATTGGAGCAAATGCCTAGCTATGTAAAGTTCATGAAGGATATTCTCTCGAAAAAGAGAAAATTCGCTGAAAAAAATTTGTAGCTTTAACCGAAGAATGTAGTACCATACTATAAAAGAAACTACCCCTAAATTGAAAGATCCAGGAAGCTTCACCATACCATGTTCCATAGGAGTTAAATTTTTGGGTAGGGCTTTATGTGATTTAGGGGCTACTTTAACCTCGTGCCACTTTCTATTTATAGAACATTAGGTCTTGGAGAAATAGCTCTTACCTCTCTTACTCTTCAACTAGCTGAACGAACTTTAGCATTCTCTAAAGGTATTGTGGAAGATGTTTTAGTTAAGGTAGAGAAGTTTATTTTCCCTGCTAACTTCGTAGTATTGGACATGGATAGGGATGTACCCATTATTCTTGGTAGACCCTTTCTTGCTACAGGAAGGACTCTTATTGACGTCCAAAAAGGAGAACTTACAATGAGAGTATATGAGGAAGATGTAACTTTTAACATCTTAAAAGCAATTAAATACCCTAATGATAAAGAAGAATATTGATCTATTGATAAAATAGAAATTCCAATTAGAGCCTATCAAAAGAATGACCCATGGGAGAAAACATTGTCTTAATAATGAAGAATGGGATGAAGTGGAAGAGATGGATGATTGTGCCAAGATTTTTAATACTAGTGAAAGGTGGAGAACTTTTAGGACTATTTAAGCACTTGAAAGATCAAGTGAAATTAAAATTCTAAAACCATTCAATATAAAACCACCTCAATTAGAATTAAAACTTATACCTAAAAATCTAAAGTATGCTTTTCTAGGAGAAAGCATTTCTTTTCCTGTAATAATTGATGCTTCATTAGAGCAAAGTAAGGAAAAATAACTATTAGAAGTCCTTAAGAAATACAAAGAAGCTATGAGGTGGACTATTGCCGACATCCAAGACATTAGTCACACCGTTTGCATGCATAAAATATTATTAGAAGATGACGCAAAAACCTCCATTGAACATTAAAGAAGGCTTAGTCCTCTAATGAAAGAGGTAGTAAAAAAGGAAATCATTAAATGGTTAGACACAAGAATTATTTATCCAATATCTGATAGCAAATGGGTTAGTCCTGTCCAATGTGTGCCTAAAAAGGGTGGGATGACTGTTGTAAAAAATGAAAACAATGAATTGATCCCTACTAGGACAGTAACTGGTTGGCGTATATGCATGGATTATAGAAAACTAAATCATTCAACTAGGAAAGATCAATTCCCTTTGTCATTCATAGATCAGGTGTTAGATAAGTTAGCAGGGAACGAATATTTTTATTTCTTGGACGGGTATTCAGGTTATAACTAAATTATGGTAGCCCCTGAAGACCAGGAAAATACAACTTTTACATGCCCATATGGTACATTTGCATTCCTTAAAATGCCATTTGGATTATGAATGCACCTGCTACTTTTCATCGCTGCATGATTTCTATTTTTTCTGATTTGATGGATGAAGGCATTGAGATTTTTATGGATGATTTTTCTGTGTTTGGCAAATCTTTCTATGAATACTTAAAATGTTTAAAAAAGGTTTTGGATAGGTGTGTGAAAATTAATTTAGTCTTAAATTGGGAGAACTGTTATTTCATGGCAAGAGAGGGCATAGTGCTTGGCCATAAAATTTCCAACAAGGGTTTAGAAGTAGATCGTTCAAAAGTGGAAGTAATAGAAAAACTTCTTACCCCTATAAATATTAAAGTAATTAGAAGCTTTTTAGGGCATGCAGGTTTTTATAGGAGATTCATAAAAAAATTCGCTGCAATATCTAAACCTCTTTGTCACCTCCTTGAAAAGGACACCTCTTTCAACTTCGATCAATTATGTCTAGAATCTTTCAGCACTCTAAAGAAAAGTCCAATATCATCTCCTATCATTGTAGCCCCTGATTGGAATCTATCCTTTGTTTTAATGTGTGATGCTAGCAATTATGCATTAGGGGATGTTTTGGGTCAAACACATAACAAAATCTTTCATACCATTTATTATGCAAGCAAAACTTTAAATGAAGCTCAAATAAACTATACAACTACAGAGAAGAAATTATTAGCGGTAGTATTTGCATTTGATAAATTCTGCTCTTATTTAATCAACTCAAAATTATAGTTTATACGGACCATGCGGCCATAAGATATGTGGTAGATAAGAGACCAAGCCTAGACTTATAAGATGGGTTTTACTTTTGCAAGAATTCGACTTGAAATTAAAGATAGAAAAGGGTCAGAAAATCTAGTAGCAGACCATCTGTCTAGGTTAGAGCAAGATGATGAGAAAAATAAGGAGTTAAAAATCAAGGAAAATTTTCCTGATGAAACCATTTTAGCAATCACGAAGAATAGTGCACTGTGATATGCTGACACAGTAAATTTTATTGTGAGTAGAGTTATCCCACCAGATTTAAATCATCAATGTTGATGCGCGAAAACGGCACCGCCTAGTTAACGGGTTGTTCGATCTCACAAGCTAGGTGAAGAAGAGGATTGCATGGTTGATGAGAAGGAAAGAAGAAAGCTTCTGAGTGCTCGAGAGTGGAGTAAACGCTTGTTCAAGGGTTGCGGGGATAGAGGAGAGGTTTGCTGAGAGCAGCCGGGAAGGCTGATGATCAGCAAAGAAGTTTGATGATCAGCGGAGAATCTTGATGATCAGCGGAGAAGCTTAATGATCAGTGGAGAAACTTGATGATCAGCGGAGAAGCTTGATGATCAGTGGAGGAGGTTGATCAGGAGCTGTCAAGCAGATGGTTACTTTGACGGTTGTGCTTGCAGGTTGATGCCGAGGGAGTTGAGCTGAACTAAAGAGAGGGGCCGCTAGCAGCGGCAACAACAGACTTCGCCCGCCGCGGCTAGAATGCCACTCTTGCGATGGGCTTTTACTTTAATCAAGAAACAAGATTACAGCTTGCTAATGCACCTTTACATGAGAAAACAATAAAGGGTACAAAGGGGGAAGCTGGCAGCTAAGGAAGAAGTTGCCAAAGGTTAAGGAAAAGAGGCTGCTAGCAGGCCGCACTGCTTGATGGCAAGCTGTGGAGGACTGGAAAACTGAGTCTGCAAGCCTTGATGATCAACTGTGGAGGACTGGAAAACTGAGTCTGCAGGCCTTGATGATCAACTGTGGAGGACTGGAAAATGGAGTCCGCGGGCCTTGATGATCAACTGTGGAGGACTGGAAAACCGAGTCTGCAGGTCTTGCTGGCAGCGGCAGTTTTCCTCCCGCGCTCTCCTCTCCCCAAATGAGAGGTATAAGGGGCTATTTATAGGCTCGGGGAAGATCTTTTAGAAGCGGGGCCCAGTGACGTCATCATGGAGACTTGTGCGGACTCGGCAAGCAAGCTGCCTGACTGGCGGACTCGGCGAGCGGAGGAGGGCGACCTGAGGAGCATGCCTCCCCTAGTGCAGGCAGAGGAGGCGGCCTGGGGAGCAGGCTGCCCCTGGGCAAGCAAAGGTGGCGGCCTAGGGAGCAGGATGCCCTCTTGGTCAAGTAGAGCTGGCGGCCTGGGGAGCAGGCCGCCGTCTTGGTCAAGTAGAGTTGGCGGCCTGGGGAGCAGGCCGCCGTCTTGGTCAAGCAGAGCTGGCGGCCTGGGGAGCGGGCTGCCCTCTTGGTCAAGCAGAGCTGGCGGTACGGGGAGCAGGCCGCCCTCTTAGTGGTGGGGGCCTGAGGAGCAGGCCGCCCACTTGAGGGTGGCGGCCTGAGGAGCAGTCCGCCCACGTGAGGGTGGCGGCCTGAGGAGCAGGCCGCCCACTTTAGGGTGGAGGCCTGAGGAGCAGGCCACCCACTTTAGGGTGGCGGCCTAAGGAGCAAGCCGCCCACTTGAGTTGGAGGAATGCCTGATGGCAAGCAGGAGAGTGAATCCGCCGAGCCCGTGACGGTTGAGTTGGTCCGTAGGGTTGACGCCAGCTGGGCGACCTGGCGGACTGAAGGAATTGATCGCGCAGATCGTCCCCTGTTGATTTAGATTGCCTCCAAGGAAAAATGATACGCGGTTAGCAGGCCTAACCATGCGGCCTACGAGGGTGAGCTATGGGAACAGCCCGCCATCCCACAGGGCACGCGGTAGCTATGCGACCTGAGCGGACAGAGAAATCTATCCGCCTACACTTGGACTTGTCACGAACTCCGGGGAGAACCTGGAGCAGGCCGCGACAAGCAAGCTGGATACCTTGAGAAGGATCGCTGATTTCTGGGTTAACATAATCCCCGCACTTTTTTAAGTTTCGAAGGGAACTTTGAAAAAGTTGGAGACCCACGAAAATCGTGATCCACCCCAAAGGAAAAGGAGAAGGGGCAAGGAGAGATAGAACCTGATGTCTCTCCTTAGGAGTTTGTTAATGCCTGTATTTTTTCCTGCAAAGGAAAAGTTAGTGTGGGCATGTATGGAAGGTACATCCTGTGTGTACATGGGTTTGTCTTTGCAAAATGAAGAAGATGTGTCTTTTACTGAGTTCTGCAAAAATGAAGATGAGAGGAAAACATGGAAGAATAATAATCTTGCAAATACCTGATGGAAGCTTGCAAGAACCTATCATCCTCGACAAAAGGAAGAGTAAGCAGCATATGTGAAGAGAAAAATAGGTTGCAAGTACCTTAAGGGGACTTGCAAGCGTTTGCTGGTTGATGCAAAATAGAAGTTAGTGGCAGATATGAAAATAAAGTAAGCTGCAAGTACCTGACGAAAACTTGTAAGAATTTGCTGATCTCTGTAAGAAAAAAGTTAGAAGCAGACATGATATGTAAAAATAGATTGCAAGTACCTGAAAGGGAACTTGTTGGTATCTGCTGATCTCTACAAGAAAAGAGTTTAGAAGTAGATGTGGTATATGAAAGTTAGTTGAAAGTACCTGTGAATAAACTTGCAAGCATCTGCTGATCTCTACATGAAAAGAGTTAGAAGCAGATATGATGAAAATATAAGCTGCAAGTACTTGGATAAGACTTGCATGTGCATGTTAATCACTGTAAAGAGAAAAGTGAGCAGCAGACATAATATAATGAACTAATCTGCAAGTACCTGAGCATAACTTGCGAATGCTAACTATTGATGAGATGGATATGATCGTATAGCAGAGCTAGGAAATATCTGACGAACTCTGATGATAATTGAATGAAGATCAAACTAAAATAGTGATCTTGCTAGATTAGAGACATCTTTAACATGAAGTCCAGATCAATAAGTCGAATGTTGACTGTTGATATGATAGGATGGATATGATCATATTAGCAGAGAAAAAGCTTGATGCATTCTGCCAATCTGAATAAAGATTAGACCGCAATGGTAATTTTAGTAAGATAGATATGATATCTTCAAAATGAAGTCCAGATCAATAAGAAGAGATCATCTTAATTAGACTCTGCTTGCATGGCTTTTTAATCAAGGAGAGGCAGATTCTTTGATCAATGATCGATATCATTAGCATTTAATAAGAGTAGTGAAGAGCTTTGTAGATCATCATTTGATAAAGCTTAAGAAAGTAATGGACAAAAGATGAGAGTAAACAAGATGACGGTTGCAAATCCTTTTGGTAGGTCGGATTTAACATGTTCACCTGTGAAAGAGGCAGTTGATAAAAAAAGTGGTCTATACTCGGAGATGACAAAGAAAGACTGGATGCTGCCATAGGAGATCAGTTGTGGGCCTTATGCATCACTTGCCTGAGAAAGGTCATCACAAGTATAGTCCTACTAAGAGCGGGCTAGCCGCTCATCCTTTAGAAGGGCACAAAGAGAAAATCACGGGAAATCATGAGAAGGATCGCTAGATACACTACTCTCATGCCTCAGGTTACAACATCACTGATCAATGAGACTAGTTGCGCCAAGTGGCCTAAAGCATTGCTTGTCTGTGGAAAGATCAGTGGATTTGTGGGCCCCGCGAAAGTACGGATTGAGAGTACCATAGAGTATTCAGCCATCACAGTTGTAAGATGATTAAAGAGACAAGGCTACGCTTTTTCGTCATTGCTTGTCAAGCAAAGATCATCGTAACTGTAATGTATCCTTAATGAAGCACAGCAGAGCTAACACATGGGCCTTTCTAACGCACACTTTGTGTCAGGTACTGCTAGGATCTAAAGTCCCGTATTCCACCGCATGAGAGTTGGATAGCCCCCACTACACATATGTGAACACTCCCCACGATATGTGGTCATTGTGGCCTTACGCCGGAATCCAATCTCAAGGGGGCCTATAGCAAGACTCGGTGATGTCTCGGTGGTTCAGTGATCTCTTTGGCAAAGAGAAAATTAGAGGAAGAAGCATTCCAAAAAGGGAAAAGTGTCAATGTGAGATCTCTGATGAAAACTTTATTGAAAAGCATGAAGGAACACTTAGAAGTGTTTCGAGATGAAAATGTTCAAAGAGTAAGAGTAGAGATAACCCGTCACGGTTGTGAAAAAACTTTGAAGAACTGTGAAGTCCTTTGTCGGCTTAGAATAGTCTTCCAAGCACGCCCTCGTCATCGGCATCAAAGCATTCAACAGTATTATTAACAATAAGGAGAGGGTGTTCTTCGACTAGGCTCACTCCTCTTAAGCAATAAGGAATTTCTGCAACTTCTTTGTCCTTTGAGGTTGCTGGATCAGGGCGATCATCTTTGGGAAGCAGGTCATGCATTTTACCCTGCCACAACATCTTTTGCTCTAGTTGGCGGAGTGCTCGACAGTTCTCAGTCAGGTGGCCTTGCTCTTTGTGGAATTTGAAATATGGATCTGAGTCTTTAGATCTTTGATCAGCTAGTCGATAAGGCCTTTTGTAGTTAGCCCTATCCTTCATGACTTGGCTTACATCTAGTATGGCCTCTTTGAGTTCACGCTCCTGCAAGTCATCATCCTGTTGTTGATGAACTGCAGTTGTTTGTGAAGATGGAGCTGTTAGCAGTAATGGATCTCGAGTGCGATCATGGTCCTGGAAGGGATATCGATGACGCTAAAACCTTCTTCCCTTTCTTGAGTGAGATGAGAAATCTTTGTGAGGAGACCTCAGAGGCTGCTTGTGAGAAGGATCTTTCTCTGATATAAGCCTGGAGACGAAGTCTGGGTTGCTCTTTTTACCTCGGATGTATGAGTTGGCTAAGGTAATCAACTCTTGGTACGTTCTTGGTGCTCAGACATTGGCTTCAAACTTGAGCGGCCCTTCACGGAGATCGTGGATAAGAGAAACTCGGTACATTTCTTGACCATCAATCTCAATGTCCAAGATTTCTCTCTGGAATCGATCAACGAACTGAGACCAAGTCTCGTTCTCACGTTGCTTGATCTCAAAGAGGGATTTTGGACCGCCCTTTCTCTTAGTTGAAGTAGAAAATCTGAGCAAGAACTCCCTTCGCAGATCAGCAAAGGAAGTGATGGACTGAGGGCTATAGAACAAATCCCTCACTTGTCCGTCAAAGGTTGTTACAAGGAGCTTGCATTTGGTAGCATCTTAAAGAGTCTTGAGAGATATGGCTGATTCGAAAGCTTGAAGGTGCTTCGTTGGATCAGTCTCTCCAGTGTAGATTAGTAAGCGGAGCTCTCTGAAATTATCTGGAGTAGGTTCATGAAGAACATTCTCTGTAAATGGTGAAGGCTCTTCCTGCTCTCCTACATCATAAGGATAAAAGGGAGCATAAGTTGCAGCTGCAAAAGGAGGAGGAGGATAGAAATAAAAAGCTGTTATAGGAGGAGCAAAGCCAGGACCTGATGGGAAAGGATGACTTCCCTGAAAGTTGATAAATCTTGTAGGACTTCCCCGGGCTGCTTCCTGGAAGAAGTTTTGATGAGCTGCAAACTCTTCATCTTGAGGTCGCAAAGGGGTTGCAGGCCCTTGCGGAAAGGTTGTTGTATAAGGAGGATAGACCGGTGGGTAAGCTGGAGGATAAGCCTGTTGATGCTCCAATGTTGGTGTTAGATTGACCGGAGTAGCTGGAGTTGCTGCAGGTTGTGTGTCTAATCGCTGCGTGATTACAGCAACCATTTGGTTGATTACTTGAAATTGCTGGTCATTTTCAAGGCGTGATTGCTCGAAGGCCTCCCAGAGAGGATCATCTATAGGACTTGATTGAGCAAGGTTCTCGGCTGAATGATGATCTGACATAGCTAACTGTCGGTTTTCATCGTCTGTTCGGATCTGAAGGCCGCGTGTGAACTGTTGATGCGCGAAAATGGCACTGCCTAGTTAACGGGTTGTTCGATCTCACAAGTTAGGTGAAGAACAGGATTGCGGGGTTGATGAAAAGGAAAGCAGAAAGCTTCTGAGTGCTCGAGAGTGGAGCAAACGCTTGTTCAAGGGTTGCGGGGATAGAGGAGAGGTTTGCTGAGAGTAGCTGGGAAGGATGATGATCAGCGGAGAAGGTAGATGATCAGCGGAGAAGCTTGATGATCAGCGGAGAAGCTTGATGATCAGCGGAGAAGCTTGATGATCAGCGGAGAAGCTTGATGATCAGCAGATGAGATTAATCAGGAGCTATCGAGCAGATGGTTACTTTGACGGTTGTGTTTCCAAGTTGATGTCGAGGGAGTTGAGCTGAACTAAAGAGTGGGACCGCTACCAGCAGCAACAACAGACTTCACCCGTCGTGGCTTGAATGCCACTCTTGCGATGGGCTTTTCATTTAATCAAGAAATAAGATTACAGCTTGCTAATGCACCTTTACATGAGAAAGCAATAAAGGGTCCAAAGGGGGAAGCTGGCGGCTAAGGAAGAAGTTGTCAGAGGTTAAGGAAAAGAGGTTGCTAGCAGGCCGCAATGCTTGATGGCAAGCTATGGAGGACTAGAAAACTGAGTCCGCAGGCCTTGATAATCAACTGTGGAGGACTGGAAAACTGAGTCTGTAGGCCTTGATGATCAACTGTGGAGGACTGTAAAACGGAGTCTGCAGGCCTTGATGATCAACTATGGAGGACTAGAAAACTAAGTCTGCAGGTCTTGCTAGCAGTGACAGTTTTCCTCCCGCGCTCTCCTCCCCCCAAATGAGAGGTATAAGGGGCTATTTATAGGGCCTGGGAAGATCTTCTAGAAGCGGGGCTGTTGGATCCCTAGTTGACATCATCATGGAGACTTGTGCGGATTCGGCGAGTAAGCTGCCCAACTGGGCAGACTCGGCGAGTAGAGGAGGGCTACCTGAGGAGCAGGCCTCCCCTGGTGTAGGCAGAGGAGGCGGCCTGGGGAGCAGGCCACCTCTGGGAAAGCAAAGTGTGCGGCCTAGGGAGCAGGCCGCCCTCTTGGTCAAGCAGAGATGACGGCCTGGGGAGCAGGCCGCCCTCTTGGTCAAGCAAGCCTGGCGGCCTGGGTAGTAGGCCGACCCTCTTGGTCAAGCAAGGTTGGCGGCCTGGGGAGCAGGCCGCCCTCTTGGTCAAGCAGGGCTGGCTTCCTGGGGAGCAGGCCGCCCTCTTGGTGGTGACAGCCTGAGGAGCAGGCCGCCCACTTGAGGGTGGCGGCCTGAGGAGCAGGCCTCCCACTTGAGGGTGGCGGCCTGAGGAGCAGGCCGCCCACTTGAGGGTGGCGGCCTGAGGAGCAGGCCGCCCACTTGAGGTGGAGGAATCCCTGATGGCGTGCCGGAGAGTGAATCTGCCGAGCCCGTGATGGTTGAGTTGGTCCGTAAGGTTTACGCCAGCTGGGCGACCTGGCGTACTAAAGGAATTGATCGCATAGATCGTGCCCTGTTGCTTCAAATTGCCTCCAGGAAGAATGTTGCGCAGTTAGCAGGCCTAACCGCGTGGCCTGTGAGGGTGAGAGCTATGGGAACAGCCCGCCGTCCCGCAGGGCACGCGATAGCTATTCGACCTGGGCGGACAGAGAAATCTGTCCGCCTACACTTGGACTTGTCGCGAACTCCAGGGAGAACCTGGAGCAGGCCGCGACTAGCAAGCTGGCTACCTTTGGAAGGATCGCTGATTTCTAGGTTAACAATCAACAAAAAAAAAGGTTTTTACATCAAGTTTAAAACATATTTTGGGATACACCTTATGTGTTTAAAACATTGTGCTGATCAAATTATAAGATGTTGCATTCCTGAAATCGAGATGCCAAGCCTTTTGGAAAAATGTCATGCTTCCCCGTATGGAGGACATTTCATGGGACATAAGACAACATTGAAAGTATTAGAGGCAGACTTTTATTGGCCAACTTTATTTAAAAATGCACACAACTTTGCAAAGCATTGTGATGCTTGCCAGAAAACTAGGAATATGGGACAAAGAGATAATATGCCTATGAATAATATTATGGAAATTGAAATTTTTGACGTATGGGGATAGATTTTATGAGCCCTTTTGTGAATTCAAATGGAAATTATTACATCATGTTAGCGGTAGATTATGTTTCCAAATGGATAGAAGCAGTAGCTACACAGAAAAATGATGTCACTACTGTATTAAAATTTTTGAAAAACACTTTTAATAGATTTGGCACACCAAAGGCAATTATTAGTGATGGTGGTTTTCATTTTGTAACCTACAATTCAAAATATTATTAAAAAAAAATATGGTGTGAATCATAAAATTGCTCTTGCCTACCATCCACAAACTAATGGGCTTGCCGAAGTTTCCAATAGAGAAATTAAAATCATTTTAGAAAAAATTGTGAATATAACCCGAAAGGATTGGTCTCATAAACTCAACGATACATTATGGGTATATAGAACTGCCTTTAAAACACCTTTATGATTAACTCCCTATAAATTAATTTATGATAAAGCTTGTCGTTTACCAGTAGAGATATAACATAAAGCATTTTAGGGCAATAAAAAACTGAATTTTGATTTTCAAAATACGTGTAAGCAAAGACTGTTTCAACTTGATGAATTGGAAGAGATCTGAATGCAAGCATATGATAATGCTGAAATATATAAAGAGAAAATAAAAAATTGCATCACTGTAGATTGAATAAGAAAGAATTTATGCCAGGACAATCAGTTTTGTTATTTAACTCGAGATTGAGATTGTTTCCAGGAAAATTGAAATCTAGATGGTGAGGACCATTTTTTAATTAAGGAGGTTCACCCTTATGGTGTCGTCATAATCTGTAACGAAGCAAATGGATCAGAATTCAAGGTTAATGTGCAAAAACTTAAAATTTATTTGAGCAACAAGGATGATTTAAAGAAATCATCAATTATCTTCAAAAATGACAAGGAAGAGAAGTCCTGCCGGGACTAAAACTCTGGCGCTTATTGGGAGGCAACTCAATTCTCTCTATTATTTTAGTTCAAGTTATTTGTCTTTTTTTTATGATTGAGTTTTAGTGCGCATTTAATTAGCAGGTTGCAAATTTTCTATTTAGCCGAAATCTCCTCCTATGGTTTTGCTCAAGCTATGTTGTAACAAAACAAGAGGTTGTTGCAACATTTTGTTCTCTTAATATTCGTATCGAAAACGTCATATTATATATCTAATGGTGGTTCAGGCCGGTAGCTGTCGGATTCGTCGAGCGAATAACATTTCGTCGAACGAAAAAATTTCGTCGAGGGAATGACCATTCGTCGAGCGGCCAATGGCACGAATTTATCGATCGGCCATTGACTCGAGTTCGTTGAGCGAATAATTTTTTGTCGAGCTGTCGAATTCGTCGAGCTATCAAATTCGTCGAGCTAACAAAAATTCGGATTCGTCGAGCGAATAACTTTTCGTCGAACAAAAACTTTTCGTCGAGCGTCCATTCATCGAGCGGCCATTCAATATCAAATTTGTCGAGCGAAAATTTGAGTTCGTCGAGCGGAAAACTCGAGTTCGTCTAACTTATATTTTATCCTCCGTCCCCTTGTAATAGAAGTTAAGTTTTACCAAGAAGCCGATAGAATTACTGCAGTGAAGCAATTAAGCCGACCAGCGCGAAGAAGAAGCCATGTCAAAGACTCAAAAAGGGAGAAAGAAGGAACTGGTGCACTGATCGGTGGATTGCATGATCGATGGCGTGGAAATGTCAATTACTCAGAAAGGGAAAAGAACAGAAGTAGAGCTCGAACCAGCGGCAAAGATGTCGAACCCGCAAAAAGGGAGAAAGAAGGAACTAGCGCACCGACCGGCGGATTTCATGAACAATGAAGCCGAAGTACCAAATACTCAAAAAGGGGAAAGACTGGAGGACAAACAAAATGCAGTGGTCGAAGGGTTGTCAGTAAAAAAGGGGGCGAAAGAAAAAATTCGGGCACAAACCGGAGCGATTTGTCAACAAGGATGCAAAGCTTCGGGTTCACGTATTAAGAACTACCCCTTTATCTTTGAGTGTGGATTCAAGATAGAAGCCGCGGGAATGGGCATAGGTTATGTCGACCAAATTCATAAACTCAATTGGGAATCATTATGTCATCCTCGCTACTCAACTATATTACCATGGGTACATGAATTTTATGTTAATGCCCGAATGTCAGAGGGTAGCACTGTTTTAGTACGGGGCAAGCTTGTTGATGTTTCGGCAGAGTAGATCAATGCTCACTTTCATCTTCCTAGACAAGATCCTGTTGAGGATAATGCAAGTGTCAATCTTGTTACCCCCGAAGAGATGGACACCGCTATTTGTCATAACATTACAGTAGAATGGGCCAATAAGAGCAATTTCACATTAAAGACTGCTTGTTTGTGTAGAGAAGCTAAGGTTTGGCTGTATTTCCTTAATGCAAGCATAATGCCAACCAAACACTCCAACAGTATATCCCTAACTATGGTAACTCTACTGTTCAAAATCTTGAGAGGGATGCCCATTAACGTAGGAAAGATTATTTCATAGCAAATAAGCATAAAGATCGAGGAAGAGAGCGTGAGGCAACTATGGTTTCCAACGTTAATCACGACACTTTGTAAAGTAGCATGGGTTGAGGCAAAAAAGGACGATGTAATGACAAAGGTTGGCTGCCATATTACGGATATAGTGATTTCAACAAACATTAAAGTTCCAGAGACCACTAATGACACCCCCTTAGTATAGCAAGATGCAAGCACACAAGCTCCTAAGCCCCCTCCATGCATCCAACTACAGGTGTTTTTGACCAAAATGATAAGTAATGTATCATGAATAACCTGGAATATATAAAGAACTATCAGCGTGCCCAGCACCTTTATTTTGAATCAAGACTTGACGCATTGCATAACAACCAAGTTAAGCTGTTGAAGAAGGCCAAGATCCCTGTTGCGGAAGTTACTTTCCCTTGGAAGAACAGGTTCAACAGTGTCGGCTACTTCTTGGACTCCTCTGAAGAGGTTGCTGATCCAACCGAAGACATCAACAATAATGACGGTAATACCGACGGCAGGGCAGATGACGGTGCAAACAACCAAGATGACTGAAGAACTTCGATCTTATATTAATCTATACTATTTGGATAGATAACTGTTGATGATATTTTGGTTATATGACTTCTGCAAATATTTTAATATACCTACTATCTTTTGCTCTGCATTAAAGACTATGCTAACTTTTGGATTTTGATCTTATAATTTTGGAATGGGTGGTTAATACTGACTCTTTAATATTGATATGTTGAAATTTGTTTCACTTTATTTTTAACCTTCCATGTTATATGCATATATGAGACATGGCTCCCTTCAGATCAAAGGGCACCCACAATGGCCGGGATTTAAAGATGATATTCTCATGCCAAGGCAAAGACAATACAGATCAGTCAATTGCTTGATTCCAGATTGTGCCTTCAGGGGAGTATTCCTTTCTAATTCTTCTTGTTTGGTAGATTTCACCTTGTTTTAATTTTCTCTTTCCCTGAGCATGATGAAAATATTATTTGATTACTTTCTTTAATTGAACATTTTGCTAGGGTCTAGCAAACTTTTAAGTGTGGGGGAGGGTTCACCTCTACCAATTGGGAAAAAGAATAACTCGTCCTCTTGCTAGCTAGAGTACCCTTATGCTTATGATAATCAATTTTTGATTTTGTCTATTAAAGTTTTTTTTTCATATTTGATTGATTGGTGATTTGCTCAATCTTAAAGATTGTGAACTTTGAACTTAAAGTTAGTAAGATATGATAAAGTTCTTTTAAGTATTTCAATTCATTCACAATATTCCCTAAAATAGTTTACCTCTTATCAACATATCTTGCTGACTTCTTCCAAATAATGGTGAAGGGTAGAATGTGAACTGAGGTGATGATGGATGCTAAGACATGGGTTTTGATAATTAATTGAGAGGAAGAAATAAGACAACCTTTTACTCAATTCAAGACTTATTATAGATCGTCAACCAACCTCTTGAGATTTTCTTGTCATTCTGATATCCGCGATTCTATGCATAAAGATCCCTACTTTAGTATATCTCACATTTATGGGTGTGTAAAAATAAAAATAAAATAGAAAAAATGTGTATATTGACATAGTGATATGGGCCTAAGTGTGTTCACACACTCTTAGAATGATCGCTACTATGACATGTTGCAAAGAGAAGAAAGTTGTGTTGTTAAGCAAAGGTACACCCCATAATTTGGAGAGTCTATATGATAAAATATCCAGGGAATACATATCCACTACCCAAAATCCAGTCATACAATTCTAATCAAGCCAAAATCCTCAATCTTGCTGGCTCTTATGACCTTCTCTCCTTTAAACTCTTAACTTTTGTGGAGGCTAAGTCACAACTTTGGTTTCTGTTTCTACCTTAGCCTAATGTTGTGAAATTCCAGTGAGAAGAAGTTGCGAGAGATTAAATGATTCTACGGAATAGCACACACTCACCAGAAATAATATTTGAGCTTTATCGTTTATCAAACTAATTGATAAGTGAATGTTCGAAATCTTAATGATTGATATGTTAACCAATTGGTTGAAGTGAATTTCTTGAGTTAGCTTCTATTGATTAACTTTAAGAGAAGGGTCATTTTAAGTTAACATCTTGATGGTTATTTTTTTCCCTAATTGTGTGACAAAAATAATCTTTGCTAAGGACTAGCAAAATTTTAAGTATGGGGGTGTGATAACTTCTCAAAAAGAAGTTATTTCATCCTTTTTATTTACAAGTTTTCATCCTATCTTAGGAGAAAATCATCATGGAATCAAGTAAAATATGGTTTAAATTATATTCTGATATAATTTAGATTTTAAACATAAGATTATGATATTTCTTTGCAAAATAAAAAAAAGGAAACACGGTGGAAAAGTAAAATATAATCAACTCTAGTACTCAGAAATGTTGTTGTAATAAATTGTTTACTTTATCCAGATACAAAGTTATTACAACATATTATTTATTACCTAATTATATTTATCTTTCTAGAGACAAAGTTGTTGCAACAAATTGCTGACGGAAATCTAAAATTTTGAAATTCAAATTAGCGACGATTACAAAATCAAAAGGAGGCGTTCCTTCAGCGAATTAAAGGCTCTTTAAAGACAAGTTGTTGCAACAAATTGCTGACAGAAATCTGGAATTTTAAAATTAAAATTCGCGACGGTTATAAAATCAAAAGGAGGCGTTTCTTCAGCAAATCAAAGGCTCTTTAAGGGGTGAATCACTATATATAGAAGGGAGGTGGTGAGGAGATCGAACATAGGAGAATCTGGGGAGAAGCACAGTGACTTGGGCGACGGAATTCAGCGGGCTGCCTCGGAAACCATCTGGTTTGCTTGTCATAATTTTTCTATTATAGTGGCTGTTCAATTCCTATTGCAAAATCATATGATTCCGAATATGAGGAACTAATCCTCTAGCGAGTTTTGTATGTTGTGAATTTTCTAAAGTTTGTCTGTACGCTTTCATGATCAACTGAATTATATTAATTTTTTATCTTAAATTTCATTCTCTTCCTTAGTGATGAAGATAAAAAATTACCATCTTGCGCTTTTTACTGCGAACTATATGCGAGAGCTACGTTAGTAAGTCTCAAGAATTTAATTTGGCTACATATGATTTAGCGTATCGCTATCATTCTAGTTGTGGAGTAAAGATCATTACTTTTATACATATGTTTACTTGTGTGACTTTTATTTAAAGCTGCTCACTAAATATGCATATTGCGATGATGAAATCAAGAGATGCACTTCACAGGTTTAGGATTTTCACAAGATAATAATTAATATAAGTTCGCTTGTATTTTCTCACATTGGCAAACTAAAGATAAGGGTCAATATACAAAACTCGTATTTCTCTTCATTATCTATTCTCAGTAAATTAGTTTCGTAATTTAACTTTATCTTTACTTCTCTACAAAATAATGATTTTGCTTGACTTAGCAGAAAAGAACATTACTAGTACTCATAATCTTAAGTAAAATACTATCCCTGTGGATTCGACACTCTACTTTCTACTTTATTACTTGACGCGACACGTATACTTGCGTTGCATTTTATATATCTACTTTTTGCGCATCAATGTGTTAAGTGGATCTTTAAAAATAAAATGGATAGTGAATCTAAGGTCACTAGAAACAGAGCTAGATTTGTTGCAAAAGGTTATTCACAAATTGAATGAATCTATTTTGATGAAACCTTTGCACCCATAACTCGTTTAGAAGCAGTTAGGATATTTCTTGCATTTGCTAGCTTTAAAAGATTTAAACTATTTCAAATGGATGTTAAAACTGCTTTTCTTAACAGGTATATTAAGGAATAGTTGTATGTAGAACAATCTCCAGGCTTTGTTGATGTTAAATTTCCTAATCATGTTTTTAAATTAGAAAAATCCCTTTATGGTTTAAAGCAAGCACCCACGAGCATGGTATGATAGATTGACTGTTTATTTATTAAAGAATGATTACAAAAAGGGCAGTGCTGATTGTACTCTTTTTATTAAATATGTTCATGATGACCTTATAGTTTTGCAAATATATGTTGATGATATTATTTTTGGATCCACTAATGAAACATTGTGTCATAATATTATAGAAATTATGAATAATGAATTTGAAATGAGCATGGTAGACGAACTAACTTATTTTCTTGATTTTCAAATGACTCAAAAACATGATGGAATTTTTATTTGTCAATCTAAATATATTCATGATGTTTTAAAAAGATTTGGATTTGAAAATCTAAAACAAACAAATACCCCCATGAGTGTCTCATTGAAATTAGAAAAGGATGAAAGTGGTATTTTTATAGATCAACCACTATATAGAGGAATGATAGGATATATTTGACTGCATCTAGACCTGATATTATGTTTGTTGTATGTTTATGTGCTAGATTTCGGGCTAATCCCAAAGAATCTCATTTAAAAGTGGTTAAAGGTAGTTTTCGATATCTTATTGGCACATCTAAGATAGGTTTGTGGTATCCACACAATGATACCTTCATTTTACATGGTTTTTCTGATTCTGATTATGCTGGTTGTTCGTTAGACCATAAGAGCACAAGTGGCACCTGTCACTTTCTAGGCCCTTCACTAATTTCGTGGTCGAGTAGAAAACAGAATTTTGTTGTCTTATCCACCACCAAGGTCGAGTACATTGCACTAGGTAGTTGTTGTGCACAGGCTCTTTGGATGAAACAAATATTAGATGATTTTGGAATTAATCATGACACAATTGAATTAAAATGTGATAACAAAAGTGCAATTGACTTAACATATAATCCAGTTCATCATTCTAGGTCCAAACACATTGACGTACGCCATCACTTCATTAGAGACCACATTAAGCAAAATTCAATTAAAGTTAGTTTTATAGGCACCGATTCACAGCTTGCTGATATTTTTATGAAACCACTTCCAGATTCCCGTTTTTCATTACTATGATTAGAACTAGGAATCCTAGACTTATCAAGCTAATGAATTGACGTAATAAGTAAACAAAAAAACTTTAATTAACAGAAAATGATGATTAACGTTAAGAAAACCATAATATTAAGAGTTTGTAACAGTACTACCACAACACTCACATCACAACAAAAGTCAAATAATATTACAACATAGTATTCAAAACAGCAACATAAGAAATTTTAAAATTACAATGTTGCCGGCGATATTGACTGTCTCCAGGCGATAATGTCAGAATTCTAGGTCAGCCTGAAATCTTAAAAAAATTTTGTTATCCCTTGCACTAGTGTCCTCTTAATCTTCAACAGAACTGTGTTCACTACTTCTAGTCTAGTGAGGTCGGCGAGTAGACGATTGGGGAGGCACCACGACCGGATTCTCCCATTCGGCCGCTTCTGCTAGTGTTGGCTTCAACTTGAGGCTTTTGGTCAGGAATTTAAAGAATTTCTGAATTCACAAAAAGTTCTTCTTGACCTCCCTCTTATGATCTTCGAACGACTCTCGCAAGTCGTCCAATCCTTCCCGCAATGATCCAACTCTTTGAATCGGTGGGTTTCACATAGTGGACACTAGTTCGCTACTCCTTGCAAACCCTCCTCGTGTTGATCGGCCGATGGAAGGTGTAGCACTTGTAGATAAGATAGAGGGCACACAATCATTGAAATAAAGGTCGGGGTCTATCCAACTGTATTTCTTATAGAATATGCATTGATGACCACACCAAGTGGTAATGTGTTTAATTTCTTCCAAGTCGGTCTCTTTAGTCAAAATGTGTAGCGTATTATCGAAATGGATAAAATCTGTTATATCGAACGACTCCCGTTCCAAGATCATGTAAGTGACATAACTCAATTGAGTTGTAATCTTCCGTGTATCACCGGACTTAAGCAAAATGGTATGCCTCAATATGTCCTGCACTAGTCATGCATCCGCAGTGAGAGTGGGCGTAGATTGAATGAGGGTATTTATGGAATTACCATGCAATAACATATTCAAAAGCGTCCAGTCTCTATCCTTTCGGTAATTTTATATGACATCTAGGACATTCTCATGTTCTATTAACCCAAATTCTTCCCTGAGATCATAATGGGTTACATCAACTGTCTGACCATGTATCCATGATCGCACTCCACCATTTAGTTCTGTGAAACGAGAATCTTTTAAATAATTATAGAATTCCCTAATTAACACAGATGAGAACGTATCTGGTATAATGATGGACATTATTCCTGTCATCGCTAACAAGTCGTGAATATGTGTGTGACGAACGGGATCGAATTCAATGACCCGTCCAATCCCAATATTCGCATTTTCTATTCCAGGAAAAGTTTGACAGGATGAATATGAATCACTGCCAGTACTTCTGAGTGCTTTCGAGCTGGAAGCCATTGCTGTAGTTAAGAGGAAAAATTTTAAAAAAATTTAAGAAATTCTCAATATCGCCAGTCGGCGACACCCACTGTCTTCGGGCGATGCAAGAATTTGTTATAATGCCACTTTCGACCCAAGATCTGAAATTTCCCCCACTTTAAATACCAGATCTAAAAAAAATTTCAACGTTTTTTCACATTTTTCTAATGATAATAAAGCTATTATTACTCAAACACTATTCATCATCTTCTTCCCTAAAACTCTAAAACAAATGAATTTTTTTCTACTTGGCAAACACTAGATCTGAGTTTAAGGATCTTAAACTTCTTTAATCTATGAATACACTGTCCAAAAACATAGATCTATGATCTACTCTCTCAAAAGTTCAAGTTTTAAAAACCGCACCCTAAATCCCTAACCATGGAGAAGTGTTCTTCAAAAAAAACTGAACATTTTTCATCCAAACTTCAAATCATCTACCCTAAAATCATTTAGATTCAAAAATCACTAAGAAAGAGGAATCAAAATCCAACATTTTACTTTGAAATTGGGATTTTGCTGACTTTGGGTTCTTCATCCGCTTCGGTTCTTCAGGGAATAATGATGGGAATGGTGTTGTTGACCTGATTCGTCGTCTTTTATATTTTTGCACTATCACCAATCGGCGATATCCGATATCGTCGGGTGACAGAGCAAAATTGCTATTAGGCAAATTTTTCTTCGTTTCTCAGGTTTAGGCATGGTTCAATGCATATTCTTCGATATTGGGTTCCAAGTAACATAGTTCAATTGTTCAACCATCAAATATCATTTTCTACATACATAGGTACTCGTGTTTTTATACTTGTGAAATTGTTTTTGCATGCCTCTAAGTATGAGAAATGTTTTAGTTATGATAATGTTCTTTCACCCACATTTGTGAAAATCTTCATATGACTTCACCTTACTGCATATGTGAATTGTAAATGTTCTAGCATAACCACTAGAATTTCATGCTAACACTAATGCGTTATCCCTATTTTTCTTTGCATCATTCATATTTGATTATCCTATATGATCACACAAGTGAATTCAGACTCCTTTGTCAAGCCAAACGAAAAAAAAACAAGAAGGTTCGTTAAAAAAAAAAATCAAACATTCAACATCTTTATTGGTGTTATTTAAAATAAAAATAAAAATGGGCAGACAAGAAATCTCCACCAAACACTACTTATCCTCCTGATAAGTCTTAATAAGCACTGTGTGGTTGAGCACCTTGGAAAGAATTATAAAGTATGTTGTGCAACTTTATATCTGGATATTCTTTTTATATGTGCTCTGAATTCTTGGGTACAAGCCTAGCTAGTCATGTATACCTCTATGTTATATTGTTTTATTGCATTCCACGTGTTCATATATTTGTAAGGCCTATACATATGTGTTTTTCATCAAACTCTCACATGTACACAACATTATCTTCTCTAAATTTCTTCTTATGAGAATTGGACCGAAAATGTTTCAAACTTAATCTTCACTAGTGTATGTGTCTACGATATCAATGGATGAATGTTGACAATGTTCGTGTTTACTCACTTTCTTCACTACTATACATTGATTCATATGTTCTATACTTGATTTGTACTTTGTGTTTTTTCCTCTTTAGCTTCTGCACCACTCTACTATCTCTTTTGACAATACCAAGGGGGAGAATTTACTAAGAAATAATCATGATTTAATTATGACTTTAACTTTCAATTACATTTCAATTACATTAAAATACATAGGTCAATCTGCTTAGATTTAGGAGGAGTACACATATAGGGGGAGTGTTACATCCAAAAGGAGTTTGTGCATATACAAATGCTTAGTCTTGCTACTTATAGTTACTAACACTTCATAGATCATTCATGATTTCTTTCTCAGTGGATTTGTTATTATCAAAAAGGAAAGATTGTTGGAACATGTGTTCCACGCTTCTTGGTTGCTAATAACAAATCTCATTTGTATTTGATCACTGGGTATTTATGATGTGCAGATATCATAGGTCTACCTCTAATGGCATTTGGGTGTTGATTCGGGTCAGAATAGATGAGCTAAGGAGATATCGTCAGACGATATTGAGTATCGCCACCAGGCGATAGTGAAATGAGCGGTTAACTCATCTCCACATGGCTGGCGGTTACTATCACTATCGCTGGCGATAGTTGATGTTGCCCGGCGACAGTCCACGATTGATCATGACCAATCTGCGATGCAAAAATGAGGAGTACGTGGGACACATGGCAGCCGGTACCGATATCGCCAGGTGGCGATACCCAGTGTTGTCAGGCGATATCGCCAAAATATAAAAGTAGTTCAATTTTCTGTGGAGATCACGAATTTCATT
Source organism: Platanthera guangdongensis (assembly GCA_039583875.1). Taxonomy (NCBI): domain Eukaryota; kingdom Viridiplantae; phylum Streptophyta; class Magnoliopsida; order Asparagales; family Orchidaceae; genus Platanthera; species Platanthera guangdongensis. Next base: position 116,117,619 of record CM077154.1, read on the forward strand.
ACCTGGAGTGTTCCTTCGTGTACATCCGATCCAGAGAGCTCTAGAATCCAGAATTACTCCATTCTCTCAAGAAGGTCAAAGCGCAAAAGATTTGTTGGCACGTACCATTCAAAACATCCATGGCAAGGATTTGTCGGCATCTTCAGCGCATTATTTGGAGGGAGTTTTAATTCTGAAGTTTTCAATTTGTTTTGTTTTTTATTCCTATTGTAATCGAGAAAGAAAATCGCCGCCTTGTGCGTGACGTCTAAGTCCTTGCGTGGGAAAATAGCCGCCTTGTGCATGACGTCCAAGTTCTTGTGTGGTTTATGGAGAAATCGTTGCCTTGTGTGCAGCGTCCAGATCGTGTTTAGATCTAAGGGAGGCTAGTAGCAAGATCTAGGGAGAGATACGCTTTAGTCTACCGGTCATTGATAGAAGGACCGACGAAATCAAAAGTAAATTGTAATTTTCATAAGTCATTGTCTCTAGCTCTATAGAGATATATTGTACTCAAGTTTAGCACTTTTGAAATAAAATGTTGTTATTTCTATTTTTATAAATTTCTAAGTGTTCAATTCTACTTATGAAAATCAGTCTTGATTTCCTTATTTTTCACCAAGTAAACTCTGTTTAGTTAAAAAAATTAATTAACCCTTATTCATCCCCCCCTAAGGGCGCCTCATGATCCAAAACTTTACTCAAACCTAACTTTTGCATTTGTACAGTAAAATAAAGCATAGAAAAATATAATAAATTAAACAAACTATAATTACTAATTATATTAAAAAACTAAAGTAAAATTAAAAATAAAACAAAAAAAATTTTGAGGAAATTCCGCGGCCCTCGTTTTCCTACTTATCTCATCGGCAAACGAGTCGAGCTCGAGTGAGCTTGACAAAATTTCCAAGCTCGAGCTTTTCATTTCGAGCTCGAGCTCGACGAGCTCATTTTTCTCAGCTAGAGCTCGAGCTCGAACTCAAGGTCAACTTATCGAGCTCGAGCTTGAGTTTCGAGCTCGCGAGCTCGAGCTCGAGCTGATCGCGAGCTTTTTAGCTCAAGAACTTTATTTTTTTATTTTTTTTATTTTTTTAACGTATAAATAAAAAGCTCACGAGCCGACTCGCAAGCTCATGAACAACATTAGATGAGCTCGACTCGTAATCGAGCTCGAGTTCGACACACTCGAGCTCGAGTTCGACAGGCTCGAGCTAGAGTCGAGCTTTTTTTCGAGCGGGCTAATCAGGCTTTCAATCCGGCTCAACTTTAACTTGCACGGCTGCACGGCTGCACCCTAATCCCTGCACGGCTGCACCCCTTTTCCCGCTTCTCAACGTTCTGAGACGGAAGAATGGCTACCGTCGCGTTCAACTTGGTCGGAACCTTCAAGAGCCTATCTCTTTCTAGTTCGTCGTCCTCGTTTCTTCGAGGAGACCGGAATCATGCTACCGCCGGCAGCGCTACTTCCGCCCCGTTTCCGGCGAGATTGCCGATGACCATCGAGTCCGCTCACAAAAAGGGCGCTGGGAGCACCAAAAATGGACGGGATTCGGCGGGCAAGCGGCTCGGTGTCAAGATCTATGGAGATCAGGTGGCAAAACCAGGGGCGATCATTGTGCGCCAGTGCGGGACCAAGGTGAGTTGAGGTTCCTCCCGTTCCATATTAGAATTTTTATGGTACTTCTGATAGGATTGAATATTGAATACTTGCTATTCACATGAGCAATAGGAATATATTTACATGTACAAGAGTGGGTGTCCACAACACCCAAAGTGAGCCTAAGTTAACTCAACCACCAGAATATACACTATATCTAACACCCCATCCCCGCAAAATCACGGGTGATCATACGCCGGAGTTTGGACAGTAGATGAACATGATGGATCCTCGTTTGCGGCTTTGTCATCGAATCTGTAATTTGCTGCTCAGAAAGAATAAAAGGAGCAAGGGTGTCATGGTCATAGTGCTCACAGTAGAGTGAAGTGACATCTGGAGAAGAGACATCAAAGTCCTCAAGAAGCCAACAGAGTCAAACAATATCCTCTGCAGTGGTAGTCATGACCAGAACCTCAGTCTCAGTGCTGGAATGAAAAATATCAGTCTGTTTTTTGGACTTCCATGCAATAAGTGAAGAACCCAAGGACAGACAAAACTAGTGACAAAACAACAGTCAACGGGATCACTAGCCCAGGTAGCATTCGAAGTAAGCACGGAGTTGTAGAGAACTACTGCTGGAGAAAAAGAGACCACGAGAAGTAGTCACCCGGAGATAACGCAGGAGCCGCAGTAGGTGAATGTAATGCACAGAGGTTGGCGCACTAACAAACTGGCTCAATACAAAAACAGCGTAGACAATGTCGGGCCGAGTAATAGTGAGGTAGACGAGACTCCCAATGAGATGACGATAGCGAGTATGATCAGAAAGTGGAATCTCATCATCCAGACGTAGCTGAAGGTGAAGCTCCATAGGATTGTCCATTGTGCGAGAGTCAGAGAGAGCAGCCCAAGCTAGAAGATTTGATGTGTAACACTACTAATAGAGCTGAAAACCTTGGTCTGTATAGGGTACCTCAACCCGCAAGATGTAGCCCAGTTGTCCAAGGTCAGTCATCTGAAACTGCTGGTGAAGGTGATGCTTGACGAAGGCCGCATGAGAAGGATCATTATCAGTAATAATCATTTCATCAACATAAAGTAACAAAAGGGTCCGGCCATGAGAGGAGGATTGCATGAACAGAGCTAGATCATGTGGACATAGATGGAAACCGACGGCTATAATGGTTGAGCTGAAACGTGCAAAACACGCGGGAGACGCCTTCTTGAGCCCATAAAGAGCTCGCCTCAAGCGACAGACAAGACCTGAAAGAGAGGATAGACCAGGAGAAGGGAGCATGTATACTTTGCTGAAGATCACCATGAAGAAAGACATTCTTCACATCGAACTGTGACAGAGACCAGTGACGAACAGCTGCAACTGCAGTAAAAGTCCGAACCGTAGTCATGTGAGTGACTGGAGCAAAGGTCCCATAATCTCTCCTCTGCTCCTACTGAAAACCATGTGCAACTAGTCGAGCCTTGTACCTCTCCACAGAACCATAAGAGCGAGTCTTGATCTTGAAGACTCACTTGCAAGTAATAGGAACAACACCAGAGGGAAGAGGAATCAGGTCCCATGTACGAGTGTGCTCAAGCACCTCTAACTCAGCAGACATAGCAACCTGCCACTCAGGTATCTAGGTAGCCTCATGGTAGGAAGTTGGTTCTTGAGTGCTACAAACAGTAACAGGAAGGGCAGGTAGGTCCAGTAGTAGGGTAGCAAGACTAAGGCGTTCGGGTGGACGTCTCCCACAAGGTGGGTTGCGGCGCACAGGAGGATCATCCATAGGATACTCGTTGGAAGAGACAGATATCGAGTCTGAGGGCACTTGAGGCAAGGGAATAGGAGGAGGACGAATGTAATGATAGGAAACGACACGATCCCAAGTGGACAACTCATCAGAGGAAGTGTATGACGGAGGAGAGGAGTGAGGAGGTGACGGAGTAGACTGCAACAAGATAAGAGGTGACAGAGTAGACTGTGGCAAAGGAAGAGCAGGTGGACATATCGGAGCAGAGGATACATGTGGCTGAGAGATAAGAAGAGTGAGAAACTCCACGTCAGAGGGTGTAACAGATGAGTGTGAGGTCAAGGAGACAGATGATACGAAGCAAGGGTGACACTCGTCAAAAGTGACATCACGTGAGATGTGAAGTCGACGTGCAACATGGTCATAACATTGATAGTTCTTGTGCTCAGTACTGTATACAAAAAAAGCACATGGAACAGACTGAGCAGGGAGCTTGATACGCTCACGTGGAGGGAGTAGAGCATAACACCGATGACCAAAAACATGAATATGAGTATAACGCGGGGGTCAAGAATACAGACACTCACCAGGATTCTGACCCTGGAAGAAAGTGGAAGGCTGCAGTTTAATTAGATAGACAACGGTGGAAACAGGCTTAGCCCAAAAATGAGGAGGAACGTGGGAGGAGATAAGAAGGGTGTGGGCTGTCTGAATAATATGACGATGCTTCCTCTTAGCAATGTCATTCTGAGCGTGAGCACCTGGATAGGCAAGCTGAGAGAGTGTGTCGTGAGTAGCTAACAAATCTCAAAAAACATAAGAGAGGTACCCCCCCCCCCCCCCGGAATCAAAATAAAAGATATATATATAAGCAGGGAATTGTGTGCGTGACCATAGTAGCAGAAAAAATAATATAAATCTGAAAAACTCAAAGCGAAAATGCATAAAGTACACCCAACAATAACATGAATAATCGTCAACAAAAATAACATAATGTCGGTGTCCACCTTTTGATAGAAAAGGTGCGGGGTCTCATACATCAGAATGAACTAGATCAAATTGACGTTGAGACGTAGACTTGCTAAACTGATAAGGGAATTGTAGCTGTTTACCGAGCTTACAACATGTACATGAATGAGACCGATCAACAAAAACATGACCAAGGAAACTATGACTGATGAGGGAAACGGGACGGGGGCCATTGTGATGATCGAGACGGTGATGTCAATAAGAGAAGCCCACCGAAGGAAGACATAACTTAGAATCTACCTATGGAGATAAAGTGGATGAAAGATGAATGTGATCAAGGACGTACACCCCACTACAACGACGACCAGCTCCAAGGAGTGTCCCTGTCAGACGATCCTACATACATCACGTAAACTCATCAAAAATAACAAGACAACCGTGAGATGTGAGTTAGCTGGTGGATATAAGGTTCATGGACAATTTGGGTATGTAGGCAATATCAGGAACATGGAAATAACTGGTATGAAGAAGGGCACGACTGGTGATGGGGAGAATAGTGTTGTCTGCTACCATGACACTATGGGCTGAAGAGACGGGCTGGCAGGACAAAGAGGTGGGTGGCATCATTGGTTATATGAAAAGTGGTTTCAGAGTCAAGCAACTAGTTGGAAGGAGAGATACCTGTAGGTGCGGAGGCAACATACTGCGGGACAGAGACATCAGAAGCAGCCGATGAGAGCACTGAGACGGGAGCGATGCAGTGAACCATGAGATAGCTGTTGAGCAATCTGCTAGGCAAGCTCAGAGACAGAATGATGGTGTCATAGCAAAGAAGTGAGCTGAAGGAGCATCAAGAGCACGCTGTTGATCAGACTGTTGAGCCCTCTCATGATCAAATTATTTGACTTAACTACTCCCGGCTTGAATTCTTTCTTGAATTGTAAAGAAAATGTAATAAAATGAATGTAAGTTCAAATTGAGTCCCTTGAAGTTTGAATGGATAGACCTGTGTCCTAGGCTTCGTTTGACACAGCTTATTTGTGAGTTTGGTTCAAAAATGTCATTATCATACAATGTATGTTTGGCAAGACAAAAATTATGACCACTATTAAGATACTAAGCTAGTTTTGAACATAAAATGCATGAATTCTTTTAGGTACGGTCGGGCGTTCACGAACGACGGTTCATGACCACAGCGTTCACGACCGCCACCATCGTGCCAAACGAAGCCCTAATCTAGATTGATCCAGATCGACCTAAGCTAGTTGTATACATTGCATGAACGATCAAAGCATGATGACTCCCAACTAATGGGAGTAGTGGCTGACCACTAGACACCACGACATGGAACAAAAATAACGTGACGACACAAGTTGAGAAAATGAAAACTTGGTCAAGCCAAGTAGAAAAAAAACAAGAGATCTTGAGCATCAAGAGAGGCAAGATAAGGTTGATTTCTTGAATTGTAAAGAAGAATGTAGTAAAATAAATGTAAGTTCAAATGGAGTCCCGTGTCCTAGGCTTTGTTTGGCACACATTATTTGCGCAGGTGAGTTTGATCAAAAACGTCATTATCATAGAATGTATGTTTGACAAGATAAAGGTTATGCCCGCTATTAAGAAAATAAGCTAGTTTTGACCATAAAATGTGAATTTTTTTAGGTGAGGTCGGACGTTCACGAACGACGGTTCATGACCACCGTGTTCACGACCCTCACCACCGCGCCAAACGAAGCCCTAATCTAAATTGAGCAAGCTCGACCTAAGCTAGTTGTCTACCTTGCATGATCGATCAAAGCACGGTGACTCCCAACTAATGGGAGTAGTGGCTGACCACTGGACACACGACATTGAATGAAAATAATGTGACGACACAAGTTGAGAAAATGTGAACTCGGTCAAGCCAAATAGAAAAAAGACGAGAACTTGAGCATCAAGAGAGGCAAGATAAGGTTGATTTGATTTTTTGGGACATTCGGGAAAGTAGGCACGAGTATAAGGAAGAAGTAGAGAAACTGCCGACCAATGACAAAGAAGTAGGCAGCCCAACATTGCTTCCCCTTGAAGAGGATAAAACTAGTCATTCAGCCGAATTCAAAGAATCGAATTTTTGCGGTCCACATTGTTTTCTGTGGGTCAACTTCAAATGCTTAACCAAGTTTAAGTGATTTGAGAGTTTATAAGAATTAGAAAGAAGAAGAAGCAATAAAATTGACATGTGGGCAAGGCACAGCTAGTTTAATTTTGTTTATGAGGCATCTGAAGAAGTAATCTTGTTTGAAGAGTATATGTTTGTATTGAGTAGTCGTTTCCTAATCCAAAAATAATATTAGGCATCATGTTTGGTCAAGCAAGAATCCATTGTCTTTTGATTTATTGCTCAAGCACCGTTCACTCATCACTGCATTTAATATTATAATTATGCAATTGAATTTTATCATTTGAATTGCGTGAGTAGATTAAGGGTCTGCTTGGCACGGATGTGGCGATTGTGAATGCAGCAATCATGAACTGTTGTTTTTTTGAACGCTCTAGCTCACATGTGCAACCACGTTCATGTTTAAATTTAAAATGTGGTTTATTTGCGACATTGATAACAACTGTTGTCATGCCAAACATATGTAAAATGACGATGACGCTTTTGTCCAAACACCTTTGAACAAAAATATAGTGCCAAACAAGCCCTAAGGCATGTGTATCATGTAATTATTCCACTCTCAATGTTAGGAGGATCTGAGTTTTTTTTAATCCTATAAATCACACATCAATTGACGCAGGAGGTATCTATAGGCGGCGGGAAACTCAGTGACCTAACCCCTACATGCTATGCAAATCCGACGGTTAAGCCACAAATTAGATAATTAAATTAAACCCATGCAGATAATTTACAGCAACACAAAATATTTTATTAGGGCAAAAGCAAGTTTAGGCTTTCCTCCGCGTGGAGGGCCAAAGCGAGAGTGAGCGACGAATGAACCCTGCAAATCACAATATTTATCTAACAAACCACCGCAATACAATATACCCAAACAAATATGAGATCCAATCCAATATAAATATGCTGAAATAATAATCCAATACAACGGAATCTCACCAAATAGTGGGCTGACCGAAACACTGAAGATTACGAAGCCGGATGCGTGGATCGACGATCAAAAAGTGGAACCGGCGGCGTGGAAAACGATGTAGGTGGCTGTCCTCAACGATGGAAAGTAGAATCGGGCCGAAAATGAGTAGATTCGGGTATGTCGAGGCGAACCCGGGCCGTGGGATGTAGATCGGGCAGCGGGAGGGCTGGAGGTGGTCCCACAGATGAGGGGAGGCATCTGAGAGTGGCTGGTGGCAGCAAGCTTTCAAGGGGGAGGGTGGCTGCAAGCCTGCAAGGAGCTAAAGAGGCAGCCAACGGCTATAGGGGGTAGCTGATTGCAGGTAAACAAGGAGGAATTTGGAGGTCGCCGGTTGGGGGGGTTGATGGGAGGTGGTCGGCGCCTACTGGGAGGAGATTTTAGGTGGCTTTGGGGCAGTGGCAGTGACGGTTGAGTTGCTGAGAATGATTGCCTGACGGAGGAAAAAGTAGGACTTGCAATAGCTGTTGTTGTTTGGGGCATGCTGAGGCTAAGAGAGGGGTGTGGAGGCGGTTGCCTGGCGGGGAGGATCACTGTTTTGGAAAGGAATAGTAAATTTCATTATTGAACAGTAGCCATGAATAGGAAAACTGAATTTTGGACAGCCGTTTGTGGGCTGTTTTGGGGCTGTTTGGGCGGTTGAAAGGGGGATTGGAGGTGGGGGGGGGGGGGGGGGGTTAGGGTTAGGGGTTACCTTGAGGAAGAAGATACATACCCAGGAGTCGTCACCTAGGGTTCCACGGAGTTGTCACCGTGTCGGGATCGCGGGAATCTGGGAAAACTTTCTCCAAATTCTGCAATGCCTCCATTCAGCCCACAAACCATCTGTTTATAATAAAATGAGGATTAGGGCATCCCACCATCGATGGCTATGATTGGCCGATGGTGGGGCCACCTAAATACATCAAAATAAAATGCAATGTAGTGAAATAATATATCAAATCGATTCGCAACGCGAATCCGAACACATCTGCGGAGTCCGATCGTCGATTCGGGCACGTCATATATGGACAGTCGCCAAATCAGCCCCGAATTGGCCCAAAACCCGTTATCCACTACAAGTGCTCGTCTATGCTCCGCATCAATCTCCCCGTATTGAAAGAATTCATCTCCCGATGAATAGGGATCGGAAATCTCTTGCTGCATGCCAGGTAAAACTCGAAGAAGTCCACCAGAGGTATCCCAACTGTCGTCGTTAGAAAAGTGTTCTCTCCAATCAACTCCCTCTGACTGAAAAGTTGTCATCTCCGGTGAATGGAGACAGTCGTGCTGAAGTCGAAGTCCAGGGGCGAATCGATCAAGCTCTGTTGCAAGTATCCAAGAGTCACAAACATCTGCAGAGGGAATATACTGGTGGAGTTTGGTCTCCATGATGCTCTCATCGCTCAACTGACGAGTGGTGGATCCCGGTGCGATCGGCGGCGCCGTCGGTAGAACCAAAGTAGACGAGTCCCCAGGTGGGTGAGTGTCAGAAGTAGGTGAGTCGTGGTGGCCATCAGACATAGGTGGGCTATGGGGGTGGCAAAGAAACGGGAGTGGAGGTGTGGGTGGCTGGAAATCTCCACTGCTTGGGTCCACATACTCGCGAGATTCGTTGTATCGTTGTACGACTTCATATCCCCAACACTAAATACCAGGTGAATACTTATACTTGCAAGGAAATCAAGATCATAGGTGTTTGCTTCGATCTGTCTCATGATTATATAGGGATCCATTCGCCTAACGCTCAAGCCTTTAGCATGCCTCGCACGGAGCCTCACAACGCAGATTCTCACCATCACCTTCCCACCTTCATGAAGTTCTTACTCTTGCCAGTGAACATCTGTATGTGATTTATAAAGTTTATTATCATTATGGATTCTCTATTGGAATGACTTATCACACATATGCAAACGATGAACAGACAACATAACAGACTCATGAAAATGATGAAGAAATGACTCAACAGAATCATGCAAATGACGCAAATAAAACACGTCAGGCACAACATGCTCTCTATGGAAAATCTAATAATGACCTGAAAATCTATCAAGAGAGGTGGCCTATCAGGAGGCTCTCTCGGTGAAGTGTAAAAAAACTCATCCCGTGTGAAACGAGTGCTCAGATGATCGTGAGAAACATCTACACTCAAGGGCGAGCTCATGAAGAGCAAAATATCTCTCAGGGAGCGTAACACATCAGGGGGGCTCATCAGGAAGTGTGTAAGAAAAGTCATCACGAATGTGACGACCACCTGAATGAAAATCGTGGATACCGACTAAAAGACGCAACTCTCGAGTGTGGTGCACGTCCCCGAAAAGAAAGAGCTCGTCTGGTGGGTCAGTAGGTGGTGCGTCCCAAAACTCATCGAGTGTGCGATGTATTAGCAGGTGGTGCCCTAAATAATTGATGCTCCACACAATATCCATCCTCGGGGGCAAGGCCAGAGACGATAATGGAAGAAACGTCACTAACCCGAAACTCATAAACAAGCGGCTTACCTGAATCGTATCCTCACCAGCATGTCGTGGCTCATCAGGAGGCTCAACATGGGGATCATCAAAGTACTCGTCACCAGGGTCATGATACTCCAGATGAGTACCATCATAAGGGGTAGTGTCTCCGTGAATGGGTAATATAATCACTAAGAGATCAACACCAAGTTCTGGACCCTCGGTCGTGATGTGACTCGGGGCAATCACAATGGAAGAGCGACATATACCTTCACTCAATAATGGATCTGTTGGTGCGGTGTCAAGAAATGGGTCTGTGGTTGGGGTGCTAACTAGCCCGTTGTATGGCAGAGGAGGAGGTATGGGTGAGGGACACAATATTACAGACTCAGTAGGTCGTTCAGGCTCACTCTCAGTCGGGGTCACAAGAGAAGGGTCAAAAACAAGAGATGTCACTCACTAGGCTAAGCACTTCACTGGGGTGAGAGCAATCCGCCTCATGTATCACTTCTGTCATGGCTGACAGGACAGTGGTAGGTGTCATGGTGACCTCAGTATGGGAGGGACTCGTACTGCGGAGGTCAGGGTGAGAATCCTATCGACAAGCTCTTGCGGATCTCAAAGACTGTTCATAACGAAGGGCGAGCTGATATGTCTGCTCAAGGGATTTCGAGCTATGATAAGCTACTTTAGTACGTATGTCAGACCGAAGTCCAAACCGAAATCGGGGAATGGTCATGGATGGGTTCTCTCGAATATCACTCCTTACAACGAACTCATCAAAACGGTTCATGTACTCAGCGACAGACATGGATCCTTGCTGAAGGGAAAATAATTGGTCTAGCAAGCGACTCCGATACGACGAAGACAGATACCTCTAACACAAAGTACGCTTCGTGTCCACCCAATTGGTGATGCGATGTAGACGGTCTCGCTCGCGGGTCCCTCAACGCTAGCCCAATATGTACTCGCCTGATCTAAAAGTCTAAGTTTCGCAAACGGTGGAAGGTAGAATCGGGCCGAAAATGAATAGATCCGGCTATGTCGAGGCGGACCCGGGCGGTGGGAGGTAGATCGGGCCGCGAGAGGGCCGGAGGTGGTCCCACGGATGAGAGGAGGCGGCTGAGAGTGGCTGGTGGAAGCAGGCTTTCAGGGGGAGGGTGGCTGCAGGGAGCTAAAGAGGAGACCAGCGCCTCCAGGGGGTAGCTGATTGTAGGTAAACATGGGGGAATTTGGAGGCTTCCTGTTGGGGGGTGATGGGAGGTGGTCGACGGCCTGCTGGGAGGAGATTTTAGGGGGCTTTAGGGCAGTGGCAGTGACGGTGGAGTGGCTGGGAATGATTGTCTGAAGAAGAAAAAAGTAGGATCGGCAACAGCTGTTGCTGCTTGGGGACTGCTGAGGCTGAGAGAGAGGTGTGGAGGCGGCTGCCCGGCGGGGAGGATCACTGTTTTGGAAACTACAGAAAGGAATAGTAAATTTCATTATTGAACAGTAGCCGTGAATAGGAAAACTGAATTCTGGACAGCCGTCTGTGGGCTGTTTGGGCGGCTGAAAGGGGGTTTGGAGGGGGGAGGCTTAGGGTTAGGGTTACCTTGGGGAAGAAGATACAAGACTAGGAGTCGTCAGCTCGGGTTCCATGGAGTGGTCATCGTGGTGGGATCGCGGGAATCCGGGAAAACTTTCTCCAAATTCTGCAATGCCTCCATTCAGCCCACAAACCATCTATTTATGATAAAAGGAGGATTATGACATCTCACCATCGATGACTATGATTGGCCGAAGGTGGGGCCGCCTAAATTCATCAAAATAAAATGCAAAATAGTGAAATAAAATATCAAATCAATTCGCAACTCGAATCCGAACACATCTGCGGAGTCCGAACCTCGATCCGGGCACGCCATATATGGAAAGTCGCCAAATCAACCCCAAATGGGCCCAAAACTCGTCATCCACTGCAAGTACTCGTCTATGTTCCGCATCATCAATCCTCTGTAGTTATGAGCCTATAATCCTCTTTCATAAAGAAATGAAGTTCTCTTCTACTTATATCTATAATCATGCATTGTTTTCCTTTATTGCAAGTTGTGTGAAAGAGCCAAAGATATAGCTTTATACCAAAATACACAACTTTCAGTTAGCACTTTGCATCATCCGATCAACTTACCAGTTTCCTTCTCGCGACTTCAATGCCATAGCCATCAGATATTTTTTTTTGGATCAAACTAATCGTAAAGCTTCAAGATCTTCATATTTTGACCAAGAGCTATTACAAAAAGATGAGAACATTTCTTTTACTTTTAAAACTTCCAACCAAAGAAGTAGAAAGCCCCAACCACATCAAACCACAAAGGAGAATTGTCAGCTAAATTGGCCAACAAAATTTACCTCCTTTAAAAGTATATGATGAAAATGATGAATTATTCTAGACATCGTCTATTCGCCACCAAAGAAGATAGGTTCTGTCAAGAGAAGGATTTACCTCTAGATAGGGAAATGACCGCCAACTTAACAAGACATTGAAGGTCATGCTGAGAAACATGCTAATTTAGAAGATAAGGCTATAGTTTTACCCTTCAACAAGCAGATCAATGGAGGCCCTTCACGTGGGAGATGAAAATTAAGATCTCATAAAATGGTGGAAATGTTGATTCCTCGGAACTCAACACTTTTATTGACTAATTAGTAATTAGGGACTTTGTTTTGTATAGATGCTTATCCTAGGATAAGGTTTTGTTCTTCTGTCTTAAATTGCTCATCATGGGTTGACATGGTGGATCGCCCACTTGCGGTCAACAATCTGTTATTTAAAGAACAAATGTGGATTGCCCAGTTGCCAAACATGGGTTGCTCTCTAGGTTTTCGTCTTGTTCCCTCCTCCTTCCTCTTCCTCACCTCCGCCGGCCCTCCCTCTTGCCGGATTCCTCTCGGGTTCGTATCAGTATCAAACATCAACTAAGGAATATTTACCTTGAAAATTTTATAATTTTAATTAAAGACTTTTGCTACGCATGAAAGTACAATAGTATTTTAAATAGAACTGCCTTGCTGGGGATATGAAAAATGAAGGTTATAGTCCGTCAGTGCGCGTGCAAATACGCGACTATGATGAGCTGATCCTTCCCACCCAGCAAGCACAAATTTGAAGCACGTATTGAAGTGGCAAACTATTATAACACTATGAGTTGTCGTACCATGAGCCAATATATCGAACTTAATCTTCTATATGTATCCTTACATCAATATGTTTTCTATCAATCGCGCTCATGCAATCCTTAAAGAGAGGCATATATCGCTTTTTATATCTTTTTTCCGCTGCTATATCTCTAAACTATCGATCAGTTGATTTTATAACATCTATCGTTATAATCAATAGTGCTCTTATGCCCTTTCAAAAATATCTACTTATGGTTTTTGTTAAATGTTGGAAGTGCTCACATGTTTGTCGGATTGATCAATGTTGCGCTAGAATGTACAATGTAATAGCTAATATTTCTCTTCCTGTCCTCAAGCTTCCTAAGAAGATCAATAAATATCTGATGGAGCATTCTAAATGTATGGTGAAACTTATTTGGATCCCCATTTAACAATTCTCTAACCCATTTATCCTTTGTCTGAGTAGACGTCACGTATGGTGTTGGTTCACGAATACTATCATGTTACTATTGTGCTATAGTTGACATTATTATGTTGCAATATTGAAGATATTTAACGTATTTATGAGAAGCACTTGTAGAGTTATCATCTTCATCACTGGAGTAATCATGATTGTAGTCAACCATTGCAATGTTGTAATACATCATTTGGAATATTAAAATAAAATTCAAGAGTGAACACAATACATGCTTGAAAAATATCACAGTACATATAAAGATTCCATTAGAAGATGACATCGCATTCAACATAAAAAAGGTTCAATTAGAAGATGGCATCACATGCTGGAGCTACAAAGCTCTTGAAGACAGCATGAGCAGTTGAAAGAAGTACAGCCGCCATGGGCAGCTTGAATGTAGCTGGATAGGATGCAGTTTCTATCATTACTGGGTGCAGTACAAACAACACAACACTCAAGCCTTTATCCCATTATAGTGGGGTTGCAGTAGCATGCAAAAAACATTATGACTACTTACATGATAATAATACCAAGTGATAACCCTACTACTAGAAACTGTAGCAGGAAATAAGACGTAACAAACACACACATGAATCCTCAACACAAAGAAATTCAACTTAATAGACAATGGAGAAACATATCAAAAGGTATCCGTGGAGATTAAATTCATAGTGATTTGTAATTTACCAAATTCTTGAGTCTGGAGGAATGCTTATGAAGGCCTCTCTATTGCTCTTGTCCCTTATAAAGTTTAGAGCAAAAAATATAAAGGTGGATTATCTTTAATATCCTCTGTGTTTGAAATCAATTCCCCAGTTTCTTTATTAGAAAATCCGGTTTGAGGCTTTGCTGCAATTGCTACTTCTTTTAACTATTGCATGCACGATAGTGTCACCCCTTTCTTCTTTCTGTATTTCTTTTTTAATTGATAGTCGATGGCGCATTCCCTATGGTTGTTGATGCAACCCCGCCAAGATCTTCGTTCCTACCAACTGGAGTAGTCAGAGTCTTTGCCAAGTTATCATATTCTACACAAATCACCACCTCTGATGGTAAATTGCCTACCAAAGGTGCCCATCCATCCTCAGCAGTAGCTACTACTTGTTTATCCTCCAAATTAGGAGCTATGCCCGCATAGCGAAATTTCTTTGTTTCAGGAACCACATACAACAACAACACTCAAGCCTTTATCCCAATATAGTGGGATCGGCTATTTGCATCTTTTGTCTCTATTGTGCCTTATCTTTAGTCATAATCTCACTAATTCTTAAGTACATCATGTATTTCCTTATGGTTTCATTTCAAGTCTTTATTGGTCTACCCCTCCCCCGTTTAACATGCCTAGTGACTAAACTCTCACAACGCCTAACAAGTGCCTCTAATGATCTCCTTTGTGCGTGTCCAAACCATCTTAGTCAAGCTTCTCGCATCTTCTCTGCAATTGGTGACACTCCTTTCTTATCCCCGATACATTCATTCCTAATTGTATCCAGTCTCGTGTGTCCACACGTCCACCTAAGCATTCTCATCTCCGCAACTCCCATTTTTTGCTCATGTACACAATTCACTGCCCAACACTCAGAACCATAGAGCATCGCTGGTCTAATTGCAATACGGTAAAACTTGCCTTTAACTTTTAATGATACTTTACGATCGCATAAGATCCCTGACCAACCTGCTTGAATTCTATGTATCACATCTTTATCAACACCTCCATCTTTTTGAACTATCAATCCAAGATACTTAAAGCAGTCACCGCGGGAAATATCTTGATCGCCCAATTTAGTAACGAAGTCATACGTCCTGCACTGCTAAATGTAAGCTCCATATACTCCATCTTTGCCCAACTCAACCTAAAACTATTTTTTCAAAAGTGTTTCATAAAAATTCAAGTTTTACATTTACGCCCTCGCATGTTTTATCGACCAAAACGATATCATCCACAAATAATAAATATCAAGGTATTGCTTGTTGGATATATCCAGTGAGCTCATCTAAGATAAGGGTAAAGAGATAGGAGTTTAAAGTTGAACCTTGATGTAAGCCAACAGTGATAAGAAAATCTTGTGTTAATCCTCTAAATGTCCTCAACCTCGTCATTGATTTTGTATACATATATTTGATTATGTCAATGTATGATACATTTACACTTTTATTTTCTAAGATTCTCCATAAGATCTCTCTTGGAACCCTATCATAAGTCTTCTCAAGATCGATAAATAACATATGCAAATCTTGTTTTCTTTTCCGATAGTTGTCAATGAATCTCCTTTAGAGATGTATAACTTTCATGATCAACCGCCCCGACATGAATCCAAAATGACTCTTCGAGATGCTAGTTTCTCATCTTATTCTTCTTTATATTACTCGTTCACATAGTTTCATAGTACGACTCATTAATCTAATTCTTCTGTAATTAACAAAATTTTGTATATTTCGTTTATTCTTATATAAATGTATCAAGATATTTTCTCTTCATTTGTCTGGAATCATTTTTGACTTCAGTATCTTATTGAGAAAATATGCAAATCACAAAATTTTTCTTTCCCTTGACATTTTCATACTTTGATGGGTATATTGTCTCACCCAACCGTCTTTCCATATTTTATCTTTTTAGAACATCATTTACCTCTAATACTTGAATTTTATGATAAAATATTATATTCTGTAGAGAGAGCTCAAAACTTGTATGTATTGCTTGTATATATAAATACAAGGAGATAATACAAATATATAGGAGGAAAAGAGAGAGAATAAATCCTATACAAGATGTGAGACTAAAGAGAAGAGAGCAAAAATGGGCCCAAAAGATGGGCCTAATACATGGGCTATTCTAACACTCCCCCGCAAGCTGGAGCGTACAAATCGTATGCACCAAGCTTGGACAAGCATGTCCCGACCCATGGGAGGAAGGGAAAAACTGGAGGCAGCGGAATAGAAGCGGATAGAGATGAGCAGGCCGCGGGAGGCAGGCCACGGGAGGTCAACAGTGGCGGACAGAAAAGGGGAGTCCGCGAGTGGCCGATTCTGGCTCTGATACCATGTAGAGAGAGCTCAAAACTTGTATGTATTGCTTGTATATATAAATACAAGGTGAGAATACAAATATATAGGAGGAAGAGAGAGAGAATAAATCCTATACAAGATGTGGGACTAAAGAGAAGAGAGCAAAAATGGGCCCAAAAGATGGGCCTAATACATGGGCTATTCTAACATATTCCTATAGTCCTCTAATTTACTTAATTTTTCCAAGTTCAATTTATTGTCTTTTGTTTCATTATAGAGTTGATAAAAATATTTTTTGCATCGCTCTTCAGTGGTCACATCATCCGTCAAAACTGTATTTGTATTATCATTTATGTTTTTAACTTAGCTTCAAAGTAGGGGTATGCATGAAGTTAACACTAGCCCGGTCGGCTTAAGATGTCTGCGTGGATGATTTTTGGTAACTCTTACAAATTGTAGCATGGAAGTATGTGCGCCATTATTTATTCGAGATAGACATCTATTATGTTTCGTTTTTAAAATAAAATTTGACCAAGTCTATTTATTTCCCCAGTAGTCTTTTGCGGGTTTGTAACTTGATAATTAGAGATCAAGCTCTCAGAAGAAACCTCTACCCAAAGCATTAATATACTTGTTGGACTGTAGATGGTTATTCTATCTATGGGGAGGATTTCTTTGCTAAAAGTCGGTGAGATTGCTCTTTGAAACATCAGAGTTCTAGAACTCACCTAACCGGATTTCAATCGACTGAAAATCTTCTTCGTGCGTTGATGACCAATCATATTCCTCTCTCTTTCTTGATGAATACTTGACGTCACTTATCAGCATGGATATTCTATAGATCGCCTTTCACAAGAAAAATGTATTCTGTGTTAGGTGATCCATGTTACTTGACATCTTCCTGCTGCAAACATTTACGTCTAAGTAGCACTTCTTGATGATTAATTTTGGTGCAGTCCTTTTGTTCATTATTTTGTATTTTCTTCCCTCCCACTGTTAAAAGGTGAACAAAGACATGTACTACTAACCTTTTTCTACTTGTAAAAAGTGATTTTGGGCTCGGTGCCATGGTTTTCTCCTCTTGAGTTTATCGTATAAAAATATCTGGCTAATTGCATAATCATATACTGTCAAACAATGTGATGTTAAAATCAAATAATTATGCTCTCCTTACTCCTCTTCCCTCAAGTTCCTCATCCCTTGTCATCTTCTCCAATTGAGACATCCAAATAAGATTTAGGAGCAGGTTGAGATTTTGCAAAGCAAAAAAAAATGAAGACAAATCCAATGCCATGATTGAAGAGTGGCAAAGGCTTAAGGCTTCAATGTTCTTGTGGGTTTGTTGGAAATAATGAATTCTATTACTTTGGAGATGAAAATGCTAATATTTCTTTCGTCAATCGAGATTTATTTGGCGTAGTCTAAATGCTGTAATATGATATGAAATATATTTTAAGTCCATTTATTGCCCCTCCAAGGAGGTGAAGAGGACATTCTTGGGCAATGTCTTGGCTTGTAGGTAGGGCTATTATTTGGCTCAGCTCAAATTTTTTAGACACCAGACAAAAACATTTCACAATGTATTTCATGAAAATAGTCCAACACATTTAGATATCATCAACAACTCCTATATTTAGTTCAAAAATTAAAAAAACGTTTATACTTTTGAATTATCATCTTGTGTGACTATTGAAAAACTGGGGTCATCTATTGTGAAAATTTTGAGTCGTCGGGAAAAAACCCATTCGTACACACAGACACATGCGTCTATATTGAGTTATTTTCCGGGATCTCCCCTCTAAGTGTGCAAATTACAGATTGCATTTCTCTATCTGTTGTAATTACAAAAATGTCTCCTATAAGTTTGCATTTCATAATATGCATGCGTAAAAATACCCCTACAGGAAAGTGCTTGAGAGAGATTATTGTGCATGCATGTTATGAAAAGTAAATTGACAGAGAAGGTTTTTGTAATTTCAAAAAATAGAGGGGCACAATTTATAAGTATGCCAACTCGGATGGAAAATTTGAGTAATTAATAGTATGTATATACACATACTTGCTCATGTAGTCCCTGCCTGCTTCTTGCATCCTCTCTCCCATCTCTCTTTTGCCTATGTGGTAAAAAGGGAAATCTTCATGAACAAATATTTGTTCTAAATGTTGCATGAAAATGTAAATTCTTTATGTACAAAGGAGATCACTAGATGCACGTGTTAGGCATTGTGAGAGTTTAGCCATTAGGTGTATTAAACTGGGGAATGGTAGAACAAAAAAGATTTGGAATGAAACTATAAGGAAAGATATGATATACTAAGACATTTGTGAGATTATGATGCAAGTTTTCCTAGTTATAAGTGGACTAATTCAATCGAGTCGTCTCGATCAAGTGCATGCGTGCGTTCGAGTTTATTTGGATCTCCCGCAAGTGTGCGTCAAAATTGGTTTGCTCGAAAAGTCGAAACCCGTGATAGGTGAGCTAGATTATTTCGACCTGCATTATGCGAGCTTGGTCTTCCTTTGGCACGTGCGGATTAATCGGTTTTAATTTGTGCGCACGATTCATTTTACGTATGCACAAATTATAAATTTAGTGAGAGAGAATTTGGAGTGCCTTTAGTATTTTCTCCCCACTCTCTAAATCCCTCTCCTATTAAAGGGAATTAAAAGTCGGTTATCAAGTAAGGAAATCCAGTTCGTGAACAAGGGGAACGGGTGCTTGCGGTTACTCGCGTTTCTGGCGTTTTCTGGAGAGTTCTGAGGAAAGTGACTTGATCGTCGCCTCTGCCTCATCCTTTACCTGTCTCGGCCTCAGACAGGATCGCCTGTTTTTTTCTTCCCTCTTTGAGTCGACAGGAAGCAACACCTTTCTATTCTGCAACGCCGCCGCACTTGCTTCGCTGGAAATCTGAAATGGGACTTGGAATTTGTGAAATCATTTAGGTTCTGATTTGATTTTAAAGCAAGTAATTCACTGTTTGCCAACAGTGAAGGCCCGGTCCTCTGTCTAGAAGAAAGGCCTGATTCAAAGATCTGTTCTGAGAACATTACTCAGCAAAACTATTTCAGAGAAGTTTCTTAAACATAGTTGTTGTATGTTGAATTCCTCATCAAGTGCGGCTGATTTCATTCGAAGGAATACAAACGCATTATTGAGAATGTCAGCATCAGTGCGACACGAAGCCGACTCCAAGAATGATACGCATATTTAATTCCTTTTTCCGCACTTAATTTGTGATATCGTACTATATTTCTTTTATAAACGTGATTGCATAGGCCACATCAAGTTGTTAATTTTTAATCATACATATTCCGCATGTTTGTGACCTTATGCGCCTTGTTATAATTTTCTAACATTTGGTATCAGAGGGAACTTGAACATATTAATTAATTCTATTCATTGCTTGTGTAGTTGATTCTGATTAATCACTAGCGATCATACAGATAAAACATATTAATTAATTTCAAAGAATATCAATGCGATAGGGACTTGTGAAATGCATTAATTTTAAGTCCCTGTGCAGTCGTGATCTTTAGACACTTTAGTGCCCTTTTGTCATCAATTATAAGATCACGACACTTAATTTGAGGATATTTTAGAGAATCCCAATGTAGGAGGATCTTGTGGGTTAATTGAACTGTAGCCGCCAAAGTGGCATGTTTGATTGATTTATGAGTTTTCATTCCTATATGGTTTTGGGTTTTCTCTAGTTCTAGCCCGTGATCATTCACCCAAAGGCGGTGATTGTGTGATAGGATTAGAGGGTTGCGCACGGGCATTTGAGCGAAAGTGTGAAGGTTCTAGTTATCTATTCACCCAAAGGTGGTAGTTTTGCAAAAGCCTAAACACTGCCGTATCTCGCTCGGTGTAGAGGATTTCTAACTGTGTGACATGTATTCTGCCCAAAGGTGTTGCGTGTTGACGCGTCTGAATTCTCATGTGTGTGTTAATTTAAGATTTTAGAACACACTTGTCCTCATTGCTAAATATTGCATTGTTTTCTTTTTCAGTCATCTTTACTGTGCACAACAATTTGACGACCATTGAAAAACTTGCTGAGTCAAACTTTAAGAAGTGGAAGTCTGATATCATGTTCGTCGTGCAAATGACGGACATAGATCTAGCCCGTACATCTGATAAGCCCGAGGAGTTGACTGCGAACAGCACTCGTATTCAGAGAGATCATTATGTTGCGTGGCATAAGTCAAACAAGATATGTCTATTGGCAATGAAGAGGTCTATCCCTGAGCACCTACTTAGTGGACTGCCAGATACTGCTGATGCACTCGAGTTTCTTACTGCTGTGGGACAGAGGTATAAGGTGTCCTCTAATGCTGAGATAGGGACTCTCATGCAAGATCTCTTTTCTTTGAGGTATACTGGTGATGGAGGAGTTCGTGATTACATTCTGAAGATGTACTACCAGACAAAACTCCCAGAGTTAGATATAGTTCTCTCTGAGACCTGCATAGTGCATCTGGCACTTAATACTTTGCCACCTGAGTTCAGTATCCTGAAGACTACATATAATTCTCAGGATGAGGCTTGGAAACTGCATGATCTGATCACTCGATGTGTTGCCGAGGAAGAGAAGCTGAAGAATGAAAAGACTCACACCGCACTGTACGTCTCAAAGGCTTCATTTAAGAATAAGAAGAAGTCCAAGGCTCCAATTAAGTTTCAGGACGGTCAGTCTAGTGGAACAAAGGATGTTGCTGGTGTCATTAAGAAAGTTCTGACATGTTTCTTCTGCAAAAAGAAAGGACACGTGAAAAGTGAGTGCCTAAAATTCAATCCTTGGATGGAAAAACGTGGGCTCACACATAAAGGTAATCCTCTTGCACTCGTCCTATGTGAATCTAACTTAATTGAAGCCTCATCCAGTTCCTGGTGGCTTGACAGTGAAGCAACTAATCATGTTGCTTACACATTACAGGGATTCACCAACATGAGGAGACCAAGCAAGCAAGAGTGTAGGCTTACTATTGGAAACAATGCTGAAGTTGAAGTCGAGTTTATAGGAGATATCTGTTTGATTTTAGATTCTAATTTTAAGCTTTTGTTAAAAGACACATTTTATATTCCTGTATTTCGGAGAAACTAAATTTTTGTTTATGCTTTAGACAAACTTAATTATGGTTTCAAAATTTCTGGTGGTTTAATTTATTTGTTTTATGAATCACATGTTGTTGGCAATTGCACTTTGTCTAATATTTTATATAGAGTGTGTCTAGCTCCTAATGAAATTTATGCGACCTCATTTAATATTGAAAATGTTGTTTCTAAAAGACCTCTAAATAAGGAAACGTCTTCCATGTTATGGCATAAAAGGCTTGGCCACATCTCTAGATATAGAGTAGAGAGACTGATTAAGGACAACATTCTTCCTACTCTTGACTTTAGTGACCTAGAGACGTGTGTTAACTGTTGTAGAGGTAAGATGACCAAGATAAAGAAGAAGGGTGCTACATGTAGTCTAGACTTGTTGGAGATTATTTATACAGACATTAGTGGACCCTATTCATCTACGCTCTGCAAAAATATCTACTTCATTACTTTCATTGATGACTTCTCCCGCTATGGTTATTTGTTTCTCATTAAAGAAAAATCTGAGTCTCTTGATAAATTCAAGATATTCAAGACTGAAGTAGATAAACAATTAGGAAAAGTTATCAAGATTGTTAGGTCTGATCGAGTGGGTGAGTATTTTGACAGACACGATGCCTCCGGGCAGCATAAAGGTCCTTTTGCCAAATACTTGGAGAGTTGTGACATTGTCACCCAATACTCCATGCCAGAAAGTCCTGAACAGAATGGTGTGGCTGAAAGGCGCAATCGCACCCTTAAGGATATGATGAGGAGCATGATGAGTAGGACAAATCTTCCTGGATTTCTTTGGGGTGAGGCGCTTAAGACTGCAGTTTACATACTTAATAGAGTTCTGTCTAAATCAGTGCCCAAAACACCTTTTGAATTATGGACTGGACGACGACCTAGCCTAAATCACTTACAGGTTTGGGGTTGTCCTGCAGAAGTCCGGTTATATAATTCATTAGAAAGTAAGATTGTCGCCAGGTCTTCTCGTGGCTACTTCATTGGCTATCCAGATCATTCGAAGGGATTTAAGTTTTATTGTCCTTCAGGAGGTTCCAGAATTATTGAGTCACAAACAGCCAAGTTTTTGGAGTTTGATGTTGCCGAGCAACCTAGTTTTTCTCACATCACTGAAGAAGTCGATGAAATTAGGCCAATTAATTATACTCTGCCTACTATTGAAAGACTAGAGGTACCTGAACCTATAGTAGAACCTGTAGAGGGAGAGGAGCCAGCTTTACAGCTACCTCCCATACAGTTGCCTCAGCAGACCGATGTAGTTCAGGCACATACTAGAAGATCTAATAGGGAGAGGAGGTCTGCAATTTCCTCTGACTATGAGATTTATTTGGGTGAGAGCGATTTTGACATTGGTCATGTGGTTGACCCAGTGACATTTACTGAAGTTGTTTCTGGACATCAGGCAGATTTGTGGTGGGATGCGATGAGATATGAGATGAAGTCGATGAGGCATAATATAGTTTGGGAATTTGTTGAGTTGCCCAAAGGCAGTAGGCTCATTGGTTCTAAATGGGTATTTAAGATAAAAAAGGACTCTAAGGGAAAGGTTGAGCGGTTTAATGTCAGACTGATTGCAAAGGGATTTACTCAAAGAGAAGATATCGATTACCATGAAACTTTCTCTCTCGTTTCATTTAAAGACTCATTTAGAGTCATTATGGCACTTGTAGCTCATTATGATTTAAAGTTACACCAAATGGATGTTAAAACCGCATTCTTGAATGACGACCTTGAAGAAGAAGTCTATATGGTGCAGCCTGAGGGATTCAAGTCTGGTCATACTGACCAACTTGTTTGCAAGCTCAATAAATCCCTATATGGTTTAAAGCAAGCCTCGAGACAATGGTATCTGAAATTCGATGAGGTGATTACTTCATTTGGTTTTGTTGAAAATAAAGTAGACCGCTACATATATCTCAAGATCAGTGGAAGCAAATTCATATTCTTAATTCTCTATGTAGATGACATTTTTGCTTGCGAGCAGTGATTTGGGACTTCTGTATGAATCTAAACAGTTGTTATCCAAACATTTTGATATGAAAGATCTTGGGGAAGCGTCTTTTGTTCTAGGGATAGAGATCATTAAGAATCGATCTCGTCATATATTAGGACTCTCTCAAAGGGCTTACATTGAGCGTGTACTTGAGCGATTTGGCATGCTTGAATGTAAAGCTGATGATGTGTCAGTACTTAAGGGTGACAAGTTAAGTCTGTTACAATGCCCTAGAAATGATATTGAGAGAGAGTTCATGAAGAATATACCCTATGCTAGTGCAGTAGGTAGCTTAATATATGCTCAGGTTTGCACCAGACCTGACATTGCCTTTGCAGTGGGTCTTCTAGGCAGATATCAGTCAAACCCATGACCTGATCATTGGGTGGCTGCCAAGAAGGTTTTGAGCTATTTAAAGAGAGCAAAAGAGTTTAAATTGGTCTACGCTAGAGAACAGAACCTAGAATTAGTGGGCTATACAGACTCAGATTTTGCGGGTTATGAGGATGATCGAAAGTCAACACCAGGATACATTTTCAAGTTCGCTGGAGGGGCTATTTCATGGAAGAGTGTCAAACAGGCACTCATTACTTCTTTCACTATGCATGCGTAGTTCGTTGCTCTTTTTGGCGCCGCTACTCACGCAGTTTGGCTCAAGAACTTCAATACTGAATTGAAGGTTGCTGATACAGTTGCTGGACCCATTCGTCTGTATTGTGATAATAATTCAACTGTGATGTTCTCTATGAAAAATAAAAGTATCACAGGGTCTAAGCACATGGAGATTAAATTCTTGACCGTGAAAGAATTTGTTAAGAATGGTGACATCATAGTGGAGCACATTGAGATAGATGATATGATAGCTGATCCACTTACCAAGGGACTTCGACCCAATATTTTTAAGAAGCATGCCTCCAGTATGAGTCTTGTGGAGTTCATTGATGTACTTGATTAGTGGGAGGCTATGTTCATAGCTCTATTTAATATAATTTTATTTGTCATTTTATTTTGCACTTCAAATTACATGTATATTCATTAATTTTTGCAAATTAATATAGTTTGAATTCAAACATAAATTATGCATTCATATGTGATATCATTTAGTTGTGATATTCACACATTCCTGTGACACATCACAATTCATAAACAAGTATTGAAACATGTGTCAGTTTCAAGCATAAGGCTTAGGACATTCATTTAATTCATAAAGCCTTGATCGTATGTCTCGTGACACCTTAATAAAATCTTAAGATATTCAATAAGGGACATACACACTCTTTTGAGTGTTGAGAATTTCTCAAGGCATGGCTTAGTGCATTCAGTAGAGAAATTCATTGACCATCGAGTTAAAATAACAAATTTTTATCACATTTAAGTATGTTGTTTTGACTCTTCATGACCACATTGTGTACATGTCGATTGAATCTGTAAGTTCTCGTGATCATGGAAGGTCTCGTGTCGCATTATGATGCGGTTGCCACCGTGATTCAGTGTGAAAATTTTAGTTGGACCGGATTGACGCGTTGAGAGAACTCAAGATGCAAGTTTCACTAAGGTACCCTTAATTAAGTGAATTGATTTGATCTGTGATCGACCTAAATTACGATTGAAATAGTCCAAGTGGGAGAATGTAAGTTTACCTAGTTATAAGTGGACTAATTCAATCGAATCGTCTCGATCAAGTGCATGCGTGCGTTCGAGTTTATTTGGATCTCCCGCAAGTGTGTGTCAAAATTGGTTTGCTCGAAAAGTCGAAACTCATGATAGGTGAGCTAGATTATTTCGACCTTCATTACGCGAGCTTGGTCTTCCCTTGGCGCATGAGGATTAATCGGTTTTAATTTGTGCGCACGATTCATTTTACGTATGCACAAATTATAAATTTAGTGAGAGAGAATTTGGAGTGCCTTTAGTATTTTCTCCCCACTCTCTAAATCCCTCTCCTATTAAAGGGAATTAAAAGCCAGTTATCAAGTAAGGAAATCCAGTTCGTGAACAAGGGGAACGGGTGCTTGCGGTTACTCGCGTTTCTGGCATTTTCTGGAGAGTTCTGAGGAAAGTGACTTGATCGTCGCCTCCGCCTCCTCCTTTACCTGTCTCGGCCTCAGACAGGATCGCCTGTTTTTTTTTTTCTTCCCTCTTTGAGTCGACAGGAAGCAACGCTTTTCTATTCCGCCAACGCCGCTGCACCTGCTTCGCTGGAAATCTGAAATGAGACTTGGAATTTGTGAAATCATTTAGGTTCTGATTTGATTTTAAAGCAGTAATCACTGTTTGCCAACAGTGAAGGCCCGGTCCTCTGTCTAGAAGAAAGACCCGATTCAAAGATCTGTTCTGAGAACATTACTCAGCAAAACTATTTCAGAGAAGTTTCTTAAACATAGTTGTATGTTGAATTCCTCATCAAGTGCGGCTGATTTCATCTGAAGGAATACATGCGCATTATTAAGAATGTCAGCATCAGTGCGACACGAAGCCGACTCCAAAAACGGGGCGCATTTTTTTGTGTTCAACTTTATAACGTACTAAATTTCATTATTATTTTACTATTTTGTGATCGCATAAATTTATAAGTGATTATCATTTGTAACACCATCGCATAGGAATTAATTATTTATGTTCATGTCGATCCTGCTCGCATAGGCCACATCAAGTTGTTAATTTTTAATCATACATATTCCGCATGTTTATGACCTTATGCGCCTTGTTATAATTTTCTAACATATGACTAAAGATAGGGTGCAATGGCGACAAAGGATCCTTATAGCTGACCCTACTATGATGGGATAAAGGCTTGAGTGTTGTTGTTGTTGTTGTTGCTATAATCCTCTCTGTCAAGGAAACCCCGCCTCTTATATTATAACTGGCAACTAATTTTCAGTTCCATCCCGGAAAGAATGTTGGCTTGGGGAGGGACTTCACCATCTTCTCCTTAATTGACGGACTCGTAAAATTCGAGAAGTTCGGCCCAGACAGAAAAAAGGCGAGTGAATCGGTTATTTGTTTATGATCCGCCGCTCTCCAATGATGCTGCCAATAATCCGTTGGTCCTTTTATCCTCAGATCAGTGTTTACCCGCGGGTAGAGCAGCCCGAGAACCCGAATAGCCACAAGGCGAGGAAAAGGGAGTACTTCCGGGCACAGCGGGAGCGTAGTAGGGCTCGGCGGGAAGGCGTCATCCCTCCACAGTTAGTATTGGCATCTTCTGAAGATCTTTCAGATGCTGCTCCTCTTTGCTGAGAGATTTTGATTGTATCTGTATATTTCCTGTTTGGCCGCACTGTTTTCCTTTGTTCTTCTTTTGTGCCCTGAGATCTGCATGAAAAAAATATTAAAAATTCTTCATTTATGGGGGAAAAATCTATATTTGTTTGCATTTTATGATGATGTTTCTCTTCTGGAAATGGTTTTTTTTGGTGAAGCATTAGTAATCGAAGGATGTTGACATTTTGATAACTTTTATATTTATTCTGTACTGTATTAAAAATAAAATTTTGGATATATCAATTGAATCTCTGCTTTTCAGTTTTGCTTTCTTTAATCTAAAGAGAGAGCATAATCTTTTAAATACATAGGATCATCATAAAATCATAAAATAATGCCTCCCGATATCCTATCACACACGTGGTAGTGTTGACGAGCAAGGCGAGGGACCTGTGATGTCGAGCAAAGAACGAATTTTGTTGGGGTCATATACTGTGGATTGGGACTTCAAGTGGTAATAAAGTACCGAAGCAGATGCCCACGGCTCACCGAGTTGGTGAACAGTGGGGGCATTATCATGGCCAGGGTACTTTCTCCGCCGCAAGAGACTCTGCCTAGTTAACAAAAAAATTAAAAAAAAATAGTTTAAAGTCTTGAGAGAGTTGAGCACATCAATCACAAACTTTGTAATATATCACTTGACCGAGCCTAAAATGATTAAATTACTAGATAATAAACACAAATATATTTCAGACACCACAATTTTGACTAATTGCACTGTGCTTTTTTTTAAATCTAACATTAAAATTACTCCCCAAAAATACTACTGTCACCACACTAACTTGCATGAAAAGTGAAAACTGAGTTTATTGTGACGACCCCATGCTCGTCGGATCTACCGTTTGCCTATGAAAGGGGTAGAACAATCATTATTTTGTATTATTTCTTTTTTATTTGATGTTGATTTTGATTTTTTATATAGGAATATGAAGATCATGATGATGAAAGAAGATAAAATTAATGACTTTTTGTTTACAATAATTTATCTTTTTTGCTAAAATTTATGATGTAGTTTCATGATTTTTCTTTTTCATTGAAATTCAAATGGGGTGGGGGGGAGGGCCAGGTTCGTCTCTGATATGAGGGGAAAGAAGGGGGGAGGGAAGAGAAAGAAAAGAGGGGGGGGGGGAGAAGGAAAGGGTAGAGAGGGAGTAAGAGAGAAGAGAGAAAGGAAGAAAAAAAGCAAGACAGGGAGAGAGAAAGTAGACAATGTTATAAGCAATTCTATAATGGCTAATTGTAATCCATTGATATTCAAAGTCCATTAAATTTATTCGCAGTCCAATTTCTTTACTCGCAGTCCAAAAATTTGCAAATGAAGAATATTTTTAAAAAAGATCACCAATAAAATATATAATTTCAATGTACAACATATATCAATCCGTTTTAAAAAATACAATTATATTTCAGTAACTAATAATTTACAGCTAATCTTACGAGCAAAAAATTAAACAACAACATGATTGTCCTTAAAGAAGAACATGACAACTAAAAGAAGAGTTGTGTGCAATTTCTTGTGTTTTTCAAGCCAAATCTTCACACAAGATCTTTTGAAACATACAAATGTGAAATACCCAAACACCGCACTCATGCTCTGATATGCTAAAAGGAAGGTTGGTTTTCATGAATGCTTCTGCAAGTTTCAGCAAAACAAAAAATCACAAGATTCAAACACCAAATGAAATTTCTCAAATGACAGCTTACAAATCAATTTCTCAAATGACAGCTTACAAATCTCTAGAGAGTAATGCTTGCTCCTTGCTCAAGATTCATCACCAATAGGATAGGTTATTGTCCATAAATTTTTTAAGTGCTATAAAAATTCAAGTTTCTTTGTTTTGCAAGCTGTAGCAGCTGGCAGAGATGCAACTGACCAGTCCACATATTGTTTTAAAGAGAAGTTTGACATCTTCATGGGTAACCTGCAAGCATTGTTTCAAAGAGGTGTTTGACATATGTGTGTGTGTATGAGTGATAGACACAGGGCTCCGCCCCTACTGTCAGTCGTGACAGTACCTAGACAACGACAGTGCACAGGGGATTGAGCCTCAAATATGACTTAACACCTCTTAATGTCTTTGAACCAGTGCAAGGCTAATACACCAAAATAGAACCCCTAGGTCGTCTTTCTCCTAAGAGCGCGATTGTGTGATGGGTAGGAGCTTCACAAATTCTGAGCCTATACTTGTATTTTAAGTTTAGCTCCTTTTGGGGCCCAATTGTTCACTACTTTGTGTGAACCAGTGCTATTTATATACTTTTGGGGGGCGGTTCGGTAATTTTAAAGAATAACTACCGGACTGACAAATAGGAATGCCCGTATCTGAGCACGCGGATCGTCATTTTTAGGTAAATGCTGACTCAACCCCCCTGTCCAAAAAAAGCCTGCCCAGGAAAACGGGTGGCCTAGCGAGCTCGGCGACCAGATGAGGCCTACGACCAAGGCCATTGCCGCCCTTGTGCCAAGCAGCCAAGGCTTGGACGACCTCACAGAGTCCAGTCGAGGTCCCCCGGGGCGTCGGGCGGCCGCGGGGTGGCCGGTATTGCAGAGGCAGACCGAGGTTGCTAGGGCGTTGGGCGGCCTAGGCACGGCCGGCCTCACGAAGACCGGGCGAGGCCGCTCGGGGGACCGGGCGGCCGTGGATCGGCCGACCTGGCAACGGACAGCCAAGGCCGCCCGGGCATCGGGCGGCCTAGGCACGACCGACCTTGCGGAGGTCGGCTGAGGCCCGGGCACCGGGAGGCCAAGGGGGCGGTCGTCCTCGTGAGGGCCGGCCAAGGCCTCCCATTTTTTGGGCGGCTAAGGGGTTGTCGGTCAAGGCCACGACCGCTCCTGTGCCGAGCGTCCAAGGAGGTGGTCGGCCCGCGGGGCTGGTCAAGGCCACTCGATCGTTGGGCGGCCACGGGGTGTCTGACCTGCGATATCCTATGCAGAGGTTGGGATCCTGTGCGCGCCGATTAGGATCCCATATATGGAGGTTAGGATCCTGTGCGTGATGGTTATCGTGTGGATCAGGCGGTGATCGAGCGCGTGGATCACGCACAGGGTGATTTTGCTTGTAACTCCCAACTTTGTTAGTGGGGACAGGGAAACTCCGATAATTAATAGCATGGAATTCCCTATAAATTGGGGGTTACCCCATCGTTTGCCTCACAAATCCGCAGGAGTCCTGAGCCAGAGCGTGTGGAGTGCGGGGGCTTTTTTCGTGGAGGGTGACTTTTGACGACCATGGCAGAAGCAAATGAAGGAGCATGAGATGAGGCGGGGGAGCTGAAAAGGTACAACCTGATCGGGATAAGAGGTGTACGATGGGACAAGCACCTGCGGGCTCGTAGTGCGCAACCGCTCCCTACGCGCGCGCACACTAATGGGCGCGCATGGGGGGTGTGTTTCTTGCGTGTGCACGCGTGCAGGGCATGCTTGTGCATGGGGTTCACCTGCACGTGGAGCATATGTCCATGTGTTGTTCGAGGTTTGTTTTGCGACACATTTCGCCTATTCGTCTTGTTTGTACTTGTTCTGTCGACCTTCCACGTTTCTTTTTGGAGTAAATTTTGACGTATATGTTTTTATATAGGCTCTATGGCGTGTTGCACATTGTCATCCGATGCAGATGTGCTCGTCACTCACTGCGGAGCAGGTTCTCGCTTGGAGGGGACGATATAATATACCTGCTGAACTAGAGATAAGGATCCCACGTGGTGAGGAGCGAGTGCAAAATCCTCTAATGGGATGGATGATGATTTGCAAGCCATCGTTACGGCTCAGGTTCCGCTTGCCTCCATGCGATGAGGTGGTCAAAATTCTAAAACATTACGGAGTGCTTGAGTCGCAATTCACTTTGCTGAGAAAAACACGTATTATGAGCATGATAGCTTTCTTTCAGGAGCATGGCTCGAGATTTGCCCTTGTCCTTTTAAAGACGGGTGCGAGGGGCGTACCAATAGTGGTGGTCATGTTGAGATCCATAGCAACAAAAGGTAGCTGGAATTTGAGAATCGGGTGGACAGACGCCATGGGAATATCATGTATGGATACATCTAGAATTGATGGGTCTTGTCGGGGCTTTGGAGGGCCCTCCCAGATCACTGTCGTCGAGTGAAGAGGTGTGAGCGCAAGTTCATGCAAATATTTGGGTTCACCGAGCCTCATGAATTGGTGAATCTTCTATTTAGTATTTCTTTATTTGTAGATGAGAAGTGTTCACTGCTCTGCAAACTTTATGTTGATCCAGAGCATTCCTCTACGATGTCATTGTCTTGCGACCGCAGGAGAAAGTTGATATTCGAGGGTCATGGCGACTTGGTTCCTGTACACCGTCCACCTACTCAGTCGAAAGCGCGTCCCAGATCTGATCCTTATGGTTCAAGAGTTAATGAAGTCGCACTAGATGATCCAGATCTTGAGGTTTTGGGCTCTTCTGCCCCCAAGTTCCCAGCAAGGGGGCTCTGTCTCTGCCCTTTGTGAAGGAAAAATGGTAATCTTCCTCCTTTGCGGCGATGAACAATGCGGTAAGTATTGCATTTTAACTTACTTTGCTTCATTATTTATTTATCCATTCCTGACTTATTGTTGCTTTGTATTGTAGATTGGTGTTTAGAAACAGATTGTCCTCACATGGAATGATTACTACGTGGGGCTAAAGGATGAGTATCTAATTCTTCAGGAGAAGCTTCAGGAGACAGAAAGTTCCATTTTTGATTTAAGAGGAAAGCGTGACTGCGACATATCTCGCTTTCAGCAGATCTAGGTAGATGTTAAGGTTGAGGCTGCTCGTCTGTAGGAGGAGCTTCAGACTGATAAGTACTTGGTGGAAAAGACGGCGAGGCTTCTAGAGAGAGTGTAGGGGGACGTTTCTCGCTTGGAGATCGAAGTGGAGCGCCTGTCCTCACAGGAGCGCCTTGCCGGGTTGAAGGCTTCTAGAGTGGCCGAGTATAAGGATTCCATTGACTTCATGCAAGATCATTGCCTGCTTTCTGAGGAGATCCACGAGAAGGTCTCATCGAAAGAAGTGGAGCCAGAGAGGGCGGAAGTGCGAGAGGTGGCATTCCGTCGCAAGATATCAAAGACTCTCTAGATGATGGCTTGGAAGCATAAGTATGATGTTGTCGACCTCGACTTTGATGATCTTTCTGAGAATGAGTGTGTTGACTTTGATGTTGGCGGCGATGAGTAGCCTTTGTATCTTGTACTTTTTTATTCTATAGCGACTTTATTCGTGATGCCTTGACTGCTTATTATTGTATCTTTGTCTCTAGATTTTTCAAACCTTGGAGTATTTACTTGTGATGATGTTTAAGGCATTTGCACTGAAGCTTTTTTCGGACAGCCATGCCTTATTTCTTTAGTGTTGGTAGTTTGAGGATGAGACCCAAGTGGCATCATAACCTACTACGCGGGCAAAGGGTGTACTCTTCGAGCCGAATAGTGAAAGGTTTGGATTACCGAACTGGGGGATATCGCCGAGAGTGGTAGTGAAGGGCAGACCTTCTAACCTGGGCAACCGTAAGGGGGCAGGCCCTGACGGTGACCAACCGTGGCGGAGAAGGGCATACATTTGATATGAGGTGGTGGGACAGATGGGCTTGGCCCCGAGAGAACATTGAAGTTTGGGGGTGTTGAACCGCTAGCAAGAGCGCGGGGCAAGCGTTGAAGACTCCACGACTTATTGTAGGGGATAAGGGCAGACCTTTGCTCTGTGGCAGTGGGAGGTCGTTGGGGCTGGGAGCCCCAGAGAGACGGTGAAGATTGGATGCTTCAAACCACTAGCAAGTGTGAGGGGGTAGGTCCTGGAGATTCCGCAACCTACTACATGGGATAAGGGAGATCTTTAATTTGAGGCAGTGGGAGGTAGTTGGAGCCGAGATTCCTAGTGAGAAGGTGAAGTTTGGATGCTTCGAAATGCTGACGAGCACGAGGGGGTAGGCCCTGGCAATGTCGTGACCTACTGCGGGGGATAATGGTGGACCTTTGATCCACGAGAGTGGGAGGTCACTGGGGCTGGGATCCCTGGAGAGATGTTGAAGTTTGGATGCTTCGACCCACTGGAGAGCACGAGGGGGGCAGGCCCTGGCGACGTCGTGACCTACTATGGGGGATAAGAGCAAATTTTTGATCCACGGCAGAGGGAGGTCGCTGGGGCCGGGAGCCTTGAAGAAATTCTGAAGTTTGGATGTTGTGAACCGCTGGCAAGCGCGTGGGGGTAGACCCTAGGGACATCGCAACCTACTGTGGGGGATAAGGGTGGACCTTTGATCTATGATAGAGGGAGGTCATTGGGTTCACTAAGGAGATGGTGACGCAGGAAAAATCTGGCATATGCTTTGACTTACTATGAGGGAGAAGGGTTGACCTTTGATCTGCGGTAGTGGGGAGTTCGCAACGGCTCGTCCATGGGAGGTTGTTGAGGCAAATCTTAGCATAGGATTCGACCTACTGCGGGAGAGAAGGGTTGATCAGGTCTTTGCTTCAAGTTGTTCTCCCCAGGGGTCCTCCTGTCCCGCCTGGTTGATCTGTACTAGTGACTATTCTTCTCCCGATTGTGTTGTCATACGGGGTTGTTCCTTGTCCAAGGAACATTTGTTTCAGGCATGGGCGGTCCTATTATAGGCCGACCGTGTCGCCCACACTCAAATTTATTTCGGGAAAATAGGGTTTTGCTCTAAGGCGTCTTGAATCGCATTTGGCGCAGCTCTTTTGCGCTCCCTCCCTGTTGCGCTGCTCGACGAAACCTAGACCACCACTGCGACACCTCCTGGCATCCTCTGAGTTCCTTGCTGTGCTCGACGAAAACGCTGAGTGTCTCCTCCGGCACGTTGACGCCTCCTCCAAGCTCGACAAACGTTGGTCGTCGGAGGGTGATCGTTCTTCCTTCAACCGGCTGGTCCCCTTTGTTAAAATCATAGATCGATCATGTAGCTGTTGAAAGTTTTTCCTCGGGACTTTTCATTCCACTGCCGAAATTTCATAATGTTGATTGAGTCTGCCATTGTCTATCTGAATCCGTTTGACACAAACTCGGGTCTCTAATTTTTATGTAATGACTAGTGGGTTTGGGGGGTATGATTATCCTTTCAGTCTTAATCCCCAAATAGGTATTTTCTTCACTGGAGTACTCTGACCTTCCTGGTGTGGTGCTGGTTTGATGGTGATTCGGGAGCCAACGATGGTCTATACCATTCCCTACAACCTCCCTGCCCCTGGGCATCCTAACACACTGGTAGCTGCTCCATTCTCTGCTGGGTCGGCTGGTTTTCTTGTTTGGTCCTACAAAATATCCTGAGTGCCTTAACGGATGATCATTGGATTTTGTCTTTAGCTTAACACATTTCTCGGTGGTATGGCCCGTTCCTCCGTGGAACTATAGTATTTTGCCCGATCCCCCTTACCTACTAGGACCTCCCACGTATCTGTAATGCTAATCATCGAGATGGCGTAAACTATATTTGTAACACGAGTTATTAAGTTTGGTGTGAACTGGAGAGGTCCCTGCGCCACTCATTTTGACAGGTTTGCCCTGCGCTCCTCCTAGCGCCTCGGTACTGCTTCCTCTCTTTTCCTCTTCATGCCTTCCTCAAACTGCAGTCTGTGGGCTTCAATCGCTTCATCGACCGAATTTGGGCTTTGACTTTGTGCACTAATCCAGATATTAGGGATTGTTTCCCTTATTAAGAAAGAATACAACCACCAGGGCAAAGTTCACCAAGGAAGATACCTCATAAGGAGTTTGGGATCCCCTCAAGGATCTGCCTTGCCTCCGAATGAACCGACAAAAGATCTCTTTAAGGTATCCCCTCACCTGATGGATCCCGCAATTGGCGAAAACTAATCCAAGAATTGTTGGGTCAACTTTGCAAAATGCCAGATTGTCCTTCCCGAAGTGAGTGGAACCACGTTCTTCACTCGCCTGGGAGGTTTGGTGATTGAGCGCGCAAACAGTCAGAAAAAACACAAAACAAGAAAAAAGTCTTTTGACGTATAAAACTCATAAACTGGGTGAAACACCAGTGGTCGATTCAACATCGACCGATACTTCCACAAAGTATATAGCATTATTGTACAGGGCTTTGAAGAGAATCGAGGCTCTGACCGTTGCTTATTGTAACTTATGAGGTGAGAGAGGGGAGGCTCTCAAAACACATTTACACACTTCTCCCGAAAATACGATATTGCTTCTACACGCGGAGTACGCTTGGTCTTGGGTGCATTGGGCAGACTTAGATTGCTGCAT
This sequence comes from Platanthera guangdongensis, assembly GCA_039583875.1. Classification (NCBI taxonomy): domain Eukaryota; kingdom Viridiplantae; phylum Streptophyta; class Magnoliopsida; order Asparagales; family Orchidaceae; genus Platanthera; species Platanthera guangdongensis. The sequence goes on from CM077154.1 coordinate 116,152,692, forward strand.
TGGGAAAGCCTTGTGATTTATTTGGACCGATGGGGGAAGGCAAGTTGTGGTTGACGGTCTTCTTATTCTCTTGAAGCGCTGAAGATTTTGAGGGCAACTTATCGTTGGCCAAGTAGAGTCTTTGGTGGGGAACCTGCGGAGAGAGATAAGAGGAGAACTCGTGAGGAAATTCCTGAGAGGAAACTATGGAAACGAAGAAAATGAGGGCTATTTTAATGATTTTTAGGGGCGTCCCGGTAATTTTATTGACTAACTATCAGATAAATGATTAGGAATGCCCGATACTAAGCATGCATTTCCCCATTTTTAGTGAGAATGATGACTGCCCTCACAGGCCAAAAAACGCCCACTGAGGAACAGGCGGCCCTCGATCCAGGAAACTGAATATGGTCTGCGGCCAAGGCCACGACCTCACTTAGGCCAGACCGCCAATGATTGAATGAGTAGCAATGCCGGGCGAGCCGTGAAGGGCGGCCACGGGGCGGCCGACCACGTGGAGGTCCCGCCCCTAGCTAACTCGGGTGTCGTGTGACCACGGGGTTGACCGCCTCGCGGAGGCCAGCCAAGGCCACCAAGTTTCCGGGCGACCAGGCACAGACATTTCAACGGAGTACCGACTGAGGTCGGTCGAGATCGCCCATGGACCATGCCCCAGGCTTCGG